>OY253749.1:17806933-20206933 GCA_958009045.1 Oxytorus armatus | reverse complement strand
TGGTTACTAATTCAGTAGCCGTTTCTTTGAGAAAATTTAAATTTCATTGAAAATCGTCCAAAAAGTGATTTTTTTTTTCGCGTTTTTCACATTGATTTTTTGAGTTTTCGGTAAAAACTCGGTGGTTATCCGGGAATCATTCGGAAAGTTTCCCGAGCGTCGACTGCATCATATTTAAATGTTATCTTCAATGTTGAATACTTGCCATGAATTTCCCCGAAAACCAAAAGGCATTCGAGTTTACATATTCTCATAAAATAAATATCCATGATTATCAATCAAAGGCGTATTTGGAACAATTGAAAATTATGACGAGAACGAGTTCTGAGCGAAATTACATGTTTACCATAAAAATGTCGTAAAGTTTGCGCAACGTGCGGAACGAATTTTTTGGACCGAATAAAGACGTTTTTTTTAGCCACTCAAGATTATTTTCTTTCCGATCCGGGTCTTCGTAGCTGCTTTTCAAGCGTTGTGACTCGAGTCATTTTTCATTCCGAACAATCTATATATGTAAAGCTCTATTTATCGACGTGTATAGAATTCACCGTTTGGAGCACATGCATCTACGCAACTCGACGTAGCGATGTACCTTTGGGATACTTGGCACCGAGTATGCTCCCTTAGTAGCTGGGCAACTTTCATATTCATAGACGCTGCATATATTTCCATCCCCATTATTATATACAACGGGCATGGCTGCTCCCATGACGCGACTGCTGGCGCTGCTGCTTGCCCGGCGTACATTCTTCATCTTCACTGTACCTCGTTGCGGTATACTACGCCAGTTTGTTTACATACAGGTATAGTCCGGTGCGTTCAGTTTACTTCTGCAGAGTCGTCTTTGCCCGACATGACCGCCTGGTTCCTCGGAATCATGTATCCATTGGCCATCGCGCCACGGTACGTTCCAGTACGGTACTACAACCGTACGATCTCCCGAGAACCGAGCGCACGACCCACGCGCGTATCCAATTTATCGACACTATAAAAATATCATTGTTAAAATTTTTTTTTCATCACCGTTATTTCTCGCGGGATTTTTATTCCCATTTGAACAATATATTTCTTATTCGAAATTTTAACTCTCCGTCGGAATTTCATTTTAGATTGTCGTTCCAAATTCAGGATCGCTCCGTTAGAGGAACGGAGATAGTTCTGAAATTAAATTTTTAAATCTTCAATCTCGGAACTATGCGCTAACGATATGCGAAAGAAAAGTGGCAGTTTGTATTCATTTACAACCACAACAGTTCTTAGAGGATTTAAATTTGAGCGGGAAAAAATAAAACGAAGAGTTCGCTAGTTCATGTCAGATTGTAAGTCGAAAATATCTTCTAAACTACCATAGTACAATCAATAGGGAGCCCGTTACTCTTGTCCATAATGCACTAAATTACAGGAGTTATTTTTTTTAGGTTCAGTATCACGTACTGAATGTAAATGAACAAAATCCTCACAAATTAAGTGACCGGAAGTGCCGCCATTTTGAGGAAAAGCGTATCGGCCAATATCTCCGTTACCGTGCACTTTAGGCCAAAAATGGTAATAACCTTTCTTGTACATAATTGAATTTCCTATCTTTTTTTTAAATAATTTTTTTTGTATCACTTACCGTTTGAGACTTATACGACTGTTGAAATTTATTTATTCACTTTTTGACCTGTATCTCTCCTAATAATTGTTTAAACAATAAAATGCTAATAACTTATCTTTCAAATCCATACATTTTCCACAACTTTAGTTTAAAACGTTTTTTGTCTAAAATCAATATTCTCAAAGTTATAACGCGTTCAATGTTGCGCTACTGGGTGCAAGGCTAATAAAAACGCGTTATAACTTTGAGAATATTAACTTTAGACGAAAAAGTTTATTAAAAAAAAGTGTGGGAAATTTATGGATCTAAAAGATAAGTTATTAGCATTTTATTGTTCGAACAATTATTAAGAGAGATACAGGTCAAAAAGTGAATAAATAAATTTTAACAGTCGTATAAGACGTAAACGGTGAGTGATACAAAAAAAATTATTTAGAAAAAAGATAGGAAATTCAATTAACTACGAGAAAGGTTATTACCATTTTTGGCCTAAAGTGCACGGTAACGGAGATATTGGCCGATACGGTTTTCCTCAAAATAACGGCACTTCCGGTCACGTAATTTGTGAGGATTTTGCCCATTTACATAAAGTACGTGATACTGAACCTAATTAAAAAAAAAAAAATATCTCCTGTAATTTAGTGCGTCACAATATTACCCATTGATTGTACTACCAACTATACGAAACTTTGAGCTGTACGTCAGCAGTCTGTAGAAAAAATGAAGCGAATTTCGTTGAGATAAAATTAAAATAAAATGAATGCAACAAAATTTTTGTGAAATATAAAAAAGCTTTCACATTCATTGGAAACGACCGGCATTGAAAAATGCGCCAGAGAGCGCATGCCCGGGGAGGAGTATTGCCTTTGTCACGGGTTTTGCAGTAGCAGCAGCAGCAGCAACAGCATCAGGAGCAACCGCCGCGTTCGTCGATATACATTCGATACACATTGACATGGTCTGTATATCGCTGACACGAACGAAAAAAAAAAAACATATCCACCTGCGTGGTGGTGTTGACTGCCGCGCCGATACCCGATCACAAGAGCTCCACCCGCGAACTGCACTCCTGGCTCTTCGAGATGCGTCTCGTCTTTCGAATGGCCGTCGACGAAGCGAAAAAACTTAAAATCCCGGGCTCTCAAGAAGGCACACGTACGATCGGGGTGTGTATCGTCGAGTCTGAGCGGAGGATCCCGTACGATTAGGAAAAAACGTTGTATAGGGAGAAAAAAAAAATGTCGAACGGGAAAAGACGCGACGCGCGCCTGGAAACGTGGCTTTCGATGCTTTGGGTGATTGGAGAGAAAAAAAAAATGGCATACCCCCTTGGCGAGCCTCTTGGCATAATGGGACACCATGAACGAACGTTGGTCGCGAACTGGTTTCTATGTGACTCGTCCATCACCATGCGCGTACCACACCGCTGTATTATTCAGCGTGTATCGCTGTCGATTCTCCCACCGGCGTCGTACATATGCATTGTCCATGTATAGATATTCTCTCGTTTTTTTACTGCCAGGGAATTAACGGAAAAAAGGTAAACAAAAATATATACGACGTGAAACCGTGGAAGAAAACAATGGACTCGTCGTGTCAGGGACATACGGAAAAGAGAGGTTTATTAATGGCGGCTGGGCGGGAACCACTAGCGAATGAGTCGAACATCACCGGAAGCCTCCACACGCCTGCTCGTATATGGCGATATAGTACACATGCATACGTATGTATACATTTATCGACCCGCTAGCAAACGAAAGGAGGTGAACATCGTTTCACGCTGCTGGTCCCTGGTTCCCGAAAGTCGCGGGAATACTTGTCGCGATGTACATACGTACGAAAAAAAAAATTCTCCATATTTCGTGACGATTCTTATGCGGTCCTGATGCGAGCATGCCCCTTCGCATTCTTTCGTTGCAGAGATCTATACATGTATGTACATCCCTGAGAGAGTAAAGTAAATTTTTGTCGATATACGAGCATGTCGCGGTTAGGAATGACAAAATTCTAGAATCTCTGCTTGACCCGCGGCTGCTCTTCGATGTCACGAACATTCACAAGCCTATAATTCGAAAGAAAAAAAAAAACGCATTACTCAGCAAAAGTGTCGGGAGATTTTTGAGTAAGACGACAGTCTGACTGTGTTAATAAAAATGTTTTTCAATGACAGGATCTCAAAATGCTCCGGCGCGTCTCTTGATAATTATTGGGAATGGGTAGATAAATAATGTATAACGCAGTGAATTATATTTGAACTTGAATTTTATTCTTGACACACGAGGAAGATCTGTCTTAACTCTCCGGAATACTTCAGAAGACTAAAGGCTGGTCACAAAGACCAAAAGCATATTCGTCACGTGAAGAAAGAAAGCTTAGTTCTTTCTTCCCAAGAAATCACTGCCCATGTTTATGGTTATGTCAACGCTCAGCCGACTCTCCGGCGCCATCGATGTCGAGTGGTTTTTGTAACAGTCACTTCTTTATTAGCTGATTCTCAGTATCGTTATGAGAGTAAATCCAATAATAATTGTGACGGAAAAGGTTTTCCGATATAACGACGCAATTAATGACACAATTTTTTTATATTTATCGTCATCGCAGGAGTGAATTACGAGGACGCCTTGAGGGACGGTGTACTACTGTGCAAATTGATGAACAAATTGCAGCCTGGTATCGTCAACAAGATCAACATCTCCGGCGGCGACTACAAAATGATGGACAATCTTAATCAGTGAGTCCGACAGTAATTGTTTGAAGAAAAAAAAGTTTACACGCGCAAGTATATATATATATATTAGGGCGTTTTTTTTTTCGACTATTTTTTTTCTCAGTCCTCACCCGAAGTTTTGTTGGATATGTCGAAAAACAAATTCCCTGAAAGTTACATTCCTTGATATTAATTCTAAGTACTTTCCCTTAGCGTGAAATGATTTTCCATCTAAAATACACGTAAAACGAATTTTTTTTTTTTCAAAATTCTTTAACTCAGCCGCATTTTATGCTATCATATTGTTCTTGGTTTCGATTTATTCAGAATAAAACAAACTAAAAAAGTGCCTTTTGCGGCGAAAGTGTAAATTGTACTGGTGAGTTGGTACGGGTCACTGAAGTTGATTTTTACCCAAAATTTTCGTTTTTTTGCTGTTATCTCCGAAACAATTAACTTTACGAAAAAAATGTAAATGAAAAATTTGTTGGAAATTTAATATCCTACAAAAAAGGTCCTATCGACCCAATTGCTTAGATTAATATTACTTGAGATATTGAACTTTTTTTTTTTATTTTTTTTATTATTTAATATTTCATATTTTATAAATTTTATACTACTCATAAGTTAAAGTTCAATATCTCAAGAAATATTAATCTAAGCAATTGGTTCGATAGAACCTTTTTTGTAGGAAATTAAATTTCCAAGAAATTTTTCGTCTACATTTTTTTCGTAAAGCTAATTGTTTCGGAGATAACAGCAAAATAACGAGAATTTTGGGTAAAAATCAACTTTAGTGACCCGTACCAACTCACCAGTACAATTTACACTTTCGCCGCAATAGGCACTTTTCTAGATTGTTTTATTCTGAGTAAATCGAAACTAAGAACAATATGATAGCATACAATGCGGCTGAGTTATAGAATTTTGAAAAAAAAAAAAATTCGATTTACGTGTATTTTAGATGGAAAATCTTTTCACGCTAAGGGAAAGTACTTAGAATAAATATTAAGGGCTGTAACTTTCAGGGAATTTCTTTTTCGACATATCCAACAAAATTTCGGGTGGGGACTGAAAAAAAAAATAGTCGAAAAAAAAAAATCGTCCCAATATATATATAACGCAACGCGTTGGTTATTGCAACATTGAGTTTTCGAAATTGACTTTAATCCGTGTGTAAAATGATTGAAATGATTTTGCAAACCTAAATAAATGCCGGGAAAATGTTGTTGTAACGGTGATCCGGCAAATGTATGTTTGATACTTTACATTTTTGATTATACCCTGATAATTCTACAAGTTGATTTTGTAAAATGCTTGTGTAACGCTCTCTGCCGTTGACGCATGAGCTAATTATGTAAGGCTGTTTCAACGAGCTTGTTAATAAAACTTCAGGGTCACAAGTTGTGGGAGAGAGATGGCGAAGCGGGAGAAATAGCTGCGAAACGTTCAGCGTCGTTTTTGCTCTCGCATTCTCATGCTCTCCCGATCCACAGTCGACTTTACGCAATCGACAGTGTTTTGCGTCGAAGAACATTCTCGATTCCTCGGTATCGACGAGTCGAAACGCAATAATAAAAACGAAACCTTTCGTCGCGCAATCGATAGTAGATGTACGCGACAGATCACGACTACGAACGATTATTAATCCCTCTCGCTACTCGCGTACGCTTTTTCGAGATGTATCGATAGTATCGCGATAGTGATTTTATGCTCTCTGGTGGTACGGTATAGCAGGCGATAATGGGGGAGGGGAATCTTTCTCTCAGGCGATCAACACAATCGCCATATTGTTTTCCCGCGCATAGTACACGAAAACCCACCGTTTAAGCAGCTCCATCGTCGACATGATCGCCGGATCCAAGAGCACTGACAAAGTCTGAGGTCGGGACCATCGCTTATTTATTGCGACGCCAGATGGTATCGCGCGAGAAACTAACAGCGCTCTGCCGAATGGAACGTCGTCCAAATGGATTATTCTCATTTTTCATTTCGTATTCAAATAAAACAATAATTTGTAGACGTAAATTTATGGCGCGGATCTAATTACGTTAATGTTTCTACTTGTAGACGGGACTGGACTATATTATTTATTTTTCTATTTTTCATTTTGTCTCTCGGCATCTTCGCGAGCAACAGTTCCAATCGAGATTATTCAAAAATTCATTTAAGTTTAAGAATTTTCTTTCACTAACTCATGTTCTGAAATTTATTTATATAATTTATTATTATCGTATAAATTTAAGGTAATTGTTTTAGATGTCGAGAAAACAAAAATTCGTCGATATTCCTAGCAGTATATGGCTGTTCACTGCTACACCGGTCTAATACATTCATAATTACATATATACATACAAGTGTGTGAACATCGACAGGTGAGAGGCTCTAACCGCCTTTAACACATTGCTGCCACCCTGATGAAATATTTGCATGTAGGAGGTGGAACACACCAACGTCTGTCGTTTAGTGAGAAATTCGTTTATCTTTTTCAATTCTTCGTATTCTTCTTTTCGTCATCGTCTTCTAGCTATACGCTGTTAGTTCGTCTTTTGTTACTTTCAAAAATTAAAAGCTCTCTTCTTCTTCATCCCTTCTCTCGAATCCACGTTAAAATACGAAAAACGAATAGGCTTACAAAATAATAAAAATTTGCCATTCATGAGGATTATAATTCTTGTACTTGAAGTCAATTCCAAAAGTGATAAATATATTTTTCAAATACATTTTTTAGTTTTTTTTTTCCTTCATCTAAGATTTAGGGATCGACAATTTTTTGTCTCGTGCATTCGAATGTAAATATATCTTCAAGCGTCTCGTGAAAGGGGCATGCGTGCGTCTGCGCACGCAACCAACTTCTTTGATTTTTCCCATGTGCTTCACTCCGCGTCGCTTTAAAAAAACACTATCATCCGAGTAGTGGGGCGAATGATGCGCAGCGCGGCCACTCCGCATTACTCCCTTTCTACGCGAGTAGCATGAAAGTCGAACAAGTGGATTGCTCATTGTATGCGGTGGCAAACCTGTCTCTCGTTATACATATATGTTAATATAGCTATATCTGCATATAGAGTAGAAATCATTCAGTCATTGGTCAACGTCGGAAGATGAAAAATATAGCGATAGGCCATGTGAAACCCTCATTTAGGCCCTATTCTCATCCCAAATCTTCGATCCAAATTTTTCGAAAGCTGCGTTGATTTTCCGGGAAAAAGCGCACTGCCACTAGATGTAAACCCCTATGTCCTACGTGCGAAGACGTGTGCAAACGGATGAGGTAATGATAAAAGTATATATGGCGGCGACGACGACGGCACGCTCGCGTCAACTCTTTTCATGTTCCTCTGGTAGACCGGGGAATCGTAAGTACTGGCCTGCCTCACGGTTCGTGGATAAACTATTACGGCATGGTATATTATACATAATGCTTACACACCCAAAACATGACCGACCGCATTCACAATTCTACCCTCGTGTAACCCACGATTTATGAATTTTTTTTTTAAATCATCAGCACAATCATTATCCGTTTCTACTGGAGCTTTTTTCAAAACAGAATTTCCATCTGATTCATCGTAATCCTTTCTAAGAAGAATTTCACATAAACAGTAGGAAAAAATTAGTAATATGATTAGCTTCAATTTTGGCAACGTCAAAACTAAGTCGAATTGAAAAATACTCGCTCGCAATTCTTTTCGGTTAACACTTTTCATATCCAAGGGATCAGACGGTTCGTGTATTGTTCAATATCCAAAGAAAGTGTTGTTCGCTTATACGTCCATTATAAGAAAAATCAGTTTCACTTGATTTCACCTTGGTCGAGGTTTCTCTGAAGATTTTAAAAAAGTAAAATCTTTCGGACTTGAAATTTATCGAGAAAAAGTTTTCCGAAGCGAAAAATCTTTAACATCCACTTCCGACCAATGGAACATCCACTTTAAAGATGACTCTTTTAATTCGGACGAAAATAATTACTCGACCAAAGATCATTCCGAAGTAACGAGAATGACAAAGGTAATTTCGATTCACCTTAAAAAAACAAAATGGCCAACAAAATTATCTGAAGTTTTCAACATCCTGTAAACATTTTACGTTAAAAAAATGGTAGTTATAAGCCTCCATCGCCAAAAAAAAGTAGAGATATCTTCATTATGCGTTATTTTTAGTTACGTATTTGCGAGTATTGAACATTTTAAGGCAATCATTGATCTGTCACGTTCTTCGTAATGGAGGCTTGTAGCCGAGTGACACATGCCCGATAAATTGCGATGTTGGTAAGGTGCTCATATGCGGCAGACGCGCCGTCCATCAGGAAGTCATCCGATCGAGAAGGGCAGATGAAATTCCTGTATGTCGCGGCACAGGGGAAGAACGACACGGCAGTCGTTTACATCGGTTGCGCGTGCCCGTTCGTTTAGTTCCTCTCCATAGACACCGCACGTACTCTTCTGTTATCCTGATAATCGGGGACACGATACGCGTCATTTCTATGAAAGGGTACTCGCCATCTCAAGGTTTTAACGACGTACAACGCCGGCCAACATGTCGCTTTGTACACAGCCGTAACGTTGTCAGCATCTACCGGGCGGCCAAGACCCAAGAGCCAGGCTAATTAGTGCCCTGGTGATAATTAGCGTTCAGACAATAGAAGCGCGTCACTAACTCAAACGCGATCTCAGGCAAGCATACCGACGTAGGAGCTCAAAGAACCCGAGACCGTGTTAGCTCCTCTTTTGTTTTAGCCGTTGTGAATCTTCGGAGCCTCCCTTCAGCCGAATCTATTATCAACGATCGGTGTCCGAAGAACCTTTTCCCCCAACGAATCTGACTTTTAAGCTTTAATTAATGATGTTGGAATAACGAAACTTTCGTCACCTGATGAAACATGACATTTTCGTAGGTTGTGCTATATTTGTGCCTGTATTTTAGATACTCAACATTTTTAGGTTATCCAAAATGGCCTATTCTTTATCAATTACGGGCATTTTTAATTATTGATATTAAAGAATAAGATTTGTGTTATACGAGAGCATTTTTATTTAATATACGAAAGAAAAAAATGTCATAACCATTCTGATAAATTTGTATTCGATTTGCTGAAACTACAGATTCCAAAAGGCTTGCGTGAAATACGGCGTGCCAGATGTTGATTTGTTCCAAGCCGTTGATCTCATGGAACGCAAGAACATTGCCCAAGTGACGAATACCATTTTCGCCATTGGTCGCGCCGTGAGTATCTCGAATCGATTTTTTATTTTGTCCTCGACGCCATTGAGATATACGTCAAGACCGGTAATGTTATTCCTGTTTGCTCTCGTTGCCAGACTTACAGGCATCCCGAGTGGCGTGGACCTTGCCTCGGACCGAAGCCCGCTGAGGAGAACAAACGCGCGTTCACCGAACAACAATTGAGAGCAGGTGAAGGTCTAATTGGTCTCCAAGCTGGCCAAAA
Organism: Oxytorus armatus; assembly: GCA_958009045.1. NCBI lineage: Eukaryota > Metazoa > Arthropoda > Insecta > Hymenoptera > Ichneumonidae > Oxytorus > Oxytorus armatus. The sequence continues at coordinate 20,197,180 of OY253749.1, read as the reverse complement.
TAAAGGAGCTACCCAGGCTGGTCAGAGCTTCGGTGCGACGAGAAAAATTCTTCTGGGAAAGTAATTCTCGAACGGCCCAGAAATAAACCAAAGTGGATGTCGCTTTTCTTTTCTTATGCGCACAATTTTTTTTTTTAGACTCATGTACAATTATTCATAAGCCACAAAATTGACGTCTAGTAATTAAATTGGGTAGCAGAAATTGTGCTTTCAATAATACGACTTTGTGTACTTTAAGTCGGAAGCAATGCCCAACTGTAACGATATCATGCTTCCACATTGTTTGCTTTTAATACGTCGTCAACGGCTGTTACGATTTGTACTTTTTAACTGAACGAATATTTATGCACCGACATTAATTAAATAAATTGAACACATGAATTATTCCGAAGGATATGACGATTTCTACGCTCGAAGAAATATTATAAATTGTTTCCGTTTAAAGACGACAAATTCCCACTCTAATAAACGGTACATGATAATTTCGTAAGATCCGATGCTTTATTCAATGTTTTAAGAATTCAAATATTCATATTGATTGGATTCATGAAATAATAAATTTAAAAAAATTCGCATATATGCAAAAAAAAATAGATAAAAAATAAAAATGAACCGTGATTTGGTATCGGTGTTCAACAATTGCCACACTCAGCTTAAGCGAATTTGTAAAAATGTTAAATAAACTTAAATGTCTCAATATAATATAGTTCTCCAATGTCCATTCATCTAAATTCGGTACATTATAAGGATTCACCGGTGAACTCGTGCGGCGTGGCACAACGTTCTGTGAGAAGCACAGAACGTTGTATTCAACCCATACTCGTATCGAGCTTACGTATATTCCCCGTGCTGTTTCATACACAGTGAGAGCACAAGTGCAAGAAGACTCTGTCCGTGACATTGACGAACAGTGGGCGTGAGGTGTACGTACACGCAAGTACACGCATTCCTTGAGCAAGTTCCTACACCTTCGTACACCAGAAGGATCAGGCAATCAGCATCCTGTTGTCGAGAACCGGAGTCGATTCTCCATCAAAATATCACACAACACAGTAGTTATGTATCCATATGTGCATACTGATACACATTTCGCGTTACTAGCACTCATTTTACTAGCGCACATTAACAAAAACTTATCAGTATGACGATAATTTCTCAACCACAAGTGATGTAATATTCTTTTGTATCAACGACAAAGGAAAAATACTTTATTTTCTTTAGGTAATGCTCTAATGGCCAATGCAATATCTGTAATGCAATTCCGAACCGCCAATCGTTGGAGATATTTCTTCAAAATAAAAAACGAAACAAAACAGATCTGGCCCGCTTCGCATACAGAGAGGAGTGTTCGAAAAAAAAAGGCGGAAAATTGATCTTGAATAGTACACACGCAAAACTAATACACGTGAAGCATTGTGAACTCTCTGTAAAAAACACGAGTGGATGGACTAGTGCCGCGTGTATTCAACTTGTGAACGACTTGGCGAAGACCGTATTGGACGATGAAATATGGCTGGCGACCGTGGGGCAGGCCAGTTCTTGGGGACCCCCTGAAACAGGAAAGCATGATGCGCCAGAAAGTTAAATGTGGCGAACGCCGCTAGCGTCGCGTTACCGACTCCTTCAACATCATGAAAGCCTCGTGAAAGGGGAGCGCTGCGGAGTGGCCGCTCCGCGCATCAATGCGCCCCACTATTCGAGATACATCCGCGCGATGCCTGCCCACGTTCATCCGCAGACTTCATAACGTCCTGATTGATTATTTTTAGAGCGGTATCCTGGCAACAAACAGAATTAGCGAGAACTTGAGCCATTTTGCTGCTAACGCCCCGTGATTAGGCTGTAGGGATGATATTAAGAGGGAAACGTCAAAATTAAGTGTAAAAAGAGGTTACGCATCGGCGTGACGATTCTTGAAATATACACTTTCCACATGATAGTAGAAAATAGATTACCACGCATAAACATTGTGTTGCAACGGAAACATGAAATGTTTGAAGCGTTTAAGGGTGACTTTAATAAATTACGACAAGCGCTCTATTGCTTGTGTTTGGAGAAACGGGATGTGGATAATTTCGGTCATTTTTATATATTATAAGTTGTGTAAAAGTAGTATGACATAGTCATCTTGCTTCATCAGATATTTGATGATCTGCCAAGTCTATGATATATTTTTAATCGCAAAAAGTTTACAAATATTGTACACACAGTGATATTGATTGGTCACAATTTCTGAACTCCTTCCCTTGGGAAATCATCAACGGTCACGATAAAAAAATCGCTCCCCATCCTTCTTTCTACAAAAATTCTTTCCACTTAATTTTCAAAAAAGTAGAGAAACCATTAATGCCATCGTTATAGTCGCTATAATTATAAAAATTAAAAATTCTAGTACGTAAAATTGTCTTGTACTGTATTTAATTTTAATAAGAGCGTTGAATGATTTACATCAACCGATTTTTAACAATTATTTTCTCTTCAAGGAATAGCCAAGCAAGTGATTATTGGGCCCTGTCTTCGGCTGTTACGTCATTAACTCAACATTTTCTGCTTCTGCTTCTGTTTCAAGCGTCTTTCACGACACACTAGAGATCATTATTCCTGTTTGCGATTGCTTTGTGCGACACCTAACGCTAGTAGTCGAATCATTTTTTTACGTCATAAAGCGACACGATTTTTAATAATTACGATCCTATTTGATTCCGTTCATAAATGTTACTCGGACGTTCGGAAAGTTTTTTGATGTTTCTGTACGAAAAACAAAAATAATTTTACGACAGAAGCCCGCAAAGATTTTCCGACGAAGAACTCTCATTGACTCCTAATGCACCTGCAGTCAAAAGAGTGACGATTTTGCGCTTCAATTTCACGTTGCACAGTGTACGCGTATTGAAACTTTAAGTGCGAAAGTTCCTGACGCTTATGTGAGCCTATTCGCTGGGAGTTCATTGGTACGTTTCCACGGTGCTCCGTGCTGTAGCACCGAGTTCGATTGAACCTGGATGACCCACAAACTTGCGCTCCCTGGTAGCGCTCTTTGTTCGCGCTTTGCTTTTCTCGCTTCTCTGACTTGTCGTCGGCTCATGTTCTCCTGATCATTCGTCGACTCTACTTGATCGACAAAAGTGTTTTGCGGCGAATGGTTGGAAGCCCCATATGTCGACATGCTAGGGTACTCAAGAAAGTATCGAAGGGTAATAGGAGAGGTTGGCACCACACGCAGTAGTCCCGAACGTAACCTCCACTGAGATTGTTGATACATCGGAGCAGGAGGTAATAAACCAATTGCCTCTCATGAATTCCTGGTAACGGGCTCGACAGTTCTGAGCTTCGATCTCGATTACTCTCACTGTTTTTCATCACTTGATAAATTCCGATCTTACGAATCAACATGAAGAGACTCGGTAATATAATCTCGTCTCCAATATTATATTCACGTTTACAATTCGGAGCGTGTGTGTGTTTTTATATAACTTGATCGTATATACAGTACAGAATCGAATAAATATAAAAAATGGAAAAAAGAATTTACTTTAATAATAGAATGGGATTGATAAGTCTGACGAATTATTTTACTTCTAGTGCACCAGGCAATAATTGACCTAAATATGAAAATTCGTAATGTCCTCGACCTAAAACTCGGTAGCGGAAATTAATGATACATCATTTTACGGGAAAAGCTAGGATTTTCTGTTATGCGTAAAATATCAATCATTGTTAGTCAATTGCGGAAACAAATTATGAAATATATGTGTGCGCGTCGAGTAACATCTAAGAGTTCTCATTTATCTTTATGTCTATTTCAAATTGTCCTTTGACAAACAGTCCAAACTTTTTTTCCGGGGAAGATGAGTACTGTCCTTGGCCAGAAAGACCGTTCGAAGGAGTATACAATTTTTTAGGAATATTAAAAAAAATTTACGATCGTTAAGTTATCATTGTATTCCTAGCTTAGCTACGCCGATGTTTTCTCTCGATCGTGCCGCTATCTGTGCACGAATTGAAGTACCCACTTCTTCGGCATCTAAATCTGATATTATCCATTTTCACGTCCGTAGTACGTGAACTTCATTGAAACGGTGTGGTCCGGAATGTCTATGCCATCGAGCGAATGTACCAATGTCCTTGTGTTAAATGTATTAACGATATGTCCAATGGACAGTTTTTATCAGTGAATATTTCGTGTATTTCTTGTCGCTGAATCTGTGAATCTAATCGGTGCGTTAAATCGGTCCGTGGAGGAGGCTTAACGTTCGATTCGTGGAAATACGAAGTTACAAAACATTACGGCCGGCCCATCAGCACGAGATGTTTCTGCCTTTGTCGTTTCGGAGTAGAATTTTTCTATTCTCGTTTCCCACACTTGGAATATCAGTGAGTATATTTTTTTTTTTAAATAAATAAATTATCGTTCCAACATGGCGAGACGGAATAAGTGAAGTATATAAAGAAACAAGCAACGCGATGTGCTCGATCATTCGAATCAATCCACAAATATTATTACAGCTGAATTGTTTATCTAAGTTGTCATGCATATATTTTCTCATCGTTTAACTTATTTGTTGAGTATTTTCAAAGATGTGCGGTCGTTTCAGAGTCGAAATCATTAAACTCGACGTGTCTGCGTCGCTGCATCAAGGTGGAACCTATCGTGAAAACGGTTTTGAACTGTGGGTTCTCTATTTTTAATATATTTAAGTTTTAGTATACACGAACATGTTAGCGAAATTTGTAGTCCAGTTACCGACTATTGGAAAAAGAAATTAAATGTTAAAATTTGTCATTCCAGTATGGGCTCTTATGACAGCAGTATCGAGTCACGTTGTCAGGTCATAATAAATCATACGTTTAGAAGCAATATAAAAAAAAATAGGAAAAGCCGTATATGTTTGTTAGACATTAAGGGTGTTGTGCGAAAAATAAACAGTAAGAGTGTTCGAATATTGAAAAGAGAAATTTTCGAATTTTGTGAGAAGCTGCGAGACATTGTACGTTGCGGCGACTCTCGCTTCGTGCCTTCTTCTTGCCTGGTGCTCCGTCTCATCTATCCTTTCTATTTATCGCGACGGGACTACCTTCAAAATGTTAGCGTAGACGAGAAAGTATCTGGCAAATACTAGAAGAAGGAAATATTTTCTGCATAAAGCAATCTATTATCGGTTAATAGTGTTTGATAGTCACGGCATAAAAGCATTTTCCATTTCTCGCCTTATATTAACAATTTGTGCGATACGCAACAAAAATTAGTCTCCCAAGTATTGACTTGTGACGGAAAACATTTCTTGAAATATTAAAGATTCGCTGATTTTTTAAAATCCATATTAGGTGTGTTTGGAAGAAATATGTTAATGTATGAATTTAATACAACAAAAATTACATTTACATTTAAAGAACCGAATGAGATAACTTTTAGTAAATCTGATTTATCGATTTTGTTGGAATATTTTAATGATTGAGAAAAAAGATAATTTTGCACCCTGAGGGAGCGGATAATCATTTTTGTACACTTTTATTTTCTATAATATTTAAGTAGAATTTTGCGTTACTTTTTAAGTATATTTTGCTTTGTCAGTTATCTACGAAGCTTATGCAACCAAAATAAAAACGTTATACCAATTATATAGTTGTATTGCGAAGAAATTAATTTTTCAATGATTATGAATTTTTTTATGCAATTATGACAGATATTCTGATGTCCGCATGAGTATTTTCTACACTTTTCACCCTTACAGATATTTCTCGATTACAGTTCCATTAAAAAGTACAAATGATTCTCAATTGTAGTGACTCCACAAATTTTCCTCAATTGTTCGATAATTGGAAAGATTGAATTCCGCCGTGCAAAAAAAAAGATTTTTTTCAATTTTTTCTATGCTGCAATAAGATTATTCAATTTCGAAGGATTTTTAACAATTTTTATAATTTCCAATCAATAACCTGTGTACTTAAAAAATTATGTGAGCGACACATTCTTCGAGATTTTCGCGAAAGTATATGTATCAAACCGGTCAGTCGACGACCTTGAAATTTTGCAAGGTCAGTAGGTGTAGACGGCGTGAAAAACATGTTCAAAATTCACATAATTCTCTCTATATTATTCAACTTTGTGTGAAATAGTGTCAACGGTATCGCTAACTTGAAAATGCATTTCTTAATTTCAAGATCGGCTCCGCTACTTCGATACTTCAACGGCTGAAGAATCAAAGTAAACAGCACTCTTCGAGATTCTAGTGGCTCAATCAGCTGCGTCAGTTTGATCCTGATAGTCGACGGTACATCGATGAATACATAGTGAAAGATGCCATCGACTTGCGGCGATCCTCAGGAGGTGTCCGGTAACGAAGCTTCGTTGTTACGAAACATATTTCATTTACAATCTAATTATAACATAAATTTCAACAGCGTCAAATGTGTTCGTCTCGTTACAGCTCTGGGAGTACAGCCCGGGCTGGACGGTGTGTCCAGCACCGACAGTGTTGGAACTCACAGCGATGTATCCGGTAATACAACGATTTCCGGAAGACCGCGTATGGACGTAGCTTGCGTTCTTGATCTTCAACAGCCGGAACATCTTGCACAGCGGAAAAGATCTTTGGAGGAAGTTCGACAAGCCTGCAATCTCGTCAATGCTAATTTGCATCATATTCAGGTACGCGGATTATACGCTGCGAGAAACTTGACTCGAAAGGAATGAAAATAACCGAAAAACTCAATGGGGACAACAAAGGAACAGGTGTTTTTTTTTCACGTTTAAAATTGTGTTTCTTACAGTTCGAGAAACTCGATTTCGGCGAGACCAACGTACTCGACACGTTTTACAACGCTGACGTTGCGGTCGTCGATCTCAGTATTCAACTTCAGCAATCGGCGTTGTTCTATCATCTGGGCGTTAGGGAAAGTTTTGGAATGAAGGAAAACATACTGCTGTACAATGATATGGATAACGAGGCGACAATAAGACTCAAGGTAAATCACGTTGTTATCCCCTGTCCATTGGTTTGTCCGTCTCTGTCAATAAAATCTTATTCTTCATTTATTAATTTTCTTTAACAAAATTATCCCGTTTTTTTTTTTTCCATTTTTCATCCATCTATCGCAGCTGCTATAGATTGTACGATCGTCACACGCTGATAAAAATATTCCTGGGCTTTGAGGGCTTCCCGAAGACGGTGGAGGAATGACAAAGAATTTTCAGTAACATACATGTATGCTTTTTACAATTCTAATATAAATCGTATTGCGTATGTTCTTATAAGAAGAAGGAGAAGGAAAAAAAAAAAATGCACGCCTAACCACAAATATATATCGCTAATAAATGGGATGCGCGTGGGCTGCGGTTAATATATATGTATAGGACATGTGTGATGGCCTTGACCATTCATTATATCTGTTATAGACTTCTAGGAGCTAGCTTCAATTAAAGAAACGTTATATTAATAGACTCGAAGCGACCGCGACCATCCCACTTTAACGATTGCTCGACAATTTGCGCCAGCATACTCATGTCAAATCCATGACCTATCACTCGTTGCCTTGTGCCAAAAAAAAAAATATATATATATATACATGTTGCTTGAGAATGTTAAATTGTATGCCTCTTTAATATTATTATATTGCGTGTACGTATAGCCTTGCGGGTTTTAACGCGATGATCCTTCTCAATTTTCCCTCCTATCACTCCCTATCCGCGCTGAGCCAACCTCACTTCCGTAACATTCGTTGCATCCCCCGTAGCATTCGCTGTGGACACGGGTAAAATCCGGAAAACCCGTGCCGATACAGTTTTTTTTTTTTTTTTACTGAGTTTCAATTGTATTACCATCAGAAAACTTAGAAAAAGTGCCTTCCGGTAGTCGGCCGTGTATGGCTAAAGTGGTCACCCCAATCCCAGTACCGACCGCTGCTAACAGCGCTTCAGGGGGTGTACCACTCCGACAAACTTTGAAAACGCGAAATGTACTTTCTCCGAAATGACACAACCGATCGGGATGAAATAAGCTCAGCGAGTGACGGTGGGAAAAAGTCGCTAAGCTTATTTCAACCTGATCGGTTGTGCCGTTTGGGAGAGAGTATCGATAAGAATTTTCAGCAATCTCTGAGGATTTTATTCGCGCTCATCGTTCGTGTTCGTGTCTTTTTTGGAGGGCGTTTTTTTGTAGGTTAATAAAAATGAATCGTTTTGGATATTTAGGATGTTTTTATTTACATATTAAAGATACGAAAAAAAATTTTTTTGAAAAAATGTAATAGTTTATTATTATTATTATTATTGATCGAAGTTGGCACCTCGAAAAAAAAAGCGCGCGGGTGGCCCCGGTGATTTTGGCTCTTGATGTTATCTGAAATAAAAAATTCTTGATAATTCTTAATCTATAGACGTGTCATTCTGGTCGGAACTACTGAAGTTAAATTTCACGGATAAATAGCAAAATGGCGGACTTTGGAAAAAAAAACTTTTTTCCAATGTCGCCGTCGAAAATCGGCTTAAGTTACGAGACTACTACCTTAACACGAGCGATCGTCGAAGCCGCTCACCGACCACGCATCCCACTGCTGTCGGTTGCTTCTTTAATCATTTTTCTTCTAATAAAATTCAGAATTAACATATAAATATACATTGAGAAAAAAAAGGGTTTGCATTCACCTAAATCGGCGTTCGCTCTCGTAACGATTTTTTCGTTGGCACTACAAATATTTTGTTTGTCACAAGGATATTTTAGTCAACTGACCCTAACAATTGTTGAAGAAACTAATGATTTATTTGTACTAAAGAAAAATTCGTTTGTACAAGGGTAAACGCCGATTTAGTCAATCCAAACACTTTGCTTTCTTACTGTGCAATCGTCCACTGGAAGATGTAAACTTTAATTTTTAGTTCAAGCTAATTTAACTTGCCCTCACACCGAAATTACCACTCTTCCATTAACGGAAAATTCGAACTCGTTAACGTCGTAAAGTTGTCGTTTTTATTTAAACATTGAGAGACAATGAAAAAAATGGAGAATTTTTTGTATACGCATTTTATTCCCAACTCCTGAATTCTCGTGTACGAAAAAAAACTGCTCGAAAAATGAAATTGATCCACGCTCGACTTTATTAGAGCAATGTTCCACGATTCTTAGTTCGAAGTGAAAGTGGTAATGCGATTCGGAATGGCAAGCTTGTTTATTTTTCGACACATTGGAAATTTGAGTCTGAAAAGATTGTCGCAAAAATATTGGAGAGCACGAAAGGACGTAAGATATTATAATCCTTTCAAAAGATATTTCAAAAACATTTTGGGGCCGGATCGAAGTTTCGAACCGTAAAAGCTTCGACGGTGCAAAACTCCGAATTTTAATCGTACGAATTACATGGTTCATTCCGACGACAGTTTGAATAATCGACTGTAAATAACATCGAACGGGTATGAATCGATACCAAAAATGATACGAATTTAATATCGTCGAGTAAATATTTTTTTTCGAAAGATTACGCAGACGACAGAGTAATTTATCGAACGGTCAGTAGTACTACTTGAAAAATTCCAAATTGGTGATTTTTAGAGATCCGCAAAGTTCCGAAAATTATATTATCGAACAAGAAACTATCGGAAAGTGCGAACGTAATAAAATTGAAGAAAAGAATTGTCGGGTATAGGAATTTTTCGGACTCCGAAAATTACGGCGTCGAGAATACAGTATTACGAAAATAAAAGTTCCTAAGGGGCAAAATTCCGAAAATTTCCAATTCGTGCGTTTAGATGGCAGCGCCACTGGTGTTATGTCCTACGGACCTTTTTTTCACGAGCGAGCGTCAGAGCCCACTAGTAGCGCTAGTTTTACTCTCTTTCGAAATTTTGCCCTGTCGAAATTTTGCCCCGTGGAATTAATACACCGTCGTCTGTTTACCCTTTTCGTGACATACAAATTCTAATATATTTGGCTTCGAACTTTTTTTTTCCGAACCTTTTCAGGTATAAAGCTTGATCGTTCGGCAACTCGAGTTTCTGACACCACAATTTTTCGGAACTTTACGTTTTCTAATCATTAAAATACGATTTTTTAAGTAGTAGGATTTTTGATTTTCGATACTTTTGCAGGTCGGTCCCATAATTATTCTTGTCATTTAATCCTCGATGTATAACTATTTTTCGCAATGACATTTCCGTTTTAAAAAGGACGGATTTTAAGAATTTCGAAAAGTTTTAAGATCGTCCCACATAAATTCGGAGTTTTGAACCGTCGAAGCTTTTACGGTTCGAAAGTTCGAGCCCGCCCTAACATTTTATTTATGTATTTTTTTATTAATTGAGAAAATGTTAAATGGCAACGTGAACGGTGTACTGATAGTAACGATTGATAAAGCAATGTTCAGATAATGATCTAAAGTAAAAGTGGGATCGATTGCGTAATGCGAATGAGGTCACGTTCTCTATTAAATTCATCACTAAAAAAAAGCCACATCATTCTTTCACAGTCCATGTAGGCAGCCAGTTTAACTGGTACGTACTCGACATATTGCCCACAGTAACTTTTGCAACACTCTTGTTCCGACCGTGATACCCCTTGTGTACAAGTCTGTCGTCTTATTTTCAAGGAAGTAGCTCGAGTTACGTTCGATAATTCTCACCTTTAGAATTATATATGTGCATATAGACAAATATTCAAATATATCGCTAATAGATTTGTGGCATCGTGGCGTTATAACTCGCAACGACACGAGAGCTTCCGAGATTTTCACCTGCTTCCCTCACTCGTCTATGTGTGAGCCAAGAAATTTTCGTCTGTTATATATGCACCAAGTGAATCATATCACGAAGCATGTTTACATTTTTCTTAACGTTTCTATGATTTTAATGTTCTCCTCGTTTTTAATTCTCGTTGTGTCCCTTTGAACGTTAAAGATTCTGTGAAAGATAAAATAGCATTGTCCCGTTGGTATATGTTTATTTATGCTTAATATAATTATGCTTTATTATTTTCATAGTAAAAAGTTCATTTCTAGCACGAATTACTGATGACGAGACTCTTAATATTCTTAATGTTAGAACTACGGGACCAGTTGAAATGACTGGTTTTACAGTGGTAAAACCGGTCATTTTGTCTGTTCCGGTAGTTTTAGGTGTTAAAAAAAAATATCGCTGTAAATCAATATTCGTACATGTATCTTTGATCAATACAATTATATCGACAATGCTAAAAATTGATTTACTATTGTCGTCGAGCGATTATTTTCGTAAGTAAAAGTTTTACCGTCAAGAGTAAGCCGAGAGTTTAATTTTGTGATCGTAGAAATCGCGATGAATCTTTTTTGTCGATTACGAAACTGTTAACGACCGATTTTTTTGTATAGTTTGGAGATATGTCGAACTGAGTTAAAACTTCGATTATCCTTGGAGGAATCGTACGTAACTTTTTCTTCTTCGTAGCAACAATTCTTTTCCCTATTCACAATTGTGTCGCTGTCTAAATTCGTCCTTAAACATAAAATAATTGATCGTGTCTCTCAATGAAAAGTTTCTCGTTTGTATTGCTTTTTTTCTTTACTTATTCCTTGCAGTTGTCATGCGGCAGCTACACATTTGTTTCGTATCGTGTACTGGACTGCGGTTCTTGTGCAGCGACGAGTCTGGCTTCTAGTCGTGTTACCGGCGAGGAAATCGCCGATCCCAAGCAGCAACTGACAATGAGACTGAAAAAATTACTTCAGGATGTCGAAGTACAATCAAAGTCAGTGTCGCGTCTGATAATCGTTAATAACCCTTTGTAAATTGTTTATTCAACGTGGGGATAGAAATTTGTAGGAAACAAAAATATATATATATTAGGGCGATTTTTTCTTTCGACTATTTTTTTTTTCTCAGTCCCCACTTGAAATTTTGTTGGATATGTCGAAAAACAAATTCCCTGAAATTTACAGCCCTTAATATTAATTCTAAGTACTTTCCCTTAGCGTGAAAAGATTTTCCATCTAAAATACACGTAAATCGAATGTTTTTTTTTTCAACTTTCTATAACTCAGCCTCATTTTATGCTATCAAAATTGTTCTTGGTTTCGATTTGCTTAGAATGAAACAATCTAGAAAAGTGCCTATTGCGGCGAAAGTGTAAATTGTACTGGTGAGTTGGTACGGGTCACTGACGTTGATTTTTACTCAAAATTCTCGTTTTTTTGCTGTTATCTCCGAAACAATTAACTTTACGAAAAAAATGTAAATGAAAAATTTGTTGGAAATTTAATTTCCTACAGAAAAGGTCCTATCAATCCAATTGCTTAGATTAATATTTCTTGAGATATTGAACTTTAACTTATGAGCAGTATAAAATTTTTACGGTAATATAAACCATAAAAGTTGTATACTACTCATAAGTTAAAGTTCAATATCTCAAGAAATATTAATCTAAGCAATTGGATTGATAGGACCTTTTTTGTAGGAAATTAAATATCCAACAAATTTTTCATTTACATTTTTTTCGTAAAGTTAATTGTTTCGGGGATAACAGCAAAAAAAAACGAGAATTTTGGGTAAAAATCAACTTCAGTGACCCGTACCAACTCACCAGTACAATTTACACTTACACCGCAAAAGGCACTTTTTTAGATTGTTTTATTCTGAGTAAATTGAAACCAAGAACAATATGATAGCATAAAATACGGCTGAGTTATAGGAATTTGAAAAAAAAAAAAAAAAAAAAAAAAAAATCGATTTCCGTGTATTTTAGATGGAAAATCTTCTCACGCTTTGGGAAAGTACTTAGAATTAATATTAAGGGCTGTAACTTTCAGGGAATTTCTTTTTCGACATATCCAACAAAATTTCGGGTGGGGACTGAAAAAAAAAAAAATAGTCGAAAAAAAAAAAATCGCCCTAATATATACGTGTATATGCATATTCAGAGCCCACATGAAGGAGAAATTTTTGGCTGATCTTCGGAAAGCTCGTGAGATGTATTCGGGCGAGGAATTGGCTAAAGTACTGAACAATATGCGAAAGCGATTGGACGATCCGAACGTTTTGTCGGGTGAAGTGGTACTCAATGTTCTTATCTCGTTTCGCGAAATACAGGTGAGTTGAGCTGTAACGAAAATATAATTGGAGAAAATTCGTGATCAATTAACTCACGGTACAATTGTATTATTGAAACTGCAGGGCTATGACGCAATGGTTCAGCTCGTTGATGACTTGAGAACGATACCTAATCACAAAAATTACATCAACACACCGGCCATTCGTTATCTTTACGGTTTCGCGCTCAGTCGTCGTAACAAAGAGGGCGATCGCGAACGTGCCGTTCGCGTTATTGAAAAGGCGCTCGAGAAAAAAGAAAATCACGTACCCGATATGCTGTGCCTGTGCGGAAGAATTTACAAGGATCAATTCGTCGAGAGTCGTCACACCGATCAAGAGAGCTTGAAAAATGCTATTCATTGGTATCGAAAGGGTTTCGATGTACGATTTATTTATTTCTTTTGTTATTACTTACGAAAGCTCGGCACGGATTGAAGTTGCTCTTAATGAATATAGAAAAAAAAAAAAAATACATATATTTATTTCAGGTTCAACCGAACGAATATGCGGGTGTAAATCTTGCGACCCTGCTCGTTATAGCGGGAAACGAATTTTCAAAAAGCGAAGAGCTTCAGCATATAGGAATGGTATTGAACAATTTAATTGGTAAAAAGGGGAGTTTGTCGAGTCTGAAAGATTATTGGGACGTGGCGACATTCTTCGAGATAAGCGTTCTCGCTGAGGATTATACAAAAGCAATTCAAGCTGCTGAGTGCATGTTCAAATTGAAACCGCCTAATTGGTCAGTATGAAATTTTGCCGATTCATCATTATTTTCGATAATCCTTAACATAGAAAAAGCGTTATATTAAACGACGTTTAAAAAGATTCTCAAGTTTGCTGATATATGATAACGCATTTCGTAGGTACCTCAAATCGACGATAGGCAACATATCGCTGATCGATAGATTTCGTAAAAAGATCGAAGAAGGCGAGGTATCGCCGGAGGAGCAAGTATTCAGTTTTTGGATGGATTACTTCGTCGAGGCTACCAAGAGCGAAGTCGACTATAGTATAAGGTTTCCAGTAAGTTGACAAACCACATCTTACTACTATAATAAAGCGGGAGAGTTAGTATGTTTGTTCGAACGCGCTAATCTCAGGAAATACTAATCCGATTTGAAAAATTCTTTTTGCATTAGATAAGCCCGTTTATTCGGGAATGCTCTAGGCCATATAACTTCATGCTATGACCCTAAGGCGCGGCGGTGGCGTCGGTTTATTTTTTAATGATTGTTCCTTTTATTTTTCCACATAATTACCGGATGGTATTTATAGTTAATGAGATGCACTTGGTTATGTACTCATAATACGTATGAAACAGATATATAATCAAAATTTAACGCGGGTGAAATCGCGGGTCACAGCTAGTTATAAATAAAATTAACGGGAGGCTAGAAAGAAAAGTAATAATAACACACCAAAAAAACAAAAAGCTTTTTTTGTGACCTGCTGGGAGTTGGCTGTTATCGTATAAAAGTACTCTGTCGTTGGATCATTGGATATTTAACGAGGAATGAAAAAAAAAAAAAAACATTGACATATCTTTTTACAGCTTCTCGTCCTCGAACCGACGAAAATATTGATGCCCAGTTACGTTAACGTTAATCTCGGCGCTGAAGAAAAATCCATACAGATATGGAATTTGTGTCTCGACAGTATGAAGAACAGTTGCAAACAAGTTCACGACTGGTTGTTCACCGCGAATATGATAAGAAGCGTTAGCCTTTATAAACGCGACGAGAGATGCCTGTTTCTCTATGTTCATCAGAATTCCGACGACTTTCAAATGTACTTTCCCTCGATTCAGTGCAGACAGAGATTTTACGATCTCGTGCTCGAAATGACTGCCGATCAGGAGGGTATGGTGGCCGATCTCGATGCTTATATGACCGACGATCGAATGAAAGTACGATAATGTGGTTTTTTTTTCTCAAAATTTAATTACTTTCCGAAGCGAGTTGCCAAAAAAAAAAACAATTCTTTTTCGTTCTAGTTCGAGTACGAGTTGGACGATCAGAATAAACGCATAGTATTGGGTAAAGGTACGTATGGCGTGGTCTATGCTGCCCGAGATTTGAACACTCAGGTCAGAATAGCCGTAAAGGAAATACGCGAGCGTAATTTGGGCGACGTACAGCCGTTGCACGAGGAAATAAAATTGCACAGTCAACTGAGACACAGAAATATCGTTCAGTATTTGGGCTCGATTAGCGAGGGAGGATATTTCAAGATTTTTATGGAACAAGTTCCCGGAGGTAAGATTTATATCACAATCCGTTTATTCATTTATTTTTACACGTATTCTTGCGTTATGAGAACGAAAAAAATTCTCATTCCAAGTAATAAACATTTATTTCACTTTATCGGAATAACATCGAGGATTTTTTTCGTGCTCATTAATTCATGACTTATTATCTTCGCATCGGTACTTCCCGAACTACCGATGCGAGAGTTTTATTGACGGAAGAATTACGATAATGATAGTATGGAGGAAAATTAATACAAAATTCAATATAAATGTCTCGTTCGATTTTTAATTCAGGCAGTTTATCGGCCTTGCTCAGATCAAAATGGGGTCCGCTGAAGGAGAACGAGTCAACGATATCGTATTATACGAAACAAATATTGGAAGGACTGAAATATCTTCACGATCAGAAAATCGTTCATCGAGATATAAAGGGTAAGATATAAAGATTTTCGAAAGTATCGATATTTTCTTTTTACGGTTCGAGGTAATCGAACTTTGTTCTCGTTGTTGATCTTCACCAGGTGACAATGTGTTGGTAAATACGTATAGCGGGGTTGTCAAGATATCGGACTTTGGAATGTCAAAAAGATTGGCAGGTTTGTGCCCGAGTACCGAGACATTCACGGGAACGTTGCAGTACATGGCACCGGAAGTCATAGACAAGGGTCAGCGTGGATACGGAGCGCCGGTAAGTGTTAACGATTCTTTTTTTTTTCCGTATAGCATCTTCCGTATAAAGTTGAATTCAATAAAAAAATTTTCCTGACATTAATCCGACTGTAAATGACCTCTAGAAATATCGATTTAGTCCTTATTTTGCTGCATATATTCCTATAAAATTTAATATTTTTACGATGACATTTGTCGTCTGCGATAGGCTGATATCTGGTCATTGGGATGCACTATCGTCGAAATGGCAACCGGTAAACCACCCTTTATAGAGCTCGGTTCACCGCAAGCTGCGGTATTCAAAGTTGGCTACTACAAAATACATCCCGAAATTCCATCGGAATTGTCCGAACGCGCCAAGATCTTTATACTCCGTTGTTTCGAGCCAAATCCTGACGTCAGAGCGAACGCAGCTGAACTATTAGAAGATCCGTTTCTCACAGAGTTAGTATAGACCATTAATTTATATATATATATATTCATATAAAACACCAATTTTATTTTATTTTATTCACTTAAATTACATTTTGTCTCTACTAATTTATATTCAAAATTGTTCATGTTCAATTATTTAACAGTGGAATTTTGTTTTTTTTTTTTCAACACTCAAATTATTTTTATTAATTTTTCAATTTTTTTGTTCAAACTTTCATTCAGAAAAAAGAAAAGTTCGAGGCTCGCGGCACCGCCAGATTTTAGTCGGAGCATATCGGTGCCGGCTGACAGGGCTCTTGGAAAATTTGACAAAACCAACAACAATCATATCGTCACATCGACAACTGCGATGCAGACGTCACAATCGGACGACAGGTAAATTTATGGTTTAGTTAATAAAAATTGTAAAATCACGATGTAACATCGGTGGAACAAAAGATTTTATAATTATTTAATTAAAAAAAAAAACAAGCTAAAGAATTAAAAATCTTAAAGATGTTGATTGACAGCGAATCTTGACAGGATAATTGAGAGCTTCCGTTTGCATTATTATTTATAGCTTAGACATAATTGCTTGGATCATGCTAAAATTTCTTTTGTTTTCGCATGCGAAATAACCACTAGGCCAGATATACCATTTGTGGTCAGTTTTCGTTTAATTTTTATCACAACGTTCTAAAGCACAAAACTCTGTATGTTATCGGGTTGAAGAAACATCGAGTAACTAATTTTCATAGATTTAGTAGTACCTGTTATCGAAGTACCATTATGAGAATATGGAAAAACAACGATAGATATATATTAACAGTGAAAATGGCCACGAATGGTGCAGTGGTCAAAAACTGGACATCTACCCTATATCATTGCTTCTAGATACTCGGTTTGATGTATTTTTGTATTTTTTTCCGGTCCCTCTAGAGTTATGCAGAAATGACATTTTTATTTTCTCGTAATCACACAGATTTGGAGTTTTTTTTTCTAATAGTAATTTTCAGAACAAATTTTGAGTGGAATTTATTTATATTTTTTGAAGAAAATAAATTCGAGAAGCAATTTTCGAAATCACCCAGCATCGAGAGTCCATTATTAAACGGAATATTTATATATTTTAATTCTCTTCGACGTAAAAATCGTTGCTGGCAATACACGTATTAATTGCATATCGGTAAAAGTGTGGTGTGCAGCGGAGGTCTGACGAAATCGAGTCCGTTGCGAGAACGAAGTCCGGCTCATCTTCTGTCACCCATCAGTATGCCCACTTCCTCTTTATCTTTCAACAGGTACAGTAGTTGTTTAACATTACATTACAGTATAGACGCGCTGAGCTTCACCGTAGAAAGAGTGATTAGAAGATTATTATTATTATTTTAATAAATTGCAGATGTTCATTATCCATTAATTAGAACTATTATAAAATAATGTCGCATGAATTTGTTTGCTCGTCGAGTATTAACGGAGGGGTAAGGGTTTCAGCGTAAAAAAGAAACACTTTTTTTGCGATTTTTTTTCTCAAATATGGATTGAGCAATTTTATTCGAACCTTTTGTACATTATTGAGCATACCTTTGACAATGTTGTGTAATTTTTTCATGCAGAAATATTGAAGCATAAGCCCGTAACAGAGCTTCCCCCAGAACGTCTTGGAAAAAAAAAAAACAATTTGCGGTGTTCACTATAACTCGGCCGGAAATTATCTGAAAATGAAAAACCATGAAAATTTAGTCAAATTATAATCAAATCTTCCCCCCAACGTTCTCTGATAATTTTTTTTTTCATTTAAAAATTTTTGGCGGTCATCTAAAGTGTGAACCGTTATTTTCCACGAAAAATTCCGCCATTTTGTGGGTGGGAAACACCCTTAATGTAAAAAAAATTTAACTAAACGTTGGGGGGAGGTATTTTATATGTAGAAAATGTGTACGAAGTTTGAAATGAATCGGTCAAGTAGTTTTTAAATGGCAGTGAACACGGACTTTGAAAAAGTAGTTTTGAGAAAAACGCGTCTAAAGTGCACTGCTAGCCCGACCGCCCGCAGCTGTTAGAGGTATAGCGTTAAAGGCCAGGAGATTAATAAGACAATAACATCAAGAATATTGCTTAGATTGGTTTAAAATTTTAAGGACATATTCTTTAAATGTTAAACAATAAGATAAGACAAAAAAAAATTCGATTTTCCGAAAGTGAAAACCCTTACCCCGCCCTTAAGACTTGTCACAATTTAAGATTTGCATCGCTTACCACACGAGCCTATTGATCGAGAAGGTTTTTTTTTTTCTAAATCATCACAACGAATTGACAAAACTATAAATTAGTCGTAGAACGGAAATGTATATTTTTGCAATTTAATTCAAACAAATTGAATTTTTTGCATACAAATTTTTATGATCCAGTTTTAATGACTCATTTGAAAAATCGTTGCGCAATTATTTGTTGTAAAAAAGCACACACGCACACACACACACACACAGTTTCAAACATATCGTAGGAAATAAGGGATTAAAAGTAGATACGTCGATTTATTTTGGCGATAACAATTTCTATACTTTTTTTACGCAGTGCATAATCGGTTTGTGAGCTTATGTATGACATGTTGTGATTGTGATATGAAAGAAAAAATGAAGGTTTTTCATTTAACGATGATACATTTGTGATTTTTTATTTCATGACAGTACTATCGGTAGCACACCGTCGATTGACAATAGCGAAACCGATACAGCTGGTGCTTCTATGACACGAAGAAGCTCGTCCGGCGGACTTTTATCCCCCGAAGTGGAATTGACCGGTGAGAAAAATGTTTCCATTCATTCGTGTGAAGTAAATGAAAATAAAAATATTTCCTTAGACCGATATTGTTTCAATTCTCTTTAGGGCAAACGGGACAAAAATCTGGTGAAGAACAAGAAGGTTTTTACTTGTTAAAAAAGGATAGCCAGCGTCGTATGACCCTTACGAGAGTGTTGAGCCAAGACGAGACGACTATTTGCGAAGTATGGATGCGAAATATTCATCAGGATGTCGGACAGACGGTTCTTCGAATGGTAAAGTCATTTTGTTTTTAGTTTTTTAGTTCAGGAGTCTCTTGAATAGGACGTGATACGGTTTTTACCTTAACGCGTATTTCAAATAATCTAACATTCGAAAATTTCATCGATAATAATGCCGTGCGATTTTATTGAAAGACTTTCGTCCATGTGCGAACGAACACGGGAAAATGATCGCGAAGTTAAAAAAAAATCTATCACACCAGGCACTCTATTAATACTTTATTTTTTATAGCACATTTTCTATTCAGTAAAAATGGTATTATTGCGAAATGCCAAATGTCACAAAAAGAAAAGACAAATGCACAACATCCACGAATACTTTTTTTTCACACAATTGACGTTTTGCAGAGTCATTTGGAATTGCTAATGCGGGGCTTGCGTGATTACATTTCCGAGCAAAATCAGGAAGTCATAATGACGGCTATTAGAACGCTCAAGGAGGAATTGGACTTCGACTCGACGGCAATAAATCATCTGCATCTCGCTATTTATTTATTTCAAACGGCCGTTAACGAGGTACTCAGAATGCACAGTATAAAACCCCATTGGATGTTCGCACTGGACAATCTAGTCAGAAACGCTGTACAGGCTGCGATTACGGTACTGTCACCGGGTGAGTGAAAAATCGAACAACACAAATTACCGATACAAAAATAACTATAGTGCCGGAAATAAATATTTATCTTCGCTCATTTTAATATACGGCGTGCGGTAACGATACAGGGATATGGTCTTGATAAAAATGATCGTTCAACTCGCACATTTGTTGTTGACAAAACTAATAAAATGTGCCTACAGAATCCATAAGAATCCATTCCGTAGAATCCAATGTCCCTAATAGAATCCATATCAAGGGAGGGGTAAGGGTTTCAGCGTAAAAAAAACACTTCTTTTGCGATTTTTTTTCTCAAATATGGATTGAGCAATTTTATTCGAACCTTTTGTACATCATTGAGCATACTTTTGACAATGTTGTGTAATTTTTTCATGCAGAAATATTGAAGCATAAGCCCGTAACAGAGCTTGCCCTAGAACGTCTTGGAAAAAAAAACAATTTGCGGTGTTCACTATAACTCGGCCGGAAATTATCTGAAAATGGAAAAACCATGAAAATTTAGTCAAATTATAATCAAATCTTCCCCCCAACGTTCTCTGATAATTTTTTTTTTCATTTAAACATTTTTGGCGGCCATCTAAAGTGTGAACTGTTATTTTCCACGAAACATTCCGCCATTTTGTGGGTGGGAAACACCCTTAATGTAAAACAAAAAAAATTTAACTAAACGTTGGGGGGAGGTATTTTATATGTAGAAAATGTGTACAAAGTTTGAAATGAGTCGGTCAAGTAGTTTTTAAATGGCAGTGAACACGGACTTTGAAAAAGTAGTTTTGAGAAAAATGCGTCTAAAGTGCACTGCTAGCCCGACCGCCCGCAGTTGTTAGAGGTATAGCGTTAAAGGCCATGAGATTAATAAGATAATAACTTCAAGAATATTGCTTAGATCGGTTTAAAATGTTAAGGACATATTCTTGAAATGTTAAACAATAAGATAAGACAAAAAAATTCGATTTTACGAAAGTAAACACCCTTACCCCGCCCTTAAAGAACGGTCAGATCGCGGTAGATCAGCCTTGAATCGGTCCAAAGTTAAGTCTACAAAACAAAAAACCTCAAAAGCTCCTGGTCTATTTTACGAACGGAATTTTTAGTTCGATTCAATTTATTGTATTATAATTTTTAAAATCTACATTTTACACGTACGTAAACATAAACCTAAATTGAAGAGTAGGAGTCGTACTAAAAAAAAAAAAAAAAAAAAAAAAAAAAAAAATCGACGTCAGGTCTATATTTTCCCATCTGAATTTTTAACAACGATATTAAAAATATTTAAAAAATGCAAGAATATTTTAAACAAAGTGGACTTCGGTCCATGCTGAGACATCGCTTAAAAAAATGTAGATCTGTCGCATACAAGATTTTTGTGAATTATTTTAGATATTTCAACATTGTGCACAAGCTCCAAATTGTTATTCCCTAGCAAGTTGAGCGACCGGTCGCTTTTATTTTGCAAGCATTGTTTTTCCGAAAAAAAAAAAAAACGACCGACAAACGCAACCAAAAAAGCAACAGTTGCTTTATGATTACTAATTTGATTGCATTTAGGTTATTTTTTAGGACGATAGTTGCCGAATGGTTCCTTTTCGGTCGTCTTTCACAAACGACCAACCGACACAACGAAAAGGCTGAATTGGTTGCTTTTGTGTTACTTCTGAGGGTCGGCCAGTTCGATGATATTTTTTTAGTGGTTATCGATGGTCGATCTTTCGATTCTCTGTTATGATTTGGTTGCCCGATGCGGTAATTTTTTTTTAGGAAAAGCAACTGGCTGCTTTTTAGTTACCCGTGACGGTTGCTCAAGTTGCTAGGATTATTTTGTGTAAATGTTCCTTTTAAATCTTCGTTATACAAGGGCGACCAGAAAGAATTGGAAAAAAAGGCTCAATAACTTTTAGGCTCGTAACGACGGTTCAAAAATATTGTGAACGAAATCTTAGACGGTGAGGGCTCGTACGTAGGTCCACTTAGGGTCGAATGTCCTCATATTCTCATGTACACGTACATTTACTTCGTATCGTGCGATAGCGAAACGAGTCTCTTTCGTCATGCGTAAGCCGGGAGATACGTGCTGTGCGAATCAAGTTGTATCGCCACATGTGCAGATTAAGAATCTTAACGTGTCAATGCTAAAAATATCTCGAGTAACATGTTCATCACCAACAATAAGGGACCAACTCGAGAACTCGGATGGATATGATTCTCAGTATCCAGATTGTCTCACGTATACGATAGTCTCTGTTTCGCTCGAGTTTGACATTCGTTCGGCCAAACATCATTACGAACGAAAATTGAGGGAAAAAAAAAAAACGATAAACATGAAACTGTTATTTGAGTAAAGTTAAAAAATTACTGGGACAAGAGTTTGACATTCGTTCGGCCAAACATCATTACGAACGAAAATTGAGGGAAAAATAAAAACGATAAACATAAAACTGTTATTTGAGTAAAGTTAAAAAATTACTGGGACGAGATCGATTTAGAAAAAAAGTATTTCCAGTATGTGGAGAGTGAAACTTTTTAACCAATGATTAGCACGTACGCTGGCAACGCACAGATTAGTAATTCACCTCGTGCCCAAACGCGTGTCAACCTTTATTTCACAGTCACGGTGAAAAACACCATCACAAATGAAGATTTGTTCGGGAGGGGAAAAAAAAAAAAAGAATTCCAGATAGTTTCGTGAACGATTATTCACGCAAAATTGATCGTTCTTGTTACGACAACGTTGCAGAGCTCGGTGCAAATTTGCTGGGACAGGAAAGAGTTCAGACGGTTGGCGAGGGACCGGAAGAAGGTTCAACTTCCGGTGTGTCGACCGTAAATTCCATAAAATCACAGAAAACCGTCGATTCGACTGACAACAAATATTGGCGTGAGTACAGAGATCAAATGGGCGGGCTGAAAGTCGAAAATATGAGATTACTTCAAGAACTGTTGGACTGTCAAAAAACGTATCAGACAATTTTGCATCAAGCGCTCGAGGAGCAAAAAGCACAAATTGGAAGTCTGACGCAACTTTGCGAGGGCATCAATCGAAGATTCACGAGACAGGAGTCGGGGTGAGATAAATAAGTTTAATCGATTTTACTGGTGTCATGAAAAATTCCGAAAAAAATTAATGTTTTACGTTAAACAATGATTATTCGATGAATTTTATTGATCGTTACAATTGTTTCATTCAATCTTTCAAGATGTAAATGTCTGAATATTTAGAAATTGACAATGAATTAACTAATTGAACAATTGATTCAATTAATTGTGTAATTAATGGTTTTTATATTAATTATCGTAAATTAATATTTCATAGAATTTTCTCTTTCGAGAGCAAATTTTTTCGATCCGATAGTTCCGTTTGTAGTTTCATTGCCATAATTATTTAAAAAAAAAACGATCGATCGTTGTTAATGAAAATAATTGCAGTTATCATTCGTCCATAAACGGCCGTAATACGACATCGCCTCAGCCGCCGTTTGTGCCGCAAATAAGCGTGACAGATCACAATACGTCGAGAAATACTGACTCCAGGCTCGTCGAGTGGCTCGAAGGTCTCGGAATCGATGACGCTTCGATCGAGAGGGTATGTTTTCACTCTTTCTTGTATATTCTCAAGTCTAGCCATTGTAAACTACAAAATAAGTGGCTATGGCCAATTTTGCCACGGTCGAATTCTTCGTATCCACCTTAAAGTTAATAACAAGTTAAAATAAAAATTCGAAGCACAATTCCCTCGTTTTACACGCGTAATAACACCTAATCTAACGACGTTAATAATTTATTCTAACAGTTTATATACGAGGAATACACCCTAGAGGACGTGCTGTTTCATGTTTCTCGCGATGATCTGCGAAGGCTCAATTTACGGTGAGAATAACATATCACGATGTTAAATAGTAACAAACATTAATGGAACTTTAGCACGTGTAACGTTCATTGTACAATTTCAACATCTACGAGAAACGGAAAATTTATACGTCTTTTTGTGTTATAATTTTTGTCACAGAGGCGGAGTGGAACTCAGGATATGGATGGCTGTTACTCTTCATCGCAAGGACAATGAACCGTGACGCGAAATCGACGATTCATATATTTGTACAGTGATAATTCTAAGATTTTGCACAATAGACGTCGTTACTGAGGTAATAATGATCGTATGGCAAAAGTGAAAACTCGGTCAATCGTTTAAGTACGTATATTTTTTATTACGTATATTTGTCGGATAATCAATGATGGCGCTCGTTATATACATATATATTTTTTTCTTTTAATCGCACAAATGCAATTTCTCCAGTGCCTTATAAACTACTATAGGGTAGATGTTCCGTTTGTGGCCGCTGCAGCCATTTGCGGCCACTTTCACTGTTGATTTATTTCTATCGATGTTCTTCCGCATTCTCATAATGGTACTTCGATAGTAGTCATAGTAATCTACAAAAAAAAGCTATTCGACGTTTCTTCAATTCGATTACACTAAGACTTTTGTGCTTTAGAACGTGGTGGCCGAAATGAAACTAAAACCGGCCACAAATTGTACATCTACCCTAAATTGTAATATACAAACACGCTGCCTCGTCTAGGTACACATAGTATATATATATATATATATATATTAGGGCGATTTTTTTTTCGACTATTTTTTTTTACTCAGTTCCCATCTGAAATTTTGTTGGATAAGTCGAAAAACAAATTCCCTGAAAGTTACAGCCCTTAATATTAATTCTAAGTACTTTCCCTTAGCGTGAAAAGATTTTCCATCTAAAATACACGTAAATCGAATTTTTTTTTCTTTCAATAATTCTATAACTCAGCCGCATTTTATGATATCATATTGTTCCCTGTTTCGATTTACTCGGAATAAAACAATCTAGAAAAGTGCCTATTGCGACGAAAGTGTAAATTGTACTGGTGAGTTGGTACGGGTCACTGAAGTTGATTTTGACCCAAAATTCTCGTTTTTTTTTGCTGTTATCTCCGAAACAATTAACTTTACGAAAAAAATGTAAACGAAAAATTTGTTGGAAATTTAATTTCCTACAAAAAAGGTTCTATCGAATGAATCGATTAGATTAATATTTCTTGAGATATTGAACTTTAACTTATGTGTAGTATAACATTTTTATTTCATTTTTTCAAGAATAAACCGTAACAATTTTATACTACTCATAAGTTAAAGTTCAATATCTCAAGAAATATTAATCTAATCAAGTGGTTCGATAGGACCTTTTTTGTAGGAAATTAAATTTCCAACAAATTTTTTATATACATTTTTTTTGCAAAGTTCATTGTTTCGGAGATAAGAGAAAAAAAACGAGAATTTTGGGCAAAAATCAACTTCAGTGACCCGTACAAACTCACCAGTACACTTTACACTTTCGTCGCAAAAGGCACTTTTTTAGATTGTTTTATTCCGAGTAAATCGAAACCAAGAACAATATGATAGCATAAAATGCGACTAAGTTATAGAAATTTGAAGAAAAAAAAAATTCGATTTACGTGTATTTTAGATGGAAAATCTTCTCACGCTAAGGGAAAGTACTTAGAATTAATATTAAGGGCTGTAACTTTCAGGGAATTTCTTTTTCGACATATCCAACAAAATTTCAGGTGGGGACTGAGAAAAAAAATAAATCGCCCTAATATATATATTTAAAATATAATAAGCCCTTTTTTCATACACAAAATCCCGATTGTTTATCATCCTCACGATATTTTTGATGAACTCGGAAGAGAAGAACAAAAAAAAAAATTACTATTATGCGTACCTAACAAATTAATCGGCGATATAACGTTTGTCTTCCTACTGCCTAACCTCGCTGCAACCACGAGTATTTCTACGGTACGAAGAGTGTATACAGCGCATTTTTCGTTACGGAAATAAAGAATCAAAAAAATTAATATACGTTTATATGAATATTTTGTCTGTTAAATTTGATACGTTAGTCGAGAAACGATTGAATAATATGACGTGGACACTGGGGTTTTTCGAAATTAATGTATTTTTTTTTCATCCATCTCCCGAAAACTCTTGTTAGATTTAACGAGAACGATTAATTAGCTGAGGTCTCAATGGGCTCAAGTTGAGATAAAAATCTTTGAAAAAACGTGAATGCTCATTCCATTAGGAGCAAACGATTGGGTAATCAACACTGAAAAGAAAAATCAAAGCTGAAATTTTGGAAAAACGCTGCGGAGTATTATCATATATTTAAACATCGAACATAATAATTCATCATATTTTCTTTACGCGAACTCTCACGTCTCCCATTCACGATTGATCAGCATCGTCACGCCTCTCGAGCTCTCCCCTTAATTGAAATTGCGAATAAGAATTTGCCGCGAAATCATGATGGGACGTGTACGTGATCGTTTTATATGCTGTTCTACTATCTTGCATTGCAGATAACCCTCGTATATAGAAACATATATATATAACAGCCCCTTAGAAACGACGTCATTGATATGGATGAGGCGTTTTTGTGCCAACGTCCTGTTTTTGATGCAGCGTTTAAGAAAGAGAGAGAGAGAGAGAGAGGTAGATAAGTGAAGCAGATTCAGTACTCGTCGATCTTATATCGACAACCTCTGAACGGCCATAGACGACTTTTACCGGATCGCCCCTTTTTTTTTTCTCTTCTGACCCTCGAAAAAACCGGTGATTCCAGCTTTTTCCTTTGTTCGCACCACACGCATGGCGAATCGATGGGTCTCGATAGAGCCAGCGGCATTTCCCCAATCGAAAATCACCTCCGTTAATCCTTTGGACGTGATAGAAATGAGAAAAAAAAGTCAATGAAAGGGATGGTAGGTGGAGGAAGAAAAAGAAGAATAACCTTACTTGCGCGTGCACAATTTGCGATTACTGTTAACAGCGTTATTTATGTTACCTACGAAGAGCTTAGGAAAGAAGTACAAACAAAAAAAAAACGTGAATTTTGTGGGCTATCGGTATATAGTGCATCCTTAACGATTTATCCCCGATTTCCGTGCCGATTCAGAGGATCAAAGAGTACAATATTTATTTCATAATGTTTAAAACTAATCGCCACTTCCTCAAGGGGTTTGTGAAAAACAATACGAATATATACGAGATCTGTTCAAAAAGTATCGCGAATTTTGAATTTCCGCGGGCTACGTATATTCGACGTTCGATTTTTTTGTGGCTTTAGGTTGGTACTCGTGTCCCTTACTTATGCTGAAAAAATCGGCCATTTTGAATGTTTAGTCAATTGTCGACAGCTGTTTTGGTTAGACGTGTTTTGGGCTTGTCTTCGATTTTTGCCTATAACAAAAAATGCATCAAAGAATCTGTATGAAATTTTGTGTGAAAAACAAAATTAAGTGCGCGGACGCATTACGAATGTTGACTGTGGCGTATGGTGAAGCTACCTTGGACCAAAGCAACGTTTATCAGTGGTACAAAATGTTCTCAGAGGGCCGAGAAGATGCGAACAACGAGACGCGTTTCGGACGCCCGAGCACATCAACAACGGACGAAAACATTGATGAAATGAAGAAAATAATATTGGCCAATCGTCGAATCACCGTTAGAGAAGTTGCTGAGGAACTAAACATATCGATTGGCTCGTGCTATTCGATTTTTACCAATGATTTGGGCGTGAGACGAGTCGCCGCGAAATTCTTGCCAAAATTGCTCAATTTCGAAGAAAAACAGTGTCGCGTTAACATTGCTAAGGAGCTGTTGGACTCGGTCCGCGCGACGATCCAAATTTGCTCCAGAGGGTCATAACTGGTGACGAATCATGGGTTTATGGTTATGACGTGGAAACCAAAGTTCGATCATCGCAATGGAAGCTGCTTTTTTGGAATAGGCAAAAATCGAAGACAAGCCAAAACACGTCTAACCAAAACAGCTGTCGACAATTAACTAAACATTCAAAATGGCCGATTTTTTCAGCATAAGTGGGGGACACGAGTACCAACCTAATGACACAAAAAAATCGAAAATTGAATATACGTAGCCCTCGTAAATTCAAAATTCGCGATACTTTTTGAACTGACCTCGTAGAGATAGAAGCAATGACCAGAGTAATGCAGAACAGTTATGGCCGAGTTGAACAAAACTGTCACGGCAAAACGGCTAGTGATACGAGATTGAAACGCTCGTTATTTAATAGTTAGTATTGCTCCGAGAGAGTTAGTACTATTGACGTTGAATAGTGATAGTCCTAACAGAAACTCCATGATTGATTCAATGATAACGTCGTCAATCATCTATTATATTCAGCGAAGATGAAAATTAGTGGTTTAACAGATCAAAAGAACGATAGATTTATAATTAATGGGAAATTTCCTGTCGCATACGATGTTCGGTCAGTGTAAAGAAAAAAAAAAAAATTCACCCTCTCCCCGTTCCCGCAGGATTGAGCGAAAATAAAGAGGCTCTTCGATCACGAGAATGAGTTGCGAAATTTTTTCATACAACTATTAAAAGGTGTTAAGGGCTCTCTCTAGCGGAAATCGCTCTTAAGAGGATGTATTACACCAGCCTATCACTTCGAAAACGCGAAATGTAATTTCTCCGAAATGACACAACCGATTTGGATGAAACAAGGCTTAGCCTCTGAAGTATGGTGGCAAACAGTGGCTGAGCCTTTTTTTTGTCCCGTTCGGTTGTACCGTTTTGGCGAAAGTACCGATAAGAATTTTCAGCTATCTCTTCCGCATTCACGTGTCACGTGGTACATGTGCGCCTTCCTCTTAAGGGGATGTATCACACGCGGCTATCACTTCGAAAACGCGAAATGTACTTTCTTCGAAATGACACAACCGATTTGGATGAAATAAGCTTAGCCATTGGAGTATGGTGGCAAAAAGTGGCTAAGCTTTTTTCGTCGCAATAGGATGTCCCGTTTTGGAGAAAGTACCGATAAGAATTTTCAGCTATCTCTCCCGCATTCACGTGTCACGTGGTACATGTGCGCCTCACGAATGCAGCGTTCTTGATCATTTGAAAATTCCCGAGTGACTTTATCGACATTGTAGTATATAAAATTTTGATCGTTCGAGCTTCGTAATAATAATCCACCGTTCGGATAAACACCTCGCTTTCGCGTTCGCATAGCCAATTATACTTTTAGTTTAAAGTCCCTCAAATTTCGTTGGTTAAAGGGTGGGCAGCGGCGTCTCTCGCGCGGTTAGTCCCGCAAACTCTTCAAACCCTCGTCTCATTTCTCCCTCCTCAAACTGTTCTGAACAAAGATTTTCCTTTGTGCTTCGCGGTCTATACGCCACGGGCTCGTGCTCTTCAGAGCAAAAACTCCGTCGTCGTTTAAACGGACGATTTTTACCCTCCGAATTAAAAAAAAAATGAAGAAAAAAAAAAGAAAAACAAACATGGCTGTGGCAAATACGACTTTTTGTAATGTATATAAATACAGTCGGGTTAACAACGAAAGTCTCGAAATATTGTATGGAAAGCTTTTCAACTCGTTCACTCCACTTCTATATGTATTTCGCAATAAAATTATAATCCGTCAAGGGTTTTAACACAAAGTACTTGCTCAATGCGAGTATCGCGGGAAGAATAAAGAATAAATAACGGGTTTTCGAATGCATTTACTAATTCGAGTGCTCCTTCGGGGTATACACGCTTCCACAAAAAAAAAAAATGTCGACTCGAAAAATTTCTCTTCAGGCCACGAACGTGTTTTCATTAATGCAAACCACCCTTGGTCTTTCTTTCGTTACTTCGAGCTATTTTGTATTTCTCGCAAATGGCGAGCTTCTGAGTAAAGGGACTTCCGTGGCAACGCGATATTGAATCATTTCCCGTAGCCCTTTGTTTCCAAAATGCATAACAATTTAGCCGGCACAGATATCTCTCCTCTTCTACACGACAACAGATGTTTCTAATACATATTCATATTGCAATTACGTGTTCTCCGCGACGAAAACAGCGGACGTAACGTTAGTTGAGTGGAATGAATTTTCTTCTGTTTTCGGTATAATATTGTTAATAAAACATGCGTCGTGGTAGAATGGTCATACCAGTTGTGACGAGCTCGCGTTCAATTTTGTCCGTCACGTTCCGGAGCATAAAACACTGAATGGGGTGGAGTGAGTTGAATTTTCGGAATAAATACTATATGTAAATGGTGTGACGTAAACTTTCACTTGAGGTAGTAGTCTGGTAACTTAAGCCGATTTTCATGTCTTTTTTGGAGGGCGTTTTTTTGTAGGAAAATAAAAATGAATCGTTTTGGATATTTTGGATGTTTTTATTTACATGTTAAAGATACAAAAAGAAATTTTTTTGAAAAAATTTAATAGTTTATTATTATTATCATTATTGATCGAAGTTGGCACCTCGAAAAAGAAGCGCGTGGGTGGCCCCGGTGATTTTGGCTCTTGATGTTATCTGAAATCAAAAATTCTTGATAATTCTTAATCTATAGACATGTTATTCTGGTCGGAACTACTGAAGTTAAATTTCATGGATGAATAACAAAATGGCGGACTTTGGAAAAAAAAAGTTTTTTTTTTCCAAAATCCGCCATTTTGTTCAAAAATCAAAAATTCTTGATAATTCTTAATCTATAGACATGTCATTCTGGTCGGAACTACTGAAGTTAAATTTCATGGATAAATAACAAAATGGCGAACTTTGGAAAAAAAAAATTTTTTTTTCCAAAATTCGCCATTTTGTCCAAAAATTAAAAATTCTTCATAATTCTTAACCTATAGACATGTCATTCTGGTCGGAACTACTGAAGTTAAATTTCATGGATAAATAACAAAATGGCGGAATTTGGAAAAAAAAGTTTTTTTCCAAAGTCCGCCATTTTGTTATTTAATTTCATGGATAAATAACAAAATGGCGGACTTTGGAAAAAAAAGTTTTTTTTTCCAAAGTCCGCCATTTTGTTATTTATCCATGAAATTTAACTTCAGTAGTTCCGACCAGAATGACATGTCTATAGATTAAGAATTATCAAGAATTTTTAATTTCAGATAACATCAAGAGCCAAAATCACCGGGGCCACCCACGCACTTTTTTTTTGAGGTGCCAACTTCGATCAATAATAATAATAATAATAATAAACTATTAAATTTAAAAAAAAAAAATTTTTTTTGTATCTTTGATATGTAAATAAAAACATCGTAAATATCAAAAACGATTCATTTTTATTTTCCTACAAAAAAACGCGTCCAAAAAAGACATGAAAATCGGCTTAAGTTACCAGACTACTACCATAATTCAATGAATAATTTTAAGAGAAATAACGATTTCATTCGGGAGCAAAGTTATTTATCAATTCTTTGGGACATTCAAGCGAATTTTCAGGATCGTTGCGTACATTTTGGCAATATTAGCGTTATTCCGTATGGATGGATTTATGAATGTACGAATGGATAAATTTATCTTTTTTCCAGCTACGATCGAAATCGTAAGAGAATGACTAACGACACTTTTCAACCAATGTCAGAGACAGCAATTCCAGCGAGCATTCTGTATTTACCTTTCCGAAGACTCCAAAGGAGAAGACGCCATTTTGTTTGCACATCCAGTCGCAAATTTCTCTTCCCCTACATAGATCTTTTCGTACCAATAGACACGAAACTCGAAATGTTCCTCGGTGTTCTCGCGCTTTTGAGGGAAAAAGTTTGATTAAACCGTTCCACTTCGGTTCGCCTATAGCTTCTCTTCGATGGCAAACAGGCGCTAATGAATTACTTAACGTCGCTAACTGTGGCCCGAGCTAAGCGGGTACGAGAGAGACAGAGAAAGGACGGAGATGTCGCTTTTCTCGCCGAATCATCCTCGTCCTGAGATAAAACTCAAAGAGCAGGGAGTCCATGGATTCCTTCTTGCTTGGAAACATCCCTTCATCCACCTTTGGTCTCAATCGTTCTCCTGACTTTCGGCTTAAAACCAAACATATTTTTCCACATGATTTAAATGAATTTGTGCCGAATCAAATCAGCACGTTTTATTTTATTGAAAATGAAACATCAACGGTGAAGAATCAGACAATCGGGTAATGAGATTTGAAAATTTGTTCGTACCAGTTTTCAAAATAGCTGTTGATGTCACAAACACATGTGTGTCGTGTGTGATGGCCTCGTGAAGGGTTTTTCTTCATCCAAACGCGAAATCTCTGCGAACAACCCTTAAATTTTAATGATCTATTATCCTGTCTGAAGGACATTGGGTGAGAATTGGTCGCGGGAGTCGTATAACGTCTCGCGGGATCCCGTTTGCCTCGTGTGCTTGACTCTATACCTTACGATATATTACGGCTCATATTTATATATATATGTTCTATACAGAGACTTGAATTATTTCACGCCGTTCTACGCCTACGAGACAACTTCGTTCCTTCTCACAAAGCCGAAGCACCCGGAATGTTTTGCTGATAGAGCTATTTCACCCTGGAATTAAACGAGAAAAGGGTCCCACCGCCGAAACTTCGAAAGGGGTCGCAGCTATCAAAGGGTTTCGGGCTGATTCGAGTTTTAGAGAGGGACGGTCGGGTTAAGAAAAAGTTTCGTTGATTTTTGTTTTTCACGATCCGCCCAAATTAAAATACCACTTTTAATCGTTTTAGCTTCGGTTCAATAATACTTCTTTGTCCGATAGATGATTATTTCCAAATAATACAAAACGAAAATTACCTTGCTTGGGCATTGTATTTATTTATTTTCTAAAATTTTTATGGAGTGACCTCCTTGCGGTTACATTTTTTCTATATTGTCTTATTTTATGTCCCTTTTGCTTCATACCTAAAATACGAATAACTTAACGTGTTAAAAATTTTTTTTCAGATTCTGACATACGATAAAAAAAAAAAAAGAACAGGAAATCTAGAAACTTTGAAAATTATCTGCAGTCTCACGGTCTCTGCGGTTATCTGAGGATTCAAGTGCTACCGCACTTACGTAGATTAATTTTTTCCCCGAGCTTGCGTTAAAGGGGGAAATAGGGTCAGGACAGCGTTTTCTCAATGATTTTCGTAAATTTTTTTATAGTATAAAAATTGAATATAATTTATTGAAACTTTGAGAATATTTTATACATATATTTAAGTATATACTATTAAATTTTTGAAGAATTTCCTTGAAATACACCGAAAATATTAGCGACCCCATATTGCAGGTCACAATCAGACTCAGCATTTTGCGTACATTCTGGAAGCCGCAATTTTCATCTGAAATCAAACGAGGTTGGAATTTACTTTTATTATATGTCTCCCTTCTATATGAACCTAAATGCTATCAAAAAAATAGAAAATTGAATTTTTTACAGGGGTCAAAATAAGTGCAAAATAAGTGCGAGAGAGATAGTTGTAAATTCTCATCGGTCCATTCTCGCAAACGTCACAGCCGATCGGTATGAAATAAGCTCGGTCACTTTTTGCCACTATAATGCAGTGGCTAAGCTTATTTCATCACGATCGGTTGTGTCATTTCGGAGAAAGTACATTTCGCATTTTCGAGGTGGTCGGAGCGTGTGATCCCGTCATCTTAACCTGTTCCTCTATATATCAATGAGAGAATATGCACACAGGTGGCGCCTCAACGGGCCGTCCTCCGTCGTTAGTCCGTCGCACTACAGTCGCGGAACAGCCGCGAACGAAATTCACACTTCGACTAATCACGAGGAAAACGAAAATAATAACGGTAAGTGTGGAATTAATTTTTTCAATACGAATCCGACGATCGAAAAATTGGCACAGCCGAAATTCCACGAGTATTGGCAAGGCGGACCAAAACGTAGGAAAATGAGATACATATTTTATGTCACGCAACCAAATGAAAAGTGAAGATATTTCGGCCCTTCTGTAGTGTCGTTGGTATGTAACTGGAGAACATAAAGAAAAGAAAAAAAGGACAAAGCCTCGTTGCTGAACATTGTCAGACGGGGATGAGAGTTTGCCGCAAGACGGTTTTCGCGACTCCGCTTTTTTTTTTTTTTCTCACTAAACTTCTCGTTATTTATTATTCAAACCTCGGGTCCAAAACTTTGTCTCGTCGTCGCGAGAGAACTGGTAGATTTATTCTCGTTGGTGGATTTCAAATTGTCAGGTAAAACGTTGTTTCAGCTCGCGAGGGAATGACAGTCGCCTGGCTTTGCTGGTATATCGATACGCGGGTGTTAGAAACTCTTGCGGAGGGATGGGAAGAGTTGGCGATTGAAGTTGAACAGTGTAGCGATGAAACGACCGTTGCTAGGTGGTGTTTGCTGGCGGGAGACCGCACCCTCTGATCCATAATAGGCTCCGAAGTGTAGTCGAAGCTCATGTACATTATAACATGATGCTTGCCGTACGTGTATACATGTATATAAATCTCGCGGCATCGTGCAATAAAGCTTTGTTCTTTAGAGCGCGCGAACGAAGGCATTGCCGAGTTTTTCCAGCAAGGTCGGATATCACGCGGAGAGGGAAATAAAAATCTTTCTCACATATCCATATCCACGGAGTTAAAGGGGGCGAGAAAAAAAAAAATATGCTGATACAAAGAGGGAGATGAATGGAAGAGGGTGTTAGAACGCGAGAGAATATGATGAGGCATCACTCGGTAGGCTGATGCGCGTTGACGAAAATGAAAAAGCGCGACAAGACAAAGAAAGTGAAAGGGGATGAGAAACGATGGGACTGAGAGAGAGAATCAAGGAGAAATGGGCATCGAGACGTTCTAGTAGAAAAAGACATCACTGGTTAGATCCGCAATGTGGAATAAAAGCCTCGTACTTATTGATGTGTGCTCTATGGCTGTGTGTGTGTGTGTGTCGATATACATAATGTTATATAATACATAACCATGTGAAAATGGTTATTGTCTGCTGGCTGTCTTTTTCTCGACAATTTACCGTGATCTCGACGTTATTGACTTCTCCTTCATCGGGTATCAATCAAAACGCCATTGACACTCCTCGGTACTGTTCCTCGTGGTCCCCACACACCCTTCGTTCCGCAAATAGAGAGGGAACTCTCTGCTCGTTCGCAGTTACGCACAGCATCTTCCTTTCCCTTCCCCTCTCTCTCTCTCTTTCTCTCTTTTACTGGTTCTCGCTTTTTCTCTCGTTTTATGTATACGTATACTGCAATAAATCCCTCCCCAAGAGAGCTAGCCCCGGAGCTTTTCTTCTTTCCTCTCTCTCTCTCCTTTCTTCATTGATACTGGGGGAGAGACTCCCTTGTATACTTTCGCGATATTTAATTTTCCTCGAGCATTTCCTCTACGATGTAAATATACGTCGTGTATTCTTCGTCGGTAACCTTATATTTAAATATTTACCGAGATCAAAGTTCGGTCGCCGAGAGTCATCAGCAACATTCTTCGAATTAGTTGAAAAATACAAAATAGTCGAGATGATGACTTTGACTTTGATTAGTCTATACAATTTTGCAAAATATCGACATTTTTTTCGTCCATTCTTAGTAGAACTTTTTGATCATGAATCTTTTTCAAGTTTTTATACTCGTATCAGTTTAAAACGTCTAAAAAGTATGAGCGGGTTTGGTGCTAGTTCGTTGGGATCGGTTCCAAGTCTTTCCTCGTACTTATTGCTGAATCGCTGGATTTCTTTTCTTATTCTCTCGATCTCGAGGTCTCCGTGGATTGCAGCATCTGTGACGTACCAGGGAGCGTCGAGTATCATCCTAAGCATTTTGGATTGGAAGCCGATGTAGAATTTCCCGATTTGAGTTGCTGGTCGTTCATCACAACTGTATTCCTTAGGCGCATACTGGTTTCGGGGGATGATTTTCCAAATTGTTAATTTGTTATTTATCAACAGTTGGAATTTCTTACGCGATGTGCCAGTACATTTTTCTTTTAATTTCATTTTTATTTCTCTTCTTTTTCTTCTGATGTTTCTTCAATTTCATACTTCTTTGACAATGAGTATACGAGTGATGTTGAAGTTTGCATCGTTGAAATGCAACGAAAATAGATTTTTTATACCATCATCTCCCTTAAGGCTGGATTTTCAAAGACGAAAATCGTTAAAACGTCTTTTTTGGGTCTCCTTTAAGGCCTTACATACGTCCAGCGGTACCGAAAACGTACCAAAAGAAAAACTGTTTTTAGGAGGGATAGAAATAGAAATTGATGAAAAAATATTCTTACACATTGTTTATTACTGTGTTAAGTTTGTAAAAAAATGTATTTCAATTTTTTTTTTCAAAAATTACAACATGAAAAATCACATTTTTTGAAGCACTGTAAAAAAAAAGTTGCTCCACGGTCGGCAGTATTTTTTCCTCAAATGTTGACGGATCTGCAAAATGTAAAGAAATTCTTGTAAAATAAGGTAGTAGTTATAGTCTGTCGAGCCGGATTTTTGAAATTCGAAAAATTAAACAATTTACGGTAATTTAAAAAAATATGTTAAGTTTGTGTAAAAAAAGTCACACTTTAATTGTTTTTATAAAATTTTCTAATTATAATTTTAAAAATCCGGCTCGACAGACTATAGAAAAAACAATTCCGAATATTTTAAAAAAAAAATCATCAAAAAATATTAAAAACCGTTCGAGTTATCATGCCGACCGTGTCAGAAAAAGTAGTTTTGAGAAAAACGCATTTAAAGTTTCAAGCGCGTTTCGCTCGAAGTCGCGCGCTGCTGGAGCAAGAACTTTATGAATTTTTTAAATTTATTTAGTTAACTTACGTCTAATCTCCCATTCCAGCTTCATATTGTACGCCTTCCTTGTCAGTAAAAAATTGTTGTTGTTTATTTTTTTCTAATCGACGAATTGTTCAACTCAGGTAGGCGCGCGTCAGACCTTTGTCTTTTCGTCGGGCAGTCACATTATCTACAATAACTTTTGAACTATGGGGAATTTTTACAATCAGCTTACACAGAAATACGCCTAAGACTATAAGGAATAATAATCTGTAAACAAAAAAAAATGGATTTTTTGAAAATTCTCGACGTATGTAAGGCCTTAAGGATCCGGGCCTAAATGGGCACAAGAAGCGAGAGCAATACTGAAAATGAAAAGTTGAAAAACCTATTTTCGTTGCGTTCCAACGGTGCAAACTTCAACATCATGTATACGAGACGTTAGAAAAAGTATTGGCAATGAACGTTTCATTTGTATACATCGTATAGATATACCGTAGATAGGTACCTAGGTAGCTGATGCGAAGAAAAGCCGAATGCAATGTCAGCAGATTGTCGAGATCGTCTGCACTGTCGCGTTCACTTTACCGCTGTCTTTCTTTATTCCACACCTTAGTGCTGATGCTGATAGAGCGCGATGCGCGGTACGACGGAAAAGAGCCACGCTGATATGCAAGAAACGCTTGGGGTTATGGCCGGTGGTTACGAGATTCGAGTTGTCTACGAAAGAATATAGAGAATAATCCAACGAAATCGTGCCGCGTCGTCGTGAAAAAAGGGAGAAAGCGCGAGAGGGTGGATATTGCAAGCGGACAAAGAGATGACGAGAAACAGCGAGAAAAGACGAGAGACAAAACGTTACGAGATAATATCTGAATATTGAAGACACTGAGCGAGGTCTGTCGCGCTCGTAAACCAGTCTGATATGAATGCGGATTGCTCAATTTTCCGTTGATAGCATATATATAGAAATCTCCCGCAAGAGCTTTCTTTTTAATATATATCTGTTTTTCCTTAGCTTGCCACAGTGCTTATCGGGTTTCTGGGCCCGTTCGTACAACGGTTTTTATTTCCTTGTTCGCTCTATACCTGTTGTGCGTCAATCCTTTTATAGCACCGGCCTTTTTTTTTCCCTCCTCACACCCTTCATCTCTCATCCCGAATCGCTCTCCTCATGGCTCTCGCAAAGGTACAATGTTCTCGTATATACACACTCGAATCATAAAATGTAACATTATTTTTATTTACGTTTCGTACGCTCCGGCGAAAGACACAGATGGTGTATGATCCTCCGTGCGGAGAGACCGCGAGAGGTCTCTCGTTATTAAAGGAAGACAGGTTGGAGAGTTGTTTTATTTTTTTACTTCTTCTTCTTTCTTTTTTCCTCACTCTCGAGACACCCGTGCCGAAACGAACTGGATACCCGGTGAAACACGTAACGATAAAAAACGAGAAAAAAAACAACAGGTAGAATTACGAGTGATATCTCGTCGAAATATTGCAGGATTCTTCGAGGATACTTAGAGGGTACGTTGAATTATACCAGGTCTGTTAAAAAAGTATCGCGAATTTTGAATTTCCGCGGGCTACGTATATTCGATTTTCGATTTTTTTGTGGCGTTAGGTTGGTACTCATGTCCCCGAACTCATGTACTCGAATTGATACAATGCTCAAAGCGAAAAATGATAAGAGTTCAACCTTCAAACAATTATTATTAATTTTCCGTTAGTTTAACGTTAAACTAACGAAAAATTCATTCTTCAACTAACATTCTTCTAAATAACATTCTTCAAGGATCGATTCGGCCGAAAATTCGAATTATATACATTGGATTTTACAGAATACGAGGTCTGTTCAAAAAGTATCGCGAATTTTGAATTTCCGCGGGCTACGTATATTCGATTTTCAATTTTTTTGTGGCGTTAGGTTGGTACTCGTGTCCCTCACTTATGCTGAAAAAATCGGCCATTTTGAATGTTCAGTTAATTGTTGAGAGCTGTTTTGGTTAGATGTGTTTTGGTTTGTCTTCGATTTTTGCCTATTCCAAAAAAGCAGCTTCCATTGCGATGATTGAGCTTTGGTTTCCACGTCATAACCATAAACTCATGATTCGTCACCAGTTATGAACCTCTGGAGCAAATTTGGGTCGTCGCGGACCGAGTCCAACAGCTCCTTAGCAATGTTAACGCGACACTGTTTTTTTTCTCGAAATTGAGCAATTTTGACACGAATTTCGCGGCGACCCGACTCATGCCCGAATCATTGGTAAAAATCGAATGGCACGAGCCAATCGATATGTTCAGTTCCTCAGCAACTTCTCTAACGGTGATTCGACGATTGGCCAATATTATTTTCTTCGCTTCATCAATGTTTTCGTCTGTTGTTGATGTGCTCGGGCGTCCGGAACGCGTTTCGTTGTTCGTATCTTCTCGGCCCTCTGAGAACATTTTGTACCACCGATAAACGTTGCTTTGGTTCAAGGTAGCTTCACCATACACCAAAGTCAACATTCGGAATGCGTCCGCGCACTTAATTTTGTTTTTCGCACAAAATTTGATACTGATTCTTTGATCGATTTTTTGGAATAGGCAAAAATCGAAGACAAGCCAAAACACGTCTAACCAAAACAGCTGTCGACAATTAACTAAACATTCAAAATGGCCGATTTTTTCAGCATAAGTGAGGGACACGAGTATCAACCTAACGCCACAAAAAAATCGAAAATCGAATATACGTAGCGCGCGGAAATTCAAAATTCGCGATACTTTTTGAACAGACCTCGTATGTAGCCGAATAAAGTGGATTGGATGCGTGGTACCTCGGGCTCTTTCGGATCAGCGTGAAATAATAAATGAAATTAATTTCTTTAATTAAATCGGAATGGGGATGGGTCAAAATATAATGGAATTAAATTTAATTACAAATTGTCTCTGCAATGTGTAATTAACATTGTATCAATTACGACAGTTTGCGCGATGGAACTCCAATTAATTTCTTGAACTCCAATTACACGCGTAATATACAATTCAATTTTATTAACGATGACTTTGAGTTATTGAATGACACCTCGTTACGAATACTCCAATAATTTATAATACAATACGTTCAATTGACAAATTATTGAAACAGTTAGTAATTGATTGTTTAATACGATTATTTTTCTAATTGGCATTGGCCCCATCCCACCAGTCGTCAATGATGACATTTTTCCGAGAACGGCATTTTTTTTGTTCACGATAATACGATATAATTTTGATGTCCTTTCAGTCGGAATAAATTCAGGAAGCATAATGAGTGACACGGAAAGCAGCATCAGCGAAAGCGTCATGAGCGTCGAGCTCGACGAATCTATGCCTGGGGAACAAATTGTTAGCGAGACAATCGCGATACCCCAGACTCCTCGGACGAATCGTGACGACGAGA
This sequence comes from Oxytorus armatus, assembly GCA_958009045.1. Lineage (NCBI taxonomy): Eukaryota > Metazoa > Arthropoda > Insecta > Hymenoptera > Ichneumonidae > Oxytorus > Oxytorus armatus. The sequence continues at coordinate 20,157,096 of OY253749.1, read as the reverse complement.
AACTTGAGGAATTCTCAAAGCTTCTAAAATCGATGATGGAATCGCGCAACCCCTCGGAAGAGAGGGAGGATGACGAGGAGGGCCAGGATGGAGAGGACGACGTCGAGAATGTTATGAAAGGTATTTTTTAAATCCCGACGATAGTTATTTACGAGATTTTTTATTCTCATCACGATTCAGAATCTACGGTCTTTCAATGAGATATACTCTTGAACACAAGCTAATGGAGATTAATGGAAGAATAACAAGGGATTTGTCGATGTTGATTTACACGGCCGTTTTCATGGCGTATCATTTGCGCGCCGTTAAATAGCCCGGGACGATCCCTCGAGTGTGAAAGATATAGCGGACATTGAGATCGTTATTTCAATGAGTGAAAGAGGGTGCGAGGAGGTTTAGCCTAGCTGATGAAGAAATCGTTCAATAAAAATCGGGTTGAAGCGAGTCGGTGACCGTATCTTAAAAATTTATCGAATTTGAGCGATTTTTAATAATTCACTTTTCTCACTTCTACAAAAATGTTTCAATGTTATTGTCTCATTTTTTTTTGGACTGGTGGTCTAATTTTTTTTACTGATTTAAGGGATTATACGCAGTCAGGATTTTCAAATAAATTACAAAAAAAATTTTACTTTCGTAATGTACATATATTTAAGTATATACATAGAAAGTTTCAAGTTAATCCGACAAATATTCTTGATGTTACACGCATGTTTGTAAAGACTTTGGAGTCTTTACACGCATATTTGAAAGAGATTTTGAAAGTTCGAATGCGATCCAAGATTCCTTGGAAATCGTTAAATCGATCAGTCTCAAATTTTTATACAAGCTTTATAAATATATTTTTTAGTGATCGATCGAAGATTTTTTTCTCGCCGATAAATATTTTCCATTTTATAAACAATTTAAGGCCAACATTTTTATCGAAAATCGAAATTTCTTTTTTGAGAAGCCGCCATTTTGCGAAAAATGAATATTTTGCTTATTCCTTCGATTAAATACTAGATGATACCTTATATTAACGAAATCTACTTTGGTTCTTCATTTTAAATTATGTATTCCAGAGATATCGTGCTCGCGGCAAGACGCCTTTTTTTAGACGAGTTCTCGGAGATCGGCCGTAGCAGCTTTAAAAATCATTATTTTTCCAAATAAAAAATATGAAAATAAAGTAAAAAGTTGCCACAATATATATTTAAATTTTTACGTTAATCAATTAAAATGTCTTTCCACGAAAAATTCTTGCACAATCGCTTTGTTTCGGTCTCCTGACTGCGTATAACTTCTGAAAATTTGTCTTAAGACGAGCCTTTCGATACTTGAATATTGGTTAATTTTGAAACTCCAGATTTCGGCAGATCGAAATATTGGTCGTTCCAATATTTGACCCTCATCCGATGCAATTACTGTTCGGTGACGAAGTGACGAACGTGCCGGACGCTTATAAGAGGGATTCTTCGGAACTTATCAGAAATTCGACCACTTAACGCCTCATTTGTTTTTTTTTTGTTGTTAAAGCTACATGTTTCATTATATCCTGATAAAGACACAGACCTTCCATAGAGATTTTAGCCAATTTGCTGTAAACCAAACCTGAGCTTAATGTCTCTAGAAATGTGAGGCGCGTCAATTAACAGGAAAACACACTCACGCATCATGCCACAACGAACAATTGCTGGGTTTCCGTTAAGCGTCTACGAGGTCTGTTAAAAAAGTATCGCGAATTTTGAATTTCCGCGGGCTACGTATATTCGATTTTCGATTTTTTTGTGGCGTTAGGTTGGTACTCGTGTCCCTCACTTATGCTGAAAAAATCGGCCATTTTGAATGTTTAGTTAATTGTTGAGAGCTGTTTTGGTTAGACGTGTTTTGGCTTGTCTTCGATTTTTGCCTATTCCAAAAAAGCAGCTTCCATTGCGATGATTGAGCTTTGGTTCCCAAGTCATAACCATAAACCCATGATTCGTCACCAGTTACGACCCTCTGGAGCAAATTTGGGTTGTCGCGGACCGAGTCCAACGGCTCCTTAGCAATGTTAACGCGACACTGTTTTTGTTCGAAATTGAGCAATTTTGGCACGAATTTCGCGGGGACCCGTCTCATGCCCAAATCATTGGTAAAAATCGAATGGCACGAGCCAATCGATATGTTTTCCTCAGCAACTTCTCTAACGGTGATTCGACGGTTGGCCAATATTATTTTCTTCACTTCGTCAATGTTTTCGTCTGTTGTTGATGTGGTCGGGCGTCCGGAACGCATTTCGTTGTTCGCATCTTCTCGGTCCTCTGAGAACATTTTGTACCACCGATAAACGTTGCTTTGGTCCACGGTAGCTTCACCATATGCCACAGTCAACATTCGGAATGCGTCCGCGCACTTAATTTTCTTTTTCACACAAAATTTGATACAGATTCTTTGATGCATTTTTTGGAACAGGCAAAAATCGAAGACAAGCCAAAACACGTCTAACCAAAACAGCTGTCAACGATTAACTAAACATTCAAAATGGCCGATTTTTTCAGCATAAGTGAGGGACACGTGTACCAACCTAACGCCACAAAAAAATCGAAAATCGAATATACGTAGCCCGCGGAAATTAAAAATTCGCGATACTTTTTGAACAGACCTCGTATACAGTCGTTCGTAACGACGATGTCGCGCCGTTTACGATCGTGACTTTATCTGAACTCCCGCTGATTAACGAGGGCTACGAAGAAAAAAAAAAACAATATGTTCCTACCGTTATACTATTTGCGGGATGTGGAGAAGTAACGTGAAAACGCGATTCCCCCATTCTTGCATGACATGAACGACACGAGAGATTAGCGACCATTCGCGCGCGACGAATGACCGCGCTAATCACTTCCAACGCTATAGCTGCGCGCAAAGTATGTCGGGCAACATTAGAAGAAGAGATGAAGAAAAAGAGGACCGAGGTACACATAAGGATTCGAGCCATTTTTTCCCGTGGTTGGTGGAAGGCCAATTTTGCCTCGTGGTCGCCGCGGTAACGCTGTTGAGAATTAACTTTATTAGGCGGATAAAAATTATGCCACGTTAGAGCTCGGCAATATAAGAGGGATAAGGGTAATGGCGAAACAGTCCCTCGCGTGTTTGCGGATTTCGGCAATAGTAGCGCCGATCAAAAGTATCCGCCGTGTGGGTAAAGTTAGTGCGGGATATCTCGGACTTTTCGAACGTTAATTCCATGGAAACGGACGTGAGCAAATGACGCGGTGAAAAAGAGGAAAGAATCTGAAATATTAATTGACAAACGCTAGAAAGCATTTGAGCGAATGAAATGATAAAATTTCGGGCATCCAAATGCTGGGTCCGGGATATTTACCGTTGGTTTCCAAATACAAGTCACCAAGTGCCATTTCTCCAACGACAAATTCCCTCTCACCCTCTCGCCTCATTCCTTCTTAAATTGTTACGAAATTAATCGAAGGGGATTGCACACATTTTGTAACAATTATAATCGTACGACACACGAGTATGCGCGACTGCTCGGACGTTTTTATCCGATAAAATTATTTGTGCAATATCGTATGAGCAGCGGGCTGCGCGCTGTGAGACAGAATTTTCCGACCCGGCGCAAAACCCGTCTCGTCGTCGTGCTCCCTCGTCCGAGAATCTTCAGCTCGTTTGGTCACAAAGCCTCGGCAAAAAGACGTCTCCGTAAATTCCTGGGAGAACCGAAACTTGAATATTCCGGTAACCCTGAGCGACGTACATGTGTACGTAGGGACAACGCAGCAGGACCAAAAAAAAAGAGTCGAGATCTCGTTCTGTCTCTCGTTGGTCGTTTTCGCGGCGTGCTTCCAAATTAAACTCATAAAACGTTCGAAAACCGCACAACACACGCGACCATTTAGCTTCACGTATCCGGCGTGCAAAGCGTTTTGCGAACGTGAAGAATATATACATATGTACGGATCTTTGTTGCACGGTAGAGTTTGGGTTAAAGTGCGTTTTTTTTTTTCGTGCGAGCGTCAAGTTTAAAAGGGTCCAAGGATTCCGTAGACAAGATGCGAAGGCGAAAAGGCCATGTGGTAAATGTCACCGCTAGGTGGTGCCATAATTAGAATCATAAATTGCGGTCCAAGCGTCGTGACATATTAAACCGCGTTAAGGTTACCAAAGGCGCGTTATAACGTATATTACGCTGTGCTCGACGCGCGAACGACCGTCGCAATCTACAAACTTTTTCCGAGAATTTTCGTTTCACAAATGGCTAAAAAGGGGGCTATTCGACGGAATAAGCAAAATATTAATTCTTAACAAAATGGCAGGTCCACAAAAAAAACATTGCGATTTTCAATGAAAATTTTGGTCTTAAATTGTTTATAAAATGGAAAATATTTATCGGCGAGAGAAAACCTTCCATTAGTCAGTAAAAAAATATATTTATAATACTTGTTTGAAAATTTGAGACTGATCGGTTTAGCCGTTTCCGAGGAATCTCGCTCATCGACTTTAAAAACACAGTTTTGAGAAAAAACGCAATCAAACTTTCGAAATCCCTTTCAAATATTCGTGTGAAGACTTCAAAGTCTTCACAAGTGTGCGTGTGATTTCGAAAATATTTGTCAGATTGACATGAAACTTTTCTGTGTATATACTTAAATATATGTACATTAAAAAAATGAAATAAAGAAAATTTCTTTTTTTTTCAAATTCTAACTGTGTATAATTCCTCAAATTTTCAAGTAATTGTCACTTTTTTTAGGTTCGAACCCACTTAAAGGTGTTCGCCCAATGATGTTGAAGTTTGCATCGTTGAAATGCAATGAAAACAGATTTTTTACACCATCATCTCCCTTAAGGTTGGATTTTCAAAGACGAAAGTCGTTAAAACGTCTTTTTAGGGTCTCCTTTAAGGTAGTAGTCTGGTAACTTAAGCCGATTTTCATGTCTTTTTTGGAGGGCTTTTTTTTGTAGGAAAATGAAAATGAATCGTTTTGGATATTTAGGATGTTTTTATTTACATATTAAAGATAGAAAAAAAAAATTTTTTGGAAAAATTTAATAGTTTATTATTATTATTATTATTGATCGAAGTTGGCACCTCGAAAAAAAAGCGCGTGGGTGGCCCCGGTGATTTTAGCTCTTGATGTTATCTGAAATCAAAAATTCTTGATAATTCTTAATCTATAGACATGTCATTCTGGTCGGAACTACTGAAGTTAAATTTCATGGATAAATAACAAAATGGTGGACTTTGGAAAAAAACGTCCTTTTCCATTTTGTTATTTATCCATGAAATTTAACTTCAATAGTTCCGACCAGAATGACATGTCTATAGATTAAGAATTATTAAGAATTTTTGATTTCAGATAACATCAAGAGCCAAAATCACCGGGGCCACCCACGCGCTTTTTATTCGAGGTGCCAACTTCGATCAATAATAATAATAATAATAAACTATTACATTTTTTCAAACAAATTTTTTTTTGTATCTTTAATATGTAAATAAAAACATCCTAAATATCCAAAACGATTCATTTTTATTTTCCTAAAAAAAAACGCCCTTTAAAAAAGACATGAAAATCGGCTTAAGTTACCAGACTACTACCTTAAGGATCCGGGCCTAAATGGGCAAGAGAAGCGAGAATAATACTGAGAATGAAAAGCTGAAAAAGGTATTTTCGTTGCGTTCCAACGATGCAAACTTCAACCTCATTTCGCCCAAGAAAGTACGTGCATCGCGGAAACGAGCAGCACGACTGTTTTCGTCCGTCAATTATAATTCGTTGCGATTATGTTTTCTTCTCGTGTCGCGTTCGATTCGGATAAGCGTTTTTTTCGTGTCACATGCTCGTAAAATAATTAAGCATTCATAGAGATAAACAAATAAATTCAAGCGAAGGGAATCCGATTTTTTTGGTTCTTTCAATTTCCATTACGAAAGTAAGTTTTGTGCCTTTACCCCCACTTCTATTTCTTATAAAATAATACGTGGATAGACTGTCGTCCCTTCGCGCAGTGTTTCTTTCCCTTTCGATGAGCGAAGATACGCGCGGAGATTTTTCTTCCATCTCACGACAGAGGGACTCAAGGTAAATCGAATTGTCTCACGAGAGCGTGTGTTTCATCGGGGACACATATGTCGTGACGTTCTTATAGATGAATTGAATATTCCGGCGAGTGCGTGCGGAATGCTTCTTTTTTTTTTAACGCTTACTTTTTCTTTTCCTTTGCTCTATATGTGTTTTATCCGTCTACTCGGGATCTCTCAAACCAAATTTCCCGAGACTCGCTCGCGAAAATATTGTACGAATCGCGATATGCGATTTTAAGATTACCATAATTCCTTACAACGCTGTATGTATGGTACCCGGACTCCGAGAGTCATTCGTGGTTTCCTCGAAGTTTTTCTTTCTCCTCTTTCCTATCGCACACACCCGGTGAGAGAGCTTTAAATTCCCCTAAAAAAAAAAGTTTGACGCGTCATTCGCCGGATGTCGGAAACTTCGTACGTGATCCCCCCCTCCCCCGCGAGCTTTCGTTTCTCTTTTTTATATACAACCCTATGTAGCGGGAGTCCTCATCTTTTTTTACTTTCTCACCGCATTAGAAGTATGGAAAAGAGACAGTACCGTAATAAATAAATAAAATCAACTGTCAGATTATCGTGGATAAATGTATTTCTGAGTCACTAGCGTAGAAATTGATCTCTTTTTAACGTTATACACGCATTCAGACATACCGATAGTCATTTGGGAGTGGCCATATTTTTCTAATCGTTACGATATTATATTAATGGCTTCTTGAAGTAATAATCAGGAACAAGACTTATGGGATCAGCAGTTTTTACCTTATCGATTATTTTATATTCAGACATACCGATAGTCATTTTGGAGTGGCCATATTTTTCTAAGCGTTACGGTACAATATTAATGGCTTCTTGAAGTAATTCATCTGGAGCAAAGCTTATGGGATCAGCAGTTTTTACCTTATCGATTATTTTATATTCAGACATACTGATAGTTGTTTTGGAGTGGCCATATTTTTCTAATCGTTACGGTATAATATTAATGGCTTTCTGAAGTAATAATCAGGAACAAGGCTTATGGGATCAGCGGTTTTTACTTTATCGATTATTTTGTATTCAGACATACCGATAGTCATTTTGGAGTGGCCATATTTTTCTAATCGTTACGGTACAATATTAATGGCTTTTTGAAGTAATAATCAGGAACAAGGCTTATGGGATCAGCAGTTTTTACCTTATCGATTATTTTATATTCAGACATACTGATAGTCGTTTTGGAGTGGCCATATTTTTCTAATCGTTACGGTGCAATATTAATGGTTTCTTGAAGTAATAATCAGGAACAAGACTTATGGGATCAGCAGTTTTTACTTTATCGATTATTTTATATTCAGACATACTGATAGTTGTTTTGGAGTGGCCATATTTTTCTAATCGTTACGGTATAATATTAATGGCTTTTTGAAGTAATAATCAGGAACAAGGCTTATGGGATCAGCGGTTTTTACTTTATCGATTATTTTGTATTCAGACATACCGATAGTCATTTTGGAGTGGCCATATTTTTCTAATCGTTACGGTACAATATTAATGGCTTTTTTAAGTGATAATCAGGAACAAGGAATTTGAGATCAGCAGTTTTTATCTTACCGATTATTTTGTATTCCGACATACCGATAGTCATTTTGGAGTGGCCATATTTTTCTAATCGTTACGGTACAATATTAATGGCTTTTTTAAGTGATAATCAGGAACAAGGAATTTGAGATCAGCAGTGTTTACCTTATCGATTATTTTGTATTCAGACATACCGATAATCATTTTGGAGTGGCCATAGTTTTCTAATCGTTACGGTACATTATTAATGGTTTCTTGAAGTGATAATCAGGAACAAGGTTTATGGGATCGGAGGTTTTTACCTTATCCATTATTTTTCATTGCTCGATACTTTTCCGATACCCTCATCGGTTACTGTGCTTCATAGTCAAAGGATTCCGTGATCCAATCGCTATATATTGATGCACATCTCATTTTGAGACTCTCAATCCCCCGTACCAGTGACTCATTTCCCGCTATTTGACCGCACGTCTCGGCGTAATCGAGAAGCAAATTGAAAATGGCCCCGCACCCGCGATGTGTAACGTGTTTTGCCATACAGGCAGGGTTATCCTCGATACGACAGGCGGGAGAAAAAGCGTAGTTAAACGTATATGTATATGCTTATATAGATGAGAAAAAAAAGGATCTGTTAATGGATAACGAGTGAGAGGCAGACAGGGTAGACGGGAAGAAGGAAGAAATATTTTTTGCCTAAGCGAAACATATAAAAAGTTTGAAAAGACCCAAAAAGTCTTTGCCCAAGGCTTCTCATATCCTATACTCTTATATATGGTACTATAGTGGTTGCAATGGCATTATGCCCTAGTGAATAATGGCATCGGGTTCAAAAGCCCCGAAATAAGAAAAATCACTCTCGTAGGTGTCAGCGACACATTATTCACTATGCTCTGTCGGTCGTTCGCGACTTTCGCGATATTCTATACAAGCCAAATAGAAATCTTGTTTCGCACAGGGCCTCCTCAACTACCCTCTTCTGATCCTGTGTGAAATCGGCGAAGCTTTGGCCATCAATTTCAACGTTCTTGCCCAGATAAAACCAGTCAATAGTTTACAAATATATCTATATAATTTATACATATATAAATAAAAATGTAAGTTCAGTGGTCGTATAGGTGCTGTGGTCGAAGTGATCGAAACCGATTGGGCCACGATCGAATTCTATCGATTCGAAATGGTCAGTTCGTTACTTTGAAATTCCATACGTTTATGAGTTGATCCGTGGACGTTAAGGAAGTATAATTTTTAAAAATTCGATTGCAAGAAAACAGGATATTTGGATGATTATTATTATTTTTTTCATGGCGACTTTATTGTATTAATTAAAATTTTCTGGAATGAATTTGCCTAAAATAAAGTAGCGAAATTATGAAGAATAATGTCGAACTGCGTGTATCATTTAATGATTTAAAAATTGGTGTTTCATCGAACTGTACGATTCATGTAAAAACCTAATTTCCTTTTTTTCTCGCGTATTTTTTTCTTTCACTCTTCTCATTCTCTCATGTTCTCTCGCGTAAAAGTTGGCGTTATTATACACGATCGTGAGAAAGCAACCAATTTACGCGGGAGAAGGCAACGGCAGAAAAAAATATAAGGGATGAAAAGAAAAAAACGATGAAGAAGCAACGAAGAAGAGTCGCCGGGCAAGAAGATTCACGGGGGTCGCGCGATAACGACGTGGAAAAGTAATTCAATATTCTTGGCCCATGTTTGGTGTATATATATATATATATATATATATATATATATATCTATGTACGTATGTACACGTACATAAATATAGGTAGAGTATATAATACTGTAGCATACCCGAAAAAAAAATTTCTTCCGGGCGTCCACCTTTCCTAATTCATCGTCGTTGCCGGGCGGGGATCCACCAGCGAAATGAAAAGTACGCGAGAGGATCCTTTGTACGTTTGATAGCTCGTAGGGCCCGGATTAGGGGATGATGACAGTGTCGGATAGAAAAAGACAGTGAACGCAACGAATCGTTGACTTATACCAGAAGACGTTTGGCTTCGTGACGTATGTATACTTACAAGGAGAGTACCCGAGGTGTTCCCCTCCGATTTTGTTGAAACTCATGGATGTTATAGAGCATTGAAAACTAAGCAATACGTATTTTTGTTTATCTGCGAAAAAAACGGTTTCAAGGAGTGAAACCACCCCCTAAAGTGATACAGGTCAAGGGCCGGTTTTGCAGTTTCACATACAAGCAGTGCATCAATTTCGTAACAAAATCCTCCAAAATCGGAGGGGGACACCTCGGGTACTTTCCTTGTAAGTCTGCTGGAGACGTTTTGAAAACGCTCGTCAAAACCCAAATTCGATGAAACGGGAGCCAAGTTATGACCATTTGAAATTTCAACATTTTTAGGTTTCCGAAAAGGTGGGCAAAAAATGAATTTTTTTTTTTTTTTTTTTTTTCAATGTTTCAATACCCTATTCGATCGGAAATTTTCCACTGATTACGAATAACACCGAGTTTTAGTCGAAATCTCAAAAAATCAATGTGAAAAATGCGAAAAACAAAAAAAATCACTTTTTGGACGATTTTCAATGAAATTTTGAGTTTTGCAAGGAAATGGCTACTGAATTAGTAATCAGCGAGTCGAAATACATCTATATAGCGTCCTAAAAGAAAATTTAAAAATTCAAAATTTTTTGGCATTTCGGCCAAACAGAAGTGGTTTCACTAAAATCGCTGTAACGTTGCTTCCCGATGGAGTTGGAACCCCACTCTGTGCTCATTCTTTTCGTGATCGAAAACCCTTTAAAATGGCGCTTGAATCATTGTGCTAGCATTTTTTTTCGATTTTTCACAGATTTTTAAAGTCGGAGCATCGATTTTTGCGAATTTTTCCATACATACCCCTTCTCATTTTTTTCGCCAATTTTCAACCTGCTCTCACGGCTACAATAATTGAGATATCGGGATGATCCAAAATGCATTCTCTAAGTCTACTCGAGACGTTTTGAAAACGCTCGTCAAAACCCACAATCGATGAAACGGGAGCCAAGTTATGACCATTTGAAATTTCGACATTTTTAAGGTTTCCGAAAAGGTGGGCAAAAAATAAATTTTTTTTTTTTTTTTTTTTTCACTGTTTCAATACCCTATTCGATCGGAAATTTTCCACTGATTACGAATAACACCGAGTTTTAGTCGAAATCTCAAAAAATCAATGTGAAAAAGGCGAAAAACAAAAAAAATCACTTTTTGGACGATTTTCAATGAAATTTTGAGTTTTGCAAGGAAATGGCTACTGAATTAGTAATCAGCGAGTCGAAATAAATCTATATAGCGTCCTAAAAGAAAATTTAAAAATTCAAAATTTTTTGGCATTTCGGCCAAACAGAAGTGGCTTCACTAAAATCGCTGTAACGTTGCTTCCCGATGGAGTTGGAACCCCACTCTGTGCTCATTCTTTTCGTGATCGAAAACCCTTTAAAATGGCGCTTGAATCATTGTGCTAGCATTTTTTTTCGATTTTTCACAGATTTTTAAAGTCGGACCATCGATTTTTGCGAATTTTTCCATACATACCCCTTCTCATTTTTTTCGCCAATTTTCAACCTGCTCTCACGGCTACAATAATTGAGATATCGGGATGATCCAAAATGCATTCTCTAAGTCTACTCGAGACGTTTTGAAAACACTCGTCAAAACCCAAAATCGATGAAACGGGAGCCAAGTTATGACCATTTGAAATTTCGACATTTTTAGGTTTCCGAAATGGTGGTCAAAAAATGAAATTTTTTTTTTTTTTTTTATTTCAATGTTTCAATACCCTATTCGATCGGAAATGTTCCACTGATTACGAATAACACCGAGTTTTAGTCGAAATCTCAAAAAACCAATGTGAAAAAGGCGAAAAACAAAAAAAATCACTTTTTGGACGATTTTCAATGAAATTTTGAGTTTTGCAAGGAAATGGCTACTGATTTAGTAATCAGCGAGTCAAAATACATCAATATAGCGTCCTAAAAGAAAATTTAAAAATTCAAAATTCAAACTTTTACTGAAACGATGCGCATAGGCCAAAAGTCTAACCTTTTCCAATATTTCTCGTCGTTTATTTACGGACGAAGCACAGAGACGACATTTTTTCGTTCAATGCAAACTCGACACTTATTTGAACTATGATTTTTTTAATATTAATTGTTTGCCAAAACCGACCAATACAGTTTATAATATTTGATTTTTTCATTAAAGGCGAAAAGCATATGCACAGTTGATTGTATACATACTGGTCAGCGTAATGCCTCAAAATTCAAACATGTATATCCCGAGAATTGCTTTATGATAAAAACCGGAAAACAATTGTGACCGCTCGTTTCATCCCGAGGAATCGAATGAAAAATCAGCATCAAAATCGAAAAACCAAAGGTGACTATTTTTAATAATGGTGTGAAATACTTCGTACAAAAGTACGTATTGTTATAAATTTTTCTGAGTAATACGTACGATTTTCTTGATTTTTTTCTTCGTTCCGCCAATCGTCGTCACCCGAGACTCGTCAGCGACAAAGTAAAACTTTTCTCTTCTCCTTGTGGCGCATAATATATACGCGAAGCGAAAAAGGCATTGATCGCGACATGAACGAACCGCGTCTTCCAGAACGAATAACCTAATATTTCGTGACGCAAAGACACTCCTTGGTCGACATTATTTATAGGGGGTGGTGGAGCAAGGCACGGGGTGACATCTCGACCTACCCGAGGCTCTTTCGGCTCCTTTTACGATAATACAGTAAACCCACCGCCAGTTAATTTCCTCTCATTTACATTAATTACGTTCCGGAAGAAGTTTCCCTAAATAATCCGCCGACAAAACTTGGTAGATTTTCGCGAAATGTAACGTTTTTATTTTCCTTAACGTCAGAGTACGAGTTTTTTTTTTGTACACACCGGCGATATGACCGCATTTCTTTTATTTGATTACAAAATAATTCCGGTTAAGCTATATCTATCTTGCTAATTTTATTATTTAAATATCACTTATTTATCGTCAATATATTTTTTTCGTCCTGAATTATCAATTATTTAATTCAATCAGGACAATTCTTTCTGTATAGGGGTAAAAGTTCTCTCTGGCATTGTTCACTCGCGTGTACATTCGAACATTGGATAGAGCGAACTATCGTTCGCGGGTAAATTTGCAAATAACTAGAGTTCGAAGAATATACAGGCATGTTTGACGGGAAGATGAGAAATAGCGAGAGGGAGAAAGGAAAAAGATAGAGATAACGAGTAAGTCCGAAGTATATTGCGGTGGTTTGAAAACTCGTGCCTGCCACTGTGGCGGAAGTGATCGCGTGCAATGTTAGTTTTGTTTGGCGGGCATATATTCACGTGCGTTCACTTCCCGTCGTGACAATAGGGTAGACGAGAGAAAGAGAGAGAGAGAGAGAGAGAAATCTCAAACCAAAGACAGTATAACAGTCCAAAGCCCTTATTTCGCTACGGCCAAACTAGTTTCGATTTTACCGCCGCGGTTCGAAGCCGCTTTTCGACCTGTGTTCACCATAGTCAACGATCACAAATATCCATGAAAAATTCTATATTTCCAATCAATTGATAATTATTATTCATTGATATAATAAATTAATATCCGGTTGAATAACAACAGTGATGGCTGGACCTGATGCACCGACCGACTTCAGACTCGAATACGTCGGATCGTTCGTTCAAAAGTCCCTGAAACTCAAACCAGAAAAATGGGGAAGATTATTATTGACGGAAGAGCACAGAAATGCGGTTCTCGATTTTCTCGACAATCCTGTGCCCGCAGCGCTTTTCATCGTACTGACACCGAGTGCACAGCTCGTCGCTTCGACAAGTTTTCCAATACCTTTTCAGAGAACCAAAGGTTAGCTAATGGCTATTGATCTATTAATTCGTTGACGGAATCTAAAGAAATCTGTATTATTACAACAACAACATAATGTGAAATTGGATAAAATAACTTCTTTGAAATAACAACACTTGAAGGCGACTTTTTGCATCCTGTCGGAATTTTTCAATCAATTTGAAGATCTGATCGTTAAATTACGAGATGTTCACTCTCAGAATGTGAATCTTCAAACTGATATAATTTCGATATCTGTAAATTATTTATCTCATTAAGAGGGGAAATAGGGTTAGGACAGCGTTTTCTCAATTATTTTCATGAATTTTTTTATAGTATAAAAAATGAATATAATTTATTGAAACTTTGAGAATATTTTATACATATATTTAAGTATATACTATAAAATTTTTGAAGAATTTCCTTGAAAAACACCGAAGATATTAGCGCCGCCATATTGGGGTCACAATTAGACTCAGCATTTTGCGTACATTCTGGAAGCCGCAATTTTCATCTGAAATCAAACGAGGTTGGACTTTACTTTTATTATATGTCTCTCTTCTATATGAACCTAAATGCTATCAAAAAAATAGAAAATTGAATTTTTTACAGGGGTCAAAACAACAAAGCATGATTTTTTGCCATTTTTTACAACTATATTTGCAAAAAAAAAATATTTTAATTAATGATAATATTCCGATTTTAGGTTCATATAGAGCGCAATACTATGAAGAAAGTAAGTGCCAATTTTCAAAACGATTGGTTGAAAATTTTTCAAACTAGCGTGTACGCAAGTTAAAAAAAAAGTCGTTTTCAGCAAAACGCATTTGAAAAGTGGGTACCTGAGTGATCGCTCGGTTATACACATGGTGCGCTCGGGGCTTGAAGGACAGCTACTCACTTTAAGGGGGGAAATAGGGTTAGACGGTTCAAAAAATCGATTTTTTTTAAATTTCATAAATTGTTAGTAAAACTATTGAAAAATATGTTTCTAAAACTTTAAATGAAAATTCCGACTCGTTCTATTGTTATAAGCCATTAAAGTGAGTATCTCTCCTTCAGGCCCTGACCGCGCCACGTGTGTATAATCGCGTTTTTCTGAAAACGACTTTTTTTAAAACTTGCGTACACGCTAGTTTGAAAAGTTTTCAACCAATCGTTTTGAAAATTGGCAGTTACTTTCTTCATAGTATTGCGCTCTATATGAACCTAAAATCGGAATATTATCATTATTTAAAATAATTTTTTTTTTGCAAATAAAGTTGTAAAAAATGGGAAAAAATCATGGTTTTTTGTTTTGACCCCTGTAAAAAATTCAATTTTCTATTTTTTTGATAGCATTTAGGTTCATATAGAAGAGAGACATATAATAAAAGTAAATTCCAACCTCGTTTGATTTCAGATGAAAATTGCGGCTTCCAGAATGTATGAAAAATGCTGAATCTGATTGTGACCTGCAATATGGGGTCGCTAATATATTCGGTGTTTTTCAAGGAAATTCTTCAAAAATTTTATAGTATATACTTAAATATATGTATAAAATATTCTCAAAGTTTCAATAAATTATATTCATTTTTTATACTATAAAAAAATTTATGAAAATCATTGAGAAAACAATAATAGCTTATAACAATAGAACAAGTCGGAATTTTCATTTAAAATTTTGGGAACACATTTTTCAATATTTTTACTAACAATTTATGAAATTAAAAAAAAACGATTTTTTGAACCGTCTAACCCTATTTCCCCCCTTAAACAATGATCATAATCCCTAGGTATTTATGCCGTAAAAGTAAGCCTGGAGCCGGTTCCAAAGGAACGAGAGAAATGTCCGGCGATGCTGATAATGGGTGATCTGTCGCATCGAGTTGTTGACGAGCTCGCCACTCTCGTCGACAATATATTCGCTCCACTTTTGAGTAAGCCAGAAAATCACAAAGATCTGCCAGAAATATCGATTCAGGACATTTGCAGACACGTTCATTCCATCAGAGGCACGCTCTATCAGGTATGGGGTCCGCGGATGACTCTCTATCCTTGATGAGTTGCGAGCGAAATAACTTGCCGCCCTACGACCTTCCATTACGACCCTGTTATTTCTTACTTGAACCTCCGGGTTCGTTTTCATCGTCCATGCAAACGATGCGTCTCTGTTTATATTGTGCATAGGTGAAGGGCCAAGTAAATGGCAAAACCGTATTACCGATGCCGGCTGGTTTGGAAAAAGTTGCTAACGCCGAGAGACTGATATCCCGGGACGGACCACAAGCCGTCGATCTGTATTTAAAGAGCGCTATCGAGGGTGTTGTGATAAAATGGGCTTACTTGGTTAACGACGTTGTCACTCACGAGTCAAGTACGGCCTTCGAAAATGGTCAGAATCCAACGCCAAATGTCGAGCTCGAATATTGGTCGAAACGTTTGGTCAACCTGAGGTTCGTCAAAGTTCATTTAGATACTTTTGCGACCCTAATAATTAACGTGTAGGCGTCAGAGATTCTTTTTTCTCGTAATTTAACGTATTACGGATGATTGTACCTACAAATTGTCGTGTACATTTTTATAGATACATTTTCGATCAGCTACGAGAGGATCGAGTTAGAAAAATGGGGATAATCCTCGAATCGACCGATAGCGCTTACTATCCATGCTTTCGCACGCTATTCGGAAACGTCGTATCATCCCTAGCCGAGGCAAAAGAAATATCGCTGTACTTGACACCGTTGAGGAGATGCTTCAAGGCCATTGAGGAAATTGATTTTTCCGAAGCTAAGCCCATAATGGCGACCCTCATTCACACGGTTGGTCTCGCTTGGGCGAAATCACGCTACTATCAGAGCTCGAGCAAACTCATCATTATGCTCAGGCAGATATCCAACTTGTTGATACAAGAGGCAAGAAGATTTCTCGATCCCTCGTCGATATTTCAGAGCGACGTTGACGAGGCTCTGCAGCGCGTCCAAATCTCAAGAGGTCAATGTCATTCTGTTTTTTTTTTTTTTTTCAATCGTTGTAACTGAACAATAACTCAAAGTTTAAATTACAGAATTCGGTGATAGGATTATTTATATTTATTTTGATCGGCACCCGGATAATGTCGTTAATGTAAAAGTATTAAATGTGGCTCAAGAGAATATAAAAAAAAACGCCAATCCGTTTTATCGGATGTTTTCAATTATCAAAAAGTTAATAATAATTCAAATGAGCCCGAAGGGATTTTTGAAAATTAAATTGTACCAGGAGTCCTCGAGGAATTTAAGGAACAGTTCGAAGGGGCGAGACAACGGCCCGGCATGAAGACCGACGTACCACCCTGGAATTTCAATCCGTCAGCGGTGTTTCATCGGCTCGATGCTTTTCTCAAGCGTCTCGCGGACATCGAGTGGCTTTTCAATACCGTACTGGAATTTTCGAAACTCGAGAAGATCGAGGTCGGCGGTATACTCGGTCGTTCACTTAGCGCCCGGATAGTCGCTGTATTCAAGGAGTTTCAACAACTTTTCGCGTCTTTTTCGGCGCGCGCGAGCGACGTTCTCGAGCCCGACGACGAGTCGTTCGCCGTTGACTGCGCCAAGTTCAGCGAATCCATCACCGATCTCGACAGCAAACTGGCGGCGATACTCTGTCAGGCGTTCGACGATTGTGGCAATTTGGAAAGTGCTTTCAAGGTTCGAATCCTCCCACTATGTGTCATGACTTTTTTTCTCCATTTACCATATTTCATTTCATGGATTCATTTTATATAAAAAAGAAATCTACATTGAAGTAAAAGTTATGTGAGAAAGCTGCGAATTCAAAGGTTTCCGGTTCCGCCAATTTACGTTTGATTGAATGATTGTTTTTTTTTTAAATCAAGTAAACTTTCATTGACACATAATAGGTGTTATAATTCATTATTTATGGAGCTTTTCAACGAGCTTTCATGTTAACTATAGTTCGTAAAGTTTCAACGCCATTAGTTACATACAGTGGGTCAAAAAAGTATTCATATACTTTGTTTTTTTGCGATAACTTTATAGACATAAGAGATACGCAAAGGACGCCAATTTTATTTAATAGTACATCAGGTGCAGAGATAAACTGCAAATGGAGAATTTTTTCCCAGGAATAATAAAAGAATTATGCTAAAAAAACGAAAATTTTCGGGCAAAAAAAGTATTCATACACTTACGATTATAGTGAAAACCTACATCATCATAGTTGTTAATTATAACTAATATTTGGTGTGCATCCCTTTTGCTTCAATTATCGCCTCGAGTCTCTTAGGCATGGATTCTACTAGCTTTTGCGTTGTTTCTTTTGCTATTTTCGTTCATTCTTCTAAAAGCACTCTTTGGAGATCGGATTTGTTTGTTATTTTTCTTTTTCTAATTTCTACATCCACCAAGTGCCATAAATTTTCAATAGGATTGATGTCCGGAGATTGTGGTGGTGTAATGAATTTTTTGCGGACATTATAGAGTAACCATTCCCTCGTTTTCATGGCAGTATGTTTCGGGTCGTTATCTTGTTGGAAGTAGAAATTTCCATCCAGGCCCATTTTATGTACTTGCTTTCAAATTGCTGCGCAACACGTCGATATACTTCTAGGCATTCGTTGTACCATCTATAAAAGCCAGATTACCAACGCCATAATGTCCCATACAGCCCCAAACCATGACTCTTCCTCCGCCGTGCTTTACAGTCGGTATTAAATTTTTCTGCCGGAGCTCGGTATTTGGTTTCCGCCAGACGAATTTTTTTCCATCGGACCCGAAGATGTTAAACTTCGATTCATCCGAGAATACGACACGTTTCCAAAATTCTATAGGTTTTTTTACGTAGGTCTTTGCGAAACCTAAAGGTTTTTCTCGATTTATATTATTAATGAATGATTTTTTGCGGGCAGTTCCGCCGTATATTTGGGCAGAATGCAAAACGTTTCGAATAGTCTGGGGACACACGCTCTTCCCCGATGTTGACGCGACATCATTCGCTAAACTGCGAGCACTTCTGAACGGTCTTTTTGTAGCCTCTGTAACGATACTCCGACGCTCTCGTACCGTTAGTATTCTCGGTCGACCGGTTCGTGGCTTATTTTCTGTGCTGTTTGTTCCTTCGTATTTTTTTATCATATATTGCACCGTTGCGAAACTTAGATTTAGTTCTTTACTAATTTTTCGATAATTTTCACCGCATTTCCGAAGAAAAATCACTCTATCTCGCATGGATATTGATATTTCGCTTTTCTTTGCCATCGTGTCTGTTCAGAGCTTGAAGATCTACTACCGCATGGAATAGGTCAAAACCATTGTGTAAACGAAGACTTGTTTACATTGTACGCAGAGGTCACACCGTCCGTGAGTGAATATCGAGGTTTAGCAGCTCAATCGTAAGTGTACGAATACTTTTTTGGCCCGGAAATTTTCGTTTTTTTTGCATAATTCTTCTATTATTCCTGGGAAAAAAAAATTCTCCATTTGCAGTTTATCTCTGTACCTGATGTATCATTAAATAAAATTGGCTTTCTTTCCATATCGCTTATGTCGATAAAGTTATCGCAAAAAAACAAGGTCTATGAATACTTTTTTGACCCATTGTAATTACATTAATTCATAGCTCATCAATATCGGTGGATCCGTGCTCGAGAGGCCCGTGATAAGTAAACAATTTACCGATCGTTATTCACGCATCGTCGAATTATTGAACAACGAGTTGACAATGGTCGAATTGTTATTTACGCGTGGTACACGTGGTGCCATGAGCGATCTTCCACCTTTGGCAGCGGCTTTGCAATTCATCAGCATGCTGAGACAACGAATCGAACTGCCCGTCCAGTCATTCGGAACTCTTCAACCATCGTGAGTAGACTTGAGAAGAAAAAAAAAACAATACAACACTCGAAAGCGCCTTCAATTCGTTTTCTAATTCTTTGTAAATGTGGATTGGGAAATTAAAAAAAAAACAAAAAAAAAAGAATCGTGGAGAGCAAAGAGGGTCAGGGTATAATGGCTCGCTATGATCGATTGTTAAACTTGCTGAGCGACAAGGAAACCGTTCTGTTCGCCGAATGGGCACGGCTCGTTCCGCAGTCTGTCGCGAACGGCTTGAATCGAACTCTCTTGGCCAGAGATCGAGGCTCGATTTTGTTACAGTTGAATTTCGATCCTGAATTGCTGGCGGTATTGAAGGAAGTGAATTATCTGAAACAAATGTCCCGGACTGATATACCACTCGCGGCTCTAGAGGTATTTTATTAACTGTATCAAGTCGATAAAATAATATCGTCGAATTGTAGAGAAAGAACAAAAAAAAATCGTTAACCAATAGATTGCGCACTTTCCATGGCATTTTTGTTATTGCAATATTCGTAACACTATCTTCTGCCAGTCTTTCATTCTTCCAATTCATTTATCGACAAAATCTACTCATGCATTCATACTCATTAATTGTTAGTTAAGAAATACATTAACAACTGAGAAAATTTCTTTTCTTTCATCATTTCGTTCGGCAAAGTGCGAATAATCATAGAATCGACGACACGCCGTGAGTTAAAATTTCGTGCGACGTATGAAAGTTCAATTCTTCTCAGGTTTCCGAAGAAGCCGAGACATTCCGTAAATTTCGGACATTGCTCGGCGGTACGGTAACATCCTACAACGACATTCGTCGTAGTACCCGAAAAGTTGAGTACAGATTGATCGAGCTCGAGGTGGCGAGAATCGATTCATTGGTGACACGCGGTGAGAAAGAGTTATCATGGCGGTCGTTGGGTCTACCGGATTACATAAACGAGCTGGGTATGCTGGTTGAAGGACTTTGGAAACGCGTGAAATCGACTCAAACGAACGTGGAGAGGATCAGAAGTATATTGGAGCCATGGACAAAAACGCCGCTTATCGAGCGTCGAGATCGTCGAAAGGATGCTCTACTGTCGTTGGACGAACGTACGGAAAGAGTGGCCAAACGTTACGCGGACATTGAGAGAGGGGCCGATCGGATTCACGATCTATTGAGGGAGAACGAGACATTGTTCGAGATAACGGACGGGACGAGCGAGCCTTGGTGCGAATACGTCGGATACGTCGACGATCTCGTCACGGAATCGCTTCGTAAAGCGGTCGGATGTTGCCTCAGTTATTTGGCCGAAAATATGGATCCGATGGGCCAGACGGAACCACTACTAGAGGCGAAACTCGAGCTCAGAGAACCGGATCTTTATTACGAACCTTCTCTAGATCCCGATGATCCTGATGGCCTTGATCAATTGATCGTGGGACTTCTCTGTGACATAATCGGTATGGCCTCGCTGATACCAAGATTAAAGAATGATGATTCGCCTGGTTATACCGTCGAACTTGAGCAGGATGATGATATCAAGGCAATGAAGACCGAAATACTTACCGGTGTGGCTAAAGCTGTCGAGGAAGCAACGGATTTTTGTGGAATTTTCGAAGGTATCTCTCCATCGCTCTCCCTCGTGAATTTTTCAATTTCTTCTCATCTGTTTGTTCTCACACCGTTCTCCTCGCACTCAGGCTACGCGTATCTCTGGCTCGAGGATCGTGACATTGTGATGCAACAGTTTCTCGAGTACAGCCGGCAATTGACGATAGACGAGATGGAGATGGTAGCAGCAATGGATCCCAAAGGGCCACAACGTTCGCTACCGAGAATGGAGCAATTTCGCGAACAAATTGACTTGTACGAGGGTCTCTATCTTGAAATAGAGGAAATGAAGCCGTCGATGGTTTTTTGCGGATGGTTCAGAGTGGATCTACGGCCGTTTAGACAATCTCTTCTTAATACCGTGTGCAAGTGGTCGAGCATGTTCAAGAAACATCTCGTCGAACGGGTCACGACAAGCTTATCCGATCTCGGAAATTTTATAAGGTGGATTGAAGCGTCAATATTTATCTCGGCTACTTGAATATCTCAGATTTTTTCGACCGAATCTCCGATTGATTGAGATCGAATTGATATTAATGCGCCAGCTAACTATATGCTTGACGTTTTTCAATTGAATGAAAAAGATTTACCGTTGATTTATGAACGAATGTACCGTTGGTATGTCACGAAGCGACCCACTTAACAAATTGTCATTAACTGTTTTTCATCGTGCAAGAAACGTGCTCATCACGTAATAAATATTATTACTAAACCGTGAGGAGGAGATTCCTTTGATGGATTAACAGGCACGAGATGCATTCCCTCACTTGCACGATGGGAGCCGTTTGCAACGGTAGAAAAAAGTACTCGCCTGATATCGGACGGAAGGTTGTTTTTGTTTTTAATAGGCTCGCGGATGAGGGCCTGCTCCAACAGATACAGCCAGGCGATTATGGGGGTCTCGTCAGTGTCATGGGATATCTGATGCGCGTCAAGGAGAGGCAACCCACCACCGACGAGATGTTTCAACCGCTCCAGGAGACTATCGAGCTTCTCAAGTTTTACGATCAGGACATACCCGAGGAGGTGAACGTTTTGCTTCAGGAGTTGCCCGAGCAATGGGCGAACACAAAGAAATTGGCGCTTATGGTGAAGCAACAGGTCGCCCCATTGCAAGCATGTGCGACACATTTCTTACACATTTAATTCTTAAGGGGGGATATAGGGTTGGGACTGCGTTTTCTCAATGATTTTCATGAATTTTTTTATAGTATAAAAAATGAATATAATTTATTGAAACTTGGAGAATATTTTATACATTTATTTAAGTATATACTATAAAATTTTTGAAGAATTTTCTTGAAGAACATCGGGGATATTAGCGACCCCATATTGCAGGTCACAATCAGACTCAGCATTTTGCGTACATTCTGAAAGCCGCAATTTTCATCTGAAATCAAACGAGGTTGGAATTTACTTTCATTATATGTCTCTCTTCTATATGAACCTAAATGCTATCAAAAAAATAGAAGATTGAATTTTTTACAGGGGTCAAAACAAAAAAGCATGATTTTTTTCCATTTTTTACAACTTTATTTGCAAAAAAAAAATTATTTTAAATAATGACAATATTCCGATTTTAGGTTCATATAGAGCGCAATATCATGAAGAAAGTAACTGCCAATTTTCAAAACGATTGGTTGAAAACTTTTCAAACTAGCGTGTACGCAAGTTAAAAAAAAGTCGTTTTCAGAAAAACGCGTTTGAAAAAATAGTACGTTCGGTTATACACGTGACGCGCTCGGAGCCTGAAGGAGAGCTACTCACTTTGATGGCTTATAACAATAGATCGAGTCGGAATTTTCATTTAAAATTTTGGGAACATATTTTTCAATAGTTTTACTAACAATTTATGAAATAAAAAAAATCGATTTTTTGAACCGTCTAACCCTATTTCCCTCTTAAGGGGCATGGCCACGGTAGCGGGTATAAAATCATGTGCACATTTAACAATTTTTTTTTTGTATGAAAAAGTGATTTATTTATAAAACTAATTACACATCTTTTTAGTATAAATATCAAGCTAATAAAAAAAATTTTTGTTTGTTTTTTTGTTATACAAAATGGCCGAATACTGCTATTTGCTTTTGGTATCGTTTTTTCGGGTGTGACATTTGGCATCCACAATTTTTGACTTGGAGCAAAAAAATAAAATTCTCGTTTATTTACATCAGAACACCTAGAGAAGCACGTACAGAATTTGAAAAAATATTGTTTTATTCGAATATTGCAGGCATTTGAACTTAAAAGGTGAATTTCCAGTGAAAATTTTCGTATAAAACTGCTGATTAAATGGAAGGTTTTTAAATAATCAGAAATTCCGTACGTACTTCTCTGCGGGATGCAATTAGAAACAACATTTTTTAATTTGTAGTCAATCGGGTAAAAATTGTCGAAGTTATTTATCACGCGACGCGCTCGGGTACTCTATGGCCGTGCCAGAGGAAGACTTACGTTATACGCTCAAAGTCGGTGCCAAAAAATACTAACTACTACCTTAACTTAGCTTAACTTATTTTTATGATGATAAAGCATTGTTTAAGCAAAAAAAAAACGCCGATTTTTCGAAAATTCTACCATGGCCATGCCTCTTAAGGGGGAAATAGGGTTAGGACAGCGTTTTCTCAATGATTTTCATGAATTTTTTTATAGTATAAAAAATGAATATAATTTATTGACACTTTGAGAATATTTTATACATATATTTAAGTATATACTATAAAATAAAAAAGACTCAGCATTTTGCGTACATTCTGGAAGCCGCAATTTTCATCTGAAATCAAACGAGGTTGGATTTACTTTTATTATATGTCTCTCTTCTATATGAACCTAAATGCTATCAAAAAAATAGAAAATTGAATTTTTGACAGGGGTCAAAACAAAAAAGCATAATTTTTTGTCATTTTCTACAACTTTATTTGCAAAAAAAAAATTATTTTAAATAATGATAATATTCCGATTTTAGATTCATATAGAGCGCAATACTTTGAAGAAAGTACCTGCCAATTTTCAAAACGATTGGTTGAAAACTTTTCAAACTAGCGTGTACGCAAGTTCAAAAAAAGTCGTTTTTAGGAAAACGCGTTTGAAATACGTGGCGCGCTTGGGGCCTGAAGGAGGGCTACTCACTTTAATGGCACAGTCTAACCCTATTTCCCCCCTTAAGACGGAAGAGCCAACGAAGATACCATGTGAATAAGTCGTTTTAACATAGGTGAGGTATCACGTATTCGCGGCAGGATATCGGCTTTCGATACGACGATAGTTCATTATCGCGAGGCATTTCGACGCTACGGTTTCTTCAAGTACGATTGCAATAATCCTTACGGTCAATTGGACGAGGCGGACAAAGAGATATGCATGCTCGAGCGTCAGATGCGGGACATTCAGGAATCGGCCTCGTTGTTCGAGGTCACTGTGCCGGAGTTTAAGCAACTACGACAGTGCAGAAGAGAGCTGAAAATGCTGAAGCAACTTTGGGATTACGTGAATATCGTGAGAAGCAGTATCGAAGGATGGAAGACGACGCCATGGCGAAAGATCGATGTCGAGAACATGGACATTGAGTGCAAGAAATTCGCCAAAGAGATAAGAGGTGAGTTATAAATGCCTCATACACTGACAATCAATTGTTTGTAACTTTAATATTGATCGACGAAAATTGTGACAAACAGCGTTGGATAAAGAAATGAGACCGTGGGATACTTACGTGTCACTCGAGGCAACGGTGAAGAACATGCTTACGTCTTTGCGAGCTGTTGGCGAGTTGCAGAATGCGGCTATTCGCGAGAGACACTGGCGACAACTGATGAACAGTACTAAGGTATCCCCGAGCTTAGAAGAACGGCGAGTATTGTTTCCGATTAAAAATGCTCATTGATCGTGTAACACGACAAAGTCCCGGATATTTTTGTACAAATTCTCACGACAGAATGACCTAGCTCGCAATAAGTGTGTAACTTAGGGCTTTCAATGATATACAATTGAGATTTTTTTTTTTTTTAAATATAAAAAGACTTAATGATACGTGTGACTTATGAGGCCACGGCTCGCGATGATTTGTTAGTTGCACTGCTGTACATACGCTATCGGTGTTACAGAAATTGGGCAACATGACTCCAGAGATGACCGTAAGTCCACTGTATATATGCGC
Source organism: Oxytorus armatus (assembly GCA_958009045.1). NCBI lineage: Eukaryota > Metazoa > Arthropoda > Insecta > Hymenoptera > Ichneumonidae > Oxytorus > Oxytorus armatus. Next base: position 20,132,046 of record OY253749.1, on the reverse strand, counting down.
ACGATACAATTTTGATAATAACTTTTTACAATAATTTCTTATCAAGCAGTATCCTTCTCCTTCACTAGTATACTTTCGTGATTTGACGCTGCTGTTACGTTAGGACTTGTTTTGACCAACAATTGATTTTCAGCTTACCTACTTGGCTGTAGTTATAAAAAATGTGGCACAAAGTTGTTACCCGGGGGCAATGTGATACTGGCTAATAAAATTTATATGACGAGACTGGAACGAAACAGCAGGGTTGAAATAACGTTCTACGATATTTTCATTACCATTTATCATTTCGATTGTGCAACAATTGCTACAATGCGTTTAGGGAGGGGTAAGGGTTTCAGCGCAAAAAAAAACACTTTTTTTGCGATTTTTTTTCTCAAATATGGATTGAGCAATTTTATTCGAACCTTTTGTACATTATTGAGCATACTTTTGGCAATGTTGTGTAATTTTTTCATGCAGAAATATTGAAGCATAAGCCCGTAACAGAGCTTCCCCCAGAACGTCTTGGAAAAAAAACAATTTGCGATATTCACTATAACTCGGCCGAAAATTATCTGCAAATGAAAAACCATGAAAATTTAGTCAAATTATAATCAAATCTTCCCCCCAACTTTCTCTGATGATTTTTTTTTTCATTTAAAAATTTTTCGCGGCCATCTAAAGTGTGAACTGTTATTTTCCACGAAAAATTCCGCCATTTTGTGAGTGGGAAACACCCTTGATGTAAAAAAAAAAAATTTAACTAAACGTTGGGGGGAGGTATTTTATATGTGGAAAATGTGTACAACGTTTGAAATGAATCGGTCAAGTAGTTTTTAAATGGCAGTGAACACGGACTTTGAAAAAGTAGTTTTGAGAAAAACGCGTCTAAAGTGCACTGCTAGCCTGACCGCCCGTAGCTGTTAGAGGTATAGCGTTAAAGGCCAGCAGATTAATAAGACAATAACTTCAAGAATATTGCTTAGATCGGTTTAAAATTTTGAGGACATATTCTTGAAATGTTAAACAATAAGATAAGACAAAAAAAAAAATTCGATTTTTCGAAAGTGAAAACCCTTACCCCGCCCTTTAGTTCGATGAATATTCGATAAATCATGATTATTGTGAATATCATTTCTAGATTACGATCATCGTTATTATTTAAGCCATCAATTCATTGTACAAGTCATCATTGTTAGTAGTAGGCATCACGCTGCTTGATTGAAATAAATTTTACGAATACACAGATATCATCGATCGTTTTTATCTCAACCTTACATTCACCTCATTCATCTTCATAGCACTCCATTATTATTATTATTATTATTCGTAGAATTTCACAGCGACTCAATAGGAGAAAATGCTTCTTCGATCTCAAATGATGCAAAGTATCACAGCGGTTATTAAAAACTGATCAGGTGCGTTTCGTCATGGACGAATCGACGACATTGGCCGATCTCCTCGAGCTCAGTCTACACGAGTGCGAGGAGGAAGTTAAGAATATCGTCGACAAAGCTGTTAAGGAGATGTCGATGGAGAAATATCTTCGCGAACTTAACGTCACATGGTCGGGAATGGAATTCGAGAGGGAAGTTCATCCGAGAACGGGCGCAACTTTGTTAAGAGCGAGCGAAGAATTGATCGAGACTTTGGAAGAAAATCAGGTTGCGATTGATTAGCATCGATAAATAACATTATAAAATCGAAAAATTGTTATAGTTTTGGTTAAACGATGAAATATTTAAAAACGATGGCAAAAGTACTACGAAATGGTACATGTTTCTCACGCGTAGTATAGTCTACTATGGGCTATGAGTCTGTAACTTTCGATCCATCGTAAACTTAGATCTGTCATTAGATCAGTAGTTGCGATGTGTTAGATCCAATACCAATAATTTGCGCTATAAAAAATGTCATCGATGACTTCAGGTTCAGCTACAGAACCTCATTACATCGAAATTCATCGCTCATTTCCTCGAAGAGGTGTCGTCCTGGCAAAAAAAGCTGTGCATCGCCGATCAAGTGACGACCGTGTGGTTCGAGGTCCAGCGCACGTGGTTGCATCTCGAGAGTATATTCATGTCATCCGAAGACATACGTCGACAGCTGCCCGTGGATGCAGATCGATTCGATCGTATAGATGAGGAGTTCAAAAAAATGACCGAGGACATGGCCAAGACACCGAATGTCGTGGAAGCTACGAACAAAGAGGGTCTCGCGGGTGCACTCGACATCTTGCAAAAGGAATTGGTTCTCTGCGAGAAAGCATTGGCCGAGTATTTGGAAACTAAGCGCCTTGCATTTCCGAGATTTTACTTTGTCTCGTCGTCTGATCTTTTGGACATATTATCTAATGGCAATCAGCCGGAAGTCGTTGCTAAACACTTGACCAAGCTCTTCGACTCGATGGCCAAGCTGAATTTCGCGATTGTGAAAGACGGAGCTGTCAAAAACGTTATAGGTATGGCGTGTGATTCGTTAATTCATAATGCGTAAAATTCAAAACGGATTTTGTTTCCTTTTCGTTTGTAAAATCGAGGTATGTACGCGAAGGACGGAGAGTTCGTGGAATTCGCAAATTGCGACATGATCTGCGAAGGTCCGGTCGAGGTATGGCTCAATCGGCTGCAGAATGCCATGCGCGTTTCGATAAGGCACTACTTCAGCGAAGCTGTGGGCGGTTACGAGGAGAAACCGCGAGAGCAGTGGCTCTTCGATTATCCGGCTCAGGTATCCCTCTGCGGTACGCAAATTTGGTGGACGACCGAGGTTAATCTTGCTTTCGCGAGACTCGAAGAGGGTTACGACAATGCACTGAAGGATTACCTCAAAAAGCAAATATCCCAACTCAGCACTTTGATCACGCTACTCCTTGGAGAGCTCAGCAAGCAGGACAGACAAAAAGTCATGACGATTTGTACTATAGACGTTCACTCGAGGGACGTAGTGGCCAAGCTCGTACAGGCCAAAGTCGAGACTGCTCAGGCTTTTCAATGGCAGAGTCAACTGCGCCACCGATGGGACGAGCGGGAAAAGGATTGCTTCGCCAATATCTGCGACGCGCAGTTTACATATTCCCATGAGTATCTTGGGAATACGCCAAGGTAGAGCAACGTCCGAAAATAAAGTTATGAAATTGTCGATCGATTAACAATATTTTTTACTCTAAATAATCTATCATTAACTGGTAGAAGTGATCGTGTTAGTTGCAAAATACATATTCTTATAAGAAATGGAAATAAATACGGAAATTCTTCTCGGGAGCATACCATACATGATGTTGAAGTTTGCATCGTTGGAACGCAACGCAAATAGTTTTAAAAATGTTCATTTTCAGTATTGCTCGTGCTTCTCGTGCCCCATTTAGCCCCAGATTTTTTAAGGAGACCCGAATAAAACGTTTTAACGATTTTTGTCATCGATAATCCAATCTTAAGGGAGAACACCACTGTGACCCCCTGTTTTTTTTCACATTTTTCTAGAATTTTTTTTTGTGGGAAAAAAAAGAGATATTCGAAAAATTTGTTTGGGTTTTGTTCCTTGTTTATTAATGTATCAAAAAACATTTTTTTCACATTTTTCACGCTGCATGGTGGCGCTGGGGAAGCTCTCGCGTCAGGTGCTGTCATCTCCGCGGCACGCAGCAGAACTCTCTTCAACGTCGATCTGAAAAAAAATACCGAGTGTTTTCGTTAATAATATGATATTTTGAAGAGAAGTACACAGGGATTGAACAAATATTGTTTAAAAAAAAATAGGCACGCCTTTTATATTAACTTTAATTTCAAAGGCGTGCCTATTTTTTTTAAAACAATATTTTTCGTAATCCCTGTGTACTTCTCTTCAAAATATCATATTGTTAAAAATAGGCACGCCTTTGAAATTAACTTTAATTTCAAAGGCGTGCCTATTTTTTTTAAAACAATATTTTTCCAAGTCCCTGTGTACTTCTCCTCAAAATATCATATTATTAACGAAAACACTCGGTATTTTTTTTCAGATCGACGTTGAAGAGAGTTCTGCTGCGTGCCGCGGAGATGACAGCACCTGACGCGAGAGCTCCCCCAGCGCCACCATGCGGCGTGAAAAATGTGAAAAAAATGTTTTTTGATACATTAATAAACAAGGAACAAAACCCCAAAAAATTTTTCGAATATCTCTTTTTTTTCCCACAAAAAAAAATTCTTGAAAAATGTGAAAAAAAAACAGGGGGTCACAGTGGTGTTCACCCTTAAGTGGGATTAATGGTGTAAAAAATTTATTTTCGTTGCATTCCAACGATGCAAACTTCAACATCATGAGCATACGTCGATAAAAATAAAAGTGAATGTAACCTTTCAGGCTCGTGATTACACCTTTGACGGACAGATGTTACATAACGCTCACGCAATCTCTGCATCTGGTAATGGGAGGTGGTCCCGCGGGCCCAGCGGGTACAGGAAAGACCGAGACGACCAAGGATCTCGGTAGAGCGCTAGGCATTATGGTCTATGTGTTCAATTGTTCCGAACAAATGGACTACAAGTCATGTGGTAACATATACAAAGGATTGGCTCAAACAGGTGCCTGGGGATGTTTCGACGAGTTTAACAGAATATCAGTTGAGGTGTTATCCGTGGTAGCTGTTCAAGTGAAATCCGTTCAGGACGCGATAAGAGATAAGAAAGAGACATTCAATTTTATGGGTGAAACAATTGCGCTTGTACCGACCGTTGGTATATTCATAACGATGAATCCGGGCTACGCCGGTCGTACGGAATTGCCGGAGAATCTGAAAGCCCTGTTTCGTCCGTGCGCCATGGTCGTCCCCGATTTCGAACTGATCTGCGAAATTATGTTGGTCGCCGAGGGTTTTCAAGAAGCACGAATATTGGCGAGAAAGTTCATAACGCTGTACACACTTTGCAAGGAATTACTGTCGAAACAGGATCATTATGACTGGGGTCTGCGAGCTATAAAATCGGTGCTAGTTGTCGCCGGTAGTTTGAAACGCGGTGATCCAGGTCGACCAGAGGAAGAGGTCCTGATGCGAGCACTTCGCGATTTTAACATTCCAAAAGTCGTCTCGGACGATTTGCCGGTGTTCATGGGACTGATTGCCGATCTTTTTCCGGCTCTCGATGTGCCGCGAAAGCGCGACGTGGAGTTTGAAAAAACGGTGAAACAGGCCGCCGCTGATTTGTCGTTGCAGCCCGAGGACGGTTTTATTCTCAAGGTCGTACAACTCGAGGAACTGCTGGAAGTTCGACACTCCGTGTTTATCGTTGGTTCCGCGGGATGTGGCAAAACTCAAGTGTGGAGAACACTCTTTCGTACTTATCAGAACATCAAGAGAAAGCCAATTTACAACGATCTCAATCCAAAAGCCGTCACCAATGACGAACTCTTCGGAATCATAAATCCGGCAACGAGAGAATGGAAGGACGGTTTGTTTTCGGTAATTATGCGTGAACAAGCTAATCTGGGCGGAGAGAATCCAAAGTGGATCGTACTTGACGGCGATATAGATCCCATGTGGATCGAATCTTTGAACACGGTTATGGATGACAACAAAGTGTTGACACTCGCGAGCAACGAGAGAATAGCGCTGACATCAGCGATGAGACTATTGTTCGAGATATCGAATCTTCGTACAGCAACACCCGCCACCGTTTCACGTGCCGGAATTCTCTATATAAACGCGCAGGATCTCGGCTGGAATCCGTATGTTACCAGTTGGATCGAAACTCGAACGTTGCCAGCGGAGAAGTCGAATCTCGTTATACTCTTCGACAAGTACATACCATCATGTTTGGAGACGCTGCGAACGAGATTCAAGAAAATAACACCAATTGCCGACATGGCACACGTCGAGATGCTGTGCAATCTTTTGCACTGTCTATTGACGCCACAATTGACAGCGACAGATTTCACGAAGGAACACTACGAGCTATACTTCGTTTTCGCCGCGGTTTGGGCGTTCGGTTCGTCGATGTTTCAGGATCAAACTATTGACTATCGCGTGGAGTTCACTAAATGGTGGGTCAACGAGTTCAAACAAGTGAAATTTCCGGCTCAGGGTACCGTTTTCGATTACTACATCGATTCCGAGAGCAAAGAATTTTATTCCTGGTCCGAGCGCCTACCGAAATTCGAATTAGATCCGGATATGCCGCTGCAAGCTGCGCTGGTTTACACTGCCGAATCCATCAGGATAAGATATTTTCTCGATCTCCTGATGGCGGAGAAACATCCGGTGATGTTAGTCGGCACGGCTGGCAGTGGAAAAACCGTACTGGTCTCCGAGAAGTTGCTTCAATTATCGGAAAATTATGCGGTAGCTAATGTTCCATTCAATTTTTACACATCGTCGGAAATGCTTCAGAAGATATTGGAAAAACCGCTGGAGAAGAAAGCCGGTAGAAATTATGGTCCACCGGGGAACAAGACATTGATCTATTTCGTGGATGATCTCAATATGCCGGAAGTCGATACGTACGGTACGGTTCAACCGCACACGATGATACGTCAGCATTTGGATTATGGACACTGGTACGATCGTACGAAGCTATCCCTGAAGGATATTCATAATTGTCAGTATGTTAGCTGCATGAATCCTACCGCTGGTTCATTCACTATAAATCCTCGACTACAGAGACACTTTGCCGTATTCGCCGTTAGCTTCCCGAATGCCGAATCGCTAACGACTATCTACGCGTCGATCTTGTCACAGCATCTGGCGAACGTTGAGCACAGGTTAATAGATCATACTTTGTCGGGGCGGGGTCGAAGTTTCGAACCGTAAAAGCTTCGACGGTTCAAAACTCCGAATTTATGTGGTACGATCTTAAAACTTTTCGAAATTTTAAAAATCCGTCCTTTTTAAAACGAAAATGTCATTGCGAAGAATAGTTATACATCGAGGATTAAATGACAAGAATAATTATGGGACCGATCTGCAAAAGTATCGAAAACCAAAAATCCTACTACTTAAAAAATTGTATTTTAATGATTAGAGAATGTAAAGTTCCGAAAAATTGTGGTTAGAAACTCGAGTTGCCGAACGGTCAAGTTTTATATCTGAAATAGTTCAGAAAAAAAAAGTTCGAAGCCAAATATATTAGAATTTGGTATGTCCCGAAAAGGGTAAACAAGACGACGGTGTATTAATTCGACGGGGCAAAATTCCGACAGGGCAAAATTTCGAAAGAGAGTAAAAGTAGCGCTACCAGTGGTCTCTGACGCTCGCTCGTGAAAAAAGATCTATAGGACATAACACCAGTGTTGCTGCCATCTAAACGCACGAATTGGAAATTTTCGGAATTTTGCCCCTTCGGAACTTTTATTTTCGGAATACCGCATCGTCGACGCCGTAATTTTCGGTGTCCGAAAAATTCGTATACCCGATAATTCTTTTCTACAATTTTATTGCGTTCGCACTTTCCGATAGTTTCTTGTTCGATAATATAATTTTCGGAACTTTGCGGATCTCTAAAAATCACAAATTCGGAATTTTTCAAGTAGTACTACTGACCGTCCGATAAATTGCTCCGTCGTTTGCGTAATCTTTCGAAAAAATATTTACTCGACGATATTAAATTCGTATCATTTTTAGTATCGATTCATACCCGTTCGATGTTATCAGTCGATTATTCAAACCGTCGTCGGAATGAACCATGTAATTCGTACTATTAAAATTTGGAGTTTTGCACCGTCAAAGCTTTTACGATTCGAAACTTCGACCCGGCCCTACTTAGTCGTATTTAAATTAGCACACGTATCAGCCGATTTTAATGAGAATCTTCGATCCGTTAGGTTTCCGCAATGCGTTACCGATATGTGCCGGAACATCGTACAAGCATCTCTTCAGCTTCATCATCGATCAGCCCAAGTTTTTCTCCCAACCGCGCTTAAGTTTCACTATATCTTTAATCTCCGCGATCTCTCAAATTGCTTCCAGGGTCTGTTGTTCAGTGGAAACGAGTGTCTCCAAGCTCCGACCGACTTAATAAGATTGTGGATGCACGAAACACAAAGAGTTTACGGCGATAAATTGACGGACGAGAAGGATATCGATAATTTTATGAAATTGCAGCTTGACATTCTGAAGAAAAATATCGAGGAGATCGACGAGGGAGCTATATTGGAAAAGCCTAATATCTATTGTCACTTCGCAGGTGATACATAAATCAATGAAAGAATCAAAGAACGAGAGTGGTCGATAATTACCGTTAACAATCGTCGGCAGGTGGGGTTGGCGAGCCAAAGTATATGCCAGTCAAGGATTGGGAGACACTTCATCGTCTCTTGTCGGAAGCCTTGGTCAGCTACAACGATCTAGTGGCCGCAATGAATTTGGTACTCTTCGAGGACGCGATGATGCACGTTTGCCGAATAAACAGAATTCTCGAATCACCCAGGGGAAGCGCATTGCTCGTAGGGGTTGGCGGCTCGGGAAAACAGAGCCTGTCTCGCTTAGCAGCTTTCATAAGCTCTCTCGAGGTGTCGCAGATTCAATTGAAAAAGGGCTATGGCATTGCTGATCTTAAACTCGAATTGGCCGTCCTCTATTCGAAGTCTGGCTTGAAAAATTTGGGCATGATGTTTCTCATGACGGACGCACAGGTACCGAACGAACAATTTCTCGTTCTGATAAACGATATGCTAGCGTCCGGCGAAGTGCCCGATCTTTTTCCCGAGGATGAGGTAGAAAATATCATAGCAGGTGTGTCGACGGACATTCTATTATATTTTGATGGTGTTTTTATTTGTTTGATGTAAAAAACGAGAAGTGACTCATGATTGAGAAAAAGTATACGGAAGAGCTCGCGAATTCCAATTTCAGGGGTACGCAACGAGGTGAAGGGTGCTGGAATATTGGATACTCGAGAGAATTGCTGGAAATTCTTCATCGACCGGGTTAGACGACAGCTCAGGTATGATATACTCGTATACTATATATACATTTATAGCAAAGGTAGACGGGGAATAGGGGATGAAATAACGTTGCGTACAATCTCGTATCCAGGGTAGTTCTTTGTTTCTCGCCCGTTGGCTCGACTCTTCGTGTACGATCTCGAAAGTTTCCAGCTATAATAAATTGTACAGCGATCAATTGGTTTCACGAGTGGCCACAGGAAGCTCTAATGTCCGTGTCAAAGCAGTTTCTTCAGGAATTAGACGAATTACCGGAGAATTTTAGGTTTGTCTACGAATTGGATGAGACATCAGAAAATAGACGTTTTGTACAAAACTTTGTATATTGATGAATAATTTGTTTGGATTTGTGTAAATCCGATGACTTCAGGGAATCGGCGGCAAAGTTCATGGCTCACGCCCACACGAGCGTAAACGCCGCTAGCCGTCTCTACTTGGCTGGCGAAAGACGTTACAATTATACCACGCCAAAGTCGTTTCTCGAACAAATTAGTTTGTACGCGAAATTGCTCAAAGCGAAAGCTGCTGAATTACGTGGTAGAGTGGAGCGTCTCGAGAATGGCTTGGCAAAGTTAAGATCCACAGCAGCGCAAGTGGATGAACTAAAGGAGACCCTCGCGGTACAGGAAATCGAGCTTCACCAGAAGAACGAAGCGGCTGATGCATTGATCGCGATAGTTGGCGTTGAGACTGAAAAAGTCCAGACTGAGAAAGCTCTGGGTTGGTATTTTACTGTATCGTTCGAAGCTGAAAATAACATTTCAATATGTACATTCGCATTCAACAGTTACAATTCAGCGTATTGTTTTTATTATTAATGTTTCGTGGCACTTAAACACGATCAGTTATTGCACGAATGTATTTTTTATCATTTCATCAGTACATGATGGATAAAAAATCGTCTCTCATAGCCCTCAAGTATAAAATACTTATACAATTTTGTGAAATATGTACTTAATGATATTTAGCGGATGAGGAAGAATCGAAAGTCGCAATAATAGCGGAAGAGGTATCGAAGAAGCAGCGCGACTGCGAGGCAGATTTGTTAAAGGCCGAGCCGGCATTGCTTGCCGCTCAAGAAGCTCTGAATACTCTTAATAAAGCGAATCTCACGGAATTGAAGTCATTTGGTTCTCCGCCGGGTGCCGTGACCAACGTCACTGCCGCGGTAATGGTACTCTTGGCGCCGAATGGCAAAGTGCCAAAGGACAGAAGTTGGAAAGCCGCCAAGGTAAGATACTGAGATACTTAAGATTGTGAAGCTCTCGGCATCGCCCCTCTCGTATTAATGAGACTGTTCCAACAAATTCACGACTACGATGAAAGTAATTTCGTAACGATGAAGTTTCGAAGCATTGTCGGACGAATTCGCGGTGGTACACAGGTTTACGGGATTGTTGCAATCAACTTCGTGACAGTTCTGATCTCTTGTCATGATTTTTTATATATACATATATAAATATCATTTAAACATATAAATATATGAAGATATACGAGGTCTGTTCAAAAAGTATCGCGAATTTTGAATTTCCGCGCGCTACGTATATTCGATTTTCGATTTTTTTGTGGCGTTAGGTTGGTACTAGAGATTGAACTTTTCCGGTTATCCGGATAGCCGAGTAATTCGGGTTTCACGGATCCGACGCTTCAAATTCGTATATCTCGATAACTCGATAATATCCGGGTAATAACGGAATTCGGGTATGCGGATAGTTTCGGGGTATCCGGGTACTCGGATCATAACGGATAATATCGGGCAATTTCCGCCGATAATTGACGCCGAAAATACTGAAAAAAATTTTTCAATTTACACAATTTGTGAGTCATGCGTAGATGTTGCCAAGAACAATGTTTGCGAAGTACATTTATAAGACGAATAATAAATCATTACCGGAAGATTGAGAAACCGGGATTATATCGGTGTTCATGTCCGATCATTTAGTTGACCATTTTTTATTTTTACCGACTGATATCAATATTAAACAAATTACATTATCATTATAACGAAGATTCTTGGAAAGAATCTTGCAGGCGTATTTACTATTGTTACCAAACTATTTCTTTACTGTAATTCACATACGACAAAAGCTACAATTTCAATAAAACATTCTTGTGTAGATTAAAAAAGCAATGACATAATCTTCTATACAATGTTAGGGAAACACACGATCATTTCATAAGAACTTAATCAACATTGACCTGCACTATTTGCATCTTTAATATTATTTTTTCATCACGATTTATTATTATTTAATAAATATCCTTAGTTTCTGAAATGTATTATTGCTTTATGGGCGTGTGTGCAGTTTTTATGAACTTTAGAGTTGGAGAGAAAATATAGAATGTGAAGAAGCAGATCTCGACTATTCTTAATATATACAGGCAAGAAATTGTGATCGTAACAGCAGATTCTAAAAAAATTGTGGGAGTCAGATGTAAAATGTTTTCCCGAGTAAATACACAATTATTATAAATTGGAAAACCGTGACGTCTGATTCGTCAACACTAAGTTTTCATTTTTACCGTAGTTTTGCACAACTTCTTTGAACAGAGCAAATTTGATACAAGTTATTTTCCAATTTTTTTCAATGGTAACTATTAACGCCCTATATTTCGGCTTATTTGACGACCAGGCTATTACAATATCATTATTTTTTTTTACGCCGGCGGTCCTATTTGAGACTGTACGCGAAAAATCGGGTAATTACCCGACATTATTCGTTATTACCCGGTTACTCGAATCCGTGATTATTCGGATATCCGGATACCCGGGTACTCGAATACTCGGATACCCGGATATTCGGGTATTTGAATCTGAAGTGTTGGATCCGATTTCCCGGATACCCGGATACTTTCGGGTATCCGGCTAACCCGGATAAAAGTGACAGCCCTAGTTGGTACTCATGTCCCTCAATTATGCTGAAAAAATCGGTCATTTTCAATGTTTAGTTAATTGTTGACAGCTGTTTTGGTTAGACATGTTTTGGCTTGTCTTCGATTTTTGCCTATTCCAAAAACGCAGCTTCTATTGTGATGATTGAGCTTTGGTTTCCACGTCATAACCATAAACCCATGATTCGTCACCAGTTATGACCCTCTGGAGCAAATTTGGGTCGTCGCGGACCGAGTCCAACAGCTCCTTAACAATGTCAACGCGACACTGTTTTTGTTCGAAATTGAGCAATTTTGGCACGAATTTCGCGGCGACATGAGAACATTTTGTACCACCGATAAACAAGGCTCTGGTCCAAGGTAGCGTTACCATATGCCACAGTGAACATTCGGAATGCGTCCGCACACTTAATTTTGTTTTTCACACAAAATTTCATACAGATTCTTTGATCCATTTTTTGGAATAGGCAAAAATCGAAGACAAGCCAAAACACGTCTAATCAAAAAAGCTGTCAACAATTAACTAAACATTCAAAATAGCCGATTTTTTCAGCATAAGTGAGGGACACGAGTACCAACCTAACGCCACACAAAAAATCGAAAATCGAATATACGTAGCCACTTTTTGAACAGACCTCGTATATGAATTAGCGCGAGATAACGTGGCACTTTCAATGATGCAATATCTTTTTATTTCAATCGTAGATCGTGATGGCCAAAGTCGATGCATTTCTCGACGGTTTAGTCAATTACGACAAAGAGAATATTCATCCAGAAGTGACAAAAGCCATACAGCCCTATCTGAAAGATTCGGAATTCGAGCCCGAATTCGTGAGATCAAAGTCAGCAGCAGCAGCTGGTCTTTGCGCTTGGGTCATAAATATAGTGAAATTTTACGAGGTTTTTTGCGACGTTGAGCCTAAAAGAAAAGCTCTCGCGCAGGCGAACGCCGAATTGGCCGCGGCGCAAGACAAGCTCGGCGGTATCAAGCGTAAAGTCGCTGTAAGTCGAATGTTATCCTCGTGATTCTTCAGGAAAACAAAAAATGTTTCGTTAAGATTAATATTACTTTTTCACTTCTATGAAACTGTCCGTTTAGTCTTTGGAGGAGCAGCTGGCAAAATTAACTGCAGATTTTGAGCAAGCGACCGCAGAAAAGCTGAAATGTCAGAGGGAAGCGGACGCGACAAATGCGACAATAGCACTGGCCAATCGGTTGGTCGGTGGTCTAGCTTCGGAAAACGTTCGCTGGGCAGACTCAGTGGCTAAGTAAGACATCAGAGTATCGTTGAAAAGCAGTTTATTACTTAGCTATAACTATTGTACAATTATAATTTTTTTATAATCATTTTATCGTTCGTATTATTATTAATTATTTCATAATGATATTCTTATAATATAAATAGAAAATGTCAACATCACGCAGAGTTACTCAGCAAATATTTTGATTAATTTCAATTCTGTAGTTTCATGCAACAAGCCTCTACTCTGCCCGGTGACGTGCTACTTGTAACAGCTTTCATCTCGTACGTGGGATGCTTCACCAAATCGTTCCGTCAGGATTTATTGAACAAGCAATGGTTGACGTTTCTACGAGTTGTTGAACCAGCCATTCCTATAACCGAAGGTCTCGATCCACTGTCACTGCTGACGAATGACACGCAAATCGCCAAATGGAACAACGAGGGATTGCCGAACGATCGAATGTCAACGGAGAACGCGACGATTCTTACGAATTCGGATCGCTGGCCACTCATGATAGATCCTCAAGTAATTATTGTTAGCCAAATAGTTAATCGTCATCGAACCGTGTCGAAATATTTCTAAGTGTGAGTTTATTTTCCAAAGCTTCAAGGTATCAAGTGGATAAAACAAAAATACAGTGACGAGCTGATGGTGATACGATTGGGTCAACGGGGCTACTTGGACGTGATCGAACAGTCCTTGGCTGCAGGATCGACCGTTCTCGTTGAGAACATTGGCGAGTCCGTGGATCCAGTTTTGGATCCACTGCTCGGACGTAATCTAATAAAGAAAGGTCGCGCTATTAAGATTGGCGATAAAGAGGTCGAGTATAATCCGACATTTAGACTTTTGTTGCACACAAAATTAGCCAATCCGCATTACAAGCCGGAAATGCAAGCTCAAACGACGCTGATAAATTTCACGGTTACGAGGGATGGTTTGGAGGATCAATTGCTCGCCGAAGTTGTGAAAGCTGAGAGACCGGATCTCGAGGAATTGAAAGCCGAACTCACCAGACAACAGAATGACTTTAAAATCACTCTGAATGGCTTGGAGGACTCGCTTTTGTCACGGTAAAGAATAGTAATAGTTGTGACGCTCATATCGTTAGAATTTGTAAAAAGCCAGCTGGGAAAATGTGTTTTTTTTCACGAGAAACAATAAATCTCCACGTATTGTATTCGGGGTATATATATTTTTTTCGTGGATTTCTCGTACGATGGAACTGGCATCCAATTTTCTCCGACAATTCCGGCAATACTTAAGGGGGGGTAGGGTTTTAACGGCGAAAGAAAAGCATATTTTTATGATTATTTTGCGGCGACATGAGTAATATAATTTTATTAAATAGAATTACATATTATTGTACAACTATTGAAGTATCTCAGAAAAAATTTTCAATGAAAAATATTGATAAATAAGCCGGTGACGTTGAATCTCCAGAGGCGCCTTGAAAAAAAGTGGTTTTGCGGTGAACATTATAACTCGTTACCGGATCATCCGAAACAAAAAAATTGATATGCATTTTAAAGGTGATGTATTTCTCGAGGTAATCAGGAAGAGTTTTTTTTTTTTTTTTTTTTCTATTTTTTGCAGCACTTGGAAGTGAAAAACGCGATTTTAGCTCAAAAAATCGCGCTTAATTTGTTATTAAAAAATTGAAAAAATTGGAAAAAAAAACTCCTCCTGATTACCTGTTGATTTATGTGAAGAAGTAATGTTTAAATTTTCAAAAGGATCGGTTCAGTAGATTTTGAATTCTAATGTTCACAAACTTCAAAAATGACGTTTTCGGGAAAATCGATTTAAAGTTTTTTATACGTGAACCCGTATCACGTAATCGTAATCGTTTGAAACGCTGTAACTCCGTTAGTTTTACTCCGATTGACTTAAAATTTATACACAATATTCTCGACATATTGTTCATTCAGAAAAAAAATAAAAAATAAAATGCAAAAAAAATAATTTTAACACCCTACCCCCACCTTAACGAACCGTTGAACGTTCGATAATTTTTGTTTTATTCGCAGACTGTCGTCCGCCGACAGTAACGTTCTTGGTGACACGGCTCTGGTAGAAAATTTAGAAACGACAAAACGCACAGCCGCCGAAATCGAATGCAAAGTGACGGAAGCACGTGGAACGAGTCGCGAGATAGACGCAGCTCGGGAATTATACAGGCCAGCAGCAGCTAGAGCATCGCTTCTCTATTTCATACTTAACGATCTCAACACCATTAATCCAATTTATCAATTTTCCCTGAAGGCATTCAGCGTAGTATTTCAGAAAGCGATTCTAAAAGCCGATCCGGCACCCGATGTAACCGGCAGAGTGATAAATCTCATCGAGTGCATAACATACTCGGTATTCATGTACACCACGAGGGGTCTCTTCGAATGTGACAAACTCATATTTACCTCTCAAATGGCATTTCAAATATTGCTCGTGAGAAAAGAAATATTGGTTGGCGAGTTGGATTTTCTCCTTCGATTTCCGACGGTTCCTCATGTCACATCACCCGTCGACTTTCTCACAAATACGAGCTGGGGTGGCATACGAAGTCTCGCATCGAGAGAAGAATTTCGGCAAGTTTTGTGAAAAACAAAAAATTAACGAATAATAAAGTAGTCGCTTCGAAGATATATTCGTCGCATTTATCATGATCGAGATGATCAGAAAGATGATTGTGAAAATTTTGCAGAAATTTGGACAGGGACATCGAGACTTCGTCGAAACGTTGGAAAAAATTGGTCGAATGCGAATGTCCGGAACGTGAGAAATTTCCGCAGGAATGGAAGAACAAGACACCACTTCAGCGTCTCTGTATGCTACGAGCACTGAGACCGGATCGAATGACTTACGCGATATCGGCGTTTATCGAGGAAAAACTTGGTGTACGATACGTCGAGGGACGAACCGTGGAGTTTTCAAAGTCCTACGAGGAAACGAGTCCATCGACGCCAATCTTTTTCATTCTCTCACCCGGTGTAAATCCGTTGAAGGTACATTGACAAAAGATTAGTATTTGTTTCTTTCCACTCTTACGTTTATCTCGTCGATAAAATAAGAGATACAGTGGGTCAAAAAAATATTCATACACCTTGTTTTTTTGCGATAACTTTATAGACATAAGCGACACGCAAAGATAGCCAATTTTATTTAATAGTACATCAGGTGCAGAGATAAACTGCAAATGGAGAATTTTTTCTCAGGAATAATAGAAGAATTATGCCTAAAAAACGAACATTTTCGGGCAAAAAAAGTATTCATACACTTACGATTATAATGAAAACCTACATCATCATAGTTGTTAATTATAACTAATATTTGGTGTGCATCCCTTTTGCTTCAATTATCGCCTCGAGTCTCTTGAGCATGGATTCTACTAGCTTTTGCATTGTTTCTTTTGCTAGTAGTAGTAAGTAGTAACATGTGTTTATTGACATAATGTTATATAACACGGTTACAAATATAAACATGGTTACAAGCATAAAATGCCAATAGGCCATCGACCGAAGTCCTTCAGCCTATGGTTTTCTTAGGAGTGGTTAGGAATTTTTATTGTCCAAAGTGTATAAAAGTTTGGTTTTTGTATTATACTTTGAATGAGCGTATTATCGGTCGACGTTGTGCATGTATTGTAGGTTTTGGAAAATAGTATGCTTCGGGAATTTGTGTTTCGGTGTGGTGTCCGGTAGTCGTTGTATACATAATGGTTTAAGATGATCCAGTTGTTCTATTGAAAACTTTGCGTTGAGGGTCTCTATTCTGGTTGTTATTGGTGTGATGCCTGTTTTTTCATATATAAGTGAATTGCGCGGACTGTAGAGAGGGTTTTTCGGGTTTCTGATACGTGTGAGACGTCGGAGTGCACTGGTTTCTGCAGTTCTAATTTTTTTCAGTGCGTTTTCTCTGCAGTTAATAAAGATTGGATGCCCGTATTCAATAATTGGTCGACAGATACATTTATATATTTTCCCGACTTGTTTTGTACGAATTTTTTGCTTAGAGAATGTGATGCTTCTAAAATGGGAGGCTCTGTTTGTTAGTTTGATCTTGGATTGCTGGAGATGGTGGTTGAAGTTTAGCTTGTGGTCTATTTGTATTCCTAGGTATTTTGCTATGGGAGATGGTGAGATTTCTACGTTGAATAAATGTATTCTAGATGAGTCCGGGGTGATTTGGTGGTTTTCTTTTGCTACTTTCGTCCATTCTTCTAAAAGCACTCTTTGGAGATCGGATTTGTTTGTTATTTTTCTTTTTCTAATTTCTACATCCACCAAGTGCCATGAATTTTCAATAGGATTGATGTCCGGAGATTGTGGTGGTGTTATCAGTTGTTTGCGGACATTATAGAGTAACCATCCCCTCGTTTTCATGACAGTATGTTTCGGGCCGTTATCTTGTTGGAAGTAGAAATTTCCATCCAGGCCCATTTTATCTACACTCGCTTTCAAATTGCAGCGCAACACGTCGATATACTTCTGGGCATTCGTTGTACCATCTATAAAAGCCAGATTACCAACGCCATAATATCCCATACAGCCCCAAACCATGACGCTTCCTCCGCCGTGCTTTACAGTCGGTATTAAATTTTTCTGCCGGAGCTCGGTATTTGGTTTCCGCCAGACGAAATTTTTTCCATTAGACCCGAAGATGTTAAACTTCGATTCATCCGAGAATACGACGCGTTTCCAAAATTCTATAGATTTTTTTACGTAGGTTTTTGCAAAACCTAAACGTTTTTCTCGATTTATATTATCAATTAATGGTTTTTTGCTGGCAGTTCTGCAGTATATTTGGGCAGAATGCAAAACGTTTCGAATAGTCTGGGGACACACGCTCTTCCCCGATGTTGACGCGACATCATTCGCTAAACTGCGAGCACTTGTGAACGGTTTTTTTGTAGCCTCTGTAACGATACTCCGACGCTCTCGTACCGTTAGTATTCTCGGTCGACCGGTTCGCGGCTTATTTTCTGTGCTGTTTGTTCTTTCGTATTTTTTTATTATATATCGCACCGTTGCGAAACTTAGATTTAGTTCTTTACTAATTTTTCGATAACTTTCACCGCGTTTCCGAAGAAAAATCACTCTATCTCGCATGGATATTGATATTTCGCTTTTCTTTGCCGTCGTGTCTGTTCAGAGCTTGAAGATCCACTACCGCATGGAATAGGTCAAAACCATTGTGTAAACGAAGACTTGTTTACATTGTACGCAGAGGTCAGACCGTCCGCGAGTGAATATCAAGGCTTAGCAGCTCAATCGTAAGTGTACGAATACTTTTTTGGCCCGAAAATTTTCGTTTTTTTTGCATAATTCTTCTATTATTCCTGGGGAAAAAATTCTCCATTTGCAGTTTATCTCTGTACCTGATGTACTATTAAATCAAATTGGCTTTCTTTGCGTATCGCTTATTTCTATAAAGTTATAGCAAAAAAACAAGGTGTATGAATACTTTTTTGACCCACTGTATATCGAGAGGTGAACCAGCTAACACGTTCGTTTGATATCTTTTGCCAAGGACGTCGAGGATCTTGGACGTCGTTTAGGTTTTACCTCTGATGCGCAAAATTTTCACAACGTATCGTTGGGTCAGGGGCAGGAGAGCGTTGCCGAAACGGCAATGGACGTGGCCTCGCAGGAGGGACACTGGGTGATTTTGCAGAATATCCATTTGGTGAAAAAATGGTTGCCCCTGCTGGAGAAGAAGCTCGAAGTAGCTGCCGACGGATCGAGTCCCGATTACAGAGTTTTTATGAGCGCTGAGCCAGCGAGCACACCCGCTGGTCATATTATTCCTCAGGTATGTTTCCACTTAGATACCCTTTATTTGTATAAAAGTTCTGTTCTTTACCAAAACTTAAAACACTAAATTCTGAATCACAGTCGAATTGTTAATAAACATACTAAAAAGTCCTGAACATTGTGTTCCATTTTCTACGTAACCGAGATAACTATGAATTTGCCAAGCCACGTCCACGAAAAAAAGATATATATATTTATGAACCAACGGGACTTTATTTTTCGCGTTTCTCTCTCATCTTATTTCGTACTTTTCGTCGAAGGGGGTCCTCGAATCCTCGATCAAGATTACGAACGAGCCACCGACCGGTATGCAGGCGAACCTTCATAAAGCATTGGACAATTTTACCCAAGAGACTCTCGAGATGTGTAGCAAAGAGGCGGAATTCAAGGCGATACTATTTTCTCTCTGTTACTTTCACGCGGTCGTCGCTGAGAGACGAAAATTTGGTCCACAAGGCTGGAACAAGATTTATCCGTTCAACGTCGGCGATCTCAACATAAGCGTGAGCGTTCTTTACAATTATCTAGAGGCAAGTCCGAAAGTACCGTGGGAAGATCTTCGATATCTTTTTGGCGAGATAATGTACGGTGGACATATAACTGACGACTGGGATCGCAGACTTTGCGTCTCGTATCTCGAGGAATTGATGCAACCCGATTTGGTGGATGGGGAATTGCAGCTAGCACCAGGTACGGTTATCATTGCCGTCAATGATAATAATTTCCATTAATGTTCGTGCTATTGTTAACATTCGTTACAATAATACCTTTCGAGATAATTGTCTTTGAAAATGTAGTAAATTAGTTTTAATTGAGGATGTAACATCCCCTTGGGGGATCACCTACGAATCACATTGTTTAAGAGACACTGAAAAGTTATAGCAACAATCATCACTGATGCGCGCCCCCTGTAGTTCCACATATGAGAAATCGTGGGTTCCATAAAGCACCAAGTATCTTGCCGGAGATATATGAATGTCGTTTGTCGTATCTTTGAAGGTTTTGCAGCCCCGCCTAACACAGATCTCGTCGGTTACCACGGTTACATCGACGAGGCTATACCGGCCGAGTCGCCGTACCTTTATGGATTACATCCAAACGCGGAGATTGGTTTTCTCACGACAACGTCCGAGAATCTTTTTCGCACGGTCTTCGAGATGCAGCCACGTGACGCCGGAAATTCTGGCGGTCAAACTGTGACCAGAGAGGACAAAGTAACAAATCGATGATAAACACATCTTATTCAATTTCGTTTTCTCTCATTCATTCGCGCTAGACTTCTAATCACGCCGATTCCACAAGGTTAAGCAGGTATTGGATGAAATAATGGAGAAGCTTCCCGAAGAGTTCAATCTACCGGAAATAATGGCGAAAGTCGAGGAACGCACGCCGTACGTGATTGTAGCGTTTCAGGAGTGCGAGAGAATGAACACACTCACCGGCGAAATAAAGCGATCACTCAGGGAATTGGATCTTGGACTTAAGGGCGAATTGACGATAACATCGGACATGGAGGATCTTGAGAATGCACTTTTTCTCGATCAGGTACCACCGGTATGGGCGCAGAGGGCTTATCCCTCGTTGCTCGGACTCACAGCCTGGTTCGTTGATCTTCTCCTAAGATTGAGAGAACTCGAGACGTGGTCCACGGATTTTGCCGTAAGTCATAATAATAAAGCGTACAATTTGAAATATAAAAAGTGCATGATTTAGCAATCCGCTAAACTTCTCTGTTCCCAACAGTTGCCAGCCTCGGTTTGGCTAGCGGGATTCTTCAATCCGCAGAGTCTGTTGACCGCAATAATGCAATCTACAGCCAGGAGGCAGGAGCTTCCACTCGACAAGATGTGTCTGCAGTGTGATGTCACGAAAAAGAACAAGGAAGAATTTACGTAAGTTACGCAATTAAGGGAGAACACCACTGTGACCCCCTGTTTTTACCACATTTTTCAAGAATTTTTTTTTGTGGGAAAAAAAAGAGATATTTGAAAAATTTTTTTGGGTTTTGTTCCTTGTTTATTAATGTATCAAAAAACATTTTTTCACATTTTTCACGCCGTATGGTGACACTGGGGAAGCTCTCGCGTCAGGTGCTGTCATTTCCGCGGCACGCAGCAGAACTCTCTTCAACGTCGATCTGAAAAAAAATACCGAGTGTTTTCGTTAATAATATGATATTTTGAAGAGAAGTACACAGGGATTTGGAAAAATATTGTTCTAAAAAAAATAGGCACGCCTTTGAAATTAAAGTTAATTTCAAAGGCGTGCCTTTGAAATTTAATTAATTTATTTAATTAACGAAAACACTCGGTATTTTTTTTCAGGCCGACGTTGAAGAGAGTTCTGCTGCGTGCCGCGGAAATGACAGTACCTGACGCGAGAGCTTCCCCAGTGCCACCATGCGGCGTGAAAAATGTGAAAAAAATGTTTTTTGATACATTAATAAACAAGGAACAAAACCCAAAAAATTTTTTCGAATATCTCTTTTTTTTCCCACAAAAAAAAATTCTTGAAAATAGTGAAAAAAAAACAGGGGGTCACAGTGGTGTTCTCCCGTAAAATGAAAATTATTTACAATTTTACCTTTATCGATTGTTCGTTGTTTCGTCGTGTTATTTTCTCCCGAAAAGAACGGCACCAAGAGACGGTGCCTATGTGCACGGAATTTTCACGGAAGGCGCCCGATGGGATGTTCAAGCCGGCGTGATCGTGGACTCCAGGGCGAAAGAACTGTTTCCATCGATGCCAGTTATAAATATACGCGCTATAACACAGGACAAGCAAGATCTCCGTAACATGTACGAGTGTCCGCTCTACAAGACGCGAACGCGCGGTCCCACTTACGTATGGACGTTCAATCTCAAGACAAAGGACAAACCAGCCAAGTGGACATTGGCCGGTGTGGCTCTTCTTCTTCAGACGTAACTCACGAGTCAATAATTCTTCCTTTTTTCTTCTTTTTTTTTTACGCCGTTATTGTTATCGTCGATGTTGACGAAATTGTCCCGTTTGAGGGCTCCCAAGACCGCGAAGAATAAAAATTATCATTATTATTCATAAAAGCTTTTGAGAAAGGAAGGCTATTCGTTAATTATAAAGAAACGCTCGGTTCCCGTCTCGGGCAGGCACTTGTCGCGTCGCGCTGTCAGCCACCGAGTATCTTACGCAAATTTCATGGCGACGGAACGGAAAAAAAAAACAAAAAAAAAACGTATAAAGTAAAACCTCCCGGTTTTTTTTCCTACATTTCGGGGGAGGAATGGGGGAGCATCCATGCGAATTCAGGAGGGTCGGGGGCCCCCGTCCGCGCCGATGAATTGCGGAGAAAGAAATTATCCGTTATATTTGTTGAAACGTTGCCGGGATCGCTGGCTCACCATCCACTCTCTCCGCTCACCAATCGCAACCCGTAACTCCAGGCTCATCTCTCAACCCTCCCCTCCCTCTCTCACTCTCTTTCCTCTCGCACCCCCCGGGATCAATACCCGAAGCGGCGGGTAAACAAAGCCAATGCTTAACAGGGCTACAAAGTACGCTGAACGATTTAATTCACGAGTGTCACGAGAGCCCGCATATATATATCGTCGTCGTTGGGGCCACCGGAGAAAAAGCGTGAAAGATGCAAGATTTATCTCCCTCGGGAAAGCGCTCGAGCGAAAAAAAAAGGAAGAAAAAAAGGAAGAGAGAGAGAGAGGGAGAGAGTCTAGAAAAGTTCGCGGATTGCGAACTGTTATTAATATTGCATCCTGTTGTCGTAAGAAATTAGATTTACCGTAAGGCATCGTCATGCACAGACCCCAAATTCCTCACCGGGCTCCTGTCTGGCATATTGCTTCGGAGATGGTGAAACGATCCTTTTTTTTTTTTTTCTTCAAAACGCGCAATGGATTTTATCAAAGATTCAGTGGTTATTAGACCTCTCGAGGAAAATGAAAAATGACGGTTCCTTTTGCGAATCCCTTACGGGAAAAAGAAAACTACAATAGTATTCGTGAAAGATGCCGAGAAAGAGCTCAACAATCTTCACTCCGATTTTAATACGGTATCCTCGCATGTTAAAATAAGCAATGCCCAAGATTTCACGCGGAAATTTGAAAGTATGCGCGAGACAAATAGTCCCGGATGGGACGTGAACATGAGCCGAATGTGATTACTCGCATACTCCGGACTTGGAGTGCAATGAGGTTCTGATCGCAGGGAATAAGTTCTGAGATGGAACGTAAGTAAGAATTATGACGAAAATATGTCACGAATAGAAAATGAGTATGGTGCGAATAAAACAATTGCGCGAGTACGGTAGAATTATGGGGCAAACATATGGCAAAGGTTTAGAAAAAAAGTTGAACTGACCGATAAAAGGCACATGATTGAAGGAGATTCGAGATGTCATTTTAAGGTAGTAGTCTGGTAACTTAAGCCGATTTTCATGTCTTTTTTGGAGGGCGTTTTTTTGTAGGAAAATAAAAATGAATCGTTTTGGATATTTAGGATGTTTTTATTTACATATTAAAGATACAAAAAAAAAAATGTTTTGAAAAAATTTAATAGTTTATTATTATTATTATTATTATTGATCGAAGTTGGCACCTCGAAAAAAAAGCGCGTGGGTGGCCCCGGTGATTTTGGCTCTTGATGTTATCTGAAATCAAAAATTTTTGATAATTCTTAATCTATACTTGATAATTCTTGATAAATAACAAAATGGCGGACTTTGGAAAAAAAAAAGTTTTTTTTCCAAAGTCCGCCATTTTGTTATTTATCCATGAAATTTAACTTCAGTAGTTCCGACCAGAATGACATGTCTATAGATTAAGAATTATCAAGAATTTTTTATTTCAGATAAGATCAAGAGCCAAAATCACCGGGGCCACCCACGCGCTTTTTTTTCGAGGTGCCAACTTCGATCAATAATAATAATAATAATAAACTATTAAATTTTTTCAAAAAATTTTTTTTTTGTATCTTTAATATGTAAATAAAAACATTCTAGATATCCAAAACGATTCGTTTTTATTTTCCTACAAAAAAACGCCCTACAAAAAAGACATGAAAATCGGCTTAAGTTACCAGACTACTACCTTAAGGGGGGAAATAGGGTTAGGACAGCGTTTCCTCAATGATTTTCATGAATTTTTTTATAGTATAAAAAATGAATATAATTTATTGAAATCTTGAGAATATTTTATACATATATTTAAGTATATACTATAAAATTTTTGAAGAATTTCCTTGAAAAACACCGAAGATATTAGCGACCCCATATTGCAGGTCACAATCAGACTCAGCATTTTGCGTACATTCTGGAAGCCGCAATTTTCATCTGAAATCAAACAAGGTTGGAATTTACTTTTATTATATGTCTCTCTTCTATATGAACCTAAATGCTATCAAAAAAATTGAAAATTAAATTTTTTACAGGCGTCAAAACAAAGAAGCATGATTTTTTGCCATTTTTTACTACTTTATTTGCGAAAAAAAATTATTTTAAATAATGATAATATTCCGATTTTAGGTTCATATAGAGCGCAACACTATGAAGAAAGTAACTGCCAATTTTCAAAACGATTGGTTGAAAACTTTTCAAACTAGCGTGTACGCAAGTTCAAAAAAAGTCGTTTTCAGAAAAACGCGTTTGAAAAAATAGTACCAAGAAAAACAAAGTCAAGACAGTCATGAATTTTCTTCAGTGTTTTTCGAGAAAATTCTTCAAAAATGTTATAGTATATAGTTAAATATATGTTTAAAATATTCTCAAAGTTTCAATAAATCATATTCATTTTTTATACTACAAAAAAAATCATGAAAATCATTGAGAAAACGCTGTCCTAACCCTATTTCTCCCCTTAATGGGTTATAAAAATCGAACGAGTCGGAATTTTCATTAAAAATTTTGGGAACATATTTTTCAATAGTTTTACTAACAATTTATGAAATAAAAAAAAAATCGATTTTCTGTACCGTCTAACCCTATTTCCCCCCTTAAAGATAGCTTCGGTGGCTTCTAACCAATCATCTATTACTATATCTATTAAGTCTGACTTTGATGTCGGTTATATCGACATTTTTACGTACGGATCACTCCATCAGTCGGCTTGTGTTAGTCTATGGAAGAGACTCGAACGTCAATGAAGTAGGATCGACGTGATAAAGGAATGGTAAAGCCTCTAAGAGTTGGCCCAGGTTTTATACCTATATATATATATATACCATAGTGACAGTGTGGCACAGAATCTACGAGACCTAGAGGACTCGATGATTAGCCTCGAAACACCCTCTCATTCTCTTTGTCCCTCTTAGCAAGATTCGAGAGACCGATCGATCGTCAGCACCCACTACACGGTAGCTATATAGCTTCGCCAGCCTCAATCACAGTTTTCATTAGCCGGAGAATGCCCCGCGGGGGATTTGGTGTGGGATTCGCGTATCGAGTATATAACCGGCGTGTTTCGTACTTCCATTTCGCTCGTATAGTATATAACAGACCATAACGTACCTCTATATACAACTTTCAAGAGAAGAAAGCACTTTTTCTGGATGTGACTGCTGATGCCGAGATGTGAATGGTCCCAAAAAGCCAATCCCCGGAATATTGGGGTATCTTCCTGCACCCGCGCTTTAACCATTTTTCCTCTTCCGTTTTTCTTTTCCTCTTATTTCTCTCGATTCTCTGTAAAAGATGCAAGTTGGAAATGAATGGAAATAAATGAAAATATCGAAAGAAAATAATAATTTTCATGAAAATGAAGGTTCATTTCCGAAGAAAGGATGAAGAAGAGTCGCGAGGTAGTGCTTCAATGCTAAATGAGACAATGGATACTAAGGAAAATTAATTCTCTGTTGCTTCAACGGCAAAAATCGGACGCTGCTGATGGATAGCGAAACTCTGAAGAGTCGATCGATATCGGAACAGAAAATTGAACGACCAAATTCAAGAAATCTTATTGTATATACATGGGTGTAATTTACAAGCTGAGAATGTGTGAAATTAAATCATGACGTATATGTCCAAGTTCAATTTACAAAAAAAAAAAGACTGTCATTCTCGACCATCCGTGGAAAAGTTGCTTCTCCAAAGAATGTATTAAATTAACAACGCTCCATAATTCTGTTCAGACGATGAAGACGACCGTCAAAATGAAAAGTTGGTCAAACCTCTCAAGTCTCTTTTATCTGTCGGAGAAAGGGAGGATATTACAATATCTTGACGAAAAAATGTAAGGGCATGTTATGCGCGTGGACGAGACCCGGCGTCTGGTACTTTAGCGAGTTCATGTCAGCCCGTCGTATCCATCAGAAAAAAGAGAGACGCGAATTGCTAATGGCTCCTTTGTCTCCGGAAAACTCGAAGCCATTTTTCATCGCTGGTTCACTCCGTTCAGCTCGTCCGATGGTGCAGTACATACTGGGCTGGCGCGTTGGTTAATCATTTTTAAAAGACCCGCAAGCAGGTGCCCACCTGTCATAACCCGAGGACGACCTCCCACGAGTAAAAGAAGTGTTCGCGCCATATTGCATGAGCCGCCATACTACGAGTGATTATGAGAACAAATAATAATACGAAACATTGTCGCAAGCACACGAAATGACACAGCAATGTTTAACATTCTCGGAATCTCTCTTACCTTTTTTTCTTCACATACCAATTTTTTTTTGTATGGAATAGTAATTTATTTATAAAACTAATTACACATCTATTTAGTATAAGTATCAAGCTAATAAAAAATATTTTTTTTCTTTTCCAAAATGGCCGACTATTGCTATTCGCTTCTGGTATATTTTTTTTTTGAGACGCTCCGTGGCGTGACATTTGGAATCCACAATTTTTTACCTAGAATAAAAGTTATGTGCACATGATTTTATACCCGCTAGCGTCGCCAAAGCCCTTAAGGGCGGAAATAGGGTTAGGACAGCGTTTTCTCAAAGATTTTCATGAATTTTTTTATAGTATGAAAAATGAATATAATTTATTGAAACTTTGAGAATATTTTATACATATATTTAAGTATATACTATAAACTTTTATACATATATTTAAGTATGTACTACAAAATTTTTATACGTATATTTAAGTATATACTATAAAATATTAGCGACCCCATATTGCAGGTCACAATCAGACTCAGCATTTTGCATACATTCTGGAAGCTGCAATTTTAATCTGAAATCAAACGAGGTTGGAATTTACTTTTATTATATGTCTGTCTTCTATATGAACTTAAATGCTATCAAAAAAATAGAAAATTTAATTTTTTACAGGGGTCAAAACAAAAAAGCATGATTTGTTGCCAATTTTTACAACTTTATTTGCAAAAAAAATTATTTTAAATAATGATAATATTCCGATTTTAGGTTCATGTAGAGCGCAATACTATGAAGAAAGTAACTGCCAATTTTCAAAACGATTGGTTAAGAACTTTTCAAACTAGCGTGTACGCAAGTAAAAAAAAGTCGTTTTCAGAAAAACGCGTTTAAAAAAATAGTACCAAGAAAAACAAGCAATATGGAGTCGCTAATATTTTATAGTATATACTTAAATATATGTATAAAAATTGTATAGTATATACTTAAATATATGTATAAAAATTTTATAGTATATACTTAAATATATGTATAAAATATTCTCAAAGTTTCAATAAATTATATTCATTTTTTATACTATAAAAAAATTCATGAAAATCATTGAGAAAACGCTGTCCTAACCCTATTTCCCCCCTTAATGGCTTATAACAATAGAACGATTCGGAATTTTCATATAAAATTTTGGGAACATATTTTTCAATAGTTTTACTAACAATTTATGAAATAAAAAAAAAAACGTTTTTTTGAACCATCTAACCCTATTTCCCCCCTTAAGGTAGTCTTCTAGTCTAAACGAGGATTTTTTCGAGGTTAAAAACAAAAAGTCATAGGTACCATTAAATATTTCAACATCGGTCTTTATTTCACTGATTTATTGATACTTGCAAGTACCCTGCAAATTTTTTCATGTATAATAAAAATAAATTAAGGGTGCTACGCGGTTTCAAGTCGCCACGATTCCATGGCGACTGTGACCATGATTCCAGACGTTCTAATCATCTGAAACACAAAAGACCAAAAAGATTATTAATCAGTAGAAGTATGACTTTACGGTCAGTGTTCCTGTCGGAGGGGATGGCTTGCGAGCTAGCTTACGGAAAAAGAAGTCCCAGATGTCAGAGGCAAGCTCACGACGCTTTCTGTCGCGGGAATAAATAAAAAAAAGGAGCGGATGGCACGTAGCCCGTCATCGAATTATCTTCGACGCGGCGTATATTGTACATTCACCCGTACGCTGTTTGTTGTATGATATTGAACATACATACATTTGACGTGTGTACGTGTTGGATGGAGAGAAATAGACAAAGAGAAAGGGTGCGTCGGGGGAGGGATGTGCGGGCGAGCGAGTGAACCAACCCTCAATAAAGAGAATGCTCGGATGTTTGGCGACACCTAATTATTTCACGTTGTCGCTGTTTGCACGAGAAGAGCTCGCCAAACCTTCCTCGTATCCCGATGGTTTGCCCAGACTGGCCACGTGTACTATATGTACCATCATATAGTATCCCCGTGTATGCTGTACGACGCCTTGATGCTAGAGCGAGGTGAAACTGAGAGACGAACCTCGCGTTTTTCATACCATCATCAATGCGTTTATAAAAGCTTTGATGAAGCATATTCATGGAAGATATGTGTCAACATATTCGGAACTCGCCTGTAAAGTATAGGTACACTCTATAACGAATCGAACACGATATCTAATCATCAGAATGACGTAAAAAATAGCCTTGGTATTTAAAGATATCTTGGGTAATATGTAACTAATACGCTAAAGAAGCTCAACTCTCTCTTATATCCTCAAGAGTTTCTAATTATTGTATATACGTTTATATGTGTTACTGCGAAGAATTATCATTAAGGGATATGGCCACGTTAGCCGGTATAAAATCATGTTCACATTTAACAATTTTTTTTTGTACGAAAAAGTGATTTATTTATAAATCTTATTAGACATCTATTTAGTATAAATATCAAGCTAATAAAAAAGATTTATTTTTATTGTTTTGTTATACAAAATGGCCGACTACTGCTATTTGTTTTTGGTGTCTTTTTCACGCGGCGTGACACTTGGCATCCACAATTTTTATCCTAGAACAAAAATAAATTTTTTTTTGTTAATCTACATCAAGATACCTAGAGACGTACGGAATTTGAACAATATTCGAATATTGTAGGCATTTGAAGTTAAAAGGTGAATTTCCAGTGAAAAATTTCGTATAAAACTGCTCATAAAATGAAAAGTTTTAAATTAATCAGAAATTCCGTACGTATTGGGAGTACAAATTCGTTCGGTCCGTTTTCAAAAGATGGCGCTGGCCGGTATGATAGTTTCATAGTGACAGCTGATTTCAGTGATTTCAGAGAGGTTAGACATCTGTTAATAATATTCAGTTTATATCGCTTTGAGTTTCATACAGAAAACCTTGTTATTTACTGTGTTGAATATGTCAAATTTTGTGTTAACTAAGCAGCATTTGCGGGAGATTTTAGTTTCCTGCTTTAATTGGAAGAAACTGCGATTCTTTAATTGGTTTCTCCTTTAATTGTTTTCGACGTTTTAAGAATTGTGATTTCAGCGTTGAAGACTCGCTGTGGACAGCCAAAAAAATTCGAAGACAAAGAGTTGACGGCATTACTCGATGAAGATCCGAGTCAAACGCAAGAGGAGCTTGCAGAATCATTGGGAGTGACTCAACGAGCAGTTTTCGTACGATTGAAATCCATGGGAATGATTCAAAAGTATAAATGCATTTTTCACCACAAAAAAAAAACGGACCGAACTAATTTGTACTCCTAATACTCCTCTGCGAAATTTAATTAGAAACATAATTTACAAATTTGAAGTTAATGGGGTAAAAATTGTCAAAGTCTTTTATCACACCACGCGCTCTGGTACTCTATGACCGTGCCAGAGGTAGGCTTACGTTATACGCTCAAAGTCGGCGAACAGTAACCGACGAATGGTTACTAACGATTAGTAATATATTTTTATGATAAAGCATCGTTTAAGCAAAAAAAAACATAAATTTTTTCGAAAATTCTACCGTTGCCATACCCCTCAATTCTCGTACACTGTAGTTCCGGGAACCAGCATTAAGGGGGGAAATAGGGTTAGACGGTTCAAAAAATCGATTTTTTTTAAATTTCATAAATTGTTAGTAAAACTATTGAAAAATATGTTCCCAAAATTTTAAATGAAAATTCCGACTCGTTCTATTGTTATAAGCCATTAAGGGGGGAAATAGGGTTAGGACAGCGTTTTCTCAATGATTTTCATGAATTTTTTTATAGTATAAAAAATGAATATAATTTATTGAAACTTTGAGAATATTTTATACATATAGTTAAGTATATACTCTAAAATTTTTGAAGAATTTCCTTGAAAAACACTGAAGATATTAGCGACCCCATATGGCAGGTCACAATCGGACTCAGCATTTTGCGTTTTTTCAAACGCATTTTTCTGAAAACGACTTTTTTTGAACTTGCGTACACGCTAGTTTGAAAAGTTTTCAACCGATCGTTTTGAAAATTGGCAGTTACTTTCTTCATAGTATTGCGCTCTATATGAACCTAAAGTCGGAATATTATCATTATTTAAAATATTTTTTTTTTGCAAATAAAGTTGTAAAAAATGGCAAAAAATCATGCTTTTTTGTTTTGACCCCTGTAAAAAATTCAATTTTCTATTTTTTTGATAGCATTTAGGTTCATATAGAAGAGAGACATATAAGGAAAGTAAATTACACCCTCGTTTGATTTCAGATAAAAATTGCGGCTTCCAGAATGTACGCAAAACGCTGAGTCTGATTGTGACCTGCAATATGGGGTCGCTAATATCTTTGGTGTTTTTCAAGGAAATTTTTCAAAAATTTTATAGTATATGCTTAAATATATGTATAAAATATTCTCAAAGTTTCAATAAATTATATTCATTTTTTATACTACAAAAAAATTCATGAAAATCATTGAGAAAACGCTGTCCTAACCCTATTTCCCCTCTTAATTAATTTATATATGTATAGTCGTTACAGTACCATTTATTAATTTCTCCTATTCTTTCGTCCGTGTATATATCATCGTCATCGACAATCAGCGTTAACCATAGATACATTAATATATTTCGTCTCCTCTGGAACAAGGATTTACTACGTTCGTATACGGCAAACACGGCACCCCTCAAATCCTCCGCGCAACCCTCTTCGACCCTTGATTGTCATGAGCCTCTCTTT
The DNA here is from genome assembly GCA_958009045.1 of Oxytorus armatus. Taxonomy (NCBI): domain Eukaryota; kingdom Metazoa; phylum Arthropoda; class Insecta; order Hymenoptera; family Ichneumonidae; genus Oxytorus; species Oxytorus armatus. The sequence continues at coordinate 20,100,893 of OY253749.1, read as the reverse complement.
TCGCTCACGGATTGCAATACCCTTTGAGCCCTGAAAATTCGTGTAGCGTTATCACTAGGCGCGCACACAGGGTGCGTGCGTACCGCAGTATAGGATACGACCAGAGAGGGTTGACTAAAATCAGAGGCATCCGAGTGTGTAGGATACACGCGAACTGCGCTGTTTTGCTGCTGCTGCCGCTGTTACCCTTCCGATGAATGCATCCGCGAATAATCTGACGCCGCTATGCGCCGTTCGCCATACACCGTTCGACGAAAACGCAATATATGACGCTCGTACGAGACAATGCAGAGGGGGATTACAATTTATAGTATCGAGAGACTCGGAACGACGCCTCTGTAAATCGCGGCCTCTTCTTTGTTCGAAACGATTGTTTTCCAACATAAGAATGATGATTTTTTTAAACGAGTTTTCCTTCTCATGCGAGCTTTGTTTTCGTGATATTCTTTGTTTTTTAGATATCTATGCCCGGGTGTTCGAGATATTCTCGACAGTCAGAAAAACACATTCAGAAAACAATGTCGCGATTGTTGTACGCATGTGTAAGTTTGTTAGGGCAATTATCACAAAGATTCTTGTACCTTTTCACGATATAACTCTCGCGTAATCTGAGAGACGTGCGATTTTTGTTGTTGTTGACATTTTCTTGAGGGGGGAAGTAGGGTTAGGACAGCGTTTTCTCAATGATTTTCATGAATTTTTTTATAGTATAAAAAATGAATATAATTTATTGAAACTTTGAGAATATTTTATACATATATTTAAGTATATACTATAAAATTTTTGAAGGATTTTCCTTGAAAAACACTGAAGATATTAGCGACCCCATATTGCAGGTCACAATCAGACTCAGCATTTTCCGTACATTCTGGAAGCCGCAATTTTCATCTGAAATCAAACGAGGTAGGAATTTACTTTTATTATATGTCTCCTTTCTATATGAACCTAAATGCTATCAAAAAAATAGAAAATTGGATTTTTTACAGGGGTCAAAACAAAAAAAGCATGATTTTTTGCCATTTTTTACAACTTTATTTGCAAAAAAAAAATTATTTAAATTAATTATAATATTCCGATTTTAGGTTCATATAGAGCGCAGTACTATGAAGAAAGTAACTGCCAATTTTCAAAACGATTGGTTGAAAACTTTTTAAACTAGCGTGTACGAAAGTTAAAAAAAAGTCGTTTTCAGAAAAATGCGTTTGAAAAAATAGTACCAAGATAAACAAGCGATATGGGATCGCTAATATTTTATAGTTTATACTTAAATATATGTATAAAAATTTTATAGTATATACTTCAATATATGTATAAAATATTCTCAAAGTTTCAATAAATTATATTCATTTTTTATACTATAAAAAAATTCATGGAAATCATTGAGAAAACGATGACCTAACCCTATCTTCGTCCTTCATGGCTTATAAGAATAGAACGAGTCGGAATTTTAATTTTTAATTTTGAGAACATATTTTCCAATAGTTTTACTAACAATTTATGAAATAAAACAATATCGATTTTTTGAACCGTCTAACCCAATTTTCTCTCTCAAGACGCTGTTATTTTTGCGAATTATGAAATGTAGATATGTCGCGAGATCGTTCGGTGTGCTATACTGTTTGCGACGAAAAATGTCTGCTTGGTCACGAATAATATAAGAAGCAAGTAATCTTTGTTCAAGGATCGCTTGGTAAATATCAAATAATAATAAAGAGTTGAGTGAAAACCATTCATCCCTCAAAATCGGAGTGAGAATAATCGATGTTCACGAATCGATGATGCCCTCGAATGTTGTTTTTTTTTCTTTTTTTTCAACCGTTGGTCGCGGCGACGGTTAATTTCACCGATTCTCGAGGTATATACGATATACAACGCCAGACCCTCAGCATCCACGCTTTGTACGTTCCGATTTCCAACGAAGAAAAAAATAAAAAACCCTATATATGTTCAAGCCGGGCTTATAAATCGTGTATTTCCCGTACGAGCTCTTGTACCGTTCTCGTCAGCTACGAGAATTCGAGTGGCACGTAACGGTCGACTCTCACTCGAACGTAGGGAAAAACGAAAATTCGAAAGGTCCAATCATTTTTCCAATCGATTTCCCAGCACCACTTTTTCTTCGCGTTCTTGGGTACTCTTTTTTAAATGTATGTACAGTCAAGTATACGTATAGTATTAGCTATATGAGAAATTCTATGTCGAAGAATACCTTAAAATAACATTTTACGTGTACCATTACTCCACGTGTCATGCCGATTCCACTGTGAATCACGTAATACTCGCGATATGTTTCCCGTTTTCTCAAACACGAACAGTAAAAAGGCTATGCCGTGTTGAGTTAAAAATGTACAGTATCTTTTTACGGTCGTAGTTGCAGATCCCAGATGTATATTGGTTGGACGGGCTTGCGAGTTCTCCTCTCCAGCAAAATTTGGTACGTACGAGGGAGAGTATAGGGAGCGGTTATTTGCGAGCGAGTAAAGGGCCCAAGTGCGAAGGGTGATTCGCGGGGCTATAGAATCTACAGCGTTTATGTATCTATACATATGTACTGTAGATAGTACATATATAAAGCAGTACGGTTTAACAACGCGGGGCGGCCATAGCGTTTCCCAATTAAACAAATGCCGGGCCTTGCTGGTGCGTTATATACGCGAACGACCACCACCCATAACCTTCGAAACCACCCTCGCTTTCGCTTGGCCGCAAGGGCACGAGAGCTGAGATGCACGAACCACGAGGCCAAAGGGAGAATGAGAGAGGAGAGATGGAAAATGAAGAAGGATAGAGAGAGGGCCTGCACGTGTCGAAGGGCTCGTACACACCGAATTCAACGCATCCCCGTCGATTCAGCATCAGCCCTTCGTTATCTCTCTACTCTACCCTTCCCTCGAATCTCCGGCCATTGGCATTACTAACATTTAAATTACATATACGAGAATTTGCGAGAGAGTTTGATGTAATCACCAGTGAGTGCATAAAGGGGTCCGGCGTCGGTGCAGGGAACGTTCTGTGTACGCGTTTATGAATAGAGATCCTCTTTTCATTTCATCATGAATCCTTTTAGCTCAGCCAACATATTATCTCCATAGAGTTAATGGGATATTCAATCGTTGCACACGTTATCGATGGTGTAACTAGTTTCCTGTTCGTACAAAAAATACAAAATTGACTATGAGAAGAAGATGTTCGTATCATCAAAATATTAGATATTTTGATGATACGAACATCTTCTTCTCATAGTTAATTTTGTATTTTTCAAAGAAGAAATTCAAAGAAGAAGCGTTCCAACCATGCTAATATAGTATTAGCTATTCTTTGAATGTGCTGTTTCATCGAAATTTTCGTATTTTTATGGCCGTTTATATCATTTTTGGTTCATTAACGCCCTGAGCCAATGAGATCTTTCGCTCTGATCTAATGACCGGATGCTGTATCGCGTAATTAAGCCTGCTAGTTTCTCGAGAGCAAGAGAATTTAGGAAAATAGAAGTGGACAAAGGGAATAAAGGGACAGGGGAGAAATTGCTGCGAGGCGTAATGTGTTCGCGGACCTACGGGCGCCGTCGTCCCTCGATTTCCTGTCCCTCGTTCGATTCGGCCCGTCGAGTTTCTGGCAGCTCTTTCACGATTCGGGACATAGCTCCGTCTCTTTCGCTCCTCTCAATCTCTATCTATGATTATCTCCTTGATTGACTACGAGTCAGACCGACGTACGCTCGCAACATTGCACGAGTTACGCCAATGTCTCGAATTCACCAGGGAATCTCCTTGTCGTAAAAGGCTGATTCGCTTTTCTCACTCTCTTTCTATCTCATGGAACTCATTGGTCTCGTGCGTTGTTCCATTATTTCTTCGAAAGCACGACGGAAAGACTCGACTCTGTGCAAGGGTCGTGTATTAAGTAGAATTGATATGAGAAAACGAGTACGAGGTCTATTAAAAAAGTATCGCGAATTTTGAATGTCCGCGGGCTACGTATATTCGATTTTTGATTTTTTTGTGGCGTTAGGTTGGTACTCGTGTCCCTCACTTATGCTGAAAAAATCGGCCATTTTGAATGTTTAGTTAATTGTTGACAGCCGTTTTGGTTAGACGTGTTTTGGCTTGTCTTCGATTTTTGCCTATTCCAAAAAATGGATCAAAGAATCTGTATCAAATTTTGTGTGAAAAACAAAATTAAGTGCGCGCAAGCATTCCGAATGTTGACTGTGGCATATGGTGAATCGTTTATCGGTGGCACAAAATGTTCTCAGAGGTCCGAGAAGATGCGAACAACGAAATGCGTTCCGGACGCCCGAGCACATCAACAACAGAGGAAAACATTGACGAAATGAAGAAAATAATATTGGCCAATCGTCGAATCACCGTTGGAGAAGTTGCTGAGGAACTAAACATATCGATTGGCTCGTGCTATTCGATTTTTACCAATGATTTGGGCATGAGACGGGTCGCCGCGAAATTCGTGCCAAAATAGCTCAATTTCGAAGAAAAACAGTGTCGCGTTAACATTGCTAAGGAGCTGTTGGACTCGGTCCGCGACGACCCAAATTTGCTCCAGAGGGTCAAAACTGGTGACGAATCATGGGTTCATGGTTATGACGTGAAACCAAAGCTCAATCATCGCAATGGAAGCTGCATTTTTGGAATAGGCAAAAACCGAAGACAAGCCAAAACACGTATAACCAAAACAGCTGTCAACGATTAACTAAACATTCAGAATGGCCGATTTTTTCAGCATCAGTGAGGGACATGAGTACCAACCTAACGCCACAAAAAAAAATCGAAGATCGAATACACGTAGCCCGCGGAAATTCAAAATTCGCGATACTTTTTGAACAGACCACGTATAATGAGCGTAGGTACGGTGAGTAACGGTATCAGCAATGTAAATAAAGAATTTAGATATGTCCTAAATGAATAAACGAGTTTACACATGTTTCTAACATATGCGAGATCTATAAAACGCATCTCGAAAGCGTTTGCGTAAAAAATGTTGATAAAACCGACGTGAATTCTTGATGAATAACGAGGTATCACAAAGTTATCATTTTTTCGGATACGGTTGGGGTTTTTGTGTCTTTGAAATTGTACGAATGGCCTTACATATCTGCCAAAGTGAAATAACCTATCTGACAACTCCGTTCCTTTCCCTCCAACCACTTTCATCTATATACAAGACATTTCGAGATATGGAAGGATAAATTGAAAGTTCGAGTCTTTGTTAGATATCCATGACTGCTGTTGTAAAGCGTTTATTATGGGCTTTTAAAATGGGTTCATAACCTGGTAGAACGTGTACGTGGTCACTGCGAGGAAGGGTATACTATAGCGAGGCCAAGTATTTCTAACTATCGCATTAAAAGTCGATCACGTGCCCTCATCGTATCATCGTCGCGTCGTTTCGTGATTCTAGCAACCCCTGCAAGATTATACTCGAGTCCCATCTCCTTCTTCCTTTTTCTCGTTCATTTCCTTGACCCGTTGGTCCTATGAATTCGGTTTCACGGGGTCTCCTTTGTCTCCCTCTCTCTCTCCCTCTCTCTACCCCTCCTCTTTCTCTTGCGGTCAATCTCGCTCATCAACTTCTCCCTTATTTCTCTTTCTCGGACTCCTGGTCCACACTAAATCCTCCGGTTTCTTCAAGCGTACTGTTGCGTCATCTTTCCCTACGGGTTACTCTCGAACCCTCTTCATACCGAATCATTGGGTGGTGGTTGTAGTTGTAGCGGTGGTAGGAGCCCTCGCTGATTGGCGAATACCGAGCGGGTCAGTGGGCCACGGACCCGGCGATACTCGTTTTTACTAGTGTGTGCAGTACATGACAAAGGGAACTCAACCCACCACCCAACGAGAGCTCGTCCCTAGTACATTTTCCAGAGCCACGAAGGCTGAAGGGTGAGGAAGGGGGTCGACAGAGAAGAAAAGGACCAGCAGGCATCAAGGGAAAAAAGGGTGTCGTATGAGGAGGGCGGTTCAGTAAGGGTAGAATCGAAGTGGAATTGGGATTCGAGGACCGGTCTTTCTCTCGTGTTTTTCGCCTTGCCAATCGAATTTTCCCCGTTGTCATGCTGTCTACGTTGGCCGTGATGGCGTCGTCGACGAGATGGTTCCGACGACGCAGTGTCAGAAGTTGGCGAACGAAGAAAAGAGGGAAAGACAAGAGAGACGATGCAAGAAACCATGAAGTCTGAATAGAATCGACAAGACAATGGCGGCGTGGAACGCACAGGATTGCGCCGTAACTTTTCCGAGTAATTAAACTTTCCAGTTTCTCTGTCAGCCAGCACGAAAAGTTCGACGTCGACATTTTTTCCTTTGTTGTTATTTATTCTTTCACGATCGCACGAGCCCAGCCGTCTCACGCAGAATCCCGAAGCGCGTGGAAGTGGACTATGGACAAAGATCTTTAATTTGATAGATGGGAAAATGAGGAGCGATGTTAACGATGCAGTAAACTTATTTCGTTCCCTGGGAATTCAACAACCAATCAGACCAAATTCGCATTCCGTTCATGGTTTTATTTTGGTGATTTCGTCTATATGGGATACGTACAGGATTCGTGGTTGCTCGATTCTCCAGGGTGTAGTTCCTCGGGGATAAACGGAAAAGTTTCCGGCAATTTGGCGGAGGGGGGAAATCGAAGAGATGAGAAAGATTTGGGGCGTCCAGAAAATTGTGGGGTGAGCGACAGAAAGAGATAAATGTTGTGCTAAGTGACCAATGAGACAAAGTGCATTTTCGTTGGGAGAATTCGAGATTCGACTATTCTCCGATGTTTCACTTATTCCTCGATCATCGAATTAACTTGATAAATTAATAAATTATTCATCACGTTGCTAAGGTATTACAGAAAATGAGAAAGACTTGTACTCCTTCATTAGGATCATTATCACTGTCATTATTGTCCAAATATTTCAAATGTAATATTTCGCTCTCACGATGTTCTTATTCCAAACTTCCGCGTCATTTCCACGTCAGAAATAATATACCAATACACGTAGAGCCTTTTATCGTTGAATAAATAAGAATTAATGCCTCGTTACAGACAAATGTCAGGCTGTTACAGAGCACGACACTCGACGATGTGATACAAGAAAAAGAAGATGGAGAACAGTCTGGGAACGTCCCGAGGACGATTCTTATGTGGTCAGAGCGGAGTCTCCACATGACTCCCAAGGGAAGACAGTTTGTTGCGGTGAAAGCTGATTTCGATAGATCAAGTCCGCGAGCACTCTTCACCGTTACGGTACACGATTACCGCAGTGATCGATTATACCGACCTCGACTCTCTTCCTGTTGCAAATTCATCGTTCCTCGCCTCATCCAGTCATCTTTAAATGGATCGTTGAATTCCATGCAGTTATAGCACATGAATGATGTTAATGAACGCACCAAACGATGAAATATGTGATGGAAGTTTGCTTTTTCGAAAGCACATTGAAACTTTTTGCCAACATCGCTATAAATTTTTCACCTTCAACGAATACCGATCCCTGGAATTGACATAATCAACGTTGATAAATTAAAAGATGTTACGAAACTAAAAAAGACTACAAATGCTTTTTAAACTAACAGAAAGCTTTTTATTTTCTTCATTATATTAAATCAACACACTATAACTATTCATAGAGTTTAAAGTTCAAACTCACATCGTACATGATTATTAAATCTTTCAAACACAGACCAGAGTTTTGTCTCGGCGCACTTTGAAAACTGAAAACTCCGTGGGGTAAAGCAATTTGTCATTAATAGAATTTAAGGGCGCATTATTAAACGAGATTTAGGCCGGAAGTTGGTAGAAGCGATATATAGGTAGAGCAACAACCCCTGTTGTCTGAGTCGAGAGCTCCTTGGTCTCTGCGGCACAAGCGCCGAAATGTTAATAAGTTATTGGGCCCTTGAGAGGGTGCGAGTGTTTCCTCCTACTTCTCCACCTCTCCTCCACGCCCTACCGGTGATGTTGGGTTACGTCCCTCATCTCGGCATGTAATCTGAAATATCTTTTGTCTGACAAGGCACTCACTGTGCTTCGCCGCTCTCCCGTCATCGTTCGTCGTCGTCATTCTCGTATTATCGCCTAATAGCACATCAGCCAGAGCCTCCGTATATTTACCGTAGCGAGCGATCGAACTCTGTCGCTGCTCCTCGTGTTTCCTTACTGCTGGGCCACTTAACTATAACGAAATTAACGACGAATCAATGGACCCATAATTTCGCCATTAAAGGTCAGTCCTTGATAGAAGCATCAGTGAGGTTCGTCCATTTTCAAATCTGCCGTCAATTCTCGGCAAAGGTTCGTCCTCTTTGTTCGTCAGGTTCGACGGATCATGGAATTCTCGAACTTGAACAATTTTCATCACATATTTGGTAAAATGTATATTCAACGATCTGCCCAATATTCAGGCGATGAGGAGAGTATGACAAAAAAATTAATATGTAAAAAGCACTAATTCACTTTAGGAACGTGGAAATTGACAATATGAAAAAAAAAAAGAAAAAAATCGTCGATAATACCGCGTGTAACATTAATATATGTACGGTGTGAAATCTGAAAAGGTGCCCAAGGCTCTTTCTCAAAGCACATTCATATAATACAAGTACAACGATAGTGACATATTTGCATATGGAGTCACGTGAAACGCGGAAGCCTATTTTGCATGCGATACGTGACAATTGCGTAAGCAAGAGTTTGCGGCGTTCTCGTCGACACAGCAAATTAACGACCCGAAACGTAAGCTTTTTTTTTTCTTCTTCAAACTAAGAAGTGTTATCGGCGCTGTTTTATTTCACATCAGCAAATAAACGTGTATTTTATGGTAAAACGTAAGAGGTCGAATAAATACTTTCTCACGACCAATACAAAAATATTACCAATCGATATTAGAGTGTTGAGGATTTTTGTTGACAATTATTTTTTAGGAAATATGAATTCTCGATCGAATTTCGTTTTCCGTTCTCATCGAAATTTCTTTATGACGAAAATTTGATTAAACGGGATTGACTTTATGAATGTTCGGTCGTCGATAAAAAAAGTTTTTGGCATCAGTGCGACTAAGAGAGAATTGATTGAATCACTTAATTTTCTCGGAGGGGGTGAATCATACAGGAGAAACTATATACTCCAAGAGTAACTGATATGGAGTTACTAACGAGCGGAGCACGTTTGTGGTACCATGCGTTATAGATCGTCGACCAGAATTACGCCCACGCCTCGTGAAAGATGACCCGACAACCGTCGGCGACGTGCGCCGTGAGGTCTTTTCAGGGGCGAATGTAAGGATTATCGTAAGTATAATGTGCGTAACGTGTACATACTATATCTCGAGCGCTAAAAGTCGGACGGGCAAGTCCAGCATTGTTTTACATTTTTTCATAACGAGCGACGCGTCTCAGATGCGCATACACATTTATATTGAGGATACAACGTCTACCCATACTCGTATCTCGTCAAGGAATTATTAACGAAGCTATTAAACCAAGAACTCTTCTATGTACAACGTACGCGGCTAACGGAAATAAGAATGAGAGTCTTTCTTAAGGTCTTCGCGTACCTTTTGCTGTCGGGCATAACCCGGGGCATCAAGATTTACGAGACGCTTCAATGATTTTCAAAGCGAATGAGTATATCTTGTGCGCCTCGTAATCCGTACAAAGACATTATGAGGAATGGAAAAAAACGAGAGAAAGAAGTTTTCAAAATGGAGGAAAGCGGGAACGAAAGTAACAATCCGGCGTTTCTATCGAAATTTCATTGTGACAATGAGTACTTAATCGTGATGCATACAGTGGGTCAAAAAAGTATTCATACACCTTGTTTTTTTGCGATAACTTTATAGACATAAGCGATACGCAAAGAAAGCCAATTTTATTTAATAGTACATCAGGTACAGAGATAAACTGCAAATGGAGAATTTTTTCCCAGGAATAATAGAAGAATTATGCAAAAAAAACGAAAATTTTCGGGGCCAAGAAAGTATTCGTACACTTACGATTGAGCTGCTAAACCTCGATATTCACTCACGGACGGTCTGACCTCTGCGTACAATGTAAACAAGTCTTCGTTTACACAATGGTTTTGATCTATTCCATGCGGTAGTAGATCTTCAAGCTCTGAACAGACTCGATGGCAAAGAAAAGCGAAATATCAATATCCATGCGAGATAGAGTGATTTTTCTTCGGAAACGCGGTGAAAGTTATCGAAAAATTAGTAAAGAACTAAATCTAAGTTTCGCAATAGTGCAATAAATAATAAAAAAATACGAAAGAACAAACAGCACAGAAAATAAGCCACGAACCGGTCGACCGAGAATACTAACGGTACGAGAGCGTCGGAGTATCGTTACAGAGGCTACAAAAAAACCGTTCACAAGTGCTCGCAGTTTAGCGAATGATGTCGCGTCAACATCGGGGTAGAGCGTGTGTCCCCAGACTATTCGAAACGTTTTGCATTCTGCCCAAATATACGGCGGAACTGCCCGCAAAAAACCATTAATTAATAATATAAATCGAGAAAAATGTTTAGGTTTCATAAAAACCTACGTAAAAAAATCTATAGAATTTTGGAAACGTGTCGTATTCTCGGATAAATCGAAGTTTAACATCTGCGGGTCCGATGGAAAAAAATTCGTCTGGCGGAAACCAAATACCGAGCTCCAGCAGAAATATTTAATACCGACTGTAAAGCACGGCGGAGGAAGCGTCATGGTTTGGGGCTGTATGGGATATTATGGCGTTGGTAATCTGGCTTTTATAGATGGTACAATGAATGCCCAGAAGTATATCGACATGCCGCGCAGCAATTTCAAAGCAAGTGTAGATAAAATGGGCCTGGATGGAAATCTAGTCTACTTCCAACAAGATAACGACCCGAAACATACTGCCATGAAAACGAGGGAATGGTTACTCTATAATGTCCGCAAACAATTCATTACACCACCACAATCTCCGGACATCAATCCTATTGAAAATTTATGGCACTTGGTGGATGTAGAAATTAGAAAAAGAAAAATAACAAACAAATCCGATCTCCAAAGAGTGCTTTTAGAAGAATGGACGAATATAGCAAAAGAAACAACGCAAAAGCTAGTATAATCCATGCCTAAGAGACCCGAGGCGATAATTGAAGCAAAAGGGATGCACACCAAATATTAGTTATAATTAACAACTATGATGATGTAGGTTTTCACTATAATCGTAAGTGTATGAATACTTTTTTTGCCCGAAAACTTTCGTTTTTTTGGCATAATTCTTCTATTATTCCTGGGAAAAAAATCTCCATTTGCAGTTTATCTCTGCACCTAATGTACTATTAAATAAAATTCGCTTGCTTTGTGTATCGCTTATGTCTATAAAGTTATCGCAAAAGAACAAGGTGTATGAATACTTTTTTGAGCCACTGTATATAAATTCGTTAATTACAACAATCGTTTAGTTTTAAAAAGACTCAGAAAACCGTACTCTTAGTTATTTCGATCCGGTACTTATTTGAATCGACGTGCTTTTCAGAAAACACTGATTGTAAACGCACTCGAGTACAAACGTTACACGTTTGAAATAATTGAAATACACTTTTAGAATTGCCCACCAGGAAGCGTTGGGAGAGCGAGTGTTACACCCGACTCGCGTTACTTCCGTTCACGCTCTGTCCACACGCGTCAAAACTAATGGAGAACATTTAGAATGGAATATTTTATCACTCGTATATAGTTTCTTAAAGTAAATGGTTCAACTGTACGAAACAAATATTTTACAAACACCAGACACGAGTGCTCTTCTCGTCCGCTATTAATACTCGCCTTTTCAAGGGGCATTAAAACGCTCGTGAAATTGATAACGTTCATTTCGTACGATCGGTTTGCCAGCGAGCGAGCTTCAATCCCGGGGGATATTAATCTGTCGAAGGGGATTAATCGGTCGATCGCCGATCGTTATCGACAACTCATATATTCCTATCGGGCGTTGTAGAAAATGGTGGTACATGCCTACCAGATTATCTATATACACACTGAGGTACATGTTGCTCGATGAATCAAAGCAAAGGACCTTTTTCACCTGACATTTAATCCGAGCCATTTCTCCGCTCGTCACAAACGTCCAGTCAGATATACCGGGTTAATTCGGAAAGGGCAAGTTGTCTGGACCCACTGCATGGGGGCGGATTTCTTTAGGTAACTTGAGTAAAATTAGTTGGTTAATTTTTTTACTTTCACAAATAAGATGATTATTGGCAAACGTTCGAAAAAAATGTCAACGAGTCAACCAAGAGAACACGACTCCGGCTGACTTTCCGATGAGTTAAGCAACATTCGTCACAAATTGACGGAATTGTCGAAGAGTTCCTCATATATAGGTACTATACAGATTACATAGACGCACACGCTTATGAAATGTATGTGCCATCGCGTAGTATCGAACCCGTACGCTGGGACCACGATCGTAAAACTTTTCACTACAATCCATTCGAAAATTAATTGGACCGATAGGTGAGCGCGACGGTTCCCGGGTTAACGTTCTTTCGTTTCGTAACGGCCCAGCATTTGTGTACCCGGCTATTGTCGTGTGATAGTGGAAATAGTATTTTCTATAGATACAGTTCATTCGCTCGTAAAAATTCTGCGTTGAAAGCGACCGACGTACTAAACCATTCCTATATATAAAATGTGTTCTCAAAAATGTTGTGTTCAAGCTATGAAAAAGAAATTGTACTGAAAATTGTAAATTATAGGGATTTATTGAAAGTGGGAAATCGAACGAGCTCATTGATGCGGAATATCGAAAACTTTTATTCCTACTTAAATATTTATAAAATGAAATGTATATCATATTCGACGTCGTTGAAATAAATATTAATGTTCTACGCGGATACTTCAAAATATGGTCAATATTTGAATTTCATCATTTTTTTTTGTCGAATATCAAATTATAAAATATTACCGATTACCAATCTGACGTGTCTGCAATTTTGGTCCATAATTAAATTTTTGAAACACTAAAAGAGCGACTTTCCGTCGGTGAGGTGATTTGGTCAATTTCGTCTTCTCGCCTGGATTATACTTGTGCGGGTGTTTTTTCTTTCCGTTCGCTTTTCTTCGGTCTGTTTTTCCCGCCAGCGCACCTGCGACCAGAGCTCGCATGAACCTCGGATAAACAACGTTGTAAAATTCATCAGAAAACGAGATCGAGCGAGGGCAAAGTTGGTTCGGAGCTTTATACGGTGCGTCTGGCTGTGATGGTCGGAGAAAGGGGTCTCGTTGTGAAAACTTATCGGTTACCCGGGGTAACATATATAACAGGATCTATACATATTATAGTATTACGTGTATGGCAAGTCTTAACGTTGTTGGTTTACTTATATACTATAATACATATGTACAATATATTATATTATATATATAGTAATATATATTTCTAGTTTCCAATACCATGTGGTATTCGTACATATATATATATATATATATATATATATATATATATATATATATATATACACACACAATGGATTGAGGGAGCGATAATTATGTTTTGTCTGTTCAAAGGGTTGCTAGGAACAGCGGCGAATGGGCAACCGGAGAGGGAGAGAGGGTTGAGCACTCGTAGCCCCGGGAATCTCGATCGAACGTCGAATATGCGAATTCTCCGCGTGCATAACGCTACGATGTGGGGTATGAAAATGAAAATGGCATTGAGTTGACGTTATTAAGGTCCATCATGTTGCTGAACAACTATTGAGTGCGCGACAATTCCTTATTTTATTAATTCCCAGTTTGTAAATGGATTATATTCATCACTGCCGACGGCTATATCGTCTAAGCATTAATTACCCGCCTTAAACAATAATAATGATCTGCATTATTGTCCAATTAAAAATTCGACGTTATTCGAACGACAGGATTCATTATAATGACGAAATGTCTTGAAAATTGTCTACTTTTTCCGTCCTAATCATACATTTTGCCATTTGAGCGCTGTCGAATTGAATATTCGATAACAATTCAGGTGGATAGGCTAGACAGGATTTCGGGATTATTACTTCAGAGACTCGGTATTAATAAAATAACAAATTGCCGGGGTGTCAATAGTTTTACAGTTACATATGAAGACTTGGATAGTCGTAGCCCAGGGAATCTTGATCGAACGTCGAATATGCGAATTCTCCGCGTGTATAACGCAACAATGTGAGGAATGAAAATGAAAACGGGATTGAGTTGACATTAATAAAGTTTTCCCATGTTGCTAAATAAGTATTGAGTGCGCAACAATTCCTTATTTTATTAATTCCCAGTTTGTAAAGAGATTATATTCATCACTGCCGACGGCTATATCGTCTAAGCTTTAATTACCCGCCTTAAACAATAATAATGATCTGCATTATTGTCCAATTTAAAATTTGACGTTATCCGAACGACAGGATTCATTATAATGACGAAATGTCTCGAAAATTGTCTACTTTTTCCGTCCTAATCATAAATTTTGCCATTCGACAGCCGTCGAATTGAATATTCGATAACAATTCAGGTGGCTAGGGTAGACAGGATTTCGGGATAATTTTTTCAGAGACTCGGTATTAATAAAATAACAAATTGCCGGGGGACAATAGTTTAACAGTTACATGTAAAGACTTGGGTAGTCGTAGCCCAGGGAATCTCGATCGAACGTCGAATATGCGAATTCTCGGCGTGTATGACGCAACAATGTGGAGAATAAAAATGAAAATGGGATTGAGTTGACGTTGATAAAGTTTTCCCATGTTGCTGAATAAGTATTGAGTGCGCGACAATTCCTTATTTTATTAATTCCCAGTTTGTAAAGAGATGAACCATCACTGCCAATGGTTATATCCTCTAAGCTTTAATTGCCCGGCCTAGACAATAATAATAATGTGCATTATTGTCCAATTTTAAATTCGACGCTATTCGAACAACAAGATTCGTTATAATGACGAAAGTTGTCAGCAATTTCCTACTTTTTCCGCCCTAAGCACGAATTTTGCTATTTGAACGCTATCGAATTCAAGACTCCATAACAATTCCCATATGATTCGGGATTATTTCTTCAGAGATTCGAAATTAATAAAATAACAATTTGCCGGGGAGTCAATAGTTTTACAGTCATATAAAAAGACTTGGATAGTCGTGCTATTGCGAAAATACTTTGATGCTATGTACGTGTCTGTGTGGGTCAATGATGGATGTAATAAAACTCTATCGCGCGCTGTACTCGTGAAATTACTCAATCGTATAATAAATAAATAAATAAATAAATAAATAAAAGTCACAATGGATAAAACGAATGGAAATAAGCGTTAAGCCAAAACCGTACCGCGGCCGTTATCGAACCGCACGTTTTATCGTTCTGTACGCGCTGGTGTGCGAACTCGAACGCCTGTTCCGATGCAAGCGCGCATGCACATAATGTGTATTTATACGTAGCCGAGTTGAGGGAACTATCAGCGAGAAAACTCGCGAGGTTTTCTAGTGCCAATGCTCTTTCGCCTTGAACTAGTTGGCGGTCGCTTCGGACGTTGGCATCGCGCGCGAGAGAGAGGGAGCAAATATGGTATATATGCATGCTTCTACATCGTCGAGCGATGACGGTGACAGTGCAATGTGTACCCACACACTAGCAGTCAATAACGCTTCTCGCTATATCCATAACCATACATATACGTGACTGCATAATGAACACCTATGTAAGTCACGAGTCAATATTATGTATTATGTACAGGTATACTCCGCAGGTGAATGTTGCGAAAACTGCAAATCCGATCCCTGCTATACGATTGCTTTATCTTCACTTGCTTATATACGGGTGATCCCATAGAACACTGGAAAACTTTACACCCCTCATCCTCTCAGATTGGACACATACTTGTTTACGGATTAATACATGTTATAAATAGTATTCGGAATTATTCGGTAGATTTTTTCGAAATTATCACTTCTTCGCGTTACTACGTTTATACGGTAAACGTGTGAATTTATAGCGCTCCTATCTTTCGTTCCTTTCACCCCGTTCAACGATTGTTGCTCTAACATTAAACTCGTTATTTCTATGCCTCAGAGCTCAGTGTGAACGGATGCACGAACGGGGGAGATGAAATTATGGCAAATGAGCAATAGGAAGACCTCAATTTGCCAGTAATTCGGCAAGATGTTCGTGTCCGGAAATCACGACAGCTGTTTCGTGGTCTCTCTCTATCGAGAGAGAGAGAGAGAGAGAGAGAGACAGGTAAAAAAATTCTGGACTCAAATGATTACCGCATCGTTCGACAGAAATAAATCGTTTTATAACGTCAAAAATCAACCCCGATAAACTCTCAATTTATCGATTAAACTATCCTACAGTCTGAATTCATGGTGGAATCAAATCGCAACATTAGAATCGAATAAACTCTGTCAAAATGTTCATGCTTGAACGCGAGTATGTCGATTCATAATATTTCGAAAATAGAAAACCCCTGTTCGCCAATAAAGCGTCAAACAAATTATAAAAAAACAACTATTTATCTACTTATAATAGATGTAGGACTGGGGAGGATTTGAGGCGACTAAAGGAAGCAATACTCACCATGTAATACCAAGCAAGATTGCCAGGTGATCGTGTGAAGTAACACCGAGAAAATAGGCTAACAGCAATGTGAAGGAGGGGAGAATGAATGGAGTGGAGAAAAAAATGTAAAAATTTGACACAAAACATCTCCCTCGTGAACCGTCTCTCTTTTATTCTCACACGAGCGTGTTAACCAGCGGATGATGTTGGGGGATATCAGGGAGAGAGAAAGTGAGAGAGAAAGAGGACATTTTTCACAAATCGTCGCTGGGGATGTACTCATTATGGTGGAAAGCTACGGTGAATCCTGCGACAGAAGTCTCGACGAACCAACGGGGGAAAATCGTGGAGAGTGGCAGCTCTACCCCGCCCGTTGACGAGCAATGAAAGGCAGGAGTATACATCGTCAACTGGGTACAATTATTGGCCGCTTAAAAGACAACGACAATGACTGGATGTTGGAATACCTATGGGTACGTAGAAATTCTCATAGAACACGGAATACCAACGGCAAAATACCTACAGACAAAGAAATTAACGAAAAAAATGAAAAAATTCCAAAATCATTAAGACAAAAACATGATCAAGATACTTGATCATGTAAATATTTGTTGTACTTGCATACCCTCGGCATTTGTACATGTGTTACCGGTGCCTGATTTATTTTCCTCACCGATCATTTCCCATGAATCGATCACCGTGAAATGGCCAATGACTTATGGACAAACAACCGTGCCTCCAGTGATACCGAGCGAGTGAAACGGTGAGAGAGAAAGCGCGACGGGCGGTCTCCTCGTCACTTCTGTGCTGCCAGTGCTGGATGTTACCGGGAGTTAAAGTACAGGAACGACAAGAGAGGGGAAAAAAATCATCTCCCCGTGTGCGTTCATATATAGCCCGGGACGTTAATGCCGAAGTAATGACTGGGGTTGCAACGTTCGAGAGCCCTCGAACGCGCGTATTCCATCCCCTCCGCATGGACTTGCGATCCGAGAGAACGAGGGTTGTCGTGGTTGTTGCGGGACTCGTGCTGCTAAAGCAGCGACTTCTTTTTCGTACATGGTTTCGAGTTCCCGAGCTGTAAACCTCCACGTCAATCATGACCGCCCCCGGGGGTTGGAAGACCAGCGCGGTTGTATGATTTGCTCCCGGGGTCCCCGCGGGACCAAAACGTAATGACTGGAAAGAGGATCGAGAAAGGTAAGGGAGGTGGCTGAAGAGGAAAAAAAAAAAAACTGCACTCCCCGCACACCTCATCCCGGCAAACTTGTCACGTTAACCACTCGTCGAGCATTTTCCATCCCACTCGCTCTCTCTTCCTTCTCGTTCCACCGGTTCCATTCTCGTTCCTCGATTTCACGAGCGGGAATCGAACCATTTGCATGCAGATTTACCAGAGATCCCCGAAAGACCTCTCCCGTCACTTTTGTTACGCATCAACAATCTTGCGACGACGGACTACCGGGAGTTTTATCGAAAAGCAAGAGTTTGTCCTCTGGACTTTGAACATCGGATCGATGAGGCTACTCTTCGAAAACTTTCTTTATCCACCTTCGTGCGTTTGGTCTACTGGAGCAGGATCGAGGCTTATGCTGAATAAAAGAGTGTACAGCTATTGGCAGGATTGGGAACCTTTCTGGCATTCCATGCGAAATTGTATTATCATATTAATCATGGCGGATGACCAGACACTTGTATTATCTCGTTGTCGGTAATTCCGCAATGAACAAAGAAGTCCGATCGTTAATGCAGAGGTTTGAGACGAAGAAATTAACATGGGACAATGACTACGCATGTTTCCACTTAAAAATCTTCAGTATACATTGACTAAGTTGCTCATCTTCATTTCAGAGAAATTATTGATGTAAATGACAGAATAAGTGTGTACAGCAGTTTGTAGCTCGTGGATCAAAGAATGGGGGCTTCAAAATAGGCAATTCTAAAACAAACAAAGGAAATTCGTCACATCCCCGACCTTGTGTCAATCGCCCAATGACCTTGTCCTTGTGATTGCGTCGCTGCGTAGTTCCCGCATCGACGCGCGTGTCGCCCCCCTTTGTTTCGTGACTACCATATATGCGTGTGAATAAATTCGGGCAGGTGGTCCTCGTGCTGTTTCACGTTCATCGGTGCCTCACCGAGCTCTTCCTTCTTTGTTCCGTCTATGTGGCTTCGATATCACGCATATACACGAAAATACACTTATTTAAAGAGTCTTTACCAAGCCGGAAATTGAAGATGAAGAGCTGATTCATATTCTCTCCCCTTTTTCTACCTTCGATATATGATACGAGTAATCATTACCTTTTGAAAGTGTTGTTTCACATTATTGAACTTGGAAAGTTGACTGAAAGAAATAATGTACTGTGAGACAAAAAGAAGTGTTTGGATTCACTAAATCGAGGTTCACCCTCGTTCAAACGAATTTTTCGTTAGTACAAATGAATCATTAGCTTCTTCAACAATTATTATGGTTCGTTGACGAAAATATCATTATGACAATCAAAATATTTGTACTTCCAACTAAAAATTCATTTGGACGAGGGCGAGAGCCGATTTAGTCAATCCAAAGACTTTTTTTTCTCAGTGTATGTGGCACATTAGCTATTTTTCTCGAAAATTAAGATGAAGGGATCCATTATGTCGAAGTTCAAGGAGAAAAAAAACCGGTCAAGCATAAATTCTAGCTTTAGGATTCCGTACCATTCCCCTAAGTGAATTCGTTTATCGTCGACGTCATTGCTAGACATTACTACATTTTCATTTTCGTTGCTACATTTTCTCATAAAGCGTTCAAGTGAGAGTCATACGGTGCAGACGACTAATAACTCTCTTGAGCGCGAACAAGATAGCGACGAACGTCTATATAAATATTTGTCTCCAAATGAGGTGTCTCATCGACGCACATCTTCCCGGTACACATTAGCATAATAACGTATTCCCAAATGAAAATATGTTAGTCGTACACAAGGTGTAATTAGCAAATGACGTAACCCGAAAAAATGTATCAGACGCATTACGAATTATTTTTGTACGGATAGATCGTTCATACTTTAAGTCGTTGTCGGTGAAAATCACAGGTCTCGGAAGCGAAGCGGATAACTCCGATGCTTCTTGCCGTTTCACCCTCTTGATGGCGTCATCGGCCAAAAGAAGTCGATCAAAGAGGGTAGAACCGGCGAACGAGGAACTCTCGCGAAACCTTCTAGACTCTAGAGAGAGTGAGGCTTCGAGGAAAGTGGCTTTGTACGCGAAACTCACGCAATCTTACTACGCGTACTCAAAGGGCGGAACATTCTCGATTCCGGCTAATATCATCACACATACAGGATGTTATGTGGGCACGTTGAAAGACGTCCACGAGCAAGAAATTTATGAAGCCACAGCGCCGTTTGGGACGCTTTCAGCGAGGAAGCGGGGCGAACCAAGCACCGGCTTCTTCGTTATATATGTACCATTTACTATAACGTAACGTATTATATACGAGCGACCAAATGAGACTAGGAAATCGTCGTGGCCCGACTTCCACCTGCTCCCTCTAATAACCCTAACGCGACTGTCTAGCATATAGATATATGTCGTAAGAGTGTGTTTAGTATATCGTATACCTGCTACCCTTCCATTGATCCTTTCTGTTCTAACTATCCACAATAATTCCACGGCACATTTTATCGTCTAATCTTCCGCGGGGCTATGCCCAGATCCAATCTGTAGATCGTTCGATAAAATTGTGTTAAAAACGAACTGACGTTGTGGAAACGTAGCTTCCACAAAAATGAATGGTGGATGAAAATGTAATCAGGAATTATGGTCGTTGTAACGTAAATTACGTGCAACTATACTATCCAATACAAATATATTTCGCTGTAACCGTAACGATAAGATTGGTGCAAACCACAAACAACTAAATACCCAAAATCTTCAAGAATCGCGAAAAACAAAATTAGATTCCTCATAGTCATATGCCAGGTTCATGCGGGTAAATGAAATTATGAAAAGAAATAAAAAAAAAAAATTACTCAAAAGTTGGGATTTCTGAGTATTATTATATAGGCTTCGGGGACGAACGAACATCGCAGAATTTTTGCAACTTTCGCTCGGAGAATTGCTCATCAAATTGCAAAAGTAGTCGTCAAAAATGTGACGAACTCGACAGCTTTCCCGTTGCTCAGTTCGTGCCGTGTCTGGATATATGTATAGACATACTGTATATATACATAAGAACGTCGACCGGGACACGTGCCCAGCACGGCATATTGCTCGAGGGAAAGGGAAAGTGAGTGAGGAAAGATAAATAAAATATAAAAAAAAACACTGAGAACAAAAAGTGCCCCATGTCAATTTGCGCAGGTGGCCCCATGCACACGCGTCGTCTCGTGGTACCGCGTGGTACGTCGATGCTCCGAATTAATTGCGAGGGAGTTTTTTTTTTTCTTCCTTTCATCCGAGTATACTTACGGCACTTTGTTGCTTTTATCGGTCAAACCATCCGACCAAATTCACTCAGGAAAATAGTGTATTACATGCAGGCGAATTGGCATTAATCGATCGGGGGTCTTAAGAGACTGTAACAACCGGAAAACGGCTCCGACCATCCGGGCGAACTAGTAATTCAACTGGAAAAAATCTAATAATGATTTTCAGGCAACGGGCTATCCATTCCGAGGACCTGTAATCACCGTTTGCGTCGTCCCTATAATGATACTATTACATTTTCATCGAGGGGTCCTTTCATTTCTAGGGCGGTATATTGGATGATTCAGAGTACATCAGCGTCCTGATTCAACACATACTAAAGCAAGATCGCTCTTTTAAACTGTGCTACACGCTTTGTTTAACTTTGTGAAGAATCCGCACAAAATGCAGTGCCTGGAATTGCGAATTGTGCAAAAGTAATAAAGTACATACATATGGTCGATGAATCGTTAAACAAAAAGTTTGTTTGTCACCAAATTAAAATAAAACTAAATAAATTGCATTCGATGTAGAATAAAAAGGATCTTCAATCATTGAAAATTAACGATAAAACGCAGGAGTCGTTAAACAATTTGGAATATATCATGGGGCTGAAATTTTTTTACATATTATTTCGAACATTCGAATATCATAACGCAGATTTGTAATACACGGTATCCTAAATACACGAAAAATAAGTTTGATGTAGGAGTGCGAGAGAAGAATCAAAGGGGTGAGAGCTTTTAACAGGCAGTTGTTAAAATTGAGAATCCCATAGCAGTACGGGGAGAGAGCGAACTCCCTCACTAGAGTACCAGCTGGCCCGGAAGTACGAACATTCGGTATGCCCAACGGAATCGACTTCGCTCGATCATCAATAAATATGTTTTTCCCCTGGTCTCACATCACCGCCCACTCTTTATCCACCTCCTTCCCGTACGATCTCCCCTTCAATGATCCTTTGTTCCAATTGTAAATTGTACCCGAAATGCTCGGAACGATGCCTCGATCGACGTCACATCGCTACACCGTAATTCCTAGAAATAAACGATTTCGGACAAAAGGATTGAGGCTTCGGGGAAACGTTCAATCGAGCCGATAAAGCATCAAAGGGCCTTCTGGAAATGTTTCGAAACGCACACGCATACAGACAGGCGCAGGGTTTGAATGAAAAAGTCGCAATGAGTCGAACGGCATTTCTATCTCATGTTTTTTAAGGGGGGAAATAGGGCTAGACGGTTCAAAAAATCGATTTTTTTTTATTTCATAAATTGTTAGTAAAACTATTGAAAAATATGTTCCCAAAATTTTAAATGAAAATTCCGACTCGTTTTATTGTTACAAGCCATTAAGGGCGGAAATAGGCTTAGGACAGCGTTTTCTCAATGATTTTCATGAATTTTTTTATAGTATAAAAAATGAATATAATTTATTGAAACTTTGAGAATATTTTATACATATATTTAAGTATTTATTATAACATTTTTGAAGAATTTCCTTGAAAAACACCGAAGAAAATTTATGACTGCCTTGACTTTGGTTTTCTTGGTACTATTTTTTCAAACGCGTTTTTCTGAAAACGAGTTTTTTTGAACTTGCGTACACGCTAATTTGAAAAGTTTTCAACGAATCGTTTTGAAAATTGGCAGTTACTTTCTTCATAGTATTGCGCTCTATATAAACCTAAAATCGGAATATTATCATTATTTAAAATAATTTTTTTTTGCAAGTAAAGTTGTAAAAAATGGCAAAAAATTATGCTTTTTTGTTTTGACCCCTGTAAAAAATTCAATTTTCTATGTTTTCGATAGCACTTAGGTTCATATAGAAGAGAGACATATAATAAAAGTAAATTCCAGCCTCGTTTGATTTCAGATGAAAATTGCGGCTTCCAGAATGTACGGAAAATGTTGAGTCTGATTGTGACTTGCAATATGGGGTCGCTAATATCTTCGGTGTTTTTCAAGGAAATTCTTCAAAAATTTTATAGTATATACTTAAACATATGTATAAAATATTCTTAAAGTTTCAATAAATTATATTCATTTTTTATACTATAAAAAAATTCATGAAAATCATTGAGAAAACGCTGTCCTAACCCTATTTCCCTCCTTAATACGACGGGTCTCGAATCTGTTGTTAACAATCATCCAAATAGTCTACGTAAATAGTACAACCACACGAATGATATTCGATGCCAAATCTGGCGAGAATCGTAAAGAGTGTCAACGCTCTATGATATTAACGATTTTTTCGAAACAAACAAACGTTTCACCTTAAACGAATTTTAGAATATTTCACTAGAGAGGAGAACAACAAGCTTGTAAATGTAACTTGGCACATTTACCTCGATTTTCAATCATTCGCAAAGCTCATTCCACAATGAAACCAAAATTGATCAGTATATAATTGGCGATAGTGACAGTCATTGTGGATAATGGAAATGAATAGTAAAGCAATGTACGGTTATAGAATGTTTTTTTTTTCTTTTCATTTAACAAACAGTACAGTAGAAAAAAAACGTTTGATTCGGTGATGACATACAGTCTCGTGACAAAGAACAGACCAGAGAGAGGATCACATTTGGCCACAGCTGCCCTTCTGTCTTGCTCGCTCGTGCGTACACGCGGGGCACACATCACGACAGGGCCACGGTGCCTCCGAGGCCCATCGTGCGCCCTCTTAGTGCCGGGCATTATACTGATGTACATAGAGTAGTGTGTGTATAGGGCGCAGCGGATCTTCTTTTCTCGTGTCTCGCACGAGCCTAACAGCACCACCGGGGTTACCTCATTTATCTTCCGCGCTACCTTTTCGAGACGAGAACCGTGGACATGTGACTTGCAACGGCAAGAAGAAGAAGAAAGAGAAGCGGTTTATATAAGAGCTTGGAGCGGGGGGTGGATCTAAGGCAGGGTAATATAAGTGTGCCGTATGTATTCAGAATCAATGCCACGTGTTGGTCCGACGCGATTCCGGCCGGGAATGGTCGACAACGAATAACAAAGGAAATCCGGATGTAACATTGCGAGAAGCGAGTAATACAAATATACTCAACGACTGCCGTCGAAACGACAGGCTTACCAACCCTTTGAGCCCACTTGGACCTTGGTTAGGAAATGTAACGCTTTTCGTACAGCTATATCCTTCCTTTTTCCTGTAAAAACTCTCGGGGTGGAACAAAAATGCCACCTGGGGGATCGTGTTTCGGTCTGAGCATTCTTGAATCTAGATTTCTTGTAGATCGTAAAAGAGATATCACTACTGTGACATTACACGCTAAAATTTTATAATTTTGATATCAGAGTCAGACGTTTCATTTTCAGACGTCGAGTCTGAAAATTTATCGTAAGATCCCACCATAACCCTGCTGGAATATTTTTGCAAATACGAACAATTTTTGAAACCAAACAATCAACGAAGTAACATGGATAAACAGTTGGGAGAATGTCAAAGATAAATGTATAGCAGACACAGCGATCAGAGCGGAAGCTACGATAAAAAATTAATGTTTGTATCCCTTCGAGATATACAGACTTTCGTAGAATTACAATATACTTTTATTTATTCAGTCCTGAAGATCATGTCGAATTCTCTATTTGTTCGAATACTAAGAGTAGTTTTGGTGGATTGCGTGAAATAGCAATTGCCAGATATAATGTCTGCTCCGGAATGAACGATCCGAACTGGGAATTTCGTGCTGGAAAAATTGTCATTGTTCTCTCTCGTTTCGTTATTACGCTTTCATCACATAGATGATACTTTGGCAATTGCGTCGAGGATTGAAATAAGCGTGTTTAGCGTCGGCAGCGATCAAACGAAGTTTTTTGAGATGGTCTCTCGGGCGATTAGCCCATATATAGGAACACAAAAAAAGTAGTCGAACGGTGTCGTCATCACAGCGGACAAACGTGGCGTCAATTCGACCTGGACCGTTAATAAAAATAGCGCCGTCGCCGACGCGGAATAGCGGGCGCACGCGAAACGTATAATTTCGGGCAATAATTTTCGTGGCTGTGCGGGAGCACGGACGATTGGATGGCAACCGACGCGTGCTTCCGGACGGCCGAATATACCGCGATACAAAGCTATACATATACTTGGCCACGAACCGTCCACAAAGAGAACGGCGTAGCCACCACATTGAATTACGCGTCGAACGGTGTGAATTACGCCATTTTGTTTGCTAGCGGTAAACATATATAGGTGTAATACAGTTCTGACTGTGTAGCTAGCATGTGATCAGGCTTCGGTTGCCTGACTATGTTTCACTGCAAAAGAAAGAGAGAGAAAAAAACATCCTACGGTACTATCTTCCACACCCCGTATCCACCCTTGTCGACTGCCCCGTCTCTTTTCTTCCTGCTTCAACCCGCTTCCGGAAAAGGCCATAAAAACGAATTGTGTGGCTAAATCACCGCGGCAAGATTTCCGAAAGTAGACGAGAGGAATATATCGGTTCTGTATAGCGCGAACGAGAATGTGCGGGAGAAAAGGACACCCCCAAAACGGGGGTTGAGAAGCTCGCATGAAGAACGACCTAGTAGCCGGTATATCGTGTGTATATATATATGTATATACGTTTCGAAAGTATAGAGGGTCGAGCTTAATGTTCGTGGGAGGTGCCGTTGCCTACTGGGACAAAGGGTAATAACGTCGCCGCATCGCCCGGCCAACACACCCGAAAGTTCACCCCTTTTTAGGGACGCGAGTCTTATTCCGAGACCTCGTACGGAGAATCGCAGACAGACGCACTCTTATACATTATAGACACACATAGATATATAATAGATGATAATAAGTATGTGTGTATTTATGTGCTGGCGTCTGTGTTGTCTCCGAAAAGAGACGCATGACCCAGACTACTCTTCTCCAGCTAGCAGTTTTCCCGTTTGCGCTTCTGGACCGCACAAAAGTTATTAGGGTTGTCCAAGAGTGGTTAGGGCTGCACGAATAAGAAACGAGGAAGGGTATTTCGCGTCGGGAAATTTATTAATTTCCCGGTAATTAATATAACGCCGCTAAAAGTTCATCGAAAAGTAATGTTCACCGAAGGATAAAGTACCGTTGGTTTTTTTTTTTCAACATTCTGCTCGCTCTCACATCGCGCATTAAATTACTTTTTTCGTTAACAAACAAAAAAAAGTATCAATGTGCGATGCCTCATGAATTTCTCAGCGGCCCCTTTTACCGACGTTGTTACGAGTAATCCGCGGGAATTATGAAATTGGTGATGTGAAAATAGTTTTCAATGAAAGGCTCGTTTTTGTTGTTGTCAAGTTTGAATGGAATTGAACGTAAAATCTTGCTTTCGCGATGGCAGAATGTTTCACTGTGCGAATGAAAATTCTTTGTGCAAAGTACGAAGTCTTGTTCATTCAAGTCTCAGAGCAGTCGGGTGACTTGTCGTGCCCAACCGCGTATACATGTACATATTCGATGCGATCTACCGAAATAAGCCTTTGAGAGACACCGCGAATACTTTCAGCGCACGAAGGAGCTCGTCCGTGTGGAATAAAATGTGCGCGAGTCTGGAACGTTGATCGATGCACGTCGCTCTCGTGACGTTCTCGGTGTGAGAAAAGAAAAGGGAATGGTACCGGAGAAGATAGAACGAAGAGAGGAAAAGCCGAGCTTGAACCGCGAGCGGGTAATGTAAAATGTATAACGCTATAAATAGGTATACATATATCCGTAAGCTTATATTTTCCTTCGCCTCTTTATCCATCTCACTCTCTCTATCTTTGCTTCTCCTTCGGGCTCGCGGGACCGACGAACAAATTTACATCTGGGTAAGCGATCTCGATGCATCATATTGAGAAGGAAAAAAAAAAGCTCAGCGTAACGGCCTCGCTCGTTTATCCGTTGAAAATATTCTCGAAGGCGAGGATTTGAGTCTCGTTCGATATTTGAAGCACACGCTTCGATGGAATACGAACCAGAAGGAAAAAAAAAAATCACGCCCTGTAAATTAGGAATCGAGCACGAGCGAACCCTCGCATTTATCAAGTCCCGAGGTCTGTATATAAGCTATTCAAGGATTGAACCTGGTGGACCACCGCTCCATCGTTCTGTACACCACCCTGGAGATTCTCTGAATCCTATATTCTCATTTTTTTTCTTCTTTCTCGCACGAAAACCTGAAACGGGAACGAATGTCTTATTGTGTCTGCGAGGATAAAACAGTGTACTGGATCAAGACACTTTCCGTTGGGTTACTACTTGGACTTTCCTTGACACGTGTAACGGAATGTTGATCGTTGGTTTTCTCGCGAATCTGGCAAAATTAAGTAACGAAGTGTAGAGTATATAGAGATGGAATTTTACTCTGATGATATGGGATCGGAGACAAAAAGACACTCGGAGTAATCAATGGAAAACTTTATTAAATCTAAAGTCGTACTCGTATAAATGTTCACCGTCAGCTCGCATATATCCGTACAGCACGTTTGCCTTCAGCTATACGTCCATGTCACCGCACGCCATGGCAACCACTTACAACAACTCTAACACACGCCACGCCAAACCGTCGCTTGTTTCGTCTTTCGGCATAAGCGCGGCATGACCGCGCTTCGCTCGTCGCAGCCGTAACGAACGCATTCGAACCCGCGCTCGATTCTGCTTTTCTACATAAGTGACATTTGGATCGTACATTTTGCAGTTTAACTCATGGAGTGGTAGCTTCAAGAAGGGTTCTTCGGGTTTGGATGGCCGTTAAAGCCCTTGACGGTTGATCCACGAGGAAACTTGGTTAACCTCATAGAACGCCATTAGATTTGATATCGTAATGACCCTTGGGATTTTCTTTCCGTAGTAACGTTAATCCCTCGTAATAAAATGGAATAGCGATAAAAAAAGTTTCGGCTGCTGGTCCTCCGAGGACATGTACAGGTGTTAAGTAGACAATGTTAAGGTAGATCCAATGGGATTGCTATTAATCGCCATGTACCTATCAAATCGTCATTTAACGATATTATTCCAAGGTGTCATTGTCATGGCGTCACGTTATTGTCGAGAATACGATAAGATGGTGCATGAATTGAAGTTTCATAAGTGCTTCAACACATGTTCACCTTCGATGAAAATCGTTTGGACCGAAGGCGAATCGTCGAATTCATCATACCATTCATTGTTTTCACCTCTGCTCATCCTGATGCAGTTTCTCAATCATCTCAGTCAAAGAGCCTTTTGTCATCAATTTCGTGGTATTATATAATAAGATAAGTTATTTACCGTGGACTCTTATGGCATGATGCTGTACGATGACATAACAGTGAGAGCCTCCCTCGGTTCGTGTTTGGTTAACCAAACACGATTCTCTAAGACTTACGGTTAAATTTGATGGCGACGTACCGCGCGATAAAATGAAGACCTTCAAAAAATATCGCAAGGAAACATAGCATTCACGGGCAGTAGGGCACATGTGCTCATTTTTTAGTGTATGGCAAAGGTTGAGGATTAGCGCACGTGTTCCCCGGTCTCTTTGCGTGGCTGTGTGTGCTTAAAGCGAATAAGGGAACGCGTTTAGACGCGCCCTTCGACTTCGCAGGGTTGTGTAAGTTTTTGCGGCATATGCATACGAGATGTATAAACGTGTACGTACATGAGGGATTGTCCTGGGGCGTCTCGCTCCAACTCCCATCCACTCACTCGGGGCCACTGGGTTAACTCGCACATAGCGGATATGCTAACCCCCCCCCCCCCCTTCATCCAGAATCGTGTGTTCGTTCGAGAAAAAGATACTGGTGGTAGTCACGGCGAGAAAAAAATATATATTTGCCCGGAGACTCTAGATATACAAACTTATACACGAGAGTGAATACAGTAATAATGTACGTACAAGGATCCACGAAGCCACTCATTGGGGCCCTATATGTGTGCGAATTGGCGCTTGAGCATAATAAGGGCTGCGCGTGGAATGAGGGACCAAACCAGAAAGACCTTGAGTCCCCTCCGGATGCTCGAAGCTGCTGCGCGTGTTTCAACCGCTTCCCCGTCGGTTGTTGTGGGCCTTTCGCTCTGTCTTCTTCTAATGCCGCGCTGCCGAATGGAATAGAGGTCTCCATTATACGACCAGAACTGTTTACCAGTGCCAAAAACAGCTTCGGGCAGTCCCGCACGAGTGGAATCGTAGAGAGGGGGAGAAGGACCGCTCGCACGTATCTTCCTCGCGCACGCGTAACCTTGAACATCGTCGGAGTATATACCAGTATGTGTTCACGAGAGTCGTTTTGTAGAAAGAAGCGCCCTAAACGCGATGCGAACGACGGAGAATCGCGAGGAAGAGATATTGCGAAGGCCAAAGCTGGTCGCGGCCAAAAGTTGTGGAGTAAAAATATACTACGTATGGTTAAATGTTCGGATATTTTAGCCTGTAACAGACTTAATATTAAACTTCCATATTTCAAAGTCATTCTGTAATCATAAATACGATGTTTTAGGGATTCTCCATATCCGTATTATTAAAAATTTACCGTTCACCGATTATATGTTGCGTTAAATAGAAAAACATCATCGAAAGATCTTGTAACCAAAGTTTATTGAAATTGCCTTATTAATAACTTCTGAACATTATTTTTATTTTGGGAATGCATGGTCTTGAATTTATATCTCTCTAGTAATAATTCCCTATTCGTGCACATCACACAAATGACTTCCCGATAGTACATCTCTTCGGTCCAGGCTTTGGCTCGTGTTTTTGAATTATCGAGCCTCTGGTTGGATGAAAATGAGACCTATTCTTAGATTGCTGGAGACAGAACTGAAGATTAGTGGGATGTTTTACAGTAGTGGAAGAATATAATCATTATTTGACCTAGTAGCGCCCGTATCTATTGACGGCTCGTTAGACGTGCCAGCTGTTGAACTGAACGACGAACCGCAGGCTGTCGTATAAATATTGAGATTACATGGTTTCCTTGATTCCGATGTACCATCATTTTTCATTATCGTAGATTAATTTGCAGAAGTGAATTTCGTAGAACGTACACTACAGATGGTGTCGGGTTGATTGATACAAAATTCGTTAAAAAAAAAAGCCTCGATACTAACAGTCGATCGATCTCAACCTCGGTTATGTACTCCGCTGAAGACTTTCATTCTCCCTTCACTTTTCCCGCCGTTAAATGCGCAGCTGTCCTCCGTCAGGATGCACCCAATTTTCTTTATCCATGGCCCTCGACACTTGATCCAAGGGGTTTGCGAAAATACGAAGGGTAGGACAGATCGAACGGATCATGTATACAATGGCATCAGCAAGAAAATAAATATGGAGGGAAATAAAAGAAATAACGAACGAGAAAAACACGTTGATACGCAATTTGTCAAAACACTTTTGTGGGAACAAAGGGGCTCGGGCGAGCAGAGAGAGAAAGAGAGAAAAAACGAGGACTCTCGAGAACTAATTCGATACAATTGGACCCTTTCGTTGCTGTACTACGTGTGATACATATAACTGTATACAGTATATAAGTGAAGCTGTTTGTGAATTGAAATGTAGACCAGTAGGTAGATGGTTGCTTAGGTAAGGTTGCGTATGCCGTACCGGTTAGGAGTAAAGGGCGCGATAGAGGGAAATCTGGGGAGACGCGACGAGGACGACACTCCAATGCGAATGGAAGCCTCACTTCATAGTACAGCTATATGTTATATTTGAAATTCAGATGCCGGGATTGTTTCGCTGAATCAAGAAAAATGTGGCCCCTGTGACTTCCTGAAAAACGTATTATATCATACATATATATACGAGTAATCCAACGTCGGGTCGTCGTAGTCTCGACTATCAGGGACGTCTCACTCCCTCATTCCTCTTTCTATTCCAACCGAATCCGTGCGGTACATGATACATTCTGGCGTTTTGAAAGAAGAGTATTCGTCGTCGTCGTTGTCACGAGGGAAGAAGAACGTCGTCGGGACGAGACAGACTGCGATCGGGACAAGGAACGGGAGAGCGACGAGTGTTTATGGCTAAATCACTTTTCTTCAAGAACGGTGTCCCTTCGCATAGTCGTGGCATTATGGAACCTCCTCATATCGTCAAATTCCTGATATTTCTTCCCTTTTCCGCTTCTCCTCCTGCAGACATTTCTTCGATTTCTTTCTTTTTTATTATCCACTTTCCCTCGCTTACATTCACCTTCTCTCTCAC
This sequence comes from Oxytorus armatus, assembly GCA_958009045.1. Classification (NCBI taxonomy): domain Eukaryota; kingdom Metazoa; phylum Arthropoda; class Insecta; order Hymenoptera; family Ichneumonidae; genus Oxytorus; species Oxytorus armatus. Next base: position 20,069,740 of record OY253749.1, on the reverse strand, counting down.
TTGAGCCGCTCTCTACGGTTCTGGGCACATCTCACTCCATCGCAGCCTTGATTCTATTTCGGAGAGGATTTGCTTCGCGAGTCTCATTCTTCCGTCGTCGTCTTCGTCGTCGTCGCAGCTCTTACTGCCCTCTTCCCGCTGCCTTCTGCATACCTTCTTCCGTCGCACGACTTAGCGCCAGGAATAAAATGGGCAGTGATTGCCCCGACGTCGAAGAGCCGAATGCCAGTCATCGGCATGTATCTGTTTCATTCCCTCCAATGAGAAAATCGAATAGCCATATGCCAATCGCCATTCAATGGCCAATCGTCGTTAGAAGATCAACGCCTATACGGCTGAGCTTATGTGTTTGAAAAGTAGGCAAGAGGAGAAGAGGCGGACGACGAGTGGCGAACCAAAAGAGCAGGGGAGTCTTGGCGTTCTTCTCGTCGTTTGCTACTCAGGCACGTGTAGTAATGTACGAATTGCCATACGGATTCATATACCATATGCATAAACACTAACAGACGGATACTCGAAAATAGGAACAACGTGGCGCTTGTACCCCGCAAAAAGTTCTACCAGCTACCATATTTCCACACTCCAATATTCCACTCCTACAAAGGTCGGTCGGTTGATGATGACGAAGGAGAATCGGTTTACAAAGCGATCTGTTTACTGTCATAATATAGCCACCAATTTTTTTTTCTCCCGGCATTGGAGGCATCGAGTGAAGTCTTAATATATGTCCTGCATCGTTGGTTATATTCAGAAGGAAATATGTACGTGTAGCCCACATATTAACTCGATACCACGGCAGTAGATTCGGAAAATATTCCACCGAACACGCTTTGAAAAGGCGGCTTCACGTGAGGTGAAAAAGTTTGCAAAGGATGGGTAAACGATCGGTAGATTCAACCTGAATTACCGTCCGGATCATCAATCAACAAAGTGACGCAATAAGTCAGAGACTTCTTCCGAGGGCGATCTTAGATGATTTAGCGCTCATTGTATTTGAGTTCACACGTATTATTTACGGTCGAACTCGTATTTGCCTTGGGAAATATCATGCGTTCTTTGTTCGTGTGCGAACGCAAACGCGACGTTGTCCACGATCGACCTTCGCTGTGTGGCGCATGTCTCCACGCGCGCATTTGTGTGTTTGTGAGCGAATGTTATTCAGGTCCATGGCCATAACCGGTATACCGTAACGAGTCCCATCCTCGTTACTCCCATTATACCATAACTATTTTTACGAGGGAGCCCCATGTTTTTGCGGCCGCCGCGGAACGAGGAAGAAGCGAGCGGAGACGAGGGATTCCAGCGGTGAAGAGAAAGAAAAAAGAAATGACGAAGAAAAAGAGGAAGAGAGATGCTGGAACGAGCTAAGGGACTGCGGACGGGGGTCTACCCTGCCGGTGAACGTTTCCTACCTGCGGAGATCGCAGGCCCATTGTCTGGAAATGGAGCAGTTCTCAAGTTCTTCCATTTTATTCACATCCATTGCTGAATGGAGTACCGCAATCATTGTATAGACGTTTTATACCACGGGAGACGTGTCTCAACTGGTGCACACCAGTCGACAAGAGCCGCGGGATCGTCATGGTCGTCTTCGTCATGCATCCGCCCTGGGATACCTCGAGTATACGGCCTATCTTTTTTTTTTCACTTCTGTTTATCGCTGCATGTTCACCGTCCTTAGGTATATCATGTACCTTCGTCCATACCGATTGTTAATCCATACCAAACGGTTTTCTCCTCGTTCCCATAAAAAATTCCGTTACTCCCGTATTCCGCTGAGTGGACATACAATTCAAGATTGGATTGTGTTCCTCGTTACTTGTCATCAGGAAAGTTCTGCGTATCTTGTTAGTGTTGTCAGTGCATATCTGATTCCCATTACTTCATTTCATTCTTTTATGGATGTAAAGAATTGTTATCAGAATCTCGATCTTGTATATAAACTACGGTCAATGGATTGTGGACTTGGAAAATACGAGAATGCTGACAATAATGTGACACTGTGATTCGATCTTGATGACATTTTTGTTAATGAAAAGTGAAATATAATTTTTCACCTGTCAGGCGCGTTCAAGCATGTTTCCTGATAGCTGCAAAATGATCTGTAATCACATAATCCACTCGTACGATCAGTCTATCGCACAAAAGTATATTTGTACCACAATGGCGTGGTCTGCAACGAGGAGAATATACTCGTACATGCGTTCAGATTCACTTTTGTTGAGGATGTACGGTAGATCGCTGACGACATTAGCATGTTGGGTAGCAGTTTAGGACACCTCCTCATTGTACCGAAGGGCCTTTATGGGCCATTTGCGAACTCTCTCTTAAACTGTATTTGCGGTTACGATCTTGCTTCCTCCCTTTTATGTATATATATATATATATATATATATATATATATATATCTATGCCTGTATCCTCTATGGGTAGCAGGTCGCTAGGTCGGTTTCATAGCTGAGAGCTCGACAATGCCAAACACTGGGTATAAATACAGTCCCAGCAATGGTTTGCCCGCTAGTGGACGACACAGTAAGCTCGCCAAAGTTTAGGTCGTAAATATGCTGGCCGCGCATTTCCAAGGGGGAGGGGAGGGGTCCCTCGGTTCGCTTTGTTTGCTCGACCGAAGGAGATTGTACCCGCGTGGGAATGAGACAGAATCTATGTGAAACAGAGGAGTAGTGAAATGGGGTGAGTATACGGGGCTCTGTACCACGGGCACGAGGAACCTAGGGTTCAGAGAAAGAGAGAGGAGATGGTGGAAAGAGGCGAAACGGTCGACTCGCGCTTCTAACAAGGTTGCGAGCAGCGACTTAAGGCATACATACACATATTTACATGGACACTTGTTCTGCTCACATAGCGAACACCCGTTGGTTTCGAGATTATTTCGGTCAGTTCGCTACAACGTAACTCCTGGCCCACATAGATTGCGGACTTGGAATCTAATTATCGGTACACGTCTTTTCACTCGTTGGACACCTCGGATTATTTATGCGCTGGATGGCCTTTGTTCGAACGATATAATACCAAAAGCACCTGCGCGAGCTTCTTGCCCCGGGACAGCCGTACCGGCGTACAAAGACCGTTACTTGGATACGTATTATATGTTGGGTGTTGCTACACAAAGCTTTGTGAATCAACGGGCTCGTGAAGCCGGGAACTCCACTTGGGCCACGTCGTGTTTTCGCCGTTTCAATTCGATGTACTTTACGGAAGCCACTGAAGTTCTCGCTTTGTGTTGTTTCAGTGAGCGTTCAGGAACGATTCATTATGGTGAATTGCAGCGAACGATTAGGCAAACACTCATTCACAACGAGGCGTTCCTCATCATATTTTATTCACGTGTCATGGTAACGCATTACAATCGCGTTATCTCGCCGTAAAATAATGTAACAATACTCGTAAGGAAGATTACGTCATAGTCTCTCTGTATGAAGCAAATCATTAGATATTACTATGTGCAGTCGTTGACATTTTTCGCCGGCGAAGTCTCCGCCTCTGGCCCTCCGCGTGACGCATAAAAGTTGGGTGAAAGCATTCCTTGCCAATACTGGCGAATCCTTCTGTTCCCCTTATATTCTCACTCTACCCCATCCTCCCCCCCGTCATGTTACGCAACGGAATCGGCGCCTCGGGGCGAGTTTCCGCATGTGAACCGGCATCCAGCCTCGACGACACAAAGGAGACTCTCGATCCGCAGGCTCTGTCACTACGGGCGGTGTGCGCGCGCCCGGCGCCGCATTCGGGATTCCCGAAACGTTCGGGGCACCCCCGCGTGACGTGATAACGTAACCCACGGGTTAAGGGGATGCAGAGCGAGAGAGAGAGAGTGAGAATGAAAGGGAGGGGAGTCAAAGTGAGCCAGAGAGACAGAGAGAGAGAGAGAGAGAGGAATCAAGAAAGAAAAAAAAGATGGGTGAGAGACACTTGGATGTCGAAGGCCACGACCATTACCAATAATAAATTTCTTCGCTCTACCGGCGGAAAGAGCTGCTCGGTTCCCCTCGAGTACGTATTTGATATAGAGATAGGAAGAGGGAGAGAGAGACAGTGAGAGAGTGGCGGGGATAGCGTTGTACTTTGCTCAGTGGAGAGGGGGACATATAGTACGGCGGTACATACTACGAAGGAAATGGAAAAGGGGCAGGGGTAAGTTGAAGAACGAGAGAAAGGACGCGAAAGAGCGGAGGGTTCCGAGTTGGAGCTATGCCGGGTCTGAAGCCTACTCTTTTGCTCGGGTGCTCTTTTCAGCGTTCCCGGCGGATTCTATCTCGTTCCCCTGATATGGACCATCATATCTCTCTTTCACTTCGTGCTATGGGCGCTCTGCCACAAAGAAATCCCGACGAAAGCGTATACGTATAGGCGGCCGAAAGTCACGAAGACCTATACAGACGGTGTCCCGCGCAAGGGGAGACCCTAAGAATTGCAGTCATTGGCATACTTCTATCACTTTTCGTTCGATAACTTTGATGGGCCATTCGCTATAGGTGGTTCATCACTGGTGGATATCCCCACCGTTTATTTGGCGCGCAGTGAACGATATATATACATAGATGAAGAAAACCATGGACGAGTTCCACCGGAACACGAATAGCGGTCCTCCCCATCATTTTCTCCTCTTCCGCACCGTAATACGTTCCTCTTCATCTCCGGCCGCTTCTTTCTTCGTTCTCTCATCTGGCGGGGAACCTCCGGTACTACGTTTACCTTTGCTTCGACCCTCCTTTCACTGTTTTCCTTCGATATACATATACATATAGATACGTACATTTCTTGGTTTCTGGCTTTCATCCCAGCAAGCCCTCTCGACTCGTCCGCGAATCGAAAATTTTGCATAGGTATACAAACCTTATTATCCTACATATATATATGATATATATATATCCTATGGCATATACGATGTACTATGTATATACAGTTGGTTATCTCAAAGAGAACGGGGGTGTTCGGTTATACATAGCACACCATCAACGGTATAGAGCGTCGAAGAGCGAAACAAAGGGCCGAGGCAGTGCGGCTGCGCGCTCGATGCTCACCACGTCCCTCCGCTCAATGAGCCTATATATATATATATACCAATATATATGTATATCTTTACCATACCTCACGCTCCTGCTAATGAAATGCGGCCTTTAAACGAATTTAAATTAGGCTGGGGTGGCCCGGCCGAGAGAAAAAAACATACAGACACTATACGCACAAAGAGCGGGAACACAACGCCGTTGCCTGTTCCAGAAGAAAAGCTCCGGGTTCTTCACCACGTATATACATATATACTGTTCGTGTAATGCACACGTACAACCAATATAATGCGTCGGAGCGCAAAACCGAAATACGCATCTGCGCCTCTGCGAATGTGGGTCAGACCCGCGTGTGCATCCATTTATATATACAGCAGCGCCGCTTTATATATAGCACTGTAGGGCATGACGTATTGTGTCCTATATATACACATGCATATATCCATAGTGCGTAGTATGTAATGCAACGGAAGCGATAATATAAAACCGAAACAGAGGCAGTTAAGGCGACCGGTCGTGTCGTTTCGTGAACGAACAATGACTGCGATTACTCTTTTTCTTCATCTGGCCACGTTTTGCCGTCGGTGCAAAAGCACCGAATTTGCATAGCAGGCTTGTGCATGGTTTTTTTTTCTTTTTTTTTTTTTTTTTTTACGACGAATGGCATCTCTCCAACCCTCCCTATCTTTTGAGCGGCTTCTCTATGAACTTGCGCCGTTCGTCTTTCTTTATTCGTCTTCGAGAAGGGGGACAATGTCGAAATTTCATTAATCGTCGACACGTATATCGGGAATACTGCGATACGTACGGTCCCCGAACGAGAAAGCGAGCGAGAGACGGCCGGTGATGGATAGCAGTACGCGCCGGCATTGATTTCCATCGGCGTGCGTATGTAAATAAAGTATATTCATGGACATTTTTTTTTTTATTCGCGACTCGAGGTCCGGGGGCTCGATCGATATGAACTCGGTCCCAATCACCCTGTATATCGTTTACTCACGTTCACTTTTGCGTACGTGCAGATTTTGCATGGGGGAATATATACGCGAACGGTACGGGGCTGTCCTTTTTCCCTTCTGTCGCGAAAAATGAGCCTCGGGGTTCCGGGTTAACGGATAAACCCCGCCGCCAGCGTCGCCCTACCGACTGAAGTGACGTACATCCATTCGATACTATCGATGCTACACTTCTTTTGCTGCCTTTGTCCGCTCGGGGAAAAAAGAGGTTTTTTCCGCCTTTTACCGAGATAAGCACATTAGTCTCGATCGATTTGATTTTGTTTTGTGAACATTTTTCTTTACGATATGGCTGGATCTAATATTTTGCACGAGGTATAAGCTGGTTTTTTTTTACATTTTATTGTTTCGATTGTTCGGTCAATTGCAATGTCCCAAGTCCCATTTTATATTGTACTGTATTTTAGATTTTTATTGGCAATCAGGCCGTTAACCTCACATTTTCAATTCTGCACGCGACTTGCATCGTCATTGCTTCGTACGGTCTTTGTTAGTTCCAAAATAAAAACGGACGCTCTGCCCATTAAGAGTACAAACGTCTTCGAGTGCGGTGCGTACACGTTGAACATGCGCGTCGTTGCATTTGCCATGGCGACTTTCGAGGTCAGTCGTCTCCTTCGCCGCGTTAATTAGTGCAACAGACGTTTGCCCCTCGTTCCCTCCGCTCAATAGGATGTTCAGTTTGTACACTTATATATACTGCAAACTCATGTTTCACTTAAAGGGGGAAACAGGGTTAGGACAGCGTTTTCTCAATGATTTTCATGAATTTTTTTATAGTATAAAAAATGAATATAACTAATTGAAAGTTTGAGAATATTTCATACATATATTTAAGTATTTACTATACAATTTTTATACATATATTTAAGTATGTACTATAAAATATTACCGACCCCATATTTCAGGTCACAATCGGACTCATTTTGCGTACATTCTGGAAGCCTCAATTTTCATCTGAAATCAAACGAGGTTGGAATTTACTTTTATTATATGTCTCTCTTCTATATGAACCTGAATGCTATCAAAAAAATAGAAAATTGAATTTTTTACAGGGGTCAAAACAAAAAAGCATGATTTTTTGCCGTTTTTTACAACTTTATTTGCAAAAAAAAAATTATTTTAAATAATGATAATATTCCGATTTTAGGTTGAAAACTTTTCAAACTAGCGTGTACGCAAGTTCAAAAAAAGTCGTTTTCAGAAAAACGCGTTCGAAAAAATAGTACCAAGAAAAACGAGCAATATGAGGTCGCTAATATTGTCGGTGTTTTTCAAGGAAATTCTACAAAAAATTCTTCAAAATTTTATAGTATATACTTAAATATATGCAAAAAAAATTCTCAAAGTTTCAATAAATTATATTCATTTTTTATACTATAAAAAAAATTCATGAAAATCATTGAAAAAACGCTGTCCTAACCCTATTTCCCCCCTCAATGGCTTATAACAATAGAACGAGTCGGAATTTTCATTAAAAATTTTGGGAACATATTTTTCAATAGTTGAAATAAAAAAAAATCGATTTTTTGAACCGTCTAACCCTATTTCCCCCCTTAACGCTTCACATTGACCGGAGGGAGAGAAAAGAAATGTGTCTTTCTTTTTTATATGTTCTATAATTTGCGTATTATCCATTATATTATAAAAGTTTCCTACAGTATTTGTAACTGCATGTGTTACTCTTCTGTAAGAAAAATCGTGAAAAACGAATGTAGGAAAGAAAATTAAAATTCGCTACTTGTTACACGCTACTCGCTACTCGCTGCTCGCTACACGCTACTCGGTAATCGCTGCTCGCTACACGCTGCTCGCTACTCGCTGCTTGCTACACGCTACATTTAATCTTTATGATATTTTTTATGCAACGCAATGACAAAATAATCATTTAACTTACAGATTACATAGGTAACACATGCAGCTACAAATACTGTTAGGTCATTTTTATAAATAATTAATAAAAAGCAATTTAAAGAGCAAATAAACAATGAACGTTTGATTCAAAGTAGCGCGAGTTGCCCATCTCTGATCCTGGCAACTACGTAGGGATCAGACCTTCCCTTACTGAATAACCTTCATACACGCACACACACACACACACATGTAAAGTCATATATTTTGATGGGCTTCAAAATGATAAATAAAAACGTAGGTATTGCGGAACTAGGATTTTATGTTTATGGACTTGGAAGTGCCAGATGCTTATGCAAATATAGAGTTTGGCTCATCAATGAAAAGTTATAATTCCCTCACGCATTTGCTGAGATATTGGAGCAAAGTTGAAATACATGAGTACATTGAGCTGTGTCTCTTGATCTCCGCGCGACAATCGCACATTCAGTTGTGCAAAGGTTCAACAATAACTATTCTAGTGTCTTAATTGGGTTTGCCTTTACGTGAAGTTTATGCTCGTACATTTGTATGTAAACATATATGTATGTATATAAGTATCCGGCGTATGTATCGCACGTGGCTCATAGTTGGCACACGGCTGCGTCGAAATCGACCCACGTCACCCTGTTAACCGAGTTCTCTCGTGCAATATGTATGCGTATAATATGCCGTGTGCGCGGGCGCCGGCGTTCTATGCGCCATGGTTCTTCGTGTTCGACGTGGGGGAATGAGGAAGAGAGAGGAGAAGCCGATGAAGAAGTGAGGGAACAACGGGACAAAGGGATGCTGTCGTTGTCGAGCGCTTTTACCACTAGGACTATATTATATATATATATATATATATATATATATATATATATATATATATATATATATATAATATATATATTTATATATATATATATATATATACTAGGGGGCTCTGCCCCCTGTGCACTTCGTCACCCCCCCCCCCCCCCCCAGCCTACTCGATCCCACTCGTTCTCGTCAACTCTTTTACACGGCGGCGGCGGCGGCGATATATTTATATTATATAGAGAGCGAGCGGTAGCGAGTAGGTTGGGTAAGGGGATCGAGCGGCGGCGGGGGTGGCTCATCTTCCTCGGCGGCTTCACTGACACTTATACTCGCATCGCTCGAATAAAATGCGTACAGCCTCTGTCAATGACGGACCAAGTCCTAGCGGCTGTCTACGATTTTTTATCTTTCGTTCATTACGCTTAATTCGTTGGAATTTAAAAAAAAATGAAAAAATGTTACCGTTTCCGAAGTCCCGAGGCTAAAAAACGCACGATTCCACAGCTGGTCTACCGTAATCATTATAAACGTGTAAAAAACCTCATTGCGTACGTTCGAACAAATGTAAAGAAAATCAAACCGCTTCTGTACCATCGAGAGTTGGATATCCGACAAATAAAATATATGTAATTAAAGTTTTGGGTGCGCCTTTTTTTTTTGGCCAATTGCCATCTTATCATTTTTTCGTTGCCGGTATCGGATATCATAACAATTTCGTTTTTTCGTCCGTAATTAGATGATTTTTACGTTCGAGAAGAAGCCCCCTCTTCTCGTACGTAAAACGTTTTTTCTTCTTCTCAAGTTGCCGGAAAAAACAATTGAATAAAAAATTCCCAGAAGGCAAAGTTCGTTGGAAAATTTTCGACCGGTACCTCCTACTTGTATCGAATCTAAAAAAAATTGTAAGAAAAGATGGATTTTTTTTTTCAAATATAGATATTAGGAAATATCTATTATCTATTATCTATTATCTGTTATCTATTATCCATCACCTATCACCTATCATATAAATATATGGCCGCCGTCGCGCGGCGCTGTATACAAGAGTTGAGGAGAGTGAGCGGGATCGAGTAGGCTGGGCGACGGAATTGAGCGGGGGCGGGCAAGGGGCTAGGGGGTTGGCGCGCGAAACGCGCAGGGGAGCAGAGCCCCCCCTAGTATATTATTTAGTATTAGTACGTATAGGTTGAAGCTAGAGAGCTGTCGGAGGCTGGAAGATGCATGAGTGAGAAAAAATGCCAAATGTTTCCAGGAGCATTTCTCTTTTCACACGCCGTTACCTATCGAAAGTGATTATTAAGTTTCGCTTTCCGCGATACAGAGATAAAGAAAATTACAAAATTCTTTCCTCGTTGTGTTATTTCGCTCGGAAATCCCCCTCTATGAACAAATTAGTTCCTCAATTTTGGTCTTCCCATAGAAACTTTGCGGCGAGATAAAATAACGCGGAAGCACATATGCAAATTTCTAATGTGCATTTTTCATTTTTTCACTAAATTCGTTCTGAGCAACTTCAAGGGTACCGTGGGTTACGAGCAATCGGATTAAAAAAAAAAATCTAATGCAACGTATCCTCAACTGTATTCACAGCAAACTACGATTTATTATGTCGCCACTTGTGACATATGACACATCCTATAAAACATACGTATAAGCAGTATATCATCATTGTGGATTCGTCATCAATCATTAAACCTGAAGAAAAAAACCGCGATTTCGTAACAATATAAAATAAATTTATGACCTATCGATCCTTCGAGTTGTTGTTATTATCCCTTTGTGTAACTCTGAATTCATTCACTCTGAAGGATCTACGAGAACACGAAATGCAACGACGATACCTTAGGGATCATCACAATTACACAAACGCGCGCACGCACACGCTACGCTTATATATACCTGCCTATATATAAATTCGTTTGGGTATATATGAACTTGAGTATACCGTTCCCGATGCCACCGCGAGGCAATACGTATCACTGAGTATATACATATATATACGTATATATTGTTATTATACTAACTTTACGTATGCAGATATAAGTATATATAAATGTCCACATCTACTGCGTATATTACGACGGTGGGATATTTCATTCCTTCCCCGCTCGTTCGATCGTTTTACGGTGATGCGCAATGAGCCTGTTGCCACTATAAAAAAAAAAAAAAAAGCGTAGCACAGCACGCACGAGCCGTTCTGCGTTACTCACAGCGTCATATAACCCAAAGGGGCAAAACAGCCACCGAAACCTCAGATGGGCCTAAATGCGTACTATACGTCCGTGTACGCGTGTATTTATATGTCTCTTGCGCGTTAGGTTTCCTCACCCCGTGTGCGTATACCCAGCCTCCCCGAATTTCAATGCCCGATGCCTTTATACTTTATACCTTTGGCCATTCTTTTCGGTCATAAAAAAGCACACATTCCAAACTCGAGCGCGCTCACGCGTTATCCCAAAGTCTCTCGTGAGACTTGGGTATTATTATATTTGCTATGTACGCACACGGGTACACGCACACAAGCGCGAGTCCTATCGTAAATCACCTTCCCTCTTTTGAGCACCACGAACCTCATCCCCTTTCTCTCTCTCTCTCTCTTTCTCTCCATGGCGCTTATGCGTCGCTCTATAAGCAACGGTGTATAATATACTTCATCCTATATATATGCTTGCATATGCATTTCCCGCGTTTCATTAAGCTCCACACCGTCTGCTCGTTCGTGCATTAGTTCGCACGCAGATCCATACGCAGTTTTTTTAAATTTTTTTTTATAGCCCGTGTAGTCCCGTGGACTGCAGGGTAGAATGGGAGAAATAATGGTCGTTGTTAACGAAGGAATTCGTAGACTTTGGTGAGGAATAAACAACATTTTTCAATAAACTGAACCTGCAAATAATGCCTTGATATATTTATGGAGGAATGAGGATAATGCACAACCTTTTGCCATTGCTAAATTTTCGACATGAAAGCCTCCGGATAAATGAATTTCCCCGCTAAGGCTCGACAACTATTTTTTCTAGAACTAACAGGATTCTTGATGGCATATATCAATGGCTTATACGTCGAATTATAGAAAGATGTTAAAAAATAACCGATTTTTTAAGGGGGGAAATAGGGTTAGACGGTTAAAAAAATCGATTTTTTTTATTTCATAAATTGTTAGTAAAACTATTGAAAAATATGTTCCCAAAATTTTTAATGAAAATTCCGACTCGTTCTATTGTTATAAGCCATTAAGGGAGGAAATAGGGTTAGGACAGCGTTTTCTCAATGATTTTCATGAATTTTTTTATAGTATAAAAAATGAATATAATTTATTGAAACTTTGAGTATATTTTATACATATATTTAAGTATATACTATAAAATTTTTGGAGAATTTCCTCGAAAAACACCGCAGATATTAGCGATCCCATATTGCAGGTCACGATCAGACTCAGCATTTTGCTATTTTTTCAAACGCGTTTATCTGAAAACGACTTTTTTTGAACTTGCGTACACGCTAGCTTGAAAATTGGCAGTTACTTTCTTCATAGTATTGCGCTCTATATGAACTTAAAATCGGAATATTATCATTATTTAAAATAACTTTTTTTTGCAAATAAAGTTGTAAGAAATGGCAAAAAATCATGCTTTTTCGTTTTGACCCCTGTAAAAAATTCAATTTTCTATTTTTTTGATAGCATTTAGGTTCATATAGAAGAGAGACATATAATAAAAGTAAATTTCAACCTCGTTTGATTTCAGATAAAAATTGCGGCTTCCAGAATGTACGCGAAATGCTGAGTCTGATTGTGACCTGCAATATGGGGTCGCTAATATCTGCGGTGTTTTTCAAGGAAATTCTTCAAAAATTTTATAGTATATACTTAAATATATCTATAAAATAATCTCAAAGTTTCAATAAATTATATTCATTTTTTATACTATAAAAAAATTCATGAAAATCATTGAGAAAACGCTGTCCTAACCCTATTTCCTCCCTTAAGGTAGTAGTTGGTAACTTAAGCCGATTTTCATGTCTTTTTTGGAGGGCGTTTTTTTGTAGGAAAAAGAAAATGAATTGTTTCGGATATTTAGGATGTTTTTATTTACCTATTAAAGATACAAAAAAAAATCGTTTTGAACAAATTTAATAGTTTATTATTATTATTATTATTATTATTGATCGAAGTTGGCACCTCAAAAAAAAAGCGCGTGGGTGGCCTGGGTGATTTTGGTTCTTGATGTTATCTGAAATAAAAAATGGCGGACTTTTGAAAAAAACTTTTTTTTCCAAAGTCCGCCATTTTGTTACTTATCCATGAAATTTAACTTCAGTAGTTCCGACCAGAATGACATGTCTATAGATTAAGAATTATCAAGAATTTTTTATTTCAGATAACATCAAGAGCCAAAATCACCGGGGCCACCCACGCGCTTTTTTTTCGAGGTGCCAACTTCGATCAATAATAATAATAATAAACTATTAAATTTTTTCAAAAATTTTTTTTTTCGTATCTTTAATGTGTAAATAAAAACATCCGAAATATCCAAAACGATTCATTTTTATTTTCCTACAAAAAAACGCCCTCCAAAAAAGACATGAAAATCGGCTTAAGTTACCAGACTACTACCTTAAGGCAAATTAATATTAAAAAAATATAAAATTCCAGATTGGTCTATCCATCGGACCCAGAATCGACCTAATTCGTTCACGTTCTATGATACTGTTATTGAACACTGATGGAAAAATTCTGGCTGGTGAAAGGACGAAATGCGTCGTATTTCACTGCCTAACCCGGTTAGCTAACCGCGAGCTCTTTGTTCGCTCTGTTAAAAGCTACGATCAGTAGGGATAGAGCTTTCCCACTCTCGCGGCTTTTCGTTGGTGGCGCCTCCAGCCGATGTATCCGAGAGCTTTTCCCCTCCGTTGATACGACAAAGCAACGAACGGAGAGTCAATGCGCAAGATCCCTCACTGCTCGTGAGAGCTCTCCTTGTACCGAGAAAAGGCGAAGAGGGGCACGCGACGGCGAGCGTCTTATAATCGAGATCTTCTAGTGGGGTACGTCTGTTACGGACGTCTCTTATCTCTCCCCTTTGCTCGTATTGTCTTCCCATATGATTCGTTAACATTCGCGTTCCGTGTTCATGAACGATCCGTTTATTGTTTTTTAATGCAGATTCTAGACTTCGTTTATCGTGCGACCAATTTTTCCCGTGAGCTTGTTTCCAATTGGAACGTGGCTCGTTGTTGATTACCACGAATTAAAGTCATGCTTAGACGAAAATCCTTGTTCTTGTCGTAGACTCTTCCTTTTCTACCGTCCCATCTCTTGGGCATATTGATTTTTTATTTTATCGCAAATGTTTTGAGCTTTGTGCAATTAGGTTTTGTATACGTTTTCCAGGAGCTTTTTTTCTATCCAAGAAGTCTCGAAGACGGATTAAACTATAAATTTTCCATTTAAGAATACCGGACAGTAGATCGTTAAATGTTTCATAACGGATTCGTCGATTAAAACTCTTTAGGATTCATATTTCCAAAATATAGCAAGGGATATGATAAAAAAAAAATAGGAAAGCACGACCGGGAATTAAAAATTTTCCGAGTAGCCCGACGGTACAACGAAAAAGTTGTTGAAAAAGAAGAAGGGCTGATATCGATGTCGTATGATGCAGCACACACGATGCGTAACGTTGACCATTTTCTACAACGGAGATCCGAAGATAAATGGTCCAATTACTGACCTTCCGATGCAGGCATCTCTGTCCGCGCAAGTCTATAGGAATAAACAATGAGGATACCAGTGTTCCTGCTCCTGAAACTTTTCACTGGCTGTTTATCAAGTACCGGGGAAAGGAATCGTTGTATCGGTATCCTGGTAAGTAGTAGGATCAGGAACTGGGACAAGGTCAGAAACTGGGCTGTTTGAAAAAAAAAAACAAATCAGCGATATTACGAAGGGCTTTGTGAAACAAACGTGGGGACGAAAGGGGCTGTTGTGCGCTCGTCAAGAAAGCAGAAGGGTTGCAGCCCCTGACAAACAGGACGCTATTATACTGCACCGTTGCTTCTGTTCGGGCGAGGACGAAGGAGCCGGCGAGGGGGGGGGGGTAGTTCAAAGGAAAAGGGGTAGCAGAGCAGCAGTCCGTTACGCGGCGCATCGACGGAGCAATTGCATCCCCGCGAGAGTGGGAGGTTAAACTGCAGATGGGGAGAGATGGCTGCTTCTCCGATATGGCGCGCGCGCGTATTGCGCGATGACGTCACGCAAGGTGCATCGACACGGGTGCAGCACTGCAAACTGTGCGGTGCTGGATGGTCGCGGACAGGGGGGAATGGAAGGAAGTCGAACCGTGTGAGCGAGTGGAGGCGTCAGGAACTGGGCCAGTGGGTCTCCGGTATTAGTCATCTGCGAATCACTAGTCTCTCTCGAATAAGAAAGCTTCGCGACTTATCCGTGTACGAGGCATAAAAAAAAAAAAAAAATTAAACAAAATGAATTATCACCCGAAAAAAATCGCGAATGGTTCTAATAAAATGTTACGTGTTATGTGCGACGAGAACCCAAACGAAATTCGCAATCAATCATGACACACCTTCTCCAATTCATCGACCACCATTATATTTATATTATCTTTTTTTCAGTTACACAATCACGGCCACACGAGTCATGGCTCGATTTTTTTCTCGCTCATCTTCGTCCTGTCTTGACTCCGCACGTGCATCCTGTGAATATTCCGTACCGTGACAGTGCGGCAATTCTCGGTGCGCATTAGCCGATTTGTTAGTTTTGTAAAATTGCATATTCGACGTGTCGTGAATTCGTCGCACAGCGACATGCGATAATTTTAATCGGACGCTCAGCGACATCCAAGCAGTGTTCATTTGTTCATCTCATCGCAGGTGTTGAACTCGTCAGGCCTTGGAACTTGCGGGGAATTAATACCGGATGCCTTTTTTTTTCAAAGGATGAAGAATTTATAGCGGTTACTTCGGGAGCGAGATTTTATCGAGAAGATAAGTTTTATCCACTTTTTTTTTCGTCGCTGTGATGCAACTTTACAGATCTTTATCATCGGCTTTTTGATCTCGTGCACATCACGATTGCATGTAAACGAGCGTTTGCGCGTATCCAACTCGGTTTTATTTAATTTTTTTGTTTTCCCATCGTCATGCGATTCTTACGATGATACGTTTGTGCGTTACGTGAGTCGCCGTCGCTCGAGCGCATTGAGGGAGGAAATAGGGCTAGGACAGCGTTTTCTCAATGATTTTCATGAATTTTTTTATAGGATAAAAAATGAATATAATTTAGTGAAACTTTGAGAATATTTTATACATATATTTAAATATATACTATAAAATTTTTGAAGAATTTCCTTGAAAAACACCGAAGATATTAGCGACCCCATATTGCAGGTCACAATCAGACTCAGCATTTTGCGTACATTTCGGAAGCCACAATTTTCATCTGAAATCAAACGAGGCTGGAATTTACTTTTATTATATGTCTCTCTTCTATATGAACCTAAATGCTATCAAAAAAATAGAAAATTGAATTTTTTACAGGGCTCAAAACAAAAAAGCATGATTTTTTGCCATTTTTTACAACTTTATTTGCAAAAAAAAAAAATTATTTTAAATAATGATAATATTCCGATTTTAGATTCATATAGAGCGCAATACTATGAAGAAAATAACTGCCGATTTTCAAAACGATTGGTTGAAAACCTTTCAAACTAGCGTGTACGCAAGTTCGAAAAAAATCGTTTTCAGAAAAACGCGTTTGAAAAAATAATACCAAGAAAAACAAGCAATATGGGATCGCTAATATTTTATAGTATATACTTAAATATATGTATAAAAATTTTATAGTATATGCTTAAATATATGTATAAGATATTCTCAAAGTTTCAATAAATTATATTCATTTTTTATACTAAAAAAAAATTCCTGAAAATCATTGAGAAAACGCTGTCCTAACCGTAGTTCCCCCTTAATGGCTTATAACAATAGAACGAGTCGGAATTTTCATTAAAAATTTTGGAAACATATTTTTCAATAGTTTTACTAACAGTTTATGAAATTTAAAAAAATCGATTTTTTGAACCGTCTAACCCTATTTCCCCCCTTAACCTGAAGGATCGGAGGCAATTATTGAGGTTACGCGTAGAAGGCTGAACGTAAATGGAGGAAAAAAATATGATTAACGTCCGGAATAGCATGGTAATTGGAGATAGAAGGAAATAAATCACTATTGTAATCCAACATTTGGAATCCAAAATCGCTAGAATAAAAAACCAGCTCGCGCCGTAATCCGCCGGTTTGGTGAAATAAATTTACCGTTGAAAAATGAAATATCTGTTGGAAAACTAATTTAGTATGTATAGAAAAATGAAATTCTATCAGAGAGTAAAATTATGAATATCAAAAATAAGTAATACCGACAATTGTACGAATAAATGTTTCTAATGAATCGAATAATAAAAAAAAAAACACAATCTCAATCGCATATTGAATGACGCTCGATACTGTTAGATCAAAGCTCGATAATCCGTTACCGTTTACAAATTTATTTATACTCCAGCGAAGGATAAGACCGTGATCGTGAAATAATATTCAATATTCTGTACTGCGAAGAATTGCGAAAGACAGAGTTTCCGGGTGGGTCACATCGTTTAACCGCGACATTTTTGCAGTTATATGAACTATATTGTATCACTTCGCGACTAACCGAAGAGCATTTTTTTTTGCAAAAGCAACGAGGTAAGTATCGTGCAGTAATTTCGACGAAAACGGGTGTAGTTCGTATGTAATTGAACGAGAGAATGTATATTTAATTCTCGTCGAGGAACGAACTTTCTGAACATCGCTATTGGAAATGGTCCAAGATCCACTTTTCCAAAGCCAAGGGACATAATTTTCTTTGTGAATTGGATCGATTCCATGCGATATTTATGAGGTTTAACGAAGGAGTAGAGGGGTTTGCCCCGCCTGATATGTTCCTATCCCCGAAACTTATATCCATCGCGTAATAATACACTGAGCTCCGCTGGCTCCACCATCGAAGAATCATTTCGGCTCTCTTTTATCGTCTCCTCGAGATTTACGACTATCACGAGTCTTGCCTCGCGAGTTTTGAAGTCCGCGTTTGCTCTTACGCTCGCGCGACCAATTAATACAAACCGGTCGTGCATATAAGCGAGATCCTCGCTTAACGCTCGATTAACTTCGATTTACCGCTCGACACACGGCCTCGCTGTTTTCCGCTCGCATACAGTGTACAATATCTCAAAAACTTCGGTCGGAATGGTGTGTTCAGAGACAGAAAAAGAAAGAGACTCGGAAATTCTGAGCCGAGGCTAAAAATGTACAAAGCTAAAGAGGAAACAAATTTTCTACATAAATAAAATACGATTGCCATCGTACCGGTTGTTATTGAATTTTACTAGGACTCGTAACGTTTATTTCTAAGACTTCGCTGAGCAAAATCTGTCAGGGTTTACACTTTTTGAATTCCGATCTCAAAATTACCAAGTTTAGAACTTCAATTAACACTCCTTCGCCAGAAGATTCACGTACGAAATTTTCCACACACCCTGTATTCACACACGTATAGAGAATGAAGTATCCAATTTGCAAGAGAGATCTTTGCACACCTTTGCCTCGTAATAATTGCCAGAACGTCGGCGTTCATCGCTTTTTATTTACGTCACGCAAAAACCTTACATATTATAAATCCACGCGCTGTACGAGATAATACGAGGTCTGTTCAAAAAGTATCGCGAATTTTGAATTTCCGCGGGCTACGTATATTCGATATTCGATTATTTTGTGGCGTTAGGTTGGTACTCATGTCCCTCACTTATGCTGAAAAAATCGGTCATTTTGAATGTTTAGTTAATTGTTGACAGCTGTATTGGTTAGACGTGTTTTGGCTTGTCTTCGATTTTTGCCTATTCCATGAAAGCAGCTTCCATTGCGATGATTGAGCTTTGGTTTTCACGTCATAACCATAAACCCATGATTCGTCACCAGTTATGACCCTCGGGAGCAAATTTGGGTCGTCGCGGACCGAGTCCAACAGCTCCTTAGCAATGTTAACGCGACACTGTTTTTCTTCGAAATTGAGCAATTTTGGCACGCATTTCGCGACGACCCGTCTCATGCCCAAATCATTGGTAAAAATCGAATAGCACGAGCCAATCGATATGTTTAGTTCCTCAGCAACTTCTCTAACGGTGATTCGACGATTGGCCAATTTTATTTTCTTCACTTCATCAATGTTTTCGTCTGTTGTTGATGTGCTCGGGCGTCCAGAACACATTTCTTTGTTCGCATCTTCTCGGCCCTCTGAGAACATTTTGTACCACCGATAAACGTTGCTTTGGTCCAAGGTAGCTTCACCATATGCCACAGTCAACATTTGGAATGTGTCCGCGTACTTAATTTTGTTTTTCACACAAAATTTTATACAGATTCCTTTAAGCCATTTTTTGGAATAGCCAAAAATCGAAGACAAGCCAAAACACGTCTAACCAAAACAGCTGTCAGCAATTAACTAAACATTCAAAATGGCCGATTTTTTCAGCATAAGTGAGGGACATGAGTGGATTGAAAAAATCGAAAATTGAATATACGTAGCCCGCGGAAATTCAAAATTTGCGATACTTTTTGAACAGACCTCGTACATCCACGCGCTGTACGAGATAATATGTTCTCTGCTCTCTGTTTTTCTCTCTCTGAGCCACGATATACTTCAGGATAGTTACACATTGGAAACTCTCGCACAGATCCTCGACGTTTCTAAAACGCCTACGTTCTGCGATAATCACCGCTGCTCAAATATTCACATATATATATATATATATATATTCGCTCGCGAGTTCCAGAAGCAAAATCAGCAAAGCGTCTCGTCTCTATTGCTTATTCCGCTCGAGCAAACTTTGCCGCCTTCGCAAAAGTATCTCGTTCCACGAGATGCGTTATTAATAAGCCATTATTAGTAATTTTTCCAGACTCCGGGTAGTTATTCCGATCCTCGATCCACGAACAATCGGCATTTTCATCGGCTATAGCCATGAATTTTCCCACGGAATCGACCTGTTGTTATTCTCGACGTAGTTGGCAAGAAAAACGTTTTTTTAGTGTCCCGAAGTTGCCACAATTATAACACCCCGATATAACGACTGAACGAGATCCATTTACTACGAAGATCGAAATGTTACTGCTCACCAAATTCAATCTGTCGAGCGAGTTCCGATGAAACAAATGTCGTACGTTAGCGAGGAAATGAAAAAAAAAAACTACACTGCGTCTGGTACAAGTGGGGTAGGGCAATGCGCGATATACGAGCAGGAATTGAAAAGAAAACAATAATGTTTGTTCCGTTAGGTGCAAGAAATCTGCCAATCGGTGCTTGCCAAAAAGTAGCTCCCTAAGGATAGAGAAGGGGCTGCTTATGTATCTTGTTGGATGGTGGGGGGAGGTCGACGTTCAGGACGCCCGTGTGGATTAAGGTTGTAGGTTCAGGGATCTTCCAGTCATGAACACATTTATTATTTCAAGATACCACGTCCATACCACTCATCAAGTAACACCTGTTTTCAACAAATGTAATATATCTCGGTTAAGGCGAGAAATAGGGTTAGAACGGCGTTTTCTCAATCATGTTCATGAAATTTTTCATAGTATAAAAAATGAATATAATTTATTGAAACTTTGAGAATATTTTATACATATATTTAAGTATATACTATAAAATTTTTGAAGAATTTCCTTGAAAAACACCGAAAATATTAGCGACCCCATATTGCAGGTCACAATCAGACTCAGCATTTTGCGTACATTCTGGAAGCCGCAATTTTCATCTGATATCAAACGAGGTTGAAATTTACTTTTATTATATGTCTCTCTTCTATATGAACCTAAATGCTATCAAAAAAATAGAAAATTGAATTTTTTACAGGGGTCAAAACGAAAAAGCATGATTTTTTGCAATTTTTTACAACTTTATTTGCAAAAAAAAAATTATTTAAAATAATGATAATATTCCGATTTTAGGTTCATATAGAGCGCAATACTATGAAGAAAGTAACTGCCAATTTTCAAAACGATTGGTTGAAAACTTTTCAAACTAGCGTGTACGCAAGTTAAAAAAAAGTCGTTTCCAAAAAAACGCGTTTGAAACACGTGGCGCGCCGATTTTTCGAAAATTCTACCATGGCCATGCCTTTTAAGGGGGAAATAGGGTTAGGACAGCGTTTTATCAATGATATTCATGAATTTTTTTATAGTATAACAAATGAATAGAATTTATTGAAACTTTGAGAATATTTTATCCATATATTTAAGTATATACTATAAAATTTTTATACATATATTTAAGTGTATACTATAAAATATTAGCGACCCCATATTGCAGGTCACAATCAGACTCAGCATTTTGCGTACATTCTGGAAGCCGCAATTTTCGTCTGATATCAAACGAGGTTGAAATTGACTTTTATTATATGTCTCTCTTCTATATGAACCTAGATGCTATCAAAAAAATAGAAAATTGAATTTTTTACAGGGGTCAAAACGAAAAAGCATGATTTTTTGCCATTTCTTACAACTTTATTTGCAAAAAAAGTTATTTTAAATAATGATAATATTCCGATTTTAGGTTCATATAGAGCGCAATACTATGAAGAAAGTAACTGCCAATTTTCAAAACGATTGGTTGAAAACTTTTCAAACTAGCGTGTACGCAAGTTAAAATAAAGTCGTTTTCAGAAAAACGCGTTTGAAACACGTAGGGCGCTCGGGACCCGAAGGAGAGCTACACACTTTAATGGCATATAACAATAGAACGAGTCGGAATTTTGATTAAACATTTTGGGAACATATTTTTAGTTTTACTAACAATTTATGAAATAAAAAAAAATCGATTTTTTGAACCGTCTAACCCTATTTCCTCCCTTAAATTAAATTTTCGATCGGGATTGACATTTTCAATACACAATTCGATCGATTACCCTTCCCAACTGTTCGTAAACTATTACTTCTTCGTAAAAGCTGAATTTTATTCCAATCCCACGAACTTTAGTAATTAATTAGTACTAAGTAATTGAAAAACCGTTTGCGCATAACAGACATAATTGTTCACATTGTCAGTTAAGTGAAGTATTTAATTTCCGATTACGAAAGCGTCTAATAACCGTCATTGAAAGACAAATAGCACATTTGACGAACGTTTGCACAGTCGATTGGCTGGTAACATTGAATCATTACATCATCCGATGATCAGAACACACTCTGCCACACAGTGTCCTTGTGCTTTCGGCTACGATAACTAGCACATCATTAGCTGCGCGCTGATACGACAAAACGATAAATCATTTTGGATAACTTCAATATTACCCTCTCTTACGATATATCGATCGAAGCGTACCAGACAATTTCTTTTGTGAACGATATATGGCACATCGCCGAGAGCCAATGTGAGCGACGCCGTTCGAATTAAAAACCTCAACGAAACGAAAAAAAAAAAGTACGGTTCATTATAATTCGCATGTAGTCGAAACGAATCGCTATTGTTCGTGCTTTCTACCAGTCGGGTATCTCGTACTCATCGCCTATATTAAATACCGTAATAATGACGATGCGTCTTTTGCAACGAAAATACATCATCGTTTCCTTTCAATCTTTTCGTTCGACATGTGTATACCTCTCAATTTTTTACGTATCGACTTTCGGCATTGTCATGCTTTACGATTCATCAAAACATATCTTTCGAACCGCGAGCAAACATCATCTCGTTCCACCGTCTCGTACACTTTACGAAGGTATATTTGTGTATAAACTCCGACGGCATTGGAGGCGCGTACCGTTTCTTCGGTCTCCCGTTTCAAATTAGCGTACATTTGGTGGGTCAGTGTTCGGGCGGGTGACCGATTAGCGGGCTAGTGCATTGCATCAGCGAAAAGTAATTTTTTCGGAGACTGCTGATTTTCTGATACATGAACAACGCAGCTCTGTCGAAAGTATCGTTTGTATCGGCGCAGGATATCCGCCATTTCATCGTAACCTTGTGGAACCTCGATGAGGCAGCGGGCCACGAGATGGCGGCGGACGCTAATCAGGGAGGTAACAAAAAATTGGCAGAATAAATTGACCCGAATTTCTCCTGTGATGTGCGAGATTGCAACAATGGATTAACATCCACTGGAAAGAATTGCAAGTGATATTTTGGAAGCGTATTATCGTTTGATGGTATCGCGTATCTCACTGTTTACAAGCGATATACACAGTCTCGTGGCACACCTTCTCTCGTGTACACGATCCTTTACATCGAGCCCACGCATCATCTTATCGATACGTACGTGTCACATAGATTTGATACGTTTGTAAAAACACGTTCGGTTTCCCGTAACGCGGCACACTCCCCGTATTTATATCTCTATTTACCTCAATCCATCTCTAACTCTTCGCTCTTCCTTACCCACCGTACAGAGAAAGTATTTACCTTCCTGAGGTTCAGCAGACCGTACCAACGTTGTCCCGCTGTCTGCCCGATAGAAATGGAATTCGGCGTGCGCGAAGTCGACACGGGATTGCGTCATGTGGTACAGTACACATAAGTTATATCGTCTTACTGGCGTCTCGATGCCGCTGCAATTTCACGAATCTCGTATAGGATTTATAAAACATGGCAGACGGAAAAATCGTCGATCGACAGACTCCTTCCAACATGGATATACAAATATATATTCTATATGTTATATATCTTTTTTTCGTGCAACATTGTCCCGTTGCATCGTACGTCCCACGTGACGACCCACTTCTACGTTCCTTAATCCTTGATCCCCCGTCGAGGCTTTTCGTCGTTCTCATTTGATGCATCTACCTCTTGTACGTTTGTGGTTACATGTAACCGTGGAAAATCGTATATTTATTGGCCATTTCGAGAATGTATCATCGACATCTCTTTATATCCAATAACGCTCGCTCGTATCGCGCCGATAGCTGATTGTATGTGCGAGGCACATTACGTGATCGGTTGCCAACGACTGAGCATGAATTTGTTCTGGTTGATGGCTGCTGTGCCGTTCCGTTCTCGCATGATACTCCTTTTTTTTTCGCTGGGTCGCTCTCGGCCAAACGACGTTACATAAAAATCGGCCGAACCATAGAAGGCGATACCACCCGTTGCGGTCGGCCAGACGCGAACACCCGATTCACTCTCGTATCTCTCCGATACGAGAGACGGCGAGTCTCTTTCTTTCTCACTCTCCTCAGTCTCTATTTCGTTCCTCTCCATCTTTCGCGATCCTTCTTGTTATTTATGACGAGGGTTTGTACGGTTGTTTTTCTTTTTCTGACTAGGACTCGCCTCTTTTCTCGTCTTTTCCGATCCAATTTTGCCTTTCTGCAATCTTTCTTTGCACACTACTCTGTCGCGGAGTTGTACGTCCATGCGCGGTTCTTCGAGTCCCTTGTAGCTTTATTCACGTTAGTCTCTTCGTAACGAGTGAAACACGCGAAAATCCACTCGCCGCGTTCCCCAATCGATACACCCCGGAGAGTATATTTCATACACGCGACGTCTGCAAAGTTTCTTTTTTTTTTTTTTCTTCATTGTTATATCAACGGATGCATGAAGAATGCAGAAAGGAATTGACGTGGACTAGAGGAGAATAGCTTCGAATATAAAAGATATATATGGTAAGACCGAAAAAGAGGCCAGAGACCGTCGAACCGAGGATAAAAGACAGAGGCGAAAAGGGTCTCTGGATCAGTAGCGTTGGGAAAACTTCTAGGGAGAGACTCGGAGGTATTGACGTCATAGAGAACACACGACGAACGAGATATACGTAGATAAAATAAGGGCCTGACTGATGCCCACATCTGGCCTCATGACGTCAATGCCTTTTCCGAAAACACCTATTAAAATGTTTGTACCAGCAGTGTAGACAACGATATACTTCGTAATATACGTGGAAAGTTTTTCATTATTGAACTTTTATTTTTTGAGATCGTCAGCCGTTAGTGACGATGAACCGAGAGTGATTGGATACTTTTCATCATCGGTGTTAATCAACGATAACGATGGAAATAGAATGGCCACTGTGACGCTTTTTTCTTTTCTATACAGAAACTACACGTGTTACGTGACGAATGATGGGGGCACGAGAACCGAGGTATCCGATGTATTTCTTTATATAATAACTGGGAACGAGAACGCTGATCTCTGGTTGGTTCGAACCTTTATTTACATTTTTGACCTGATCAGACCATATTCCGGTGTCGAGACGAAGGGTTTGGGAACGAGAGAGAAGTAATAAAGGACCGGCTTGTGCGGTGTCGACACTTGTTTTTTTTGTTCATTTTTACCATGATCCCGGAAGTCCTCTCGATGAGAATATCACATACGTTTGCGTAAAATGGCTTGTAGCTTGTTCTAACCGCTCGTATAACCCTGAAATTTTCAAAAAAACCACTTTTTTTTACAGATTTTTATTCTTTATAATTTTAAGAGTTAAAGAAAACAAAAACTTTTAAGAAAATTCTACTCCGTTACAGAGTTATAGCAATAAATGTGACGGAACATCGGGTTCACGTTGTGCTTACCAGAAACTTTAAACGCGTTTTTTCGAAACTATTTTTTTAGACAGTGTCAGCACGATAACTTAGTCAATTTTTAATATTTTTGAACGTTTTTTTATTAAATCTTGACAATCATTTTCTCTTCAGACTGACCAGAGCTTTTTTTAATTTTTTGGTTGGACAATTTTTTATAAATCATTAAACAATAATTTTTTTTTAATGGCATGCTACAGTTTGAAATACTGTAATTTCTGTATTTTTGAAAAAAAAAAAAAATTTGCTCCATCAAACTATTACTACTACATTATTTTTCTAGATGCTTTTGTATTTTTGCAGATTGGATAATTTTTGGTAAAGTTATGATGTTGACAGTGAGGCGTGATGGTTTTCATCAGTAGTCCATTTATATCCGTAAAAAATAAAGTTAATATTTGAAAGAATTAAAAAAATGTTCTTTCTTATAGTTGAAAAGTTAATAAAAAAATCTGAAATCAACTATTTAATTTTTTTTTCACCACATAACCTTTATAATAATTTTTCAAATGTACTTGGTTTTCAGCGCGCGCAGGGGTATGTGAGACGTTGAGGGAGGAAATATGGTTCGGACAGCGTTTTCTCAATGATTTTCATGAATTTTTTTATAGTATAAAAAATGAATATAATTTATTGAAACTTCGAGAATATTTTATACATATATTTAAGTATATACTATAAAATTTTTGAAGAATTTTCTTGAAAAACGCCGGGGATATTGGCGACCCCATATTGCAGGTCACAATCAGACTGAGCATTTTGCGTACATTCTGGAAGCCGCAATTTTCATCTGAAATCAAACGAGGTTGGAATTTACTTTTATTATGTGTCTCTCTTCTATATGAACCTAAATGCTATCAAAAAAATAGAAAATTGAATTTTTTACAGGGGTCAAAACAAAAAAGCATGATTTTTTGCCATTTTTTACAACTTTATTTGCAAAAAAATAATAATTTTAAATAATGATAATATTCCGATTTTAGGTTCATATAGAGCGCAATACTATGAAGTAAGTAACTGCCAATTTTCAAAACGATTGGTTGAAAACTTTTCAAACTAGCGTGTACGCAAGTTAAAAAAAAGTCGTTTTCAGAAAAACGCGCTTATACACGTGGCGCGCTCGGGGCCTGAAGGAGAGCTACTCACTTTAATGGCTTATAACAATAGAACGAGTCGGAATTTTCATTTAAAATTTTATTTTAATATTTTTCAATAGTTTCACTAACAATTTATGAAATTAAAAAAAATCGATTTTTTGAACCGTGTAATCCTATTTCCCCCCTTAAGATTGTATTCCCTCTGCTGTATTCGCTCGGGTACAATGCGAAATTTTCTATAGAATGACGAAATCCTCGGTTTAATGAAGATTAGTCATAGTTATTGAGAGAACTATCGAAAACCGGTGACGCACAATCATTGTTGTGATATATCTTGAACTCGGTGTTCAGCCTCTGCATCAATAAATTTGACTTCGAGGACTCTACATTTATTCCTTCGGTCATTTCCTCGCACAAACTACATTCTTCCTTCTCGTCCCTATAAACATGTGTGTGCGTGTGTGTGTGTGTGTATATATATATATATGTATAATCGCGGAAAGGAAACCTCGCGTACAACGCCTCGCCGCGCTTCACAGTCTCGCTAATGCGATTATCGCCCTTTTACTTCTGCGCCTCGACGAGTGGTATACGGAGATCTATATGTAGCGATTTTTCACGGAACTCTCCTCGCGCGAGATTAAGACTACGGGGTAAGAGTGAAAGACGTGAATTCGCGCAGCCGGCTTTCCATCAATGCGCTCGAACGCCTTTGATACGAGAACAATTGGGAAGAGGAGATGAAGGCGCTCAACAGAGAGAAGACACACTACGATTGACGGTTGAGCGTTGCCAAATGAAAACTACTTGTTCAACTGTGAATTTAACGGCGCGCTTTTCACGATATTCCGCGGGGCATTTTACGAACCCCATTGTGAATTGATTCGACGGTGAACGACAATCCCTTATAGCTTGTAAGAAACGAGGGGTATATATCGTCGTTATATTCAGGGGGGAGGGAAACGAAAATATTTTGAGTATCTGGAAAGTTTATCAACGATCACATTGCTTCCTCATAAAAGAAGATTTATTTTCGTGAAAAATGATTTTTCTGTCATAAATTCATCTTTATTTCGTACAATTGTTTTGTCATCAAATTTTTCATTCAATGTTTATCTACGTATCGGTAATTTCGAGAATATACAATAATTTTTAAATGTTTAAAATGTTCTTTCGACTACAATCCTCGCGTTATTTTCGAGCATTTTTTATACATTGCGACGAATTATTTTCTGCGTCTCAAATCGACACAGATTGGGCACACGGTTGCGAAAGATGGAACGAATATCGTCGTGTGTGAGTGAGATGCTCGATGTGCGGAGCGAAAGAAAAGAAAAGAAGAAAAAAAAACCAGTTATGGTAGGGAGAGAGAAACCGGTCAATGAACCGTCGGCCTAGTTTTAAAAACCAAAACAAGTTCCTCGACGTCTCGGATGCTGTGTGTCGCCGCAGTCTCGCAAGACTTGCGGCCTGCGGTTTAAATTCTCACAGCTCCCATATACATTACATGAATTATACACGTATACGTTATACGTATTGCATGTATCAATTATAATTACTTGGAGATGAGACCTTGAGACTAATGTAATCCCACTGAATTTCGGTTGGTAGCTGCGCAACCAGAAAGACAATTTATTCGAGCAGAACAAAAACTATGAGGTCTGTTCAAAAAGTATCGCGAATTTTGAATTTCCGCGGGCTACGTATATTCGATTTTCGATTTTTTTTTGGCGTTAAGTTGGTACTCATGTCACTGACAGATGCTAAAAAAATCGGCCATTTTGAATGTTTAATTAATTGTTGACAGCTGTTTTGGTTAGACGTGTTTTGGCTTGTCTTCGATTTTTGCCTATTCCAAAAAAAGCAGCTTCCATTGCAACGATTGAGCTTTGGTTTTCACGTCATAACCATAAACCCATAATTCGTCACCAGTTATGACCCTCTGGAGCAAATTTGGGTCGTCGCGGACCGAGTCCAACGGCTCCTTAGCAATGTTAACGCGACACTGTTTTTGTTCGAAATTGAGCAATTTTGACATGAATTTCGCGGCGACCGGTCTCATGCCCGAATCATTTGTAAAAATCGAATAGCACGAGCCAATCGATATGTTTAGTTCCTCAGCAACTTCTCTAACGGTGATTCGACGATTGGCCAATATTATTTTCTTCACTTCATCAATGTTTTCGTCTGTTGCTGATGTGCTCGGGCGTCCGGAACGCATTTCGTTGTTCGCATCTTCTCGGCCCACTGAGAACATTTTGTACCACCGATAAACGTTGCTTTGGTCCAAGGTAGCTTCACCGTATGCCACAGTCAACATTCGGAATGCGTCCGCGCACTTAATTTTGTTTTTCACACAAAATTTCATACGGATTCTTTGATGCATTTTTTGGAATTGGCAAAAATCGAAGACAAGCCGAAACACGTCTAACTAAATCAGCTGTCAACAATTAACTGAACGTTTAAAATGGCCGATTTTTTCAGCATAAGTGAGGGACACGAGTACGAACCTATCGCCACAAAAAAATCCGAAAATCGAATATACGTAGCCCGCGGAAATTCAAAATTCGCGATACTTTTTGAAAAGACCTCGTATATCAAGTAAAACGTAAAACTCGCTTGGTTTCCATATCCATTTCTTTTTTTTACACTCCTTTCGAACGTTGAAGAGTGAAATAATATTTTTTTCAATTATTTTTCCTTGAACAGACTCGTAATTATTCAAATGAATTGTAATTATTTTCCGAACAACTACAAAAGCAAAAAAATTGAACAAATTGAACTGTAAGCAACTACGAACGATTCTGCACGGAAAACAGTCGTTGGCGTTCGATTTATTTCGAACTCTGAGGATAATAGGTTTTTTTTATCGCCAACTTCCCTGTTTCACTAAACGAGTGAAATTAATAGAAAATAAAAAACGAAATGCAACTTATTTTTTCTTGCAACTACAAACGAAAATGCGTTCGCTACGATGAAATGAACGATATTCTATAAAAAGTAAAGTTGCTACATTCAAACACCGTCAAATAAATTAAGTAAATCGTCATTTTTTTCATTCCTATATTTTTTTTGGGCGTTACTACAAACGAAAAAAAAAATAGTTATTGCAAGCGACTAAATACCTAAATCTTAGAGAATCAATGAAAAAAAAATGATTCCATTGAATTCATTAAAGTCGGTTGCGGGGTTCACATAGGTAAGAGATGATTCTCCTTGCACCCCTCAGCGTTGGGAAGCGTCGCGACAACGGTAGCCACCCGTCTATGTAGCTCGCGCAACTTTTACGAGCTCGTAAAACTCACGTGTACCCTCCCTTTATCTACGTGAGACCGGGCCGAGAGCACACGCGGTCCTCTGCGTCGACATCGGATGCGGCACAATTTACTATATACACAAGCATAAAGTCTTTTTTCGTCTTTTTTCTTCCCGCGGCGATATTTGCGGGCGCGAGCATATCGTCGGAAAAATTCGGTAACAATTTAACGATCATGCGACAGAGAGGGATGAAAGCGCTGTGATCCGATATGACCGGTGTGCGGACCTTTTTTTTTTCCCGTCTCGATCATAATATCCTTTATGTAACTATGTGTGCACACCGCGGGAACGTGCCATCGGAAAATCCGGTAAGGATTTAACGATCGTGCGACAAGAAAAAAAAAAAAAGATTCGTTACGTATTGTATAAATTGAAATAAATATAACTGCCCAATTCAACATTATCCGAAGCGTTATATTTTTACTATTGATACTTCCAAAATCGAAAACTGTGGAAACGATTTTCTACGTTAGGGAACGAGATCAACGCATATTCGTTTGTTTCAGGGTTTTCGTGTTTCGTTTATTAACCGCAATGAATGTAAAATTTATCACAAACATTGTTCACTAAAGCCGCGAAGACTCCGTATTCCGGAGCCTACATGACTCAGAAAAGTGAGATGGTTCGCTGCTTCATCGCGTTCGCAAGGGTTGAAATTCTCGTCAGCCCTTACTTCGCGAAAGGCTTCTCGTGCGTGGTTTTTTTTTTCCCGTTCTTCAGCCCGATGAGGTTCTACGGTTTCGTTCGATCGATGTCTCGCACGCGTTGTTGGCACGCGAACACACACCTAAGTCTTTCTGCCCACCCCCTCGATTAATACCGGAAACGAATGATCGAACGGCGATAATTCTTGTGTAATAACATATTTAATACATCGTGTATATGCATTATGCATTCGTATATAGATATATTAGTGAAACGCAAGTGAGAAGCGAGGTGCATTAAGTGTTCGACTTTCCGGCTCGCCCACGGTACATACGAGGTAAACTCTTCGACCATATGTAATATACCCGCCCCGCCACCTGAATTTACCCGTAATGAACGACCGTGTTACGCCGTTTGCATTCCATCGGCGCGCTATATATATAAAACAGGAATTCGCCGATACATGCTCTATTGTAACGCCGTATAGTATGTCTAGCTACACGTGCCTTTGGACGCTTGCGCAATCGACTTGTACACGATATTACGTGTTTTATATTCGTAAATAGGAAACGACGGGGCAATATAGCCCGTCCACGTGAAAAGTCCATGATTCGCTTTAAGGTAGTAGTCTGGTAACTTAAGTGGATTTTCATGTCTTTTTTGAAGGACGATTTTTTGTAGGAAAATAAAAATGAATCTTTTTGGATATTCAGGATATTTTTATTTACATATTAAAGATAGAAAAAAAAAAATTTTTGAAAAAATTTAATAGTTTATTATTATTATTATTATTGATCGAAGTTGGCACCTCGAAAAGAAGCGCGTGGGTGGCCCCGGTGATTTTGGCTCTTGATGTTATCTGAAATCAAAAATTCTTGATAATTCTTAATCTATAGACATGGCATTCTGGTCGGAACTACTGAAGTTAAATTTCATGGATAAATAACAGAATGACATGTCTATAGATTAAGAATTATCAAGAATTTTTTATTTCAGATAACATCAAGAGCCAAAATCGTCTGGGCCACCCACGCGCTTTTTTTTCGAGGTGCCAACTTCGATCAATAATAATAATAATAATAAACTATTAAATTTTTTCAAACAAATTTTTTTTTGTATCTTTAATATGTAAATCAAAACATCCTAAATATCCAAAACGATTCACTTTTATTTTCCTACAAAAAAACGCCCTCCAAAAAGACATGAAAATCGGCTTAAGTTACCAGACTACTACCGTAAGTTCATTGCTTTATTGATTAAATATATTTTACTAGTTGTTCGGAGGATAGTGTTATGGGTTATGGATTTCCCCCCTCGTTGCAACCATTTCAAAACCTGGAATTTTTCCATTATATTCAATAATCTACGAGCTAAAAAAATCTTCAGTATCTCGAAGGCTTTCTATTTTGCCCAATATTTGATATTCACCGTTGTTCACTTTGCCCCAATTTCGTTATAATAAATACATATTTTTGTATAGATTTCCCTTGTTGCAACCATTTTAAAACCTGGAATTTTTCCATTAAATTCAATAATCGACGAGCTATAGAATCTTCAATAGATCTGTTCTGTTTCAACCAAATCGTTTGTTATTTTTTCTTTGTTCGGCCATATTCGCATCATCATATTGAACTTTCGGAAATCGAATCGTTTTGTTTTATTTTTTGCCCAGTGACAAAGCCGATTGGGGATGAAAGCAACACGGATCCGATTTAACACTTCCTCATGCAATGTCTCACGTTGATAAAACGAAATTTTAAACAGTTCCTCAAAGGCTTTCTATTTTGCCAAAAATTCGATATTCACCGTTGTTCACTTCGCCCCAATTTCCTTATAATAAATACATATTTTTCTATGGATTTCCCTCGTTGCAACCATTTAAAAACCTGGAATATTTCCATTAAATTCAATAATCGACGAGCTAACGAATCTCCAATAGATCTGTTCTGTTTCAACCAAATCGTTGGTTGCTTTTTCTTTGTTCGGCCATATTCGCCTCGTCCTCGATGAAAGCAACACGGATCCGATTTGACACTTCCTCTCGCAATGTCTCATGCTGATAAAACGAAATTTTATACAATTCCTCAACGGCTTTCTATTTTGCCAAAAATTCGTTATTCATCGTTGTTCACTTTGCCCCAATCTCCTTAGAATACATATTTTAATAACGCAATTAACGTGGCTCTACAGGTAGCGCATGATATACCGATATCCAGCGTACGAGCCAACATAGGTGGAAACATTTCCGTAATAATGTTTAATTAACAGTTTTATCTTTTCACCAGAGCAGAGCGATCTTCCGCGTATAAACATATATATCGAGCGCTACCACGAGGCATAACTATCGGAATTTTGTGCGCTGTCTGACGAAATGTTTTTCCGTAACGGAACGTTTCGCAATATCTTGTATCGCAAAAGAATCAAAGCATTAATGTTGTTACATATTAGGCGAAGCTCGAAATGAGTTTTTGATCGACCGTAATATGAATTAATATTAAATTTTAATTACATCAGCGGGTACCGTTGATGGCCTTTGGATTTTTCCGTTCGCGCGTATTATAATAGTAGAAATGCAAAAGTTTAACGTGCGCTTGTCGCGTTTGCCATTCTCTTCGTGGGTCATTGTTCCGCGGATCTAATCGAGGTCATATCTAATCGCGAGCTCGGTACTCTGGTGGCAAAGCCCCGTTTTCGATATCTAATCTCTAATGCCGACGTGGTCAATGCACTCTTGCGGACAGCTAACACACGAGCAATATGTATGTAACTGGTGGGTGTACGCCTGTGTATAGACGACTTTATAACGCGTACCTATGGCTTTTCTATCGACTCATATATTGCAGTTGAACAAAACCGATCGCTGTATTTGTCCGTACCAATAATTGAATTGGTGACCATGTTTAGCCATGCACCCGATTTACATATTAACTATATCGAGGGGGAAAACAATTCTTCGGAGTTTCTGATGCTGTCGGAAAAATCTGCAAAAAGCATAAAATGTGGAAAGACTAATGAAATTTGAAAAAAAAATTAGTATTGTGGTTGAACAAACAGTAAGCGCTTGTATACTTTTATCTAAGTGATAATTGATTGACGGATAAAACGCTCGACACAATTATATGATTAATAAAAAATGTGAAGTTGTCAATTAATTACTTATAAATTAATCGATTAATTGAATGAAGTAATTAGTTAAATTACTAATCTATCTATCTTACCTTTAATACTATACTCTCGCGTAATTAAAAAAATAGTCCTTCAACGTATTTAATATTCATAGATATTTCGAGCCTGCCGTCATTATTCGTAATTTTTGTAACGAAGGAATGATACAAATGTGTATTACGCACGTACTTTGAAATTGTCATTAATTGTCACTGAATAAAGTAATTAGTAAAATTACTAATCTATCGTTTAGAATTCATTTTATTTATTCATTAGTTACCTTTAATACTATACTCTCGCGCAATTAAAAAAATAGTCCATTGACGTATTTAACATTCATAGATATTTCGAGCCTGCCGTCGTTATTCGTAATTTTTGTAACGAAGGAATAATGCAAATATGAATCACGCGCGTACTTTGGAATTGTCATTAATTGTCATTGAATTAAATAATTAATAAAATTACCAATCTATCGTTTAGAATTAATTTTATTTATTTACTAGTCCCCTTTAATACTATACTCTTGCGCAATTCAAAAAATAGTCCATCGACGTATTTAACATTCATAGATATTTCGAGCCTGCCGTCGTTATTCGTCATTTTTGTGACGAAGGAATGGTACAAATTTAAATTACGCACGTACAATACTTTGAAATTGTCATTAATTGTCATTGAATGAAGTAATTAGTAAAATTACTAATCTATCGTTTAGAATTAATTTTATTTATTTATTAGTCACCTTTAATACTATATTCTCGCGCAATCAAAAAAATAGTCCATTGATGTATTTAACATTCATAGATATTTCGAGCCTGCCGTCGTTATTCGTAATTTTTGTAACGTAGGAATAATACAAATGTGAATTACGCACGTACTCTGAAATTGTCATTAATTGTCATTGAATTAAATAATTAATAAAATTACGAATCTATCGTTTAGAATTAATTTTATTTATTTACTAGTCCCCTTTAATAGTATACTTTTACGCAATCAAAAAAAAAGTCCATCGACGTATTTAAGATTCATAGATATTTCGAGCCTGCCGTTGTTATTCGTAATTTTTGTAACGAAGTAATGGTACAAATTTAAATTGTCGACATTAGCAATTTTACAACAAGCAATCCGTAGCAATTTTACAACAAATACCGGAGAGCTTATTTCTTTTCTCGTATATTAACAAGCGAGCCGTTTACTATGTTTATTTTTTCGGTAATACATCATTCGCTTTATAAAATTGTTTACAATAAATCAAATCTACCGCTTGTTAATGCTTCATTTTGTCGCACGCGTTTCTGTGTAATAACATTTAATAATATACGTTTGATCGATGTATGCGGTTGGATTATTAATGCCGGAGGAAAATAATAATCTTCGATGATGCTGTTGATGCATGCACGCGTTTGCATACATATATACATATATATATATATATATATATATATATTTATTTATTTCGTTCATTTACATGGATATGCATATGGGATCAATAATAATAACAACGAGTGTGCCAGAAGAGATAATGCATATACATACGCGCCTCAGGCGATATTATCTGTCCAAAGCCGGTCACGCGGAACGTTACGAACGTACGGTTAACGCCGCGAATCCCTTTTGAGATCTCAGCATCATCGACATCTCTCGCGAGCAGCATCTTTTGCGCGCGGCGTATATATATGCATCGCCGCTACAACCGCGCGCTCCTGTGTGCCGCCGTTCGCGCGAAGCTGCAGCAACGATGCATATATACGGCGCTTTAATCTTCTCGGGGAATTTCATTCGATCGGCTGTCCACGATCACGATCCCGGTTTCTATAAACCGGCCAAGATCGCAAATACTTATATTCTCCTACCTCTGTATATTCTTCTCGACCCGATTTATCAGCACTATCCGTTCTCTTCTTGACTCTCCGAGAGCAACGAGTTGTAATAAATAAATAGCGTTGTACACGAGAGAGAGAGAGAGAGAGAGAGAGAGCATATAGTCGAACGGCGGTTGGTCTGCCCCGGTCGTAAATAAATACGAGATGAGAAGCCATCTGACACAGTATGTTACTTTCAACGGTGCCGAGAAAAGAAATTAAATTAAAAAAACGAGAGAAGGTGGTAATGAAGAAGAAAAAAATTGATAGAAATAAAACATTGAGGACGATGAGCTGATTGGGTTAAGACTGTTAAATCATTTACCACGCGTCGATTAAACTTCTTGAATTTTAATTAATATTATTTTAGCTTTTGTTAATGTTACTGAAGAGCTAGTTCTTTTGCAATCAAAGGAAAAAAATATATCGATATGGAGTTGTAAACGTAATTTATTTAAACTTTTTTTTTATATCGCATTTTGACAAAGATAAGCTGTTTACTAAAATGGCTGCAATGTCTCTCACTGGGCAAAGTTCACACTCCACTTTACTCTCAATTCGTAATCATTTGAGCTTTAAAATGACGCTTTGTCTTTTGAACCACGATATCGAGAAGATATATTGAAGATTGAATATAGCAAATAAAAAAAATTCCGAATCGGGAACAACGATATATATTATTTTTTGGCTACACCAATCGTCAGAGTCCAACGGTACATATAGTATGAATTTCGTGATAACCCATGTCTGATTCGTTCAACATTCAATGGTCAGTGGTTGAAATACTCACCATTGACAAACAAAAGGGTTCAACTCTCATCACATTACCGGTTAAATCGCGTCGGTAATACCCGTTTCTTTGATAATAATGAATATATATCCTTAAATATTACTACTATAATAAAACTGTAGAGTTCGTTTGTATGTGTGTATGTTTGTATGTTTGTATGTTTGTATGTTTGTATGTTTGTATGTTTGTATGTTTGTATGTTTGTATGTTTGTATGTTTGTATGTTTGTATGTTTGTATGTTTGTATGTTTGTATGTTTGTATGTTTGTATGTTTGTATGTTTGTATGTTTGTATGTTTGTATGTTTGTATGTTTGTATGTTTGTATGTTTGTATGTTTGTATGTTTGTATGTTTGTATGTTTGTATGTTTGTATGTTTGTATGTTTGTATGTTTGTATGTTTGTATGTTTGTATGTTTGTATGTTTGTATGTTTGTATGTTTGTATGTTTGTATGTTTGTATGTTTGTATGTTTGTATGTTTGTATGTTTGTATGTTTGTATGTTTGTATGTTTGTATGTTTGTATGTTTGTATGTTTGTATGTTTGTATGTTTGTATGTTTGTATGTTTGTATGTTTGTATGTTTGTATGTTTGTATGTTTGTATGTTTGTATGTTTGTATGTTTGTATGTTTGTATGTTTGTATGTTTGTATGTTTGTATGTTTGTATGTTTGTATGTTTGTATGTTTGTTCGATCGCGCTAATCTCAGGAAATACTAATCCGATTTAGAAAATTATTTTCCTACTAGATACCCCATTTACTCAGTAAGGCTTTACGCTATATAACTTTATGCTGTGACCCTAAGAAGCGACGGCGGCGCGTTGAATCGGGGGACGGAAATTCAACGCGGGTGAAACCTCGGGGCACAGCTCGTATTATATATGTCGCGTACAATTTTATTAGAGAGAACGAGGTGAATGAGAAAAAAATATATGTTCGTAACTTCGTCGTTGTCTCTCGTTTAGATAACGATAATGTCTGCCAAGAATCATTCGTGCTAGCTCAAAAGAATTATAAAAGTATCGATGTATATTTTTTTTATTATATAAATATGTATATACGAAGGAGAGGAACACGTCACTGTTCCGATGTACTGAAATAGATCGGGAGCGACTTTTTTTTCGTTATATTTCGAATATCGCGTGGTCGAGGCCGTTTCAATATTCAGAGTACCTAGAGGATAGACGAGAGCTCTGAAAGTCGTTCGTGAAACGCGCGATTTCCGAGAATGTGGCGTGCCTTTATCAAAAGCCCCGAATTATCGACTCATTTTTTTTCATCTTTCCAATATATAACTCCCTGGACAGGTCCCACCTGCGCCCCCCAGTCCAGTATCTATAGTTAACGTACTACATAACGTATTTAATAAATATATACTACGACGAGTTTCCTCGTGGCTATTGCGTTCAGGTCCGGGAGACAAAAAAATCCTCGCAAGAAACGCGCGTGGCCCCGTTAATGAGCCGTCCGTCTCATCGTGTAAAATTCTCCCGAATTCCTTCACGTGTAATTTCGATTAATCATTAATAAAAAAACAACTGCCACAAACCACACATCAATACCGGGAGCAACGTTTTGGATCAGTTGAGCGCGTCAGCGAATGTCTCGCGTTTTTTTTTTTAATCTTTTGCTATGTATAGTCTCCATCGATTACGACGAGTCGAAATTTCAGACGATTGAAAAGAATTAGATACAATAGTTCCAATATAGTGATATAGTTGTCGCGAGACGCGACAGTGGCGCGACGCCAAGTAGTCAAACGATAGTTCTCAAGAACGAAGCCCGAAATGCTGCCGCAATGGCATAAAATTCAAACGTTTCCGTATCAAGTTAAACAAAAAATCAGGTAAATTCAAAAATTTCATAAGCATTCAACTATAATTTAGATATAATCATTGATAACGCGATTTCAACGTTTGCTCTTAAAAAAAATAAGTGTTTAAGAATCCCCATTTTTCCAATTCGCAAAGTTCTGCAAAAGGCACCAAGGGACCTCGCGTCATTTTAATAAAAATGTCCCAAATCACGATGGAATAAATCGTAAAACGTATCTGTGACTTTTGGACATGTCGACCGTATGATAATTCAAACCGCGCATTCGATACAAATTCGAGAATATATATTTACATAATATCATTGAATTAATCTTCAACCTCCCCGAAACAAAGTTAATATATCGGCGAAGAACAAGGATAAGAAAATAAAACGTATAGAGCGAACCTATAGACATGAACGAAGAGGTCCTCTCGTCGCATGTCCCCCTCATCTCGACGACCACGAAACGGCCATTATTGTCAGCCGTGCTCGCACCATTTCTATATTGTCTCGTAGCTCTTTCTTGGTATATAGAATGAATTACGTTATGTTTACGATGGGATAACGTAGCGGGGCTGGTATTAGTGCGCGGAATGGGATATCACAGCGGTATTGCCAGTGTGGGCGTCGTAATGCTTGTATTAAATAATAATTCATCCGGTGTGCTGTTGGAGAATCAGAATGGAGCGAATGGAGAGAAAAAAAAAGCGAGAGGTCGCAGGAGGTGGACCACCGAAATTGGCTGGTTGCGCAACGAGTACCACTCTTCGGCCATATAGTCTCTGACTATATGTAACGTACATAAGCGGTTATACTCGTGTTATATGTGCAGGATGTGAAAGAGGAACGACTTGGTAACCGCGAAGTTGTGTCCTCTACTCGTAGTCGAGGAGCGGACAGACCTAGCAGGTCCCTTCAAAATATCCTGGTGGATTCTACGGATTTTGAGACGCCAATTACGAAAATGTTGATTACTTTTCGCTAGAAATAATGATTCACTTGTTATGAACACAAAATATATATTTATTTTCTATCAGGCAACATTTATTCCAGAAAAGAATCGGTAGCACGTCTAAACATCACTTTGTAATTACTTTACTGATAATAACATCGCAGGCGAAAAATACACAGCGCATATTTATATATCTGGTTTAGTGGGTTTTGTTCGGTTTTGGTTTTTGGGTTTGGGTTTTGGGTTGGGGTCTGGGTTTTGGGTTGGGGCTTGGGTTTTCGGTTGGGGTTTGGGTTTTGGGTTGGGGTTTGGGTTTTGAGTTGGGGTTTGGTTTGTTTTGTGGCGATCAAAACCCAATAAAACCCAACAAAACTCAACAAAACCCATTAAACCGGATGCGCCGTGTAGTTTTCGCGTGCCGATGTTATTATCCGTGAAGCAATTGCAACGTGATGTTTAGACATGGAACCAAAGAATCGTGATAATATATTATATATGTGCGATGGTGTATGAAACCGGAAGTGACCAATTTCTTAATTGCTTTCGTATCTACGCCATTTCCGAAAGTATACACGTCTCGAGCAACTTCTTCTCGAATCTTCACTTCTTTTCCCTTTTATATTTTATATACTCGTCCTCGCTTTCAGAGGTCCCTCGTTGAAGCTTCATAACTTCAGGGAACACCAGAGTTATCTGTGGCGAAGACCGGACAAGCTCGGATGAGGCATTCTCGAAACGCCTCATTAATTCACCAATGTGCTTACAGAGTGGTCGATTATGATAAGCGTTTCGTCGAAGAACCAAAACTGGATTGCGGCCATTTCCCATCAAATCGAGAACCGGCCATCTTTGCTCAAACACTAGCAAAGCTATCATGCCTATACAGTATATATATACGTCCTTTTATATATTTTTTTAATCACATTGATGTAGAATTTTTTTGGCGTTTTCTTTTGATACTGTCCGAGAAGCCTGAACAGATAATTTTCGTACAGGCACTGTTGCATTCGTCCCTAATTATTTTTCATGACGAGCCGCGGAATGATGGACGGGGGAGGTAATCGAAATAGTTAGCTACCCCTTGATATTGGTTGTAGACCGGTTCTTAGTGTTTATTTTAGAATCGAATAGACACCGAAATAGGATGCCGGACAATCCTTGGATGAAGAAAAATTTCACAAGAGTGTCTAACTGTTTTTTTTTTTAAGTTGCCAATATTTAGACTACACCAATGCCAATTTCCGATTTTTCGGAATAGTCCACAATGTAATTCACAACTCCCTCGACGTCTAATGGCATTATCGGTAGTTATTCATCGCGATTAATCCCCGCTGACCGTGAAAGAGAAATCCTAACGTACATCACATTCACAGATTATGCTCGAATAAGCTAATCTATAATTTTAGCCCATTAACTGTACTTTGAGATGGTTTGGCGTGTATTGCAGGCAGCGTAGATAAATACCGGTTCGTGGAGAATTTCCGTGCGATCCTAAAGGGGCACTACACGCAAAGTAGCACATCAGGAGGATATAACGTCGAATTCACTTACTTCGTAATATTGACGAATTAGATGTGTATATGTTTATCCACAAATGACATTCGATCCGCACCATAGGATATACATTGCCAACATCATAGTCTATCAGGTCATCAAAATACGCATGCGCCTTCTAATGCCTGAATACATTGACGGATGTGACAGAGTATACGTCGCGCATCAACCCCTATTCCGGGAGGGAGTTCATACGGGGAAAGTACACGAGGGCTTCGAGGAATTCGTGCATAAAGAGAGAGCACATACGAGATATATCGATTCGCAAAAGGCCTAGAGCGACGACGCCCTTCGCAGTAATTTGCGATCCTGACGAGTCGCGTTTACGCCGTAGTCCTCACTTCCTGCCCCGTTCTCATCCACCCATTCGACACACGCGCGTAAAACTTTTTCGCTATTCCAATTTCAGCACCGACCGATTCTCGACCCGCTGGCCTTAAACGTCATAGTGATTGGACCACCGGAGCAGTCCTTAACAGATATTCAATGGTTAACAACGAGGGGTCCAATCGTCAGGGGGTTGAAATTACATCGATCGCTTCAGTGAAGATATAGTGTGAACGTTGTCCTGATAATACAAGTTCTCAATAGACTGACTATTTCTAAATAGCTCGTTCGTAATATAATGTGTCA
The DNA here is from genome assembly GCA_958009045.1 of Oxytorus armatus. Lineage (NCBI taxonomy): Eukaryota > Metazoa > Arthropoda > Insecta > Hymenoptera > Ichneumonidae > Oxytorus > Oxytorus armatus. The sequence goes on along the minus strand of OY253749.1, from coordinate 20,028,564 downwards.
AGACGCAATTGTCGATGTTCCATTGTGTATTTGCCCAATTAAAAAAAATTCACAATTGTCCTAACATATGGTCAACCATCACGTGGATTTCTTGGACACTGAAATGGGCTGCTGTACGGAAGTATGCTTGAAGATTTTATGGGGTGAAAACTTAAGGCCGTGCGAAAATTAAAATAAGATACTTGTACGAATCTGAATGCTATGGCGAAGTGCGATAATCCTATACACTTGACAACCAAAGTATGATACTTTAACGTACTTCAAGGACAAAGGATAAAGCGATTATACATCACGACGTTACCGAGTATATGTTTGTACACACCTGACGCCTGCGGGAGTGTACTTTCGTCGGCCTGGGCCTTGAGGTACTTCAGGTCGTCAAACGGTCTAAGAAGGTACAGAATCCATTGGCACATTCAATTATGAACGAAATCAAGTACTTGCGTGGGCTCTCCAACGCTTAGGTTCTACATTTTAACTCGGGATCGATGGAGGGTGGCCAATGATAGCTTCTATCCTGCCAATGGAAGTTTCGCGAAATCCGGCATATACAAAGTGCGGACCACCCTCGTAGAGAGGGAAGAAGCGAGTGAGGGAGGGGGGAGTGGAGCAGACAGAGACAGGGATCTACAAGGGTATCTCTATGTGTTAGGGGGAAAGGATCTGCGTTCTTTGTCGTTGCGGGAGTGAGATGAGTATTCAACCCCGGTGCATCGGGCATGCGCGGATGAAAACCGAAAGTGCACGCCCATCCAGTACCCAACCGCCCCTGAACCTAGACCTACACACCCCCGTTCGACCCGTTGCTCCCACGGGTATTCCCGAAGGTTGCTGCATCGCTCCCGCAGTGGGGATCCCCTCCAATATCCCCCCCTAACGCCTCTTCCATCAACTCCACTACCGCGCCACCGCCATCGCCCCGCGTAGTTATCAAGCGCTCCACGACTTGAGGGTTGCCGCACGGCCTCCGAGTTTTTCCGCACACCACCCCATGGTCAACCCGTTGTCCCCAACCTTCAAATCGTCCCACCCAAATCGACCACCCAACTCCCCCATGCTCCCGGAGTTGGAAGAAGGTTGGAGGGTGGTCGGGCACCCCCAGTGCAGTGCACGGAGTATATACGGGCATTATAGTGTATAGGAGTGAAGGTTGTTTCACGGGCGCTCAGCCAGAGCTCGCTGAATACATTCCAACTCGAGTGGAGCACCTCTGCGTATACCGCAATCCGAGCTTTCAGAAACGTATCTCGATAGTTTTATCTCTTGAATTTTATCGTTCCTTCAGCAATTGCAATAGTCGCGATGCGGTGACCTTTTCAAGAAATTTACGATTTGGTATAAATATCACACTTTTTTTTTCTATGTAAAATAAAAAAATTGTCGCCCTCGATTAGATGAGCTCGATCCATCATTAAGCGCGGAAATAGGGTTAGGACAGCGTTTTCTCAATGATTTTCATGAATTTTTTTATAGTATAAAAAATGAATATAATTTATTGAAACTTTGAGATAATTTTATACATATATTTAAGTATATACTATAAAATTTTTGTACATATATTTAAGTATATACTATAAAATATTAGCGACCCCATACTGCAGGTCACAGACTCAGCATTTTGCGTACATTCTGGAAGCCGTAATTTTCATCTGAAATCAAACGAGGTTGGAATTTACTTTTATTATATGTCTCTCTTCTATATGAACCTAAATGCTATCAAAAAAATAGAAAATTGAATTTTTCACAGGGGTCAAAACAAAAAAGCATGATTTTTTGCCATTTTTTACAACTTTATTTGCAAAAAAAAAATTATTTTAAATAATGATAATATTCCGATTTTAGGTTCATATAGAGGGCAATACTATAAAGAAAGTAACTGACAATTTTCAAAACGATTGGTTGAATATTTTTCAAACTAACGTGTACGCAAGTTCAAAAAAAGTCGTTTTCAGAAAAACCCGTTTGAAAAAGTAGTACCAAGAAAAACAAGCAATACGGGGTCGCTAATATTTTATAGTATATACTTAAATATATGTATAAAAATTTTATAGTATATACTTAAATATATGTATAACATATTCTCAAAGTTTCAATAAATTATATTCATTTTTTATACTATAAAAAAATTCATGAAAATCATTGAGAAAACGCTGTCCTAACCCTATTTCCCCCCTTAATGGCTTATAACAATAGAACGAGTCGGAATTTTCATTTTTAATTTTGGGAACATATTTTTCAATAGTTTTACCAACAATTTATGAAATAAAAAAAAATCGATTTTTTGAACCGTCTAACCCTATTTCCTCCGTTAATATATAACTTTTTTTTTCTAATTAATTATCAGTTTAGGAAATACAAAATTGTACTCGACGTAGTTTTTCCGATGATGAAAACGAAATCCTCAAATGGCACAAATGATATGTACATGCGATTGATTTTTATATCCTTCAGTTTTCGTGATATCCATGATGGACACACGTTGGACGAGGGATGAGAAAATTTATTGTGATTTCGTTTTTGCATTAGGTCGAGGGAAGAGAAAACGTAAAATATTTGAACATAAGTTTTTATTATTAATATATATGTGTAAGATATTGCAAACTCCGGATCGGCTTACTAGCCTCGTGAGACACCGAAAAGACCGCGATACCTGACTCATTGTGCGAAAGTCTCTCAGGCATTCATATGCATAATCTTGTATATTCATATGTATCTACTTTATGTACGCTGTCTCATCCACTGTATTATACTATTTGAACGTTCCGTGAACTATCAAAATGTTGAACATAATACCATAAAATACGAACTGGTATCGATATATTCATATACCGTTCGAATTTCTTTGTTTCGTGCAATAGCTAGTCAACCCTTTCTCCGTTCGTGCGCTGGTTGTATTCCCTTTGTTCTATCCGTTCTATTGCCGGATTTCTAATCGAGTATTCCCGTTGACGTTATTATGAGAGAAGATATCCTTTCGAGGATTTTCCATTCTATTTATCTCATCTCGTCCGCTCTTTCAAAAACAATCTGACCGAATGGGTAACCGCTTCTCTCGTTTTTATACCTTTTTATCTATACCACGGCCTCACTCACACGCACACAAACGTTGAAAAGCGACGATAAGGTACATCGATTCCAAGCACATGAAGGGAAGTAACTCGTGTCCCTTTACGTGTTAAATTATTCGAATTACGCCCTTTCGCTCACTAGGAATCGATGGATATATAACCATAGTGTACCCTCATTTGTACTCTCACTCTACAATTCCTTCTCCGAGCCCCGGCAGCCCATAACGGGCGCCTTACGCTTTACACCACGGCGACGAAGCCGCCGAACCGGCATTGCGAGGGCTCGTCATTCATGGCCAACGTCCTAGAAACCCGAAACGATCAAAACAACTTTTTCATCTCTCGTATACTTGTACACTTGCATATACAGTATTCATACAAGCATATACGTGTATCGGGGTGATCCTCATGGCCGTACACGTCGATATATGTGTGTATATATGTCGGGGGTCCTCTTCATGAGAGTGGCACGGTGCACGATGCTTCTCGAGGACCAAGGGATTATCCTTTACCCGGCGCCCGGTGTATACGCAATTTCTTATGTATATATATATACACACAGATCGAGACTTTGTGCCTGCGGGCTGTTAGGACCCCCCTTGCCCCAATTTCGGTCGTTTTTCACCCCTCTCTCGTCCCCGCCCCCCCGCGCCAACCCCCTTTTCTCGTTTCGGTACTATGTGATCGAACAAGGTCCCGTTCGTTAGATTTTCTCGAACGACTGACCCGGTTCTCTCGCACCCCTATATTTTCTCACCGTAAACCTCTCGCACTTTTTCTGCTGTTATAACGCCATCAAACGCCTCCCTCCCCTAACTCCTCTTTCACCTTTCGCTTTCGGTCTTCCAGGGGCTCATTGATTCTACCGCTGATCTCTATATTTACGGGATTTCGCAAAAAAAAAAAAAAAAAAACCCCCGACGTTGGGCTTCTCTCGAAATCGGTGCCAGAACGAGACAATGGATTTAACGGTGTGAACACAATGTTTTTACATCTTTTGCCTGGCTGTAGAACCATTTATGTATACATAGATAGCGGCATTAGAACATTACACAGGCCTAAATGACAAAATTAATTTTAAACAAAATTTTATGCAAGCTTTCTCGATGACGACGCCTGATTCCATCAAGTCTTTATTGTGCCGTTTCGTGTGTCAATCAAGCTGACTTAAGGTAGTAGTCTGGTAACTTAAGCCGATTTTCATGTCTTTTTTGGAGGGCGTTTTTTTGTAGGAAAATAAAAATGAATCGTTTTGGATATTTAGGATGTTTTTATTTACATATTAAAGATACAAAAAAAAAATTTTTTGAAAAAATTTAATAGTTTATTATTATTATTATTATTGATCGAAGTTGGCACCTCGAAAAAAAAGCGCGTGGGTGGCCCCGGTGATTTTGGCTCTTGATGTTATCTCAAATCAAAAGTTCTTGATAATTATCAATCTATAGACGTGTCATTCTGGTCGGAACTACTGAAGTTAAATTTCATGGATCAATAACAAAATGGAAAAGGACGTTTTTTTTTTCAAAGTCCGCCGTTTTGTTATTTATCCATGAAATTTAACTTCAGTAGTCCCGACCAAAATGACATGGCTATAGATTAAGAATTATCAAGAATTTTTTATTTCAGATAACATCAAGAGCCAAAATCACCGGGGCCACCCACGCGCTTTTTTTTCGAGGTGCCAACTTCGATAAATAATAATTATAATAATAAATTATTAAATTTTTTCAAAAAATTTTTTTTTTGTATCTTTAATATGTAAATAAAAACATCCTAAATATCCAAAACGATTCATTTTTATTTTCCTACAAAAAAACGCGCTCCAAAAAAAAAATGAAAATCGGCTTACGTAACCAGACTACTACCTTGAAGACGCTGTAAAACCATCATATATCCCTACACCAAATGTTGGATCCAAAATATTTTTTCCGTAGGTGCCTTGAATTTTTTTGGGAAAAAAACAAATCCGCCAAAACGTAGAAATGACGGATGCCGTTCGTGAGACTTAGGTCCTTTCCTCCGGAACAGCGCAAAAGATAATGAACCTTCGAAATAATTCGATTACAACTTTTACTGATCATAATCGATCGGTCGGTGTTTCGCACGAACGTTAAAAAATGATGATGGAAAAACATAGCTCTTGTACAAGTTGAGGGGAGGCCTCGAATGAATCAAACGCACAAAAATCCTTCGCGCAACCGCAGCAATACTATAGAATTTTCATTCGCAAGCATACTCGCTCATACACATATACACATATTTATGATCGACGGTGCACTGCCAGCAGTAGCTGTATAATTCTCTGAGCTATTCAACAAGAGCGGCTCTGAATTCACTCTCCCGTTTGGTACTCGGTCTCGTATTTCAAAGACTTTACGATTGGCAATAAAAATTATGGAATGTAATCCGACACGTATCGAGTTACCTATATATAATACAACGTACCTTAAGTTCATATATATATCTGTACGTGCGTCTAACTCTGATTCATTTTGTGTTCTTAGAGGAAGCATCTCGCCCGGATACGGTGCGTTCGTAACAAGAGAGTCGGCGACAAACTAATGCACGATGACTGACTCGCGCGATGACTGACGAACATAGAGACACAAATTGATGTCTGAATGCTAACGCCAGGTAAGCGAAATCAACGGCTATATTGTTTATGGCGTTTTTTCGTTGTTGCCCAAATTCAATCGTACCAGAATGAAAAATTAAACTTCCCGCCAATCGTGGGAATGGATCGTACAGTCAGCTGTCGTACCGCTGACGCGCTGCTACAAGTGTTTTGTGTGTAATGCTCTTTCTTCTGCGATTGCGAAGCCCACACCGGGTCGATATGTACGGGTAATTTTATATATATATATATTAGGGCGATTTTTTTTTTCGACTATTTTTTTTTCTCAGTCCTCACTTGAAATTTTGTTGGATATGTCGAAAAACAAATTCCCTGAAAGTTACAGCCCTTAATATTAATTCTAAGTACTTTCCTCTAGCGTGAAAAGATTTTCCATCTAAAATACCCGTAAATCGAATTTTTTTTTTTTATCAAAATTCTATAACTCAGCCGCATTTTATGCTATCATATTGTTCTTGGTTTCGATTTACTCGGAATAAAACAATCTAGAAAAGTGCCTATTGCGGCGAAAGTGTAAATTGTACTGGTGAGTTGGTACGGGTCACTGAAGTTGATTTTTACCCAAAATTCTCGTTTTTTTGCTGTTATCTCCGAAACAATTAACTTTACGAAAAAAATGTAAATGAAAAATTTGTTGGAAATTTAATTTCCTTAAAAAAAGGATCTATCGGCCCAATTGCTTAGATTAATATTTCTTGAGATATTGAACTTTATTTTTTTTAATTTTTTTTATTAATTAATATTTCATATTTTATAAATTTTATACTACTCAAAAGTTAAAGTTCAATATCTCAAGAAATATTAATCTAAGCAATTGGGCCGATAGGACGTTTTTTGTAGGAAATTAAATTTCAAACAAATTTTTCATTTACATTTTTTTTGTAAAGTTAATTGTTTCGGAGATAACAGCAAAAAAACCGAGAATTTTGGGTAAAAATCAACTTCAGTGACCCGTACGAACTCACCAGTACAATTTACACTTTCGCCGCAAAAGGCACTTTTTAGATTGTTTTATTCTGAGTAAATCGAAACCAAGAACAATACGATAGCATAAAATGCGGCTGAGTTATAGAAATTTGAAAAAAAAAAAAAAATTCGATTTACGTGTATTTTAGATGGAAAATCTTCTCACGCTAAGGGAAAGTACTTAGACCTAATATTAAGGGCTGTAACTTTCAGGGAATTTCGTTTTCGACATATCCAACAAAATTTCGGGTGGGGACTGAAAAAAAAATAGTCGAAAAAAAAAAGTCGCCCTAATATACATATATACATGGTTACCGTGGCGATCTGCAATGTGTCCATCATAGCGATCGCAACGAGCAGGGCCAAGGGTCGAGCGTGAAACTGGGTCGTTCGAGATTCGATATCGACATACCAACGAATTCAAATGCCTACTGAATTCGTTGCCGTTACACACCGCACTGATATAATTGAGAGGATATACGCGGATCGATACAGGATGTGCAGGGACGGGTTTGAAATTCCGAACTGCGAAAGCTCCGAACGTGTAAAACTCCGAATTTGTGTGCGGGCATCCTAAAAGTTTTGGAAGTCATAAAATTCAATGTTTTTAAAGCATAAGTGTCATTGCCAAGAATAGTGATACACCAAGGATTAAATGATAAAAATTAATTATGGAACCGACTGAAAAGCGTACTGAACATCGAAACCCAAGTACATAAAAAACATCTTCTTTTCATAATTAGAAAGCACAGGATTCCGAAAAATTGTGGTTGTGGAAAACCGATTTCCCGAACGGTTAAGTTCAATACGGTGAAAGGTTAAAAAAAAAACCAAAATATCGAGGTGAAATATATTAGAATTTGTATGTCCAGAAAAGGTTAAAGACATGGTAGTGTATAAATCTGCAATAACGAAAATTTTTCGCTTCGCACTCGATATCAGCGATTTCAATAGACAATTTTGTTACGTGTCGCAGATACATCATTGAAATGAGCAAACAAAATTAGACATCCTTGGCTAAGTACGATCGAAAATGGACTGACTCGAGATTTGATCAGGTGACGTATATGAGCGACTATGAACGCATGCGAATGTGTCATCTCCATATGTCACTTATTATTATGTAGATAACCGAGAAATAACAAGCTGCTGATAAGCGATTACAGATCGGCTCGATAGTGAGAATGTACCCGTCTAATTCCGCGACTACGAATTTTAACGGCGACGTTCTATAAATATCCACAGAGTCAACATAGCGCTTTAAAGGAGATTCAAATGGAAATACGAAGTGTAGATAAGAAATTGCCAGTTCTTTCGCGATTCGAGATAAGCCGCGATAATATAGAGGTCACAGGTACATCGGTATTAGAATTCTTGATATTTGTTCGAAAAAAAGCAAAACTTACGATAGCGAAAAAAAAAAAAATGAAATTATAACAAACGACGTTTGCACATACCTAATCGTCAATTTATTTCTTCTGTATCTGACTATGTCTCGTTTTTTTTTTTTTCCATATGAGAAATCTTTTGATTTGCATAACGAGCGTGAGTGTCGAAGAGAGCGGTGTGCGTCTGCCGATAAAAGGTAGTCGAACGGCAATTTCCGTGGGATCGGTTATATATAAGCGAAGGGGTAGTTGAAGTTTACGCGTTTGCACGAGAGACCAACGAGGCCTGCCCTCTTCCAGTTCGTTTCATGATGCCCACGGGGACGAGAGAGAGAGAGAGAGAGTCCTCGAAGAGAGGAAAAGGAGATGAGATCTTGTGGATAGGAATAATCGATAAATAAATAAATGTTTGGTAGGATGCTTTCGGAGGAAGGGATGAGAACTCGCGATGGAACCTAGTGCGGGTATAAGACATTCGCGAAGTTTTAGAGTCGCTATCCGACGATGATGGCGACGTATCGTACGGAGACGTACATCGAAGCGAGGGGGAGAGAAAGAGAGAGGTGCGAGAAAAAAGAAAGAGGAACGGGAAGAGTCTGTAACGCGTGTGCGATTTAAAAAATAAAAGAGATCATTCTCCCGCGGAACGGTCTCGACCTTGCGCTAAATTTAAAGAGGGTTCCCCGCTAGTAATTTAGCGACGACCGCATTCGGATCTTGTCGCAACGGGTCCCACACGAACGAATTCACGATAGAGACTCGCGCGAACTTTAAATGACCGATCCCCCGGCGTCGTCACTATGCGTTTCGGTCGACCAATCGACCAACCTGTGCCTCACTGTTATCTATTCGTACTCTATTCAAACGGCCGATTATATCTTCGGACCAAACAGGCCGCAGATACGTACCAAACTAAGCCAGCCAGAGTATATATACATGGGTGTGTGGAGATACCTAACCACGGGCTCTATGAACTGTGAGACAGAAACGAAAAACAAGAGATAGGCAAAATGTCGTGCCAATTATATATTACTAGCGAATCCCGACAGACGTTATTCTGCCTGTGTATATTTATTTACCTCTGTACATATAAAAATGAACGATGGAAATGGTATTCCATCTCAAACTCACTCACCAATTATTAATAATAGTCACGATCATTTGTTATTATTGAGGATTGAGGACACTAAAAATCACAAATCATTCAGTTTTGTTGTCGATATGACGGCGAGTTACAACAAAGTGGATAGCGCGAAGATATTCTCCATGCTCAAATACCTATGTATACCAATTTTCATTGCGATCGGTTGAACGATATTGGAATTGATGTGCTGCAGCGCCATCTATTGGCGAGTTACAACAAAGTAGATACCATAAAAACCTTCTCCATGAAAAAAATACATATATGTGCCAACTTTCATGGTGATCGGTCAAACGGTGTCGAAGTCTATTAAGCTCAAACAGATATACCAACATGCATCTATCTCTCTATATTATATAAATATATCGCCGCCGCCGCCGCCGCCGCCGTGTACAAGAGTTGAGGGGGGGAAGGATGGAATGGCGGGGCGGAGGGGGTAGCGCCAACCGCGCAGGGGGGCTAAGCCCCCCTAGTATATACGAGGTCTGTTCAAAAAGTATCGCGAATTTTGAATTTCCGCGAGCTACGTATATTCGATTTTCGATTTTTTTGTGGCGTTAGGTTGGTACTCGTGTCCCTCAATTATGCTGAAAAAATCTGCCATTTTGAATGTATAGTTAATTGTTGACAGCTGTTTTGGTTAGACGTGTTTTGCCTTGTCTTCGATTTTTGCCTATTCCAAAAAATGGATCAAAGAATCTGTATCAAATTTTGTGTGAAAAAGTAAAATTGAGTGCGCGGACGTATTCCGAATGTTGACTGTGGCATATGGTGAAGCTACCTTGGACCAAAGCAACGTTTATCGGTGGTACAAAATGTTCTCAGAGGGCCGAGAAGTTGCGAATAACGAAATGCGTTCCGGACGCCCGAGCACATCAACAACAGACGAAAACATTGATGAAGTGAAGAAAATAATATTGGCCAATCGTCGAATCACTGTTAGAGAAGTTGCTGAGGAACTAAACATATGGATTGGCTCGTGCTATTCGATTTTTACCAATGATTTGGGCATGAGACGGGTCCCCGCGAAATTCGTCCCAAAATTGCTCAATTACGAACAAAAACAGTGTCGCGTTAACATTGCTAAGGAGCTATTGGACTCGGCCTGCGACGACCCAAATTTGCTCCAGAGGGTCATAACTGGTGACGAATCATGGGTTTATGGTTATGACGTGAAACCAAAGCTCAATCATCGCAATGGAAGCTGCTTTTTTGGAATAGGCAAAAATCGAAGACAAGTCAAACCGCGTCTAACCAAAACAGCTGTCAACAATTAACTAAACATTCAAAATGGCCGATTTTTTCAGCATAAGTGAGGGACACGAGTACCAACCTAACGCCACAAAAAAATCGAAAATCGAATATGCGGTAGCCCGCGGAAATTCAAAATTCGCGATACTTTTTTCACAGACCTCGTATATATAGATTTTATTTTTTTATTTTCTTAGTTCCAACGTATGTACCCTTTCGGGTTTTTACGTATGGTCCTTCCCAATTCCATTTTTTTTCCATTTTTCCCCCTATCACTCCCTACCCGCACTTCGCTAGGCTAACCTAACTTCCATTGCGCCCGCAGACGTCTTAGCTACACTGTATCGCATTTGCCATGGACACAGGGAATCTGCGGAAAACCTGTGTCGATACAGACGGCTTTGTTTTTACTCATTGTAAGTCTACTAGAGACGTTTTGAAAACCCCCGTCAAAACCCAAAATCGATGAAACGCGAGCCAAGTTATGACCATTTGAAATTTCGACATTTTTGAGTTTCCGAAAAGGTGGGCAAAAAATGAAAAATTATTTATTTATTTTTTTTTCAATGTTACGATATCCCATTTGATCGGAAGTTTTCCACTGATTACGAATAACATCGAGTTTTTGTCGAAATCTCAAAATATTAATGTGAAAAAGGCGAAAAACGAAAGAAAATCAATTTTTGGACGATTTTCAATGAAATTTCGAGTTTCTCAAAGAAATGGCTACTGAATTAGTAATTAGCGAGTCAAAATACATCGATATAGCTTCCTAAAAGAAAATTAAAAAATAAACATTTTTTTTGCATTTCGGGTAAAAAGAAGTGGTTTTACTAAAAATCGCTGTAACGTTGCTTCCCGTTGGAGTTGAAACCTCACTCTGTGCTCATTCTTTTCGTAACCGTTCAACCTTTAAAATGCCACTTCGTTTATTGAGCTACGATTTTTTTTCCATTTTTCATAAATTTTCAAAGATGCACCATCGATTTTTGCGAATTTTTCCATACTGCAAAATCGCCCCTTGACCGGTGCAACTTTAAGAGGTAGTTTCATCCCTTGAAACCGTTTTTTCGTCGATAAAAAAAAATACGTGTCGCTTAGTTTTTAATGCTCTATAACATACATGAGTTTCAACAAAATTGGAGGGGGTCACCTCGGGTACTTTTCTTGTCAGTTACAGTTGTATTTACTACGTTATAAATTCGATAAAAACTGCCTCTCCCGCTCAACAGTCGGCGCGCCAGCCAGCGCACGGCTAAGCGGTCGTTCATCCAAGTACTGCTGCTAAAGCAGCTTAACTTGGGTGATGGCCAGAGCCGCGCACGTCCACTGTTGTCCGTCTCGTGCCAATTATATTTTCATAATAAAATTACGTTAAATAAAAAAAAATCGTTGATTACTATCATTCGTTACCTAGCGGTGCATCGAAAATTTCTGAAGAGAACAGCAAATTATCTAGATCATTGGCTGAATATGACAGAGAATTATCTGGACCATATTGTCCAATGGTAACAGGAAGTTATCGAGATTATTGTCTAAGTAAAATTCGTCAATTGTTGAAATCATCATCACTCTCTCGAAGAAATGTATATGCAATTCACGACAATTCACTCAATTCATATTCGACAGGCAACGCGTTCGTAGATGCGCTGTCGAATATACTTGAGTATTTTATGAGACGCGTGAACATGCCAAAAGTGTGTAAACCAGGGAATTCACACTTTTATCTAAAGTATACAAAGGGTCTAAAGAATATTAGGTCGAAATAATCTGCTAATTTTTATAACGCGGAAAATCGTGAGCATCTGTAGAATCGCACAGAATCCAAGAATCATCGCGGAATGTCACAATCAATCGCGCCAGTAATGTTTTGCAAATGGGCCATAAGATCACAAGTACACGCGAATAAATTGGAAACGAGTAATATTGCAATAGTCTTTATTACGTCGTTCAAGCGAAGCGACCGAGTCACGACGGTATATATTTGCAAATGCACATGTAATAGCCGTATAGCCGAGGAATGTCAGCTAGAAATTATTTAATGTTCATACATTTTTATTACAACTACGCGCACGCGTGTGGGTACGTCAATGTGCGTATAAATCATAAAGCGCGAGATACCAGTGAGACTTGCAAATTATATTCGATCGTTGGCTCACAATGTAATACTCGCGGTGCCCGATCTACCATAAAGTGAGTCTCGGATACCGAGAGCTGTAAGTACCAATCGAACGTGGTAAATCCTCTAATGATAACTTCGAGTCTTGAGTAATTTCCAACATTGGACACTCTTTCACGTTTTTTTGTCTCTGCGCTTGAAACTACAGTCAGTCGCGGAAGCTTCGTACACTTTTCATTCCCAATTTCATCCTCGGTCGTTAATCGGCCTTTGCTATGTTACCTAATACATCTAATCGCGCTACCGCGCCGTAAGAGTTCCGGGCAAGACAAAATGGACGGCCTGCGTGGTGTAAAAATGCATGGATTGGACCAGACATCTCGGACGACTTACCCGAACATTCTTCCGTGCAGATGGTCCTAGTGTCAATGTCATCAGTATTTGTGATTGAAGAAGCGTTACCATTTGGCGTTCCACTCGTTATGGTTGCGGCAAGAGGTCATCCGACGAATAATTTTCGATTGGATGCCACCGGGACCGGGTAACGTACCGGGTAATCATGGACCCGACGTGCATAGCGCTAGGCATAGCGGTGGCATGGCGGAAACATGGACGTGGCAGCGGGTAGGGGTTGTATTAACCATAGGGGATGGGCGTGCCATCGACGCAGTGAGAAAATGATGTAACTCCGGGGTTGCCCCACCGTTTTTCAGTGACCATTTTAACGCAGAAAATCCAACGAATAGTTGGCATCTTATAAATTCCATTAATCTAATCATTAACGTGTAAATTCTTGTATTGAAGATGCTGTAACGTAATCAGATTGCTAACCAATGCAAATATCCTGAAGTCCTGTGTTAAATTAGAGTTTCAATTAGTCGTCAATGAATTCTGCGTAATATTATTACGTGCGAGTGGAATATACATGAAATAAAAACTATGTGTTAAAAGATCTGCTTTGGAGTTAAAGAAAAATGCATATCTCGCACAAATCATCAAAAAATCCGACCACTGACATGGCTAAACAGGCCTGTCGGACCTACGAGGTCTGTTCAAAAAGTATCGCGAATTTTGTGTTTTTTCAAAAAGTATTTATTTATTCATTAATATTTATTTTGTCCCCTTCAAAGTAATTCCCCTCGGATATAATACATTTATGCCAACGTTTTTCCCAATCCTCGAAGCACTTAAAAAAATCATTTTTTGTGATCTTGTTTAGCTCCTTGTTCGATGCCGTCTTTATCGCTTCAATCGTGGCGTAGCGTCGTCCTTTCATGGGCCTCTTCAGTTTTGGGAACGGGAAAAAGTCACAGGGTGGCAGGTCTGGGGAATGCGGTGGCTGCGGCATCATTAGAGTGTTGTTTTTGGCAAAAAATTGGCGCACAAGCAACGATGTGTGAGCAGGGGCGTTATCATGGTGCAAAAGCCAATTTTTGTTCTTCCACAAATCCGGGCGTTTATGGCGGATTGCTTCGCGCAAATTGCGCATAACTTGCAGGTAATATTCTTTATTGACTGTACGACACTGTGGCAAGAACTCATGATGCATCACGCCCCTGCAATCGAAAAAAACTGTGAGCAAAACATTCACATTCGACTGTAATGTTTCGTTTTATTTAACAGATATTATTTTATTATCTTGAACGAAGAAAGAAACTTCCCGACGTTGGGCGTCAAATGTAATGAATTTTTGTTTTGGGTTATTTCTTTCGAGACTTATTCTCCTCGAGAAACGGGAGAACGAAATTTAATTATTATGATAGATTCAAGATAAACGCACTAACGGATGTAAACGATGAAAAGGACATAAATAATAATTATAACGATCGACGGTATCTGAATATTAAGAATCTCTGGCATGTTTATTTTATAAAGATAGTTCTTTGCGAATTGTCTTTGAGATTTTGAATACAATTTGAGAAAAGCACAATTGGCAGATTCGCCGCACATTTGGTTTTTTACACATATACAAATATGAACGGAGTCAGCAGTATAAAACTACAAATAAATTAGATACTAAGATTCTCGTCACCTTAAAGGTCTATAAACGTCTATCAAGAATACGTTAAAGAATACGTTCCGCCGAGCCGTTACGTTAATTCACTAGACTAGTCGATGTTTTGGTAATATTTAGAGGAACAGTGTACTCATCTTCTACTCGGAATATGCTGTGCAGTCCGCCAACGCTTGATGATGCGACCAGGCCTGGTTTTAATGGACAGCACGGATGAAACTGATTTACTTCGAAGAAAGGTGCCGTACAATGCTCCGATATTCCTTTCAATGGATCTCGATACAGATAGAGATATAATGATAGGTGTATACGTATAAGGCTATTGACAATATTAGAGATTTTATGACTAGACCGCTCGACGGACGGGTGAGAAATGTCCTAGAGACTTATGATAATCGTTTCGAGAAGCGCTCGAAACGGTTACCGTTACTTCGGTAATTATCGTGGCTCATCGGAACACACGATACGAGTACATTATCGAAATCGCAGCGATTCTGACACTACACGTCCGAACATGGCGCGCTTTTTTCGGTCTTGGCTCATGCGGCAGCTTCCATTGCGATGATTGAGCTTTGGTTTTCACGTCATAACTATAAACCCATGATTCGTCACCAGTTATGACCCTCTGGAGCAAATTTGGGTCGTCGCGGACCGAGTCCAACAGCTCCTTAGCAATGTTAACGCGACACTGTTTTTGTTCGAAATTGGGCAATTTTGGCACGAATTTCGCGGCGACCCGTCTCATGCCCAAATCATTGGTAAAAATCGAATAGCCCGAGCCAATCGATATGTTTAGTTCCTCAGCAACTTCTCTAACGGTGATTCAACGATTGGCCAATATTATTTTCTTCATTTCATCAATGTTTTCGTCTGTTGTTGATGTGCTCGGGCGTCCGAAACGCATTTCGTTGTTCGCATCTTCTCGGCCCTATGAGAACATTTTGTACCACCGATAAACGTTGCTTTGGTCCAAGGTAGCTTCACCATACGCCACAGTCAACATTCGGAATGCGTCCGCGCACTTTATTTTGTTTTTCACACAAAATTTGATACAGATTCTCTGATCCATTTTTTGGAATAGGCAAAAATCGAAGACAAGCCATGACACGTTTAACCAAAACAGCTGTCAACAATTAACTAAACATTCAAAATGGCCGATTTTTTCAGCATAAGTGAGGGACACGTTTGCCAACCTAACGCCACAAAAAAATCGAAAATCGAACGTACGTAGCCCGCGGAAATTCAAAATTCGCGATACTTTTTGAACAGACCTCGTACATCCCTCATTCAATTCGTTCCCGCTGTTTGTAATGGTTGTTTGGTTTCTCAAGGTTTGCATTTTCCTTGGATCGGTATCGATCGACCATCGTATCCATAATTTGCATTCTGTGCAAGTTCGTATTGTGGTAACGGTAAATATCAATTCTCGGGATCGCATTGCTCGTGAATAATCTTAAATGTTTGAATACTTGAACCCTTTCGTGAATCGTAATCTATAACACTGTTGAACTGACGATCAGTTGAAAATGACGTTGTAATGAACATTGTAAACACACAGACGTTATTTATAGTATTTTCGAATAATCTCGAGTAATTCAGAATATTTATTCGCTTACAATAAACATTACGATTTTGCAATGGTTATTCAATAAAACGTGCACCCTCGAAAATTTGAAGAAACCACTGAAATTTGGGAAAGCAA
Organism: Oxytorus armatus; assembly: GCA_958009045.1. Lineage (NCBI taxonomy): Eukaryota > Metazoa > Arthropoda > Insecta > Hymenoptera > Ichneumonidae > Oxytorus > Oxytorus armatus. The sequence goes on along the minus strand of OY253749.1, from coordinate 20,012,277 downwards.
ACACGAACCGTCCTTGTACAACGACAGGCAATATCGAGATGAGAACGAAATATCGGTCATTTTACATAGACCTTCATTTGACATCGAATGCTGGTCACATGACCGTTGTTTGGTGAATGCGCCAAATGGCGGTCATATTATACCACTGGCTATGAGAGGTCCTTAACTCGCGACACAAATTCAGCACCCAAGGACATGCGCAACCGAGTCTCGTGATATATGGTCGTGATGTATGAGCGAGAGCGCGAGAAAGAGAGAGAAAGGAGCAAGTGGTGCGTTGTTACAATATAGGAGGGTGGCAGCGAGGGTGAGAGGATGCAGTACAGCAGCAGCGGGAACGAAATATGTGTGAAAGAGTGAGAGAGCGAAAGATCGTGTGCCCGGAGAGAACGGGCGAAGAGGGAGATGAGAGGCTCGAGGATAGAGCACGAGCCGGCGAGCGAACACATACTGTACACAAAAGCCGGCAAGTCTGACAGGAGGGATGAGAACGGCGTGCATCGATTGGCGCTCTACCCGTGACCCCCACCATTAGCTTTCCCTTTCACCCAATGAGGCCTCACTTTCGCGCTCGCCTGCCGACAGAGCCGCGGTGCCGGCACGCTGTCGAGACGACTTCTCTCAGTGACTGGTGTGACCTACGTGAAGAGAGAGCAACGAGTTTTACGTTCCCGCACCGGGAATTGTCTATTATTGTCATTGTGTTTTTGTCGACTACCCAAAACGATAGCCAAACGGTCCTCGAAGGGCTCAAATCTGCCTCAGTTATACATACACAAACACATACGCGCGAATATATATGTATATATATACACATACACACACTACATGCATGCATATAAATGTGTACACACACTGGTGAAATAGACACACGAATATATACGCCGCGGGGCGCAGTCAGGAGGAGTAGAGGGGGCACTGAAGATAGTGGGATAGGGGGACAAACACTAGAACCGAAGGGTCTGGCAGTAAAATAATAACTGAAGAATTGGAATGTTGGAGGAAGTTGTGAACTGAGATAAGAGAATGTGTTGCTGAGGCGTGAGTGCGACTTTGATCGAAATACACATATATATCTATACATATTTTGTAAATATACATCACCGGATCCGACCTTGTGAGCGCTGCTGCAGCCGCCGGGTGACCCTGACGAGGTTCACGAATTACCACGAGAGTTGAAATTTTGTATGCCGGTTATCATTGTTACGAGTGTTACGGGTACACTAGAACCGCATTACAAAAGCCTAAAAGTGAATCTGACGCGGGCGTTCGCCGGGAGAGGGACCTTGACTTTGATCCCGAGGCACACCGTGACCACCTCATACCAACGTCGAGACCCGGCTCGCTTTTTGTGTACAATCCTCGATTACTTATCGCCAATGAGGAACGTTTTCAATGCCATTGTCACTGTTTAACGAGTTCCCAATTTGATTTGGTGTTGAGTTGTGACTGCTGAGAGGAACGGGATAGAACATTGAAGAACACTGAATGGTCTCGTGTGTGTTCGCGGACGGTCTGATTGAAAAGTTGACGTTCGAGTGAGACATATTGGATCGTCGAAATTTCTTCAAATTTTTCATTGATATATCAATTATTTCTTGGATATAGCTGACGACGCTGGTGACCTTGACAATTGTCTTTCGATTAACCGGTGCCTCGAGCGTACTGCCAGTTGTCCGCTTCTAAGATTTTCATCGTATTCGGACCAATTCTCTTGGTCATACCTCAAACTGTCGTTCCTCAAGCTATTAGAACGTTGAATGGGCTCTGTTGTAGCTCTGCGTCACAATCGGTTATTTGTTTTCACAACGAGCAATGCTAGTGTGAAAATTGCTCCGGTGACGAAGAATCGTCGTAGCTGTGCGAGGGACCGTCGTCACGCTGACGGAAATCGGCGAATTCCACCTGGCGTCCGAGGTATTCTCATACCTCGCTCGACTCGTCCTCGAGGAAGAGTCGAAGCCGCACGTCGTAACAACGGAGCCGAAGAGACGAATTCTAACGCGAGAATTGCCTCAAACGGCTGTCGTTGCTCGCAGCGTCGGGTCTGCCAAAGAGCAAAAGGATATTGCGATAGCAATGGCACCAAGACGTCACGCTGCCAATGGCCATGTCGGTGGATTTCTCGAAGTCGCCGCTGCCAACAACAATGATACCCTCGAGAATTTCGCTCTAAACGGACAGCCGTCAAGTACAACGCATTGTTGCACACCAACGGGCGAATGTCTGCGTGGTGATATGCCGATTAGGATGAACGCGCTTCAAGATGCCGTCAAAGTGATGTGCAACAACGATAGCTGTCCGATCGGTCAGTACATGCATCGGGAGTGCTTTGACGCTTGGGAACAGACGGTACTGACTTACCTGAAGAATTGCGGTCGTGCGCGCAGCTGGTCCGAGCGTCAGCGTCATCAGAATTTGTGGACGAAGAAGGGATACGATCTGGCGTTCAAGGCGTGCGGTTGTCGTTGCGGCAGGGGTCACCTGAAGAAGGATCTCGATTGGATGCCACCGGGACCTGGTAATGCACCGGGCAATCATGGACCCGACGAGAACGAGTCGAAGAAGAAGAAGCGTCGGAATCGACAGAATACAAGACCGAGTCTTGCCGTTTCGGCTGGACCACCCAGTCATGGCGGAAATCACGCTGTCGGCTGCAATGGCGTCATTGGTGGCACCGGAATTGGCGGACGAGCCGGAAGTGACGCGCAGATGATCGACTCTGGACGGGGACGCGCGGGCTCTCTGTCGTCCGGAACTGGCTCGTGCTCGCCACCGGCAACCAGCGAGCCCAGCGTCAGCCCTCTTCATCAGCCACAAGCAATCGTCAAGAAGAAGAGCAAGGTCGACTTCTTTGGTGACCATCGAGCTCGGTAAGTTTCTACGCTTAGACATTAATCTTTTGGGTGATGAAGAATGGAAAGATGGATATGATATTGAAAAATGTTCCGCTGCATGAAATCTTCGACTTACCTTTGATCTATCTCTTGACGTATGTAGCAGCAGCGACGGAATTTGATATTGTCGTTGTCTATTTCAGCGATCAATGAAAGTAAAAATGTCATGCATCGAGCTTCGCAGCGAAACAAACCTCATTAATATTAATGGGGATAAACAATATCGGGTGTCATAAGCGGTATCTTCTATTAAGCTGGCACCCCACCGATCCCGAAAAATATTTTGTCAGACCTCCCCTTAAGGTCCTGCGGACCCCTCAAATATTTTCAAACAGAGTTAAATCGATTCTTTGCTCCAAATTCTAGTGGGATATTTATGGGCTGTTTATAGGTTCGTGAGGGGCCGCAATCAGTACACATAAAGTTCACTACCATTGATATAAACCACCCGCAAATGATCAAAAATACGGGAGAAATCCGTAATTTTGGGCTCGGTAGGGGTGCTTAACATAGCTGTAAGCGGTACAGTCGTTGCCCATTAACATGTAAAGGGCTTCTCACCAATATACCGTAGTGATTTGCATAGGATAGAAAGAGAGACGAGTACTACTAATAACCGATATTATTGCCTAGTTATGGGGCCAGCCACTGTATTATTAACCCCGGATCCCCGGAAGGAAAATTGAGACGAATCGTGTACATTTGCGGCGATTGCGATGTCGCCAATTCTCCAGCGGGCAATAAGACCATTTAGGATGGAGTGTCTCGGCACGGATCGTGTACGAGTGAGATGGGGGATAACTACCAGTTAATTTAGTTAAGCGCACACCCGTTCTAATTGTAAGTTACTCGTTCTTAACGGGCCCTTGGTCGGGTCTTGGGTTTTTGCCTTCTCTCGCTCTGGAGTGTGCGAACTTGCCGGAAAAGCTGCCACAAATCATTTGAAATATCACTGAGAACCGCGAGAGAGAGAGAGAGAGAACAATCCGAGATAAAACTCCAAAGTTCATTTTAACTAAGCCTGGGCGGGCGTATAAGCGACGAGGAAAGAGCACACCGCGGTCCACGAGATCTCGTAAATTTTGGCGTATTAAGTGCAAGAACGATGAGGTTCTGAATTCCAGGGCGTTTACCTACGCCCCATTTCTTTTTCATTTGATGCTCACCGGGCTCGCGGATCATTTTTATTCCCATAACGAAATTCAGAGTCGATAAAAAGTTAAATGACGAGAACGTGAAGGAGGGAAGGCTAAGCGGTCGGTGAGGGTGTAATGGAAACAAAGGGATATAACATCTCGGGAGTTAGCAATAGTTCTGAGTGATGCGCAATGGAGGACAACCAGAACAAAACGTCGCAGAATCTGGGATCGCGCATCCCACCGCGCATCGTTCGTACTCAACTATACGTTGAGGTCCGAGCTCGTTTGGCGTTCGTTTCGCGATCCGATCGATCTATAAACCGGTAGTAAAGTCGGCAGATACTGTAGAGCTTCTGAGAAACTCGGGGAATCGTCGATACGACGTACCTCTTCGATGTCTGTTCGCCACGGACATCTCATCCTTATCTCGTTGTCCCAGTTGGTCCTGGTTGCATGGGGCTCCGAGCGAGGGGGAATCGGCGAAGAGAAACCGGTCCTACCGGACCGGATCTTTGCTGTCCTGCGGTCTCTTCACTTAGTGACGGAGGGCATTGGATGGTAACGTAAGCTATCAGAACTCGAGAACGAAGAGTGGAGAGAAAATTAATTAGTAAGAGCAATTCGCGTATTTATCGTGACTTGCTCAGAAACCATGCGATGCGAGCCAATCTGGTTTAACCGCACCAGCCGTATTCGTACGATAAGAGATCGGATTTCCTTCCAGAATGATCGACGCACGTAAAATATGGTTTTGACGGCATTGTGACAGGGGTCTCCTGATATTTTCCCAATCACGTTACTCGTAATGTACGATGACTAGGGAATAGCGTATGAATAATGTTGTTTCTATCCTAGCAGCGTCTCATGAATTCGAAGCAAACTGAAGCGATGAATATTGAACGTCAGATCGTGTGTGCGACAGGATCGCGCGCGTCAAGCACCTAAGAGCTGTACCAAACTTCCACTAGTCAACAATCTCGTGGAAGAATCACATTCTAGTGTCACTTCGATTATGTTACTATTATCCGAAACAAGAGACACTACGAGAAGCCCTGTGGCGATTTTTGCCGGTTATAATATTACCTTTCCTCCTGGTCGTAGCCACGTGACGCTGCTACCACTATATTTAGATTTCGCCTTGGGAACCTCTCCTATTTGTGTTTATCGAATACAGACTATCCGATTCGATCGTACACCGCGCTGTTGCTTTTACAGCTCTGTGCTCCTGCAATCGCTGCTATTTAAATTCTCCGATCGAATTTGCCCTATTCCTGGGACGAATTTCATCGCTTTTATGATTGCTACGGTAAATCAGTTGAAAATTGAGAGAGAAATCCTGTGCCCAAAGCATTGATCATGATTCGACGAGGTGTTCGAACTTGTTGTTGTTATATCCGTTGTGTTACCATAAAGTTACCAATGGGATTACGCCCTGTGTAAACTCCTACAATGACATTAGCATTATATCTTACGGTAACTGGGCAATACTCGGTTTCGTTAGTTAATGCTTATGAATCCTCGTAGGAATATCATTGTAGGAGGTTACGCAGGGCATAGTCCCATTGGTAACTTTATGGTAACACAAGGTTTATACCAAGTTCGATCACTTGATGGTATCATCGTCAATGCACCGGGCACAGAATTTCTCCCTCGATTCTCCACTCGTTTACGTATATGATGTCCCATCTTGCCCGTTACAAGCTAACTTACTACTGAATGTGGTAACAATCAATCGGGATACTTTTTCAAGCTTGCAAATTTCAGCTGAATTTCATAGAAGGAACCCGATACTTGTTTCAACATTTTTTTTGCCAGCAACTCTTGCGTGGTTTCTACTGTTACGTTGGACTTGAATTGTAAAAAAATTCCGTAGACCCTCTCGAAACACAACGTTGCAACTCCTCGAGCCGCGCGGTTTTGCCATGCTCCTTTCTTTTACGTTGAACGCTCCCTTCCCCATATCGTTTTCAATGTACAATCGTCCAAGTCTCAGGTTTAGGCTCTTTTCTCTTCATCCGAGCAGAATGAGAGGGCCGAGAAAGGATGCAGCAGTGCTGTTGCGGTGGCGGCGGTGACTGCAGGGCAACGGTGTGCATCGAAGACGAAGCCTGGTGAGGGAAGGGGTGGCTCGTAGCCTTGACCGTGGGCCACCTTCTCAGGGCCACCGAGTGAGCGAAGAGATGGGGCGGGGGAGGGGGGTAGAAGCAATAACTGCAACAGACTCCAAGGCCAACCGCATCGAGCCATGCGCTATACGGTAGGATGCATTTAAAGCGCCGAGTTGCGATGCATTTTTCTCTCGTCAAATTGGTTAGCACATTACGTCCGAATTGAGGACTAAAAGGTTAATTGAAACATTCCTGTCGATCCATGGAATTTTAGCTTACCAGATGTATGTATTGACAATATGTCTCGTCTCGCGAGATGAATGAAAAAAAAATCTTCCAAAAGAACCCAGCAATTGAATTTCACATTTCCACTGGTAACTTTACCTTCGTCACCAAAGTACGAAAAATCATCTCGATTTCTTCGTTTCTTTTATAAAAGAAGACTTCCGAGCAAGAGACAGTTATGAAGTAATGATTTTTCTTTCGTAGAGACTTTTCCTTTCATCAATAGGCTTCGAAGATTGGATTTTGCGTGTGTTATATTATCGACGAAGAACGATCTAGCTACATCATTTCAGATACGTAAGTTTGATTTTGTCTTGATACTTCCATTAGACGGAAAGTTGGATTAATGTTTGAAAAAATTCTTAAAACAGTCTTATCAATCTTATGATTATATCGCGTAAATGCGGTAATATTTTATTGTCCGGTCAAAAATATAAAGTTTTCACCGAGGCAGTAGAGATGTACACTGTGTTTTAAAGGATTTGATGTTACTACGTAAATTGGCAGTTTAGTTGAGCCTGTAGGATCAGTGGCGTTTACTTTATTTGTCAAATGTGTCATCATCCTTTATTAGAATGTCGATTGTCGCCGCCCCCTCTGTCTCTCTGTAACGCGGCTTTCGACACACGCAACAACATCAAAATTTTTCCGCGAAACTATCAAGTACGCAATTTCATTCCCCGCAGACGTTTTTCTGGATGCTCATAACGTACGTAATCGATATTACGATATTCGAGTGGTGCTCGACACCGGAATGGAGATATGATAATATAATAAATTGCCAAAGAAGAACGAGGAACGCACGAGAATGTATATCTTAGTGGTAGTTTGGAACTGCCGGAGACAAACGAGTTTGAGACTCTTACGAGTCTCGAGATTGTGAGGCATCCAACATTCAGCATTTCAAAAGCTGAAACGAACTTTATCGTATACGTTTCATTATACAAACTGCCGTTTGTTCAAATTCAGGGTGTGTGTGCCTGTGTGTGTGTGTGTGCGTGTGTTATTTTTGAGCTTACACGATAATAAGATATCCAACGAGTCTGTTTTGCTCGGCAGTACAATCTTGGTTACGATAAATTATATATCACGGGAATCCGTCTGACAAAACAACATTTTATTGCTTGCTCCACGTTTCGAGATTTTTTCGTACAGTTTCGATTAGACAGAACGGAGTCGACAACCTTGTGGATCGTTTTTTTACGACCATCGGATTTTCTTTGTACGGGACTACAGGAAATTTTACGTTAGTCAATATTGAATATTAATATCGAACAAAAAAGCCTCTTTCGAAAGGGATGTATCGAATCTACATGAAATTATCTTCAAAATCTTCAAGAAATTACATTCGATTATGTCAGCTTGTCAACGATAAAAATATGAAAATATAAACGGTAGAAGATTTTCAATTCTATTTCGCTGTTTGAGCTTTTGTATTTTTTGCCCAAAAACTCGACTCAATAAATGTGAAAGAAGTTCAAATTCGACTATGGAGATTGATTCATCATAATTCTTTCATTTACAAAGTTTCGTCGATGAAGAATCGCTAGATTTGCACTTTCTTTCGTTGAGAAAGCTTCGTGAATGCAGAAAGATCACGAGAGCGTAATCAACAAGTTTCAATTGCGCTGTTATGATATATTAACGAATAACTCGTGGATCAACAGCTTCGCGCAATTTTCTCCCCGAAAAATAGTTCGCGCGAATTGACACAGATTATTCGTCGTACTTGAGAGTTTTATCTCGTCGGTTTATTTCGAGAGTAGCGCTATTATCAATTCAAAATGTATAATCCATTTTTCCCACTGACGCGAGAGACATGATACTTTCCGAGTGGGACGATGATATTGTCAGCGGATACACGATTGATGATGTTATTTCTTTATTTTTCATCAAGATTTATCTTCTCTTACGCGCACTCGATTACTCGTAAGTATATAGTGGGTCAGGGCGAGTACTGTCTGCAAAATGATGAATCGTACAGGATATTTCCGATATTTGTCTATCCTCCTGTTAGATTTACGAGTGAATTATTATTTATTTTTATTCGCTTATGTCGTAAACATAATGTATGAGCTTTATATGCATACGAGTTAATGGAATCTGGGTGCATTCGTGAGTATAAAATGGATAAGCTATCTCGACGATCAAGTCCATAGCATCATGGTCAACCAAAATTGAATAAACGATTTAGCGAATCTCAATCGTATGGACACATACCCACTGTTCATTTTATACGCTCGTGTTATCTCGATGGCGCTAATATTCTCGCATTAGTTCGTACGACGTTTTTTTCCATTTTTAGCTAAAAAATTTCAACGACGAGGCTTGTCAAAATACTGGCTCGCAAACGAGACGGAGCGAGTCAGAATATCTCTCGACAAACGCTCGACAAATCTCCGTCGTTTGCGATTTTGAAAGACAAAAAAAAAAAGCTGATAAGCGCGAAAACAAACTATCAATTTACGCGCGGCACGCAAATCAAAGTTCGAAAGTTTTTACACGGTATTTTGTAGGCTCAGCGGTAATTAGAATTATACAATCTTTTAAATTTTAATCATAACTATTTGCTTGCAAAGATGGCACAGCGAGAAAGCGAGGTGCCTATCGTGATGCGGTATTGAATGGGAGCACTAGTGGGTGGCACTGTGCGAGCGTTCGAGGGAATGACCCTGAACTCCGTGGCATCTCTCGGCTCGGCAGAGTCCAAGGATCCGTGTCTTAAAGACGAGCTAACGAGATGGACTACCCCCGTTCCTTTTTCGCCGTTAAAGTCAAGTACATTTTCCTTTGGTTCTAACGCCTTGTCAAACTTCATCTAGTATTACGTAATCGCATCGAATCTCATCTAATCCTAAAATTGCTCCCCCGCCTCTATAATTTTGAACTCACTCAAACTGTTTACATAATCCATAAATCATTCGAAAATTAATTTTTCTTTTACAATCGGCCAGCCCGTATGTAAGAAAATCTTCGAATATTTTATAAGAAGCAAAGAAAAAAAGTGTATTTTCTTACGTACATTTGTTTTGAAATTACTCAAATTTTCAATATATATATTTATACGCAACTTCAAACTGCGGGTAATGATACTTAAGGTAGTAGTCTGGTAACTCAAGCCGATGTTCATGTCTTTTTTGGAGGGCGTTTTTTTGTAGGAAAATAAAAATGAATCGTTTTGGATATTTAGAATGTTTTTATTTACATATTAAAGATACAAAAAAAAATTTGTTTGAAAAAATTTAATAGTTTATTATTATTATTATTATTGATCGAAGTTGGCACCTCGAAAAAAAAGCGCGTGGGTGGCCCCGGTGATTTCGGCTCTTGATGGTATCTGAAATAAAAAATTCTTGATAATTCTTAATCTATAGACATGTCATTCTGGTCGGAACTACTGAAGTTAAATTTCATGGATAAATAACAAAATGGCGGACTTTGGAAAAAAAAAACTTTTTTCCAATGTGTTATCTGAAATAAAAAATTCTTGATAATTCTTAATCTGTAGACATGTCATTCTGGTCGGAACTACCGAAGTTAAATTTCATGGATAAATAACAAAATGGCGGACTTTGGAGAAAAAAAAACTTTTTTCCAATGTCCGCCATTTTGTTATTCATCTATGAAATTTAACTTCAGTAGTTCCGACCAGAATGACACGTCTATAGATTAAGAATTATCAAGAATTTTTTATTTCAGATAACATCAAGAGCCAAAATCACCGGGGCCACCCACGCGCTTTTTTTTCGAGGTGCCAACTTCGATCAATAATAATAATAATAAACTATTAAATTTTTTCAACAAAATTTTTTTTCTGTATCTTTAATATGTAAATTAAAACATTCTAAATATCCAAAACGATTTATTTGTATTTTCCTACAAAAAAACGCCCTCCAAAGAATACATGAAAATCGGCTTGAGTTACCAGACTACTACCTTAAGGTAATCATTTTAACCCCCTTCCCTAATGATAATCATAACGACAATCATAATGTATATTCGCTTAGAGTTTTCTTTTAAAACTTCAAATTGGTTCCCTCGGGGGTACGCGATCATAGCCGAAGAAATATATACGAAGGGGTTGTGCATTGCTGTTCGGTTTTTTCGCTGTAGCTCCCGGTGAAACTGGCATACAGGAAACAGAGGGTTGGAGAGTTTAACATTGCGGGAATGAGGGAGCAAAGTGGCGACTAGACGGGTAAGCGAAAGGGGTATAGTCGAGGGAGAGAGCGCGTGAATAGCTTCGAATTTCGGGATTACCTCTGGTGGGCCACGTCGAATCCCACGACGTGGCTCGGAACGTTTCTACGTATATTTCGTTCCCGGCGTTAGACTCGGGTACCGTCTACGGTGAGGAGGTGTTTGGGGAACAGGGAGAGCACTGGCTGGAATACGTAATTTGATACCGGGTTGCGTGCTGCCGTTGAGAATTGTAGCGACCGTGCACCGAAGTAGGATGGTCTCATAATTTGATAAGGAGCGAGACACACAACATCGCCGGCTGATACACAACAGTGGCCAAACTGTCAGAACCGAGGGTGAACGATGTGCAGACCGCGAGGGGCTGCTTTTTTTTCGAAAGGGTTAACTCCGAAGTCTGTCATATACGCCATTTCGCGAGACCCTTCAGTTCATTTACACTACTCTTTCATCCAGCTCATCGTTTCAAACTTTTATTGCGTTAATATGCCATGAGAAGCCGTAATAAAAACGAAGAATGAAGATATTAACGGACATTTTTATTCATTTTAATTTTAATATTTCGGGTTTGATAAGAGAAGAATGGTTTTATTTTTTTTTCTTTTTCGTTATTTTACGTCTTTCTGTTCGGTCGTATTCGCGCTACTGTCGCGAGATTTTCCCCATTTTCGTCTGTACACCTGAGGGAATCGTGCAACGAGTATAGTCTTTGTGTTCGCCAAGGGAGTCTCTATATGTATGTACCGAAAGCTCAGAGGTGGCTATACGAAAGCTCTCTAGGAATCCATGACAGAAGGAGCAGACTAGACACCCTATGTCTCTCTCTCTCTCTCTCTCCCCCTTCGTTTCTACCTTCCTGACCTCGGGAACAATGAGCCGAGGTCGACCTGAATTATACAGAGTTGATTCTCTTCTCTCCATACATGTATATAGATGTATATAACTCTGGCTCTCGTGATTCACGGAGAGCAGAGTCTGGAATCGAACTTCGCCATGAGCGTGATAAAATGGCGGCTGTCGGGCTTTCAGACTGTCACGTGTCTGGCCCACTTGGATATTAACGAACGCTCGCGATGAATTTTCACGAGCTCATATTTTATGGATTACCCAAGATTTTACGTAGAGCTCGTTGATCGCAAAGATCAACAGACGGCATTTTAGTGTTTTTCTGCGATGTTGGCGTAGCACAGCCAAATAATGATTTGCGTACCCATTTATTTTTACTAAGTGCGTATTAGAAAATCGTACTGGGCACAGTCGTGCAACAACTCGCGGACACTCAATACGATCCAATCATTTTGTCGTTCCTAAATTACAGAGGTTCCTTTCTTTTGCAACCTCATCACGCACGCACACAAGTATGCACATTCTCTGCAGATTGTTTTTTAAAGTGATTTTCCGACGGTTTGGAAAATTTAACCACGTCAGCATCCAAACCTTGTAATTTCTTTTTGTTTACAATCAGATGTTCCTCCGCGATGGTGCAACGACGTACGAAAGTCTATATTTTCATTTTCAACACGTAACCCACAATGATATTTTTGCAAAAGATATAATCTAACCTCAAGGTCATTGTCTCAGGGGCTTGTAAGTTTACGCGATATTCGTAGTAGCTAGTCCGTGTAGGTAATCTTGTTTTCTATGGTTTTTGTTTAACCTTGGCTCGAACTACTAGCCTTAACTAACAGAAGTCGTGTGTGTGTGTGCGTCATGTATGTATTTGATTAGGGCCATATTGCCTCGTGACGACCATCAAACAGCCCTTGTTCCGCGGTAAGGAATGGCGTCCCGCGTTAACGAGGCTTTCAGTGGTGAACGGTTCGCTCTCACTTTCGCGTTACAATCTCGAACGAGCAAACATATTCGAGCTGGCTCGAAGGTTTACGGGGTGCAACCGACTCGTTAAATCACGTCCCGAGCACTGCGAAAAGGGTTGAGAGAGCTGTTTGTCGGAAAGAGGGCTAGGCCCTGCACTACTGCGTGGCCTCCCCCAAATAACTACACACACAAAATCCTTATTTACGCACGATCCCGTTATCTCCGTCCGCCGTGTTGCTTCATTGCCTGGGTTCGGCCGAATGAGAGATGGAACAGAAAAACGGTATACTTGTTTGCTATTTTTATGTATTCATCGAGAAAGTAGTAATTCCTTTTTGGGTCAGACGCGTGATATTTTTGTTTTCGCCAACAGATACTCGGATCAAATAACGATTCACTTGTCCACCGAGTCCCTTGGCCATGAATAAAGACTCGGAAAATCGAGACTCTGCGAAATCGGGCGTCCTAAAAAAAAAAAAATAATAATAAAAATTAAGTTCGAAACGCTTAGTTGTTCTAACAACCGATTTCGTGATGGGGTTCGTTCCGATATTTTTTTTTTTATCGCCCAAATGTTCAGAAAATTTTGATTTAACATCGACATCTTTCGAATGACAAATCATTAACGCGGTAGTCTGGTCTAGAGCGAGATTTTTGACGTCATTTCTAATGTGCAATAATTTTTAAACCGTTGATGTTGTCTTGATGAAAATGTACACGTGCATTTATTGATCCTTAGAGAATACTTGTACATAAAAAAAAAAAAATTATTTTAAATATTTTCATGTAGTTTTTTGCCTTGTTGCAACATGGTGCGCCGAAAGCCACCTCAATCGGCGGCCACTCTGGACGATGTTGTATGCATCTGAAAAAAAAAATATATATATATATTCTCAATCTGTATGAGTATTCTGAGCACTGGTAGCAGAATTGGTACTTACAAAAATTTTTTGACAAAATGGCGGCCTGTTGAACTTTCATTAATGATATTTCATACATTTTCGGGTATTCGACGAATTATAAAATGTCGGCAAAATTATTGATTGACTTAATTCTGCTACCAGTCCTCAGAAACAGGCTACCTAAGGTACGTGCAAAATTTGAGCTCGATTGGTCCATTAGTTATCGAGATATCGTGGGCGCCGATTTGAAAAACATAGTTCTGAGATAAACGCGTTCAAAGTTTTGACACCGTTAAATGAGCGACTCAGTAGCCTCTGCTTTAGCTGCTTCCCGACCGCGCTACCTGAGCGCGCGGCTTGCTTAGAATTTTTATTTCTCGGCTAATTTTTGAAATATCAATAAACGGTTTTCAGAAGCGTATGAAGAAAGGTCTAAGGAATAAGAAAATGGAAAAAAAAAAAAAAATCGTTTTTTCAAATTTCTAGACCAGACTACCGCCTTAAAAATGATTTACAAAATAATTTCACCGTTCGTCAACTAATTCCGAATAATTTTGAATAATTATTTTTTGATAATGCTCATTAATCTGTTTCGTTATTATTTAGTATTGTTCCGTGCCAGTCGTGTATCAGATAATTTTACCTTCGAACGTTCCGCCTCTGCATCAAAACAGAATGAAAAGCACTGAGCAAGCTTCTTTAGGAATTAGCTTTCATTGTGATGGATCTTAAGAATACGGTTTCATACGATATATACGAGGTATGGAAAGGGGAATGAACGAGGTTCATGGGGTTGGTAAACGTTACGCGGGTAACTCGACGTAAGGAAAATTGAGTCTAAACTTTTCGAGACCGACGAGAGAATATATAGGACGTTACGGAGAGACTCTCGGTCTGATTGTGCGCTCTTTTCCTTACCGGGAGTTAAATACGGCCTAACCCGCTACAGCACCGGGTTATTGTGTGTACGGGAGTGTAAATTATGGCCCAGGGTGCTTTACTGCTAATTGGTTTGTTAACGTTCGTGTTTACCTCTCTCGGGGGCCCGAGAAAAGCGTGGATATATAGCACACACGCGCGCTTTAGTCTCTTTCTACACGACCAATATATGCATATCACGGTATGATCATGGATCTCAACGCGACGACACATGGCACATAATTTCACGTAGAAAGAATATGATCCACGTGGTCGTTCGCTCGAATTACGCCGTTTCATTGAATGTTTTAAGGTAGTAGTCTGGTAACTTAAGCCGATTTTCGTGTCTTTTTTGGTGGGCGTTTTTTTGTAGGATAATAAAAATGAATCGTTTTGGATATTTAGGATGTTTTTATTTACATATTAAAGATACAAAAAAAAATTTTTTTTGAAAAAATTTAATAGTTTATTATTGTTATTATTATTGATCGAAGTTGGCACCTCGAAAAAAAAGCGCGTCGGTGGCCCCGGTGATTTTGGCTCTTGATGTTATCTGAAATCAAAAATTCTTGATAATTCTTAATCTATAGACATGTCATTCTGGTCGGAACTACTGAAGTTAAATTTCATGGATAAATAACAAAATGGCGGACTTTGGAAAAAACTTTTTTTTCCAAAGTCCGCCATTTTGTTATTTATCCATGAAATTTAACTTCAGTAGTTCCGACCAGAATGACATGTCTATAGATTAAGAATTATCAAGAATTTTTTATTTCAGATAACATCAAGAGCCAAAATCACCGGGGCTACCCACGCGCCTTTCTTTCGAGGTGCCAACTTCGATCAATAATAATAATAATAAAACCTATTAAATTTTTTCAAAAACATTTTTTTTTGTATCTTCAATATGTAAATAAAAATATCCTAAATATCCAAAACGATTCGTTTTTATTTTCCTACAAAAAAAACGCCCTCCAAAAAAGACATGAAAATCGGCTTAAGTTACCAGACTACTATCTTGAGACAGTCTTATAACGAGAAGGAAGGGGATAGAAGAGAGAGCGCGCGAGACAAGGGGAAGACGGGATCTAGGGAAAGTTGCCGCCGTATCGCGCGATTGCTTGCAACTTCGCTCAAGATCGAAGATTTCTCTTTGAAATATCCCGACGATTATATTCCTCCTTTTTATTTCTTTTCGCACGATAGGACTATGATGATTTTTCATTTCATCGAATCCTCTTTTCGATAGACTCTCGTTCGGTCTAGCGTTGCCGCGAGAAACACCGATATCACAGTAGCGCTAACTGCGTAGCGAGAATCATAATATATATCCATACGGATAATGTATTTCGTGTTACGAAACCAAGTAACTCGTTTCAATTCAAGAATTTGACTTGGAACGGAACGATTCGGTACGGATCTAATAAATATATTAACATCACTGAATAAGTCGACAATCGGGCACTTTTCTAATATCGTAAATAAATAAAACTTTTGAGATCGACGATGAAAAATAGTTTTTCAACAAAAACAAGGAAATAAAAAAAAATTGCCGGTCAATGATTTACACGTTCTCGTGGTAACGACGAGGATTTAAACGGAAGGCTTCATTATTAATGACGCCGGGAATACTGAAATTTTTACGAACGAACGAAAGGAGAAAAAAGTTTTTGCCACGCAGTACCCGATGCGAGTTCGGCGATTCGTAATACCAGCGCGGTGGCCAAGGCGCGAATTCGCGATTTTGCATATCGCGTACGAGACCAGAAAGAAAAACAAGTAGAAATACGAGGGAGTTGGAGGCCACGCCAAAAAAAAAAAACAAAAAAAAACTCGTCTCTCTTCTATTAATAAACTTATTTTTGCTGCGCGACCGAGGCAAAATTCTTTATTCGAGGCACGCTGAGCAAACCACACGCTATATCTATCCGCGTGTTTTGATCGCACCCGCGTTATGCTAATTTTATTACACCAGTCAGCGTATAGTTGGAACTACGAACTTGTTCCTAACTCTCTTTTTCTCATTGCGCTCCGGAGACGGAGTTTCGATAAATTAGGACCCAATACTGGCGGCCTAATCGAAATTATTAATTCGCGAAAATTTGACATTTCACTGGCTATTAAAATATCGCAAAGCCTCGCGACACCGAGTCTAATGGATTCGTTCGCAACACATTATTTATGTTCGAGAAAAAAATAAATAATTTTTCAATTGAACAACAATTAATTAAAATGTCGCACCGTACATTACGTAATTTCCAACATTCCCGTGTAATCATTATTTTTATTAAAATACTTTTATTTCACCTGACTGAACTGTGCTTAATTTCGGAACTGTGCTTAACCACGTACCGTACGTATATGTGCTCGATCGAACAATCGACAAATCTGTCGATCTTTCTCCAAACTCAATACGAAACATTTTTTATTACGGCTCAGCTCCAGACACAGACATTTTTCTGCATGATCGCTCTGCAAAATTGACGCGAGAGTTGGAGCGTCGTATTATTCAAATGTATTAACAAATGGACGTAATCACTCTACGAGCGTTATCAATTATCAGGCTGAACAGCTGAAGTCATTGTCGAATTATCGAGATTCCGTTAACGAAAGCTCACAATGTACGCACGTACACATACACTCGTCCAGTTTGCCTTTTCTTCTAAAGACATGTTTGTTCGACGCTTTGACAAAAGATTCGTACGGTTTATTTTCACGGTCGCCAAAGTCTTCTCCGCGAGAAATTAAAATCATTATGATATTAAACATTTCAACGGTCCGATAGTGCCGAGAATAAGGCGAAAATAAACTTGCCATCACTACAGATCTGAACAACAGACGAACAGTCTCGTTATCGTACGATCCGCGTATGCGTTAAGGGGGGAAATAGGGTTAGGACAGCGTTTTTCTCAAAGATTTTCATGAATTTTTTTATAGTATAAAAAATGAATATAATTTATTGAAACTTTGAGAATAATTACCCCTTATTTGCTAAAATAAAAGGACTTTAGCAAAGAAGGGGTTGTAAAATAAAAAGTTAGGGGTGAAAAAATTTCTCGGTAGTTCCGACGAGAACTATAAGTGTGTAGAGTAGCCTGTTAAAATTTGAAAGCAATCGGTTCGGTAGAAAAAAAGTTAGGACCCGGGCTGCCAACTTCGAGGTGCCAACTTCGATCAATAATAATAATAATAATACTCTATTAAATTTTTTCAAAAAATTTTTTTTTGTATCGTTAACATGTAAATAAAAACATCCTAAATATCCACAACGATTCATTTTCATTTTCCTACAAAAAACCGCCCGCCAAAAAAGACATGAAAATCGGCTTAAGTTACCAGACTACTACCTCAATGGCTTATAACAATAGAACGAGTCGGAATTTTCATTTAAAATTTTGAGAACAATTTTCAATAGTTTTACTAACAATTTATGAAATTAGAAACAATCGATTTTTTGAATCATCTAACCCTATTTCCCCCCTTAATTCGTCTGCAACAGAAATGGACAATTGTCGAGATTGGAGTACCGGCATGAAAAACTCATTTGTGTGTAAGCATATAACAACCAGTGCAAAGCCAGTAACGAGAGTAACCACAGTTATAAGTTTTAAGAGCGCTGGAACGAGGGGGATTGCCCTCGAAAGCTCTCGTGAAAAACTTTCGTGCATTTCCACATAGTGACGAGCAGCGTGTGCTCTCTGGTCGAGAGGCGCGCGATTTGTTCTCATTAATTTTTCACCGGTATATATAGGAGCCATCCGAGCTACCACTGTGGAACATTGACCACCGGTGTGGAGAACGTGGTCGAGGGTCGACCCGGTGCGCAGGAAAGATCGCTTCTTTTTTTTGTTTTCATCATCATCACGTGAAAACGTGAGTGTTTGGATAGTTGTTGGTCGTGCATCGAGTACGTCGACGAACGCCCGTGAGTACTCTCTTCACACTGTATCTACGTGCAATTGCGTTACCCTGCAATGGTCCAGGAACGGGGGGCGGGGGGATAAGGGAACAACGGTGTACAGTAATACACACGTTGATTGGTACTCCGCCTTGGGAGGATCTCTCTATCGTTCCATTCTTTTTTCCATCCCTCTGGAAAAATGTATACAGCGTTGGTTCCAAGGCAAAATGGTGAAACGCCGAGAGAGGAGAGAACGATGCACGGTCCATTCGCGCGCCAGAATATCGGTGTTATTTCACTCAAGAGTTTAAATGATGTTTATCATTTGCGACACAAGTCGAGGATTTAATGACGCGTCAGGATTGGCCATGACCGCTATAAAATATCTCATCGACGGCCGTTCATAAACATTAACAGATGGATAGGGGATGAAAGTTCATTAATCTACGGTAAAAGATTATTTCACAATTACAGGCAAAACAGAAATTTGTTGTAATTTTCCGTACTTTGTTATCGCACAAAGTATAACACGGAATATCGTGAAATTGGCAAGTCAAATGTGTAATATAATCTGTCGAGGGAATTAATTCAATTTCGTCGTTGGGGCGTTCACGGGCTCGCGCGTCCTAAGATACATCTACGAAAATAAACCGAAAATAAATTCTCTCCGCGATCCTTTGTAGCCTAAACCAATTCACATTTTGGCCGCATCATGATCTGATATTTTGCCCGTGTGATAGCATCGGATAATGAGCTTATGGAATAGAGCTGTCGGGCCTCGAAGCTCGTCAATTCTCATAGACGAGCAAAGACACGCCTTTTTTATTCGTTTTTTTTCTCCACAACGAACCGCATCAATATACAGCATACCTGTATAAATTATTGCCATTGACGATTTAACGACAACGAGTGGAGTGGGTTGGGGGGGATTAAAATATCGACGGGTTCATAATTTCATCTTCTTCTTTTTAGGTTTATGCTTCACTTCTTAGTTACATATATCTCCTCGATAAATCATACCGCGACGTGCAATCCGTCGTTCGAAAAGAAGCATTCCATTGTGCATCAATCATTCGTCATTTCTCCGGAGAGTTTCGCACATACGTATTATACGAAATAGATTGCTGCCAGGCGAAAAGGCGTAATTGCCACCACTTTACGTGTTTAATGACCGTTGTCCACGCTGTTTTGCGCAAATAGATAACATCATCGATGCATCGGTTATCTCTCCCGGCCTTCTCCACAGCCGCAAGCTGTAAATTCCTAAAACGAGATCCTAGATTTTCCTTTTGAATCTCGTTGCTCGTCGTGACCGTTGGTACAGAAAAAACGAAAATCCGGCATTACATAATCGAGTACACGAGGTCTGTTCAAAAGGTATCGCGAATTTTGAATTTCCGCGCGCTACGTATATTCGATTTTCGATTTTTTTGTGGCGTTAGGTTGGTACTCGTGTCCCTCACTTATGCTGAAAAAATCGGCCATTTTGAATGTTTAGTTAATTGTTGACAGCTGTTTTGGTTAGACGTGTTTTGGCTTGTCTTCGATTTTTGCCTATTCCAAAAAATGGATCAAAGAATCTGTATCGAATTTTGTGTAAAAAAGAAAATTAAGTGCGCGGACGCATTCCGAATGTTGACTGTGGCACATGGTGAAGCTACCTTGGACCAAAGCAACGTTTATCGGTGGTGCAAAATGTTCTCAGAGGGCCGAGAAGATGCGAACAACGAAATGCGTTCCGGACGCCCGAGCACATCAACAACAGACGAAAACATTGATGAAATGAGGGAAATAATATTGTGCCAATCGTCGAATCACTGTTAGAGAAGTTGCTGAGGAACTGAACATATCGATTGCCTCGTGCTATTCGATTTTTATCAATGATTTGGGCATGAGACGGGTCGCCGCGAAATTCGTGCCAAAATTGCTCAATTTCGAACAAAAACAGTGTCGCGTTAACATTGCTAAGGAGCTGTTGGACTCGGTCCGCGACGACCCAAATTTGCTCCAGAGGGTCATAACTGGTGAGGAATCATGGGTTTATGGTTATGACGTGGAAACCAAAGCTTAATCATCGCAATGGAAGCTGCCGCATGAGCCAAGACCGAAAAAAGTGCGCCAAGTCCGGTCGAATGTGAAGGTTTTGCTCACAGTTTTCTTCGATTGCAGGGGCGTGGTGCATCATGAGTTCTTGCCACAGGGTCGTACAGTCAATAAAGAATATTACCTGCAAGTTATGCGCAATTTGCGCGAAGCAATCCGCCATAAACGCCGGGATTTGTGGAAGAACAAAAATTGGCTTTTGCACCATGATAACGTCCCTGCTCACACATCGTTGCTTGTGCGCGAATTTTTGGCCAAAAATTCTCTGATGATGCCGCAGCCACCTTATTCCCCAGACCTGGCCCCCTGTGACTTTTTTCCCGTTCCCAAAACTGAAGAGGCCCATGAAAGGACGACGCTACGCTACGATTGAAGCGACAAAGACGGCATCGAAGGAGGAGCTAAACAAGATCACAAAAAATAATTTTTTTAAGTGCTTCGAGGATTGGGAAAAACGTTGGCATGAATGTATTATATCCGAGGGGAATTACGGTGAAGGGGACAAAATAAATATTTATGAATAAATAAATACTTTTTGGAAAAACACAACATTCGCGATACTTTTTTAACAGACCTCGTATTTGCTTCGTGGACAGTCTGTTCTTTGATGTATTGTCGTTGTTGAGAGAGACACTGAGACAAGACTTGTTTCTTCATTCGCTCGTCGTAATCGACCAACCTTTCCATCTGTGTACTTATGTACACGATGAACTGGCCTGTCTTTTCGTCGCAAAGTCTCATCTCATGTCCGGTGACACCGATAGATCCGTGCAAAACTATTCGACAAAGACTTTCACGGCGCCCTCCGGGCATTGCTGTTCCCCGAATGCTTTGTCACATGTACACGCTGAAAACTGAAGGAGCTGCCTTTTGCCTTCTTCATTTACGCGCAGAAGTGTAAATATTGAAAGCACACATGCTCGGGGGTGTACATGCATCGCTTCTATGTGCCGAACTTGCCGGAACTCCAACAATTTCGCGGTGTCGAATTAGCCTCAATTGTATATTACATACATGGTTAGAGTATCGGTGGGTTCTATCTGCAGAGTCACGAGGGAACGCGGAGGGAATTTGAAGAAAAAAAAAAAAGATGGTGCAACGAAGGGTCGTGTATGGGCTTGTATATGTATATAGTTGGAAGATGTAGAGCAATCGAGGATACAAGATATACAGAACCACCCCCGGAAATTTAGGGGTGGATTCTGTCAATCGTATCGGTAAATATCGGGTAGGAGTATGACGACAGCTCTGTTTCGGACGTGTCTAAAAAATATATGTATATATGTATATATACTTTCTTTCAGTCGCAAGATTGGTACGAACCCCTGATGTGCGACTCGAGGGGGTTGAAAAATCGTTCCTGGCTCTCTGACACACCTCCCTCATATATATACTTCAATGTTCAGTATATATATATATATATATATATATATATATATATATATATATATATATATATATATATTTGAATATTGACACCCCACTCCTTCGTGTTCTCAAACGGAGGAATCGAATGTTCAGTATTACGAACACGTTTTCGTCGGAGCGTGGAACAGGGGCGGAATTCTTTCATCCCTCTGCGAGAATAATTTCTGCATTTGATCGGTAATTTACTTTTCTCTCTATTCAAGTTACATATACAGTATTGTAACTCGAGCCTCGTGAAATTCAAAACTATCGTGTTTCACGTTTTTGATCGCGAGGTGAGATCGACGCCCTCCTGCCATGAAACTTTTGTATGTATATATTAGGGCGATTTTTTTTTTCGACTATTTTTTTTTTCTGTCCCCACCCGAAATTTTGTTGGATATGTCGAAAAAGAAATTCCCTGAATGTTACAGCGCTTAATATTAATTCTAAGTACTTTCCCAAAGCGTGAGAAGATTTTCCATTTAAAATACACGTAAATCGAATTTTTTTTTTTTTCAAATTTCTATAACTCAGCCGAATTTTATGCTATCATATTGTTCTTGGTTTCGATTTACTCAGAATAAAACAATCTAAAAAACTGCCTTTTGTGGTGAAAGTGTAAATTGTACTAGTGAGTTGGTACGGGTCACTGAAGTTGATTTTTACCCAAAATTGTCGTTTTTTTGCTGTTATCTCCGAAACAAATAACTTTACGAAAAAAATGTAAATGAAAAATTTGTTGGAAATTTAATTTCCTACAAAAAAGGTCCTATCGACCCAATTGCTTGGATTTAACTCATAAGAAGTATAAAATTTATAAAAAATAAAATATTAAATAATAAAAAAAATACAAATTACAACAAGTTCAATATCTCAAGAAATATTAATCTAAGCAATTGGGTCGATAGGACCTTTTTTATAAGAAATTAAATTTCCAACAAATTTTTCGTTTACATTGTTTTCTTAAAGTTAATTGTTTCGGAGATAACAGCAAAAAAACGGGAATTTTGGGTAAAAATCAACTTCAGTGACCCGTACCAACTCACCAGTACAATTTACACTTTCGCCGCAAAAAGCACTTTTTTAGATTGTTTCATTCTGAGTAAATCGAAACCAAGAACAATATGATAGCATAAAATGCGGCTGAGTTATAGAAATTTGAAAAAAATAAAATTCGATTTACGTGTATTTTAGATGGAAAATCTTCTCACGCTTTGGGAAAGTACTTAGAATTAATATTAAGGGCTGTAACTTTCAGGGAATTTCTTTTTCGACATATCCAACAAAATTTCGGGTGGGAACTGAAAAAAAAAAAATTATCGAAAAAAAAAATCGCCCTAGTATATATACAATATACATTTTTTTTTGTTCGTCATAAGCATTGGCTCGATGAGAGCCGAACTGGTTTAAGGCGAGGTGTGATACCGTGGTCGGCAACTAAAATTATAAACAGCCCCATTTAGCGACGGTTGATATTTTGATAAAAAGAAAATTCATACCACATTCGTTCATTGTCGCGTAATTAGTGTTTTTTTTTACATAATCGTCGTACTCCCCTGAGAACGCTTGTTCCGAAAAATTCCCGCTAATCTCCCTTGTCCGCATATGTGTTTCACATCGCCTTAAATCAAAAGCGTCATCGGCCATCGAATCGATGATCAAGATGGCTGCGGACGACGGGGGCGAGAGAATTTCCGATAGATTCTTTAGAATTTTGTACAAGTTTGTGCTAAACCTGCGAACGGAACGATAACACCGAGAATACCTTCGCGCGAAGCAAAGATACAACGACAAACGTGTGAAAAAGTAAAAGGGAGGAAGAACAGAGAGGTAGAATGCGAGAGACGTTGAATGGAAGAGATCGCGTCGAGGGTGGGTACATATATAGCAAAAGCCTCGGGTGTCCACTAGACCGTGAATATAGACTCGCGTTGGATGGGAATGCTTTCTGGGAAACAGTCTCGTTGCCGTACTAATGATTTTGTTGCTGTTTCAGCTGCACAAGCGTTTATTAATAACCGCATATGGGATATAGATGCGTGTAGAGCAGATTTATTTTTTATAAAGGGATAAATCGTTTGGAAAGGTAGTTATTTATCACTTGTGTCCGAGGGTTTGACCACGGGGGAAAAACATTTTTTTTGCAACTTTGTTGCCTCGGAGTGTCATAGCTCCACTAAGAATTCCATTTGTTTTGCTTGTAATTGTTTAAGCTTCACGATGACACTTGGATTATGGGATTTTGTGATGAAATACGAAAATCAACAAGTACCGAAAGGACATGCAAGAGCAAAGAAAGAATATTCACATTGAAAACGATTTTTCTCTCGCTCACTGGTCCGACTTGTGTCAACGTAGAATTTTTATCCTCCACCCGCAATAAATAATCCTCTTTATCATCGTTCAACAACTTTACAGCTTGTTAACGCTCTTGTTTCCGTTGAATCATTGCCCTAAGCCAGAGGGAGGTCATAAAATTTCATAAAGGTCTCGCGCTATGTTAGATTCGTTGTCTCAGCTCTTTTTCTTTTCTTTCTTTTGCCCGTTCGCGATAGCAATTTTGTCCGCGATTACGCGAATTGAACGGGCGCGCGCGGGGCGAGAGCGCGAAGATTTCTCGATTAATGGCCATTATTATACCGTTCTGTGTTACCCATCGGTGTGCTTCTCTTCCGTCTCGCGCTCGTTATATACGGCGTCTAGTCGCAGGTTTTTATCGGTATTCGCTTCTTCTTCTTTTTTTCTCTTATGGCCAACTTTCATTGCCCGTATAGGTATACAGATAGTTAAGTTCGATCTCGCACTTATTTTTATTGTTCGTCGCGTATAACGAGGTCTTCTGTCCGACGAGATCGGCAAGACTCGCCGAGCGCACAGTTTGTTCTCCGAGCGAGCACTGTAACGTGGAAGATATTAATCTATGCGGGATCCGAGGCGGTCTTAGACACACACGTGGTGGTCGTAAATCACGTGGATCGCGATATTTACCGTCGATGCCCGCGCTCTCCTGCGCGGTCTATTATCGGGTGGTACGTATATATAGGTATCCTGTTTTTCCCCTCTGGTCTGCCCTCTCGCCGCAGATCTTTACCTCGCGAACGTCTCTCGTTCGTATTACGTCTATAGAGAGTGATTTCAGCACTCCACCACGTCGGGACGTTATATTTCCATCTCGAGAACCATTATATACCGTTTGTCTGGCGCAGAAGAAGCTGGCATCCCGATAATGTTGCAAGTAACGCGCGGATGCGATTAACGAACCGCCACACAAGTTTGCACGCACTTGTATCCGCCGTCGAGAAAGTACAGGGGGTGCCGGGCATATTTATTGAAAAGTTGTTAACGTACAATTAGGGTAGTCAGTCGACGTGACGATGAGGCACTTTCGGAATATCGCACGATACCCTTTCGGTAAGAATGTTATAATAACTATGTGATTAATTATCGAAAATTCGCCTTCCATATTCCGAGTATGAAATATTTCGAGGTATGAAAAGTAAGTTCCGGATTGTACGAGGGGGGACCCAAAAAAAACGGGAATTGCGCTGCGGCGGGGAGGGAGAGTGGGAGAACCCATTGCTCGACCAGGTGTCCGTTGGGGACACGTCTCCTGAGTTAGTGTGCGAAGTTCTGTCGCCGTGAGTGCATCGGTTCGCCCGTGGGAATTTTTGTAGTGAAACAACTTTTTCCATTTTGGCGAAAACGTGATGGCCGATTGTCGAGAGCAACGGGCGGCTGTGAAATTTTGTTTCCTGTTGGGGAAATCGGCCGCGGAAACTACTGTAATGCTTAAGACTGCTTATGGAGATGCTGCCCTGAGTAAAACCAGAGTCTACGAGTGTTTTTCACGTTTTAAAAATGGAGAAATGTCAGTTGAAGACCAACCCCGTTCAGGACGCCCCTCAACGTCAAGAAGTGACGAAAACGTCGACAAAATCAATGCTCTCATTCGTGAAGACCGTCGCCGAACCATTGATCAACTCTGTGAGATGTCTGGGATATCATGGAGTTCAAATCAGAGGATTTTTTCCAAAGATTTGCACATGAGCAGAGTTGCAGCCAAATTTGTCCCTCGCCTTCTCACGGACGAGCAAAGGGAGCGTCGACTTCAGGCATGTTTTGAACTTCAAAATCAGCTCGAAGAGGACCCTGAACTTTTTTCCAAGGTGATTACTGCTGATGAATCGTGGTGCTATGGATACGACCCCGAAACAAACCAGCAATCAAGCGTTTTGCCACGGTGGAGGAGGTAAAACAAAAATCGCTGGAAGGCCTAAAGAACATCCCGATAAGAGAATTTAAAAAATGTTTTGAACATTGGAAGGTTCGTTTGCAGAGGTGCGTTGTGGTCAAAGGAGAATACTTTGAAGGTGATCAAAATTTGGTGTAAAAATATTAAAAAATAAAGAAATTATGACGAAATTCCCGTTTTTTTTGGGTCCCCCCTCGTATATGGGATATTTCATGGAAAAACGAATATTCCGTATGCCAATGGAGTCTCGGATACAGTGTGGAGTACCAGACGATAAAAAGCTCGCTGGTGATGACGTTACCATCGACGAAAGCTTAATTTAGGTTCGTCTCGCGTTCTCTCGACTCTCTCCGCTATTCTTTCACCCTTGCCTTCAGACATTCGTATTCACTCGTTGCTGCCGGACTCTGCAGTCATCATCAAGCAAGTGTCGTCGTCGTCGTCGTCGTCGTTTAACGTCCTTCGTTCACGGCGACGATGTACCGGACGTCCTGGTCTATTGTCTCCTCGCTCCTCTCTCCACTTCTTTCTTGTCTACTAACGTCGTATTTACGAACTTTTTATCATTGTCAAGGTCCAACGCTTTTATTATTTAATCGTTTTAACTCGTAACCCGGCGCACCTGCGTCTTGTCGTCCGCAAACAAAAACAAACTTTATCGTTTTCTTCGTCACAATTGCCTCGGGCAATCTTGTAGTCAGATTTTATTTAAACACTCGGAATTAAAAAGTGCAATAAACAAATTTGTATTGTCGATTATAAATAATCAATAAACTCGATCATAAATGATCGATTTTATTGAAAATAAACAAGGCACGTGGCGTTTTAATTAATTTTTACTTTTCAATCAACAGTTTTCATCATTTTCATTTATTTATCCGGATTTTATTACAACAACACACGGTTTCGGGGTTGACGAAAATAGCGTTGCTCATTTTAGATTTTCGGATTACGTGAAGAGAGCCGGGTATTATTAACGCAATACGATATTTGCGAAAAGCATTGATGCATGAAATATACGTACGTTCATGCGCGCAAACAAAATTCTTAGGATAAAGTAGTCGCAGCTGCGTTCGTTTCCAATTGTATACACATGTCTACGATCGTTTTCGCAGGTACCTCACGTACTTCGTAAGTAATTCGTGAAGAGAATCTAGAATTTCATTCGCGCCTCCTGCACCTTACCTCGTCTATCGCGTGTACTTTCGAGGTCGTATCTCGTTTCGGTCTCACCAATTCTCTCCTTCATTCTTCGGGGAGCTCCTTTTCACATCGGCAATCCCGCTCTGAGATTCTATATACCGCGAGGACGATGTATATACGCGTATATACGAGTGCGCGTTATATACACTGCCCTCCTCTCAACCCACCCATTGAATTCATCGCAATTTTCCCAGACCTCGCCAAATTGTGAATTGTGGACCCGACGACTTAACAACATATATAGAGAAGCTGCGCGATACCGCAACTAAAATAACCGATGAAATTGGACAGTTTTACTTCAACCCGACAAATCATACGAAGAAAAAAATCTTGAATGAAAAAAAACAAAGTTAATTACCTATCGAAAAATATATCCTTTATATATTTGTCATACTCACATCGAGTGTGCAACTAAAACTAGTAAAACTTTCAACTAAATGTATCAGCAAAATCTGCGCTGTAGCAAAAAAACATGTGGAATGTAATTCTGTTTATTAAATCATTGTTATTTTTCGATAGTACAATATTATTCATTGTTTTAAAAGGTTAGCGAAAGAAATTCAATAAATAAATCCTTCACTTTGCTCCCATTACACAGTAAACAATTTCATTCATTCTCAATGTTCGATCGACACCCACGCACGTCTAGCGGAGATTTAAAGAAGAGATGGAAAAAAAAAAACGTCGAAGCATTGCCCAGAGCCCGGGCCAACAAACCGCGCGACTGCGATAGAAACACCGAAGAAGAAATATGACGAAAAAAAGCGAAAAAGCCTGTGCCAGCCACTCCACTCGAAATATCTAGTGAGGGAAAAATGCGGGCATTTTGTAATTTCGACTTGATGAATTATGAATTTGCTGACTGCGGAGAGTCGCCTTTTTGTATCTGTTCTATGTGCTATCGTCTGCCGGCGAGGAAACGCGAGGAGCGAAAGAAACCACCGAGAAATAAGAAGAGCACGTATACGAGAAGAAAGTTGGAAGATCCATGGGTCGAAGGAAAAGAGCTTGTTCGGACGTTTTACCGCAGGCGTTTCAGACTCCCGCAGGATAAAATGAGTTTTTGCATTGGACAAAGCACTCTCGGGAGGTTGTCTATCGACGATCTGTCGCTTCGAGATATCCTTTATCGACGGGTTTATGTCGAATAGAGATCTTTTTTTGTCGCCAATTTTTTTTTCATAATTTTACGGATATTAACAGTCCTATAACTCAGATCAGGAATTTTTTTTCGAGCCACGACCGAGCTTTCGTTCCACTCTGATACACTGAGGATAGAGATGCTAGTGAACCGAAAAATTTTACAATTTTTCGTGTTCAGTTACATGAAGAATAACGATAAGTTACCATCAATGTTAATTTCCGAGTGATCCGGAACCATTTCAATGATGAAGTGTTGAGCAGTCTACGAGTACAATGAGGATTTGCTTTATAAGTGGTTTTGCATCCTATGTCTATACATACGTGTGGTTTAGGACCAGAGATGCGGAATGTAACGATATCAACCGATAATCCTTCGAACGAGAATCATCCTCGACCGCAAACCACACGCGTCTCCGAACTCCATCCCTTATGCCGGGAAACACGCGCGTCTATTATCGGACCGAGGGTGCAAATTCGCCGATAATGCGATTCGATGGGATTGCCAAATTTACTCTCGTGAATATATCCGTCCGAGAGTGAATTGTCGGGACCATTATAAACTTGCAGCGCGGCAGGTATCTGTAGGTACATTGAATATTCTGTCAGACATATTCACGCTGAATACGAAAATAGTGAAATTTTCGTTTGCTCTATAATGTCATCATAATCTTACGGTTATTTTTTCTGCCCCTGTATAGGGAGAATATGTTTCGAACTATTTTCAACGTGCAATGACATTCGGACGCTTGACAAAGTTCAGTGATCCAATTTATGTGACGTTCAGTCTCGAGAAATGAAAAAACGAGTGAAAAATATTCATTTGAAAATCACTGATGCTTCTGTTGGAGGATGCGCCATCACTTAAGGATTAATCCTCATTGCTGTTTTGCCGTGCTTCAATGAAAACATATTTTTTACGCGAAAAAAATCGTTGGGTCTTAAAGCTTGATGATTGCCCTTTGTCTTTCTGTTCTTCATTCTTTATATATATATATATAAATCTCCTGGAGATTTGTGGTCTGCGTGAAGGGGTTGGCCGCGAGTAAACAATCCAGCTTCGTCGCACTTGAGCTTGACGGATGCTTGATATTTTCTCTCACTTTCGTTCTCTCGTGTTCATTAAATCAACGGTCGTTGGGAACAGGGAATATAAGGAATCGACCCCTTTCCGCACTTCGTTAAATATTGTGGTTCTTTTAGCAATCTCTTCGTCCTTTATTTTCTCACACAAGGTAATAACGTTATCTTGTAATCAGAATTTCCGGCGGAAGCTTTTTCTTCGCGCGTTTATGGAAAAATTAGATTTCAGCGTGGAAACAAATTCTCTTGGGGCTTTAAATTAATCGCGAGTCCGAGTTGGCTTCGTACACTTTTTTTTCCGTGTGTTCAATGCCCGTTATCAATGAGTAAGCATTGTATAACGATAGTATCACGGTGCTCGATATACAGCTTGGTTGTTATGAGGAAAATGTACGATGACACATATCAAATTCCTCTCTCTCTCTATCTCTCTGTCACTATATATATATATATATATATCTTACCTACGTGTTCAAATCTCCACTAGCCCGCGTGTGTTAAGTTGCCATATGTTCAGACGGCTACCTTGTTGTTTACTAAATTCCTCGCATGAGTCAGCGTTCCGGGTGTTGGTCTACTTGTCGTTCTAAATTGTGCAAAAATAAAAGTTCGAATCCATTGCAAAAAATGTGTGTAGCAGACGTTCCATTTTTTTACCGTTCATCATGGTAGAGATACCCCGCCCCCCGCCGTCGTTGTATCAAATAGATGACGATAACTGATTTCCCGAATTGAATCTCCAATTAGGTTAATGGCTTTCCCTACTTTCTTCATCGTACCATTCATCTGGCCGATCTATAATCTAATGCCCGCCCATCCTTAATTTAATTGTATTCATTCGACATAACTCATGTTTTTTGTTGAAAACTTACTTAAATATGGTTGCCCAACCTCGAAAATCGAAAATATCGACGGCCATGACACCCGCGAAGAAAGCGCCACAATCGGCGATCTGTTTCTTCAATAATCAACATTCGCATTTTGGACATCGAATAATCGGCATAAACATGTCGAAAAAGGGGGGTTAACTGAAATAAAACGTTTTGCATAATGACAGAAATGGTAACCAGTATATATTAGTGACGGATCAACCGCTATTGAGGGGTCTGACCTAAGACATCCGCGATGCTTCGGAAAAAAACAGAAAGTCGTCACTCATCGTGCTACACGCCCGAGGCTTAATGTATTCCAACACGGAGGCACACAACACGCTTGCGAGACCGGCGTCGCTCGAGAGACATAACCCTCTTAGCGATACGCGCGTAAACACGCCGCTTATTATCTATAAATAAACCCACGTTGGCGCTGACTATGAGAAGTATGAGCGAGGTGGGGACAACATGAACCGTAAATACCGAAACGATCGAGCGAGAGACCGGGGGAGATACTTGGTTAGAAACGGAAATATAGCGTGGAGAATGAGCGAAAGACCAACATGCTATGTCACTTTTGTGTTGCGCGAGGCGGGAGAAAGAGAGATATGGAGAACACATACATACACACGCAAACAAGAGGAAGGTCGAGACACTACGCCACTCATTCGCTTGACGGTCTCAATGCTTTCCCCGTTTCCTCGCATGCACATGTATACATCACACTAATGTCTAGCGCGGCTCTGGGACGACGATACTGATTCGTGTACTACGTGCACACTGGCATGTACACACTTGTCCTCGTGTATACACGGAGTCCCGTGACTTTTGGACAACAACATCAACGACGTCAAAGGATATTTGACCTTCGCTGGATGTGGAACTACAGAACGCAAAGTTGTCGTGTGTTCGGCTAAATTGACTCACCAGAATTGATCTGGTTAGAGCGAAGGAGAGAGGACGAACTTTTCCTCTTGGTGCGCCCAAGATCACTGTACATTATAATTTTTCCGTTGTCAATCTTAAGGCCATCTCGGGATAGTCATTACTAAGTTTATTCTCCTCGTATTATACCAAATGCCAAATCGAATGTTTTACGAACCATTAACATGTTAATGGGTTTACGCTCGGGAGCAGCTGTTGAACAAACAGAAAAACCTGGCAACATCACGGCTGCGTACAATTACTTTGGTTCGCTCAATCGGAACTGATATATTTCCAAATATATGGTGAAGGGTACGGAAGCCCGATCAGTTACCGCGCTAGAAACCTCTTGTATTTAAACGCCCTTTTATAGATGCCACCTGTCACTTTTAGCGGTGGATACTATTAGCGCACCCTCGTATTAAAGTATTTGATGGAAAATCGAATGAATTGTTGTAATACTCGGTATTGCTTGATATCAATTCCCAGTTACGCCAATATACGTATAGATACATTTCCGACAACTGTAGGTACAACACTAAACGAGTTTATTCAGTTTATAGTTCGTGTACCGTACATCGTGTCCGATTTGGATTGACCCTAATCACGATTCCAATCTCCGTCTACGGCGTATAAAAAATACAGAACTTTGTCGTCCATTTGCTTTGATGGCTGAACATTCTTGGGATCATGTTGACACAGCGGTGGAGTCGCTCAACGACTACCAAACTGTTGCCTTCCCCGTTTTCCCTCAGGCAGGTTGACATTGCGAATAAAAGCAAAGGTTTCAGTGCGTTTATTAAATTGCTCACTGAGACCCATTTTGTTTTTGTATCAGCGGTTGATCATTAGTGTACAGTTGTCAACGTACGATGGATCAGGGCGGCACATATTCTTTTGGAACATATATAAATCAGTACGGAGTATCGGTGAATCCGTTGCCAATGGCTCGGGGACTCATTGGCGATGATTCATTTGATTTGAAATTTCCGAGTCTCGCAATCGCCGTATGACGCTGAGACGCGCACGAGCTCTTTGTGGAAGCGGAGCAGCAAGATCGTCTTACCATGGCGAGCTCCCGCTCCTGGAGACATGATAAATTACGAAAGATCAGCGCCGGATGTTCGGATAAACGGAGAGCGTGAGCCGGTCTTATGTATCTAAACCAGTACCACATATGTGTATAATGTGCGTACTCGTATTCTCTAAGCCGTATAAGAGAGACTCGGGCAAACTCGTCGGAAGACTTGGGTCAGAGAAAGAACGATGTCGGTAACCGTATGTGTATTTATGTCGCACGGAAGCCTCGGGAGACTCCTACAGGCGATAAAGCGAACCACATGCAAAGATCAAGAAAATTCCGTCGTTCGACCAACTTGTTTTCGTTCTCACACCAATGCCATCCAGAGCCAGCCACGTTTGACGATTCATGATTTTTAGCGGTCGCACTTTTTATCTTCATATTTTTACGGACCCGACTCTCCAACGCTGGCTTTTACGCTGCGGTTAATTGGCCGTCACTTCCACCGATTGTAATTCTCATGGTCAATCGGTTGTGAAAGCCTCACATGGAAAATAAATTTATTTCGAATCGCGTAGTTTGCCTGTGATCTTCATTCACGCACGCGTTACGCAACGATACTTTTCTCCTCAGACTCCGGTATGTTTTTGTCGTGCTTCGAGCACGACTATTTCTAGGAGCTAATTGCGTATAGCTAACGTGAAGAGCAGAAATTGCTAAATTTCATGACGGTCCTCGAAATTTTAAATTTTGTGGGTGCGGTCATTAAACTTGGGGAACATAATATTTATAGAATAAATGACGTACTAAAGATGATTGAAGAACAACAGTGGGTCATTTGCGAGGTTATATAAACAACCT
This sequence comes from Oxytorus armatus, assembly GCA_958009045.1. NCBI lineage: Eukaryota > Metazoa > Arthropoda > Insecta > Hymenoptera > Ichneumonidae > Oxytorus > Oxytorus armatus. The sequence continues at coordinate 19,979,240 of OY253749.1, read as the reverse complement.
AATCGGTAGTGGGGTAACAACTAACGGGTCTACTAATCTTTTCGTCTCTTCGTTAAGAACGTTGATAAAAATTTTCTGTACAAAATTTATTTACATCCAAAACGAGTGGTTGAGAGTAAAGAAATACTTTTAACCGCAATTATTGGGGAGCTTACATCATACGAATTACGAGCGATAAAAATGTTGTTGCGTTCGAAATATTAACACAAAAATATAATGCCGTTGTTGAATAAAATACCTTCGTAGCATGAAACCATTATCTACTCTGGGGCTTGGTTTCTCTCTCTTCCATCTTCCAACAACTTCCGTTTATTTACGTCTCAGGCATCGTCTGTATATTTTATTTTAGGCCAGTGTCGCTCTCGTCCACTTTTGAGTATTTGGCCTTGTGAATCCTTTTGCTTGTTTTGTTTTTTTTATCTCTCTTTGTTGTGAATTAAGTTTTTTGCTTCTATCGCTTCTCCCCCTTTCTCTCTCTCTCTCTCTCTTCATATCGTTCTAAGTTTTTTTTTTCATTCTTATTTCTTCCGCCCTTCCAAGACCTTCTCTTGGATGCCAAAGGGTCCGGCGGTCCTTACCTACCTCGTGAAAGAGCTCGCGTTTTCTCTCACGCAATCGAAGAACGAAAAAAGATACGACAAAAAGACTCCGAAACCAGTTTACGAACTGGTTTCAATCCTCTGACCCCTTATTCGGTAACCTCCCCTCTCCTGGACCACATAATTTCGTGCGAAAGGGGCTGTGTGTTTGTGGGACGCAGAAACGAATTTTGGGCGAGTTCTTCACCTCGGGCATTCGAACTTTTGAAGATGTTTCATGACGAGCCTGTAACTACATTGGTGTTTTTCTTCTATAACACTGTTTGCCGCATAGAGTCTCACAACTAAGTTAGATTTATTTGACAAAACGTGCATTTTTCCGTATGGGATATTCCACGTGAAGTGGGACGATTTTTGTCAGACGCCATTTTTGGTGGAAGATTTCATTCGCGAATTGTGCCGTTGGAATGGAAAGTTATTCGAAAAAAAACCGTGAAACCAACATGCAGGCTCATAATCGACAAGTTTCAGGCAAACAGAACTATAAAATAATATATTTTTGTCGTGGGAAAGTATGAAAATGCTAAGAATGTCGGATATGGCGTACAATTTTATCAGCCACAGATGTCTCTGCACGTCGTTGAAACACTTCTTCACCTGCTCCTCTTTCCTCTTCCGTTATTCAATTTCACACACCTGCATTCTCTCAACAATAACGCATCCACGCATATTTTTGTTCCTTCGGAAAACAAAACCGATCCCGTCGAATTCCCTTCTCACACGGTACTTTTACCTTTCTTCGAAGTGTACACATTTGATTATAAAAAAAAAACATGTCCGACATTCTCCGTAACCTCTCGTTGAAGGAAGAGCAGATTTTTCTTCTGTTTCTCTTCTTTTGTCAAATGTTTCCAATCTAATGCAGTACGTGGACATTCATTTTTTATTATATCCCTGCATTTTCGCCTCGTCCATTAAAATGTTATTTTTCACAATTTAATAAACATTAGATGAAACGTTAAATTGAACGGTAAAGTGCTATCTTGCAGCTGGACCGCGTCAATAATTTATCGCTGTGCACAAATGTTACGACGATTAACGATCTATTTCTAATTAAGGGGGGCAATAGGGTTAGGACAGCGTTTTCACAATGATTTTCATGAATTTTTTTATAGTATAAAAAATGAATATAATTTATTGAAACTTTGAGAATATTTTATACATATATTTAAGTATATACTATAAAATTTTTGAAGAATTTCCTGGAAAAACACCGAAGATATTAGCGACCCCATATTGCAGGTCACAATCAGACTTAGCATTTTGCGTACATTCTGAAAGCCGCAATTTTCATCTGAAATCAACCGAGGTTGAAATTTACTTTTATTATATGTCTCTCTTCTATATGAATCTAAATGCTATCAAAAAAATAGAAAATTGAATTTTTTACAGGGGTCAAAACAAAAAAGCATGATTTTTTGCCACTTTTTACAACTTTATTTGCAAAAAAAAAATTATTTTAAATAATGATAATATTCCAATTTTAGGTTCATATAGAGCGCAATACTATGAAGAAAGTAACTGCCAATTTTCAAAAGGATTGGTTGAAAACTTTTCAAACTAGCGTGTACGCAAGTTAAAAAAAAGTCATTTTCAGAAAAACGCGTTTGAAAAAATAGTACCAAGAAAAACAAAGTCAAGTCAGTCATAAATTTTCTTCGGTGTTTTTCAAGGAAATTCTTCAAAAATTGTATAGTATATACTTAAATACATGTATAAAATATTCTCAAAGTTTCAATAAATTATATTCATTTTGTATACCATAAAAAAATTCATGAAAATCATTGAGAAAACGCTGTCCTAACCCTATTTCCCCCCTTCATGGCTCATAACAATAGAACGAGTCGGAATTTTCATTTAAAATTTTGAGAACATATTTTTCAATAGTTTTACTAACAATTTATGAAATTAAATAAAAATCGATTTTTTGAACCGTCTAACCCTATTTCCCCCCTTGAGATGTACGACTTGAAAATCCATTAATTCGTCCCACATCGCGCAGAATAATTCTCAGTAAAGTATACCAATCAACAGGCTCGTTAAAAATAATCGATTCATTGATAGACACAAAATTAGTAGCACGATTGCCAGAATTACGTATCAATTCATTCAACGCCCGATCACGAAAAACAAATTAAATATTCTCGATTCTAAGACATATTTTTATTGGATATACTATTTATACATTGTACAAGAGATGAATATTGCTGAACTGCGACGAAAATTTTTTACATCGCAGTCGTGTTATTTATAAACCGCACACATTGGGTTATCGCGTCTTTCCCGGTGTGTGCCGACTCTCATGTTCGACGATTGTGTAACTTCCATTGATATGAGGATTATATCTTTTTTTTTTTCGTACGAACGAAACATCACACAGACCCACAGCCAGCTGTGAAAGAGTCACGACGCCACCATCGCCCGATTCCCTCTCCCCCCACCTTTTGCCATCGTGGCGCACAACGCAATATGTTCGATGACCCTGGCCCGACATTGCCGAAAATAACTAGCACATATAAGAGCCGGGCCTGCTCCCTGCTCTTCGTCACAGTAGGGAGACCGCGATAGAAGGGATTCGGTGACGTATCTCAAACGAAATTAGAGGCCAAGGTGAAGGCCAAATCATCCGTTCCGCCATCATTCGAATTCTATCCATCCATCTATCGGCCCTCTTCCTTTAGCTGTCTTTTCTCCTCTCGTTTTGCCCCTCCGTAACTTGCGGCTTTGAGCTTTATCTTCCTCTTTTGCGATGCACCGTTGCATCGGTTCAGCGTGAATATGGTATGCGATATAGATCTGATCTTTTGTGACAAAAACGAGCTTCTTCGAGCAACAGGAAGCCACGCATCAGTCGTACGAAACGGATCAACAAAACATGTACTCACGTTTTAAAACCGCTCGACCACTTGATCCTAGCTGGTCGAAGAATGGTTAGATGTTGTTGAACCTTTGAAGGTTACTCTTTTGCCAATTGGATTCATAAATAGACTAAAGAATAACAGTTTAATGACTGTACATACTTATTGACGACTGTCAACGCATCGTTGCGTATAATTTTCATTTCTCTTCTATTACGGTGGATCTTGAGTTTATTCTGTTAATTATCGGCTCACCCGGAATGGTAACTCAAAAAGAATGTCGTTCTCATTTCTATTATACTCGCTAGAAAGTCTGTTATTTGAAGGCGTGCCATTGTGCTCTGTAACATCCTTTCAAATGACACAGAAACTTGTGAAACTTATATTTCATATTTCGTACTGCAGATTTTCCGAATCATTTCAGGATTTTCATCCACATACGTCATTCCCGAAGAATACATTTTCGAAGCACTCATTTTCAACGCGAATTCTCATCGCGATTTTAACCCCGCGTGTGTACACTGGGTCTTCGAAGGAACAGTCGAAATTTTTAACTCCTATTTCTCTCCGCTTTTTCTACTTCGTCTATTTTTATTAACAACGATTTTAAACTTTGGTCTTTGTTAACTTCTGGGCCATGTAGTAGACACTTCAAGAAGTAATCCGGAATTTTTTCAGATTTTTTGAAAGCCTAGAAAACTCTAAAAACTCAACTGTTCCCTCAAAGACCCATTATAAACATCATGTCTCCAAAAATATAGTGTACACACGGGCGGTCAATTTACCGACCATACGACTCTGTCAAAAATGCAGAGAACATAATTAAAGGATAATATAATGATATAATGTAGTTCAAGATAACTCCACGAACAAAAATCATATTTTTGTCTCCAACCTATCCCATTGCCTCTCGATTCACGGAATCCAGCAAATCTCGTCAAAGCAAAGATCGAACTCCTTCATTTCGTCATTCAATTTATTTAACAGAAAAAAAAGCTATACTTCCGTCGTATTATTTTCTATAAAATAATCCCTTTGATGTTGCAGGCAAAGCTGCGGAGCGAATGGTATATTCTCACGTCGTCTAGACTTCAGCGCGTTCAACAGCCTGCCCAGGACCAAGCTCAACTCCTATCATATCAAGGTAAGTTCGCCTCACGTTCGATAATAATATTTTATTGTAAAACCGCGTCATACCGCCATGTGAATTCATCGTTGTCGTAAGATCTGAATTAAATTTTCAGGATTTTAGTGGACTTGCCCAAAACGCGTTAGTTATTAAGGAATTTTCAAGATAAGCTTGAAGCAATCGCTTCAATTTTATACGCGACGTGTGCGAATAAAAAAGTACCGCACAATAAGACAGAATTAAGGGGGTAAACAGGGTTAGGACAGCGTTTTCTCAATGATTTTCATGAATTTTTTTATAGTATAAAAAATGAATATAATTTAATGAAACTTTGAGGATATTTTATACATATATTAAAGTATATACTATGAAATCTTTGAAGAATTTTCTTGAAAAACACCGGGGATATTAACGACCCCATATTGCAGGTCACAATCAGACTCAGAATTTTGCGTACATTCTGGAAGCCGCAATTTTCATCTGAAATCAAACGAGATTGGAATTTACTTTTATTATATGTCTCTCTTCTATATGAACCTAAATGCTATAAAAAAAATAGAAAATTGAATTTTTTACAGGGGTCAAAACAAAAAAGCATGATTTTTTGCCATTTTTTACAACTTAATTTGCAAAAAAAAATTATTTTAAATAATGATAATAATCCAATTTTAGGTTCATATAGAGCGCAATACTATGAAGAAAGTAACTGCCAATTTTCAAAACGATTGGTTGAAAACTTTTCAAACTAGCGTGTACGCAAGTTAAAAAAAAGTCGTTTTCAGAAAAACGCGTTTGAAAAAACGCAAAATGCTTAGTCTGATTGTGACCTGCAATATGGGGTCGCTAATATCTTCGGTGTTTTTCAAGGAAATTCTTCAAAAATTTTATAGTATATACTTAAATATACGTATAAAATATTCTCAAAGTTTCAATAAATTATATTCATTTGTTATACTATAAAAAATTCATGAAAATCATTGAGAAAACGCTGTCCTAACCCTATTTCCCCCCTCAATGGCTTATAACAATAGAACAAGTCGGAATTTTCATTTAAAGTTTTGGGAACATATTTTTTCAATAGTTTTACTAACAATTTATGAAATAAAAAAAAATCGATTTTTTGAACCGTCTAACCCTATTTCCACCCTTAATTTTGTGAAGTGCATTTCGTGCTTGCACACTTTGCAACGAAAAAAATTCATTTCGAGCCAGTTCATATATTCCACTATAAACCCGTTGTCCACATTGGTTGGTTTTTGTTTTGTTTTGTTTTCTTCGTTGAGTAAACTTGGCCCTTCGTGCACTTCCCAAACGTGCGATAAATCTTGAACGCGACGACGTTGAACCGCGCGGCCTCGACCTCCGACGAACCCCGCCACGCGAACGACCCTAGGGCAAGTTCTTTCCACGTAACGCCACCTACGCGACGATATCGACTTCCTCACTGCCGTGATGGTCCTCGTTGTGCGTAGATGGCCAACTCCATCGTCGCCCTACCCCAAATAAAGTAAAAATCAATACGCGTGGGCAGAGACACCCCCCATGTGCAATTTCTTTTTCGCTGGGCTATTCGTGATGCTCACGACCGTCCGCGGCGCTGATCGTAGCCCGTCACGTGGTGACGGTAGCGGATATATTGTGGCGACCTTGTACGAAGGGATGACTCGTCGCCTAGCTATTTTCTATATATATGTCTGTACGATCGTGTAGTAGTGCTCGAGTGCATCAGATTGGACAAATGTGCGTCGTGTACGTGAAATTTTTCTACCCTTCGAGGCCAGCCATTTTCAGTTCTCAACGACCGAACCATGGGAATATCTGCATTCTCGTGAACTGCGAGTATACTATGTGCAAAGTCGTCTCTCTCAACCCTATATAGCTGATGGATAAGAGTGATTCGTGCGAGGGGGTTCGGCGCAAATTTCAAAATGCACAGGGTTGCCTTTTGCGCTGTGAATACCCGATCCACGACCGTTCTCGCATCCCCAGTAAATTCAGTCGGCTTTCAGCGGAGCACACTCACACATAGTATATACATATACATGCACCATGTACAGTGTGCAATCGTTGGATGCGCGCAAGCGGATAGAGCTCAGGCTCGTTATCGTGAATATCGTAGAGAATTTTTTTTTTCGACTCGAATTTCAGGGCATTCATAAAAATCCAACAGCGCAACCCTTTTTCCCCATTAGGGAAAATAGCACTCGCCACTCTACTTCTCGAATGTCGAAGACTCGTTTTACTTTTTTAATTTGTGGTTGAACGATGGCTATTCATCGCGGAAGCACGTCGCGCTTCAGTGAATATTGTAACTATAGTGCTTTTGTTCGAATTCGGCCGTGCCATGTTTCAAAAGGATCGACAATGGAAAATAAAAAACTAGAATTTGTTGGTCCGGACCCGTTGTGCCACGGAAATATTCTATCTTGTATTATTCTTTCAGTGATGCACGACTTTCGTCTCTCCCGAGAGTCTACGCTGTGTCGTGAACATGTTTCTGCTGCTCGCGCTTTTCTCAAACCCGCGATAGAATGATTTACGATGCGCTGCGACGACCCCGCGCGCGCGATTTTCCCGGTAAACATCGACCAGGCGACGAGACTCCATATCTAACGTTTCGCAAAAGGTTCTTGCCGAGCAAATATCGACGAAAAACCAACCCCGACACGACTTATTTGTATTATATTCTCTTTTTCGTCTGTCGCGTACATTCACGTTGAATACTAAAGAGGAACGTTCCGCTATTTGTTTTTATCTATAGAGCCAAGAGGACGTATAAAAATGTTGACTCTGAATATTAAAATTAATAGCTTTCAATCGGGTTCGAATGTTGCCGATTTTTGTTATTTCACTATAGGAGATAATTGCATAAAAGAATTTATTTCTTGCTGATGTATACCCTCGAAATTCATAGGGAAGCCATTGCGTGGAGCTCCCGGGCGAGAGTGCAATTGAGTTACCGCCCGCTAGATGGCAATGGCAAAAGCGCTTCTCACAGGCTTACCCGCCTGCCTTACGGTACATAAGCGATTGACTGTGAACGTAGCAGATGCAAGATCGCTGCAATCCGTGTGCAGTATTTAAGTAACCAACGTAAATGGTTTATCCATAACCATCAATTTTGCGCACTAGACCTCCTGGGTTCATTATTCAAAAGAATAACATTTTCAACTCTTCGTGACCGAAGGACAAACATTCTTTAAAAATTACTTCAGCTTAATTACGTCTCTTGCGGGGGGGAATTAAAACTTATAATTAATCGTGATGAAAATTACATGACGAAACTGGCGGAGACGCTTTGCTACCCACTCGATACTAATTTTTCGAGCCTTTGGTTACACGGAATTTTCAAAGACCCTCCTCTCTTCTTCATGATATTCTTACCGCACTCCCCTGTCGCACTCACTCACCCTCTCTCTTCGGTCCTTGTTTCTCCGCGTATAGGGCTTCGTTAGTCGAGTTCGTTATACCATGGGCTTCGTTACTGGGCTTGTTACGTGTCGAGTTCTCGTTATATCGCGGTTACGCGCTCGCTCACCTCGATGTGCCAAAAATGTCGTTGTTCCGAACGAACTTGTCGAAGAATTTGGAATTTCGAGATGGGATGAGGCCTTATGGTATGTAGTACGACGGGGTGAGAGTATCATTCTCCCGTGTGCTCCAGGTTGGTGGACGATGAAAGCTCGTTTATTTTTCTTCATCAACCCCTTTCCCCGAAGGTGGGGGCAGCGAGAACCCCTAAACGAGGCATTCGCACGCTTGGGTTATTTTTCAAAGTTCTCGAAGGACAGAAAAGAAGGGGGAAAGGATCTTCGAAGCGTTGGAATATTCGCCAGTAGACGATTAATTGAAAAGAAACGCGAGGTCGCTCTTCGGCTCTTGCACATTCATCGTTGCGGTGAGAATGACCACGAACTTTCCGCACAGCTCATTCCTAGAACGCTGCGATTACTCGCACCATTTATATCAATATGAACATCGAGGTCAAATCGCATCGACAACGGATATTGAATCACGCTGACTCGACGGAACTGATCCGCGTTGTTTCTTAAAGTCTAAACTATTGCATTGTTTCGTTTTGTTTCTATTCATGCGGAAAGAAAAAAAAAAACTTTGGCCACAAAAACATAAATTGAAGATTTTCCGACTCTAAATGATTACTACTTATTTAACCGCTTTATCGATTAAATTTCCGTGTTATTATGGATTTTTATGAATTCCTCTCAGTGTCTTCTTGTCGAGTGAAATTTTTGTCCGTAACTATATACCCCAAACATTCTTAAAGTTTTTTTTATAATTCGACCGCAAATTCTCTGTGGATCCCCGGTTATTTCAATGGCCGTAGAAACGATGATCGTTAAAAATCTGGCGTCTCGGTGTTCTTTCGAGCGAAGGTCGTCCACATAGTGTTCATTCGTCGACGATAAAGGAACCACTGTTCAAAGAGAGTAGACGCTCGGAATTTGATCGAACGGAAAATTTCTTTCACGGTTGTCGTGTTTCCATAATGTTTCCCAAAGGGCTATTACACAGTCGGGGGAGGGGGGGGGGGGGGGGGGGGGGATTATAATATTTGTGCGGTGAAGCCACAGTGGTGCCCTCGCATTGAGACGTCCCACGGTCTTATTACCGGGATAGTTTCTAAGTAATATAATCCGTAAGAGCGTGAGAGAGGTTGGTGCCCGAAGGCGTTGATTAAATTTAGAGCGAGAGTACCACCGGCAAAGAGCACGAGTGAGATCGAGGATGGAACTTCGAGAGATGTATTACCTTCTATATATAAAGGTCCGACGGAAGTTCGCAGTTTGCAGGTTGCCGTGTATGTTATAGATAACCCTTTCTCTCTCTTTCTCTCTCTCTCTCTCTCTCTCTCTCTCTCTCTGTCTCGTGTCTGTGCGGTACATGCGCAAAATCCTCATGGATAATGTGCGTCTTCTTGTTAATCTTGTTATACAGCCGGGCCTCTAGGTTTCTCGTTCGATCGACTCGAGAGACTCGATGAAAGCCCCGGTATACCAAAGTACGTATTCCCGATGCGCGAATAAGTTGCCCTAGCACTGGAGCGAAACTTTGATTGGAATTCGGGGATCCGTACAGAGTGTGAAAATCTTCACACTCCTTGCATATATTAGAGCCTACATATATAGGTTCAATTAATAAAGTTTACTTCACAGAATATGAAGAAATTAATAAAGTTTAGTTCACGAATTTTCTCCGTTGACGTCAAGCGAGAAATCAGCAAGTTTTATAGGTTCAACGGAGTAAATTTGGAGACAATGGAAGATTAACATCTCGATTAGGAAACGCTACGGAAATTCAGGTTCGGACAACTGCGGAAATTAATTTCATCGCGAACTTATTAGCGTTGTTACTTTCAACTACACTGGAAATATTCGAGTTTTCCATTAACCTTCATTAGGCCAATTTTCGTGGTTGAATAACGCGAGTACATAAAACCAAGCGTCAGTATTTCCATATGGCTATTGCCATTTTTTATTTTACAAAAGCAGAAATTAATCGTAACACTTGAATTGTTTAGGAAATATTTTATTCGGAATAATTCCAATAATTTAAAAAAGTATTACATCCTCACAGAGAAAAAGTGAGAGAGAGAGAGAGAGAGTTTGTCTTGAGATAATTTCTCCCCGTTATTTTCACGGCCCTGTTTTTTTTTTCTTCCCTTCCCTCTTTTGCGACTGGGATCTTTTTTCCTTCCCCTTTAGTGGATATCGTTTCACGCACACCACGAGTCACATGGATGGACTACCGAAACGTGCGTGGCTGGACGGGGCCGCCCTTGAAATTCATCCTTGAACTGGGATAAGAGTTTTGCCAGTCGTCGTGGTACACGGGTGGGTTGCTTGAGGGACTCACCCTCTCGTGAACCAGACCTACCGCAACTGTTGGCCGATCGATAAACGCAAGGTATAGCACAAGTCTCACCGCCCTAGCCAAGCTTTTCTGCGAAGAGCCTCCTTTTCCTTTTCACCCTCCAACTTTTCTTGCCCCTTCACTTCGCGCCTCGAGCTTTCTTTGTCTCCTCGACGAATGTCGAAAACAACCAAAGAACGATGATTATCGAAGGGCGCAAAAAAAGCTCACACAATTCGTAAATTGCCCATTAATTTAGAGTATTTTTTTATTGTCCTCCTATTGATGTTCCTTTATGTTTGTATTTTGTATTCATTTTATCGACAATTGTATTCAAGATTTTCGAGAGAAATTGCAGTGATCGTACCCCATTTTCTTATTAAATGGAATTTTTTTTTTAAGGTTACCGACGAGTCACTTTATATCAAATTCAATATATCAGACAGAAAATTAGTAAAAGTACATCGCAGTCCGATTAGTTTTAATGTAAAATTTTTGCCCCATGAATTTCGTCATGAAACTTTTCCGCAACTTTTTAATATTTCACTCTTAATTCAATTATAACTCGTAAATCCAATCTTGTTCAATAATCCAACTGAATGTTTTTTTACTCTTTTTTTTTTCTTCCTGCCGTCAGAATGATTGGTTACCTAGAGACATTGTGTAATAATAGATGACAAAATGTTATAATATGTCTTGATACTTGCACCTATTTCTCATACATCTGGGTGTTGTTGTTCGTACAGAGAAAGAGGACGAAAGAGAATGGCAGAGAGTGTTAGGATGGCAGTGATTGAAAGTGTCGGGGGGCGGGGGAGGCATGACCTTTTGCCCGAAGTGATGAGGCACGCCGTCTCATTCCCGCGGCTTTATTGATGAAGCGTCGGAGAGGCGGGCGAGACGCTTTTACCCTCGAAAGCTCATCAATCCATGCGCGAGATAGATCCTCCCCCGCGTGCGTCCTTCACGTACGTTCTCCATTCTCCGAACGAACGGGCGATTCGGCAGGGTGCTTGGGGGGGGGGGCATTGGAGTGGAGAATGTGTAGAATTCCACGGAAATTAACGGGAATCTCGTCCACGGTAGATGGGATCTTTTCCCTTGCGGCGATTAGCGACGCCCCTCTTGACGCTCTCATCCCTTACTATTTTTTTTTTAATCTTCGTCCCATTCCGATGTCTCCGTGTACTCGGAGTTCGAGAGAAAGGGAGGCCAGTTTCCGCAGACGAAAGTAATATGAAAGGCACTTTTGTATAACTATTCTGTTGTCGAACGGTCGGTCATGCGATATTGAAAGAAAAGGGGAAAGAGAAAAAACGTTCCGACGTTTTCGAGCTTCCCGAGCTTTTCACTGATCCGCAGACCGCCAGAAAGTACCATAGGACTCGGTTTCCTTTCTGTCGCGTCTCCCTTCTCTCGCGATTTCACGAACGAGATTACGAAATGCGTAATTGATTGTGCTCCCGACACTCTGTACTATCCCAAAGGATCTTCTGGTTTCCTTCGGGTGCTTTTTACTATCGTATATACAGTGGCTAGGCTTTTACTTGAGATCTCGCCGAAACACACCCTGACAAATCGTTCTTACGACACTAACAATCCACGGACGTTTTGCCGAGGGTGTGTCTCGTTCTACCGCATTATTCTTTCTCTCTCTCTCTCCTGGAACTTGTGAACGCGTGTTCCGCGAAGCGATAGAGCTTAACGGAGGAAAAAAAACGATAGGAACGGGGGATGATCGCGATAATAGCTTGGGGTATACTCGTATAATCGAGCGAATGTGAGCGCGCATACACCTTCGCGTGCTTTTGTTCGGCGAAAAATTTTCGGCCGAGCAAAAATCCATAATGGCGAATGTGATTTGCACCTTGACGATGGTACCGGGGTAATTGAACATTTCACGAGTCAAAAAAATTGGCTAAAATACGCGAAACTAATTCAAATAACAAAAAACCATTATTATAAATATCGGAAAGTTTCGGAAATTTATTAATTAATTACGTTGCAGACTGTAATTATTCGTACATCGAAAAAAAAAAAGATGCACAAGCTCTTCCTGCTTCATACGATGAGGAATAAAACGAGCAAACGCAGTTCGATTACTAGTGCTGATGATGACTGATAGCAAAAAATAAAAATCGTCATGTATTCGTAGAACTTCCGTTTCTTTCCTGACGGGAATGGCCCTCATAAGGGGCAAAGACATCGACTACTACCAGACGCCACCAACAAACCCGTCACACCCTCCTCGCATAAAGTCATCCGGTATGAACATCTTGAAAGGTTTCCTCCCTCTTTTCTCCTATCATCCCTTCCCTCACTTAACCTCTCATACACACACTAGAGCACGTGAGATCGTCTTAAGGGGGGAAATAGGGTTAGGACAGCGTTTTCTCAATGATATTCATGAACTTTTTTATAGTATAAAAAATGAATATAATTTATTGAAACTTTGAGGATATTTTATACATATATTTGAGTATATACTATAAAATTTTCGAAGAATTTCCTTGAAAAACACCGAAGATATTAGCGACCCTATATTGCAGGTCACAATCAGACTCAGCATTTTGCGTACATTCTGGAAGCCGCAATTTTCATCTGAAATCAAACGAGGTTGGAATTTACTTTTATTGTATGTCTCTCTTCCATATGAACCTAAATGCTATCGAAAAAATAGAAAATTGAATTTTGTACAGGGGTCAAAACAAAAAAGCATGATTTTTTGCCATTTTTTACAACTTTATTTGCGAAAAAAAAATTATTTTAAATAATGATAATATTGCGATTTTAGGTTCATATAGAGCGCAATACTATGAAGAAAGTAACTGCCAATTTTCAAAATGATTGGTTAAAAACGTTTTAAACTAGCGTGTACGCAAGTCCAAAAAAAGTCGTTTTCAGAAAAACGCGTTTGAAAAAATGAGTGACTGTTCGGTTATACACGTGGCGCGCTCGGGGCCTGACAGAGAGCTACTCACTTTAATGGCTTATAACAATAGAACGATTTGGAATTTTCATTTAAAATTTTGGGAACATATTTTCAATAGTTTTACTAACAATTTATGAAATTAAAAAAAAATCAATTTTTTGAACCGTCTAACCCTATTTCCACCCTTAAGCGCGGCAGACTTGTCGTGTATATTCGACGCGTAGGGCTCCGGAACAGTGGGCTTCCTATGATTACGATTTTCACATCCCACACATGATCGCAGATTTTTGTCGGAAACAAGGTCAGACGATTTATGTCCTCGATATTTATTTACGATGGTACTGATACTTCCGTTATCACCGAGACTCTCAAGTCTCTTTTACGTAATTTGGACGATGACACCAACCAATCAATTACTCGTTACGATAATGTGGTTAAATCGAACGAAGATCAGAATCATATGTTATCAGATAACGTAACAACCCTCAAGCAACAACGAGAAATGATTTTGGATAAAATTACTCACGTGATTCATTTATATTTCCGCATTAAAGATTTTTCAATTATACAATAACAATCAAAAGTTATAGTCCATGAGAATTTATGTAATTTTTTTTGTACTGCAATTTATGAAGCTGTTCAGGCAGTATCCTTGAAACTTTGCGAGTGTAATTTACGAACGTCTGTATGAGAAGCAGTGTTTCTAAAAATCACGAAATTATCTCAACTTTCGAGAAATGTACCTGTTAGACGAGATTGGATAATTTCTTAAAATGACTGACGAAAGTAATTGAATGAATGATGGAATTATTATACACAATGTTACGCGCGAATATGATATTTTATTTTTACGAATAGCAACACATCACTTTTATGCCGATGTATGACATTCACATTCGAAACCTTTATCCTTTATATAGTTGATAAGACGACATATAGAGTTGGGAGGGGAAGAAAAAAAAAAAAAATTCTTTAGCTCTCCCGAACCGATAGAGTATATGGAAGCCCAGGAGTTATATTTCCAATACCTCTTCGTTGAACCCTCTCTCACGAGCTCGTTCCGATTCGGCGACTTTTCAAGTAAGGGGGTAGTATATCTGCGTTCGTGGTGTTGGCGAGGTTTTATAGTGCTTTACGTATGTACGTATATATATTTATTTGAGTGGGAGGACGAATGGGGTCATTCGATGTGGTGCGGTGTCCTCCCTTTCAGGCAGATTCGTCGATCGGAGACTCCGATGGTTCTGGCTTTTGGCGAACTTTTTCGCTTATATATCTACGATTTTTGCTATTTCCCTCGCGCTCACGCTACCGCAAATTTTCCCCACTATCTCGTCCCTGCATCTCATCCTTCCCGTTCCTCGACCCCGTCCACGCGACGACGACACATAAATCCTGATTTTTCCTTCTATCCCTCTCACTCTTTTTTTTTTTTCTTCATCCACCTCGACACACCCCCGCGATCTATGCCCGATCCAAGAGGGTTCGCGAATATATCTATTCGCGTATACGTGTATGTGGAAAGAGAAAGTCGCCGGCACCGCAAGCATTCGGTCGGTTTTTGCCAAGGTTCACCATGGAGCATTGCACGGCTGACTCGCTTGGAGTAAAATGGAAATAAAATTCCGTTATGGAAATGGCACGAGTATGTGTGTGGTGTGGTATATAGCGTGTATATATTGAGTACGCAAAGTCGTACACCTTTTTCATAATGCCCATATCGAATCACTTTCCCCATCGTCGTGGCGATGTTGCGAGACCCTCGTAAAGCTCTCGCGTATATATTTCGTCGTCGAACTGTTTGGAGAACTACCGGATTTATCGTCCGTCACCCCCGGTCCCAACTGAAATAACTTTCGTCAGTTAACAAGGGTTTATACGCTTCTTGGCTAATATACGATTCTCTTGTACCCTAACCAGGCTTTAATTATTACCATTATTATTATTATTGTTATTATTAACGTCGCACAAATTTAATTATACTTCTATGACTGTGACGTTGGGGCTCAATTGATAGTTTAGTATTTTTTATGTGAAACATCTTTACGCGCGTTGGGAGTAAATCGGTCGATAGGGAACGTCGATGGCACGTCGTGGTGACGCTCCCCTCCACTCAACTCTGCGCACAGGTTGATTGCGCATGCAGAGGCGCGATTCCAAACCAGATTGCAATATCATAGCGTCTGGTGCAAGCGAGCAACAGCCAATTGCAAGGAAGATTCCAGCGGAACGACACGACTCTTATAGGCTATCGCTTGCTAGCAACACCGCGTCTACGGTCGTTGCAAGAAGAAATCATTTCCCATTGATACCTGGATGTGCCATGACTATCCATAAGTCTCAAGGGGGGACTTACAGCGAGATTGTTTATGAATATAACAAAATTCATTCTATACAATTATTATGTGTAGCCCTATTGCGAGTAACAAGTATCGAAGGCTTATACATATATACACGTAATAATGATCTAAAATTTTATCACGGTAGATGAATTGATCCATCAGTTGTAGAGTTGCATGAAGAATTTAAAAGATTATCGTTTAAGGTAATAGTCTGGTAACTTAAGCCGATTTTCATGTCTTTTTTGGAGGGCGTTTTTTTGTAGGAAAATAAAAATGAATCGTTTTGGATATTTAGGATGTTTTTATTTACATATTAAAGATACAAAAAAAAATGTTGTTGACAAAATTTAATAGTTTATTATTATTATTATTATTGATCGAAGTTGGCACCTCGAAAAAAAAGCGCGTGGGTGGCCCCGGTGATTTCGGCTCTTGATGTTATCTGGAATCAAAAATTCTTAATAATTCTTAATCTGTAGACATGTCATTCTGGTCGGAACTATTGAAGTTAAATTTCATGGATAAATAACAAAATGGCGGACTTTGGGAAAAAAATTCCTTTTATTTTAGCAAAGAAGGGGTTGTAAAATAAAAAGTTAGGGGTGAAAAAATTTCTCGGTAGTTCCGACGAGAACTATAAGTGTGTAGAGTAGCCTGTTAAAATTTGAAAGCAATCGGTTCGGTAGAAAAAAAGTTAGGACCCGGGCTGCCAACTTCGAGGTGCCAACTTCGATCAATAATAATAATAATAATAAATTATTACATTTTTTCAAAAAAATTTTTTTTTCTATCTTTAATATGTAAATAAAAATATCCTAAATATCCGAAACGATTTATTTTTATTTTCCTACAAAAAAACGCCCTCCAAAAAAGACATGAAAATCGGCTCAAGTTTCCAGACTACTACTTTAATAGACTCGACACACTCCAAGGATTACCATCAAATTTCATAACATCAAGAAAGGGATTTTCGTTATTCACGCTAAATTGTCAAAGTATCCGAAAGCATGTCCCAGAACTATAAGATTCGATCGTAAAAAATAGTAATATCTTATTATTGAGTGAAACATGGCTTGGTAATGAAGAAAACGACATCCCTAACTTTGATTGCATTGTCCACTTCAAACGCAATAATGTTAGAGCCGGTGGTGCAGCTATTTATCAGAATAGAGATTCATTTGATGTCATTACATCTCGCATAATCGTTAGGTTGAGAAATGTAACGGGACTTGGTTTTGGTCAAGACGATATTGTGCGATTTATGTGCGGCACAAATTGTCATGATCGTTGTATATATTTCTCCAAACCAAAAAATTCACAATATCGCATGATTTTTATACGAAGAACTACTCAAATATAGTGCAGCTGGTTCCATGCTATTAGGAGCAAATTTGCATCAACTTCCATTGATTTTAGCAGGGGATTTCAATGTTAATTTTGCCAAAGCTGAATCATTGCCACTCATAAATTTTCTCCAAAATGAATTTCAGTTGATCATGAACAACCACGCAAATGAGCCTACTACAAGGTATGATACGACTATAGATGCAGTGTTCTGTAGATATCTTGAAAACATGGCATCTAAAACCATCGTTTTATACTTCAGCTATCATCGACAGATTGTTGAATTCATCGAATCAAACGCAGCAACGACTGCTACTATAACCGAAGTAACAGATGAAGCAACCAAATAAAAAATTTAGAAGAAAATCAAACGTTACTTTTCTTGTTATTTTTTTTCAAATTCTCCACGCCACATATCCCACACGTTATTCTCAAGATGTTGGATGTTTCACATCTACCAGGCGTCCTATGACGGCTCCATTTTTTCTTCATCTTTCAAGAGTAACAACAATCCGCGTGACTGTCGTTCTTATGAATTTTCATAAATCAACTGAAATTAAGATCAATTGATTATTCTCCCTTTTTCATATGCTTTTTCTTTTTCAAATAAAAGAAGGTGTTTTATGCGTTTGCCGCGAACTGAATCTAAGCCACCCCCGTCCCCGCACATACAAACGATTCTACAATACATTGTTTCTGTATTCAAATATTTCACTTATATCTTTTGTTCTGTCTGTGCCCGTGTAATTATGCTAATCTTTTCATAACAGACTTTATTTAATCAAGGATTTGAAAAAATGCTTATTTTTTATTGCACTCGTTGTAAGAAGATATGATAGCAAATAGCCAATTCGTGTGCGAAATAAAAACAAACATGTTTATCGTAATCTGACAATCTGGCGATAGTGATTTTTATATTTTGTAGTTTAGTAATCAAGTATGATGCCTAGTTTATCTTTTATTATCCACCCTAACCATCTCACGCATCACTTCTCAAAATGATACGATTTGTTCCCGTTCGACGTGTATGTATAGCATTCGTTCGTTCTTTTTTTTTTATACAGTTCTCGCCATTGAATAAAATATTTTTTTTCTTTTATCTCACTTCTCCTTACGAAAAATATCAGCCGCGTTTATCGCAGAACGAGCTTTCGCGAGTGAAAGAAGGAGAAAAAAGAAACTAACGTTCTCGAAGGGTCTTGATGCTGTGCGGCATCACGCGGAGAGAAGAAAAAACCACCCACCATTTCCCCTGTCATTGGTGAGATAGGGGCTCGCTTTCGTTCATAAGATAGAAGGAAGGATAGTTTGAATACGAGCATGGGCGTTACGCCTGGTGATTCTCTGATATCTCATCTCTCTCTCTCTCTCTCTCTTTCTCTATCTCTCGCTATTTCTCTCCCGTAGACGATGAATCGATTTATCCGCTTCGGTCCAAGTACTCCGCGTTGTCTCTGCCCGGTGCCAAAGATCGTCTACGAGCGTACATTCTCCCGCTGCGAAGAGGACGATGCTATTGCGGCCAAACACTAGAATGAAGAAAGGGAGAATCGGCCAATCTATATGTGTATACATAGATATAGGTAAAGTTGGAGGGTCCCGTGTCTAACATCGCCAGATTTATTAGGCCATTATTGAAACGTTGTTCGCGAATGCTCACGCCCGTACACGCGTTTGTACTATGTAGCCAGGGTACATATACGTACGGCATAGATTATGAGAATATTTGTTGGCGGGTGGTCCATACATGCAGCTTCGAAAACCATCTATCGGCCATGGTGCCTCTGCCATTGGTTATAAATCTCGTTGACGATATTTTCACCATTGGGGTCTCGGAGGAAATGATCATTCACCGCAGCTTTGTTCCGGAAATGATGTTATAACAAAAAAAAAAAACCATCGTCACCTAACCTTTTTGATCTTCGGTGATCGTCAATTTTAAGAAGAAAACTTCATTCGACAGAATGTGGGTAGGGTTTTGTTGCTGTACAGTCGTCCTCCACGTGTTTCCAATTCCGAAAGCCTCAAAGTGTCCAACAAATTGATGAAACATACAAGAGACGTGAGCGCCCGTGAATTCAACGTTGAAAATGATGTGCCATGTGTAATAAAACCCGCGAGGACAATTGTTCTCTACCTGCCAAAAATGTTCGTCCCCGTCATGGCGCACACAATCCGAGAGCCACTTCGCGAAAGATAGCGAATCCCGTAAATGTGTGCGGCAATGCTCTCTCGTTGGTCCTTCCTTCGCCTTTTTGGACCTGGCATATCCATTGTCTCTCGGGACTGGAGAATGGCGGGTGTTGTATTAAACTGTGACGAAGTACGAAGAAGGATGCCGGTTTCCTCGCTCTGTTGTCAGTATGTATATATACGCGTATACACGCATCTGTACAGGGTTGATAACGACGGAAACTTAAACGGATGTCCCCGCCATTTATCCCGTTCTATTATCCGCCCGCGTGATAGTGGTGCGAGAGATGGCACCCTTTCCACCGAATGAAAGTGCCATGGTACGATCTTTTTGCCCCGCAATATTAGAACACCTAGTCTGCAGCATTTTTTTCTTTTTGCGCACGACCTTTCACTCGACACACTAGTATTCCTTTTTTTTTCTTCTCGTTTTATCTCTACTCTACGTAGAAATTACGAGATTCCGTAAGAAGACCTTTTCATGAGTATTGCTCGCCTTAATTCACCTCATCTTTCGTGTTTTCTACATCTTTTTTTCTCTCATCGTCCTCGACGCCTTTTTTGTCTCGATTTTAGCCTCTCTCTCTCTCGCATCTAGCTCCACTTGCTCTCCAGATCTCACTCTCGCCCACCCAGGATTTCTCGTTCACGTTTACGGAGGCCATGTACGACCCTCTTTATCGCATATGTCTGTCCATTCGTTCGGTACTCAGAGACCTATATATGCTGCTGTGCGGCTGCCGTTTTGTCGTTCGTTCGTTCTCTCACCACGACGAACGCATCTGTCGTTCAAAAGAAGCGCGAGATTCT
This sequence comes from Oxytorus armatus, assembly GCA_958009045.1. Taxonomy (NCBI): domain Eukaryota; kingdom Metazoa; phylum Arthropoda; class Insecta; order Hymenoptera; family Ichneumonidae; genus Oxytorus; species Oxytorus armatus. The sequence continues at coordinate 19,959,162 of OY253749.1, read as the reverse complement.
ACTCCGAGATAAACTCGCTCGAGACACTATAGTCATATATGGTGTTATTTCGCTCATTCACTGTCCTTTTTTTTTGTTATCCATTATCGTGAGCACCAGGATGGTTCTTCGTAAAAAGAGAGGAATGATGAAGAAAAAATAATCATCATTCAAAAGCATCTTTAACTTGATGCACCACCTGTCGTTCACCAATGAAGAGTCTAACGAAAATAATCGTCCAGTGGTTTTGTAGAGTAGTTTGTAATAATCAACGCGAGATATAATTTATTTAAATCATGGAATAAACGTTACGGCTTCAAAAAGCTCATGTCAGCTGGTAAACCAGTAAAAGTACATGATGATCGACCTCTACTAATGTTACTGGAAGGCTACTACGGAGGAGCAAAAAATACTTGAAGGATACCAACTTGCTACTATGTATTTCTAAACTAAAGTGATCCTTACCAAATCTGTCATTTGTTAATTTGTTCCACGATAAACGTCATGCCATTACGTGAGACACAGACTCAGTTCCTTCCGAACGTCCTTAAGGCGGTAGTCTGGTCTAGAGTGAGATTTTTGACGTCATTTCTAATGTGCAATAATTTTTAAACCGTTGAAGTTGTCTTGATGAAAATTTATACGTGCATTTATTCATCCTTAGAGAATACTTGTACATTAAAAAAAAAATTATTTTAAATATTTTCATGTAGTTTTTTGCCTTGTTGCAACATGGTGCGCCGAAAGCCGCCTCAATCGGCGCCCACTCTGGACGATGTTGTATGCATCTGAAAAAAAAAATATATATATTCTCAATCTGTATGAGTATTATGAGTACTGGTAGCAGAATTGATACTTAAAAAAATTTTTTGACAAAATGGCGGCCTGTTGAACTTTCATTAATGATATTTCATACATTTTCGGGTATTCGACGAGTTATAAAATGTCGGAAAAATTATTGTTCGACTCAATTCTGCTACCAGTCCTCAGAAACAGGCTACCTAAGGTACGTGCCAAATTTGAGCTCGATCGGTCCATTAGTTATCGAGATATCGTGGGCGCCGATTTGAAAAACATAGTTCTGAGATAAACGCGTTCAAAGTTTTGATACCGTCCGCGCAGCTGCTTCCCGACCGCGCTACCTGAGCGCGCGGCTTGCTTAGAATTTTTATTTCTCGGCTAATTTTTGAAATATCAATAAACGGTTTTCAGGAGCGTATGAAGAAAGGTCTAAGGAATAAGAAAATGAAAAAAACAAATCGATTTTTTCGAATTTCCAGACCAGACTACCGCGTCAAAGAAACAAACCTTTTTATGGATAAGTTTGTCGGATTCTGTTGAGCGTGTTGAGATTCAGACGTGACCACCCACAAAGTATCAGGCAAAAAATATATCCATCTCGTAGCCCGCGAGAAGAGAGGCTCTTCGATAAATCGATAGGCTCGACCTTGTCAGCGGGTATACATCTCGTGAATTCGCGAGAGACACGCACTCCGGACAAGCTCGTCGATGGGAGCCGGTTTTTTTAACGACTCTGCACACACGCTACTTTTTTTCCTCGTCCTTCGATTTAGCGAGATGATATTGAGGGATGTAGGGTCCCGAATGAGACGAAAGCAAGATGAAAGGAGTGAACGAGACAGATGACGATTGATGATGAATGATCGATCTATCGATCGCTACAGGGGACGACGTGAAACTTCTTATCCGCTCGCATACGTCGACGAAACGGCACTTGTCGTTAATTAGATATGGGACCTTGGTATGCGAATGTATATATTTTGATGAGGCGTGAATTTTACGAGCGACGAATAAAATGCGACTGCTGGAATAACCGCAAGATCGATTAGTCGAAGAAGCGCAAGCTTGAGAAGCAACGGAACTTTAGGCCATCACGAGATCGTTGACGACTGTAACGAAGAAGAGTGAGGAAAAGGAAACGCGCAAAATAAATCGGCGAGCTCGTTGTGGCTACGGTGATTAGGCTTCGCTTGCGATATTTACGAGGGTGGCGAATCTCTCACTCACCCTCCTTATACCCTCACCTTTCCTGTCTTATTCCCACTGCAACTTCGAAGTTAACTCTGCCGACTGGGCAACCTTAATGATCTTTCAGATCACTCCAAGGTCTGAGGAAGAAAGACGGAATCTGATGAAAGAAGAGATAAACAGAACTCTTGGGAGATCAAGTCAATTACACAGTACAGGAAATTACAAATTTTCGTTCAAGGATGATTAATCATTGGGTGATAAAAGCTACCTGTCCCAATGGAATATGCAAGAGGAAAAATTCTCATTACAGAAATGTGAGATGCAAAAATGATGTTTTCGATGTGTTATTCGTGTGCAAATTTATGTATAGAAGGTTTAATTGACGCGCGGATAAGACTATAATGCCGGGTCTGAAAATTTGATACAAGTATATCAAAGTCGGCGAATTTATCCCGTGCAAACGTGGTCTCTCCAAGTAAGGCATAAGTATAAAATGTTACTTCAAAATGTCTGAAAAGAAATGCCAAATTGTTGGGTACGGCAATGATTGGAATTCAATTAAATAAAGAACTTATGCTGAATTGTAGAGGACAGAGCAGGAGGCAGTTGAAGTGTTTGAATGGCAGCTTGGTTGGAACGCTGCGAATGTCAAGGGCAACGTCGAAACTGCTGGCTGGCTAGCTGGCTGGAACGTGGAGGATATAGTAGCATTGTGGTTGAGATGGTTCGTTGGTGGAAGTGGTGTCGTGGTGGTGGTTAAAACGTACACGGTTGGTGGTCGATATTCGAACGACCGACGCGGCGCTGTGCCAAAGTTACCACTGTGTCGGGAGGGACACCGATGAGAACGAAGACTGCCACCATATCCTCAACACTCAACCCGCTTGTTTTTCCGTCCTCATATACTCGTTCCGCCGCTACGGTTGCTCCTTGTCCCGTACAGTATTGTGCAGTATTACGTGTCTATACCTTCGCAAATATTCAATGAGTCTCATCCCTTTCACTTTCGGCTATTTCGCAATACGATTTGGTGAAACCGCATAAGAACACTGACTGGTTATTCACTGACTTGACTATTCACATATATTTACGAAAGGATGCAGCCTCCTAACCGTTTTCCCACAGTGTTGAAATGTATTCGACATTCATTGGGCTTCGCGTTGTATGAGGTAGAAAGGAAACCCATTCTGTTGGAATGATACAGTCTGACTATAGTTCAAGGTGGTGCCAGCAGTTCTCATCACTCAATAAGCCTCAATAAGACTGTGGAAGTGGTTATCTCATCGTCGTCTAATCAATTAGTTAAAACCATTGATTCCTCGAAAAACTCCCTGCCATTCAATCGACAGTAGAAATAACCTCTAAAGTAAGAAAGACCTTTGCCGGTTAGTGAAGTGTGTTTCTCGAACCTTCATTGCGCCGTCATCGCCTTCACCTTAGGCCCAGCTATGTCACTATGCTAAACTTCTCCAAAGCCCCGCTAACACGTCGTCCCTTCTTCTCGTTCCAGACATCTAGACTGCGGCTAGATAACGCCGTCCGACCAACGAACCCTCGTCTCGACATTAACGCCCATACGACCCTTCAGGCACTTTGGATCCTGAATATCAACGACGTTCAGTCTATCGTTCTTTGCACCCTTTCCAACGAGGCGATCGTCTTCGTGATGGCTAACCCTAGAACATATCATACTCTTTATGGTTTCTTTATTTTTGTTGTTGTGAGAACCGTTTCAAAAAAGCGCCGTGCGGCTGATGACAGAGTCGAATACACCTTTACACTGTATAAACCATTGGCGCTGAGCAGAACTTAAATTGACCCCCGTGGAGTTTTGCAATAACGAAACTTTCATCAATGCCCGTGCACTTCCGGCCATGCTCGTTCAAGCCGAAAGTCGGAGTGAGAGTTCTGGAGGGAATAAATGAGTTTCCGCGGCGCAAAGTTGCCTTTTTATGCAAGCGATAAAAACGGAGGTCGGCGTACCCAGTATATATACCTTTCGCAGAAGAGCGGTGTGAGATGAAAGAGTGAGAGGGAATGACCGACCGTCAGAACCAAGGGCTTTGAAGTACCTTCGAAGTTTTGTAGTACGAACGAGCAGTCCGGAATATTACGTAGTCTGGTGAACGCGGAAGAGAATGAGGAAAATCGAGGACCCTTATTCTATCCGAATCAGCTCGTGGAACGTTACGGCCCATTTTTTTTTTTTTTCGGCGAATTGTGAATCCCCGTGGAATCTGAGAAGACAGTAAATATATCGAATCGAAGCTAAAGGTAATATACAAACAGTACTTGACAAGCCGGATGTCTGTGAAGTTCGCTGACAGAGGGGTTGGAGGAAGAAGTATAACGGTGACTAAAGAACATTACCATTTTTGAAGTTTCCGTCAAATACCAAACTACACTTTGATAACTTGGACTTGTCGACAAAAAGTCTTTTGGCATTGACCCTTGATTACGGTACTTATTATTATTACATGGGTACAATAGCGTTTATTACAGGAAATATCGTGAAAACATATGGTCTTCTTCGGAGGGATGTTAGAAGAAGGCGAAAGTGTTGGGAATCATATATGCCTCATTCCATTGTACGTTATTTCGTCCTCCAGCTGTATAATATATGTATAGGATAGGATACAGATATAGGAGGATCTGATATAAGATCATTGCAAACAATAAGCATGAGTTCCATTCAACTTCGCCATTCTAAGATCCGAAAATTCGTAGACTGAAGTCTCAAACTTTCTTTCTCCTTCGACTTTGCGAAGATGGCAAAGTTAGAGACTGTAGTTGTCACCCGACTCTGACGCAGTGTTGGAATAGAGATTTGGACCCCTCGCCTTCTGTAACAAAGAATCTTTTTCCTGTTCACTGTGCGAAACAGACAGTGGAGTGAGACCAGGTTTTTCAAAGGTCACTCCTTTTTTCTCGTTTGTCGTCGAGGCTGCAATGCTGGACACGGAAGAGGCGGAACCTTTACTGTCATGTATATCCTATTTTGATGTAAGATGAGGATAGGTGGGAGGTTACCTATCGGACATGGAATTACTTAATCTCATTGATACGAAGAGTGTCGCGTGTGTCCTTGCAGCTTTCTTTCTGTCTTTTTATTTCGTCTGTCCAAGAATGTTCAAACCCGAGAGATATTCGTGGGAGAATGTTAGTGCGAGGACCAGTGGAAAACGCGGGGTCAGGTAAAATCCGTTCTTTTACTGACTTCTCCTGCCGGATCCAATCTCAATTTCCTTCGAAGTTGGCAGAACAGGGGTAAGTTCCTGAATGCTTCGGTCGAGGGCACGGACCTCGAATCGGGATTGGACTATGAACCAGCTATATGCTCATCATCAAATCCTCGACTTCTTCTTCATCTTCTCCGTTTCTGTGGAGTCGAGCAAATAACCATCTCTAAACATTAAAGCGGCAATGCAGATTTTACTGACGAAGGGCTCTTACGGACTATATACTTTATTACATGAGTTGAGCAAACTCGTCCGTTTGATTGATAGAGGTTTGTGTAGAAATTTGATTATCTGAGAAGCGTCATACCACGCCCCTATATTTTATCATATTGACCTTCCATCGGGAAACATTCCCAAGGCAAAGATGGAACAAAATCTACTACCTCGCCTAAAAAAGTGATTAAATAACGCGGTGACACAAGTTTTCCAATGACCGTTTCACGTAAATCCTGCAGTTACATAATACCCTTTAAACCATAGAGATATCTCACGATCCATTCAATAATCAGCATGAGAAAGTTTTTCTCCAAAGTCTCGGTTATAAACAAGGTCACTACGAAGTCCCCAGTGACCGGCGGGGGGGAATTCGTCTCAATCCCTTTATCTGTCGTTTTGGGATCCTTTTCGCAGGACCTTCGACACCCGGTGAATGCCGTAACCCAGCGTGATCCCGGTAACAGTATAACAGCTGGAGGGAAAGCATCGTGCAATAAAGCTCTTGCGGAAAAGCCCCCGGTTGCCCTTATTCCCGGTTGCTTTATACTCGTATCTACCCTCCTCTTCACCTTTTCTTCATTGGTGCGACGTTTCGCGTTTTTTTTTCTTCTTACACGGACCCCGCACTTGGCTTCTCACGTGCCAGCATTGGCATCAGTGATCTGCCGACGAAACGTCTCGGTTACGCAAATTACGCGGATTTTTATTCAACGCTGTCTGCTTTAAGTCTGCGAGAACACGGGCTGGGTCTCTGCCCGGCTGTGGTAACAGGGGTCAGGAGATGGCAGGGTTGCTCCGCAATGCCGCGAGTCCCGAGCGAAAGGAAGAGGAGCCAGGTGGAGAGGAAGGACAAGAGGTTGGGGACTGTGGAAACTCGGCTGGGGGTGGTAGTTCTCTGCTGTTGAGTGGGTGGGTAGTGGGTAGTGGGTTGGTGGCCGGGCGTCGGTGGGAATCAATGGCGCAGCTGACGAGAGATCTTTGCTTGTCACGCGCATGTGCGCAGACAATTCTATCGACCGTCCTGGCGCTGCAAGTATATACACGCAGACACGGCCTACCCCTTCCTGGAGCGAGAATCGTCGCGTGATCCCTTTCCAGACCACGTCGCGGTGCCGCAGCCACCACCCCGCCGACTCTGTATACCGCGTCGCGTCGTCGACCTGACGGGGGTGTCGGCCGCTGCATCGGGCGGCCTTGACTCTCTGCGGCCTCCGTCGACGCCGACGCCGCAGCCGCTACTTTCCCTGATAATCTGCGGCAGACTCCCGGGCGACGCTCGCGTAGCTGGACCGCCATTGCGTTTCTCCAGCGCAGTCAATCTATCACGATGCTCTTCTATTTGTTTTTTTTTTATTCCGCAATAGCAGAACCGCATATAGTTCGAAGTTTTTATTTATTTATACGAACGCTGCAGTGTTGCTGAATGCTGATAACCGATTTGTTGAAATGTCAATTTTTGGCCTCGCCAAAATGTAATTGTCCGAATAGTTCTGTGGTGAAATTAGCTCATCAAAATTAGTACACCTGTTATAATTGTACAATTTATATCGGATCTGTACTTCCTTTACGATTCTTCTGATAACTAAGATCCTATGGAATGAAAGAATCAACGATAGGTAAAGGACACAGTCAAAAAAAAGACCAAATTGTCTGCCGAAAGCTCTAACAGAATGATGCTCCAAATGGCCTCTTTAAAAAGTTAGGACAAGAAGTACTATGAGTCTCTGCACTGGAACGAAGGAAAACAACTTTTAAACCGGTTTTGAAATTCGTGGTTCACAGTTGAATGTGCCATATGCTTAACAAAAAGCACGCAGGATGAGCTCCGATGACAATCTATTTTGATTTTTCCATCTCTTGATATAATAACGGTCTATTATTTCACGTATAAGCAATAGAGGTTACAGAATTTCCGACTCGACTTTGAAAGTCAGGCTCATAGATAAATTGCAACACAGATATTAGCATTACTGCTCTAGAAAGTATGGAAAAGCTCGATTTTGGTCCCTCGTCTCGTGCCGGTCAGTCGTCACAAGGGCGTGGGCTATTAAAACCCTTCGAAAAGTTTGTCCACCCTTCGAATATCCCCACGTTCTCGCATTATCCAGTAATTGCTGCCCGATTCACTGTGTCCGGTATCCTCGCTAAAACCACTTTCATACGTGGCATAATCATTCTGCTCCAGATCCACCAGCTTATGTACTATCCCGCATAGTGTACCCTAGAGCGCAATTTCGAGCATTTGCCGTTTTTTAGGGATAACACCCGCTCGAATACGAACAATTCGGTCTAATCAAGTCCCTACTCTCACTCGCTCTTGCTTCTCCCATATTCCTATTTCGATGGTCAATCTGGTCGGCTTAGGAAGAATTTATTAGCACAAAGGCTGCTGAGTTGATCAGCCGTACAATGGTTCTCCATTCAAGAACTGACAGATCTCTGATGTATCGACTTATCTCCATTTCCGAATAAAGTTATTCATAGGACCTATGCGTCATACCTGATTATCTCGTTAGTATTTCCCTGACATAATCCAAGTTGGCAAATAATCTGCAATTCATTGTCCTTGCTAGAACGATTTTTGACTCTGTGCTATAAAGCGGATGATAAATTAAAAAAATGATATATTTTGGATGTTATGATTCTTATTACGACACAAATAGACCCTTAAGGTAGTAGTCTGGTAACTTAAGCCGATTTTCATGTCTTTTTTGGAGGGCGTTTTTTTGTAGGAAAATAAAAACGAATCGTTTTGGATATTTAGGATGGTTTTATTTACATATTAAAGATACAGAAAAAAAAATTTTTGAAAAAATTTAATAGTTTATTATTATTATTATTATTGATCGAAGTTGGCACCTCGAAAAAAAAAAGCGCGTGGGTGGCCCCGGTGATTTTGGCTCTTGATGTTATCTGAAATAAAAAATTCTTGATAATTCTTAATCTATAGACATGTCATTCTGGTCGGAACTACCGAAGTTAAATTTCATGGATAAATAACAAAATGGCGAACTTTGGAAAAAAAAGTCCTTTTATTTTGCCCGCCATTTTGTTATTTATCCATGAAATTTAACTTCAGTAGTTCCGACCAGAATGACATGTCTATAGATTAAGAATTATCAAGAATTTTTTATTTCAGATAACATCAAAAGCCAAAATCATCGAGGCCACCCACGCGCTTTTTTTTCGAGGTGCCAACTTTGATCAATAATAATAATAATAATAATAATAAACCATAACATTTTTTCAAACTAATTTTTTTTGTATCTTAATATGTAAATAAAAACATCCTAAATATCCAAAACGATTCATTTTTATTTTCCTACAAAAAAAAAACGCCCTCCAAAAAAGACAAGAAAATCGGCTTAAGTTACCAGACTATTACCTTAAAGATAAAAAATAATTCCAGTGAAATAAAAAAACACGGAAAATGGATTTTTTCACTGCCGAAATGTTTGTGCCAGGAAAATGCAACATCTTATACTCGGTCATGGAGATAAATCTTAAAAATGTTCTGGACGACATTTGAAGTAATTCATGAAAGCTTCGGTAAATTCTTGATCACGCCATTCGATGGTATAATAATGGCGCAGAGTATTCGTTGAACCCTATGAAAACCACGTGAGTTACAACTACGGTCGCTAAATCGTCGATTTTTTTCTATTTATCGCCTCCACTTCCTTTTTTTTTCATCTATTATTCCTTCGTCTACGAATGGTTCGAGGAGATCTTCCGCAGTTTCGAAGCCAGTCCATCCCTTCGTTCGAGCGTTCGTTGTCGACCGTTCGGTCGTCGGCTATCGGACGTCGAACAATAGCATGATTAGAGGCACAAAACGGTCGAACGTTACGAGCGGACTGAGGGAGCTGAGTCGATAGCACTTCCAGAGCTCGCACCCTATCCACTATCTCCTTTCTCTCTTCAAGTCACTTCCTTCCCCTGTTAATACGCGACCATACCAGACAACTCGTCGTCTTTCTCGTCTCTGCTTTGCGAGGCCCTTGAACGTGTCGCACACTGCAAACTATTGTATCGTCGTATAGTCGTCATCAATGTCCATTTATGCCGTTTTCTCCATCGTTGGTTAGGTACATCAGTGTACTTTCGCTACATGTCGCACTCCTTTTCTGGTGTCGTCGATCTTAGATTTGACATGGTAAATTCGCTTTGCAAAGTAAACTAGAAGATCGTTCAATCAATTGTCTGAATATATTTTGTTTTACGAGCATGGTGTTGGGCGTGAACTGTAGTTCTTTTAAAAATCGCTCGCTGCTAGTCGTTCGCCATGTCGCTGCAATAAATGCGCATTATAAAATTCACGTAATGTTCCAACATAGCGCAAAAGGGAGTGTGGAGTATCCGTTCTCGTAAAACGGTTCGTTTCTAGCTATTACGATTTCTACTTTTTATGATACGTCGTTATACTTTTCACTTTTCCTATTGCGTGGAGCGATATTATGTATCCTGTGTGCTTTCTATTTTTACGTTATATCCGTTTGACAAACATTCAACGAGATTCGAGGTTGAACAAAATGTCGGTGGACTGTAAATTAGGTGAATATACAAATCGAAATTCAAAAGCATCGACCCAAACTGTAAGTTCGTTCTTATTCTCTCTTATTTTGTCGATTATGATCCTCTTTCCAAATACGACGGGCGGCGAAGAGATCCTTTCGAGCGAAATAGCCACGTCTAATTTTCGCAAACTCATCAACTCGCACAGCGCTATCGTACCGTATATATACACAATCCACTTTCATCGGTTCGCTCGTCCGGATTCGAAGAGCCTTCTTCGAGGTTCTTCTCGTAGTCATCGTCCTTGTAGAAGCGACTTCACATATAATACCTATTACACAAACGTGTGAGAGGTTGACGGCGGGACGATCGTGCGACCCGAATCGTGCCCTCTCGCCTCGTCGAAAAATCAGCCGGGCGTAGCCCCGTAAAAGTATACTCGAGGATATTGTCCTTCCTCCCTCGCCGTAGTTACCCAAAGAAAAGTCTGCAGCTCCTTCCACCGTTGTCCCCAACAAGAAGCTGGTCCTTTGTGAACTAGGCAGTAGGCATACAGAGTAATTGGATTTGCATCACTCGACGTGAAAGCTGGATCCAGAGTACTTTTCGTTTTGTATTGTTAAATGACCTCGAGTGTTCTGAGGAGTTGAGGAATTATAATTGATAATTACGAATATAACACATAGATCAGAAATTAAACTACACAACATTATTCTCGAGTTCAAAACGTGTTGACATTTTGCGAAAATGAACATATTTTAACATTTTTTCTTTCACTTTCATTGTTTCAGGTGAGCCAAAGGAGAATGTCATTTGTTATGTTCTCTGGTTGTTTCATCAACACTTGAGGGGGGAAATAGAGTTAGGACAGCGTTTTCTCAATGATTTTCATGAATTTTTTTATAGTATAAAAAATGAATATAATTTATTGAAACTTTGAGAATATTTTATACATATATTTAAGTATAGTCTATAAAATTTTTGAAAAATTTCCTTGAAAAACACCGCAGATATTAGCTACCCCATATTGCAGGTCACAATCAGACTCAGCATTTTGCGTACATTCTGGAAGCCGCAATTTTCATCTGACATCAAACGAGGTTGGAATTTACTTTTACTATATGTCTCTCTTCTATATGAACCTAAATACTATCAAAAAAATAGAAAATTGAATTTTTCACATGGGTCAAAACAAAAAAAGCATGATTTTTTGCCATTTTTTACAACTTTATTTGCAAAAAAAAATTATTTGAAATAATGATAATATTCTGATTTTAGGTTCATATAGAGCGCAATACTATGAAGAAAGTAACTGCCAATTTTCAAAACGATTGGTTGAAAACTTTTCAAACTAGCGTCAACGCAAGTTCAAAAAAAGTCGTTTTCAGAAAAACGCGTTTGAAAAAATAGCAAAATGCTGAGTCTGATTGTGACCTGTGATATGGGGTCGCTAATATCTGCGGTGTTTTTCGAGGAAATTCTTCAAAAATTTTATAGTATATACTTAAATATATGTATAAAATATTCTCAAAGTTACAATAAATTATATTCATTTTTTATACTATAAAAAAATTCATGAAAATCATTGAGAAAACGCTGTCCTAACCCTATTTCCTCCCTTCATGGCTTATAACAATAGAACGAGTCGGAATTTTCATTTATAATTTTGGCAACATATTTTTCAATAGTTTTACTAACAATTTACGAAATTTAAAAAAAAATCGATTTTTTGAACCGTCTAATCCTATTTCCCCCCTTAAAACAACCGCGATGCAATATGGTGAGTTACGGAAAAGGTCGAGATTCTGGAGAGTCAATTCAGCTGAAGCACAATTATCAATAAATAAAATAACAATATTATTGAATTGATATTTTTATTAGTCGACTTGTTGGCTGCATTTTCGCTGACAGACGTAGTTGACGTTAAAGGACAATTTTTTTCTCGTTCGGAGAGTATTAATATATTATTCTGCGTCTACGAAACTAGCAGGAAAAAAAAGTGGCACTACAGCGAGTTCCACCGCGGGAGATATGATATAATATATAATGAAGATTTATGGAGAGCTTACGGTAGGATCATCGCGATGGCTTATTGCTAGGCTATATCCTCGAAAACTTTTCCTGCCGCGGTTTAAGCTCTGCATCGTCTTCGTTCCTCGGCTCATGCTCTCTATCTTCGTTCCTCTTCCTAACATCTCGTGCCCCGGTAAGAAAAGGATAGTCAACGAGAGTGAGCTAGCGCATGCATGAGCGTCGGAGGTATATTAAACTTTTTATAGACCAGAGTAAGAGGATTTTGTCATATTAAAATGCTTTTACTGCTATATACGCTCGAGGCGGTACAGCGAAAGCACGCGCGCTCTTCAGATTTTTTTACCCGCGATTTTTCTCCTTTTACTCTCCTGGCTATATATACGGAGAATTGCACGAAACGCTAGCGACGATCTTAGCGTCTTTAAATTTTACGAAGCAGATACCTGAGCTCCAATACTTTAATATTACTTTGTTCGAAACAATCGTTTAACGCAGCGCATTTTGTACAGTGAAAGGCTATGGCAGTGTTTGGAAATAAATATGGATCATTAAGCGACAGAAAAATTTCTATTCGTAATAGCAAACAAATAATTATTGAATAAATTTACAGTGATATTCGTATGGATCGCTCAACAATTGAATACAACTGTTGATAATCTATATTAATCGTATGTAACAAAAATAAAACTCCCGAGTTCGAATTCAAGTGTGAAGATGGTAAAGCAAAGTGGCTTTGCTTTTAGTTCATTCGCGCTTCTACCGGGGTGCTGTTCGAAAAGCTCGAAATTCAATCGTACTCTCTACGAGAACCGCAAGTTATCTCGTGCCCGGGTGTCGGTGTATAATGCCCGCGAGGTACTCCCGTAACATATAACAGTAGTTACAGCAGCAGAGAGGCAGAACATTGAATCGGGTGGCTCGAGGTGTGCGCGCGAGACACAGAAACCCCCAAAACTCGACGAGCTTTTGGCGACACGAATTTCCATTACCGCGCGCCTTCGCCACCCTCCTTGTCGTCGTAGTATCCGGTCTAGAACTCCCCGTTATTGCCCTTCGTATAATTCCCCGAACATCGGACTGTTCATCACTGCGAGAGGATTTCCGCGTGGTGCCCTCCTCGTCGAATCGAGCATTTACCAAAAATCTCTTCTAACACATTTGGAACGCGCACAGCAGCTTATCTGCACGATTCTCCGTCTTTGCTGCTACAACGTACAAATAATTAGGCAATGTTCTGATGTATAAAACGTGAGTGATCCACGGCCATATTTCCAAGGGGTCGGAGGAACCCAAACAGGAAAATTTCTGTAACATAATGCGTAATCCCTTATCGAAGTTTGAATTGTAGCCACAACTATGGATTAGCAAATTAGTATAGTTATTATCCTCGTACGTTACGTAGGTTTATTATTATTTCAATTTGGCCATACGAGAAAACAAAGCTCTCGTTATTCTTTACGATAGAATTTTGATCGAAGTTGGTTGTCGTACTTCAACGATGTTAAAACAAACGTTTCCAGCTGGGTAACACTGCTGAATTATGAATTCATTCAAAACGCTTGTCTCGTCTAACCAAGAGTAAATCAAACGCTTTATTTTATGCGTGCTACCACCGTATTATCCAAAGAAACAACCTCATTTCCATAATACCCTTATCGACCAAGTTTGTTTCGAATCATAGTCGACTTGTTCGAAATAATGACGAGTTCTCCGCGTAGTACCAGCTGCGCACTTCTCACAGAGATTCGACCAGAAAGTTGGAGAAAGGACGACACGCTTCAATTGCGAATTCCAAGCTGTGACCCTCTATTTAACATGGTTCGCGACAACTAAGTTACTGGGTTCGCGGACGTGGAATATGATGAAACTCGACTGGATAGAAGATGTCTCCGCCCTCCGGTGTTCCTTTGTCCTGCCACGAGGTTTTTCGATCAGGGGGTAAAGTTTCTCGCAGCGACCGACGATGGCGTTTTCTATTCGTACGACATGCCAACCCCTCGAGACTCGATTTTAAATCGTAACGAATGCCACGACGTCCCGTGTTACTATACAGAGGGCACGCACAGACCTTTGTCGTTCTTGATAATACGAATGTATATCGCTTCGGGATTCTACATAGATATGCTCCATAGGTTTTTAGTTACCTATACCCGGCACATCGTCAGCGCGAATTCGACCGGCGGAGACTTCGTTTTCAACCTACTTGATATGCAAACGGGGCGTCGGTGCTAAGTAATTGCGTCGCGCGCGAGTTCTCCCCGCACGATCGTTCGCTTTGCTCTCTACCGAGAAAGGCAATGGCCGAATTTCGGGTTATCGAGGAAATCTATATACGAGCTACTAGGTAGGCTTACGTACGGGGTATTATCTCTCCCGCTAAGCTTACCTAACGATTTAGCGACGATATAGTATGTATTTAATATGTCACGCACGTTTTATCCTCTTACTCTCGTTCAGTTATAACTATACTTTGTTATAACAAGTTGGTGACGATTATTTGCCTCTCGCGTTTCGAACCTTCGTGACACAGTAAATTGCACTTCGATGCGAAGATGAATTGAGGTGAGAATTTGGAATTGAGGTGAGAATTTGGAATTGTAGTGATGTGATTCGATGTCGTATGGCGGATAATTCAAGTGACGTGCATAAAGAGAGTATAGAAATTAAAGTGAAGTGGCAAAACGATGGAATACATGATTTTATAAACTTATACTATCCTTTTTCTGTAAAATTCCGCGTTCTTACGAATGGTTACAAAAGAATCGATTGTTTTATTTGCAATTTTATTGCGTTCTAACTAGACGAGCAAGATAATCGAGTGCAACTGATTTTCCGTGAAAATATATACGATACGAGAATGTGTGAAGATAATTTTTCTTTTCTACCTTTTGCCGGAAAACGGTGGGGTTAACGAGTTGAGAATGGAGAGGGATGAAGATTTTGCGGTGCTATGGTATCCCGACAGTGTGTTACGGGGCACCGGGCAGACGAAGGTAGCGGAGACAGACGCGAAGGAGGGTTGTCTGGTCGACGCCTAGGTTGAAAAACGATGGTCCGCACGGTAGTTAATTCTGGAGAGGTCCCGAGCGCGTCATCAGGCCTCGGTCTCGGAGCTACCCCCACGGGTCTAACTTCCCGTAATCGCGGCCGTTTTGTCACTTTTACGTGAAAAACAGGGAGTGTCGAAGGACCAGTTTCGGCAACAAAGTTTCGAGTTTACCCAAAGTTGAATCACAATTGAACGACGTCCCATGTGCGACGGTGAACTTGATCTCCGATCGTTCGCTATAATACTTTGAAAACTAAACCCGAGCTTTTGGTATCATTGTAGTTATGAACTTGAAACGATAATATAATAATATAAATCCTCCTCGAGAAATCGTTCTAACGAAAAAGAAAAAAAATTAACAAGAACATCGCAATGAGAAAAGAAATATAATTCGGTGTCGGTGCACACGCGACATCTCACTCTCGTCAACCAACGAACAATTCGTCTTTCACCCATCCCTCATCGTTCCGTTCCTCGCTTCTCTCATTCCGATTTATTTTTCTCTCTGGAGAAATGAATAAGAGTGCTTTTGCTCGAGGATCCCGGTCCGTCTCGGGCAACCTTTTCTTTCGGGAGGATAGGAACCTTCCAGTGAGGGTAACAACTGTCCAATCTACATGAAGAAATCATCAAACGAACCCGACGCTATATATTTCTCGTCTGAAACTAAAACCGAAAGAGAAAAAACAAAGAAAGGATAGAAAAGAAATGCTGCGGTTTGTCCACAGGGATTATCCACTATCCTTCATCATCGTTATTAACTAATCACTCATTGTCGCGGCTCAGGCAGCGCCTCCACACTCATATTGTGAGTAATGGATTTGTTTTTTTCTCTTGGCGTTACCGGTAGTGCCGTTCGACCAATTTGGACGCTCTGTACCGTTTGCTGTGTTGACAGAAATTCAATGAACTATGTTTCTTTTTTTTCCAAGAATAAATACGCAATAAAAATTCCAAGCACAAAGTGTGCGATAAATAAATGCGTGCCAGATGCTCTTTAAAATAAATTATTTACTGGCCGGAGTAAGGCCTCTGTTTTAAACTCGCTTATCCGGCACGACCGCGGCTCTGTATGTTTGTCGTGCGATTACGGTCGAACGCCTCAACCGATTGTCACGAAACTTTGCACATTAAACTACTTCGACACTCGACAACGATATGTACGGCGAAATATTAAATTCGTGGATAATTTAGTATGGCGGAGTCGATATATAATCGACCAAAAAATACAAGAATAATTCAATTTTTACAAATACCGATGGTCATAATTTGGAGGCTATTGAGGTCATTTGATTTCGAACGGAAACGTACAGAATTTAAAATGTGAAAATTTCGAAGAGAATATAGCGGACAAAGAAGAAAAAAAAAATTCGACTTAACACTAAACGTACCAGCACATAAGGGGCCATTTCACTCCTTATGAAATAGACGTTGATTTTTAGGATGAAATTCTTAACTATTAAAGGAAATACTCGTAACATAACTTCTGATAACTAACAAAATAATCAAACAAATTTATAGAAAGTCAGATGAGCGATAGAAATAACAATGAATGAACGAATTTAAAGTAAATTTTGAAAGGGGTCATTTGACCTCCGCTTGGTACCTTTAGTGTTAAGGGGGGAAATAGGGTTAGACGGTTCAAAAAATCGATTTTTTTTAAATTTCATAAATTGTTAGTAAAACTATTAAAAAATATGTTCGCAAAATTTTAAATGCAAATTCCGACTCGTTCTATTGTTATAAGCCATTAAGGGAGGAAATAGGGTTAGGACAGCGTTTTCTCAATGATTTTCATGAATTTTTTTATAGTATAAAAAATGAATATAATTTATTGAAACTTTGAGAATATTTTATACACATATATAAGTATATACTATAAAATTTTTGAAGAATTTCCTCGAAAATCACCGCAGATATTAGCGACCCCATATTGCAGGTCACAATCAGACTCAGCATTTTGCTATTTTTTCAAACGCGTTTTTCTGAAAACGACTTTTTTTGACCTTGCGTACACGCTAGTTTGAAAAGTTTTCAACCAATCGTTTTGAAAATTGGCAGTTACTTTCTTCACAGTATTGCGCTCTATATGAACCTAAAATCGGAATATTATCATTATTTGCAAAAAATGGCAAAAAATCATGCTTTTTTGTTTTGACTCCTGTAAAAAATTCAATTTTCTTTTTTTTTGATAGCATTTAGGTTCATATAGAAGAGAGACATATAATAAAAGTAAATTCCAACCTCGTTTGATATCAGATGAAAATTGCGGCTTCCAGAATGTACGCAAAATGCTGAGTCTGATTGTGACCTGCAATATGGGGTCGCTAATATCCCCGGTGTTTTTCAAGGAAACTCTTCAAAAATTGTATAGTATATACTTAAATATATGTATAAAATATTCTCAAAATTTCAATAAATTATATTCATTTTTTGTACTACAAAAAAATTCATGAAAATCATTGAGAAAACGCTGTCCTAACCCGATTTCCCCCCTTAAACAAAAATAGGGATGTGGTGGTTCTTTTGAGTTCGTAGATCTTGAATTCAGTATAATAAGTCTGAGACTATAAATGATGGCAATGAGTAAAGTCGATACAATCCCCAAAATGACTAGCGAAACAAATGATCAATACATGAATTGTTTCAGATTGTTCGATTTTTTCATATTTTTTTTAATATGATTGGACCCTCCGTTTATCTCGGTGGCCGTCACGTTACTCGGGAATTTTCTTTATTTTATTTTTTTCGCGCTGCATCGTGAAGTGGTCGCGTATATGCTTTTCCGTCGCGACGTTACGTAGTAACACGTATACCGCAACCACGACCTGCGCCACGCTACGATTTAGTATGATAAACGCGTTTTGCGATAACGTCACGAACTGTTCGTCGTGTTAATTTTTTTTTTCTTTCCTTTTTATCACTCGCCCGTAATTACGCAGATTGAACGCTCGCACGGTCGAGACTCGACGGTTCGTAAATTCTATTGGCGGCCGGTTTGCGAAAACGTATGCATGTTTGCTCGGACAGGTTCTGACTTTGTAACGCACAAACGGTCTATCTGACAAGTCAACGGCCGAGAACTCTGCTCAACGTCCGGAAAACGTTAACGTACTCGGTGTTAATTTATTTGAATCTCGGGAGTGCGGTGACACTGCATACTATTGTATACATATATATTTATGAATACCCACTGGTTTGGCCTTTTGGTCTCGAAGGGGTGCACAACGATGTAACCACTTTGAAGCTTGAAAGGTCTCTCCTCTCGTCGCTCCACCTTAATTTTCACATTTTACATTTGCGCATAACTTATGACGCACACACATAAACGCAAACACACACACACACATACGAGAATAGATAAGTGAGCGGGCAATGGGGAATTCAAAGTTTCAATGACTTTTCACGCATCAGGTCTCGGTCGCGTAACTCGGTGGGGCAATGGTGGTCGAATTAATTTGTCAACAAAATTATAAGTATGCAGTCGCCCTGCAATAAAAAATCAGATAATTATTGTGATTTATTTTACCGTCAAGAAAACCGAATGACAATTAACATTCCGGAGTAATTAAAACCATTTAAGGGGGGAAATAGGGTCAGGACAGCGTTTTTTCAATGATTTTTATGAATTTTTTTATAGTATAAAAAATGAATAGAATTTATTGAAACTTTGAGAATATTTTATACATATATTTAAGTATATACTAATATACTATAAAATTTTCGAAGAATTTCCTTGAAAAACACCGAAGATATTAGCGACCCCATATTGCAGGTCACAATCAGAATCAGTATTTTGCGTACATTCTGGAAGCCGCAATGTTCATCTGAAATCAAACGAGTTTGGAATTTACTTTTATTATATGTCTCTCTTCTATATGAACCTAAATGCTATCAAAAAAATAGAAAATTGAATTTTTTTACAGGGGTCAAAACAAAAAAGCATGATTTTTTGCCATTTTTTACAACTTTATTTGCAAAAAAAAAATTATTTAAAATAATGATGATATTCCGATTTTAGGTTCATATAGAGCGCAATACTATGAAGAAAGTAACGGCCAATTTTCAAAACGATTGGTTGAAAACTTTTCAAACTAGCGTGTACGCAAGTAAAAAAAAAGTCGTTTTCAGAAAAACGTATTTGAAAAAATGAGTGACCGCTCGGTTATACACGTGGCGCGCTCGGGGCCTGAAGGAGAGCCACTCACTTTAATGGCTTATAACAATTGAACGAGTCGGAATTTTCATTTTTAATTTTCGGAACATATTATTCAATAGTTTTACTAACAATTTATGAAATTAAAAAACAATCGACTTTTTGAACCGTCTAACCCTATTTCCCCCCCCTTAAGGTAGTAGTCTGGTAAGTTAAGCCGATTTTCATGTCTTTTTTGGAGGGCGTTTTTTTGTAGGAAAATAAAAATGAATCGTTTCGGATATTTAGGATGTTTTTATTTACGTATTAAAGATACAAAAAAAAAATGTTTTGAAAAAATTTAATAGTTTATTATTATTATTATTATTATTGATCAAAGTTGGCACCTCGAAAAAAGCGCGTGGGTGGCCCCGGTGATTTTGGCTCTTGATGTTATCTGAAATAAAAAATTCTTGATAATTCTTAATCTATAGACATGTTATTCTGGTCGGAACTACTGAAGTTAAATTTCATGGATAAATAAGAAAATGGCGGACTTTGGAAAAAAAAACTTTTTTTCCAAAGTTTCCAAATTTATGTAAATTAATAATTAAAAAACAAAAAGAAAATAAATATTTGTCACAAATCTGAGCATTGGTACATAAATTCGAAGAGTGATCGAACGTAGACGAATATGACTACCCGTTGATTCTCGGTACTTATTTTCACTCGAGATGCCGCGAGCTTTTGCATTACGATTCAAGTTCGGACCTCCCACGATCGGATAAAGGTCTATGGCCTCGAGATGTTGCACCATTTTTGATCTTGACATCAGTCTAATTTTATATATATAGATACATGTGTTTGTGTGCGTGTGTAATTCATGTGCATCTGTATCATCTGCAGTTGCCATAGCTCTTTCATCGCTTTGTGGCAAAATATATAGGTAGATCATGTGTTTACTACTTCAGAGTTGAAAGCCGATCATCTCATCCGCAGGCGTGCGGGACGCCGGCTGCATGTGTGCTCGAATCTCTCGCCTCTTTGAAGCGAATGTGCCCAGCTCTGTCTCTCTCCTCAACGGAATTCGATACGGTTCACGGTTACGTGATTCAGATTTATCGTCCTGTAATAACGAAGACCGTTTTCACGCCCACGCCAACGGAAATATAGAGGCTTCGAACGAGAGTATATTATAAAGAACGAGAGACAGATAGTCCGAGATGGAAAAAAATAATTCTTTCGAACGATAGGAGGGAATAATAAATTATGCAAAATTCGTCGTTCGCGAATTAAGCAGCTTGAGAAATTCGAACGAATCGAAACTTTCACGCGAAAGGTTCTCTAATAATGAATGTAAATATTTTGCTATTATAATGTTAATACCAATAATTCGTAAATAGCAATAAATATCAGTACACTCGTTTTTTATGTTTTATATAAAATGCATAATTGTTCGGTGGATCACTCCTTTTACGTATAATTTTCGATCAAGTTACCTCGAAAATTTATGAAAAAATGTAATCGATACGTTGACTGTGTTCAAGTTCCGATTATTTTGGCTGAACGACTTTTTTTTTTCTCGCTGTTTCTAATGAATTATTATGGGATTTGACCGAAGATGCGATTATGGAAATTTTCGCATTGTTGAGAGATAAGAGGATCGATGATGAATGAGGTATTCGAGCGCATCTTGCGACCAGGTATATATGCCCTCTCTCTACCTCTTTTTCTCTTTTTCGCTCCATCTCAAAATAACTCACGGCTACTGACACTTTATCGCAACGAATTCTGAGTCTATAAGCCACGATTCTCTCTCGTTTCACGGCATTATAGTATTAGAGTATTCCCGTGTGTCAACCATGAGCTCGCGGTGCGAATAAATTATCCAAGAAACGCTTCCTAGTGTCAGGGACCTTTGCGCCATGCTGCAAAGCAATGAGAACATTGTGAGCTACGGCGAGAGAGAGAGAGAGAGAGAGAGCGAGAGAGAAGGGGAGGGATGAACGATACCGAGACGGTGGAGGTACGGAATTAGAATTACTCCTACGCTAGACGTTGCTTTACGAACGTTTCCAAGATCGCTGCCTTCCGTCCCATGTTTATTAAAGCACATTTTTCATTTACTTACATAGACTGAAATCATCGAGACCGTCGGCGAAAAAAACGTAAAAACGAAGATACAGAATACAATAAATTTTTCGTTACAATGACATTTTTGTAATTTGTGCCTCGTTATTTCAATGAAAGTTTTAGTTTTTCATCGGCATCCCTTTTACTTATTTAAAATTTGCCTCGCGAAAATATCAGAATAAAAAAATCAATAACAATTTTATCGTAAAAAAAAAAATTGGAATTTTATATTACGACAAAACTGGCAAATGAAATTTCTTGCGTTTCATAATTGTTGTGGTAAAAAAAAAAATTGTCCACTCGAATCTCAGTCATCGATGCATAGGTAATTAATTTATCTCTCGAGTCACTAAAGCCCGTTGATAGAAAATCAATTTTGAAAACGTTATCGAGAGTATTCAACGGGCTACTTGATTTCAATAGAAAGTTTTAAAGCGATATCGTCGTTGTATACGAACGATGCAGTGTGCCATACACATATATACGAGGTCTGTTCAAAAAGTATCGCGAATGTTGAATTTCCGCGGGCTACGTATATTCGATTTTCGATTTTTTTGTGGCGTAAGGTTGGCACTCGTGTCCCCTCACTTATGCTGAAAAAAATCGGGCATTTTGAATGTTTAGTTAATTGTTGACAGCTGTTTTGGTTAGACGTGTTTTGGCTTGTCTTCGATTTTTGCCTATTCCAAAAAAGCAGCTTTCATCGCGATGATTGAGCTTTGGTTTCCACGTCATAACCATACCCGTGATTCGTCACAAGTTATGACCCTCTGGAGCAAATTTGGGTCGTCGCGGACCGAGTCCAACGGCTCCTTAGCAATGTTAACGCGACACTGTTTTTGTTCGAAATTGAGCAAATTTGGCACGAATTTCGCGGTGACCCGTCTCATGCCCGAATCATTGGCAAAAATCGAATAGCACGAGCCAATCGATATGTTTAGTTCCGCAGCAACTTCTCTAACGGTGATTCGACGATTGGCCAATATTATTTTCATCACTTCATCAATGTTTTCGTTTGTTGTTGATGTGCTCGGGCGTCCGGAACGCATTTCGTTGTTCGCATCTTCTCGGCCCTCTGAGAACATTTTGTACCACCGATAAACGTTGCTTTGGTCCAGGGTAGCTTCACCATATGTCACAGTCAACATTCGAAATGCGTCCGCGCACTTAATTTTGTTTTTCGCACAAAATTTCATACAGATTCTTTGATCCATTTTTTGGAATAGGCAAAAATCGAAGACAAGCCAAAACACGTCTAACCAAAACAGCTGTCAACAATTAACTGAACATTGAAAATGGCCGATTTTTTCATCATAAGTGAGGGACATGAGTACCAAACTAATGCCACAAAAAAATCGAAAATCGAATATACGTAGCCCGCGGAAATTCAAAATTCGCGATACTTTTTGAACAGACCTCGTATGTAATATACAATAGAAGATTAATTTTTTCCTCCGATCGGAATCAAAATAATAGTAAAATATTTATGTCTTCGATATCGTTATAGCGTTCCAACCTTTAGAAATTTAATCCATCGCTCATCTAATCGCTGTGTACGTTCGCGTACACAGCAACATATAATAATCAGTCGACAACCGCGTCAACGTCAGGGTCACCAACTAGCGTGACGCAACATTACCTTAGGTTAGTAATCCGGCATATAGGTACACTAATACATAGACACTCGTTGGTTCTATTACTAGAACCATCTCTATTCTTATGTGCTAGCAGCTTTAATAAACGCGAGCACGCGATCACGTAACGTACACAGATGAATCGCTGATACATACGCTGTACTGCTCACTGATATCTGATGACTGTACGAGCAAGCTCACTGAGCGAGCTTGAACGATTTTACGTCAACGCTGTAACCGGTAGAGATCAGTGCGATGAAAGAAATCAGGTCAGCCAAGAGATTATTTCAAATTTTTGAGCACTGAAAAAATGACGGGAGTGCCTATTATAATTCCCCTCCTCTATTGTTTTTTTTTTACGGGGTATGGTTACGGGTAGTGGGTACAAAATCAAACATTTAACAATGTTTTTTGCATGAAAAAGTGATTTATTTATAAAACTAATTACACATCTATTTAGTATAAATATCAAGCTAAACAAAAATATTTTATTTTGTTTTTTTTGTTATACAAAATGACAGACTACTGCTATTTCTTTTTTTTTTTTAAGACGCTCCACGACATTTGGCATCCACAATTTTCGAACATAATTTTGTTGCAATGAGTCAAGTGGCAAAGTCGAACGTTGAATTGAAATCGTGTTGGTGTGTGTTTTTTCAGCCTCTCACTGCAAAAAGATCGGAGTTTTTCTAACGTACTCAATTACCGAATTAGTAGGACACTTTTCTAATTCTCCGTCAGGAATTGAAATGACGAAACCAAATTGTCATGTCGCAATAAATCACGAAATTTAATGAAGCCTCCGACTTCTTCCGAATGATTTTAAATTCATTTCCTTCTATGGGTTAATGTTGAGGTCACTGTACGGAAGTGCGTGACAATAATCTAAATCTCATTTTCTTTTTAATATAAAAAAATACTAAAAAATGAAGTTATAGTTGTGTTCTGAGATATTTAAAACAATGAGATAATACTTAATTGCCTGATTGCGTTTTCATCCAAGCTTATTTGACCATCATTGTCCATTTGGCTGGATGTTTTCCGACATCACAGTGCGAGAAAACGTGCGAATGTCAGTACATAGATGATACTATAGACAATATTGAAGTTTGCATCGTTGGAACGCAACGAAAATAGGGTTTTCAAATTTTTTTTTTCAGCATTGCTCTCGCTTCTCTTGCCTATTTAGACCCAGGTCCTTAAAGGAGACCCTAAAAAACGTTTCAACAATTTTTCCCTTCGATAATTCAACCTTAAGGGTGATGAATGATATAAAAAAATGTATTTTCGTAGCATTCCAATGATGCAAACTTCACCATCGCTACTATCGTGCAATGTACGACGGAATCTCGTCTATGACGAGCGACGTTCGCGTAGGTCAGGGATCCGTCGCGCAGAAATATTTGTGGCATTCTATTCCGCAACTGCATCGCTGACGTGGCAGTTACATTACTGGATGCACAATAATGCACATAGACGATACTATATACAGTGAGCTACGACCGAACCTTGTCTATGATAAGCCACATTCGCGTAGGTCACGATGCGCGGCGCAGCACAAAGTTTCGAAGCATTCTGTTATGCAGCTTCAACGCTGATGCACCAGAGCCACGTTATACACACACACATAAATGCGCACGCATGTATACATATATATATTGTGAAGAATGAAAGAACGTGTTGCCAACCACAATTATTTAAACCTCGTCGTTATATGCAATCGCACACGAGTGCATGTCGTGCGAGTATCATTTTATCAGCGAGGGGAATTAATATCGGGTATGACGGTGATTGTTTTACGTTGTATAATATATTTTTTGTATTCTGTGTTACGCATAGGCGATTAATAAATAATGCAGTGATTGGGCATCCGAGCGTATGAGAAAAAAGGTACGAGTACATTTTTTTTTATTTGCTGGGATTTAGCGAATCAATAATTAAATTCGCAAATTGGATCTTCATTATTCTGCTTTTTCCCAAAGTTCTCTCTCGGGAACGAAGCAATTTTTTGTCATTTAGATACCGTATTCGCATAGAGACTAAAACTACAACAAATAATAGAGAAGTGTTGATTGTTGCATCTTATTTTTCATCCTGTTTACCACGATTTTAAGGGAGTAGTCTGGTAACTTAAGCCGATTTTTATGTCATTTTTCCAGGGCGTTTTTTTGTAGGAAAATAAAAATGAATCGTTTTGGATATATAGGATGTTTTTATTTACATATTAAAGCTACAAAAAAAAATTTTTTTGAAAAATTTTAATAGTTCATTATTATTATTATTATTGATCGAAGTTGGCAGCCCGGGTCCTAACTTTTTTTCTACCGAACCGATTGCTTTCAAATTTTAACAGGCTACTCTACACATTTATAGTTCTCGTCGGAACTACCGAGACATTTTTTCACCCCCAACTTATTATTTTACAACCCCTTCTTTGCTAAAGTCCTTTTTTTTAGCAAAGAAGGGGTTGTAAAATAAAAAGTTAGGGGTGAAAAAATTTCTCGGTAGGTCCGACGAGAACTATTAGTGTGTAGAGTAGCCTGTTAAAATTTGAAAGCAATCGGTTCAGTAGAAAAAAAGTTAGGACCCGGGCTGCCAACTTCGAGGTGCCAAATTCGATCAACAATAATAATAATAATAAACTATTAAATGTTTTCAACAAAAATTTTATTTTGTATCTTTAATATGTAAATAAAAACATCCTAAATATCCAAAACGATTCATTTTTATTTTCCTACAAAAAAACGCCCTCCAAAAGAGACATGAAAATCGGCTTAAGTTACCAGAATACTACCTCAAACTGAGCTTTGCTCGACTGTCAATGTTGCGAATGTTTCTTCCAAAAATTTCAACGGTTCGAATAAAATTTCTTTCACATAAAAACAGCTTCATCTTCGATAAATCTAAAACGTTTATTCACATTCCGATAACTCTTTATCTCCATGGCGTTTTAATACAAAAATTGCCAATGACTGGAGAGCTTCCCCAGTTACTAACGTGCACACACAAAACGCAAGTA
This sequence comes from Oxytorus armatus, assembly GCA_958009045.1. Lineage (NCBI taxonomy): Eukaryota > Metazoa > Arthropoda > Insecta > Hymenoptera > Ichneumonidae > Oxytorus > Oxytorus armatus. The sequence goes on along the minus strand of OY253749.1, from coordinate 19,933,217 downwards.
GACTCAACTAGAAAAATATGCAACTTGTTCCTGTAGACCTGATCAGCTTAAAGTCTGTTCAGCGTCGATAAATATATGTTATTATATAAGTGGTTCGTAACTATACGAATGAACTCGGAATCGCGATGCGGTTTACTTGGCTGTATATACGTTACACATGTGTATATAGATATATTCATGATATACTATATATTTATACGTATTCATACAACGTAATGTATTTATTCTATTTAATGCGCAATTCGTCGCTGATTGCAGAACCGAGACTACTAAATCCTTCCTCCCACTCGTTTCGCCACACCTTCTCTCGTATATCTCTTTCGTCGTCAAAAATATAACGACATACAGATGAATCAAATTATTTATTTAATCCTTTATAATCCCGCATTTCAACATGATGGATTATTGTTGAATCCACTGTACACCGATCCGTCTGTCTTTGTGATAATTCGCCATAGTGAAATACCAAACGATTGTCCGGATACCTTTAGATTTTTCTTTATTCTCAGAAACTTTTTAACACAAAATGAAATCGATTTAAATTTTGCCCGCGAACGTTTCGACAAAGAATTGTTTCAAATACGATAAAATCGTTTGTTAATAAATGAATAATCAAGACTCAGATCTCGCGTGATGTAAAGGTGCAATGATGAAAAGCGTTACGATGGAATAAAAAATGAATTTTGAAAGTTAAATAAAAACGTGAGAGGGATTCAATAGTCGGATTGATGGTTTTCATCGGTATACATTCATGTGTGTAACAAGTACACTGTAATAAACTTGCACCAGAGGCCTCGAGGGAGACAATACTCGCGTATCTATATGTATTTATCATTAGCATGTTACAATAATTTGCAAGCACTTTACGAGTCGACACGATATATCACTCAGTGAAAAAGATAGATACAGTGTTTTTTTTTATCGTTCTGCTCGCTCGTTCTCGGGAGGCAACCGCGTCACAGTTAATTATGTAGTTTAACGCTACGCAGAGAATAATCCCGTAACGTTTCGTGATTCTATCTGCTAGCTAAGAAAATCGTGTAACCCGCGTATCCCATTACATTTTTAATCTGCGTGATCTACGACCTTTTACTTGCCAGCAGTCGATTATAAAAATTATATATCGTAAATTATATCCGAAACAAGGTTTAAGGAATATGGCCACGGTAGCGGGTATAAAATCATGTATACATTTAACAATTCTTCTTTTGTATGAAAAAGTGATTTATTTATAAAGCTAATTATATATCTATTTAGTATAAATATTAAGCTAATGAAAAATATTTTTTTTTGTTTTTTTTTGTTATACAAAATGGTCGACTACTGCTATTTGCTTTTGGCATCTTTTTTTTACCTAGAATTAAAAAAAAATTCTCGTTAATCTACATCAAAATATCTAGAGAAGTACGTACGAAATTTGGAAAATAGTGTTTTTTTTTTTTAATATTGTCGGCATTTGAACTTAAAAGGTGAATTTTCAGTAGAAAATTTCGTATAAAACTGTTCATAAAATGAAAAGTTTTTAATTAATCAGAAATTCCGTACGTACTTCTCGACGAAAGGCAATTAGAAACATAATTTTTTAAATTTCACGTCAATCGGGTTAAAATTGTCGAAGTTACTTTTCACCGACTTTCAGCGTGTAACGTAAGCCTACTTCTGACACGGCCATAGAGCACCCGAGCGCATCGCGTGATAAATAACTGACGAATAGTTACTAACGATTAGTAACTTATTTTTATGACGATAAAGCATCGTTTGAGCAAAAAAAAACATCGATTTTTTGAAAATTCTACCGTGGCCATGCCCATCAAATTACTTTAAGGGGGGAAATATGGTTAGGACAGCGTTTTCTCAATGATTTTCATGAATTTTTTTATAGTATAAAAAATGAATATAATTTATTGAAACTTTGAGAATATTTTACACATATATTTCAGTATATATTAAAAAATTTTTGAAGAATTTCCTTGAAAAACACCGAAAATATTAGCGACCCCATATTGCAGGTCACAATCAGACTCAGCATTTTGCGTACATTCTGGAAGCCGCAATTTTCATCTGAAATCAAACGATGTTGGAATTCACTCTTATTATATGTCTCTCTTCTATATGAACCTAAATGCTATCGAAAAAATAGAAAATTGAATTTTTTACAGGGGTCAAAACAAAAAAGCATGATTTTTTACCATTTTTACAACTTTATTTGCAAAAAAAAAAATTATTTTAAATAATGATAATATTCCGATTTTAGGTTCATATAGAGCGCAATACTATGAAGAAAGTAACTGCCAATTTTCAAAACGATTGGTTGAAAACTTTTCAAACTAGCGTTTGTACGCAAGTTAAAAAAAAGTCGTTTTCAGAAAAACGCGTTTGAAAAAATAGTACCCGCTCGGTTATACACGTGGCGCGCTCGGGGCCTGAAGGAGGGCTACTTACTTTAATGGCTTTTAACAATAGAACGAGTCGGAATTTTCATTTAAAATTTTGGGAACATATTTTTCAATAGTTTTACTAACAATTTATGAAATAAAAAAGAAATCGATTTTTTGAACCGTCTAACCCTATTTCCTCCCCTAATCTACATCAGAATATCTAGAGAATCACGTACGAAATTTGGAAAATAGTGTTTTTTTTTTAAATATTGTAGGCATTTGAACTTAAAAGGTGAATTTTCAGTAGAAAATTTCGTATAAAACTGTTCATAAAATGGAAAGTTTTTAATTAATCAGAAATTCCGTACGTACTTCTCGACGAAATGCAATTAGAAACATAATTTTTCAAATTTGAAGTCAATCGGGTAAAAATTGTCGAAGTTACTTTTCACCGACTTTCAGCGTGTAACGTAAGCCTACTTCTGACATGGCCATAGGGCACCCGAGCCCATCGCGTGATAAATAACTGACGAATAGTTCCTAACGATTAGTAACTCATTTTTAGTAAAAAAAAAAAATCGATTTTTTGAAAATTCTACCGTGGCCATACCCCTTAAATTACTTTTAGTATCCGATTGATCTAACTGAAGCACAGATGCTTCCCATAGTCAGCAACGAGATGGAAAACTGGCACAACTCGAATGTATAGAAACGGCTCATAAGGTATTGGGAAAACACCATATACGGATTTAGAGCTAATTAACCGTATTCGCTTCCGTCGCTATTCTGCGTCGTAGAAAACTCTCCGAGACGAGAGGCTCCGCAGCATCTGTTCTCACAAATGCATCTTGATTATCTGTTGGCACCAGCGGTTTCTCAAAACTTATAGTAGCGCCTGCGACAAAAATGAGTAACATCGATTTTTCGATATCATTAAGTACGAATAAATTTGAGTGGTTTGTTTTACGTGGATACCGTTCTCTTGAAGCGCCACCACTTTCGAGTAGCCCGTAAAATAAAAAATAAAAAATAAGAACTTGAAGATTAACCGGGTGGTTCATACATGGTCCATATATTATTACTTGCGCCATCAGATATATAATAATGCGTCACGAGATCTTGATCGGCATCGACAGCTGCTAATGCGAAACGATGAATTTGATTTGACGAGAAGGGTCGGGCTCGTCGAGTCATTTCATGGATATGGGCAATCTCATGTGTGTGTATGTGTGTATATCCCTCTGGGTAGCAGAATATCCCAGGAGGGCTGCTGCCCACAAGAGCCCTTTGCTTGTCCCGTAATCGTGCTACCATTCCGGAAACTGTCCTGTTGCTTGATTGCTTACGAATGTGACACGATTTCGTGGTCGAGCAGGATCACACAGAGATAAAGAGAGAAAGAAAAATGAGACTCGACGAAACGGAGGGGTAGATGAAAAAAAAAAAAAAAACTCCCCGATTCGTCCATTTTCCCAAATGCGGTGGATGCATGGAATGAGAGTGGGTTCTTTGTACAAATTTATCGACAGGTTCGAACAGAGGGAGAGAGAGAGAGAGAGAGAGCTCAGAGGGTAACGGAGGGAAGAAATCGTGGATCATTGGTGAAGCAAAGCGGATACTTCATGGATTTCCGGCGAGAGGGTGATCACCACCCTTAGTTTTTTCTCTGATATTTCGTTGCGCTTTTTTTTTGCGCCTCTTTATTCTCCGTCTGCCCCCTTCAATTTCAATATATTTATCTCTCTTTGTTTCCACGGAGATTTTTGTGCTAGATGTATTTCACACGGGCGTCTATGCGCCAATCACAAAACTAACCCAAATCGAGTAGCTTCCCCTCTCTCACTGTCCGACAGCCGATAACAATCTTCGCTACAAGCTTTCCACACCGACACGTGTGCTAGAGGCATTCTGCTGCACGAGTAAGGGTAGAAATGCGCATATAGATCCACATGTACTGAGATCGGATTTCCTGATAGTTCGTACTACATAAAGAACCACCAGTGCAAACCGGCCTACATTTTTTTTCGTTTTTCATTGTAATTTTCATCGATCTCAGTACACCCTCTGTATAATTTTCATGGTTCTGTAATGCTCAATGACAATCACTTTTCCAGATAAAAAAAAACTCGTATTCACATATTTCCCTCGAGACCATACCGCGGCTATGTACCGTATCTTTTGTTCGAAGCACGAAAAATAAAATGAGGCATTACAAAAGGCTCGTCAGTCCGTGCGAAAAACGGTTTTCCTGATTACTATATATATGGCGTTAAGTTATTAAGGGCGGAAATAGGGTTAGAACAGCGTTTCTCAATGATTTTCATGAATTTTTTATAGTATAAAAAATGAATATAATTTATTGAAACTTTGAGAATATTTTATACATATATTTATGTGTATACTATAAAATTTTTGAAGAATTTCCTTGAAAAACACCGAAGATATTAGCGACCCCATATTGCAGGTCACAATCAGACTCAGAATTTTGCGTACATTCTGGAAGCTGCAATTTTCATCTGAAATCAAACGAGGTTGGAATTTACTTTTATTATATGTCTTCCCTCTATATGAACCTAAATGCTATCAAAAAAATAGAAAATTGAATTTTTTACAGGGGTCAAAACAAAAAAGCATGATTTTTTGCCATTTTTTACAACTTAATTTGCAAAAAAAAATTATTTTAAATAGTGATAATATTCCGATTTTAGGTTCATATAGAGCGCAATACTATGAAGAAAGTAACTGCCAATTTTCAAAATGATTGGTTGAAAACTCTTCAAACTAGCGTGGACGCAAGTTCAAAAAAAGTCGTTTTCAGAAAAACGCGTTTGAAAAAATAGTACGCTCGGGGCCTGAAGGAGAGCTACTCACTTTAATGGCTTATAACAATAGAACGAGTCGGAATTTTCATTTAAAATTTTGGGAACATATTTTTCAATACTTTTACTAACAACTTATGAAATGAAAAAAAAAATCGATTTTTTGAACCGTCTAACCCTATTGCCCCCCTTAAGGCCGTCGTCTGGTCTAGAGCGAGATTTTTGACGTCATTTCTAATGTGCAATAACGTTTAAACCGTTGAAGTTGTCTTGATGAAAATTTACACGTGCATTTATTGATCCCCAGAGAATACTTGTACATTAAAAAAAAATTATTTTAAATATTTTCATGTAGTTTTTTGCCTTGTTGCAACATGGTGCGCCTCAATCGGCGCCCACTCTGGACGATGTTGTATGCATCTGAAAAAAAAAAATATATACATATTCTCAATCTGTATGAGTATTCTGAGCACTGGTAGCAGAATTGGTACTTAAAAAAATCATTAATGAAAGTTCAACAGGCCGCCGTTTTGTCAAAAAAATTTTTTAAGTACCAATTCTGCTACCAGTGCTCAGAATACTCATACAGATTGAGAATATATATATATTTTTTTTTTCAGATGCATACAACATCGTCCAGAGTGGGCGCCCATTGAGGCGCACCATGTTGCAACAAGGCAAAAAACTACATGAAAATATTTAAAATCATTTTTTAAAAAATGTACAAGTATTCTCTAAGGATCAATAAATGCACTTGTACATTTTCATCAAGACAACTTCAACGGTTTAAACGTTATTGCACATTAGAAATGACGTCAAAAATCTCGCTCTAAACCAGACGACGGCCTTAAGTTTTCTTGTGCCAATAATGACAATGAAAAAAGGATACATATAACGGTTTGCGATGGGGAGGACGCGCGAATTAATCTCGCTTGTCTATGCTCAACTCTAACTACAAGTCTGTCAGTGTCTGATTTATATCTTCACTGAGCGACCGATTTGTCTAAAATCAAAACTATGGAGCGAATATTTATTGAAGTGAAATACATTTTTTCAAATAAGTTATAAATGTTTTTTCTACACCCAAAGAGCAACGGAGGAATAATCTCCGGACGATTTATCGTAGTCAGAGAATATTATGAAAAAGTGACATCATAATTTTATCCCCCAACAGATGAGAACGAATCCCAAACGTATAAGCGTGAATGTCAGTTTCTCCATCGTAATTCGTTTGGAAACTAATATTTCTACTTTTTTTATCTCGCGTGCAACTAGATATTTGGTTGATTGACGTCCCTAAACGGAAATTCTGTCAATTTAAAAATAATTTTTCCTAGAGTATATATTGCTTTATTATTGTGCAGGTATAGGCAAAACACGCAGCACAGCTGCGTCTCCATATGTACCGTACGTGTACATTTTCTACACGTTTTTTTTTTCCTCTTTATAGTCCTTTTATTATAAGTAGAGCTGGGTATATACATTATACATAAACGTAAAAGTTCGTAGCTTTTCGGGGCGTACTGTGAAAATTGCTTTGTTCGCATTTTTTTTCTTTCGACAAGCGCGGTTCGGCTCCACTTTTGCCCCCATGGGGACAGCGCGAAAATCCGGCTAATTTCGATCAATGGCCCCGACCGTCGCAGCACACTCGCAATCCGGTCACGCGCAATCTCGCATGTGTGTGCTCTTTCTTTCTAGTGAATATATACGCTCCGTCGACCAGTTAATAGGAAAGGAAAATCGTTTTTCCGTAGGTTGCTTTCCAACCGATGGGTGAGCCGAGTACACACGAGTGTGCCGGGGGGTCCCCCGGGGTTATCGGCACGGGATTAAAGAGACTTTGTTTTTCCTCTTTACTTCTTTCTTTTTTCTTCTGCTGCCCCCCGGTACCGCTGGTAAGGGGGCGCAGCTGTACGAGGAACGTTCTCGTTCGGAGGGCCTGTCCATCAAATCGGACAATGGGCCACGCGTTGCTTTTGCCCCGCCCCTTCACAAATTCCTTACGAACCCTTAGGCGTTCATTGCTCCCGCACAATTCGAGAACTTTCGCGCTAGTGGAGACCCTTTTTTTATTTGTAAATACCTGTAGATACACCAAACCCTCGTCATGTTTTTTTCGTACGTATACAGAGGACGAGATGTAGACGAGGGTAATTCTTTAATCGGCTCACGTCACCGATTGTCACGCTGGGATTATATCACCCGTCCATACTTCGTAGGGCAGTAGATAAATGAAAAATTCCCGATTCGTGATATACGTATTGTCACTTTTTGATTGTCGGTATACAAACTGTTCAGGGAATCAATACCTATCGATGACTGAACAGCGTCATATACGTTTTTCCGTAAGTCAATGCTGGAGATTAAGAAATAAATATAATTGGATTTCGGGAGCACATTTAGACTCAACAGTTTTAATAATAAAAATGCTTGAACGGTGTGCTATAACGGTAACATTTATTGTAAATATAAAATATCCCTATAGATTTAGTATATAAGGGACATTATAAGAATTTTATGATGTTGAAGTTTGCATCGTTGGAACGCAACGCAAATAGTTTTTTAAATTTTCATTTTCAGTATTGCTCTTGCTTCTCGTGCCCCATTTAGCCACAGATTTTTTTAAGAGACCCCAATAAAACGTTTTAACGATTTTTGTCATCGATAATCCAATCTTAAGTGGGATTAATGGTGTAAAAAAATTATTTTCGTTGCAATCCAACGATGCAAACTTCAACATCATAGAATTTTTACAATCGTATGAAATTGAAAAACAAAAATACGAAGGCATATGAAGACGAGAGACGACAAAGAGGATAATAGTACCGCGAGGACGATAGAAGGCTTTCCGCAAATATACAGGAGACTAACAATCGATATTCCTCTCGTGATTTCTCGCCCGATTGCATCCCCGCTGTTCGTCTTTCCAGCATCCATCTCCCGTTTCTCTTTGGTCCCGTGCCTGCGGATCTCGTTTCTTCTGCTTTCCGGACTTGTCATCGAGACCCCGAGGTCTCGTTTGGTTGCGCGATACCAGAGAGGATTGAAGACGTTGGTAGGTGGTCCGAGAAATGTTTTCCTCTTTAAATCCGTGCACGAGGCGGACGATTGCGCGGGATGGGGGTTGCTTGTGGCCCTCCGGCTTCACTCTCGTTGCTCCACAGAGTGGAAAAGAGAACTCGCGATAGGGAGTAGCGAAAAGAGAATTGGAGGGGGCTGAGGAAAGTGGGAAAACAGGGGCGGGGGGCGGGGGGATTAAGAAAAAGATGGTAAAGAGCTCACGGGGCGGGTAAGGGGGTGTCTTCTTCGTTCTCGAAATAAAATACCTTCGTTCGTACACTTTTTTATCTTTCCTCTTTCGGTATATATATCTCTTCCTCTCCGCAAAACATCGCGACCGACCTCGTCACAGACTTCTTTTTCACTTTTCCTTCGTCCCCCTTGCCCCCTTCCACCACCTTAAGCCTCGGAGTCTATCTTTCATAGCAGATGCAAGAAAAAGAAATGAAAAAGTATCCTGCAGGAAAAAAGTTGCCCGCGGCATTTCCGTCCGCGACTTTACGTTTTTTCTTTTTTTTTTATTTCCCGGTCCATCGAACCTTTAGAATAGTATTCGAGAAAAATATCTCTTTATATTCGCCCATGAATAAATTTAATATAATAATTTTGAAGGAATAATAATAATGATAATGAAGAAGAAGAACTGAGGGGTTCTTTTGGGGTTGGAGTAGCTATTAAAGAGCAAAGATAAAATTTCAAACTTATCAATCCGTTGGGTAACATTCAGCTATGTAGTCACGAAAAAGGTAACATTGAAAACTTCTCTGACAGAACTTGTATTTGTGCATTATCACCCCCCAGTCACGTGCGAACTTTGGTAGAAAGAAAAGAGGCATACATGGTAGAGGAACAGACGAAAAAGTATATGAAGAGATGCGGCAGTGCCTTGACGTCATCGTATATACAGGAGAGTGTCTCTGTGGCGAAGGGAAATGCCCGGCAGCTAGCTTACGAGGCTCGGGACGTGGGAGAAAGACAGAAATATCCTTTTGCCTAGCACCTTTTATATCTCCACCCTCGCGAGAACTGCAAACCCTTCTCACTCTCTCTCTCTTTTCCTTTGCGTGAACCTCGCGGCGGAAACGTCGTCAACGTCAATTTTAGTACGCGCGTACGTTGGGGAGAGAGTATCTGTGAGCTGCTACACAAAGCAGTACATGCAAGGGTGAATTTTGGTCCGAAAGTTGATGCTTGATTAAAATTGTGTTCAAACAGCGTGCCAGTACGGAAGAACGCGTATAAATAATATATCCACGCTCAATTCGTACGCGTGACGAAGGAAAGCTCATACGAGACCAACCGGAAATGAGAGAAAATCATATTCCCCGAAAGGAAGCCGTAGGGGTGCGCCGCAATTATTCTTCTTAACGCTTCTAACAAATTTTCACTTCCTGGCTCTACTCTGTACTCATCCTTCCCTAATTTCTTTGAGGGACAAAAGTAAGTACAAAAAAATTATTCGAACGTTAACAAGTGCGGGAGTAATGGCGCCTACGTTCGCCAAAAAGTTACACGGCCTCCATTGTCTTCTAAATCCCGGCTGTGGGAACGATTTTCGAGTGTATATATCTCCCAATAAGAAGAATTCTCTCGCCAATCTCGGGAGTAAAATGGCACAATAAAATGGTTCAAGTCCTCCTTTATCTAACCTTTATGGCGTTTGGTTTGATAGCCAACCGTTAAAGTTAATTGAAAAGTTTACAGCGACACCGTCGCGTCTCTTCTCGGCTCGGCTATATTATATAGTTGTACAAAAACGATTCCCCGGACACAGTTTCGTCGTACACGAACACGGGCGTCGCCGTATACTATATATCATAATAGAGGGAGCGAAGATCGTCCTAATCGATTCGTTCGACATCCGGAAGTATTTTCGTTCTATATGATACGGGATATATGACAATAAAAGATGTTGGAAGCCGGTTACTCCGTTGCCATTCATAGTGCACCGTATATAATATATCCTACAGAGGAAAAAAGTGGCATAAGCAGGTTCTGCAACGCCACGTGTTTTTTTTTTTTTTTTCTTCTAGTCTTCAATTTCATTATTCACGCTTATCTCTTTCTCATACGTATCCATGTATGAATACATTGACACGGTAATTTTGTGAAAATTGCCCTCCAACATGTCGTTTCGTCTCTACATAGGCATTAACACATATATGTATAGAACTCAACGGTTTAGCATACACAGATACTCGTTCATACGGGCGTGAATTATGTCGTGACATCCTTTCGACTCGGTATATATCACACGAAGGGATGACGGAAGGTACCATCCTGATCGATTGCTCAAAATCTTTTTTATCTCTCCCTCCCTCCCATTTTTTGTCTCGTTTTTTTCGTTCTCTCTTCCATCACGATTCTCTAAAAGTCTAAAAAGCCTCCAAGTTGAAGCATTTGGCCACTGGATTTTCTTCTCGGGTAGCATAGACGCGCGTAAACGAAGCCACCGAAAAACGGCGACAACGCAGAACGAATGCGATTGACACGCGTGTCAATGCCTCTGTTACTGGTGTCAACACCAGCTTTCCCTTTTGTACTTCGCTCACGCATCGACGATGTATTGTTACGATGCTTGTGTCACTACGGTACGTTTTGTATGGATCACGTGAAAACCGGCACAAGGGCTTTCCATCGAGATCTAAGCTGCCGCAACGAACGAGCAAGGGGGAGATGCGACGAATCCCTTTGTCCTGATTCCGGAGCGAACGGAGAGACATCTACCGAGAGCGCGTGCGAACTCGTACAGTCAGACAGACGGAAACTACCGTCTCCGTTTGGTATTCTGAGAATACCACGTACTCACCTTTACCTTCTTGACGTGATTTACTCCAGTTTCTCTCATCCTCCATTTATGCCTTTCGAGCGTGTAACAGATATGAAAGAGATCGCACATTTTTGTCTCATTGTTCTTACGTTTTTTTTTTCGTGACATCTGTGAATGCCTCCGCGTGGCTGGGAAGTATGTTCGTCTCAGTGTTTTTTGAGGACGAGTACCTGAGCGTGTCTGATCAACATGCTTAATGGAAAATATCCTTTATTTGTATATTAATTTCATGGAATGAACGACGAAACTGTTGATCATGAATGTTTGCAAGTTTCTACCTCAACACTCAATACAAAAGAGTGAGGTAAACTAAAAAAACGAAAAATGTTCCGATGGTAGTGAAATTTGCTTCCTACCATTAAGGGGGGAAATAGGGTTAGAACAGCGTTTTCTCATTGATTTTCATGAATTTTTTTATAGTATAAAAAATGAATATAGTTTATTGAAACTTTGAGAATATTTTATACGTATATTTAAGTATATACTATACAATTTTTGAAAAATTTCCTTGAAAAACACCGAAGATATTAGCGACCCCATATTGCAGGTCACAATCAGACTCAGCATTTTGCGTGCATTCTGGAAGCCGCAATTTTCATCTGAAATCAAACGAGGTTGGAATTTACTTTTATTATATGTCTCCCTTCTATATGAACCAAAATGCTATAAAAAAAAATAGAAAATTGTATTTTTTACAGGGGTCAAAACAAAAAAGCATGATTTTTTGCCATTTTTTACAACTTTATTTGCAAAAAAAAAATTATTTTAAGTAATGATAATATTCCGATTTCAGGTTCATATAGAGCGCAATACTATGAAGAAAGTAACTGCCAATTTTCAAAATGATTGGTTGAAAACCTTTCAAACTAGCGTGTACGCAAGTTAAAAAAAAGTCGTTATCAGAAAAACGCGTTTGAAAAAATAGTACCAAGAAAAACAGGCGATATGGGGTCGCTAATATTTTATAGTATATACTTAAATATATGTATACAAATTTTATAGTATATACTTAAATATATGTATAAAATATTCTCAAAGTTTCAATAAATTATATTCATTTTTTATACTATAAAAAAATTCATGAAAATCATAGAGAAAGTTAAAAAAAAAGTCGGTTTCAGAAAAACGCGTTTGAAAAAATAGTACCAAGAAAAACAGGCAATATGGGGTCGCTAATATTTTATAGTATATACTTAAATATATGTATCCAAAATTTTATAGTATATACTTAAATATATGTATAAAATATTCTCAAAGTTTCAATAAATTATATTCATTTTTTATACTATAAAAAAATTCATGAAAATCATTGACAAAACGCTGTCCTAACCCTATTTCCCCCCTTAATGGCTTATAACAATAGAACGAGTCGGAATTTTCATTAAAAATTTTGGGAACATATTTCTCAATAGTTTTACTAACAATTGATGAAATTAAAAAAAATCGATTTTTTGCACCGTCTAACACTATTTCCTCCCTTAAATTGCTATCAGCCTTTTTGAATTCAAACTCACAAATCGTGAAAAGTCGATTTCACGGGATTTAATATGGTCGATCGAAAAACGAAAAATGAATTTTAATGAAAATTTGTGACCGGATCATTTTGGGATTCGTTTATTTCGGACGGCATCTAAGCTATTTGAAATTTAGACCCGATAAAACCGATTAAGGTCCTATTTTTAATTTACCATGACCAAATAAAAAATATCAAATTCCAGTTGGCTGACATCCTTGATTATCCATATATTTCGCGCAAAGAACAACTTATAATTACAACCTATACATATGCATTGAGAAGCCGGGGCAATGCTGTGGAATTTTATTCTCGATGCACTGCACCAGTTCTCGTCGCGGTTATATGGGAGCGAACACCGGTTCGAGACGCTAATGGAAATGGAGGTATATAAAAAAAAAGATATAAAAAAAAAATTGGGACGCCACAGTGACTCTTGTCTGGGTGTCTCGTCGTGAGCGTTTCTCTTCTCATGTCTCGTACCGCACGATCTCGAGCATACGTGTATATCATATCCTCTCCGCATCCATAGTCGTTTTTCATCTAGTTTCTCACTTGATTCTCCGGTTTCTGCCATTTTTTTTCTTCACAATAATTCTGGTCTCCCCGAATGAGAAGCAGGAAATAGAATATAATGAGACCCGACGAGCAGCGATGGGTGCGCGGTCGCCGTGCGGCACTGGTGGTCTACTAGTTGTTCAATTTTTTTTTTTTTTTTGAGTCACCCTTACAAGGGCAATATTTATGGGAGACGAATGAAAAAACCGGTGAAAGCACAATTTTTCGTCGATAGTCAACCGCGTGTAACAAATTCTGGATTCGAAATATCGTTCATGACTATTTTTTGATCGTTTATTTGCTCGAAACGAGTCTCAGTATATTATTACAATAAAATTATTTTAACGAACATTTTCTATTCAACAACACGTAAAAGCGGTAAACTTGTATTGAATTCCACTAGAAAATCACTCACGAGCATATCTCATTAACATTGAGCAGTAAAGTAAAATGAAAGAGTCGTCGGAACTGAAAGTTTCTTGCCTCTCATTGTCGTTCCCTCGTGATTACGCAAAAGAGGCGGTTGAGCCTTGATGAGAAGGTGGTCCGAGAAGGATAAAAAAAAAAAAAGAAGGAAAACAGGCCGAGAGGACAGCGACCAGAGGTGGCGTGTTGGAAAACAAGCCTCGATCAAGACGACGATACTTTTCCATACGGTCGTGCAGATAAGGCACGCGTCAGCCTTGCTCCTTAAATGCTCGAACGATAAACTCCGGTGATACATAAGCGCAGAGGTCTATGCTTTGTAAAAAACGTAAACGTCAACGTGTAATGAAGCACAGTGGGCAAGAGAATAATCTTATTTTTTCTTTCTACACTCAACACCATTGATTGTGGTGTTTAAATAATCGTCTCTAAACCAGTTAGTATAATTAACTTCCCGTCTTTACCCAGTGTCTTTAATCATCGTCTAATAAAGCCGAAAAATAACCTAGAATTTCCGGTGCGTAACGCAGCACCTAGTGAATATTAAGGAGGGAAATAGGGTTAGGACAGCGTTTTCTCAATGATTTTCATGAATTTTTTTATAGTATAAAAAATAAATATAAATTATTGAAACTTTGAGAATATTTTATACATATATTTAAGGATATATACTATAAAATTTTTGAAGAATTTCCTTGAAAAACACCGACGATATTAGCGACCCCATATTGCAGGTTACCAATAGTAGCGTGCATCGTTGGATGCAACTACTACCTTCGCTTACTTCCTTTTATAATCGCCTCAACGAAATTATTTATTGTTATGGAACATAACAGCTTATAATTGTAAATAAATGGATATGAAGAAAAAAAAATATATATATATTGCAGGTCACAATCAGACTCAGCATTTTGCGTACATTCTGGAAGCCGCAATTTTTATCTGAAATCAAACGAGGTTGGAATTTACTTTTATTATATGTCTCTCTTCTATACGAACCTAAATGCTATCAAAAAAATAGGAAATTGAATTTTATACAGGAGTCAAAACAAAAAAAGCATGATTTTTTGCCATTTTTTACAACTTTATTTGCAAGAAAAAAATTATTTTAAATAATGATAATATTCCGATTTTAGGTTCATATAGAGCGCAATACTATGAAGAAAGTAACTGCCAATTTTCAAAACGATTGGTTGAAAACTTTTCAGACTAGCGTGTACGCAAGTTGAAAGAAAGTCGTTTTCAGAAAAACGCGTTTGAAAAAGTAGTACCAAGAAAAACAAAGTCAAGGCAATCATAAATTTTCTTCGGTGTTTTTCAAGGAAATTCTTCAAAAATTTTATAGTATATACTTAAATATATGTATAAAATATTCTCAAAGTTTCAATAAATTATATTCATTTTTTATACCATAAAAAAATTCATGAAAATCATTGAGAAAACGCTGTCCTGACCCTATTTCTAAGTCAAGGCAGTCATAAATTTTTTCGGTGTTTTTCAAGGTAATTCTTCAAAAATTTTATAGTATATACTTAAATATATGTATAAAATATTCTCAAAGTTTCAATAAATTATATTCATTTCTTATACTATAAAAAAATTCATGAAAATCATTGAGAAAACGCTGAGCTAACCCTATTTCCCCCTTCAATGGCTTATAACAATAGAACGAGTCGAAATTTTCATTTAAAATTGTGGAAACATATTTTTCAATAGTTTTACTAACAATTTATGAAATAAAAAAAAATCGATTTTTGAACCGTCTAACCCTATTTCCCCCCTTAAACAAAACTGATTGATGTTCGAGGAAAAAAAACAACGTCGACATAACGATTTATTTTATTTGTTACAGGTAAAAAAACGTGACGAGAAATCGCGACGATTTTATCGCAACGGCGATAGAGTCAACGTTTGAACGCGCAAACACCATTTCAAAGTACGTAACACAATATTGACGGAAAATAAAAGAGAGAGAGAGAGAGAGAGAGAGAGAGAGAAAAAAAGCCACGCGCGAGTAGAAGAAAAAGCCTTTTTACACATTGCGCAAATATCTAATCGAGGTGGATGCACCTGCGCGATAGTGAAGAAAAAAAAAATACAAATGCCTAGCGGCATATGTGGCTTTATAGAGGACACGTCAACGACCGTCTTGAAGCCATTTGACTCTGCGCCAAGATAGGTGCCCAATATGGCCATATCTATATGTACCTTATGTAAGCGAATAAGTAATGAGAAAACGAAAGACATAGATGGCACGAAGTGGAAGGTAATCGTCTCTGCGGCGGACGTTCCTCCGAGTCTTATTTACATCTGTGCAGAGACCATAAAGTAATGCCATATATGCGTATATGTAAATGCACACACAGTTCTAAAAGTAATCAAAGCATCGAGCGAGGTTCGACGCGCGACGAACGATTGGCCTCGGTCACTTTTATCGTCGCGAAGGTATACAAACCGAGGTGCAGAAAGAAGAATTTTTCCACTTTGTTACGTTAACCGGCCGTCATTCATCCGACGTTGAATTCTTCTTCGAGAGTGGCTGAATCGCAGGTGATCTCTCCGGGGCCTCTGTCCCCTCCCGTCGTCGTCGTCGTCGTCGTTGGTTTCATGGACCGCAAGCAACTCGTCGTTCTCTCGTTCTCATTTTGTTCTTCCGATCGGTTAGTATCGAGTTTCGTTTACGAACCCTTGTGTAACAAGATCGTATCAATTCGTCTACTCCGTATATACATCGACGTATACGATACGCATGCGGGTATGTATTTTGTATACGTGCAAGCTTTTTCTGTGCTTTTAATGCGGAACGTCGATATACAGTAGCCGGTTTATAAATTGATGGTATGGGACTGTTGCTCTCGTCAGATGTTACCCACGACGAAATATCGAGTCCCTCAAGTATTCTCTGTCTCCCGTCGAACGATTATTCCTCGTGACTTTTCGGTTGCTTCACACTACATAGTTTGTCGGAATCCAATCGTGGCAGGGAAACAATGGAGGAGCAGGCTGAATGTGAAAATAGACTCGTAACGTTACGTCAACTTATGAGAGACTGGTACCGTCAATGGTAGCTTTTGATGCGACCACAAAGATTCTCCAACGACCGAGCCGAGAAAATTCTCCATTATAAGCGAAGGTTAATCATCGTGAAACGAACAAGTCGTTTAGTTCAATGGGCATTCCAGTTAATTGAAATGTTATCGTTCGGGAATACGTTAAATTGCCAGTGGACTGTCGTGAGATTGAATGGAGGTAATGAATGTGTGTGTGTGTGTGTATATATACCGGAATGCTGCGACAGTTATAACTGTGCAACCCTAAGATGGAAATTCTATAATCTTATGGCTTTGGTATGCAACGGCCAAAAGCTCGAGAGACCGTAGCTAATGCTCGTCGAGTGGGTGTAGCCAGTGAGAGAGAGAGAGCCGAGCAATCATTCTACGGCGGAACAGTTGGGTATACAGGTACATGTCTCTGGGATTTACTCTCACGTTCGACGCGGTTCTCGGCTGCTCCCGCAGAACACTTTGTGGGTACCGTCTGCTTGCAAATAAAAGAGCTCAATTCAAACGATTTAACACGTAACGTGATGTGGACTAGGGCCTTTTCTTCGCTACCTGCCGATATATTCATGCACTTGACAATTGTTGTTTTTTTTTTGTTTAAGTCGCGAGAGCACGTACGACTCGAATTGCCAGGGTATACGAGGAATATTGCGTGGAGTGTGACGAGTATTAACTTCGCTGAATTGGTACGGCGTGTCCCAGAGGGGTAGTTTTTTCCGGCATCCTTTTCGACAACGTCCATATCATATAACTTCCCTTCGTGTATTTCCACCCTTGCGATGGTACTTTTATCGTACTCGGAAAATCGAATTTATTTCATTGAACTTTGAATTTCAACCCATCACTGAGTCACTATACGAACAGAAATTTATTGTATGAGAGCGGGCTAAAATAAATCGCATGGCACAGTTTATCTGTTGCGTTCAACAAACGGGAAATTTTTCTAATAAATTTTTGAGTCAGTGATGCTACAATCGATGGTGGCACAAATAGGCACCATATACCCACCGGGAATGGGCACTGATTCTAATTTTGAATAGTGTTCTAATATAAAGTTATAAAAGGGAATATATAATTCTTCATATATTTACATATAATGTATAGAATTAAACTACCCAGGATTATAAACGTTCATATACATGGGTACTGATGGTTATGGTCCCTGTACTACGGAAGGTTACCACGTCGTTATTCGCGGTCGTATAATCGACTGTCTGTCCCAACTCGTTTCTATGCCCGAACAAGGTCCAACCGTGAAACCCACCTCAGCAGCACTCTCGTAGTTACAAACCATGAGCAACGGACTTCGTTTAATAAACGCCAAGATATCTTGCGCTCTGTTACCTCGACTTTTCAACGGGGTGTCGCGGCTTCCATATACACATAACACGGACGATGTATATCCGTTGTACGGAAACTTGCGCCACCAGCAACACGTCGGATATTTATATGCAAATACGAAGTTCGAACGGCCGATGGGGTTTAGGGGTTGGTAAACGGGGCCGGGTGAATGAGACACCGCGGCGGAGCGACCGATCCCAAAGAAGCCATTACCGTAGGACGCCCAGTCACTCGGGGTGGTTTTGCCCGCGATAACACGCGTATATCTATCTATGCACATCACACACGCGCTCAACAAACTCTCACATACGCGTGAACGAGTGTATACGGGCATGGGAAGGAAAGGGACGAAGTTCGGAGACTGCGAGACAAAACCCTGAGGGTTGTTCGCGAGCGAAGAGGGTGCTATCCCCCCCTCTCTCTCTCTCTCTCTACATCGTTGATGCGCGGTACAAGTTTGGCGTCGCGCGACGCCCGGCTAACGATTTATCGCCAGCGACCGCGCATCTTTGTTCCCGCGCGGGTTTTCCTTTGTTCGAAACGTCCAGAAAGCTTCGGGGGGGAAAAAGATAAAATCCGCTGCTTTTTCCTTGGTTCTTACTCTCTCTCTCTCTGTCTCTCTTTATCCGGAGCATCGTACTGTGTCAAGACCGAGAGGCTGATGAAATTACTGATACTTTTTTCATCCCCGTTTGGCTTCACTCTCATGGCACGTTCCGAACAGTTTGCGTTTTGCATTTGTAATTAAAAAATGTATGACATTTACATAAACCATAGGCTTCTCTTCACAGACACGTATTTACTGGGCTAACGCCGGAGAATTAGCTTTTTGACGAAATACCAATCGTCTTTGATTCCCTTTAAGTTTGATACGATGCGTAAATAATTGGTTGAAGATCTTTTTTTAAATTGCTTCCTAATCGTGGGCACTATACATCAGGCTATACTAGGCACGTAAAAATATCTTTTAATTTGATAATGCGCTACGAGCAGTAATTCATTTATTTATTTTTTCGTATCGTCCAAAAACTTTGATTAGTATCTCGGATGAGACTGGATTCCCGCTATTTCGCCTAAAAGACTTAATAGAATTTGAATGTCGTTAGCCGGGGTAACCGGGCGTAAGGGATAAGTGCGCTGGGGATGTCGCGATCTTATCCCCATTATCGCGCCTCGGGGGGTGATGACGAGGGCGAGCCGAGCGATTCTGTATAAGACGTAGCCAAAGGTTCTCCGTTTCCGATCAACGGTCTATTCGCATCTGTATTTTAGTATCGATATAAAAGTGGGACGGAATATTTTCGATAGACCGCTCCCGTGTGCGTCTTCGATATCGGAAACTTGGACGTTAATAACCTGGAAAGCGAGAAAAAAGTTTTGTGATAAAGTATCCACTTGTAGAAATAGGAATAATAAAGCGAAAAAGAAATGACAGATCTCCGTGAAGAAAGAGAAAAATATTCGTAATAAAAAGAGGTAGAATAGAGAACTGAGATATTTGCGGGATGAGAGCTACCGAAGAAGGGGACATTCCGTAGACGGGAAAGAGTACTTGCGCGCTAAACGATAATGATCACCATCCAAATCTTAAGTAGTTGTAAGTGACGATTGGCATAGCGTCTAGCATAGCGATGGAATCTTGTGCGATAAAAGCTGCCTCGGGTGAAGCCAAAAAAGCGTACATATATCGACGCTGCTTACGAAAAGTAGCACGATTCAAATGTCTTACGAAAACGAACACGTTTCGAATTCAACCACGAAAATCAACACGTTTCGATATTCGACGCGAAAACTAGCATGTTTCGGATTTCATCACGAAAACTAGCATGATTCGGCTTCTGCCGCGAAAAGTGGCATGTTTCGGCTTCCGTCGCAAAAACGTTGCCGAACTAAATCGAATAAGATCCAGAACTTTCACAAATGTTTTAATAATTGTTTCGGGTGCACTATAAGGAATAAATGAAAAACATTAAGGGTGTGTCGCCCGTACACCCTTAAACATTTATATTCGTTTTCTATTAAAAAAATAATAACATTATTGAAAACACGATTCGCAAATACGATACGCAATATTCCACCACTCAAAAACTAAAATTGTTCATCAATGATATTTTTCATGAATTCACGTTTCGGAGTCAGCGATGGAATTGAACAAAATTATTGTTTATAAAAAGTATATTCTACTTACAGTCTGAAGAATCGTTCATTGTGTTTTTATTTCATAAAAAAAAACCCACAATCTTGGAGCGATCAACGATCAAAGTATAAAGTACAGTATAAGTATAAAGTACAGTTGACAAAATCTTCAAAACAATCGATTGAGATATCTCGAGAAATGTCAGGTCTTGGACGAAGTAGCAAGAGGGCAAAAAACTGACATTGTTAACTTTGCATACACCGCAATTGTTTTCGATTTTTTTGTCTCTAATTTTTTTGACCATGGTTTTTTTACTCCAAAATGACGAGGCATTTGCTGTTTGCCATCTTATGATAGGCCTTGCAGACTAAAATTCAAACAGTAAAATATGTATGAAATAAATTCAAACAAAAAATAAAACAGTATAAAATGACAAGCATAAATATTTCGTCAATTTGGAGTAAAAAAGGATGTTCAAAAAACGTGGAGTAAAAAATGAGACACACTTCCAGTGATACTGAAACGTGCTAATTTTCGTGGTGAAAGTCGAAACCTGTTTCGGCTTTTACCACGAAAACTAGCGTGGTAAAAGCCGAAACATGCTAGTTTTCGCGGCGAATATCGAAATGTGCTAGTTTTCGTGGCAAAAGCCGAAACATGCTAGTTTTCGTGCAGATATCAAGCGTGCTTGTTTTTGTAAGAAATCTGAAACATGCTAGTTTTCGTAAGCAGCGTCGATATAAGAACTCTCGATGCGCCACACTTAGTAGCCACGAGACATCGTCTATCGCCACATCGTTTCTTTGCCTCGCGTCGACATTGATTCTTGATTTCATTCATCCTGTGATAAAGTTTCGAGGCGAGGTGAAAAAAGGATGGTTCAATCACCGCAGAAATAACCGAGGGGAGGTGGCGAATGGAAGAGAGATCCGAGCCGGGAGCAATGATTTCTCAACGCGACGAGAACCCTCAATCCCACATAGTCTTCGAAGGTTGACGACACGACGTTCCCGATAATAGTTCAACGATATTAATTTCCCTAATATGTAACCCCTTGAGTTACGGACTGGGATATGGTACGCGTAAACTCCGGCTGTATATTTCGAGTTGCTCCACGTGCACCCGGGAACATGCTCCTCCAATGGCGTTCAACTCATAATCATCGGTATCACGACAATCTTCCTTCGAGGTGGCGCGTAGGTCGATTTGTTTTTCTTTAAGCCAACATATTCGCAACATCGAGCACGAGATCGTTGCTTACGAAGTCAGTGAATCATCATAATAATATTCAATGGTTATCGACCGGGAGATTATATTACCATGCGACGGCGCAAGATCGAATAAGAAAGCTTCAGGATATAGACCAGACGTCGAAAGGTCGGAATCTCCGCCTTCTTGAGAAGACCCCGTTCCGAGGACGACACTTCGACTCTTCTCACAGTGCGGCCATTGTTCAACAATTGAATGTCGCAGATGGTCGTAACATTGTTGTACGATTTTTTGGGTCGTTACGTGCTTCGAGACAACCGCGGACAGTCTAGTTCAATGTCGCGCCAAGTCGTCATTCACGGGTTTTGTTCAAATCGTCGCGTGACACCGTATCAGCATTCCCGATCGACAAACTCTTCGGCTCGATTGTTTGCTCGATAGATAAACTCCGCTACGAGTAGAATATTTGAGGGATATACAGAAGGTGTCCTTGACACTCGTTAATTCTCGGGGCCGCAGGTGTTTTTCTCTGACCTCCGATAAGACCAAATCTTCCGCGTCGTTCTATTAAATCTTTCTACAATCTCATATTTTACTGTTTACTTCACAGACGCTTTTCTCCTGTATGCGTAGCCGGGAAGGAAGCTGTTGATGTTGATCTTGAAAAGTAACGATTTCCATCTAGACTCCTGGCAATTCAAGTTGGTTTCTTATACATATGCCAAGCAATCTGATACTCCGACTGCGAATGACATTGCCTCGCCTCTGCTATTCCAGCGTGTGTACGTTCTTGGCTCAGTCTCGCGGTGCAGATTTGCCATTTTCAGAGAATGTTTCGAGCACCTCTTGGCTCTCGGGGGAGTTATCATTTTTCGCGGATCAATTCCACGTTCACTTCTACCCTTATGAAAGAATCTACTCGCCTATAATATTTTGTTTCATAGCTTTCTATCTGGTCCTCCTCGTAATTGACAATCAGTGAAACGGATGAAGTTATTTTCATGGAACTTTGCAGACTTCTTCTCTAATACCTAAAGATATATATCGAAAAGATTTTAATTGGATGCGAATTACAAATAGCGTAACCACAACAAGGCTGACCATGGAACAAAATAATTATAATATGAAACCGGGAGTGTTACAGTCAACGCGTAAATATTACGAAATTCAATATGGCGGACCGAAGAAACGAAGAATGATTGGGTTTTTATTGAAATTTCTATATCTGAGAGTCGTTTTAGGTCACCGACTCAACCTCTTATGTAAAAATATCGAAATTCGGAATGCTGGCTACTGATTGAAGATGTCTACTGTTCCCGAAACTATTAGTTTATACGTAATTACTGATATATCTGCTTTATCTTTGGTTTCGATGGAAAATTTAACATCCTCGAGTGTAACGAGTTCTCAGTGTTTTCGTCACGTTCATAAAATGCTGTATACTTTGATGATATAATCTAAACCGTGAAGATGCGCCCCGAATCTTATCAACAATGATTAATCGTACCGCTGATACTCGATTCTCATCTCATGTCAAATTGTTTTGTTATGTCTCTGTTTAAATATACGCGATAATTTTGTTGTTTCTTTTTTCTTTTCAATCGGCGAATCTCACTACGCAATCTGACACGTTTTATCATTGCTGCGCAATAATATTTATAAAATGGATTGCGCTGATATACCAGACCTGTTATGCCGCGGCACGAGGCAAGATATTTTTTTTCATTTTTGTAACGAATATTACTTCGCGAGTTGACAAATATTTGCGAATTTCATTATCAAGTTCGCCGGTTTATGGACATTGAATGTACGAAATAACTCGTTCATGCTAATCGAGTGATAATTCACATGATAAAACTGGCGTTAAACCGTGGCCTCGCTCGCGGACGGACGATGAGAGCATTTTTTTGCTTATTACCAAATGAAATATCATTCAATAAATTCCCATATTCGCAAATACGTAGAAATGCCACGCTCGCGAAAAAATTGAATTTACTAAAAATGACTCGGCGATTACAACGAACCGTAGGATTTTCATTATAATATATTCCGTATAGATTCACATAAAAATACAGAAAAATTGAGGCAACGATCGGTTCGACTTGAGGGGGGAAATAGGGTTAGGACAGCGTTTTCTCAATGATTTTTTTATCTTCATGAATTTTTTTATAGTATAAAAAATGAATATAATTCATTGAAACTTTGAGAATATTTTATACATATATTTGAGTATATGCTATAAAATTTTTGAAGAATTTCCTTGAAAAACACCGAAGATATTAGCGACCCCATATTGCAGGTCACAATCAGACTCAGCATTTTCCGTACATTCTGGATGCCGCAATTTTCATCTGAGATCAAACGAGGTTGGAATTTACTTTTATTATATGTCTCTCTTCTATATGAACCGAAATGCTATAAAAAAAATAGAAAATTGAATTTTTTACAGGGGTCAAAACAAAAAAGCATTATTTTTTGCCATTTTTTACAACTTTATTTGCAAAAAAAAAATTATTTTCAATAATGATAATATTCCGATTTTAGATTCATACAGAGCGCAATACCATGAAGAAAGTAACCGCCAATTTTCAAAACGATTGGTTGAATACTTTTCAAACTAGCGTGTACGCAAGTTAAAAAAAAGTCGTTTTTAGAAAAACGCGTTCGAAAAAAATGAGTGACCGCTCGGTTATACACGTGGCGCGCTCGGGGCCTGCAGGAGAGCTACTCACTTTAATGGCTTATAACAATAGAACGAGTCGGAATTTTCATTTAAAATTTTGGGAACATATTTTTCAATAGTTTTGCTAACAATGTATGAAATTTTAAAAAAATCGATTTTTTGAACCGTCTAACCCTATTTCCCCCCTTAATGTAATGAGTACGACTATAAATTTTGGCATTTGCGAAATTAATGTTTATCAGGGTATTCTGGGGTATCGAAAAATATCACCTTGTATATACAACAACGAATATACGTACGAAATAGTGGATATACATACGAAAAAAATTAAATGTTTTTCCATGAATTTTTTACGTCGCACAAGAAGCCTTCCACTCTCGTCTCTTTGTTACATTGCCGGAGTGTCACGAGAACGTAGCGTACAAAAAAATTCGAAGGCGTTCATTTTCATCGATTATGCATTCTGATTTATATTTATGAAGAGCCTATCTCGGCGAAGATGAAGAAAGAGGAAAGAGAAAAGAATGCTCGTTCGGTCGGATATGGTTTTTTTTTTTTTTCACCATTCGCTTCTTCATATATCTATAGGAATATATAGTTATATGTACGCGAGACGGAGGAGATTCGTTGTTCTAATAACGGATATATACTGTCATAAAAGTCGTCGAGATCGAAGTCGCGCCGCGTCGGGGCGTGCCCCTCGGTCGTTGCATATGTTCTCTCTCGAATTTTGTATACTTCGCGCATTCCCCTCTACATAAAGTACACATATACTTATATACATATGCGTACATTAACGTGCTCTCAGTGCCCAGCCTCTTTCGTGTGTACCGTCCGTTCTTTTTTTCCTCTCTCGTCTCATCTTAAAGCTTATTGTCCTGTTGTTTTCTCTTTTTCTTTATGCGTTTTCTTCTCTCTCCTCCCTCCGTCGTCTTCTTTTATTTTTTTTCTTCACTTAAATCCGCCGAGAGCCTCCCTTCTCGCATTATTCGTACGCCTCTCGTAATTATCCGTTGACTCATATGAGTCGATTCCTCTCGTTGAAAAGAATTACACCGCCATGTTTTCGTGCAAGTGTGCACAGATGTGTACCATATAGATATATGATTTTTTTATCGTTCGACCAAAAATGGTAAGAGCCTCTGTCTCGTTCGGGCAATCAACTTTATATTCGAAAAAAAAAAGAAACCTAACGAGACAAGATCGATCTGGGGCGTATGGACTCTTGATCACCGTATGTACTTTTACGGTCACACACGGTGTGTCAAGCTCATCTCAATATCTCGAGACGTTTATATCGAAAATCCGAGCCCACTGCATTTAGACTCATTTCGATTGTCTACCATAATCGACTCGATGCACGTCAATTCCAATACGAACGAGGCTTCACATCGATACAGTCGGGTCGACCATCAAGTTCGAATAATTTTAACTTATTCACGATTTATGTGACTGTACCGCCGAAGTCATTACCGCGATGCGAATAACCTACAAATTACATAACCTTACCTCCATTCGACATTATAACAAACCTTCATATTTTTAAGGCGGTAGTCTGGTCTAGAGCGAGATTTTTGACGTCATTTCTAATGTGCAATAATTTTTAAACCGTTGAAGTTGTCTTGATGAACATTTACACGTGCCTTTATTGATCCTTAGAGAATACTTGTACATTAAAAAAAAAAAATTATTTCAATTATTTTCATGTAGTTTTTTGCCTTGTTGCAACATGGTGCGCCGAAAGCCGCCTCAATCGGCGCCCACTCTGGACGATGTTGTATGCATCTGAAAAAAAAAATATATATATATTCTCAATCTGTATGAGTATTCTGAGCACTGGTAGCAGAATTGGTACTTAAAAAAAAAATTTTACAAAATGGCGGCCTGTTGAACTTTCATTAATGATATTTCATACATTTTCGGGTATTCGACGAGTTATAAAATGTCGGCAAAATTATTGTTCGACTCAATTCTGCTACCAGTCCTCAGAAACAGTTTACCTAAGGTACGTGCAAAATTTGAGCTCGATTGGTCCATTAGTTATCGAGGTATCGTGGGCGCCGATTTGAAAAACATAGTTCTGAGATAAACGTGTTCAAAGTTTTGACACCGTCCGCGCAGCTGCTTCCCGACCGCGCTACCTGAGCGCGCGGCTTGCTTAGAATTTTTATTTCTCGGCTAATTTTTGAAATATCAATAAACAGTTTTCAGGAGCGTATGAAGAAAGGTCTAAGGAATAAGAAAATGAAAAAAAAAAAGAAAAATCGATTCTTTCAAATTTCTAGACCAGACTACCGCGTTAATGCCAGTTATATTAACATTGAGTAACAACCACTTCTCCATTCGGGTTAATATACCTTTTATATTGTAATTGAAGTTTGACGGAGTGAAAATTAAATGAGAACGAACGACGGATGAGGCATGAACGTTCTGAGCGTGTGGTTCTCGATCCCCCCCCCATGGTACCTTTATACGGGCATCACTCGATCATTCTTTGCGATTGCAACAGAACGCACCGCCGATCGTTCTCCTAATTTCAGACTCATCAATATTATCGCTTGATTATATATACATGTTTGTGTATAATACCATTTTGGTATCGTTCAGTATTCACGCATGGTCTTCAATATGATTTTCGGTACGTTATCAATTGATCTCGAGTCGCCGTCGCCATCGGTTTATATAACACGAAGAAGATCATATGAGTACCATGTGGAGATCGTCGAGACTGTCGTCGACGAAAATCGTAATTCGAGAAGATCCCACAACATATATTTTGACATTCGTTACACGCTCCGAATTTCATCAAGCATATTTTTAGTGAGAGCCGGTAAAAGGGGAGAAATAAAACGAATGGCGTGTCTAAGAGGACGCGAAGAACAGAAAAAAATGGGCGAGGGAAGGGGGGGTATTAAAACGAATCGCGAGAAACTTGAAGAAACTCGCGTCGTCTCTCTTTCATCTTGAATTGCATATGTGGGTCATGGGGGTCCTATTCTCCACGGGTTGTCTTCACCGTCATCGTGTTGCCGGTCTCTCTACTCCCACTCGGTCTCCTTCTTGTCGTCTCAATATGTGTGTGTGTGTGTGTGTGTGTGTGTGTGTGTGTATGTGTGTGTGTGTGTGTGTGTGTTGAATAAACTTCGCCAATAATATAACATGGGGAACTCGGGTCTCCGGCATCAGTAACCGACGAAAGAAGCGTAATGAAAGAAGTAATATACACGCATATACACAGTGATGTACAACTAACAGACGATATACGTCGAAATGAATAATAAAAAAAAATAATAAAAAGTTTGTAAAAACAACGTTATAGGCGCGGGTGAACGAGCTGAGACGTTTTGACGGAGGGTCTTCCTTCTTTCTATATATCTTTCTCGTTGAGCCATAGAAGCATACGGAGCTATCACCATATTTCCAGACGAGTTTTTCACCGTGCTGTTTCTTCCATAAGAGACCGCGGAGAGAGGTCGGCTGTTTGTTCCGTCGTGGGAAAGAAAATCGCCCGAGGTTGACTTATTTCTCTGCCATCACGGGCAATCCGGGGAAATCGCGCTAATACCTCGTGACTTTTTACCGAAACGTGTCGAACCCTTAACAGTCAATAATAGCATTAACATACAATTTGATTGTTGCTAATGGAAAATTTTGTACAAAGTCTACGAAATTTGCCCTGTATTTTGGTAACATTTTATTTTCGGCCCTTCATTCGCTGGACACTGTTCGAGTGAAATGAACATTAATTTTCGTTCCAAAATTGTTTACTTTTAAACTTTTAATGAGGAAAATGATGGTGGTGAAAAATAAATTTAAGGGATATGGCCACGGCAGCGGGTATAAAATCATGTGCACATTTAACAATTTTTTTTTCTATGAAAAAGTGATTTATTCATCCAACTAATTACACATCTATCTAGTATAAATATCAAGCTATTAAACAATTTTTTGTTTTGTTTTTTTTGTTACTGCCATTTGCTTTTGGTATCTTTTTTTTCGGGCGTGACATTTGGCATCGATAATTTTTGACGCAGAATAAAAAAACAAAATTCTCGTTAATCTACATCAGAATACCTAGAGAATTAAGTACGGAATTTGAAAAATATTGTTTTGGTCGAATATTGTAGGCATTTGAACTTAAGGGGGGAAATAGGGTTAGGACAGCGTTTTCTCAATGATTTTCATGAATTTTTTTTATAGTATAAAAAATGAATATAATTTATTGAAACTTTGAGAATATTTTATATATATATTTAAGTATATACTATAAAATTTTTGAAGAATTTCCTTGAAAAACACCGAAGATATTAGCGACCCCATATTGCAGGTCACAATCAGACTCAGCATTTTGCGTACATTCTGGAAGCCGCAATTTTCATCTGAAATCAAACGAGGTTGGAATTTACTTTTATTATATGTCTCTCTTCTATATGAACCTAAATGCTATCAAAAAAATAGAAAATTAAATTTTTTACAGCGGTCAAAACAAAAGAGCATGATTTTTTGCCATTTTTACAACTTTATTTGCAAAAAAAAATCATTTTAAATAATGATAATATTCCGATTTTAGGTTCATATAGAGCGCAATACTATGAAGAAAGTAACTGCCAATTTTCAAAACGATTGGCTGAAAACTTTTCAAACTAGCGTGTACGCAAGTTCAAAAAAAGTCGTTTTTAGAAAAACGCGTTTGAAAACATAGATGCTGCGAATTCGATGCTGAGTCTGATTGTGACTTGCAATATGGGGTCGCCAATATCTCCGGTGTTTTTCAAGGAAATCCTTCAAAAATTTTATAGTATATACTTAATTATATGTATAAAATATTCTCAAAGTTTCAATAAATTATATTCATTTTTTATACTATAAAAAATGTATGAAAATCATTGAGAAAACGCTGTCCTAACCCTATTTCCTCCCTTAATGGCTTATAACAATAGAACGAGTCGGAATTTTCATTAAAAATTTTGGGAACATATTTTTCAATAGTTTTACTAACAATTTATGAAATTTAAAAAAAATCGGTTTTTGAACCGTCTATTTCCCCCCTTAAAAGGTGAATTTCCACTCAAACATTCCGTATAAAACTGCTTATAATATGGAAAGTTTTTAATTAATCCAAAATTCCTTACGTACTTCTCTGTGAAATGCAATGAGAAACATAATTTCTTAATTTGAAGTCAATCGGGTGAAAATTGTCGAAGTTATTTATCACGCGGCGCGCTCGGGTACTCTATGGCCATGCCAGAGATGGGCTTACGTTGTACGCCCAAAATTGGTGAAAAAAAAAACTAACTACTATCCTAACTTAACTTACCTTATTGTTATGATGAAACAATCGTTCAAGCAAAAAAAAACCTCGATTTTTTGAAAATTCCACCGTGGCTATACCTCTTAAGAAAAATGATCTGTCCCATCGTCTCTCGTTCCCATTTCTTCTCGAACGACTTGCTCATCATTTCAGCATCGTTATTTTTTAATAGTCCGCTGGTTCCCGCGGTTCGTTCGTTTTATCATACACTCTAAATACCAATGTTCTTACGATACTAAGAAAATTGATTGTAAATAATGATGAAATGGTGATTTTTGTTGTTCACACTTTTGTCACATCGCGACTTACTCAAATGCCTCGTTTAATGAAACTCTTTGGCCGTGACTGTACGCGCAAAAAATCCTTGAATCTCCATCCTCTCGCATATATTTCACAGATATTTCTCTCTCTCCCTCTCTTTTTTTTTTCTCGCACACATCACACCCTCGAGTTCCCGTTTTTTATTTCCCTCGCGAGCCCTCGCGTAAAAGCCCCGCTCTCCTCTGCGCGCTTCCAATTGCGTACACGCCAACAGTTTACGTACAGTCATCACTCTCACGTGACCCACACTCAATGTACACTTCAAGGCTTCGGTACCGAGAGCTTGTACTCGTACGTACGTATACGTACAAGCGCCAAATATATAGATCCGGACGGTGAGGAGTACGAAGCGGGGAGCGAGACTTTTCGATGGACGTGATTCTTCCCACACAAACTCGTGTCCGCGTCTATATACATATAGGGGAACCGGGATGGACTTGAACCGAGTCTACAGGGTGTGCCATAAAAATCACAACGTTCGAATTTCTCGCCTGTCTTACATACCGTCGAATTTAAAATTTCCCCATCCGCCGATCATCGTAAATTTCGGAAAGTTCGGACTAACGATGATTTAACACTAAACGTACCAAGCGGGGGTCAAATTATCCCTTTCAAAATTTACTTTAAATTCGTACATTCACTGTTATTTCTTTCGCTCATTTGACTTTCAGTAAATTGGTTTGAATATTTTATTAGAAATCAAAAGTTATTTTAGGTATTATTTCCTTTAATAATTAAGAATTTCTTATTAAAAGTCAACATTTATTTCATAAGAGGTCAAATGATCCATCATGTGCCGGTATGTCAATTAAACGATCGTTGTGGCGACAATTCTACGGGATAATCGACCGCAACATTTTTCTTTTCGCTTATTTCTTCGTGGCGGATAGACACGTTTGATGCTTTTGTTTGTATTTCTAGTAATGGCACGTGGACATCATGTCGACGCTGCTTACGAAAAGTAGCACGATTCAAATTTCTTACGAAAACTAACGCGTTTCGAATTCCACCACGAAAATCAACACGTTTCGATATTCGACGCGAAAACTAGCATATTTCGCCTTTCATCGCGAAAACTAGCATGATTCGGCTTCTGCCGCGAAAAGTGGCATGTTTCGGCTTACGCCGCGAAAACTAGCATATTTCGATTTGCACTGGAAAAAGTAGTATATTTGCCGAACTAAATCGAATAAGATTCAGAACTTTCACAAATGTTTTGATAATTTTTTCGGAAGCACTATAAGGAATAAATGAAAAACATGAAGGGTGTATCGCCCGTACACCCTTAAACATTTATATTCGTTTTCTATTAAAAATATAATAACATTATTGAAAATACGATTCGCAAATACGATACGCAATATTCCACCACTAAAAAACTGAAATTGTTCATCAATAATATTTTTCATGACTTCAAGTTTCGGAGTCAGCGATGGAATTGAACAAAATTATTGTTTATAAAAAGTATATTCTACTTACAGTCTGAAGAATCGTTCATTGTGTTTTTATTTCATTTAAAAAAAACACAATCTCGGAGTGATCAACGACTAAAGTATAAAGTACAGTATAAGTATAAAGTACAGTTGACGAAATCTTCAAAACAATCGATTGAGATATCTCGAGAAATGTCAGGTCTTGGACGAAGTAGCAAAAGGGAAAAAAACTGACATTGTTAACTTTGCATACACTGCAATTGTTTTCGATTTTCTTATCTCTAATTTTTTTGACCATGGTTTTTTTACTCCAAAATGACGAGGCATTTGCTGTTTGCCATCTTATGATAAGCCTAGCGGACCAAAATTCAAACAGTAAAATATGTATGAAATAAATTCAAACAAAAAATAAAACAGTATAAAATGACAAGCATAAATATTTCGTCAATTTGGAGTAAAACAGGATGTTCAAAAAACGTGGAGAAAAAAATGAGAAACACTTCCAGTGATACTGAAACGTGCTAACTTTCGCGTTGAAAGTCGAAACCCGCTAGTTTTCGTGGTAAAAGCCGAAACATGCTAGTTTTCGCGGCGTATATCGAAATGTGCTAGTTTTCGCGTGGATATCAAGCGTGCTTGTTCTCGTAAGAAATCTGAAACATGCTAGTTTTCGTAAGCAGCGTCGATGTGTAGTAATTCTTATTCCAACTATCTATATAGAATATAGGATCAAAATAATAACAAAAACAAACATTCATCGCGTATCTGTATAAAGTAAAACATTGTAAGCAGCTGTCGAGGGCTGCTGACGAAGCAAAAAAAAAAAGAAAAGAAAGCTGTACTTAATATTATTTGTTTAATGGATCATTCTAGTATCAACCCTTTGGGTGCAGGCCAATCGTGACCTCACGCCGGTAATGCGCGATCAGAAACAACGTTTGTTTGTTTTCTCAGTCTTTTTTTTTTTCACGCGAGGATTAACGCATCTCGCACTTCGGTATAAACGTCGTCGACACGCGGATCCGTAATATATACGTTTCGCGAGAATACGCAGTGACGAGGCTTTCCCGTTTTCTTGATGGCATCGGACGCACATGGACAACTCTACTGGTGGCTGGTACACGTTGCAGACTTTCCAGCCGCCTCTCTCGCCCCTCCAGCTTATTTTCCCCTCGTCCTCGTTCAGTCTGTAGTCTCTCGCTCTTTCTCTCCGCAATGGACTTGCACACTGCACCATTGGCATCGTCGTCTCTCTCTCTCACGTCGTCGACGGTGTCGTCGTCGGTGCTGTCGTTGTCGCCGCGAGAACAGAACAGGGCAATGGCCTCACGGGCTCGCCTGCCAGCCTGCAACCCGATGTATTATATTGGCAGTAGTTACAGTGCTTTTGCAACCGCCAGCGATGGTAAAACTCTTTCTCTCACTCCCTCTCTCTTTCTCGCAACGCCTATCTATCTTCTTCGTCACTCGTAGCTCAATTCGTCATCGGAGATGTGACGAGACAGCTCGTCGAACTTTGGTGGCGGGGGAACGGCCGGGGGATGATGGTGGAACGGATTTGGTATAAACCAACGATACATAGGTATATCGATGTGATATTAATGTATACAATATGAAACGAATAATGCGATGAGAGCGAAAAAGAGGAAAGGGGTCGTGTGTGCGCGTGTGTGCGAAGGCTTCGAGAGACAAAACCTGCAGCTCGGGCATGAACAAAGGTTTCTTGATTTCCCGTGTCGCAAAATAAATGAGAAAGTGAGAGGAGAGAAGGCGAGAATGTAATGGGACGAAGAAGACGTTACGAAGAGGGGAACTCGCGCAAAAGAGATATTAATGATGGCGAGGGGAATGTATATATATTAAGATTGCGATTAAATGAATGAATGAGATGCAGGACCTGTGGGCGATAGAGCGCGCGTAAACGTGTATGTGTGTGTGAAGAAGAGAGAGAGAGAGGATAGAAAGAGAATCCTCGAAGAGTTTTCTCGATCGATTTAATTAAATGAGAGAGAATATCGAGCCATCGCGGCAAGCTCGTTATACTAACATTTTATTTCAACGCGGCATACTTTGCCGGTCTCTTTATATTACGATTTTTATTTTATATTTATTTTCTCTTTTTTTACTCTCTCAGTGCCATTTTGAGATAAATTTCTCCTCTACCCTCAGCCCCTCGCCGCCCTTTCGTACGCGGTGTCGCGAGAGAGCACGACCGTATGACCGCCCGCACGCGGTCACCCTATCGCGGATCCATAAATAATCGCCAACAGAAATACGCTCTCGTATCTCGCTCCTTTCTCTCTTTTTTTTTTTTTTTCCCCCATTCGTTTCGTTCCGCTCTGACCGCTCGATATTTAGCGGACGGACCAAGTACCGTGATATCTCGCATCTGTTATCTCGCCCACAGCCAACGCACGCTGTGTTAAAATGTATGTAATCCATGCGAGTTTGTACGTCTATATATATTCACGTGTATATATATGAATACAAGCTCGCTCCTCTTCCGAATTGTATCCTTGGCAACTACATGATACACGTACAATCTGCTCTTACAATGCGGTACCAGCGATGCTGTGTGCATCCTGTGAGACCGGGGACTGTCCGGGGAAATCAAGTCCGAAAGAAATCGTGAAATTTAACCAGTCGAAGTTATATTTAGTTTCTATAAATTTGCCGGCTACATCTCATCGGTATTTAGATACTTTTAACTCGTTATACATTAAGAAAATTCTACTTTCATCCTTCGTAAGATCGAAAACAATTTATGTTTATTTATATTTAAAAAAAAAGGTACATTTTAGTTTACAGAATGAAAATACGGAATTTATTTATTATTTTTTAATGATTAATTTTTAATGATCAAAGTCTATTCGTTTTTGCTTATTCCCTGGATATAAACGAAAAAAAAAAAACAACAAAAAACCACAAATTAAATTGCAACGCGATCTCGTTGGCTTTCGCCTGGGAAAGCGAACGAGACACCGAAGACCACCGATCTCGTCGGAGACAGCGTTCGTTTAGTCCAACGATTTGCATTCAATGCACGAGGCAGACAGTAGTACACACTGCGGCACAGTCCGGTCGCGGTTGTTCGGAGGATCGGACAATCGCGGTCACCACAAGCGGTAATAAGCCCCCGACCGCACGACGTGTGCACAATGGTGCAAACTAAGTAACTCGGAACGCGCGCAAACGCTAAGTACAGTCGACACGCGGTTATACAACGACGATGAGAGAGCACGACGACGTTGGTGCAGAGTTGTTAGCGGTAATGATAGACTCCCGCCCCCGGATCTACTTGCTGTCCGTACGTTAATAAAAGCCACGTGAATACTATATAGGACGTAACATGCCCGCATTAAATGCGACACTTAATTCCTTCGTTTTAACCCATTAATAATATTATTGTTTATCTTCGGCTCGAGTTTTCTCACATTGCAAAATCACGACGCGAACAAAGAGCTTAAATATGAATGAAATTTTCTTTCGATGAACTTTACCAATGTTAATCGTGAATATTAATCCCCTAAATCGAGTCAATTGATATGTCACTTATGTATTTACAGTGTTGATCAACTAAAAATTTAACAGAATCATCATTTCGTTTTATCCTTAAGGTGGTAGTCTGGTAACTTAAACCGATTTTCATGTCTTTTTTGGAGGGCGTTTTTTTGGAGGAAAATAAAAATGAATCGTTTTGGTTATTTAGGATGTTTTTATTTACATATTAAAGATACAAAAAAAAATTAGTTTGAAAAAATTTAATAGTTTATTATTATTATTATCATTGATCGAAGTTGGTATCTCGAAAAAAAAGCGCGTCGGTGGCCCCGGTGATTTTGGCTCTTGATGTATCTGAAATCAAAAATTCTTGATAATTCTTAATCTATAGACATGTCATTCTGGTCGGAACTACTGAAGTTAAATTTCATGGATAAATAACAAAATGGCGGACTTTGGAAAAAAAAACTTTTTTTTCTTGATAAAAATTCTTGATAATTCTTACTCTATAGACATGTCATTCAGGTCGGAACTACTGAAGTTAAATTTCATGGATAAATAACAAAATGGCGGACTTTGGAAAAAAAAACTAGTTCCGACCAGAATGACATGTCTATAGATTAAGAATTATCAAGAATTTTTTATTTCAGATAACATCAAGAGCCAAAATCACCGTCGCCACCCACACGCTTTTTTTTCGAGGTGCCAACTTCGATCAATAATAATAATAATAAACTATTACATTTTTTCAAAATTTTTTTTTTTTTATATCTTTAATATGTAAATAAAAACATCCTAAATATCCAAAACGATTCATTTTTATTTTCTTACAAAAAACCGCCCTCCAAAAAAGACATGAAAATCGGCTTAAGTTACCAGACTACTACCTCAATGCGAATTAACAAATTTCATGGATTGCGCTATTCAGTTTTATATTAAAATAAATAATATTCTTTATCTAAATTGATAACTGTTCAATGAGAATTATTGTTATTAGATTTACCGGATTGTGTTTACAGTTTCTGTTACGAAGCGAGCATTTTGTTGTTCAAGTTCAATGACCCCTTATCGCAATTACGATACGCGAGCGAGTGACTGGAAAAAAATAACTGCTCAAATCGAAAATAATATATATCGATATCGCACAGAATTACTGATAGCAAAGTCCGACAGTGCGGCAGAAATATCTCCCGGTATCATAACACATTTTGCCATCTCAGTTTGTCATATCCATACATTGTACATTTCGGATAGTTTGCAAGAGTAATTTCTTTTTTTCTCATATTACTCTGGAAATTACAATATTTGACGTTTTTTTTAAATGAGCACGTATCAATGACGTAAGAGAATGCCGGATGCACTACCGGGATGAGCGAGTGTGCAACTAATAATTACAGCAACTTTGTAGCTCGAACAATTCGGCAGTCACATAAATAGATTGTCTCTCTCCATATGTTTCAATTGACGGTATAATAGATTTTTTTGTATATAATATTTTCGATTTCAAAGGAAATTGACAGACTGAAAAGAGCGTCGCTTCCTCTTCTCCCTGATCCACAGCGATTTTATGCACGCAACGGAGACTTCCCTCGTTGCATTTCCATTAGTTGAAAACTCGTTGTCCGTCGGGAACCGTTCCGGTAACCGGTTATCCGTCGCACGACCAGAAAGAGGGAGAGAGAGAAAGCGGGAGAAAAATTTTACCGCGTTGTCAATAGTCTTGTCGCGAGTGGCAACACGTTGATGCTGAACGCCATAGCTTCAATATCTTTTATGTATCTATAACGTTTCGGTATACATGTATCTACTCTATCCATCCGGTATATAATAGACAAGCATCGAAAGGAAGACCAGGTCGCACCGTTTACCGTACTCTCTTCGGCACACCCGATACGTTGCGTACGCTCACAATTTTTTAACCGCATATACATATACATATTCACACATACGTATATCCTATTTATATAGAAAATCTACATAATCATACAACAACGATGAAACCAGTTTTCCCAATGAGCTTTGCCAATCGCTTTGCAAAAACTTTTTAACCTAACGCATATATAAATCGAAACATTCGCATGAGTAAATATCGCGAGCGAACTTAGCCTCACCGTCCGTGCCATTTGATCATATATTTATTCACTAATGACGAATCAACGTACGAGCATTGAATGTTCAATTGAAAGTATTCATAAATTGAATAGCGATATAAATGTGAGTATCGGCGTTTATAGTATGACGAGGAACACGGGATCACGCCAACCAGAGTGTCCGTGAGTGCATTTACGGCTGTTACGGTCAATGAGTGTCGGACATATCTCGCATTGATCAAGGAGGAAATGAGAATTTTCTTTTTTATCGAATTATCAATCATCTCGGTGAAAGGATTTAACGAAAAATTGCCGACATCCAATACGCAGTTTCTAACGACTCGCTGGATATTTAATCCAATCATTTAAGGGAGGAAATAGGGTTAGGACAGCGTTTTCTCAATGATTTTCATGAATTTTTTTATAGTATAAAAAATGAATATAATTTATTGAAACTTTGAGAATATTTTATACATATATTTAAGTATATACTATAAAATTTTTATACATATATTTAAGGTAGTAGTCTGGTAGCCTATGACGATTTTCATGTCTTTTTTGGAGGGCGTTTTTTTGTAGGAAAATAAAAATGAATCGTTTATTTACATATTAAAGATACAAAAAAAAATTTTTTTGAAAAAATTTAATAGTTTATTATTATTATTATTGATCGAAGTTGGCAGCCCGGGTGCTAACTTTTTTTCTACCGAACCGATTGCTTTCAAATTTTAACAGGCTACTCTACACACTTATAGTTCTCGTCGGAACCACCAAGAATTTTTTTCACCCCTAACTATTTATTTTACAACCCCTTCTTTCCTAAAGTCCTTTTATTTTAGCAAAGAAGGGGTTGTAAAATAAAAAATTAGGGGTGAACAAATTTCTCGGTGGTTCCGACGAGAACTATAAGTGTGTAGAGTAGCCTGTTAAAATTTGAAAGCAATCGGTTCGGTAGAAAAAAAGTTAGGACCCGGGCTGCCAACTTCGAGGTGCCAACTACGATCAATAATAATAATAATAATAAACTATTAAATTGTTTCAAAAAAATTTTTTTTTGTATCTTCAATATGTAAATAAAAACATCCTAA
The DNA here is from genome assembly GCA_958009045.1 of Oxytorus armatus. Classification (NCBI taxonomy): domain Eukaryota; kingdom Metazoa; phylum Arthropoda; class Insecta; order Hymenoptera; family Ichneumonidae; genus Oxytorus; species Oxytorus armatus. The sequence continues at coordinate 19,895,454 of OY253749.1, read as the reverse complement.
ATATCCAAAACGATGCATTTTTATTTTTCTACAAAAAAACGCCCTCCAAAAAAGACATGAAAATCGGCTCAAGTTACCAGACTACTACCTTAAGTAGATACTATATAATATTAGCGACCTCATATTACAGGTCACAATCAGCATTTTGCGTACATTCTGGAACCCGCAATTTTCATCTGAAATCAAACGAGGTTGAAATTTACTTTTACTATAAGTCTCTCTTCTATATGAACCTAAATGCTATCAAAAAAATAGGGAATTGAATTTTTTACAGGGGTCAAAACAAAAAAGCATGATTTTTTGCCATTTTTTACAACTTTATTTCCAAAAAGAAATTATTTTAAATAATGATAATATTCCGATTTTAGGTTCATATAGAGCGCAATACTATGAAGAAAGTAACTGCCAATTTTCAAAACGATTGGTTGAAAACTTTTCAAACTAGCGTGTACGCAAGTTTAAAATAAGTCGTTTTCAGAAAAACGCGTTTGAAAAAATAGTACCAAGAAAAACAAGCAATATGGGGTCGCTAATATTTTATAGTATATATTTAAATATATGTATAAAAATTTTATAGTATATACCTAAATATATGTATAAAATATTCTCAAAGTTTCAATAAATTATATTCATTTTTTATACTATAAAAAAATTCATGAAAATCATTGAGAAAACGCTGTCCTAACCCTATTTCCCCCCTTAATGGCTTATAACAATAGAACGAGTCGGAATTTTCATAACAAATTTTGAGAACATATTTTTCAATAGTTTTACTAACAATTTATGAAATATAAAAAAATTGATTTTTTGAACCGTCTAACCCTATTTCCCCCCTTAAGGTCCAACGCTTCTACTATTCCTTAATCGTAATGAGTTTACTCGCGGTTATACTGGAAAAAAAATGACCGAAGACTGTTTATAACAATAATTATATTAGGTATATGAGGAATGTGTATAATTCATTGACAACAACAAAAAATGATCTATTGATTTGTACGATATCTCAGCTTTTCTTTCAATGTAGTGATGCACGCAGCTCGCCGTGAACTGACACGACGCCGTTAACGGTTTTCGATCACCGCGAGACTCGTAAGACGGATGAGTGTGACAGATAAGCCCGGAGGGGCGCGCACAAAAGTTGAATGCAGAAAGGGTTTTGTTGCCGAATGCGAAGAGTGCGAAGAGGCCCGAGAGAGGGAGAATCGTGCGATGTGAAATGGTACAGAGCAAGATGAGAGCGCGGCGAGGGGACCGTAGCAGCGAAAGAGGGAGCGAGAGATAATGGCGAAAGAGAAATAATAAAGTACGATAGTATATTGTATACGTGTATATAGTTGACGAGAGGGCGAGCGAGAGGGATCCCCCGATGACAAATAACACACAGATCATCGTCGTTCGGCATTATATGGTATAGATACATACCACGATGGAAACGAAGCACAATGGGTCTCATTGTGCGTTGCCCCCTTCCATTGACTCAGCCACCGCAGTCTCGTTCGTTTCTCTTCGAAATCTCGCGCCTCCAGACAGATGGACAGACAAGACATAGCCTTGTGATAACACCGGGAGGTACATGCGAAAAAAACCGAACCTCGAAGTGAGAGATACTTTGAACATAGAGGTTGGCGGTTCCAGAATCGTTGACACAAGCCACGAGTAAACGTTTGAATAAAATTTTTACCGCGGAGACTTTGAAATCAAATTTATCATTTTTTTTAGACGATCGAGCTGTGCTTGAAGAAAAAAATAATATTTCGTTATGTAATGACCACGTTACGAACAAATATTTTTTGTAAATCAATGGAGGAATTAAAATCTGGAATCTACGTGAATTAAATGGCCAATGAGCATAATGACAAACAAGCGAGAGAATGGAGGAGAAAATACAGCAATAAGGAGAAGCGGACAACAAAAGTTTGATACAAAGGATCGTGTTCTATTTATATTAAGATTTTTGGGTCATCGCATAACCATCGTTGCGATTGCTATCTATAATGTTTATTAATGGGCCTTGAAGAAAGGCGGGACCACGAATCGAGTAAAGCGTCCAATTAGCGGATACACACAGCCATATTTATATACGGTATATATTGGTAATTGCATTCTCTTCTTTAAGTGCGACGCTTATGAGGGCCGGCATCTCGGGAACGTTGGCATCTTGGTCATAAAACCGGATACCAATTAAGGGTTCACGCGTTCAGCAGGACTCTCTGCCCGGAGGTCATACATATAGATATTTGTATGTGCGTATAGAATCATGATTTCGCGAGGCGAGCGTCTACGTATGTCTAGACCGAACAATGAGACCCGCGACTCGATTGACATCGGTTGTCGGAGTCGTGGTTACGTTGAGATTACGAGAAGAAAAAAAATATATAAGAGTCGCAATTCTCGTCGTTATATCCCTTGTTCTTGTACAATCGGATAGACAACACGAGCGTACGAGAGGACAGAGAACTACTTGGAAATAAACGTTTGCCCGAGATGCTCGTAGCAGTGACGAGAGCTCGTACGATGTCGGTCGTTGAACATCACATAAACGAAGAAAAGCAATAAATCTTGCAATAAACGCGGGTCCACGCGATCCATTGTACCGAGAAGATAGTCGCTTTATATTAGTGGCGTATATAATGCTGGCGCGAAGTTCTGGCAATGCTTGTTCAATTCGGATATACCGAGATAGCTTCAATGTAGCAGAGTATATGCTATATCGTACATATGTACGTATGTATGCATTATAACACTACGTACAATTCTGGTCTTACCCCACGTCGAGGGACCACTCGTTGTCGACTCTAACTACGCCTAATTCGGCTCATTGTCGCAATGAACGAGTCAACTGAGCCGAAACACCTCCGCAATGCCACGGGCAATAGCAGAGACCAAGTACGAGCGTTCAATTTGTATATCGTACTTTTGTCGAAGATATACTAACCTGGCGAAATTATAATCGCTCCACGTCGTAAGCTATTACAAACAAGTATTTTGATTTTCGTAACTGTTCCGTCGGCATTCGTCGTTTGACCAAAACAATAGCAGGATCCTGAACGAGTCGAGGTATAACGTGCGACTCGAGAACATATTCTTTAAAGTGTAGTTCGCCGGACGGCCGCTAGATGGCAAGATGGCCAGGCGCTCCTCGCCATTGAAACGACGCGACTGCGGGCTTAAAGGCATGTGATTATTCTCAAGCGCATGAGTTCGGCGCTCCACATGTATCGATGAACGAAATTATACGGTCAACGGGCTTAAAGGACTCTTCGATGGAGAGCTATGTTTATAAATTTCTTTCGACGATGTTACGGTAACAAAGAGACAATAACATTATGTCGAAATGATATGCCTCTCGTTCGATGGTAGTCTCGACAACTGTCGGAGAATATGATTCAACTAATGCGAGTTACCTTTCCTCGCATCGCCCCGACCGCAATCGTTACGGAACAGCTTGACAGCACACACACACAGACACAAAGATACACACACAGAGCAATTGCACGATGGTTTTCTCTGGTCTTCATGCACGCTGTTCCTGTTAAGTTTTCATCGTTCTCTTCCTTTTCGCCTTCACTCTTTCTCCGGCCAACATGTCTGTTTGTACAGCTAGGCTAACATTCGCCGAGTGCTTCGTGCGAAAGACGTAAGCCCGAGCTCTTGTGTCTCGACCAACCGAGTAAATAGCACATAAGCTATGCACATATACATAAGTGCGTATATGGATGTAAATATATACATATATAGTTAGCATGGCAACAGCAGCAGAGACGTGCCAAAGTGTCGGACACAGAAACCATAGTACCGCCATATATTCTTCAAGAAATACAATCGTCGATGGAGATGAAATACGCTGGAATAAGACACGTCATTGCGAGAGGCTCCACTGATGATCTGGACATTGCAAAGCAGCAGTTTTTTTTTTTTTTTTGGCAAAAAATTTTCATTTCGCCCCAGTCGTTTTTGTTCTCGATTGAACTTGAACCCCTCGTCGATCAGACGAACGTCGACCTTTTCGCACTCGGTATCTGAAATATAATATATCCGAGACTTTGGCGTCTATTTTATTTCATTTGTAACTGCTAAACTGCGGAGACCAGTTATCGAAGCGCATACTCCCGTACACAATATACACAAGCTGCTTTATAAATGGTCTATGCAATTTGCCTGTCGCTGACCAGACCGTTGTATTATCAATTATTCTTATCAATCAATTAATCACAATGTTATTTTCTAAAATTGAAGAAAATAGATCGCTCGCTGTACAGCTCGGTACAATGGTATACATATATGTAATGTCTCCTTTCGCGAGAGTAGCAAGTTTATGGTTCTCGATTATAAATTATCATCGTCGATCAATTTATTATCTCATGACACGCTGTAGCCAGGCACTACGTTCCACGTACTGGCACCGTATCCTATATCTTTGAGGCTGTCGCGGTATGGCCGAAGTAATGAGGGCTGAAGCCGTAAACATTTTTTTCTCCTCTACCACTTGGTTGCGCAGATACGGTTTCACCTTTTGTTATACGAGAAAACATATCGATACCCTGCATTTGTCATAAATGCAAAATGAATATTTGAACATTAAAATGTTAACCAAAAGGCCATAATCTAACGTGACCGAGATCGTATTATGATACACATTCCCGTTAGCGTTAACTATTCGTGTATTTACTTACGTAAAGCGACGACGTTTTTAGCACGGTGTCCCCTCGGCATCGACATTAATAAAGCTCATTCATCGGCAGCCAAGAAAAACATTTGCTCCATTCCAGCATCACGTACTGCTGTCGCGGACTTTCCGTTGCTTTTGCTAGTTTATATATTGCCCTCGTTGGTCGACAAACGTCTGCGGGTGACATCGCATGAAAAGCTCGCAGGATCTTTGTTCGCGTTCGCAACACAGTATTAGTATTTAGCGAGTTGAACCAGAGATTTGCCGTGCTCTTGTCTTTCTCGTTTTGTTACATATTACTGTATATACGTACTTTGCTTGTGTATTCATATACATACACGAATATGCATAAGTATACGTGCATAGATTATGTTACTGTATATAAATAATGAAACGTTGTTATTTTTGCGCGCGCGTTTCACTCTCGGTTTCTTTTGAACGTCAGCACTGAACTGACGCCTAATGTACCCTCAGAGCTTTCTATGGTCGAACGAAATACTTGCATCCGACCGTTAACTCATCGTGAATAAACAATATCTAATTCTTTTCGCTGCTTCGTGGTTTTATCGCAAATTTCAATGAGAGCTAACTGTGAATGAAAAAGGCTCGTGTGTTTCTGCACGTTACGTTGCCTTATGTACATATATAGGCCTCATAAAGGACGTTTCAGGTACTATAAATTACGGTGAAGTCCATCTGAACATCCATTCATTCGGTGTCCGCCGAGCAACCGGTCGTAACACTGTAAATAAGGGAGTTTGCGTGCGTTAATTTAGATCGAGAGACGCACTTGCGAGTCTCGATAATTCATCTATATACCCCATTCTTCGGCAATTTCTCATTCATCACGAACAATGTATTCCTTTTTGTTCCCTTATCGCGAGTGTAACGAACTGTAAATACGCGAAGATACGTTCTTTGTTCGTATTTATATGATGACACTTCGGTAAGATTCCGCGTAAAAGTTACGATTCTGATTAGTCGTTTCAATTATTACTTATTATACGTTTTAATGATACCGATTATACCGATCGTTCAGGCTTATTCACTTTTCCGGTGACTTTTTGTTCAATATTAACAGAGTGGATTCATAATTGTCATTTGTACGGTTACAAAATATGAAATCGAATATGATAACAATCGTACTAGCAATAGCATAACTAGGATGAAAATTATTCGCGATTGTCGGTGAGCGTATCCATTTATTCACGCACTCAACAATCAAGACGCTCGCTCGGTGAATATAATTAATAATAATAAAAGTACGAATCGAGTTTCGCTACAGTTCACCCTTGGAGTTCAACGATGTTGACGAAAACGAACCCGTGAGTATACAAGAACTTTGACGATGCGTGCGGTCTAAGAATATAAAAACAAAAATTGATAAACAACAAAAGTAAAAATGAAAACGGCCAAGAAAGAGTCTCGACAATTCCTCAAGGCCTTGGCGAAATTTCTCGCTATGCTAATTTCGTCGTCGTCCCTTCTCGTGTCACTCACCTTGGTCGTTATATGTATATACATCGACCGTTTGAGCGTCATTTTCGTTTTCCTCTACTCGCTCTCCTTTTAGGTGTAATTATGCAGAAAGTCGTTGCACTGCAGCCGTCGGACGAAATTATAACCAGTGAAATTGTACTCAACGTCCAAACGACGTCGTATGATGTTTCTCGATGACGTTCGTTTTCCTTGCGGTTATCGTCACGGTCAGAACTGTGATGTCTGCGGTACGATAGGCGTCGCCCAGAAAGCCACGAAAACATCTTGAATAGAGGAGATGTAAAATGGTTATTTACATATTTCTGTTTATATCCGATCATTTATTATCCAAACGTCCGTACTTAGGTCGGAGGTTATCGCGGATAGAGGCCCATTTTTTCCTAGTGGAATGACGCGTACATAATGTCGATATCTCGTTACTTTACGACATCATTCGTCAATTCGAGTCATACAATGCCACGCAATCTATATATATTGCCGCGATATACACATATCCAATTGAGAAAAATCAACGAATTGACGTATCAATATAGTATATGCAAATTATCTACATGCTGGCCGTTGATCAGTCGTAAATCGCCTCTTTCATTCACATCAATTTTCATCGAAACCATTTCCACTCTCTGCTGCTGTTCTTCGCTTTTTAGTTTTATTTATTTTTCAACCGACTATTTTGGTATTTTTCCACAAGATACTCTCACAGAATCGTCAGTAGGAACGAACGATTCGCGGAAAATTACAGATGCAAGTAATTTACGTCGTTACAATAAACTTTTACTCCAATATAACGAAAAAAAAAACACCGCATCGTTTAAAAAATTCCGTTTGCGTATTATACACGTGTAATGCATGTAATAGACATTTTATTACCGTGTATACGGGTGTGTGTGCGTGTGTGTGCTTGTTATGTATAGTTGTGCATAAAAGGTCCCGGAGAATAAAACGATACCGACGCGGAGTGTCGTAAAGAAAATGACGTTGAGGCTTATCTGTAGAGTATCTAACGATGAAACGAAGCAAGAAACGAACGTGAGGGAAGAAGCGTGATGGCTATGCCGATGAAAAAAAGAGCGTGGACCGATGTTCGATGAACGCGGATACCACGTCTCACATTATCGCTTCACGGCGGACAGTCAAGACTTTTTTCAATACAACGCTTGCCAATAGCGTCGACAAGAAACATCTGTATATATCGTAGACGAACGTGTTTCAGTGGTAAGAGATGAAGCATCAATTTAGTTTTTGCTCGAAGTGTTTATTGGGAAATTGCGGATAATCGAGACTGGGGGTGTTGGACAGGAGAATATTGATAAGAACTACCGTGCGTTTGACGTTATTCGATTTTCTATCGTGAGATGTGCCACTCCCATCGCTGCGTATGAAATGAAGTAAAGAAAAAATCATTGCCTATCGTTCGCCAGACCTACAAGGAAAGTACCCGAGGTGTCCCTCTCCGATCTTGTTCAAACTCGTGGATGTTATAGAGCATTGAAAACAAAGCAACGCGTATTTTTTTTTAACTTCGGAAAAACGGTTTCAAGGGGTGAAACCACCCCCTAAAGTTACACAGGTCAAGGGCCGATTTTGCAGTTTCACCTACAAGTAGTACATCGATTTTCATTAAACAAAGATTAAAATGTTTCTTACGCGAAGGAATGAAGAACCCACCAGATAATGAAACAAAATTAATATTTTAAGGGTTCGAAACACCCTTGAACATGTACTTCTTGCAACCCTACATTGAAAACTTGCGAATCGATTGGAATGAAAATTATGCTATTTTATAGCGGAAATTAAATTAAAGTTCACGTACTTTTGTATTTGTGCAAGAAAACAGTTTTGAGGGGGCAAACTACCCCTATTTGAGTTTTTACATTTCAGTGGTCTCCTTGTCATTGCGAAAGTGTTTGCCGATACGAGCTCTTCTCATTCAGCAAAAATTAATGATTCACCGTTTTTTTTTTATTTTAAGGGTTCGAAACACCCTTGAACATGTACTTCTTGCACCCTACATTGAAAACTTGCGAATCGATTGGAATGAAAATTATGCTGTTTTATAGCGGAAATAAAATTAAAGTTCACCTATATTTGTACTTGTGCAAGAAAACGGTTCTACCCCTATTTGAGTTTTTACATTCCAATTATCTCCTTGTCATTCTAAATGTGTTTGCCAACACGAACTCTTCTCATTAAGCTAAAATTAATGAATCACCGTTTTTTTCAATTAGCAGGAACACTTAAGCGGGCGGACCACCCTTTCTAGCCCATTTTTCAATAGATATTCAAAAGTTTCCGACCCACTGTCAAAAAATTTAATGATGGTACGACTGTCGTGTTGAGATAAACACGGAAATCGTACCATCATAAAATTTCTTAGCAGTGGTTCAGAAACTTTTGAATATCTATTAAAAAAGGCGCTAGAAAGGGTGGTCCGTACCCTTAAGTATTCGTGCTATGTATGGAGGGGTATGTATGGAGAAGTTTGCAAACATCGATGGTCCAACTTGGAAAATCTATGAAAAATCGAAAAAAAATCGTAGCTCAATAAATGAAACGGCATTTTGAAGGTCCAACCGTTCCGAAAAGAATACGCACAGAGTGGGGTTGCATCTCCATCGGGCAGCAACGTTACAGCCATTTTCAGTGAAGCCACTTCTGTTTGGCTGAAATGCAAAAAAATTTTGAATTTTTAAATTTTCTCTTAGAATGCTATATAGATGTATTTTGACTCGCTGATTACTAATTCAGTAGCCATTTCTTTGAGAAACTCGAAATTTCATTGACAATCGACCAAAAAGTGATTTTTTTTCGTTGTTCGCCTTTTTCACGTTAATTTTTTGAGATTTCGACTAAATCTCGGTGTTATTCATAATCAGTGGAAAATTTCCGATCAAATAGGGTATCGAACATTGAAAAAAAAAAAAAATTAATTTTTTGCCACCTTTTCGGAAACCTAAAAATGCCGAAATTTCGAATGGTAATAACTTGGCTCCCGTTTCATCGATTTTGGATTATGACGGGAGTTTTCAAAACGTTTCAAGTAGACTCAGAGAATGCATTTTGGATCATCCCGATATCTCAATTATTGTAGCCGTGAAAGCAGGTTGAAAATCGGCGAAAAAAATGGGAAGGGGTATGTATGGAAAAATTCGCAAAAATCGATGGTCCATCTTTGAAAATCATTTTTTGTATTCTGATTACTTAATGTCGCAATCCTTATTATGCTGAAAATTCACCCTGTTAACGGTTGCCGAAATTTGGACGAGGTTCAATTTTCTGTATCTCGAAAGGTCACCAGAGGGATAAAAAAGGTCTTAAAGTTTCGCTCCAAATTTGGGAGTAGCCCGTACATGGAGCATCCGTGCTTGGTACCCGCGCATAGGTTTTCCATCGGACCAGACCCTCCGTGTAATATTAGCTCCGGCCGTTCCCGGGGGCTAATACTCTTTTGCTCTTTCGCTTTTTAGCCCCTCACTCTTTCCCGGACAAAACACTACAACCCCGCGTCTGTACCATATAGCTCTCATTCTTTTTTCTACCCTATATTATATACGATACGACAAGGGCAGTTCTCGGTTGCGAGTTACGTTGTTACACACATACATATATATAGTGGATAGTGGCAGCCAGAGAGATACTGTACTCACACAGGTCGAGATATATTTTGCCCTCTAATTTTCGACAGAGCACTCGCCGTTAACCGACTCCACGGTGCGTCCCAACGGTAACTATGGGTCGTACAGTATACACCAGCAAAATCCACCCCCCTCCCCCCGCCCCGCGACTCGCGAGCTTTCAGGCTTTTAGGGATTTAGAGCTATCGTTCGTCCAATTAACCACGACTCCCCTCGCCGCTCTCTTTCTCTAGCTTTCGGGTTCTCCCAGCGCACTGCTGCGGAGCATGTTATTTCGCATCGAAAAAGCCTATTCTACTTGGGCCAACGTTGCGACCAATCCTTCGAAACCTTTTCCATAGCAATATCCACAATTCACTTCCTAACCCACCTCACCCTAGTCCGTTTCTTTTCTCTGAGAATGCCGGTTCGAACGGGGAGAATTTGTTGGCGAGACAAAGAGTCGATAGTGGAATCCCAGCATCGGGTCGATAAATATTTTCGATGAATTCGTAAAAGTAGGATTAGGTGTGGGTTTATTCGATGAAGAAATATGATCAATCATTGATCAACGATTCACACTATTAATAAAGTTGTTAAGTGCTTTGATGCTTTTCGCACAGAAATACTAAAATCGAAGTTTAATTTAATTGTCAGTATGCTTGTGAGCGTTATTGCTATAATGCAATGGGAATTGAATGGAAACATTGTAATTAAAAATGTACAGATACGAGGTCTGTTTGAAAAGTATCGCGAATTTTGAATTTCCGCAGGCTACGTATATTCGATTTTCGATTTTTTTGTGGCGTTAGGTTGGTACTCGTGTCCCTCACTTATGCTGAAAAAATTGGCCATTTTGAATGTTTAGTTAATTGTTGACAGCTGTTTTGGTTAGACGTGTTTTGGCTTGTCTTCGATTTTTGCCTATTCCAAAAAATGGATCAAAGAATCTGTATGAAATTTTGTGTGAAAAACAAAATTAAGTGCGCGGACGCATTTCGAATGTTGACTGTGGCATATGGTGAAGCTACCTTGGACCAAAGCAACGTTTATCGGTGGTACAAAATGTTCTCAGAGGGCCGAGAAGATGCGAACAACGAAATGCGTTCCGGACGCCCGAGCACATCAACAACAAACGAAAACATTGATGAAGTGGAGAAAATAATATTGGCCAATCGTCGAATGACCGTTAGAGAAGTTGCTGAAGAACTAAACATATCGATTGGCTCGTGCTATTCGATTTTTACCAATGATTTGGGCATGAGACGGGTCGCCGCGAAATTCGTGCCAAAATTGCTCAATTTCGAACAAAAACAGTGTCGCGTTAACATTGCTGAGGAACTGTTGGACTCGGTCCGCGACGACCCAAATTTGCTCCAGAGGATCATAACTGGTGACGAATCATGGGTTTATGGTTATGACGTGAAAACCAAAGCTCAATCATCGCAATGGAAGCTGCTTTTATGGAATAGGCAAAAATCGAAGACAAGCCAAAACACGTCTAACCAATACAGCTGTCAACAATTAACTAAACATTCAAAATGACCGATTTTTTCAGCATAAGTGAGGGACATGAGTACCAATCTCACGCCACAAAAAAATCGAAAATCGAATATACGTAGCCCGCGGAAATTCAAAATTCGCGATAATTTTTTAACAGACCTCGTATATACATGATTCATAACCCGTACGGTTATATCTCACGTGCATGTTCCATTCCATGTTTATATTCTCAGCGAAACGTGACGTAATTCCGACATCGATAAAGAAACACGTGACCAGCCGTGTATCGGCTCAGATTATTCTGCATTTTTTCCTGGGTTCACGGCAATTGGGGCAAGAGAGGAGATGTAGCTACATTGGGGAGACTGGCTATTACCCGAACCGAGCCTGGCAATAGACGAAATGCCTGGACACAGGGGGAAATGTATATGAAAAAAATGCAATGAAAAGAATGAAGGAACGTGATGAAGAGATTGCAGATAGTACTCTTGCGCGAAATAATAGTTAAATAATTGAGTCGACATGCACGTGTCATTGTCGCCGGTCCTCGGCGAGTGACGCGGGTCCATCCATGGTTAGAGGACGGACTCGTATACCCCGGCTCACAGATTTAATTGACAATCACGGATTTTTTTTTCCAACCCGTCTGGCGAAGGATATAATACCGTATAGTCTCCACTCGCACGACTCGCGAGTCCCCTTTTCCCGCGGCTTTGTTTCTCGCTGATTTTTTTGTTCCATCTCTCTTCTCCATTCTCTCAATTAATACGAATTCTATATTCGTGAATACCTTCGGTTAACATTTTTTTTTTAATTATTGCTATTTTTCAAAATCTCATGGACAATAGTTACACTGTGCACAATGCTCGGTGAATGAATGCGAGATTGTACATTCCGGCATTAGAAGATTATTTGGGAAAATTAAGATTTGACGCTTCGCCACCGTAACTCATGAATATTTACGGCTTTTCGTTCGAATTGCCTGTAATTGGATCCAATATGTTCTCTCGCTATAACAGACGCACTTTATGCCGTAATACTTCTCGAATAATTCAGAGTTCAACGACCGTGACGTAAGAATCGTCGAGTTAACACGATTCACGCGGATAGTCACGCAAGGCCACTGGTGATCTCAAGCCCGTGTTCACCGTGCGAGAAGCATGGGACAGTGAATTTTTTTTTTTTTTTTTTTTTTTTTTTGGGGAAATATGTTTCTTCGTGGTCACGCACGCAACATGAAGCAACCAAGAAATAGTCCCCGTACTTCTAACACTTGTGCACTGCACGCATATTCATAAAAAAAACGTATTTGCTCGCGGTGTAGAATTAAATTCACCTGTTTTCGTGTAAGGTGGAAAGGTGTCTTCCGCAGTTGAGACACTTGTTTCGCATGTCCCGCAAATGCCGAGTATATAGGGTACACAAGTTTGCCTACATACGCAAAGCTGAATCCGCGCCTCGAACATACGTGAATTTAGTGAGAACCTGCTGTTCTCCGCCAACCCCAGAACTACAGAAACAGAGCCAGAACGTGGAACCGTCAGTGTCGGTGATTAATGGACACGTGAGACTCCAACGGTGGGGAAGCAGGTCCTCCTGCACTGTGCAACACCCAAAATGCAACGTGCAATTGGATTCGGCGTCACGGTGTCTGCACCGTGCAGACTGCATTGTTCATTCCGTGCTTCGCGGACCCACGAAATAGCCCCCGAAATATATGTATATGCGTTACACCACTCGTGTCTGCAAGCGTATATTGTGCACGGATAGTTTTCACGACGGAGACGAGAAGCATGGCGGACGTTAAGGCGGGGGGAGGGAGGCTCACGAGATTTAACATTTTCGCGTATGTGGCAGGAAACTCGACGTCCGGTTGCAAATTTCGGCTACCTTATTTCGCATTCTATACTCTTTATTCGAGCGGACGTGCGCGTTAATAAACAGTCTTACTGCACCCCGGTCGACCACATATCAGAACGATTTATCGTGTTCCACATTCTTTGTATTATTCGACCAAGGAAAATGTTACAGATTGCCGTAGGAACATTGGCAGACTAAATAGTCTGTATATATCTTTATGGTAGGTAATCATTATGCCGAAATGTTCATTATCGATGTAAGGACACGGCGAGGAAGAAGGGAGATCCTGAGAGATTTTGGTTTGTGCCTGTAGTCCGGATCATTTTGAAATTTTCTCTGTGAGTACATTCACCTTAATCCGCTCTAAGTATCGATCGATGTCCAGCATATTCTTTCTGGTTTTTTAAATATAAACGCCCTAATAGTATTCCTAACGAGCGCACAACATGTCACGTCAGCTTTTCTCCATTTCATGTGTACGAATACCGAGGGAAAACTGTATGGAAACTTGGCAAATCATCTGTTAATAAGAACTTTCACCCGTTTGCGATATTTGATGTTCAAGCTTAGAACTAAATCAATTTAAGGGGCGAAATAGGGTATGGACAGCGTTTTCTCAATGATTTTCATGAATTTTTTTATAGTATAAAAAATGAATATAATTTAATGAAACTTTGAGAATATTTAATACATATATTTAAGTATATACTATAAAATTTTTGAAGAATTTCCGTGAAAAACACCGAAAATATTAGCGACCCCATATTCCAGGTCACAATCGGACTCAGCATTGTGCGTACATTCTGGAAGCCGCAATTTTCATCTGAAATCAAACGAGGTTGGAATTTACTTTTATTATATGTCTCTCTTCTATATGAACCTAAATGCTATCAAAAAAATAGAAAATTGAATTTTTTACAGGGGTCGAAACAAAAAAGCTCGATTTTTTGGCATTTTTTACAACTTTATTTGCAAAAAAAAATTATTTTAAATAATGATAATATTCCGATTTTAGGTTCATATAGAGCGCAATACTATGAAGAAAGTAACTGCCAATTTCCAAAACGATTGGTTGAAAACTTTTCAAACTAGCGTGTACGCAAGTTCAAAAAAAGTCGTTTTCAGGAAAACGCGTTTGAAAAAATAGCACACTCGGTTATACACGTGGCGGGCTCGGGGCCTGAAGGAGAGCTACTCACTTTAATGGCTTATAACAATAGAACGAGTCGGAATTTTCATTTAAAATTTTGGGAACATATTTTTCAATAGTTTTACTAACAATTTATGAAATTAAAAAAAATTGATTTTTTGAACCGTCTAACCCTATTTCCCCCCTTGAACTTAAACGCCCTAATAATATTCCTAACGAGCGCACAACATATCACGTCAGCTTTTCTCCCTTTCATGTGTACGAATACCGAGGGAAAACTGTATGGAAACTTGGCAAATCATTTGGTAATAAGACCTTTCACCTGTTTGCTATATTAGATGTTCAAGCTGAGAACTAAATCAATTTAATTACTTGCCTGGAACGATTGAAAAACAATTCGATTCGTTGAGGACACATTTCGCAAATATTTAGATATTCATGTCATATTTTCACGAATCCTTGAACCACTACGTTTCGTCTGGAGACAATAATCCCACTTTGTTCTCTCAGTGTAGCGCCGTTTTTATACTTTAAAGAGTGACTGCGGATTGGTTGTCATCAGTAAGACTTTACGGTTGCGAGAATAATGTCAGTTAGTACAACTTGCTAACGTGTAGAGTACAACTGTATCAGATACCGATGCTGGCTGCACGGGCGTAAGTTTCTGAATGTCAACGCCCGGAAATATTTGTGCACGGGGGACGGGCCTGTTCGATGAAATTTTATCGTGGCCGGAACATCGTGGCTGGAAACTCGCGGGAATTATTGGAGAAATGACAATGCGCGCGACAAAGCACCAACATCACCAACGAAGCAAATATATGGAAAAGGTTTCATCGTAGTGGTGTGCGGTATACAGTTGCATCGAATTCGTTCGCAATAAATGGCTAGGGGAGGATGAGAGTAGCGACTCTATCAACGGGCCAGGGCGGGGGGGGGGGGGGGGGGGGGAGGTTTCCCGCGAAGCAGGCGACGAAGTCGGCGTCGCACAGCGATACTGTCACGTACAGGCGCCGGCTCAACGAGGAACCGTCTGTGAAACGCGTACGCCTGTTGTTCCTACAGAGAGGTCCTATCATACGGTTCGTACAAACATTTCAACAGACACATTGGTAGCTACAGACACATATATATAAAACAAGCCATCAGGGAGGAGAGGGGTGGTTGAATAGACTGACGTCTCTGGTCAACGTACTCATGGGGAAATTGAATTTTATCGGCTGCATTTAGTTTTTCGGTTGAACGAATATTGCGAAGGGGAAACAAGAAAGAAAAGAAAAATGTTTTATACCAGGTGCGGGGACGATATTTTTCGGGTTGCAGGGGTGCGGGGGTAAAATTTTTATGACTATCGAAAACGGATGTTTTGACTATTGCGATTTGCTCAATCGGGCAAACGTTGTATAAATGGGGGGAAATAAGGTTAGGACAGCGTTTTCTCAATGATTTTCATGAATTTTTTCATAGTATAAAAAATGAATATAATTTATCGAAACTTTGAGAATATTTTATACATATATCTAAGTATATACTATAAAATTTGTATACATATATTTAAGTATATACTATAAAATATTAGCGACCCCATATTGCAGGTCACAATCAGACTCAGCATTTTGCGTACATTCTGGAAGCCTCAATTTTCATCTGAAATCAAACGAGGTTGAAATTTACTTTTACTATAAGTCTCTCTTCTATATGAACCTAAATGCTATCAAAAAAATAGGGAATTGCATTTTTACAGGGGTCAAAACAAAAAAGCATGATTTTTTGCCATTTTTTACAACTTTATTTCCAAAAAGAAATTATTTTAAATATCGATAATATTCCGATTTTAGGTTCATATAGAGCGGCAATACTGTGAAGAAAGTAACTGCCAATTTTTAAAACGATTGGATGAAAAATTTTCAAACTAGCTTGTACGCAAGTTAAAAAAAAGTCGTTTTCAGAAAAACGCGTTTGAAAAAATAGTACCAAGAAAAACAAGCAATATGGGGTCGTTAATATTTTATAGTATATACTTAAATATATGTATATAAATTTTATAGTATATACTTAAATATATGTATAAAATATTCTCAAAGTTTCAATAAATTATATTCACTTTTTATACTATAAAAAAATTCATGAAAATCATTGAGAAAACGCTGTCCTAACCCTATTTCCTCCCTTAATGGCTTATAACAATAGAACGAGTCGGAATTTTCATTTAAAATTTTGGGAACATATTTTTCAATAGTTTTACTAACAATTTATGAAATAAAAAAAAATCGATTTTTTGAACCGTCTAACCCTATTTCCTCCCTTAAACAAATTTCACTTCTACAGATGTATGTACAATTTCGTCCATAAGACATTATCCCTTAGCTCTACAGCATATCCTCGACATTCTGAGATATAAATCTGTTTCATTGAAACGCTCAAAAAAAAAATTAAATTTATTTTTTATGACACTTTCATGTACAATTCATCACCATCCAATAAACGTACAATAAATACTCTTAAAATATACAACTACGATATAGTTGTTTTAAAAATTGTGAGAATTAAAAAAAATATATACTTTCCCGAATGATTGGTGTGTGGAAAATAGATTTCACTCATCAACTTTCAAAGTAATCCCTCTAGTCGAAGTAGCTTTGGCTGCCATTGTCTGTCTGCGCCGGAAACATGAGAGTTGTACGAGCGAAGTCGTAAGATCGTGTCACGAGGAGGATTGGGGTTCCGTTAACTAAAATCGTGAGCTTTATTATTGGGATACTCTTTTACAATGCAAATGGGAACACCAGAGAGGGAGCGACGAACCATCTGAGTGTAGCGCGGCGAAACCTCCCGCTCCCGTCTACGTTAAAACGAGCGGGCACCTTTTCCGACATCCCGCCAATTAATTTCATTACCCCGACGTCTCTCTCTCTGTTCGTTTCTCGTGCTTGGCAAGGGGGAGCCCATTCTAGAAAGGGTTGCACACGCACCAAGAAGCACCGAATGGTAAATATCTCACTGGCGGTAGCGTGATACAACGGCGGTAAGTCAATTTGATTGGTCGTGAAGCCTCTCTCCTCCTCCTCTGCGGGCCAAAAGCTCTCGAAGGTTCTGCTCGTGACTCGAAAACACAAACTTTTCGGCTTTTCGGCTCCGCACCATTATTCTTTCTCTACTTATGTATGACATTCCATGACAACTAATACACCTCTAGCTTATCACAACTGATCCGAAGACTCACTGTCATCTTGGCAACGGGAATAGCGACGAAGAGAAATGCATTGTCTAGAGTCAGACGGCAAAACGTACTGGTTTTACTAACATTTCGGTAACGAACGTTGCAATCGAATACGTTCGCCCAAACCAAAAAAGACATGAGTTCCTTATATTGCTTGGACGTAATATTTGGAATTAGCGTAAATTATCCGGGCAAAATGGTAACAATATATATACCTCATGCTACTGTATCTTCTTGTATGACAACTTTTCTTTTCCTTCGACCCCGATCACGAAAATTATACGAAATTATAAATAAGAAAAAACGTGAAGCACGGTATTCGTTTAAAAGTCTATCCGTCGCTCGCGTAAGATAAAAGACTATCGCGGAATTCGATATAATGGAAACTGGTGACAATCGTTGCCCGAAGGCACACCTGAGATTTCTCAGCAATAAAATCGACACAAGAGAAATGAGGAAACTTGAGCGATGGGGTATAATAGCCAAGTAGAAGGGGAGAGGAGTGAATGGAGAGAAGAAGTAGAAAAATTCAATTTCCATCAACGAAAACTTTAGTTGCAAAACGTGTTGCAATTTCACTGGAAACTGGAGAGGAAGCGACGCCTTTCTCCTGCCTCTAATAAGGGATATATCCCGTAATGGCACTCGACGTTGTGGCTCAGTCGCCTCTTTTCTGTGCTTCCACGGAAAAACTCACCAGCAGCATACATATTTAGAACAAACAGACGCATGAATAAACTTATTCATTTTTTCCCTTTATTTTCGTTCTTCAGCTCGCGATTCACGTCCGAGTCTTGGACCCGCTTTTTTCATTTCGCTTTTTGTCCCCGTTTTACATTCAAACCTGAAGGGGGAGACTACGGCACAGCGTATTCGTGGTCTCGCATTACGTGCTTGCTCATATAGCAGACAGAGAGAGAGAGAGAGAGAGAGAGACGGAGAGAACTGAAAGAAAGACGAGATGAGTTGCCTTGAAGTATGAATGGCTCCACACCGTTGGGCGCACAACTTAGCAACAAAAGTTTCTTCGTTAAAAAAGCAAAAAAAAAAAGCTTCTGGTCGTTATTTTCTCTGCTACCATATATTCTCTGCCGGTACGTTTTTCACGTTCGGTGAAAGAGTAAATGCGATGTCAACACTGTCTACTATTCAGAACCACGATTCGACATGTCGGAGACGCCGTCTTCTGTGAAATTTCTCGATATTTCATTCGGCGTGGTAATGCATCAAATTTTCCTGCTCGACAGAAAAGTCCTCAGAAGACAATTAGCAGTCTCAAAAATATATCCGACCTCATCAGTCTTCCGTAATTTACATCATGTTGCATACATAAAAAAGAGTAGTCACTTTTTTTAACCGCTACCAAAAGATTAGACGGAAAGAACAGATAAAGTACCAACACCGTATCTCATATGATCCAGGAGGTCACAGGAGGAACATATCTCTTGGTTTACGACGTTCTCGAGACACTAACAAGGGTTGCGTTACGTCCTCGGTTTGTAGGCTGTTTAAGGGTTGTCGCCTTTTATAAATTCCAAAGTGAAGAAAGCGAAAGAGTGAAGCGCGACGAAGGTGGCACCGAGGCGAGAGGGTCGACCATCTAGTTTCGCTCAAGTTCACGGGCATTATCCTTTTGTGCTTTATTCACGATTCTGGGTGTGGCACGTATACGCGGTCTATATCTGTAATACAACTACAGTAATTTAACTTGGAGTCTCGCTTCTTGCGCTCGTGCCGAAATTAACATTAACCGCCAAGATGCTTTCTTCCGTACAACCTACTGCTGCTGAACCGAAGCAGCCTCTAGCACCGACTCGCTAATTTTATGGAATTTGTTGAATCTAACACGAGAAGCTTCTACGGAAAGCGATATTAGCAGTGAAAGCGGTGGACAAGAGCTACAAGGGTGCGCCCCGTCTTCGTTACACTGCGTGGACCAAACGAGATCCAAAACTATGGGGACAGCGTATAGACGTAGGTGAGGTAATCGGATTCCGCATCATTAAGTTGATTGAATTGAGAATGTATATTCTCTATTAGGGGAGGAAATAGGGTTAGGACAGCGTTTCCTCAATGATTTTCATGAATTTTTTTATAGTATAAAAAATAAATATAATTTCTTGAAACTTTGAGAATATTTTATACATATATTTAAGTATATACTATAAAATTTTTATACATATATTTATTTATTTATTATAAAATATTAGCGACCCCATATTGCAGGTCACAATCAGACTCAGCATTTTACGTACATTCTGGAAGCCGCAATTTTCATCTGAAATCAAACGAGGTTGGAATTTACTTTTATTATATATCTCTCTTCTATATGAACCGAAATGCTATCAAAAAAATAGACAATTGAATTTTTTACATGGGTAAAAACAAAAAAGCATGATTTTTCCCATTTTTTACAACTTTATTTGCAAAAAAAAAATTATTTTAAAAAATGATAATATTCCGATTTTAGGTTCATACTGAGCGCAATACTATGAAGAAAGTAACTGCCAATTTTCAAAATGATTGGTTGAAAACTTTTCAAACTAGCGTGTACGCAAGTTCAAAAAAAGTCGTTTTCAGAAAAACGCGTTTGAAAAAATAGTACCAAGAAAAATAAGCAATATGGGGTCGCTAATATTTTATAGTATATACTTAAATATATGTATAAAATATTCTCAAGGTTTCAATAAATTATATTCATTTTTTATACTATAAAAAAATTCATGAAAATCATTGAGAAAACGCTGTGCTAACCCTATTTCACCCCTTAATGGCTTATAACAATAGAACGAGTCGGAATTTTCATTTTAAATTTTGGAAACATATTTTTCAATAGTTTTACTAACAATTTATGAAATAAAAAAAAAATCGATTTTTCGAACCGTCTAACCCTATTTCCCCCTTAAGGAATTCATAGCA
Organism: Oxytorus armatus; assembly: GCA_958009045.1. NCBI lineage: Eukaryota > Metazoa > Arthropoda > Insecta > Hymenoptera > Ichneumonidae > Oxytorus > Oxytorus armatus. Next base: position 19,875,019 of record OY253749.1, on the reverse strand, counting down.
GAAACTACAATCAACTTATCAGCCGTAAAGACCCACCGTATACGATAGCTCATGAATATTCTAAGATAACCCGCAGACTCTCAGTAATTTTAGTAGTTAAACCAAGGACCAAAATCCCTGACTGTCCACGCGGTATACCCACTTTTTTTTTCTCATATTACTAGTTTCCTTCGCGTCAGAAAAGCTCGATACTTTGCGAATTTTCCATGGGATAATTTATCGGTTTCCATTAATATAGTAAAAGAATTGCCGAGACGTAAAGTATAAAACAGGCGAATGTATAAAACAGGCTTTTCTAGCCCTCGCCCGATTCCTTTAGCCACCGTTCTATCCCTCGGTTTGCCTTTCGCCCTTGGCAACGTAATCGAAAAAATCTTTATCACCCGGAGAGTCGATGTCGTTAACGTAACCGGGAGGAAATTTCTTTGGGGATTCGACGTAGCACGTATACGGGCTTCCTGGGACGGAGAAGCGGAGATGTAATGAAATTTAAAAGCACACCCTCTCTTGAAACTTGGAGAACCTCCGGGTGCGCCCCCCCGCCCTCCCGACACCCCATTAGCAATAAAGCAGGTGTCTCAACGCTGTGCCTGACATCCTATATACCGACTGATGTGAGTATACGGTATATTCGGTACTAAACATCTTTCTCCTACAAAGCTTCAAGCTCGAAACACACCGACATCACTCATTGGCAATTTTCTTCGGTCACAAACAACATTTATATTATCAGCACATTGTACTGGTTACTAAAACATTCATGTTTTCGCTCGGAAACAGTTTTATAGCTGCAATTTGTCTTTCAATTCGTCAGAAGCGGGTTGTTCTCTCGTCAATATCACTTAAACGATGATTGAGCGAAACAATCGTGTTTGTGCACAAGGCAAATAATACTTATACAATATCTCGACCTCTCGTGGCGTGCGCACGTAATACACGAAAGCGAAGATGGGCTAAATGCGCGCATTAGCACGTTTTATCGAATCAGATTTAGTTCCGAGTAAACGGAATTTAGTAAAGGCTTTTCCCTTGTTCGCCAACCACCAGCGATTATCCGACTTAAAGTTTTCGCCCTGGTCTGAATATATACCGTATACAGGCCATTCGGTAGCAGCCACAGCACGCCGCCATCAGCAGCAGAGCATCGTCACGAGCCGCTAATGTCGCCGTTCTCGAATTTCGTAGGTTGTCCGCCAGAGAAATAGGAGCCAAGGCATTTACACAGTGTGAGGTTCTAACGAAGAGGGAAAACGTTCCCTAATTTCCAAGACGGTTTACAACTTTTAATCGCACTTCTTCTGCGAGCGACGTAACGTTAGCGACTAACGAGGCATTGTCACCGGCACTGTACAACCACGCGACCCTAGTTGCCTACTGCCATTCTACGAGCTTGCCAGACCCGGTCGTTAATTCAGCGTTGAAAAGTTCCGCTAGGAAGGCCGAAACTGCGAAGGCTCAACGGGGGAGGAATTCTTCCTTCTCTCTCCACCTTGATTTTCTCACAGCGATAGAATTGCCGAATTATTTCGTAATTATGCAAACCGGTTGAAATCTCGTGTAAGAGGAACTATAACGTCATCACATTTGAAAAGAAGACAAGGAGCTCCGCCAAATTTAAGGTAGTAGTCTGGTAACTTAAGCCGATTTTCATGTCTTTTTTGGAGGGCGTTTTTTTGTAGGAAAATAAAAATGAATCGTTTTGGATATTTAGGATGTTTTTATTTACATATTGAAGATACAAAAAAAAATTTTGTTGAACAAATTTAATAGTTTATTATTATTATTGATCGAAGTTGGCACCTCGAAAAAAAAGCGCGTGGGTGGCCCCGGTGATTTTGGCTCTTGATGTTATATAAAATAAAAAATTCTTGATAATTCTTAATCTATAGACATGTCATTCTGGTCGGAACTACTGAAGTTAAATTTCATGGATAAATAACAAAATGGCGGACTTTGGAATTTAAATTAAATTTCATGAAGTTAAATGAAGTTAAATTTCATGGATAAATAACAAAATGGCGGAATTTGGAAAAAAAAACTTTTTTTTCCAAAGTCCGCCATTTTGTTATTTATCCATGAAATTTAACTTCATTTAACTTCATGAAATTTAATTTAAATTTCATGGATAAATAACAAAATGGCGGACTTTGGAAAAAAAAACTATTTTTTCCAAAGTCCGCCATTTTGTTATTTATCCATGAAATTTAACTTCAGTAGTTCCGACCAGAATGACATGTTTATAGATTAAGAATTATCAAGAATTTTTGATTTCAGATAACATCAAGAGCCAAAATCACCGGGGCCAGCCACGCGCTTTTTTTTCGAGGTGCCAACTTCGATCAATAATAATAATAATAACAAACTATTAAATTTTTTCAACAAAATTTTTTTTTGCATCTTTAATATGTAGATAAAAACATCCTAAATATCCAAAACGATTCATTTTTATTTTCCTACAAAAAAGCGCCCTCCAAAAAAGACATGAAAATCGGCTTAAGTTACCAGACTACTACCTTAAATGGAGTCATTAAGCGTTTTAGTTTAGATCTTTTAGGGGTCGTTAAATACTTGAATTATCTATTTTTCGGATAAATACTTGCACATTCTTGCGAACACTTGCGTATAACACAACCAGGGCGCTTGTAGAGGTGCTTGTACTCTCATTTTTTTTCTAGCGCCCAATGTAATCGAACGGATTTTAGTGTTCTGCACGAACATGCCTTATTTTTGTTGTCTTCAACGTCGCCGATACTGATTTAGGTATTTTAATATCGTAAAGTGTTGCTACAGAGCGGTTTAAGAGCGAGTTTATGGGCTTAGAAGGTAGAGTAGTAAACCGGAAGTTTCCAAACGGTGCGTGGCTTCTCTCGCAAATAAACCTCCGCCCTCCCGCCCAGTTCCTATGCTTTCTCGGTTTTACGGCCTCGGGCAGGCTGCTAATGGAGCTCCCAACGGTGTGGCGTGTTTTTACACGGGTCCGATATAAATTCAGAGGTGCCGTGTCACCGTCGTGGGGAGAGTTTTTCGCGACATGTTCGCTGGGGTAGACGTAGTTTTTAAAGGGTTTCAACGAGAAGTAACGTCATGTATTGCTGCATCATATTTCGCGCAGAGACTTTCTTCGTATGTCGTTCTACTCTCATAGATATTTTTCTCCATATGATATTCTACACTCCATCTTCTTTTCAGTACCAATAGTTTTGTTTGTATTTTCATATTCCGACCGAACGGACGTCGGTTTCCGGCATCGCGTTTCTCTCCTTAGCTCTTTTGCGTGACTTAATTTTTCTTTCCCCGTTCACCTTCTTATACATTTTTCTCCCTTCCGCAATTCGCTGGGAACAAAGAAAGTACCTCTTTTTGAAGCTCGTAAACACTTCGTTATTTACGAGACAGTGGATCGAGGCTGAGGAGCAAGGGCGAATTGTCATTTTTGCAAGAACCATAAGACCGCCATTCGCATTCAAATATAACTCTCACTCTATCCCTCGCCTACCTCATCTTCTCCTTCCATCTCCCCGTTAATACGCGAAATATGCAAATGTCACTAATTACCGACAATGGTACGGGGCTTACACTCAATGGGGTACACCTTTCTTCTCCCTTGCACCTTCCTCGCGAACGCTTCGTTTCGCAATTCTTCCCGCTCTTCGCCCGTTACATTCATCCAGTCGACTCTTCGCGGAGTCTTCATTCCTTCCTATCCTCCTCTGTCCTTTTACGGGCGTGCTTCCTAGCCCTGGCGATAGAGAGATAACTAAGCCACATGGTATGGCGACGACAATGTCGACGGCAATTGGGCCGAGACTTTGGGCCTCGCGGATTGCGTAACGAATCTTTTTTCTCGTTTGCCGATTTCACCGGCGTGAAATCGACCGGCGCCGCGGCACTCTAAGAAATTCATCAACCTTATAAACACGTGTACGCATACACGCCTAGTGAACGGGGAAGTAATTTGTATTTGGCAAGGATCTGCTGGTTCTCGTCGGACAGGGGTGTAGAAATAAAAATTCCGCTTGCCCGCGCGCGTGTGTCTGCTTACGCTATAGCGGCATCCGCGCGCTTCTCTTGATCGTGGGTGTTGCGAAACGATCTTCGTAATCGAGGCATGATTTATTACGGTCAGATGAGATGGGCCATAAAGATAGCGTGTCCCATGCCGATCATGCGTCGGTACACAGGGACGCCAAGAGGGAGGGTTTTAATTGTAAACGCTCCATAGCAGGGAGGGCGAAGAGAGAAAAAGAAAACGGTAACTCCAACTTTGCAACTCGAAAAAATGGTGCGATTGAGAAACGGGGAGAAAGAAATTGAATGAACGGAAAGAATGAGACAAAGAGAAAGAAAGAGAGCTACGCGGCGTAGAGACTGTGACGATTATCTTCGCTCTTAGTCCTACGAGAATTCTTCAAGGTTCCGAGTTCGTCTCATTCCCCTGCGAAAATTAAAATGATAATTTTCCACTCACTTTATTCCATTCCAAAACGAAGATTTCATTTCACCGCGGCTTAAGTGGGGAAATAGGGTTAGGACAGCGTTTTTTCAATGATTTTCATGAATTTTTTTATAGTATAAAAAATAAATATAATTTATTGAAACTTTGAGAATATTTTATACGTATATTTAAGTATATACTAGAAAATTTTTGAAGAATTTCCTTGAAAAACACCGAAGATATTAGCGACCCCATATTGCAGATCACAATCAGACTCAGCATTTTACGTGCATTCTGGAAGCCGCAATTTTCATCTGAAATCAAACGAGGTTGGAATTTACTTTTATTACATGTCTCTCTTCTATATGAACCTAAATGCTATCAAAAAAATAGAAAATTGAATTTTTTACAGGGGTCAAAACAAAAAAGCATGATTTTTTGTCGTTTTTTACAACTTTATTTGCAAAAAAAAAATTATTTTAAATAATGATAATATTCCGATTTTAGGTTCATATAGAGCGCAATACTATGAAGAAAGTAGTTGCCAATTTTCGAAACGATTGATTGAAAACTTTTCAAACTAGCGTGTACGCAAGTTAAAAAAAAGTCGTTTTCAGAAAAACGCGTTTGAAAAAATAGTGACCGCTCGGTTATACACGTGGCGCGCTCGGGGCCTCAAGGAGAGCTACTCACTTTAATGGCTTATAACAATAGAACGAGTCGGAATTTTCATTTAAAATTGTGGGAACATATTTTTCAATATTTTAACCAACAATTTATGAAATAAAAAAAAATCGATTTTTTGAACCGTCTAATTCCCTATTTCCCCCTTAACTCAATGTTACATCAAATATCGATAGGATGCTGATGATTTTTTTTTCTCGAACTGAAAACTTTGTTTGAATTTGTCCACAGATGCTGAGGTTGAAAAAAAATGGCATCCTCTCAATTTGTCTTTTATTATCGACGAAAGGAAATTCATTTTTCTCTATCCTTTCGTGGCTTTCGTTGCTTTCGTTGCCGCTAACCAAATTATCGTCTCTTTTTGAAGAACACAATGTATGTTCCAAAGGGGTGTGTAGGCCGTTGATATGCGCGAGATATCTGTCTAGTAGTCGTGAGCTGTGATAGATGGCCAACCGCGGGCATAATAATATCAGAGGACATATATAGCGACGTTCGACCATTATATGTATGGTGATGGCACAGGGTAGAGTGCAAACTGTATACACATAGCTGATGGAGGGACAGAACCAGATAGAAAGAGCGAGAGAGAGAGAGAGAGTGGCGTGTGGGCAGTGGTTGCGACCAGTACCAGCCAGACAGGGAGTGCCACTCTCCAAACGAACCGAGAACCGCTTAGGCAACATGAGCACCAGAACTGTTGATGCTTACGGCTTCCCTCGTTTCCCACTCCATCCCTCTATGCGTTCGATGCTAACAAACAAACGGGCGTAACCTTTACGAGTTTAATAAGTAAAGGACCGTTGGTCAAACCGTTTTGTTCGCTAGCAGTCGTTACATATATATAATACACCTACTCTACTTCATCTCACTTGTATTTCCTCTCGGACGGCCTATTCAATGTCACATGTGTTCGTTCCTTGCTCTCTTCAGTTGCACACAGTCACCAGCAGCCGTCAGCTTTCTTCCCTAATTGATTGCAAATGCATAATTTACTGCACTCGCCTAGGTAACACGGTACTGTTCACAAGCCATATTCCTATTGAATATATTTACATGTCGAGTGCCAGCCGAATAAACGGGCTTAACCCACATCACTTGACGTATTAAATCGTACGAGTTAGACTCTTTTGTTCGCTAACAGTCCATATATATACAATATACATGCTTATATGTTAGACAGGAACGAAGATATACGTCTTCAACTACAGTGAAAAACGGGAGATTAATTTTTTTTCCTCCTTCAATATCGTTCTTCTATATTATTATTATTTTTTTTCTTCACGTTGCATAGCACAACCGACTGATTATTTCTTCGAGAGAATTTTCATACGGCTATGGACTATGCAAATCGCAATTAAAAGAATTCTCTGGTTGAGGATGAGGAGAAGGGAGAACGAATTATTCGTTTCGTATAATTGCGATGGAGGGTTGAAGTTCCCAAAAGTGCCTCTCGTTCGGAATGAAAGAGGAATTGCTATATCAAGGGGCTGTGGAGGATAAAGTTGATGGGGTTTTTTTTTTTTTTTTCATGATTCATCACAACCAAATAAGCAAAGCCTCGAGCGATTTTTTTTTCTATCCTCGTCGTCATTGGTAGTTCGTATTTTCATCGTCAAACTGAATACTGCACTTTAGCCCCACGGTGTTTTTAACATACATGGTACTTAATGCAAACACATTTAACATAAAACTTTATAAACACGACGAAACATCGGTCGACGGTGTATGAAAGTGTGCGGTCATGTTTGATAATTCTCTTGACCCCGAGGACATATCGCAGCGTGTATTGCCATTTTACCGAGTTGAAACGTCTCCCTGCGGGAAATAAAACGAATCGTTTCGTCGTCGCTTCGTTCGCGCCAATTAATTGGAGCCAAGAAGGCGCGACGCTACACGAGTGTTTCAACAACATTCACTCTCAGGAAACATTGCCGTAACACATATACATATATCATTAGTGTACATCCACATTGGCCGCGTCTCTTCATACATAAAATGAAAAATAATTCCCCTGGTAAACGTCCTCTATATTTATTCGCATATTTTACACGAAATACGTTCGCGAGAGTACGTTGTTAGCAAGAAATAATAATTATCACGTCAAGATATTTTTCGCCCTCGTCTCACTTCGCGTTATACCACATCGAGTGGGGTACATCGAGTTTACCGGGCATTTTTATCCCCCGGAGTGCGACATTCAGTTCAATCGACTATATAGAGTATTATATATCGGGACAGTATCTGTATATGTCAGTGGATATCCTCGAGCCAGAGCAGAACTCGCGAAACACGATAGCCGATTCATTTTATTTTTTTTATCTTCCTTCCTTAATACCCTTTCATTTCTCTACCCTTTTCGTCTTTCTCGTTTGATTCCGTCCCAACACGCATGTTTACAGGAGAGTGTGGACCTTGCGAAATGATAGTCTCGGAGAAGTTGAGCGGACGCGTGCAGCGGGCATTAACGTCCACGAAGGATATTTATTATACTTCGTCACGCTATCGTGGCCCTGCAGTATTTCGCGCGAGGTGTAACATCAGAGGGCACGTTTATCCACCTAAACGAGAGGACCGGTCGCCCGCGAGAGCTTTGCTTTATTCCCGAAAAGAAAGCGCGCTTGGACCGACACATAAATTGTACGACTGTCCTGTAGCTCAGCCCAGTAAGTTCCTCTATCGTCCAGTGGTCTCCAGCATGAGATTAGTGAGTGTACGGGAAGAGCACCGATAACAAAAGTATCAAAAGTATAGGTTTGATCATTAACGATGCCGTTATTGAGAACGGACACTCGTAGAATGCTTTATGAAAATTCTACGTTCTACTTTGTCCAACTGGTGGCGTCACTGCTCGATGCTAGTCAATCAGACCATCGAGCGTCAGGTTACTGGGTTTTTTTTTTATTGGTTAGCATTCTCGTATGTTTATAGGATTTGAATGAAACATATTGTATACAATATATCGACGCTGCTTACGAAAAGTAGCACGATTCAAATTTCTTACGAAAACTAACACGTTTCGAATTCCACCACGAAAATCAATACGTTTCGATATTCGACGCGAAAACTAGCATGTTTCGGCTTTCATCGCGAAAACTAGCGTGATTCGGCTTGTGCCGCGAAAAGTGGTATGTTTCGGCTTCCATCGCGAAAACTAGCACATTTTGATTTGCACTGGAAAAAGTAGTATATTTGCCGAACTGAATCGAATAAGATTCAGAACTTTCATAAATGTTGTAATAATTTTTTCACGAGCACTATAAGGAATAAATGAAAAACATTAAGGGTGTATCGCCCGTACACCCTTAAACATTTATATTCGTTTTCTATTAAAAAATAATAACATTATTGAAAATACGATTCGCAAATACGATACGCAATATTCCACCACTCAAAAACTAAAATTGTTCATCAATGATATTTTTCATGACTTCAAGTTTCGGAGTCAGCGATGGAATTGAACAAAATTATTGTTTATAAAAAGTATATTCTACTTACAGTCTGAAGAATCGTTCATTGTGTTTTTATTTCATAAAGAAAAAACACAATCTTGGAGTGATCAACGACCAAAGTATAAAGTACAGTATAAGTATAAAGTACAGTTGACAAAATCTTCAAAACAATCGATTGAGATATCTCGAGAAATGTCAGGTTTTGGACGAAGTAGCAAGAGGGAAGAAAACTGACATTGTTAATAACTTTGCACACACTGCAATTATTTTCGATTTTCTTTTCTCTAATTTTTTTGACCGTGGTTTTTTTACTCCAAAATGACGAGGCATTTGCCGTTTGCCATCTTATGATAAGCCTAGCAGACCAAAATTCAAACAGTAAAATATGTATGAAATAAATTCAAACAAAAAATAAAACAGTATAAAATGGTAAGCATAAATATTTCGCCAATTTGGAGTAAAAAAGGATGTTCAAAAAACGTGGAGTAAAAAATGAGAAACACTCCCAGTGATACTGAAACGTGCTAATTTTCACGGTGAAAGTCGAAACCTGCTAGATTTCGTCGTAAAAGCCGAAACGTGGTAGTTTTCGCGGCGAATATCGAAATGTGTTAGTTTTCGTGGCAAAAGCCGAAACATGTTAGTTTTCGCGCAGATATCAAGCGTGCTTGTTTTCGTAAGAAATCTGAAACATGCTAGTTTTCGTAAGCAGCGTCGATATGACGTATATGTATACCGTCTCGATCATTGCATTCAAGCGAGAGCACGTCCGCGAATTTATGTAACTCCAATTAACGGAGTTCATGGCAGTCATCTTGTTGAAACGAAATAACGACCTGGTGCTACTAATATACGTGTATTAACGGTGCTCGGAATTGAGCGAGCCAATTTCGATGTTATAAACTTGGTTGTACGAGCTGTGCACGCAAAGTGAGAGTGAGAGAGGAGGACACTTGATCAGGGGGGGGGGGGGGGGACGATGGGGAAGAGAAATCGAATGGTGGGAGTAATTACGGGACACTCGGGAGTAAACATTAAACGGTGACTTGGTGATTCGGGCAGGGGAGTGGAGGAGAATATGTATTCGTGTGGTTCGTTCACGTGGTCCTGTACCCTATTACCGAATCTTTGAATTTAGATCGGTCGTTAAAGATCTTTTTGAGAAAAGTAAGTCTTCCCTAATGGCGAACGAGCAACCAACGAGACGCGGGGGTCCTCGTATTTTTCTAGCTCCTCAAGGAACGAATGAAGACAGAAGGAAAAAAAGAAAGAAATTGCCGCACGACCCTCTGTACGAACGATAAGAAAAACCTAATCGAACCTCTTGGCAATAAAGAGAGGTAGAAACGAGGAAAACGATGGTGGATGGACGCGAGACCGTACGTTTTTTTTTTTTTCCTCTTCTCTCTTCTACTTTCTCGTGCGTGCGAAACGAACGAAAGAATCGTGGGCGGAGAACGCGCACATGGTAACATTCGAAGAAACAGTTGAGGCGACCGTGTTGGAAACAAGGAGTGGTATGGTAGTTTCGTCTGCCGGTGGCCCAGGCGAAACGTTACAATCGTTAAAGCAAAAGAAGCCCGTGGCATCGGGCACACATACGTAACCGAGAGAGTACCGTCATCCGCACTTTACGACGGAGACGAGATCGCTCGCGCCGTAACTCACGTGCGGGGCCAATTATTGCAATACCTTTTTCGCGTTCGGCTATTTCGTAAAAGCTTGATACGTGAAGCCCTCCGGGAAAGGTGCGGCGAAATACCGTATTATTTATTGGGCCATGAGAGTTTTTCAACATGCAATCCCGCATTGCCGCTCTTCATTCATGCATTTCGGTCAGGCTTGAAGGTTTTCGGTTCATCGTCTCGTACGAGTGATCCTCGAACAATGAAAAATTATGCCGAAATACAATTTTCACACATTATTTGATAGAAATACGTGTGTTACATGCACCGGAAAACAGGACGGGCTTGCAAAAGTCTAAACTTCCAGAACAACCGAACAGACAAAAAATAATGAGTGATCAATCGAATTGTAAATAATATCGTCATTATATACTAGCCAGTCAAGATGTTGTTTAAAAAGAAACTTTGAAACACAATTTAACGTGATAAATGGTTCTACCCAATTGAAAAAAGTTTCTGAATGTTATAGCGGCCTTAAAGGGAGAAATAGTGTTAAGAAAGCGTTTTCTCAATGATTTTCATGAATTTTTTTATAGTATAAAAAATGAATATAATTTATTGAAACTTTGAGAATATTTTGTACATATATTTAAGTATATACTATAAAATTTTTGAAGAATTTCCTTGAAAAACACCGAAGATATCCGCGACCCCATATTGCAGGTCACAATCAGACTCAGCATTTTGCGTACATTCTGGAAGCCGCAATTTTCATCTGAAATCAAACGAGGTTGGAATTTACTTTTATTATATGTCTCGCTTCTATGTGAACCTAAATGCTATCAAAAAAATAGCAAATTGAATTTTTTACAGGGGTCAAAACAAAAAAGCATGATTCTTTGCCATTTTTTACAACTTTATTTGGAAACAAAAATTATTTTAAATAATGATAATATTCCGATTTTAGGTTCATATAGAATGCTATGAAGAAAGTAACTGCCAATTTTCAAAACGATTGGTTGAAAACTTTTCAAACTAGCATGTACGCAAGTTAAAAAAAAGTCGTTTTCAGAAAAACGCGTTTGAAAAAATAGTACCAAGTAAAACAAGCAATATGTGGTCGCTAATATTTTATAGTATATACTTAGATATATGTATAAAAATTTTATAGTATATACTTAAATATATGTATAAAATATTCTCAAAGTTTCAATAAATTATATTCATTTTTTATACTATAAAAAAATTCATGAAAATCATTGAGAAAACGCTGTCCTAACCCTATTTCCTCCCTTAATGGCTTATAACAATAGAACGGGTCGGAATTTTCTTTTAATATTTTGGGAACATATTAGCGAAGATATTAGCGACCCCATATTGCAGGTCACAATCAGACTCAGCATTTTGCGTACATTCTGGAAGCCGCAATTTTCATCTGAAATCAAACGAGGCTGGAATTTACTTTTATTATATGTCTCTCTTCTATATGAACCTAAATGCTATCAAAAAAATAGAAAACTGAATTTTTTACAAGGGTCAAAACAAAAAAGCATGATTTTTTGCCATTTTTTACAACTTTATTTGCAACAAAAAAAATTCTTTTAAATAATGATAATATTCCGATTTTAGGTTCATATAGAGCGGCAATACTATGAAGAAAGTAACTGCCAATTTTCAAAACGATTGGTAGAAAACTTTCCGAACTAGCGTCTACGCAAGTTCAAAAAAAAGTCGTTTTCAGAAAAACGCGTTTGAAAAAATGGTACCAAGAAAAACAAGCAATATGGGGTCGCTAATATTTTATAGTATATACTTAAATGTATGTATACAAATTTTATAGTATATGTATACTTAAATATATGTATAAGATATTTTCAAAGTTTCAATAAATTATATTCATTTTTTATACTATAAAAAAATTCATGAAAATCATTGAGAAAACGCTGTCCTAACCCTATTTCCCCCCTTAATGGCTTATAACAATATAACGAGTCGGAATATTCATTTAAAATTTTGGGAACATATTTTTCAATAGTTTTACTAACAATTTATGAAATAAAAAAAATCGATTTTTTGAACCGTCTAACCCTATTTACCCCCTTAATGAGTTACGTCCACTTCACGCGATAGTGAGCTTCACGTTGAAGCGAGCAGCTGAGCTTCGGGAGGCTTTGGGCCCGCAACAACGGTGCTAAAAATATAGGATCGCGAGTGTTAGACTCGATGTTCGAGGGACGCGCAGACACCGGAGATGCTGAAACCACAGCGAGAATCGTCTGTATATATCCGCTTGCTTCGTCAGTTCGCTAATCCGTACCCGCGTGCTTCGGGCTAACGCACTGCGGGGCGCGGACTCGCCGGGGTCAAAGAATCGGTTTGCGTGCCAAGCGCACAAACCAAGTGAACGCACCCAATTTGTACTCACGGTCGGCGTCGCGTACGTACAATCTGTAATTGAACGTCTGAACATTCACCGTAAGTCTATGTCGATGAGTTCGTTGTCCTTTTTCCCCTCACTTTTCCGTTCCATCGTCGACCTCGCGTACGTCGTGGTATTGGCTTATACGCCACCGGAATACCGATATCGGATATTGGATGATCATCGATTTCCTTTAAAGACCTCAACGAGCAATATGCTACGCGAGAGTAAAAGCTTCTATATAGGTTTGCGTCTGCGGTTTATTCCTTGGACATTGGATTAAATTCTTTACCTGTTCGGTGCAGCAATAAGCAATTGGGTGTGCAGTACGCCGAACTTCGGAATTCCGAGCGTTACACGTCCGCGCGGGGTTCGCCGAGAAAACCATAATCCAATTTCCAGGGTAATTCGTTCCCTGCTTTCCGCACCGTATGTTCTCTTGATAACGTTTAGCGGACTCTTCTGCGACGTACATTTTTTTTGTTTAAATTAAAGCGGCGGTGTAAAAAAAAAAAATCGTACAGCTCCTTTCCGTACTTCGGAGTTAAAGCTCCATTAAACCGCTCGGTACTGGATTCCTCGGAGTGTAATAACCTATGCTCCCTCCCCCCCTGACATTTATGAAAAGTATATACAACAGTAGTCAGAGCTCCCCCGCGGCCTATACAGTCTGTGTCTCGCAGTACCTGATCGTCTTTTCTATGGCTTTTCCTTCTCACCTCTCACTTTTGTTTAATAGCCGCGCCGGTTCAAAGTATTCACGAATAAAGCTATGCCTCGAGAGCGCAAAGCAATTGCCTACGCGTGTTTTCATAATGCATCGGATGAATTCTTTCATCGTCCTTTCTTTTTTGCCGTCCCAACGGGCACTCACGCCTGGATGCTTTATATATTCTTGGCTGGTGTATGTTCCATGGGAGCTTGACGTACGCCACGATCCGCGAGCTTGCCTCCCCCTTTTTTTTCTTCACCGACACACAGGCAAACTTTACCGGGTAGTAAAGTTAACGCCCTCGCAGCGTCGGAGCTTTACGGTCGTGTTTATGCGAGACGCAGCCTGTGCAACGGCTGCGACCAACTAGGCGCGCCTTAAAATCGCTCAATTCGTCCCTGTTGCCGACTATAAGAAGGAATAGTTTTTTTTTTACAACAGTGTCTGTGGTATCTGCCGAAACGCTCTACTACCACTACGACTGTTAAAGCCTAAAACGCCCGTATAACAAACCCGCATCGCCCTTCCGCCAGACATCATAGCTGCCACGCAAGACTTGTATTTTGTTTTGTTCTGACCGTGACTGTCGGATACTGCGAAATGAGGAAGAAAAAACGGTTAACCGCAAAGCGACATTTCAAATGGCGTTGTCGCACAGCGTCGGCCGATATTGTAAAGTTCTCTCGCGTGTAACTTGGAGTGAATGTGCAAAATGTGCCGAGACTCACGATCAGGAGTGAAGAAATATAGGCCTTCATGGTTTCACTTTTCGGTGTTTGCCGAAGATAAAAACAGTTGAATGAAGGTTAAATCAATCCATGATTTCAAGCCTTCGATCAACATATATGTACACTTTCAATCCTGCCCCGAGGACTATGAAAAATCTTATCTATGTCTTCCTCGTTCCATCTGGGAGATCGTTTCTGCGCTTTGTTATCTCGAATAATGTCGAGCTATCCTTGTACTCTCAATCGGCCAAGTTTAGCTTGTCAGTTCTGTCAGACACACGGCACTCCTTGTCTGCTGAAATGAATACTTAATTCCGCGCGTCTCGCTACATCGTCTCGCGCAGATGGATCGCATATATAAGCAGGAATAAATATGAAGGTCTGTGAAGTGCGCGCGAGCGGATGCGCAAGTAGACAACGCGAGAAGCGCGAGAGTGATATATGTTAATAGTAATCCACCGACAACATCTGCCTGCATCCCGTCTTGTGCGATAGCTTATGCTTTCTCCATCCATTCCAATCTCACCTCTTTGCCCCTCGTTACTTTCAAGGTCGGGATCTAGACTGTACGGCGTTTACAGCCTCAGCGATCTCAATGTGTCCCTGTACGCAATTTCACGAAGGATCGTGTATTCGCCTCGACCCACCAGCTCCGGGCTATACAGGCGCAGCTTCCGTTATTCCCCAGACGAATACACCTACCTCCCGGATCCTGACACTGGATTTAGCTTTGATAGAGAAAAAAATGGCCAGCTTCATCACTAAGTATTTTGTTTCGTCTTTCTTGTTCCTTCCATTATGAATGGGAAGATCGTAAAATAAATTGCATAGTCTTTGGCACCTCGACAGTGATCGACACTCTCTAGTAAATACCACAACTTGGCTCGCTCCCATGTGTTGTCAATTCCGGCTCAAAACTTGTTAAGGGGGGTAATAGGGTTAGACAGTTCAAAAAATCGATTTTTTTAAATTTCATAAATCGTTAGTAAAACTATTGAAAAATATGTTCCCAAAATTTTAAATGAAAATTCCGACTCGTTCTATTGTTATAAGCCATTGAGGGGGGAAATGGGGTTAGGACAGCGTTTTCTCAATAATTTTCATGAATTTTTTTATAGTATAAAAAATGAATATAATTTATTGAAACTTTGAGAATATTTTATACATATATTTAAGTGTATACTATAAAATTTGTATACAAATATTTAAGTATATACTATAAAATATTAGCGATCCCATATTGCTTGTTTTTCTCGGTACTATTTTTTCAAACGCGTTTTTCTGAAAACGACTTTTTTCGAACTTGCGTACACGCTAGTTTGGAAAGTTTTCAACCAATCGTTTTGAAAATTGGCAATTACTTTCTTCATAGTATTGCGCTTTATATGAACCTAAAATCGGAATATTATCATTATTTAAAATAATTTTTTTTTTGCAAATAAAGTTGTAAAAATGGCAAAAAATCATGCTTTTCTTGTTTTGACCCCTGTAAAAAATTCAATTTTCTATTTTTTTGATAGCATTTAAGTTCATATAGAAGAGAGACATATAATAAAAGTAAATTCCAATCTCGTTTGATTTCAGATGAAAATTGCGGCTTCCAGATTGTACGCAAAATGCTGAGTCTGATTGTGACCTGCAATATGGGGTCGCTAATATTTTATAGTATAAACTTAAATATATGTATAAAAAATTCTCAAAATTTCAATAAATTATATTCATTTTTTATACTATAAAAAAATTCATGAAAATCATTGAGAAAACGCTGTCCTAACTCTATTTCCTCCCTTGAGGAATATTCACCGTAGCAAAGAAAATCCTGTGATTCTGCTTTCCTTGTTCCACAGAGAGAGTCTGTTTCAATTCCAAGCTACCATATAAATCAAAAAGAAATACGGCGAAAGGCCTTCGAAGGTACCTTGAGAATCCCGAATCCCGGGTTGACTGACCAAGAAGAATGAAAATTATTTGCGATACAGATCTGGTTGCCGTTCGAGGCTTCTCGGTGGGCAAGAGAGGCAAGCGGAATAGGGTGGAAGATCGCAATCTCGACCGGTCGCCAGTTTCGCATATATTGAAACGTGAGGCGAACGGCGTTATAGAAAGACCTCGTGGACCCGATAAGCCTCGAGGCGGAAAGGCACGAAGATGACGATGTGTAGAAAGCCGAGGAATGAAAAAGACTTCAGGAGCGAAGGAGGTGATGTGATGTGGCGTGGACGAGTAAAGAAGCACAGCTTGCAATAGGGGAGCACGGCCGATGTCACACACTACCCCGTCAACGACACGCCCCGCTAACCCACCGCACGGTAATCTCCTCCAGAATCGATCACTCTCGAGGAAATTGCCAACTACTACGTGAGAGTTTCCTCGCAAATTGAGTGTTCACTCGGTCGTATTGTCGTGGCTTGACCTCGAAAATTTCTTATTAGTTCGTTAATGCTATCATCATTGCTGATGTTATCGAAAATTCTCACAAATATATATAAAGCAATTTATTCTCTACTTATTCCGGACATTTGTGCTGGTCCAGAGTTATGTGGAACTATTTGCCAGTACGTATTGCATCCATATAAATACACAAGCACACGTTTGTACTTAACTTCATTTTTCGATGTTTCAAAACATACTCAACCCATTCATAACATCATCTCGGGACCGAAGATTTGCGAAAGTTAATTTAATTAAAATTCTTTTCGCGATGGATGCATTACCACGGTATCTGGTTATTTCTAATGCTTGTAAGAGTTCACGATCACTTACACTCTCAACTAACTTGTCTCGAAAGTTCGCCGAGATGAAGACGCTTGGCGCGATGAAGGGGGTGGAATCCTGTAAATATTCTCAGGAAGATTATGTGTGCTTGAAAAGGGATGAGAATTAATAAAATATCAAGCAGCTAAGTGCAGGTAAAGCTTCTTAGCCAAAGTGCTCATGCCTTCTTCCTCTCTCTGTCTCTCCTTTTCTGCCCTCTTGTTTCCACCTTCACTGTTGATCTACGCCATCGCAATATTCTCCGTTAAGTTCACTTGTCTCTTGCATCACTCCAGCATAAAAATAAAGTAGTCCCTCTGTACACATGTACATGTGTATATCACTTGACCGCTCATCGCTTTATCGCTGTATCATGAAAGTAGGCAAAGACAACACATCGGTAAACAGTCGACAACAGAGTGTGTTTAGTCTTACCAGTATTGTGGATTCTTTTTGCACTTTAGCGTCGAAATCCCCTGGGCCGGTAAGTGTCAAAAGAGAGATAGAAGTATCATCGAGATTTGTTTCATCCAAAATAAAGCACAGAATTACCTCGACACATAAATTGTAGACTGGGCGGTAAGCTTGTACAACGCATTTCATCGAAAGCTTCGGTATCCCCCTCGTAGTCAAAGCGCACGAATCTCGTCGTTTCCCTCAACTGTGTACCGTACGGTTCACTAGTACTTTCATATTTTCTTGTCCAACGTATTCTACACTTTCCTCGCACCGGGAGCAGAGAATTTCGACCTTTTGCGCTCGACATCACCGACCGGGATACATAGCTCTCTTCGCATCCTTAACTTCTTCGTCGACGCGTGGTTGATTTACAAGGCGCCTCCTCCTTTCCCTCCCCTTCCCACCAGGGCTCCTAAGAACTGTGAATTCAGAGAGCAGTCTCTCTCTCTGCTTTTGCGAGGGTCTCTCGACGGAAAGGACGACGACGACGACGAGGCTCTACAGTCTGTCAGCGACGTTATTTCCGGTTCGTGTACCACTGGGGGTTGAAGTATGTCAGTGCAGTAAATATGTACAAAGCGAAACCCGGGAGATGAAGAGACGAACTGTTGGAAATATTAATATTAATGTATGGGCTACGACGTTGTGAAAGTTCGTCTTTTGTTTGTATGGACCATGTCAATGTTCCGTATACTTTCATATTTAATTTTGCATGTTCGTTCAATACATTTATTTAGTATTAATTACTTGATATTGAGAGGTTGCCGGGTCTCACGACAAAACGAAGTGCCATGTACTACAGAATAATCCGTAGATATAAAAATTTCATTCCAATTAGTCATAAACTTACTGTGGATAGGTCGACTGAACTACTAGGTTCTAATTAATTTACTTTTTATTTGATCCATGGTCAAACGCTCGTGGTGTTTGCAGCAAGTTCCTGCATTCATAGCGACGCGCCCGCCTATCAAGCTGTTTCCCCCTCACGCTCATTTCTATCACTATCACGCATGAACGGATCGGTAAGCGAGTGGATGGTGTATGATATTAAAATGTATAGTACAAAGAAAAAAAAAAAAGGAGCGACCGGGAAGTGCCTCCATGGATACGCGATCCATTCTTCTTCTTCCCTTGTAGTCCCATCCCCACACCCAATTTTTTTTTATTACCACAGTCCGCTCGTTGCTCGCATCAACCATTGGGTATATACATATGTATACGAGGTCTCTCCAAAAAGTATCGCGTATTTTGAATTTCCGCGGGCTACGTATATTCGATTTTCGATTTTTTGTGGCGTTAGGCTGGTACTCATGTCCCTCACTTATGCTGAAAAAATCGGCCATTTTGAATGTTTAGTTAATTGTTGACAGCTGTTTTGGTTAGACGTGTTTTGGCTTGTCTTCGATTTTTGCCTATTCCAAAAAAGCAGCTTCCATTGCGACGATTAAGCTTTGGTTTCAACGTCATAACCATAAACCCATGATTCGTCACCAGTTATGAGCCTCTGGAGCAAATTTGGGTCGTCGCGGACCGAGTCCAACAGCTCCTCAGCAATGTTAACGCGACACTGTTTTTGTTCGAAATTGAGCAATTTTGGCACGAATTTCGCGGCGACCCGTCTCATGCCCGAATCATTGGTAAACATCGAATAGCACGAGCCAATCGATATGTTTAGCTCCTGAGCAACTTCTCTAACGGTGATTCGACGATTGGCCAATATTATTTTCTTCATTTCATCAATGTTTTCGTCTGTTGTTGATGTGCTCGGGCGTCCGGAACGCATTTCGTTGTTCGCATCTTCTCGGCCCTCTGAGAACATTTCGTACCACCGATAAACGTTGCTTCGGTTCAAGGTAGCTTCACCGTATGCCACAGTCAACATTCGGAATGCGTCCGCGCACTTAATTTTGTTTTTCACACAAAATTTGATAGAGACTCTTTGATCTATTTTTTGGAATAGGCAAAAATCGACCACAAGCCAAAACACGCCTAACCAAAACAGCTGTCAACAATTAACTAAACATTCAAAATAGCCGATTTTTTCAGCATAAGTGAGGGACACGAGTACCAACCTAACGCCACAAAAAAATCGAAAATCGAATATACGTGGCCCGCGGAAATTCAAAATTCGCGATACTTTTTGAACAGACCTCGTATATCGCAATGTATTTTGTCGTTACGATGAATTTGACGAATCAATGGAGCTACGAACCAAATTTCCAAATCACTACTTCCTGGTTCGTTAATCCTTTATCCTTTATAACATCCAATTAACCGTCATGTTCTGCTGATAATCACACGGGTCCTTCAAACAAGTTGATCAATCGTAAGAATCGTTTATCGATATGGATTACCAATCGCTTCTGATAAATATAGATTCGATTCAATATCGCACGAACAATGGGGATATTCCCTTGATCGACCAAAACTCTGATAGAAACATTTCGCGTATGTACCCAAAGGCCTTTGTTCTCCCATCCGACGATTTCAGTTCCCAATATCATCGCGCTCTACCGCAGAGGACCGCTATGGTATTGCCACAGAGGGCTGGAGGAATCCAGCGGTAATCCCCACTCATTCCCGGGTATACATATACACTGTTAGTTTTCAGGAATTGTGGCAAAGCCTCTGCTGTTCGATCCGATGAATTGATATAGGCATCCCTCTGGCTGCTGCCGGAGTCAGAAGAAGAGCCCCCAGGACAAAGAGAACCGGGTGAACGATTGAGGGCTCGTTCCTGCGTCGAAAAAAAAAAACCCCCAACCTCGTCATCACAGACTCCCCGGCGAAACGGCTCCTCCTCTCGTTCCACATTTAAGCCACGATTGCACTGAACATTTTGTAAATATACATATACATGTATTTATCCATTACACATACGTTTATACCAATGTAGCGGAAAACAGTGGATATTGTATCTCCATGCAAATAGTCCGGGGATTTTGACAAGTGGTGTACCACGTTATACATCCACCGTACATGAATCTATGTGAACATTTACGCGCACATTTCTCTTCACTCCATGTACATGGTTAGATTGCCAAGCTTATATTATCGATTTACCCGCTATCTCCCCTCTATATTATCCATGAAAATACCGTCGCAATACCCGATGCATAATTCCGGTGGCTGATGCTGCTCCTCTTGCTATTATCGGTCTCGTCATACTCTTGTACATGCCTCGATCCTTTTATTTCGTATTGTTGACGTATGCATTGTCGATCGTGCTCATTTAATCCTGTGTTTGGTATTTTTATCGAAGGATTAAAGGGGGGAAATAGGGTTAGGACAGCGTTTTCTCAATGATTTTCATGAATTTTTTTATAGTATAAAAAATGAATATAATTTATTGAAACATTGAGAATATTTTATACATATATTTAAGTATATACTATTAAATTTTTGAAGAATTTTCTTGAAAAACACCGGGGATATTAGCGACCCCATATTGCAGGTCACAATCAGACTCAGCATTTTGCGTACATTCTGGAAGCCGCAATTTTCATCTGAAATCAAACGAGGTTGGAATTTACTTTTATTACATGTCTCTCTTCTATATGAACCTAAATGCTATCAAAAAAATATAAAATTGAATTTTTTACAGGGGTCAAAACAAAAAAGCATGATTTTTTGCCATTTTTTACAACTTTATTTGCAAAAAAAAAAATTATTTTAAATAATGATAATATTCCGATTTTAGGTTCATATAGAGCGCAATACTATGAAGAAAGTAACTGGCAATTTTCAAAACGATTGGTTGAAAACTTTTCAAACTAGCGTCTACGCAAGTTAAAAAAAAGTCATTTTCGGAAAAACGCGTTTGAAAAAATAGTGACCGCTCGGTTATACACGTGGCGCGCTCGGGGCCTGAAGGAGAGCTACTCACTTTAATGGCTTATAACAATAGAACGAGTCGGAATTTTCATTTGAAATTTTCGGAACATATTTTTCAATAGTTTTACTAACAATTTATGCTTTTTACTAATTTTTAATAAAAAAAAAATCGATTTTTTGAACCGTCTAACCCTTTTTCCCCCCTTAAGTACAGTACTTGGTATGGACATGCATGTTGATCCGAGCCGTACACATGTCTAATAGAGAAATATATTATCTATTTCGATGAATGAGTAGTCAGCTGATTTGATGATGTTGAAGTTTGCATCGTTGGAACGCAACGCAGATAGGTTTTTAAATTTTCATTTTCAGTATTGCTCTTTGTTTCTCGTGCCTATTTAGGTCCACGTCCTTGAAGAAGATCCCAATAAAACGTTTTAACGATTTTTGTCATCGATAATCCAATCTTAAGGGAGTTTAATGATTAACAAAATCTAATTTCGTTCCTTTCCAACGATGCAAACTTCAACATCATGCTATTTAAACACGATGTCTTTTTCCTATGTTTTAAACTCTCGAGTCGAAAATTACTTAGTTTATGACTAAAAGGTATTTTTTTTTAACGTTTTTTTCTCAATCATTCAATTGTGTGCTACTTCATAATAATCGCTGTTTTTAACCGTTGTCAGTAAATATGAAAGGTTTCAAAGAAACAGTCATTTGACGTACGTTCCAGAGAATACGCATTAATTGTTAACAAACGTATATATAACTGGTATATAACTTGTTATACACAGTAGTCTGTAACGGATAACAGTATTCTTTCTCCGTCCGAACATATTTTTTGACACGACCGATAATTCGCATTCGCGAATGTTAGCGAGTTTCTGACAAACCCTCGTGCATTCTATAATTAATACGAACGGGCTTAGAAGCGGATCTGTGGTGTATTTAGTCCTCGAGATACTGCGTCGTTGCCTACAGGGTAGAAATACTATATGGTATACGACGCATCGAAGGGGGCTTGGAATACTACTCGAGAGCTGCATTCGCAGCACCCATACATCAATGTCTCAGCTTCTGTTCGAGGGTGCTTCTCGCTCTGTCTCCCTCTCTCCCTCTCTTTCTCTCTTTCCCCGTCATTTTACCACAGTAATATGGGATTGGTACGCGTGCCAAACTCGGATAGCGTACCCTTATCTCATTCGTAGAAAACATTTCTTTGTTCCCGCCGCACATCGAAGACGAATCGAAATATTTGAGGGTCGTTTCGAGAGGTTTCCAACCGTAGACACTAATACCGAGATGGAAAAAGAAAGTGGAAAAGCAAGACGAGAAAAAAAGTCGAACAAAGAGGAAGATATAGGCGGAAAGAAATCGGGTCTTCTTGTTGGCCCTGCGCCCAAAGGTGAACCCCGACCCTCTCGCTTTTTCGTACACCGGCATATAGGCAGGATGGAGGAGAAATGAAACGAATTTTATACAGATCCCAATTACTCGTAATCGTCTTTTCGCGAGCTGCTGCGTCCTAAGGCGCTTACACCCGGTAAGATGGAACTGGATTACGAGGAGTTGAAGTCTTGCGAAAGCTTCCTCGCTACCCACTGTAGACTTCTCTCTCTCTCTGTCTCTCGAGGCTTCTCGAGTTCACGATGCTTGACGGACGAAGAGCCCCTCCGTTGTATATCTTCTCACTCGTTTTTCTATCTAAACTCGTAAGCTAGTCATCCCTTCGAATAACAATTTTTATATACCCAAAATGTTCATATATATTCGAATTAGCTCTTCAATAAATACATTCTTATGTGATAATAATAAAAGGATAGTAACAATAATAAAAACTGCACATTATTTTTATTTATTCAGTTATTGAATTAATATTATAATCGACACTCAATCCTCGCTTTGTGAGATCTCTAAATTCCCCTTTGAAAAAACTCCAAGTGCCACATATCTTCTGCGCTCCACTCGGATCTTCTTTCATTGTTCTGCCGTTATATTATCCCCCCCCCCCCCCGCCCCTTTCGCTTTCGACTTCCGTTTCCGTCCCGTCGGGGAACAAGACGTCGTGACGAAAACGTTGTCGTCCGCAATAACTCGTCGACGTATATATCTATATAAGTCACTCCGAACCAGGGACTGTAGGGCGCCATCGATTATTTTTCTACGCGCGAAGAAGCACCCTCGAGTAACTTAGGCGCTGAGATGGGGGATGGGTTTTGCGCGTGCAGGCATCGAGCTCTTTGTCTCGGTTGCCAGCCCAATAGGGGTGGTGAGGATAGCAGTGGGTCACCGGGCGCACGTTGTTCGTTTCCACACAACGAACGCGCTCTTTTCCTATACCGTGCAATATACTTTCTCCCCTACTCCCTGAGTGCTCTAAAGCTCTACGTTGACTTGGAAGACCAAAAACTTTAGCGAGCTTTCGGCGTTTCAACTATATAGTACGATTGCACGCACTGAAGAAGCCATTAAAGCTTTCACGTTTCCCTTTTTCTCGGCTCCACACTGTTCTTTGTGTATACGAGGTTGAAAAAAGGCCTGGCGTCTCGCATAGAGCGAGGGTGCCAGGCGACAAGGAGACCGTCACGACTCTGTTTTTCTTTATCTCCTTCATCCGGTGAGAAAGAAGTGGATGTCCATAAATTCCGGCTGGTCCTTCGCTGATTTCATCCTCGCCATGCAGCCTTCTTTCCCTTGTTCTGCCTCCGTGTAACAGTTCCGTTGCACCCTACTATCAAAATCAGAAGACGAAAAACTCGAATGAGAAGGGCGAAAGAGGCGTGACGAAAAAAAATCTTTATTTTTTTCGTGAGAATTCACTCAGCGTTCTTCATCGTACTCGGCGTTGAAAAAGAAGTGGTTCTGGGGAATCGTTAAATCATATCTTCTTCGTTAATCTCGCTTCGCCTTAAAGATGATTCACAAATGCCATTGCGAACATTTTCCGCTGATTGTATAGTTGATTTGAAATTCGATGGACGCGCATAATGCAAATACTTTTCAATGGCGAATCCACCGTTCGCTCGAGGTCGAAACGGTTGTGACGTTGAATTGAAAACGAACTGGTGATTTCCTCATCCTCGTAAACCTTCGTCGTTGTCCCGGGAGTACGTCCGATGGAATTCAATTCAGCAGCTGCGTTCTTCGGTCTCTCTGTTAACCATATCCATGGCTCTTGTTGCTGGGAAGGGTGAACGAACGAATGAAAAAGAAAGGTGAACGAGGATAGAAAACTAGATGCAAGACGATCGAGCACATTTATATATATATATACGTCGGGGTGCTGATCGGAGAATCTATCAAGACGAACGTGATAAGGATAATATATAGAAGGAAGAGCCAACGAGAGAAATGAGACTCGGGGAAAGGATGGCTTCGTTTTTGCATTCAACATTCAACGTCCGTAATTTATTGGCTAGCGTGGAATCGTGCAGAAGAAAATCTTCACGATTCCTAATGAAACGCAGATTACTTCGAACGTATGAAAACATATAGAACGAAAAGAAATTTGTTCCCTGAGTGCCAAACATTTCGGTTCGATGATAGACCATAGATAGGCATTGAAACTTATCTCAAGAACGCAGTATGTGGAACACTAACACGAGCAAAGGCTAACACCCTGACGTGCGAACCAATTATTTGCGCAGCGTCCCTCGTCATACTCTTATCCATCGCTCGTATCTCTCCCATTCCTCTACTACCATCTCTATCCATATCTCGGTTTTCGGTTATATATAGTGTGCTTAGCTTGAAAGTGACGGGCTACACACGTTCGGATCGTTTTACAAGCGTCCATATAACGGACTTTTATCGCTCTGGGACCTATGGACGTTCGCTCGTGGCGTTAAAGCTCTAAATAAGAGTTTCCTTAGAAATGGTTTCACGAAATCCCCTAGGAAGCAGGTCTTTCACGAGTCAGAATATTGGAAGGAGAAACAGCAACAGAAAGGGAGAGTGTGTGTGTAACTTACAGAACGATCTCCTTTGCCAAACTCACCCCCTCCGACCCCAGTCCCGCCTCTATTTTCACTGGCTTGTCTCTACGTTCAACACAGAGGGGGCACACAGCCTCCGTCGGGCGAATATAGTTTTAGAGATCCGTAAAACCAAGCCAAACTGTGTTCCGATGTCGGGGAACAAGCAGAAGCGGAAGGAACCCTCGCGTATATTTGGTCACGGTCAAGGGACAGCTTTTTTCGCGCGACGGTTTTCTATGCCGAGCTATAGCTCTTTGATGGCGTATAAAGTTTCCGGCGGCAATCCAGCAGTTTGCCACATTCGCACGGAACACAGAGGGTCGTGTGTCCAGGGATGAAACACTCTTGGACACACTATTTCACTTCAGTGCCAGAGTGCTTTTAATTTTTCATTCTCGGATCGCGCTCGTGTTTCAAAACAATTTTCTGATTAACAGGCATGATATCCGATCACTCGCAATATTTGCACATAATGAATTCTCTTTTCTTTCAGCATGCGTCTATGTGTCATCTTCCAACAATTATTTTTTCAATGCTATGCTACCAGTCGGTAATGGAAGACCTGAACGTGCATGAATTCTCCGATAATAGTTTTGAAAAATGTTGAGGACATCAAAGACTCTTTCCACAGTCCCTCGAAGGGCCAGTTCTTTCTTGTTTGTTCCGCGTATCTACAGTAACTAAGACAAAACGGGAGCTTTAGTACCGTTATGACGATATTTTGTGATCAAAAGACCCTCGTATTGCAACCTCGAGCAAGCATATCCCTTTATTCTTCTCCGTTTCTTTACCTTTTCTATACAATCGGTAGAACCTTCTACGACTCTCGTTCTCTTACTCTTCTCGATGTCAGCATGTCCGAAATCTGCTACTGCCACTCGCAGAATCCCTACAATATATATATATATACGTATCGCTCGCCAAAGTCTCGTAAGATTCACCCTCGACGTTCGACAGATCGTAATTAAAGGAGAAGGAGACGCGCAATCGGCTTCGTGCGAGCTTGGCGGAATTAGCAGTATCGTGACTTTATCGGGTCGTTAACAATGGTGCCGAGGGTCCGCGCCGATAGGGTGGCTGGCTATATGAAAACGGCTTCCTTTCGCGGAGACTCACGCGCAGGATTACACTACTTACAAGTCAGACAGTCGTTGGTTACCTAAGACAGTAACTGGTAATATCTCCATTCAATCGTATTCTTGACAAAATTCGTTAATTTCAACGTCGTTTAATTGTTCTCTATGCATCTCCAATAGTAAATCTATTATCTTTGAATTTTCGCAATAACATTTGGAAATGACGATTTTTTCAAGATGATGTTCGACAAACATAAACTTAGGGTTACCGATAGCCTGGCATTCAAAGTCAGCCTACGTGGCTAATGGTTGAATTCCCTGTCGCGCTCTCTGCACTTTGTGCCTTCACGAAGAAAATCTCTGCACGCGGAAGACCCACTAGTGCCTGTTTCTTGGCTTCGCGGCGGGATACATTTTTTGTCTTCCAATCGCTGTCCGTCCCTCACGCGAAAGTGAGAAAAGGGACCAATGAAGCTTCGAGACCTCAGGACCCTGACTCCTCTGTCGCATAACCCAGCTTACGATCGAGCTCGTATTTAATTTACGGCGGTTGTAAACGTCCGCGTATACGCAAGGCGTAAAGGGAGTTGGGTAGAGAGAGAGAGAAGGAGAGAAAGAGGAGAATTTTCCTGACATCGTGAACTAGAGGGAGTCGAATGGGAAATGAAAATGAGGACCATGAAGCTTCGGGGACATTTACTTGCTCTGTACTCCAAACTGCGCGACCGACAACTTCACGGCCATGGAGCGAAAGCTCTTGGTTAGATTTAACGACCAGAGTGCAGAGAATACCGCGGTGCCAGTCTTTGTTGACATCCCTTCATTCTCTCGCAACCGCTCTTCTACACCCACGAATACGGTACCGAGTAACGTTATATTGTCATGGGTTTATGCGAGCCCGTAGACCGCCACGAAATATTCGGATTATCGTCCGGCAACCTACTAATAACGCTACTATCAAGGGGCTCCTAAGAGCGGACGTTCCACCAACTATCCAGCTTTGTGGCGTCTTCTAGCCAACGGCACATGTATAAAAATATTTTACAACTTCGATGAAAAGATTGAATCTTATCTAAGCGCCATTTACGATCACCAAACTTCTGTATAGAATCGAATTGTGAGCAATTTTCGTTTGCCAAAAAGAAAAATCACGAATTTAAGGTAGTAGTCTGGTAACTTAAGCCGATTTTCATGTCTTTTTTGGAGGGCTTTTTTTTGTAGGAAAATAAAAATAAAAATGATAGGATGTTTTTATTTACATATTAAAGATACAAAAAAAAATTTGTTCGAAAAAATTTAGCAGTTTATTATTATTATTATTATTGATCGAAGTTGGCACCTCGAAAAAAAAGCGCGTGGGTGGTCCCGGTGATTTTGGCTTTTGATGTTATCTAAAATAAAAAATTCTTGATAATTCTTAATCTATAGACATGTCATTCTGGTCGGAACTACTGCAGTTAAATTTCACGGATAAAAAACAAAATGGCGGACTTTGGAAAAAAAATGTTGTTATTTATCCATGAAATTTAACTTCAGTAGTTCCGACCAGAATGACATGTCTATAGATTAAGAATTATCAAGAATTTTTTATTTCAGATAACATCAAGAGCCAAAATCACCGGGGCCGCCCGCGCGATTTTTTTTCGACGTGCCAACTTCGATCAATAATAATAATAATAATAAACTATTAAATTTTTTCGAAAACATTTTTTTTGTATCTTTAATATGTAAATAAAAACATCCTAAATATCCAAAACGATTCATTTTTATTTTCCTACAAAAAAACGCCCTCCAAAAAAGGCATGAAAATCGGCTTAAGTTACCAGACTACTACCTTAATGTGACACATTGCTTCGCCACAACATTTGCGAATTCAGATGTACACAAGTTTAATCGCGGGTATTAATTTGTTTCATTTCTTCGATTACAGATGGAAGATGAGGGTAACCACGGTAACGACGACACTAGATGCTTCATTCTCTCGACTCTTGCTGCTCTCCAGTGGTCGAGGGTCTCGTGCGTTCTTTGCCGAGCCGCGATGCTCGTTTTCGACAGGTATCCTTTGGTCGATGGCACCTTTTTCCTGTCACCACGACAGCACTCTCACTCTTGCGCTGAGGTTCGTTTTATAATTTTCTTTATTTTTCGCGTCAAATAAAATAATCCCTGTCATTCGGTCAAAAAAACAATGCTATTTCAATGGATATGCTTTTTGTTTGTGTTCCGTAGGTCAAGGTCGAGGGTCGCACACAATTTTTGTCAGCTGTGTGCATGAGCTGCCTGGAAGGTAGTGGCGGAGCTCCGGTTCGTTGTCGTTGTTGCACTCAAGCCTGGGACGGTTCAAGCCTCGTTCTTGGCACGATGTACAGTTATGACATTTTTGCTGCAATGCCATGCTGCACCGAGCGTCTCAAGGTGAGCATTTTATTTCGCATAAATTATTCGTTGAAACGACAATGCAAGTACAGCAGAGACGGGCATTTCATTCGGAGTGGTTGAATTTTCTGGCATGTTCTCAAGTCGATTAAACGATATAATGAATTATTTGCCGTAGAAAAGTACAGTTCTTCATTGGTTTTTTTTCAGGCTTCACAATTCGTAAGGTTTTTTTTTCTTCCATGTACCAATTTATTCAAGGCTTCAAAAGTATGCTCATCTCTGGGGGTACGAGAATCTTCAATGTCCGAGAACGATCGTGTTTTAATTTTTCTTTTCGTTTTGCGTTTTTTTTTTTCTCTTTTTTTTTCGATCTGTTGCAGTGCAACAGCTGCCAAAAGCCACTGATCTATCCCCATCAGCGGCTGAACTTTTATTCGGACTACAGTCGCGTCTTTCCGTGTCCCCATTGTCGCGCCGTCGACGCACATTTCGTTAAACCCCTATCGGCTTGCTATACACGCGAGCAATTTCAGCTTTACAGTCAGTGGCCGTAACCATTAGAGAAATGGACGATTCGTCAATCTTGCAACATCATCGGCGACGAAATTGACAACGACAATATCCGTATGCTGAATTCCATTTCCGAAAATCCAAAGACCCACGAAGCAATACTTCCGGATTCGCCTGTCAACGTATCGCGACTCTCCCTCGATTGGGAAAAACTTCTTCGTACAAGTTTAGTCTCGGATTTACCCTGAGTCTTAGGAAGAGGGGGGTGGGGGGAGGTCATCATGGAGAGAAAGAGGCAAAAAACAAAAAGTCTTTTCCGTACTACCCGAGTTTCCGCGGTGGTCGCTGTTTTTTTTTTCGTTTTCATTTCTTTTACTTTTTTATTCGTCAATTACTCTTGCGTCAGAGCGATTTCCGAGAATCGTTAAACCTATTTTTTGTTTTTAATGTAAATTAAAAATGAAGTTTGCGTGTTTTACGGGTCAATGAGATTATTGAATCGAGTATGTGGAAAACAAAAAAAGAAAAATAGAAATAACCGCCGACGATTACGAAAGATGACAGTCGAAATAATGCCGCAGGCAGAGCCAACCGTCTAAATAAGTTAGTTGAATTATTAATAACAATTGATAAACGGTAATAATACCTAAATAGATTATTAAGCGATAAACCAACTTAATTCACACATTATATTGTACGAAGCCACCTTTGTTAGGGCGTTCTTAAGAGAAAATGATGAGAAAAAGAAGAAAGAAAAAAAAAAATACTATTGTTTGTTACTTAGATAAAGGATAAAGTTGTTTTCATTTTTTAACATTTTATTAGTTTTTACTGCGTTTAGGTGAACATCGTTGTTTTGTTTGATAAATAACGCGATGTTCCATTGATTCCGTGCGACGAGTTTATTTCGCGTACGCCCGGGTCTCTCTTTTTCTTTTATTCTCGAGATCTGTCGCAACGTAAGAGTCGACTTTGGCTCATTGGGCGTTTATAAAACTGCGAAATGTAACATCGCGGTCGGTAACATAGAAAGCTGTAAACAACGCCATTTTGAGACGGGTGGACATTTTGAGATCGAGCAAATTCACGCCGCATCTGTCGAATAGTCAGGCACGTGATCGGACTGTTCTCAAAATGTTCGACCCTGTCTGAGAACGTCAGTTTCCAAAATTACATCTATCTCTTTTGCATCCATACGAGTTTCACGTTGCCGGAAGTGAACGGTATTACGCCGATAATAATCGCAGAGCCTGTCGGGACGGAAAATTCTTCTCTCCTTTCCGCTGTGAAGTTTGATACTGGCAGTTTAACATCTGTATTGCGTCTTTTTTTTTTTCGTCTAAGCACTCGTTGGAGTCTTTGAGAAGAAAAAAAAAGATTTCTTCCAGGCACATTTTCGAAAATGAGGCTCATCGGAATATAGACTTTTTCATTTTCGGACGAATAAACTGTACAATCCAAATTCGAGTGCTCACAAAAAAAATCGATTGGGTCTTATATAACTAGAAAAAAAGTTAAAAATTCCTCATGTGTCATTCTCACGTTGTTTCATTGTGATCAAGCGGTGAAAAAAATAATGTTCCCGAGCAGATCTTCTCAAAATAGTGTCGAAAAGAAGAAGCTGTCAGTACATATTAAACGCCAATTTCTACGAAATGGACAAAGGAGAACTCCAGAGAGGCTCTCATATCGACGATTTACAGGCTCTCGTTTACCAATAAAAGTTTCCTCAAGCTACGTTCTTTGCCGTTAATTATACGATCACGATAAACGCGAGAAAAAAAAGATCGCCCATTTCCAAGGGCTTGAGAGCTAACAAAAAAATTGACGTTCGTTTCTCGGCCAGGATCTTTGAGCGCCATCGGAAAAATCCGTTAAAACGGCGCGAAGTACCGAGGGTGAACGAAAAATAGAAATGAAGAATCGAAATTTAAGAGAAAAAAAATGTGCATTGTACATACGGTAGAGATTAGCGAGCCTCCATCTTGAAAACTTTCGTTTCGGCGTGGCTTCACGTTGCTCAACGCCCATAGCGACCGTCCCGGGAACTAAAACCTCAATTCCTAACCGCATATCTCATTGCCCGACGAATGGAACAAAATGCCCAAATTATCTTGGGTCCAAAGTAGTTTAATCGACCATGCGTACCTCTTTTATGCTTTATCGTATAATAACTTAAATGTCAAGAAATAACCTACCGGCGTAGGAGAGCAGTAGACTAGCGGCTGACGTCGAAAAATCCACGACCAACACACCCTCCCTGTTCACGTTATTGTCGAAACATCGCGGTCGTGGACCGGCATCAAGCTGCAAAAACAAAAAAATGAAACACATAATTACACGCCCGTACACATCATAGCTGAGCAAAACTTTTTGGAGCCCGATCAAAGTGAGAAACAAGCGAGAATGAAAATAAGAAACGAGAAAACATACGGTAGACAGAAAAACCAATAGTAAGACGAAAAATTAACGGTTAATACATAACAAATTGTTTAAGCAAAAATACGTAAGACACTTTATAAAATGGCGTATATAATCGCGCAGGAAAATAGATGAACGAGTTAAGCATGGAATGATTTTTCTTTTTTTTCATCTTAATGTTCGCCCAACATTTCTCACAGTGCCAAATATCACTCCGGATTCGTTTTTCTTCGTACGATCACGCGCTTAATTTATTCGTGTTCCCAATACGCACTTTCGAATAATCATCGCGCTGTAATCCTCGATACTATTTTCGCGAAATGAATTCCTCGACGAGTGTACCAAAGAATCATCGATTTCTGGAACATCTCTAATGCCCGATTTTTTTTTCACGCACGAATACCTTGCGAATTGAAGTTATCCGGCAGATAATTAATTCCAAAGGTATATCCGCCGGATGAATTTCCTATTATCCAGTGGTTAAAATTAAGTCGCGGCATGTAAAACGTAGTATTTCCTGCCCCCTTTTTTTCGCATTGATCGTTCTGTTTTTCTTATCTCGCGGGGGACTCCGACGAAATTGTTACAGACCTCGTAGTTTCGCATTATACTTAGGAATCACAACAACAACAACAACAACAATAATAAAAAGTTAGAATATATCTGCGACGAGAATGTCAAGGGCTTTGAGATCGATTTAACGAGGCCGTTTGGCGGAGGGAAAACGATTTAGAATTTAAGACAAGAGTATGTGAAAAAGATTTTCAAACACAAACTCTTCGGTACCGCACCGTACTATTACAGTTTAACGAGTGAGCGAGGAAAACAGATAAAAATGAAAACAAAAAAAAACGTTTTAAGCATACGTATGGTAAATGAGTGTTTCAGGAAAAAATAATAATAAAAAAATACGTTCGTTTTAAGTAGATAGAGAGTGGAAACTGAGTTTCAATTCCGACACCAGATAGCGGGTTTCTTCTTTCGAAATTTCGCACAATCAATGAATCAAACGATATTGCGTGTAACCAATGTTTTGTCGTAATTGCATCAAGTTCCCTTTCCTCGATATAGACAAAAAAAAAAAAACGTTGCCCATCCCGAGGAATCGGAACAGAATACATTTTACAATAGACATGAGAAAATAACAAATAAAAAAATAAAAAAACACTGGGCGAGAGGAAAAAGTCTGTTCCGAAACGTAATACAGAGAAGGGTAGACCACACTCTGTGCAGAATTTCAGGACCTCGATAATGATTTACGCGAGATAATCGCGCGTCGTCTCTCGCGTGGTTCATTTAGGCATAAAATTCCGAAGGAATCTCGTGCCCGTGATCCTCCTCCTGAGCGAAAAAAAAAAACACACACATACAGACAGACACACGCGTATATACCATACGAATAATTAAAGCAAACAAATATTAGTATAGCGATAGTTTTTTTTTGTATATCGAATGAAATTTACGTATCTATATACATAAAAAAAAATTATATATATATATATATATATATATATATATATAAATATGTACGTATATTTGCTGTAGGTCTGGTAAGGTATTACGGATATAGGTAGGATAACTTTTTTACTCCGGTCACCATACGATTTTGTACCTTTTGCTATATAAACTTATATATAGTATATATTATACATATATTTATAAATATATATAGTATATATTGATAATATATATATACATATTATAGATATATATATATTATCTACGCGTGTCGTAGGAGACGTTGGTCTTATACGGGGAACGAGAACGCTTCGAGGATCATTTTATTGTCATTGCGATTTTTCCTTTTCTTTTCCATTTTCTTTTGTTACTTATTCTCACTGAATAATACGGGCCAAACGAAATAACACGAACCCACCGAGATATTCATTTTTCGTTAAGACCGATACGTCAACGACAATGTGACAAATTCTCTGTCAACAAGTCTCGACAGCGTATCTTCCAAGGCCCTTATTAATAAGGTCCGACCTCGAAGGGGATTATAAAAAATAAAAAAAATAAAATAAAAGCACACATCACACACATACATAGAGTGTCGAAACCCTTTCGTTCCCCGCTTGAGCCTCGTCAGCGTCGAGGCGTCGAGTGAGTATAAGGAAAAAAAAACATAAAAAAAAAACAAAAGTAAAAAAAAATGTTGTATCGATGTTTTTAGAGAGAGATATTTATGGGTACGATATTCGCCGGCCGGTACCCCCTGATTGCTATTGACCAGATGCAGAAACCTACGATCTTACCGGTCGCATTCAATTTTACGGAATTTAACGATGTATGCAATTTTTTTTTTTTTTTATCAAAAATCATACTACTTAATTGCATCGAAGAATCACCATTACGGAGAAAAAAGATCTTTATCAACCCTAAATAGTTATCTCGTAAATTCCATTTGATGTTTCAATTGACGAGAGACCATCTGTGAATTCGAGTATTTGTCGAAATTTCAAAATCTCAGCGTTAAAATTCATGACTAATGTCTCTTGGGTTATTCATTATTGCATTTCATTGTTGCATTCCATTGACGAAAAACAGTCTTCATCTTGATAGAAGCAAAGAAACCAAAAACTTTTTTCAATTACTTGGAGAGTGTGTTTATTAATATTTCACGACGAAGGAAGTGTTAGGACAAATGTACATTTGGAAAATTACCTGGCCGTGATAATACGCGACTCGGGTAAGACCGTGAAAGTAACGAGGGTTGGTAAAAGCTCTAACGAAAAGCACTCCGAGAACGGCTGGTAGATGAAGGTGTCACATCTGGTACGAAAGTGGTTATGAGTAGTTGAAATATGAATAGAGTTTAAAATTATCATTACCGGTGAAAAGGCTCGAGTCTCTAGACGACGGGATGGGAAAAAGGATTCTCGGCTAAAGTTTCGGATTAAAAATGAGGGTGAAAGTTTTGGTTTTTATCTGTTTTACGTGCTATCTGGTGACAGCACGACGTTTTCGCGATCGTCTTTCTCTCGTGGAATTTCATCGAAGAGCGCGCATCGCGGATAAACGTCGTTAATGCAAAAATTGGAGCGTGTAACATATTTGCATACCGAAAATGTCAACGGAATGTAGAGATAAAAAATGACACGTTATTTTCAATATTGGTTAATTGATTATGAATTAACTGTGCATTTTTTCGTCACGTTCATTGTCCTGTCACGATCACTAATGACGATTGACAATTGTCGAACTTTCGGTTTCTGATTAATTTATTTGGAATTTTTATTACTGCTACATTGACTGTAATATGGAATATACGAAATCACTTGATCTTCTTCTTAGATGCTGATGATCTTTTTTTTTTGCTCTTTGTTTCGGTACTTTTTTTCATAGTCAAATGATGATCATCAAAAATTGGTAATTCTCCCTCACCTTATTGACCATTAATTTACTGTCAAACGACGATCTCTCATTCCTACTTCCGAGAGGAACAGTATTCTCCTTTTTCGGAGAATACTGTTATGGACGTTTGTAATACACGCTCAGATTTTCCGATTGCGACAATGTGCTCCGAGCGAATAGTTTATCTCAGGACGAGGGAATAAAAAAAAAACAAATGATCGCGCGTTTCGAGTCGAGAAGGTGAAAACGGGAGAAGAATAAAAACGAACAAAAACGAACGAAATTGCCTCGCGAATTAGACATTATGGAAATCGAATCGAGCGGATAACGTAACTGATGGCTGTACCGGCAATAGCGTGTCATATTTCATAATCGAACGAAAAAAAAAACGTAAGTTAAAAGAAAACATTTATAACATACAACTGTAGCCTAGCCCGAATCCAATTAAGGGAATATCCGTACGTACGAGCGTCTCGAATAATCTATAAAGAATAACAAAACTAAATACTATCCTACAAGATTATCCCGGAAAATAAACGCGAATTTTGAACACCTCGTCGCGTTGTCGATTCCCGGGTCGATTCATCAACGCGATATATATTTATAACTATATATATAATATGGCGTATTCCGCCGGAAGTAGGAATATTTTGGCGGAGAATCAGCAATTTTTATGCTCTTCAAGGATCACGTGTTCTTTCTATCACGTGGAAAGCTTCCTATAGTTACAAATCGCAATTATAATTGTTATAGTCAATACCTTCACTATGCACTTACGGTCCTGACGTTCTTAGTAATTAATCATACTATTAGTTAATTTCTAAGAACATCATGAGAGAAATAAGACGGAAAATTAATTTTTTTCACCACACTTTAGTTTCAGCTTGAAACTTCGGTAAAAATTAGTAGAAAAAAGAAGTCCTTTCGGGTTGAAAAAAAAAGTATGAACGATAAATTTCGAAAACTTCATAGTCACGGTATCTGCGATAACTACAACCATAGGAGGTTATAATTATCGCAGATATACATATATATAATATATATAATTATATTATATATATAATGATGAAAAGGAAATTCTTGAGGATCCTCAAAATCTGATTCTTGCTGCCTCTTGCTAAATAAAGACATTTCAATTCCCACGGAATACACCATATATACATATATATATATAGTATATATAACATATAGTCTCTCGACGCTCGAAATATTTCGTGAGTGTTAATATTATAAAATGATAAATAAATAAGTAAAAAATTAATGTAAATTAAGGAAACGATGAATTGAGAGGATAGTTAGGGCTTAAAAGGATAATACAAAAGAACAACAACTCTAGAACATTAAGATTCTCAGCTGTGGTAGACAACTATTTGTTATTCGAAGAACTCGACAAACACGATGAAACGTATACATATGTTTAGTTAGGAATATTGTGTGATGATGATTCAATAACGATTTGGTAAAAAAAAAAAAACAAACGAAAAAAAATCGATCGATATATATAGAGATATTGAGCGTGAAATACGAGCGTGACAGAATCAGGAGGAGAAGGAGAGGAAATGGAAAAAAGAAAGAAAATTACACAAAAGCACACATGTCGATGACACAAAGACACAAAATTTATTCGTCCCTTTTATATATAATCGATTTTCGTAGGTGCATAATCGTAGATGATCTTGGACGTACGATTATCAATGATAACGACGATAAAATCGTTTTCATCCCTGTTGAATATAATCTATTATTATTATTATTATTATTATTATTTTCTTGTCAATATTCCATTTCAAGAAACTCCCGTAGTCGAGGCACGTGACGTTCAAGATCGGATTAGATAATTTTTCATTCAAGTGTCGCGTGATATTAAAATTGTACGCGAGCCCGCGCCCGATTATCAATAACGTGCGTAAACAAAGTGCGACGAAGGAAATTCGCTCCTTACTGGCCAAATTTGCTGGATCATTGAGATTGAGAGAAAAAAAAATTGTGCGCACGAGTTGAAAAAGAAAAAAAAAAGAAAAAACAATAGTAGCGGAAGCAAAAAAAAAGTAAAAAATGTATTATGTCGATGAAAAAAAGGTGGACAACATTTTTGTTGTCATTTGAAAAAATGGCGTTGTCGGGATAAGTTTTTTTTGTTTAATTTTCAATAATACACTCTCATTTATCATTGCGCTCATTCGGTCGAACGAGACCGAAACTCCTCTGATCCTTTTGAATATCGATATCGAAATATAGCTCGAATGGAAATTAGTGGATTAACGTGTGAGCTTTCAGTAAATCTGTTCCAGCAATCGAACATGTGCTTCGATAACAAACGATCGCCCTACTGAAATAACTATAAATATATATTTTACGTTGACGAAGCGGCCACACGTGTATATAATCGTGAATACACATACGTATATGTAATCGAGGATCTGATGAACATTTGATCAACATCCGAATACCGAGAACTTTTAATTGACTTTCATTTTTTTTGGCTAAAATACGTGGAGGCGCTGCCGCACGTGTTACGTAGATGAAAGCGGAATCACGATATATTATAGTTTATTTCACAATTATTACGATCACACACAAACTTATATACATACACACTCATATATATATATAATACAAATATATATATATATATATATTTCTGTTTTTTCAAACGCTAAATACCTCAGGTGCGCTGTATTATTGTGAGAAGTGAAGGAAAAAAAAAGGAAGATGTAACGCGCCTGGTGATACCAACCGGCAATATCCCATCGATAGACGTATTTCACGTATGTACAAAACTCGAAGCTGTGCATACCCACCCAATTCCCGGATAATATTATAACCGATGCAGGACAAGGAAAGAATAAAAATTAACGAAAAAAAAAAAAAATGAGGGAAAGGAAGAAAACTTCACAAAAACAAAGAAACGAGTGGTTATATATCTAGACCTTCGCGCGGCGCGTAATAACGATTGTCGATTTATTCCGTTCATGCCCTTGCAAGTGAAAAAAAAAAAACCAAACAAATTGTCATAATCGATCGATCGTCATTTTTATTTTTTTTTCTTCAAATCCGCTAGCCGGAAGTGAAAATGCCGATCGATAAGTTTTCTCATTTCGAGCGATTGGGACCGAACGAGATATGGACTATCGTAATTCGCGCACAGTCCCGATTAAGTTTTCACAGATTTAACCCCCTCGTATACACCCAAGAGACGCAATCACCCCCCCAACACATATTTCTATATATATGAACCGAGCACACGAAGAGAAACAAAAACAAACAAAAATTATGATCTGCGTTACGCGTTGTGCATTATATGTATGTATATTGTACTACCGAACGTGAATTATGTACAATTTTCCCGTTGTTACTGGTTAGATGAAGTGAGAAAGGAAATTGAAAAAAAAAAAAAAAAAACATTGAGCCAGAGAAAGAGAGGTGAGAAAGGACAAATTTTATATCGTGAACGCTACTGGAGAGCGATTTGAGTTTTATTAGTGATCGGCATACGCGCGTGGCTGACTTATATCGAAACTTATTCTCATTTCATATCTCATTCCGAGGAATATAGAGTTTGAGAGCGTGGTCTGTTGGGAATTACACGATTGTTGATGCACGTAAATTTTGTGACGATAAATCTTCGATTACACGATATATCCAGTGAAAGATTGCGCGTGTTGTTTCCAACGATTTTTTAAATCTAAACAATTTTTTTCTTTCAATTATACGACACAAAAATAATTGTTATCTCGTCGTTTTTTTTTTCTCGTTTAAGAGTAATTGGGATCGTGAAAAAAAAATGGCTTTTGGAAAAATTACGAATGCGATGTGATTGAAAAATGAATGAAATTACGCAAACGATTGACGACCGCACGGGAGACGGAAATATTGAAATAAACCGGCAGTCTTTCACGCACTATAACGTTTGGAAGTGAGTCGAGTTCACAGTGGTTATATATTTATGACAGGACATCGCAAAATGTATCGCGAGTACAAAGAGAAACAAAAAAAAAATTATAGCAATGAGAACGATGGCTAAAGATTTCGTCTGAAGACTCGAACAAAAATAGAATCGTCTTGAAACGCTGGTAAAGGTACAAATGTACATAGGATGATAATTGTTATAATCGCGGTCTCTCGATTCGCTTTTCATTTAACAATATATTTTTATTTTTCCGTTTCATCTCAGTAGACGATGAGCAAGAGACCGGTGGATTGATCGCGGAAATAAAATGCTCCAATGGCGCGCGTATATTCATAAATATATATCGTGAAAAAGAAAGATAGTGAGAGAGGGAGAGAGAGAGAGAGAGAGAGAGAGAAGGTGAGATAAAGGATAAGAGCGATAGGAAAAAAAGAAAAGTTTCCCGGCGTAAACAATATAAAATCTCCAATTTTCTCCAAACATAAAACATAAAAATATTAATCTACTTGTCCTTCTTATTCATAGCCATGTACGAACCGATTTTCGGTGATTTAACTTTTGGCTCCTTATAATAGCCACGAAATCCTGTACAAGGAAATTCCCAGAAATAATATATCTATCGTCCTTAATCGTACATAGCGTTATACGAAAATACACGAGCCGTATAATCGTAAGAAACCAGGTACACCGTTGACTTGACATTTTTATCTCGACAATTCGTGTCATTAACCCTTTTTTTTCTTTTTCTTTCTTTCGATATTCTTAGAAATATAGTTCTAGGTCCTCGCGATTTGATGATAAATGAAAAGAAAAAACAACGCATTTAACCCAATCGATTTTCTTTTTGGTTCTTAGGATTTTAACCAGTGTCTGAATGACGTGCGGATGTGCTATTTCCCTTCGAATTCAATTGCAAATAGAACATTATATTACTGGCAATAGTCGAGCTTAGGCTTAGGAACATCGATATATATATATAGGTATATACATCATATTAATTATTACACACATATAAAATATAGATCTGTCGCTATAATCAATTACAATGGTGACGACTACAATTATCCTTATCCGATTAAAGTACCGGTGAATTAATTGCGGATATTTGATAATACGTGACTTGGAATATCGTGGCAGCGACGGGGCGACGTACATAATTTTATCGCGATTGATATTTGAAGAAAAAAAATGTTTTTTTTTTTTTTTTCGATAATTGACTATCGATCTTTGACGTGAAACTCGAAACGGGAAGTGACTGTTCGACTGTTCGTACGAAAGTTTGAAGGAACTGTAAAAGCAATTGGCGAAACATTTTTGAAAATAACAAGAAAAAAAAATCGCGTACGCGCGTAGATATACTTATCTCGATAAGTACGGATTAAGGGGTAGATTTTGAATTAGACACTAACAAAGTGGTCGGAGTCGCGAGCAAAATTAAATATACTAAATTAAGAAAAAATTTTGTATTCATTAGACGTAATTGGGCATTTTAATTCGGCTGTGTTAAGTGAGTGAAGAGCAGAACAAAAAATAAGAAAGAAAAAAAAATAATTAAAATTAAATTCGAAAATTCAATGCGAAAAATTTTAGATTCGGTATAAGGCTCCAAATTAGTAGGATAATTTTTGTACTCTATTTTTTTAACGATCCTGAGTCGATCATGGAGGTGTGAACGAGAGATAATTGGCGGTGAATTGGTAAACTATTCTGAAATTAAGATTTTTCTAGATTCTTCGGTAATAATGTAGGAACGAGTCATAATTTTTAATAACGTTTTGTGTTCGGTTAGCGTAAAAGACGTGCGAGGTGAGATCACGGATTCGATATATAATTAGTTACCGATGATAAATCGTCTGCCAACTAAATTTTTCCAATTGCAATAAAGAAAAAGAAATTTTCACTCGTCGATATACGAATATGCATGATCGAGTTTTCCGCTAACGTCAAAGTTGAACTCGAGAAAGTTCGCAAAAAAAAAAAAAAAGAAAACAAGAAAAACACTTTAAGAATCGCTGAAAATAAAAATCTAGTACGAAAATTTAATCATTCGCAAACGTCATTGATATTCGTATTTGAAATAACGAACGAAAAATCGTGAAATTACCCGTAGCGATCGTAATCAAGTTTAGAGTTAGAGATAAACGTAAGGGTGAAACACCGATCGTTAGCCCAAATTAATAGTCAAGCCTAATACTAAAACATTAATCGTTAAGTCACCGAGGAGTATGGAAGCAAAAAAAAGTGTTGTTGAACGGAAAGGACGAAAAAAAGAAACCCGATCGGACGGCAGGCATGGAATCGATCCAAAAAATAGTAAAAAGTTTTTTGCAATGCAAAGCAAATCATGCTGGTAGTGCGGACCAAACGGCGACAACTGACAGAAGTGAAAGAAGCATAACGAAAAAAATTAAAATGCCGCTCCATCGGAAAATGCAAATCGTTCATGATATAGTCGTTAAGTCGTAAGACGCAAGAAACGCCCGGAGCACTCGAACGTTCATGGTTCTCAAAATTTAATTATATTAAAAACAAACAAAAAAAAACGAAAAATCCGTGCTAAAAAAACGGAATTCATTGTATTTGAACTGAATGTACAATTTTTTTTTCACACAACTCAGACTTCGGACAAAAGATAACAATAATGAAGATATTAAAACGTTTATTCCCATCACGAGACTGAACGTTCGATTGTAAAAGGTTAACGCCAAAAAAGCGCACCATAAATTGGCTACGTGGTATTCAAAAGCTATACGGTAACATTTAAGTAATTTTATTAACAAAAAAAAAAGCATTGGCTATTCAATGGCGTCAAGGTAAACGTCTTTTTGATGCGATTTTTTATACGAACTTTTATTACTAGAGGTCGCGAGTGAGAAGTCGAAATTTTAAAGGCTCGAGACGGTGGGCGTGGTAGCGCAAACCCCTGTAGGCTTAGAATCCATTAGGTTCACGTAATTGATCTTCATTTGTTCTTTAACTTGATTATTGCAATAAAATTTCTTTAAAAATGAACAATATTTTTTTAACGCAAAAAAAAACAGCCTGCAAAGCCCGCCCTTCATGACTTTTTAATGTAGTAGCCTGGTAACTTAAGCCGATTTTCATGTCTTTTTTGGAGGGCGTTTTTTTGTAGGAAAATAAAAATGAATCGTTTTGGATATTTAGGTCGTTTTTATTTACATATTGAAGATACAAAAAAAAATTTGTATGAAAAAATGTAATAGTTTATCATTATTATTATTATTGATCGAAGTTGGCACCTCGAAGTTGGCAGCCCGGGTCCTAACTTTTTTTCGACCGAACCGATTGCTTTCAAATTTTAACAGGCTACTCTACACACTTATAGTTCTCGTCGGAACTACCGAGAAATTTTTTCACCTCCAACTTTTTATTTTAGCAAAGAAGGGGTTGTAAAATAAAAAGTTAGGGGTGAACAAATTTCTCGGTAGTTCCGACGAGAACTATAAGTGTGTAGAGTAGCCTGTTCAAATTTGAAGGCAATCGGTTCGGTAGAAAAAAAGTTAGGACCCGGGCTGCCAACTTCGAGGTGCCAACTTCGATCAATAATAACAATAATAATAAATAATTAAATTTGTTCAAACAAATTTTTTTATGTATCTTTAATATGTAAATAAAAACATCCTAAATATCCAAAACGATTCATTTTTATTTTTCTACAAAAAAACGCCCTCAAAAAAAGACATGAAAATCGGCTTAAGTTACCAGACTACTACCTTAATGCTATCTAGAACTCTGTTTATATCGTCATTTTTATAGAAAACAATTAAAATATTCATCTAATGGCGCCGTTGTCCGGGGCCATTTTATTTTTTTACAGACACCAAGAGTGCTGAGATATATGAACCAATATCGAAGTATCTGATTCAAAGATTTTTTTCATGAATTATTATCGAAAAATTATTACAGAAAATAAAAGC
Organism: Oxytorus armatus; assembly: GCA_958009045.1. Classification (NCBI taxonomy): domain Eukaryota; kingdom Metazoa; phylum Arthropoda; class Insecta; order Hymenoptera; family Ichneumonidae; genus Oxytorus; species Oxytorus armatus. The sequence goes on along the minus strand of OY253749.1, from coordinate 19,832,349 downwards.
AATTATTGTGATAGCTTCTCCACGCCTTGTAGCCACCGCCCCGTGCCTTTTTTTCGACTCCTCGCGACGTGCTCGTCGGGAGATTTTTTCGCTTGTTTCCCCAACAACCAAATCAATCGACGTACAATGATTTGTTGACCACGATACAAAAAGAAAAGAAGAAGAAAAAAAAACCCATCCGCCGGGAAGCTTCTTGTCGAAATGTACGCATTCTTTTTTTCATTCAACGTATCGTGCGTCTCTGCACCGTTAAATTCGACGGCGTTTCCACGAATAATTGTTGAACTGGCGTCTCTCGACGAGGGCAATGGAAAAAAAAAAGAAAGAATTGCTGAGGGTATTAGACTGCAGTTTTGGACGAAAAAGGAAGGAATATTGAAAAAAATTGAAAGAAAAAAAAAGAAAAGAAAACAGGACGCCATGGCGAGGTCGGAGCTTTTTGAGAGCTTTTATTTACAACATACGAGATCACGTGTGATGGTATCAACGATGATTTTAATTATAGTTGATAACTAATTCGTAAACGATTAGGATATAGGCTAGATGTTAGGCTCGAGAATTGGCTGATAAGAAATAAATTTTTTTAAATCGTCACGAAAATTAATACGAAAATATAACGTGTTCCTCAATTAATCGTCATGTTCGTGTATTTGTCTCGTTACTCTCGTAACAAAAATAATGAAATAATTATCGTGTAAAATCGCACTAGCTGAGTCCAAAGAGCCACGTGAATTTTCGCGGGATTCCCATTTCGTTAAATCGAATTGTACGAGTGGATCGTAAAAAATTGGAGGGTTAGAAAAAAAAAATGCCAAGTCAATTTTAATTCTCGCTCGCGTAAATCCATCGTGGCTCGACGTAGTGGCGCCCGTGTGCGTGTGTCGCGTGAGTGTTGAATGTACGGTATCCTCTTATCAACTGTTAATTCATTAAACCACTTTTTAACTCCTGGCATCTTCTATATTCGCCATATCTCGATGTTTTCTCATCTGTGTACCAAAAAGAAAAAAAACGAAAAAAAATCGAAAAAAAACATTGAACAGTTTTTCCAGTTAATATTACTCAAATATCATGAGGTCGATTAGATGGCTCTGATATATGATATCATCGTTTCAGAAACATTCGATCGACGGATTACAGAGAAAATGAAAGAAAAAAGAAACGCATCGAGAAGCCAATTTTCCAGCCACGAGATATAATCGTTAATAGTTTGAAAAATATATATGATAATTTATTGTTATCGCGTTTTATTTTCTTTTATTTTTATAACGAATGAAATAACAGAACAGGAATATCGTTATTTCATTCGTTCGTTTGTGTAGCTCGGGGTCTTAATTTAATTGAAAAACGTCTCGAGTACTGGGCAAACAAAGTGTATCTTCGTCGTTTGTTCGAGGGGGTCAGACATCCGGAGCGGACCTTTCATTGCTCCATATCCCTTGTGGATCCCTTTGAGATCGTGCGTTTTCTCGTTCGGGGATATACGGACCCCATTTTCGTTTTTTTTTTTTTTTCCGTTAGAGTTTCTTCCTCCTCCATGCTTCAGATGAAACGCTGAAAGCATCGATGACAGGACTTTGTGAGAGAACTTTTGCAATAGTCCGATTTTCAGATAGGAAGTTAATTTTTTTTTTTCAGGAGATTATATTCAATCACAAAATACCTAATAATTATTCTCATGGCTGGTAACTTCTACGTGTTATTTTTCTTTCTCAATATTCATATTTAGAGACCAGGCTGCAGATTGCCGGTTCGAGTGGAACATTTTACAAGTGATTTCCCGAAGATTTCGGAACGAATAAATACAAAGAAAAATGTAAAATTGTATGAGAATTTTGATCTTCCACAATGATATAAAATTACCTATGATCATTATGTAATATCAAAATTTCATTTTATAATTACATTAAATTACACATATATATTGGCAATTCTATATACATGATTACACATGTTGATATAAACGTTCTTTTTATTCTTCTTGGGAATGCAAATTCCACAAACCGAGCCTGAAGCCCAAGTAATAAAAAGAAATATGAAAAAAAAACATAATAACAATAACATCCAATCCAATATCATCACGAACTGGAATTGACATCGCAGCGCCGGTAAGATGTTCTCAAATTCTCGAAACCAATGTAATCGACAGCAACATGTGAAATCTATGTCCATTAACCAATACCTCCCGACCTCTCCCCCATAAGAGTACAAATTTTCTAATAAAATAATATTATTATATCGACGAACGAATAATACAAAATAGACGAGACAACAAAGCGCGAAGAGTAATGAATTAATCGAATTGAATTGAATTTAACGAGTAAAGAGGATAATTACGAGGGTAAAGGAAAGAGAAGAGAGTAAAGAAAAAAAGAAAAAAAAGGAAATAATACACATGAAAAAATAACAGAATACTAATTATTATTGAGAGGAAGAAAATGAAAAGAGTAATATGAGATAAAGATAAGGTTTAAAGATGTTTTCTCTGGTGTAGGAATTATTACCGTAATTATATTGAAGAATAAATTATCTATAAGGGTACGAAACACTACCTACACGAAAAACCTAATTTAGAATCTATAGCCGTACACTCGCGTCGTACGAGAGGGGTCGGGAGGGGCGAAAAATAAAAGAAATAAATTAAATAATGAATAAGAAAAAATAATAATATCCGCATTGAATACTTACCGTATTGTCGAAACTGGCTACATTATAAATACATATATTGCGACGCCTAAATAAAAAGAAAGACGAAAAATAAGCGAACAAACAAATCCGGACCACCGGGATATTCGGTTATAAATCACAAAACACCGTTACACGGCTACCATCTCTGACCTCTGACCTAAATAATGATAATATATCGCCATTGTACGAAAGAATTTAGGCACGAGAAAGGTGCACGGAACACTAGACACAAAGATAGCAAAATAAAATAAAAAGGAAAACAATTTTCTTCCTCCTATGATACTCTATCACTATATATATACATGTACAACTATATATATATATATATACATACATATATATATATATATATATATATGTATATTTAAAAAAATAGCAAAATTCTTTGTTCATGTTCCAAATCTGCGCTCAAAAAGGGGCTTAAAACGTACGTCTGGCTGTATATAAACGTCAGATTCGACTATTAAATTTCTATGATATAATGTCTCGTGCGAATCCTCAATCCGAAAAAATATGCTGCTGGAAGGCGTATCGGGAGGGTCGAGCTCGTATTAAACGATATAACGTCGATACTCGCGATTCACATCGAACCATCGAACGCCAGGACGAATCCTCGTGAAACGCCTTGCGGGCAAAATTTTAGCACGGTCGTCGCGATCTCATCGTATAGGATAAACCGTGGGGCATTTGGCACTTTAAGACAAAAAAAAAACAAAACAATATTGTCATAAATGTCCAACTCTTGCTGGTCAATAATAATGTTGCATTCGCCATATTGACGGTGTGTGGTGCCAATAGCTAATAACTGTATGCCATGTCGGCTAGGCGTAGGCGTTTTCTACCGATGGTTTTTTTTCTTTTCTCTTCGCATAAATAATAATTATGTCGAGCTCGAGTCGGTTGTGTAAGCTTCGATTATATCGGTGTGTATAGTTAGTTTTCTATGCGTTACAGCGTACATCCACGTTATAATATCCGTACGGCAAATCAATTGATATTGCGCTTAGAATTAAATTCATGTCGCAAAAAAACTAAAAATGATTTAATAAAATCAATTGAACCCTGGGTGCGGGGATTTTAACGAAATATTCAGTTTATTGAACGAAATAGTCGTCAATAGAATCAAAGAATAATCAATTGACTTAACAATTCGTTAAATTAACTGATTATTGTGTTTGATCAACTAAACATAAAATGATCTGCTCCCAACCATAACTTTTGATGATATTACAAATCTTTTCAGTTTCTATCATCAATATATATAAAATACAACGTAATATCGTCGTACCACTGTTTTTATTAAAAAATTTCTACGAATTAATTACGTATAGAGAAAGAGAGAGAGAGAGAAGTTTTTTGGAAGTGAAAAATTCATAGCCACAAACATTTGTTTTTCAACGGACATAAAGTAATTTTACTTCATGTGTTCTTACCGAAGAAGAACCCTTTGTTTAAATAAAACAAAATGCATTGAACGAGAATAAATGAAATTCTTTTGATTGAAATTAAAGATACATTTTGTATCCGACAAAGTTTATTGAAAATTAACGATACATTTTGTAACGGACAAAGTTTGTTGAAAATCATCGTGAAAATTTGTTCCCGTCAATCGAAAGTTTTTTAATTCTCGTTTCGGCAAACTTTTATATTTCAACAAATAGTAATATCCCGATGAGTCTGAAGAGAAAAAAACTGCCATGAAAATAAGACACGAGAAACATAATTCACAATTGGCGACTCCGATATGCGTTTAAGAACAATTGTTCGTATCGCAAAAAAACAAACGATCATGATTATTAATCATCCTCGAACATAATACGATACAAGTATTTTGCATGTGTCACCGGAGGAAGATGATCGGTATATGTAACATTTTATTATTGCGACGGTCAGTAACGTTTCTTATTTCACGAAAATGGTGATTTACAAATTTCTTTGGATAAAATAACGACTGATCTGTTTACGTATCATGCTCTGCGTAAGAGCACGATAGATTATTGATAGGAGAAAAAAAAATCGAGACAACGAGTCGAGTAAAATAACTACAATCACTCGTGACAGTGAAAAAGGAATGCAAGTGGATACGGTCTGTCGCGGTCAGACAGAGGAGACCAATCTCGCCGCCGGAAAATTATAATTTCGAAGATTAAAAAATATATATATATGCACATATATAGAGATAAACACGGTGAGCCTGGCCCATCCGACGCTCCATATTCGAAAATTCAAGAATTGCTTGGACGTTCGAGTATCCGTGTTGAGAATCGAGTGCCGGACGAGCTGGATTCATCGTAAATAGAGAAAAAAAAAAATCTTTTTTTTTTTTTCAAAACGTACTACGACCGAGAAAGTTTGGTCACGTATATTTTTTATAAAAATCTATTTAACGAACATTTTCGACAAAGCTATATCCATGTGAGCGTATTTATTAATTTTTTTTTTAGCCAATGGATATATAGTATGATTAATAAGTAAATAGCTGTGTATTAAGCTCTTAGTATAAAAAATCACGCGGCGAGATGGGTCTCACTAAAAATTTGCCAACTGCCAAAGTTGTTTGCCTTTCGGGGTCAACGAGGCTCTCAAAATCTCTCGATCCTATCGAAACAAATCGACGACGAGATTTCTCCCGAAACACCCGACGGAAGTACGGCGAAGTGCGTTAAACATGAAAATTAATTTTCCTAACGAGTCGACGAAACGTGTCGAATCAGCGAACGTCATTTTTTCGAATTTACTGACAAAAATTGACGTTGCGTTGAATAATAAAGAAATTAAATAAAATGCTACTAGCGAGATAAATTCGCTTGCTAAATTTCGGATATTTATTAAAAAAATTTCGCCCTGCGTCAGTCCGTGTTTCGTGAGAAATTTTTATTTTATTTTTCTACAAGGATACGAGACGGAGAGCACAACGAAGTTCTCTCGATTTTTTTTTCACTCGTTCAAAAAAAAAAAGCAATAACGAAAAACAAATCTATATCGTCCGCAACCAATAGTGAATAGTGTAAAACGAAATCAAGGTAGTCACTGCCAACGAAAAAAAAAAACTCAAAACAGCTCGATAACTAAAATTAAAGGAACAAACTTTTTCGCAAGTACGATAACGATATGTCTTGTATCCGTATAGATCGTCGAATGAGATCGATTTTCGTGAGGTACGGAGACTAATAAAGAAAAAAAACGACAAAAAAGTAAAATTATACGTGGAATGTACGCGACATAATTCAACCGTACTAATATACTTATTATCATTGTCATTATTAACTATATATTGTCATTATAATTACGATTATTATAATTATTATTATTCTATCGTTAAAGTATGAAAGTTGATATTTAATAATTCGTATTGTAACGATCGTATTCACTCTATAGATTTGTTTGGTTGGAATGAAGGGCGAGAGTCTAACTCGGGTTATTAGAGATACCTACTACGCTGTACCTTTAGCCGGCGGGTGTCTGGCCTACAGTCAAATTTTACATCGTAATGGACGAGAACAAAAAAATAAACGCGTCCAATTATACCGAATATTTTCCAAATTTTCATCCGTCGAGTTCCGTGATTCGGTGTTATTTTAATGGCGATGGGAGCCAAAAAGAAAAATTCCACTCGTTGAAACTTATACGCTGGGCGTACCATGAAAATTATTTTTTTTTTTTTATCCCCCTCAAAAGTATCCTGCCATTGAAATGATCATTTGCTAAAAAATAACAATTTTGCGCGAAACCCTTTCACGGGCAGAATGAAGATAAATGAAATTATACGACCGTGAGTGTTTCGAGAGACGGATGTTTCGAGAATTCTTATTGCTTTTATCACGGTATTCTTGTGCGCACGGTACAAATGATTGGAAAAAATTTCGCGACGATTATTTCTTACCGCGAATCGGTACGGACATTCACCCGCTGGCCAATCTCTGTAGGAACGATGGACGCACGAGCGGGCAAGAGTATAAACGAGCGTGAAGACGTGTGTATACGTGGGAGAAGATGTTGCAAATTTGGATCACAAGCGTTCCGGGAAAAAGGGATGTTTCGAATTTGTCACCTTCTCCTCGATATGTCTACAGTCACGATCGACGTTTTTGTGAAACGGTGCTGGCGCATTTGACGGCGATTTCTATTCTGTTTCTTTTACGGCTCACACACGTGGGTGGAAAAAAAAAATCCTAAGGCGTGTAAAAACGAATGAAAAAGTAAAACAAAGAAAAGGAGCATTAGCGACGACAACGAGACACTGCCACACATTATACAAAGTATATACTGAAAACCACAGACATACACACATACAAACAAATATATATATATATAGATATATGAATATTTATATATATATGTATATATAGAGTGTGAGAGCGAGGAGTAATTGAAGTAAGACGACAAAGAGACGAAGAAATCGAAAAGAAAAAAAAAGAAAAAAAAAGAAAAAAAAATGACCGTAAGAGCTATGAAACCGCGCCGGATCGCATTACGGATACATCCCGTAAGTTTGTGTCGAAACAAAGAAATAGTGAAAATGAAGGAAAAAAGAGAAAACAAAAAAATGGCAAAACATAACAAATTAACAAATGAATAGACGTAATCGCAATTCAGAGGTCGCCTCACTACGCGACTATTATTATATTATAATATAGTAGATATGAAATGATTGAATAAATAAAAATAAAGATAACAAAAAACAAAAAAAAAATAACAAAATACAGCGTGTGAGGATCGAGCTTTATACCGCTTTTATATATGTTTTAGTAATGGATACCACGTAAAGATAAATCTACGCAACTACTATGTGACGATACTATTCTCTGTAATATGGAAAAAAAAAACAGACACACGAAACAGACACACCCACACACACATGCACACACACATATACAACTGTAAGAATAATATATATGTATATATATACACATATATATAGATAGATATAAAAATATTATATCTACACGCAGTATGTATATATACATATATATTAAATATATATGAATAGATATATTATGACAATTATTATTATTATTATTATTATTACGCTATATGAGAATACGAGTATGACGATGATTTTAAGGAAAGTATACATATTAATAAACATTTTTTAATGCCACTATCCTAAAGATAATGGTGAAATGAAGTGAAATTGAAAAAAAAAAGTGATCTTTGTGCATTCATTTATTTATTCCTCAATGCAACACTCCTGCGCTGTGCAAAACAAATTTACTGATCGAACATTTCATGCCGCGTTATCAACGTTTCCACTTCGTCTGGCGGAGTTTTCGCTCGGAAAATGGTTTTCCCGCAGAAACTCTCTGTTTGGCGAAAACTGGATGTTCGCAAATGGTAAGTATTCGAGTTATAAATATGTATATAGTTGCTAACAGCCGTAAAGACTTAACTCACACGATTCAACGTGTAAGATAAACGCCGTTTCTCGTTCGATGAGGGCAAATGCGCGCATTAGTTATGGCTTCACGCACGACGAGACGAGTCGTAAACTATAAACCATTGGTCACTCAATCGTCCGGGATCTCGGACGACGAGGGGACGAAACGACTAAACCGGCCAAGAAAGTTTTAAAAAGAAAAATGTCTGTCCGGTACGAAAATGTTTATCAACTTGAAATATAAATATATACGATCGAAGTGTGGGACCGATAGTAGGGAGATTGAAATTTATCGTCTACGCGTATCGATTCGATTGCTTCTAGTCGCGTATACAATACATCGTACAAGCAGACAGCAGCATTCTTGCTACCGTATCGATTTGGTTGATTTGTCAAACTCGAGAATATTCATTTATTCCTATCTGAACACAGGAAAGCCATGCTCGTTATACCTGGTGATATGAAAAAATGACAAGAAATATTGGCCAAACATTTTGGTCAAATTAACAAAAAGACCAGAGTGGAAATTCTATCAGGAAGATAATTTTTACTGTACGTTTATTAGTAATTGTAGTAAATACTTTGAGGTAATTCCAATAGTTTTCGCTATTACCAATTTCCAATGGGAAGTGGTTCCAAACATTTTGGGCAAATTCACAAAAAAAAATCAAAGTGGAAATTCGTTAAGCAAGATAATTGTTACTGTGCGTTTGACAATAATTGTAGGAGATACTTTGAGGTAATTCCAATAGCTTTCGCTATTACCAATTTCCAATGGAAAGTGGTTCCAAACATTTTTGTCAACTTAACAAAAAAAAATCAAAGTGGAAATTCTATAAGCAAGATAATATTTGCTGTACGTTTGTTAGTAATTGAAGGAGATACTTTGAGGTAATTCCAATAGTTTTCGCTATTACCAATTTCTAATGAAAAGTGGTTCCAAACATTTTGTTCAAATTAAAAAAAAAAAATCATAGTGGAAATTCGTCAAGCAAGATAATTGTTACTGTACGTTTGACAATAATTGTAGGAGATACTTTGAGGTAATTCCAATAGTTTTCGCTATTACCAATTTCCAACGGAAAGTGGTGCCCACCGGCGGTGATGTCAAAACATTAAAAAATCAGGTTTAAACGAATATTTTTATGGCGAAAACAAAGGAAATATAATGGATTAGAGTAGTGATGGAAAGCTTTTTCAAGGCAAAGGTCTACTTCAACAATATGGTTATTTATGAAAATCCCATCTACACTACTTTGCGGCAAGGCTCGGTCCATCCTCTGAGTGAAAATATCGATATCGTCTTTTGGCGTCAGGTCAATTTATAGTTGATGGTTCGTGCGTGATAAATGTCAATGCCCGCTTCTTATATGTCCCGTACGTCCTTTTCCCGTTCTCGGAAAATGTCAAATGGTGAATTTTCAACGGTCCTATATACAGATCGGGGCTTTTCGAAGGTGTCTTGTCAATGATTCAGGAGTTCCATTGCGTATATATTCTCGACGCGTCCGCGATTCAACCTCCGTACCGACCCCACTTTGACACATACACATCTCGCTCGCACACAGTTGAAATCGTTAATAATGAAGGAACCGTGAAGGTTGGTGTCTTCTGTGATCGAATAAAAGTGTCCCAAATTTTCTTGGGACATCTATATAGTCACGGTGAAGGTTCAAACATTTTTTTTTCTTTTCTTTACCGTATCGCAGGTTCCTGACCATCGAATGGGATTTCAATGTTGTCCGAGAGAGAGAGAGAGAGAGAGAGAGAGAGAGAGATACAAATATATTTTCATATCGGCGTTAAAGTGATACAGAAATGATGGACACGCGGTCTATTCTCTTTAATGTATCAGAATCGAATATACGAAAGAAAACGAGTCGGGCTTTTTCGTATACGCCGAGCGACGATCATCTTTCACACGAAAGCCCGAATATCTCGCAGTTTCTTTCGTCCCTACGTATAAAGAAAGTATAACATTTATTCGTTCTTTTTATTACAGCACTTTACTTGGTTTATCCCTCACTCGGCCTTTATTTCGCCTTTTCGGAAATCGGAATCAATTCGATCCGAGACGAATTATCCGACTATAGCAATGACGAGCGGGCGTACCACTTCGGCCTGTGATACTGGAACTCGTGGAAGTATAATGGTGCTTAGCACACGGTTGGGAAATGGACACTCGTGAAAATAAAAGAGAGAAAATAGGAAGGGTCCGAAGACCAGAGGGTTTCATGCTCACGAATCTTCCGCGGCAGCTTCAGCGGTTGTAACTATATTGAAACCTAATATTGCTCTGACCCAATAAAAAATTTACACTTATCATCTACTCGCATTGTTTACTTGTGCCTATTAAATTGTAATTGCCCAAATCCACTCAACTGTACTATCTTTATGTACAAAAATGTTTATATAGTTTCAATTTAACCCTCCGTTGACCGAAGTCATCAAATTGATTCGGAAATGGCTGCCACTTTAACACAATGCGTCCAACTCGAACGAACAAACGATCTAGCATACCTAAACATTTCAGAAAATGTTTTCTTAATAATAACGTGAAAAAGTTAATGGCGAAATGAGCCATCAAATTCTCGAAGACGTAAAGTTTGAAAAAAAAGCTTTAAAATCTACTCAATTTTTAAGTTTTACCAGCCAATTAATACTCTCAAGATGTGGTACGTTGAGAAAAATAAAAATAGTCCCCTGGTATGTACTATAAAATGTATTTGGACGCTGATTAAATTTGACAGAGGAACAAATATGCTGAAAAAAAAAACTCAGTAACTAACGATGATATATGTCGAGCAAATTCTACAGACAAAATTGCTCAAAGTACATCCGCACCGTGAACCATCCTGTCGCTGAGAATTCTGGTTTCTCGGTTGCAGATGTAACGTATAGTACACGAGCTATAAGTACATACTATCTTCCGGTGGTTCTCTAGGCACCGCGGTATTTCGAGGGAACGAATTGTTCGCCGCATAGCCCGACGCATACATACGACGCATTACGCCGGGAAGCATGTCGCGTGGCGCGGAGAAAAGCCCCTGGACTAATACGCTCTCTTCCTCCGCTTTGCGAAACGTTCTGTAATAGAGGGGCAAAATTCTCGTAATGTCCTGCATATTACTATCTGCAAATTGCTCGACCCGATGTAGGGAACATTTTTTTTCCAATTGCCATTATCATAACCTATCCCAGCTACTTCTGTGCCAAGCTATAGCATAAAATTCTTGTAACATCTTATGGAATTTCGACAAAAATTTATTGATCCAGAAATTTGAGACGTCTTTTTTAACCTTAATATTTTACAACTCCTTTCTTTGATTTCAATAAACGCACGATATTTTCATTAATATATTTTATAATTCGCGGACGTCTCAGCCCTAGACTAGAGATTGAGAAGAAACGAGAGGACGAACGAAAGAAGAAAAACAAATAACTAGGAGGGATAGAGAACGTGGTGAAGCAAAAGTACTGCCTAGCATTTTTGCTGGTTCGGTTGAACAGCATGAAGCTCTGGAAAGACGGGTAACTCATGTGCCACGAGCAGCCCCGACGACTGCTCGTCTACAGTTGCTATACGGCTAGGAAATTAACTACGTGACATTGCTACTCCCTCTGCTACTACCACCGTGACTACCCCTTTTCCATTTGCCCTGTAGAAAAAAAAGACAACTCACCGATGACACGTAAACTAAACTTGAAAACTACGAACATTTTCGTTTCTCTTGCATTTTTTTCTACCTTCTCGTGACGAGCTTTAAGTCCTTCTGAACTGTGACGTTTTAAACTTTGTGTCCTGATATTTATTTTTGTCATTTTTAAACCCTCTCATTATAATGACTCGGGAGGTGTCTGGTTTCCCAATCGGGTTAGTACAATTTGTCTTAAGGACTTGTATACGCAAAAAATTTCCTAATTTTTCATTTTTTTATTTTTTATTCCATAAGCCTGAACTGTTAGGAATATTTTAAGCTTTATGAAATTGAAAAATTCAAAAAATTCCAAAAATAAGGTAAGATTGCATTTATAATACATACCGCGCGGCGCGTCCGACCGTCAACTTCAAAGCCGTTTTTCCACGATTCACTCTTTTGAACCTTGCAAAAGTTCTAACTCTTGAACGAAGGTTCAGATCACTTTGAAATTTTTACAACGTATTCTTAGTATCATCACTTATCGTGTGAGCCACAGAAAGAAAAATTGCAATGACACAAAATAATATAAAAAATAAAATACCGACAGAAAATAGAGTAAAAACATTTTAAGTTGCGAATTTTTATTATAATAATTTTTTTTTTTTTATATTGTTGGTTCACACTGAAGGGACATTTATTATGCAATTATAAATATATTCAATTTTTTTTTCAGACACCCACATCGATGCCGAGAACGTTCACCATCAACGCGCGCGCAAAAAAAATACATTGCTTTATTATGTTATATCTCCGCTGTTTGATAATATTTCTGATTTTTTTTTTACACATTCTTAACCATGTGCATAAATAATCGGTAAAAGAAATGTCGTCAATATATGCGTCATTTTTTTTTAACCGCGTCTAGAAAAGTACCTTCGAAAATTGGCGAAATCGCGTCTTTAAAGCCTTAAGGAAGGAAATAGGGTTAGGACAGCGTTTTCTCAATGATTTTCATGAATTGTTTTATAGTATAAAAAATGAATATAATTTATTGAAACTTTGAGAATATTTTATACATATATTTAAGTATATACTATAAAATTTGTATACATATATTCAAGTATATACTATAAAATATTAGCGACCCCATATTGCAGGTCACAATCAGACTCAGCATTTTGCGTACATTCTGGAAGCCGCAATTTTCATCTGAAATCAAATGAGGTTGGAATTTACTTTTATTATATGTCTCTCTTCTATACGAACCTAAATGCTATTAAAAAAATAGAAAATTGAATTTTTTGCAGGGGTCAAAACAAAAAAGCATGATTTTTTTGCCATTTTTTACAACTTTATTTGCAGAAAAAAAATTATTTTAAACAATGATAATATTCCGATTTTAGGTTGATATAGAGCGCAATACTATAAAGAAAGTAACTGCCAATTTTCAAAACGATTGGTTGAAAAGTTTTCAAACTAGCGTGTACGCAAGTTCGAAAAAAGTCGTTTTCAGAAAAACGCGTTTGAAAAAATAGTACCAAGATAAACAAGCAATACGGAGTCGCTAATATCTTCGGTGTTTTTCAAGGGAATTCTTCAAAAAATTCTTCAAAATTTTATAGTATATACTTAAATATATGTATAAAATATTCTCAAAATTTCAATAAATTGTATTAATTTTTTATACTATAAAAAAATTCATGAAAATCATTGAGAAAACGCTGTCCTATCCCTATTTCCCCCCTTAATGGCTTATAACAATAGAACGAGTCGAAATTTTCATTTAAAATTTTGGGAACATATTTTTCAATAGTTTTACTAACAATTTATGAAATTAAAAACAAATCGATTTTTTGAACCTTCTAACCCTATTTCCCCCCTTAATTGTCTATTTCATTTCCTATTTCTTCTTCCGGTATTATGATAACTTGAAAGATATCAATACAAACAATTCCGTTTCCTTGTATCCGTCCCCTGTTCTATAAGTGCCGTTCGTGTATATATACGCAAGATACTCATCCGGGTGGTAAAACCCCGTTCATCGTAGTTCCACGAATCCAGCTCCTGTGTATCTCTGTGATTCGTGGTCGATACGCGACGAGATGCGATCGCTGCAGTTACTTCTATGAATATTAAGCGAGGAGTCCTTGCGGTTACGATCCTACCACGACGAGTATCCTTCCGTTGCGGTTCAGATGGAACACGATTGTCGTACAGGGTACATACAGATAGTGCAGCAACATTCGCCTGTGGTATAAATGTATATTTGTCCGGGCCAGTCCGGGAGTTCAATTTGGGGATCGACGGTTATACCCCATCCTCCATTCCTCGTACGTATAATCGCGTTTGCTGGAGATAAGGGCTTCCGATTACTACTGGTTCGTCGGTAGTGGCCGGTTCTGGCAATTCTACGAAGAACCCACCACCCGTACGCATAAGTTACTCCGATAGGATTGCGTGCCGAAAACACGAATGTACAGTTAAACTTCTCGTGCTCCTGCTTTGGTATTCATAAAATTCTATTTGTTTAATGACTCAACCGAGCGATAACGGATGAATTCGTGTAATCATAATGATGACTGAACAAAGTATGAACAGTTGCGTCCGTTCGTGAGTGTGTACGGAAATTCAGAGCTAATTTGTGATATGAGCTTGCTACCTCTAGGGTAGCTTGACAAAAGTAAAGTGTCCATGTATAAAAAAACCATGATCTATGAAGATATGATTGTCTATCTATATGCGATAAGATCATTTAGGCCGATATACGATCTACGACGGCGCGCTAATGGACAATCAATGAAGTTAAATGAACATACGGTAGGAAATAACTTTAGCTTTCAATTGAAAAATAGTGATTGATCGAATGAATAATTCTTCGGTAATGTCTAAATTCTCTTTTCCATATGGCATTCCCCTGGTGTAGACACATCGCGCAGTGAGTGAGGAAAAAAAGAGACCGGATTTAAAATTCAGGGGATAATGCTCGAATTGGTACAGCGAGAGTGGACACTTTTAATCTCTCAAGGGGATAGCGCGAAGCGCCAACATCGAGCTACATCGTTTTCTCCTGGAATTCTGATGGCTCTCGAGGATACTCCAGTCAGATATCGAATGATGTATACAACGTCCGAACAAGGGCAACGGGGGAAGGGTGTACGGTGATGGTGCAGGGTTGCGAGAGAAGCTAGAAACAGAGACGGAGAATGAGATAAAGAGGCGAGAGACTACGTGGTCTTCTGGTGACCAGCCTGGTTATTCGTCCGTTGGTCGTTTGCCAATGCCTTCGGGGCAATGTTGAACCTGCTCGGGTGTTCAAGACCCGACCCTCTGCACGGTATATAACAAGCCCGTGCCTCCACGTCGAGATTCGGCCAGCTCGGTTCGATGGGCAACCCTGGCTACTCCCCTGGTCATTATGGAGTGGACAGGGCACGGCGTCCAAGTCGTGGGCCAAATCTAATCGGACACTCGAGTACGAGAAGGGTTGCAACGATTGGTGATTGAGGTACGCATTTGGGCATCGGTATATAGTGAACCCGGGTATACAAACGAAGAAAGAGGGAAAATTTTGCGAGTCATACCCCGGCGCGACTATGAAGCCGCGCCAGTAACATCGTTTCGCCGACTCGATACGCAGGGATAATATGCCGAGGGGATTCGAGAGTGTCCGAGCTATTTGATTAAGGTCGATAGGAGGATAATACCCTGGACTAATTTGTTGAGGGACATAGAACCGGCGAATCGTTTGATCCAGGTCCTTCACGAATAGGGAGAAGACTGTATATGTATACACGGCAGCAGAGAGCCTTAAGCTTGGAGAAACGTTCGGACCCTGAAAAGGAGGGTCATTTCCCACTTCCTAATTATCTTGTAATCTTAATATTATGTCAATCTTTTCGTAGATTCTTAGATTCTTAGGGTGATCTGGTTTATGTTCATGGAATACAAATATTGCGCAATGATATAATTGACCAGGGTCACGGTATACATTAGGGTGGTCAAATAAAATGACTAATTTTTTTTTTTCATCGATATAATAAAAATGTATTGTTTGGCATCTCAAAAAAACCCTCTGCAAGTATGAGCCCTTCATATTCAAATTAAGACGTCCCTCATCGCGAATTTTCATTTCCCATTTCAATAACATGGAAACATTTTTTTTTTTTACATTCTGGAAGCCGCAATTTTTATCTGAAATCAAACGAGGTTGGAATTTACTTTTATTATATGTCTCTCTTCTATATGAACCTAAATGCTATCAAAAAATTAGTAAATTGAATTTTTTACAGGGGTCAAAACAAAAAAGCATGATTTTTCGCAACCATTTTTTACAACTTTATTTGCAAAAAAAAAATTATTTTAAATAATGATAATATTCCGATTTTAGGTTCATATGGAGCGCAATACTATAAAGAAAGTAACTGCCAATTTTCAAAACTATTGGTTGAAAACATTTCAAACTAGCGTGCACGCAAGTTAGAAAAAAGTCGTTTTCAGAAAAATGCGTTTGAAAAAATACCGTACCTGAGTGACCGCTCGGTTACGCACGTGGCGCGCTCGGGACCTGAAGGAGAGCTACTCAGTTTAATGGCTTATAACAATAGAACGAGTCGGAATTTCCATTTTTTATTTTGGGAACATATTTTTCACTAGTTTTACTAACAATTTATGAAATTAAAAAAAAATCGATATTTTGAACCGTCTATCCCTATTTCCCCCCGTAATTTAAATATGAAGGGCTCATACTTGCAGAGGGTTTTTTGAGATGCCAAACAATACATTTTTCATTATATCGAGGGAAAAAAAATTATTCACTTTATTTGACCCACCCTAGTATACATATACCTTTTTCAATAAATTGACTCTCATCTTTAGTATTTTTAATGGGCTTTTTTCTGTTTTCTTTTTAGTCTTATTAATCCAGACTTCGTCAGTCTCCGATAATCTTCAATTTCCTGAAAATTGTATTACCCAATTCTCCAGAGTCTGTATACATTTGTAGTAATTTTCATTGACCGGGGATGGGGACGCGAGCGCTAATTCAAGAGAGAGATTTTTTTTTCCCTACGTCTAACAACGTTGAAAACATTTTTCGAAGCTTTCATACGAACGATTCATCGCGAGGAGTGGAGGGCAAGGAGCGAACGTACCGTATAGGGCTCTAAAACCAAGTGCACCCCTCTCTCCAAGGGATCGTAGCGGACCGAGATACCACCGGTTCGCTACGATCCCTCACTCCTTCCAATAAAAGCTGCAATAAAAGCTTGCAACATAATCCTCATTGGCGGAGTGCCCGTAAAGTAGAGTAACGCGACTCCGCAGCGTCTAAAGCCCTTTTGTCCTACGTTAGTTTCCATGGATATGTGTGCCCGCGCGCGCGTGTGTGTATCTACTCGTGTGCATCTGTGTGTCAACGGCCGGTGCTCCCTGCAATACTCGAACCCACCCTCCGGTCCAGCCCAATACCAGCCGTTCGTCACTCGCGGTGACTTTACGAGTTTCGTTCGAGTGGTAAAAAATGTTTTTCCCAACGTCCGAGCGGTGATCGACTTCGTCGAATTCTTCATTTAGCTAAGCGTCTGTTCAATTTGCGATAACCTTTCCGTTTCTGCAATATATTTCGGTGGTCTGATGAAAATTGACTTCTTATTCGTAGAAAATGTATGAAACTAACAACATGCGCAGGAATATGGACGTGAAATGCTGTAATAAATATAAATAAAATGTACTTAACAGAATTTTTCAACATTCGAATTGTTGAATTAATATGAGATATTCCGGATGATTTCAAATCACGTTTGGCCGAGCGTCTCCAGATGTTGTTCCCATTTTTTTTTTATATGGTTGTACTATCTCATAAGACAACACTCAACTTTATTGCAGTTATTATTTTTCATAAGATCAAGGAATTTTGGAAAATAGAATTTTCCAAAGATTGGCGGGACGACAATAGTCAACCTGAAACGTGATCCTACTGAGTGACTTACCGCCAGAGTATACCGACCAGACATTTAGTCTTTCGCTTTCTACACTGCCGGACGAAGATAATACTCGCTTTTATCACTGGTTGACCAAACTCCAATTGCGTTTAGAATGTTTGACTGGCCGGTGGCTGGTATGTTCCACTGTAACGCGATGCGAAATACTGACAAGGAAAGTACCCGAGGTGTCCCCCTCCGATTTTGTTAAAACTCATGTATTTTATAGAGCATTTAAAACTAAGGGACACGGATTTTTTTTATCGGCGGAAAAACGATTTCAAGGGGTGAAACCACCCCCTAAAGTTGCACAGGTCATAGAGCGATTTTGCAGTTTCACATACAAGCAGTGCATTAATTTTGATGAAACAAAAATTAAAATGTTCCTTATGCGAAGGAATGAAGAACCCATCAGATAATGAAAAAAATATATATATTTTAAGGGGTTGAGAAACCCTTGAACATCTACTTCATGCACCCTACATTGAAAACTTACGAATCGATCGGAATGAAAATTATGCAGTTTTATAGCGAAAATAAAATTAAAGTTCGCGTTTTTTCCATTGATTTTTGAGTTTTCGACCAAAACTCGGTGTTATTCGTAATCAGTGGAAAATTTCCGATCAAAAAGGTATCGAAACATTTAAAAAAAAAAAAAAAATCATTTTTTGCCCACCTTTTCGGAAACCTAAAAATGTCGAAATTTCAAATGGTCATAATTTGGCTCCCGTTTTATCGATTTAGGGGTTTGACGGGGGTTTTCAAAACGTCTCTAGTAGGGTGTAAGAAGTAGATGTTCAAGGGTGTTTCGACCCCTTAAAATATATTTTTTTTAATTATTTGATGGGTTCTTCATTGGGTTCTTCGCATAACAAATATTTTAATTTTTGTTTCATCAAAATCGATGCACTGCTTGTATGTGAAACTGCAAAATCGCCCTTTGACCTGTGCAACTTTAGGGGGTAGTTTCACCCCTTGAAACCGTTTTTCCGCCGATAACAAAAAATACGTGTCGCTTAGTTTTTAATGTTCTATAACATACATGAGTTTCAACAAAATCGGAGGGGGATACCTCGGGTACTTTCCTGGTGAGTAATCGGAAGTTTCAGAAGCGACAGTTCAATTCTCCAATTATTATTTTTTTTATGGTGGTTGATAGTTAGTAAGACTATTTTACGGCATTCATACCATTTACCTTAAGCCCCTAGCGTCATGTATCGTGGCAAATGGTGCAGCTAATCACAATGACGAATAAGCGATGACAGATTTCAGGTAAATATCTTTGTAATACCATAAAAAAAATATAGAACATATATTTATAATTTATTACAAGTTACAACTCCAACGTAACTCAACAGTGTGTATGCTATCACGAGTAAGTAGAAGGACAGATTCGAGTAAAGACCCGACGAACTGTTTCGTCCATGAGGTCTCGGTGTAACGTAACCATTAGTCATATTCGTGCTGTTCGAAGCAGTTCCATTGAAATTTTTTATCTGATTCTCTATCCAGTGGCGATAATACGGAACGTCCGAATATAATCCCGGCAATGCCGGTAGTGCGCAACCTTCTCCACCAGAAACAACGCCGGTTAAAACATTGTCGCACATCATGCTACCTCCCGAATCACCCTTGAAACATTTAACAGCATGATAATATTTGTACACGTAAGATAACACCATCGAGATATATGGGACAGGGTCAAACGTTACCTGACAGGCGTCTCTGAGTCCTTCCTCGTAACCGGCGCAAAACATTCCGGGCGGTAGATGCGTAACGTTGACCAAAAGTTCTTTGCAACGTGCTGGTTTCACAAGTGGCAATGAAACGTACATCAAGTCATTTGAAATTATTTTTCGCTTCTGAAAATGAAACAATTCGTAGTTTAGGCTAATACCAAGAAATTCATCAAATATGATTAAATAAATTATGATGAAGTGGAAAAGAATTTCAATGTCTACCTCGGCTAAGTAACCCCAACCACACACTAGGCACTCGGTCCCGGGTTTGGGAATAATTTTTTGCAATTTGGCAGCCTTCACGTAACTCGTATTTAGTTTTAATGGAGTCGTCAACTACAACATGGTGAAATAGTATTTTATTCTCATAACATTCCAGTTCGTCGTGGAAGTTCATGTCATGAAAAGCTGCTAGGTTTACTCACGATCAGCCTACAGAGTATTATAAAACATTAACTACCTGTAATAACGCTATGTCGTTCGTCAATGTCATCAGATCAAAATTAGAATGCATGATGATTGCTCCAACAGCGCGTTTTTGACTAAATTCGTGAGACTGATTGAGCTGAATTTGACCAGCGACGACTTTTATCGACCATGGTGAAATTTTACCGCCGCTAGAAGTTACATTGATAAAATTTACATTAATCGATACTGATATCGATAATTCTTGGGAAATAATTTTTCGTAACGACAGTGCTCTTACTTCTTGAACATGCAATGAGCCGCTGTAAGTATCCATTGATCAGCGATCACGCTACCACCACAAAAATGTACATCCGAATAACTTCTTCTCAATGATACCTAATACATTTGTCAATAATTTAAAAAAAAATAGAGATACAATCGAACGAATAATTGGATATTTACGATCGTGATGTCAATTACCTGATGGGGAAACTGTACAGGCGTTGCTTTCGTTCCATTCACTATGCGTGGATCCAATTTCGGAAGACTGACACCGACAGTCACCAAATTTCCATTGCTGCTACGTACTACAGAAAAATAATTTTTTCTTGGTTATTTATTACACTCCATCTTTAATCTATAGACTGAGTAGATTCGTGTATTCAACAGAGTGATTATTTTACCATCGCCGGTTAAGCACAAAAGTGAGGAGCACGAAATAATTAAAAATTGGAAGAAAATCGCGAGACGCATTTTGACAATTCGTTAGATACGTTAACACTTTCACTGTCGGGCGGCAACTCGTTTATCGTTATCGAAAGACTGACTTTGTACGCACCGAACAAGGGTTTTTATCGCAATCCCGTTATCGTCTGTTCATCTCGATCGTTAATTGATTAGACATTCTCCGCTTGGAATGCGGGCGCAAGTAAAATTTCCGGTGGAATTTCCAAATTTTGTTTTCGATAGTGCCTGATCGATAGCATTTAATGGAATGTCCACCAATTATGCAATGAAAGATTTAAGAAAATAGATACACACAAACAAACTTACTTGATCTGTATCGACGATGTATAAAAAAAAATACTTCGTCAGTCGTTTACAAGATAATACAAAACTGGATATTTCGGATTCAATATAGCGATTGTGCGATATCGTTTTGTTTGATTGGGTCTCGGAATTCCCCTTGTTTTCATTGTCCATCGCGTCATCTTTGTAGATTAAGTTGCAGCACCTCCTATCAGCGATTCCAATCGATTTTATGAAATACATTGGAATTAGTTCGGGAAGTTTGAATGACACAAGCCGGATAGAACATTGCGACAGAAAGGGAGAAACTTATCCAGTTGTATCTTGTCGTGTATAAACACGTATCCTCGCTTACACAAATTTGCAGAGAGAGGCATATGTGCTTATCACAATTGTCTTTATTATCCAGTGAAATCTACCGGTTCACCACTCATTGATTCTATGTTCGACAAAACCGACCGTTAGTACGGCTACTCTGATTAAATGTTTACGTACGGCTGTTTAAATTTGTGGCATTCGGTAAAAGGTCGCACTGTAAAAAATATCCTTCCGTTGGATGTTCGCAAGAGTCAAGAATTAACTTACCTACATCTGGCACACAATTGAGCGTGGATAAAATCGAAATCTGCTACGGGGTAAGGAAAATGATTCCGAAAGGGTAAACCCAGGGCAGTGATTATTATTAAATGTACTGGCCTCGTGGACGGCGTCGCATAATCGAGGACGTAGCTATTACCAGGTACGAGACATGTAATGAGCAATTTTATTATAATATATATATATCGTCTCGTTCTCGTCGCGTATAGCGATACACATTTAGATTACAGTAATCGCCGAGGTAACAGCTCCATTTAAGGAGCACGCGGTATACAATTTCTTCATTTAATATTGTCAACACTAATAAAAAAAAGTCAATACAGATTGATGAAAGATGATGGTTGAGTCAAGAATTTTGATTTTTTTCACTTTATACATATCTCAAAGGCAAAGAAAGCTTTTTTCAACAAAAAAAAACACTATCGTGTGTCACCATATTTTTATTATTGTGCGAGACACTCAACATGATAGGTTTTTCGAAATTTTCATGAAAATTACAGAAAGACGATTGAAAACTGAATATAAAAAATAGGACCAACTGATATGATCAGAAGTTTTTTGTTTTTCAAGTGATCGATCTTCGTTGTTGAGTGGCGACTCGATACGGAAAGGATCTTTCGAGGATTTTATCATCTCGTCTTACGAGCAAGGTAAGTCGGTGTCAACTTCTCAATCACAAAAGTAGTATTGCATTATATCGACGTGCCGACATACACGAAGGTGTGCGAGGCGTGTGCCGTGCGTGGTTTGTACGACAACGATATTTAGGATCGCGATGCTTCACGCTCTACTAGATATCTAGGTCCCGGGAAAGACCGCGTGCTTGAACTCACGCGCGCGCGCGCGCGCCAGCTCGAACCGCTTTGCGATTAAGATCGGGATTATGTAATCGAATTCACGTGGTCAGTGCAACGGGTATGTGTGTGCGTCTAAAATATACGTACGTTCGATGCTAAGGAGGTGGTGATACGCGGATTCTTGCAGGGGCGTGAGTCTCTCATTGAACACGATAATACTTATACGTGGGCGTCACGCACGAGCATTGAGTGGTGCGAAAAAATAAAAAAAATATCTATAGAATCGGACATCACGAAATTACAGAAAATAATAGATATTTTACCGCTATGCGAGTGGAAAAACTGGGACAAAAAACAAATGGTAATGCATTATTCGGAAACGAACTCAGGATCGCCATATTACAACATGAACGCCCACACGATATGACTCAGCATTTTCATTGCTTCAACAGAGATACAGTTCGCACCCTCTCCGTACTCGAGTCACTATTTTAACCTTTTAAAATGTCATTATTTTCATCGGATTTTTCTTTTCGTAAATATAAATTTTCATTTTTCATTACTATTACTCTCAGCCTGCAGAAAACGTTGTATAATTTTTGTTTCATAGAGAATATCGATGCTCCATCGATGAAAATTAAATCGTGAATACAATTCTTCACATTTTTCACAGCGTTACATTAACATTACCGGTATATTTAGCTCTAATTAAATTGAGCTGGAAAAACAGCGATTTCTTGGAGTAGGTACAAACGTTAATTTTATCGAGAAATCGAGTTTAATTCTCGCTTCCCGAACCGTAGCTATACAGTATCGTATAAAGATTTTATAGTCCTAGCGGAGAGTTCGCTGAGGCTTTTCATCATAAAATCCCTCGTCCGTTATATACGACGCGATATATTATAGCGAGATTTTATGATGCAGCTCCGTGGTGCGTGTCGCTTATGCTTTACGAGCTATAAAGCCACGCGTCGATCTTTCGCCTGGATCAACAAGAGGCTCGCGCGAGTGAGACTTTCATTTGCCAAAATTTCATAGCGATTTTATGTGAGATACCGCGAAGAACCGGATATCGATTGATTCAATGGTTCAAGGGTCCGTCGATCAACCAAAGTGACGAAATCGTTTTATTTCTTTGAAACACAAAATTCCTAATAAATCTTTGATCAATAACATAATAAATTTTTTCTCGATTTTTTTTTTCTACATTATTATAAAAAAGGAAAGGCAGTATTTATTAAGCTGATCAGTCAATGCTGCTATAGCTTTGCAAGTATAATATTAAAATCTCTCTGCAGAAACAATATCCCAACATTCACGACTTTCTCTCAATTTCCATTAAATCTACATTTTTTCATGAAACCGAACGAACTAATCGTAAAACTGACGACTACGACGATTATCGATAACGAATGGAATAGTACATTGAAAAAATTCGTTTGATCGACATTGATTTTCATCGGTTTAAGGAGGGAAATAGGGTTAGACGGTTCAAAAAATCGATTTTTTTTATTTCATAAATTGTTAGTAAAACTATTGAAAAATATGTTCCCAAAATTTTAAATGAAAATTCCGACTCGTTCTATTGTTATAAGCCATTAAGGGAGGAAATAGGGTTAGGACAGTGTTTTCTCAATGATTTTCATGAATTTTTTTATATTATAAAAAATAAATATAATTTATTGAAACTTTCAGAATATTTTATACATATATTTAAGTATATACTATAATATTTTTGAAGAATTTCCTTGAAAAACACCGCAAATATTAGCGACCCCATATTGCAGATCACTATCAGACTCAGCATTTTGCTATTTTTTCAAACGCGTTTCTCTGAAAACGATTTTTTTTAAACTTGCGTGCACGCTAGTTTGGAAAGTTTTCAACCAATCATTTTGAAAATTGGCAGTTACTTTCTTCATAGTATTGCGCTCTATATGAACCTAAAATCCGAATATTATCCTTATTTAAAATAATTTTTTTTTTCAAATAAAGTTGTAAAAAATGGCAAAAAATCATGCTTTTTTGTTTTGACCACTGAAAAAATTCAATTTTCTTTTTTCTCTAGAGCATTTAGGTTCATATAGAAGAGAGACATATAATAAGAGTAAATTCCAACCTCGTTTGATTTCAGATGAAAATTACGGCTTCCAGAATGTACGCAAAATGCTGAGTCTGATTGTGACCTGCAATATGGGATCGCTAATATCTTCGGTGTTTTTCAAGGAAATTCTTCAAAAATTTTATAGTATATACTTAAATATATGTATAAAATATTCTCAAAGTTTCAATAAATTATATTCATTTTTTATACTATAAAAAAATTCATGAAAATCATTGAGAAAACGCTGTCCTAACTCTAAAATCGGAATATTATCATTATTTAAAATAATTTTTTTTCCAAATAAAGTTGTAAAAAATGGCAAAAAATCATGCTTTTTTGTTTTGACCCCTGTAAAAAATTCAATTTTCTATTTTTTTGATAGCATTTAGGTTCACATAGAAGAGAGACATATAATAAGAGTAAATTCCAACCTCGTCTGATTTCAGATGAAAATTGCGGCTTCCAGAATGTACGCAAAATGCTGAGTCCGATTGTGACCTGCAATATGGGGTCGCTAATATCTGCGGTGTTTTTCAAGAAAATTCTTCAAAAATGTTATAGTATATACTTAAATATATGTATAAAATATTCTCAAAGTTTCAATAAATTATATTTATCTTTTATACTATAAAAAAATTCATGAAAATCATTGAGAAAACGCTGTCCTAACCCTATTTCCCCCCTTAATTCATGAATGCACTTTTAGCAGGGAAAAATGTGAACTTAACGATGGAAGAGTTACGTACGTCCACATTTATAATGGATGCATATACATGGTATCAAACAAGAAATTGCGTACCGTGACTCACGTGCGCGTAATTACAAGAGTTAAAAAAAAATTCTCATTGCGGAGATATAACTAGACGCATTGAACGGAAAGGATGTAAGGGGGTCAAGATTAGAAAAAAAAATATAGCTGAGGAATCACGAGAGCCACCTAATTATCCATACGTGCATACATCTTTTATTTTATTCAATGGATAACGAAGATTATGTGACGTGTATACACTATATTCATATCTTCGTGCGAACTGTCATCCCTCATTTAGTTCGGGATACATTCCGACGCGCGTTCGATACTCGTCAACATCGTAAACGTTATGTTTTATGATGCCAGAGAAATACAAAGTGATTGGTCACGTCATTCTATATTTCGCTCACTCTGAGAACTTAATAATTTTACTGAATCACGTCGCGCACGCACATTGAAAACGTTACGAAATTATGCGATTCGATATGAGATTGCATTTTGTGAAATTTTTTATAAGATACAGGCGATTTATGTAAGCGCGCTTCGTGTGCAATTATTTTGCTGCATTTGTCATTTATAAATATAAACTCGATTCTGTATGTCTTTATCGGTAAATATAAATTGTTTTCATGATACTCCAGTATTTTTCGTGTACTGTTGAAATTTTCTAATTACCTGAAAACTAATCCTGACTCGACCGAATTGCGGGGGTTATCGGCAGTCAGAATTTTCAACAAAAAAATTGTTTATTGTCATTTTCGTAATGAACATATATTTAAGTATATACACAGAAAATTTCATGTCAATCCGACAAACATTTTCGAATTTACACGCATTTTTGTAAAGACGTCTCGGAGCGTTTGAACGTGATTTTGAAAGTTTCAATGAGTTTTTCTCAAAACTGTGTTTTCAAAGTCAGTGAAGCAAGATTCCTCGGAAACGGCTAAACCGATCAGTCGAAGGTTTTTTCTCGCCGATAAAGATTTTCCATTTTATAAACAATTTAAGGCCAACATTTTTGTCAAAAATCGAATTTTTTCTTCGAGAAGCCGCCATTTTGATATAAATTAATATTTTGCTTATTCCCTCAATTAAATACTACATAACACCTTATACTAACGAAATCTTTTTTGTTTTTTTCATCTTGGATGATCCAATCCAGAGATAATCACTGCAAGACGCCTTTTTTAGAGGTGCTTCCGGAGATCGGCAATAGCATCTATAAAAATCATTATTTTTAGAAATAAAAAATATGAAAATAAAGTCACAAGTTACTACAGTATGTAAATAAATTTTTTCGTTAATAAATTAAAATGTCTTTCGAGGAAAAATTCTTGAGAAATGGCTTTCTTTTCGATCTCCTGACTGCGTATAACACGTTAACCATCGTATCATTATACTGCCCAAGAAAATTCCCGTCCAAAGACACTAAAAATACCTCAATTTTTTTTCAATACAAAATAAATTGTTCTGCGAAAATTTTGTTGTGGGTTTTATTTGTATATAAAAGAAGTATTGTACCGAGTTTTTTCACAATAAAATAATTCAAAATGGCGGCTCCAGCTCCCGCCAAAGAAGGCTCGAAGTGATGTGCGCGGTACCTTCTCTACAGCCTCACCAAGTGGTCTGAAATAAAAAAACCAAAAAGATTCTTGAATTAGATGAAATTTGTGGGGCCCTATTGGTTTCCGATTTTCAAAAAAGCCCTTTAAAACAAAATGGCGGCCGTTTAGAAAAAAAACTAATTTTTTCATACTTGCCATTTCGGCTGCCATTGGCGGTCATTCTGTTTTAAAGGGCTTTTTCAAAAATCGGAAACCGATAGGGTCCCACAAATTTCATCTATTTTAAGAATCTTTTTGGTTTTTTGATTTCAGACCACTTGGTGAGACTCTAGAAGGTACCGCGCACATCACTTCGCGCCTTCTTTGGCGGGAGCTGGAGCCGCCATTTTGAATTATTATATTGTGAAAAAACTCAGTACAATACTTCTTTTATATACAAATAAAACCCACAACAAAATTTTCGCAGAATAATTTATTTTGTATTGAAAAAAAATTGAGGTATTTTTGGGGTCTTCGGGTGGGAAACTTCGATTAAGTTCGTGAATCACGAGTCAAGCGTAATAAACACACCCATCAAATTATTGTGTAATAAGCTGTTAAATAGATTCAATCAATTTGACATTATCACGATAATGATATATGACGTACTATTATAAACTCGGCAACAGTTGCCTCTAGTACTGAAGTTGGGACTGTATCTTGGATTATTATTGCGCCGTAAAAAAATGCGATACGAAATCAGACGAAAGTACGTGATTTACAGATCAACGCTTTGAGGCTGCAGTAAATAAAAATAAAAAATACATATAAATTAATGCCATTATTGGATTGGTAATGAATTTGAGACAATAACGAATGTTCTTATTATTTTTTATCGTTATTTATTCAACGCCCGAAAGAAAAGCCAGTAATGGAAATCGATGAAACTCGTTCGCAGCAGGACAGCAAGCAAGAAGCGAAGATAATCAAGAGAGCGAGTGTCGTCCAACTCTGACCATAATTTCCATGACGAAAGTTTAACATCAGAACGTAAATGTTGATTCAATCATTTGTTATACACTTGTAGTCAGATTTTTGTGTCATATATTGTCAAACAAACGAGAAATTACATAATGAAGATGTGTTTATTTGTAAGAATATACATTTTTTTTCTGTTTTTCGAACTTATGCAAGTCCGTTGAGTCATCGGTTCAATCACTTATGCACAGCGCATAAACACACGATATACAATACTTTACTATTGTTACTAACTGCATGTATTTTATGCTAATCATTATTAAATGTTTTATCGGTGTAGTATATATTCGTCGCAACGCTTGGGACGCGGTGAAATGGGAACACTATAAGGTTTTACATACGATTGTTTGCTACATTACGATATATATCCGGTGTTACAGGATGATTCTATGTATCAGAATCGTTCTCATATTCGTACTCATCATTAAATTATATCCTCACTCCCAGGTACTTACGCGTCGTTATAATTAAAAATAAATAATCTTTCTCAAACATACAAAAAAACTCACGTATACTACTTAATTGGTCTATTATCTTTGAAGACGTATACACGAGTATGAGAGCTAAATGTGTCATTCTCATTGTTATTACCTTGCAGCTTTGCCAGCAGATTTACGCTCAGGTACAAATTATTTTAACCTTTTGTTTTAAGGGTGGAAATAGGGTTAGACGGTTCAAAAAATCGATTTTTTTTTATTTCAAAAATTGTTAGTAAAACTATTGAAAAATATGTTCCCAAAATTTTAAATGAAAATTGCGACTCGTTCTATTGTTATAAGCCATTAAAGTGAGTAGCTCTTCTTCAGGCCCCGAGCGCGCCACGTGTATAACCGAGCGGTCACTCATTTTTTCAAACGCGTTTTTCTGAAAACGACTTTTTTTCAACTTGCGTACACGCTAGTTTGAAAAGTTTTCAACCAATCACTTTGAAAATTGGCAGTTACTTTCTTCATAGTATTGCGCTCTATATGAACCTAAAATCGGAATATTATCATTGTTTAAAATAATTTTTTTTTTGCAAATAAAGTTGTAAAAAATGGCAAAAAATCATGCTTTTTTGTTTTGACTCCTGTAAAAAATTCAATTTTCTATTTTTTTGATAGCATTTAGGTTCATATAGAAGAGAGACATATAATGAAAGTAAATTCCAACCTCGTTTGATTTCAGATGAAAATTGCGGCTTCCAGAATGTACGCAACATGCTGAGTCTGATTGTGACCTGCAATATGGGGTCGCTAATATCTTCGGTGTTTTTCAAGGAAATTCATCAAAATTTTTATAGTATATACTTGAATATATGTATAAAATATTCTCAAAGTTGCAATAAATTATATTCATTTTTTATACTATAAAAAAATTCATGAAAATCATTGAGAAAACGCTGTCCTAACCCTATTTCCTCCCTTAAGCAAATTGATGTCAGGACGCTGCCACGTCTCTGGATGTTCTCGCCTTTCGTATGATTAACGAATTTTTAAAATTCAGTGCCCGAAAAAAAATGAAATCCAATGCGGCTATGTAGTACGATGAGAAAAATCATCATAATCTCATAAATTTACGGTTAAACCAGGGAAAATTAACATTTACAGAAAAATCGAATCATTAGGTCTCGCGGCAATTGATTCTCCAGAACCTAATGATTTAATTTTAGCCTGAGTATTGTCCAGCTCTGAGTATGATCTGGCTGAAAATGTTAATCTCTCTCGCATTCATGTGTCACTTGGTAAATTTTTACATTGTCTCAAATTGTGAATTTTGAACGAAAAAAAAAAAATACTCGGAGTATAGGGTCTTTCAGTCGAGATCCGCAAGTGGATAACAATTAATATCCATGAATTGGAAAGGCTCATTTTTCCTATTAACGTGCATCTATCTCCTGCGACGCGAATCTTCCATTAAATCAAATTATTATATTCCATTAAGCCCTCTTTACACAGGGGAAAAGAGGTAAAAAGGAGGAACACTCTTTTCACAATTGTATTTTTATCGACTCATGTACCGCACACCGGCAAGTCAATTTACCGGACGATAAATTGTGCCAATTTCAATCTATATACACGCGTACGTTTGGCTTTTGATAATTGCGAAACGAGTTTTCCACAGAGACCCGATGGCGAATCGCCGAGAAGCCGAGTTCGATGAGCTGATAATCCTTGTGGATCAATCATATTTTTTTTTTATTTTTTTTTTTTTATTTTTTTTTTTCGAGCTACTATTCGTCGATCCGGTTCGGAGTTTGTATCGATCATAAGAAGCAAAGTTGCCCGATTGTAATCGAGGTCAGCGTGTGACCAGAGCCGTTCGAAGGTGGTCCAGTATCCGCGGAAATGGACGGCGATCTTTACGAGTCTCTTTTGGCGAAAGGCTACTCGAACTGGACGTTCCTTGAATTTTTTTTTTTTTCAAGGTCACTCGTTCGATTCCGTCTCGATCACTCGTTGACATGCGCCAGCCGGCGACCTCGATGCTTCGACTTCCGGTTTGCCTCCGTATCAGTATCCGTTCGTCCGATCTCTGCTATATCTTCGTTTTGCCTTAGTAGAAATAGGCGAGGAAGCCTGAAACAGCGAGCGAAATACGAACTCGTGTGTGTAATTTTTTTCTTTCAAGATCCAATAACATATGTACACGTGTCTCAGTTTACGCCTACAACTGATACTACCGAAACTAATTGTTAATTCATTGACGGAAAGATTGAAAGATAAAATGAAAAGACGCGACGACCAGTTTGCCTTGGATGTTTTCGAACCTCCTGACTGCATTCAAATATCCAAAATTACTGAAGGTCGCTTTCAGCATTCCGTTAATTTTGTGACGTCTTTTTTATAACGAGCCAGTCCATACGCGGGCGAAAAGTTGGTATAATTTGTAATTCTAAAAACTGTATCTGTATATATGCTAATTGTAATTCAAAAAACTTTATACCGTATATATGCTAATTATACGATATCATGTCCGTTAGCGAGCAATCGTATTGACCTTACAAATTACGGAAATGAAAGTCACCAACGAGATCGGGTTCTTGGCGAAATTTTCATAATCCTTGAAGATCACTTCTCAAGGTCACTCTTGGCAATACACGAATCCTAGCTTATGATTTTTTTTCGGCAACAGAACACGCAGATCGTGCGTGTAATTTTTTTTACCATATATTCCGGCGACGTGCAAAGACTTGGTATTTATTGATCGAGAGGTATTAGGAGGGACGCGATATTCAGAGCAGAATGTAAGACACTGTCACTTTCGAGAGTTTGGAATTGGAAAGTTAAAATCTCGCATGATCTACTCCCCCCCCTCTCCCCGCCCGCGGACCGATAACAAAATTACCTTGTAAATGTACATGTGACATTACATGCGGACAGTGAGATTTGATATCGAGACATCGCGTAAACCTATGCATTAGTTCCACGATAAATAGTCTCGATCAAATAGTCAGTCATGCCAGACAGGAAGTTCGAGTGTTTTATATACATGTATTGTATAGTATTAAGTATAGGAAGTATTGGAAAGCGACGAACTTGACCACGAAGCAAGTTCAGAGATCGTTGATCCCGTTACAAATCGAGTCATTAAAGCCCGATGATATAGCCCTGGGGAGATTTGTTCCGAGGGTCACAAAAGTCGAGACGTGATCTTCTCATCTTGCGCGACCTTGCAATTTTTACGTATATACATCTATACAACATTATACACGACGACCTCGCGTAACCCATTACGCACACGTATATAACATAACTACGTATATAAAACCGTTGTATGTGTGAATGAGGAAGGTTACGGATAAACGGGTTTAAGATGCCCCGAGGCCGGTATATACTCCGCGGACTCGGGCAATTCGCTTTTGCGGGCTCAGTTCGTGTCCGATCGAGATAGAAGGTGTAATAAGAACGAGATGATATTCATCGGGGAGAGAGACATGTTAACTACCGGAGGATGATGGCATAATGGTTTCATGTTGCGGAAAGATTAGTCAATTTTGTAGCTCTTGAAATGTTTTTGTGCTGCTTGCAGCGTGATACAATTTGTTTTTTCTTCAATAATGTACAAATATACCTGATGAGTAAAACGATTTAATGGATTAGGATAATGGAATGTGAAGATTAGAAGAAAAATCCGCTGGATACATATTGTCCCGAGTCTTCGTGGATATCCGAGATAATTGTCAACCTACATCCGTCAAAGTCACATTTCAACGTAACAAATTGTTAAATATGGCGGGAATTTGATAAAGATATGTCAATGTATAGGGGAGCGGGAAATCTTAAGACGGCGATTGATGCGAGGAGAAGATTATATTAGGTTGAAGACGATTATCTTAATATCATAAAAGGATTGAAATTATTTTTTGTTCACTCAGCTAACATTCATTTTCCTTCGCTAGGTACGCCACAATTGTCCAGTTAACGTTTCAAGGTTATGACACGAAAAGAAACAACTGTGCTTGTTACACTTCAATGGTAACATAAACGTGCGCGAATCGTCATTATGTCATTGCGTTCACCACAAAGCGCAACATCCGTCTTACATCCGGGTGCGGGAGGTGTGGATTACAAGGAAAATTGTGCGAATGGTTTTTACATTTATTTTTCCAACCTTGGCGAGAATTGTTAATCGCGTGCTGTGTTTTATTCTTTCCGTTTTTATCATTACATTATGTTATGATGTTATTTAACGAGTTTCCAACTATTCACAGAGCTCGTTGCCCATCGGTTGATGCATTTTTTTTTCTTTTCAACCAACAGAAATTTGCCACACGCGCGACTCCGTTGTTCTCAGACAATCTTCGGCGCAGACACGTTAGGCACGTATTACAATTTGTTAAACCACACAATGTCCATGTTCCTTAATCCCTTTTGGCAGTGTTTCGATTCTACAGGATTCAGCATTTATCGCAGTACTCGTGAAACTAGTACCAGGAGTTTGGTACCAGGAGTTTGTTAAACTTGGCGTGGAACATAAATAGTTTATTCGTGAATTCGTGTATTGTTGTCGTGATTTGAATAATTCTATATTATATATATATATATATATATATATATATATATATATGTATGTACCATATTGAGAAATGGGAACAGAGCGGAAATGAAGATAAGGATGATCCAACTGTGTATAAATCGCAGGTTATGTATAGCATAAATAATTTAATGAGAGTAATACTACGTCGTGTGTTCTACCACTACCGGATACGTTTTTCTATGTACACATTACGAAGAATGGACGCCTCAGAGCGAATTTCCAGTGTATCTGTTTATGATCTCCCAATTTGCTCTATTTTTTCGTGTCTCCGTTCGTTGGCAACCCATTTTTCTTTGTTTTTGTGCTCTTTTCGACTCATTGTCCCGGCGAATTACCTGCGTTGGGTGGCACAAAGCCGAAACCGCTTGCTCCAACGATAACGCCACTGGTATCGGCGTTGTTTGGCGCTGGTCCAGCTGGAAATAGTACCGGGCCTGTAACGAAAGAAACAAGAAAAGAGGGTTTAATGCGAGAGCATTAGTCACGTGTACCAGAG
Source organism: Oxytorus armatus (assembly GCA_958009045.1). NCBI lineage: Eukaryota > Metazoa > Arthropoda > Insecta > Hymenoptera > Ichneumonidae > Oxytorus > Oxytorus armatus. The sequence continues at coordinate 19,799,143 of OY253749.1, read as the reverse complement.
ACTTGTAGAACTAAACGAAAACGTCTAGAATGATGAGGGACCGGAATTAACAGTGGGTAACCGCAAGTTATCACCGCTAAAGGCTATTTCTTCTCATCTCACCAAGTTTTCTGTATCTTCATGATACATGAAACGAATGATTCACCGTGAAGACATTAATAGTGCCGTTCGTGGTCCGTCTACTGTTATTTCTAATTATAAGTTCACAAGACTAAATTTCGAGTATGATTATTGTCGAAAAAAATATGGAAAAATGAGGTTTCACGAAAGATCTCTCGTATCGTATTGATGTATATGAAGTTCCAGGAGATCAGACGCTTAATAGGCGAGACCATAAAAAAATGTTACTAGCTTCATCAAATTTTGCAATATTTTCAAGTAAAATACGTAAGTTTACCATTAGTTAAATTGTACTAATCCATTTCATACGCGACACCAATATTGTAACATTATTTATAGAAATTTTTTCTCTGAACATTTCAATGTCAGACTACCCGCGCACTGAAACAAGCTATCCTTAAAAGTCGTTCATTGTCAATGGCCTTCGCGACAGTGATTATATAGATCAGAGGACAATGCAGAATTCGCGACGAGATTCCATCCACTGAAGCATAAAGGTTTTCCGCAAGGAGACAAGACGCCCACTGATTCTCGTAAGTTATCGGTTTGTTTATACGCATCAACGAGAGAAAATACGGAAGATCTTAATGGATGAGAGAACGAGTCTGTCGGATAATCAACGAGTAACCATTAATTAAATCGATATCTCCAATGGCCAGTGCCAACATTACGCAATGAGTTTTATTATGTAAATCGTTAAACGTTCCTTGAAGTTTAATCAGCAATGTAGAAAGTCACGGAGTTCTTCTGGTTGTACAGTTATAGCAAATCGTATTGCATAAATCCTTGTCCTTGCACACTTCATTGAACGTTTTTTTTAATTTTTTTTTCAAATCTCACCTGTGTTGGATCTGGCATCTCGAAGACCCGAACTCTGCTGAAGATAGGGTCCGAATCCTGCGAACAATTGACTATAGTCCTGCGCGCTGACTGCGCTTATCAGGATGGCCAGAACGACCGCGACTAGTGCGATCTGAAAAACAATATAAACAATAGAATGAATAGTTTAAGTCGTTTATTGATTGATGCGTTGGACTAAAACACTCAAGCTGAACTATTCTTAAGGATCGATATTCTAATGGCAAGTAAAAATCGAGTTTCGATAATCTCATCTAATTAATTCGAAATCACTCGCGGTAGCGATTACGAGCAATTCAACATAGATACGTGCGAGAAAATCTCGTAACCGAAACGTATAAAATGCACATACGTCACGAGCACGATATACCATTGGATAAATACATGAATACATAGGTAAATCGATTAAAGTTTTGCGAGCTGCAATCCATTAGTTCTAACGACCATCCATAGCGATAGTCATGCCGCTAAACTTCGCAAGGAAAGTTGGCACATTCCCGATTATCTTTATGCATTTACATTATATGCATATATAGGAAAGTTGTGTCCACCGTGTTATAGACCCTTGGAAAACTAATTCCCCGATCCACGAACGATATCAAAGAACTAGAATATCCTCGTAACAAGAAATATATCGAGTATGCTCTTCGAAGTCTTTAGTTTCAGACACTTAACTCGACCACGTACTCTATATCACTCTATCGACATCACAGTAAACATTACTACACGTGTGTCTGGAAAAGCATTACCGATCAGTGAAACTACTTCAATGGGAACCGAAATGCCTGGTAATGTAGGTACATGGTAAATAAATTGGCTTCTGGGAAGTGTCGGTATAAGATCTCATAAATTACGACTAATCGAAACACACGCGTCTATCACCTCTCCCGCAGATAATTCATAAATCTTGCATCAGGAGCAAGGCGAGAATTCTTTGGAAATCAATGAGGTCACCTCACTGTCGTAAACGAAATGTTACTATCGTTTTAACCCATTCAACATCTACTTAACGAAAAATCTATATCAGTATACGAATATTCAATAACATTCACTTCTCACAAGGGTAAGGTTTTAACCGTAAGAAATTAAAGTCCCATTTGTCTCAAGTCCCATGTATAACTCCCATCGTGCTTAAGTCTCATCCTGCTTAACTGCCTACGTGTAAAACTCCCATGGCGTTCAACTCTCGTCGCGCTACTTCAGTTTTGGAAATGGGCAGTTAAGCATGATGGGAGTTAAGCGTCCGACAGTTAAACGGATCTCGGGTTCGATCGAACTAATTTCCAAAACTGAAGTGGCGCGACGAAAGCTGAACGTCATGGGAGTTTTACACGAAGGTCGTTGAGCAGGATGGGACTTAAGCACGATGAGAGTTATACATGGGACTTAAGCACGATGAGAGTTATACATGGGAATTAAGCACGATGAGAGTTATACATGGGACTTAAGCACGATGAGAGTTATACATGGGACTTAAAACACCTGGGACTTTAATTTCATACGGTTAAAATCTTCCCCTCACAAGCACGCACTGTTGTCACGGATAATGCTAGAAACTTAATGTTTAGCCTCAATGAAGTCCTTAATGAACTCCATCAGGGGTTGATACCAAGGGGGTTGTTAACGGGGGTTGATACCAGGGGGGTTGTTAACAGGGGTTGATACCAGGTCTTGAAGCCAGTCAATTAAAAAAAAAAGTTTTGTTTTCTCTTATGCACTAAGATGGTGCAAGAATCATAAGAATCAACAAGTCCCGTATATAACTCTCATCGTGCTTAAGTCCCATCCTGCTTAACTGCCTACGTGTAAAACTCCCATAGCGTTCAACGCTCGTCGCGCTACTTCAGTTTTGGAAATGGGCAGTTAAGCATGATGGGAGTTAAGCGTCCGACACTTAAACGGATCTCGGGTTCGATCAAACTAATTTCCAAAACTGAAGTAGCGCGACAAAAGCTGAACGCCATGGGAGTTTTACACGAAGGTCGTTATGCAGGATGGGACTCAAGCACGATGGGAGTTATGCACGGGACTTGAAACACTCGGGACTTTAATTTCATACGGTTAAAAGCTTCCCCTCACAAGCACGCACTGTTGTCACGGACAATGCTAGAAACTCTATGTTTAGCCTCAATGAAGTCCTCAATGAACTCCATCAGGAGTTGATACCAAGGGAGTTGATAACAGGGATTGATACCAAGTCTTGAAGTCAAGTAATTAAAAAAAAAGAAGTTTTGTTTTCTCTTATACACTAAGATTGTGCAAGAATCATAACGTTAAAACTTCCAATCGACCCGACGTGAAAACGGCGTCGATCTATAAACTTTAACAAGCGCAATGTAAGTTAATATCGTACGAAGCGCTCAATCGATCACGTATTACGATTCCAATGTAGCAAGGGAAAAAAAACCATCCCGTCGCGTTTTCAATGAGAGGCCTCTAGGCTCGAAACAATGGTAATAAACTCCACGATGTTGTGCTCGCGATCGGCTCACGTATTATCCGTAATAATTATAATTAACGGCAATAGAGTGAGAGAGCGTGGGGTGTGTGTGTGTGCTGCGAGATGGTGAGCGCCGCCAGAGGAGAACGTGCACTCTCCGCGTTCACGGATATATAGGCGTAACAATATACATTTATCGAAGTATCGAGGGGGGAAAAGGCAACCGCGTAAATTATGCGTTAACTATTTTATTTTCAGTACATTATTTATTATTGACCCGAGCACAAAAGTCTTACGTCGTCGCGTATATATACCGTATGTCAAAGGAAGAGAGCCTTATAGACAATCCGTTTTTAACGTCCGAAGAGCCAGATATATTGCACAAATTTAACGTGTCAGGTGAAGAGACATCGCAGCGTCTCGACGTTAAGTAACACACGAAAAAGTGACAAGTGTCTTTTATATAATAATAAACAGCAACCACTTTTAGCGTCGAACGATCTAAGCTATATTCCAGTAAAAGTGCTGGAATTTCATGACTTTCGCTGGACCATCGAGAGTGGCCTTTTTCACGAACGGTGAATTCGACATACGAGGTCTGTTCAATAAGTATCGCGAATTTTGAATTTCCACGGGCTACGTATATTCGATTTTCGATTTTTTTGTAGCGTTAGGTTGGTACTCGTGTCCCTCACTTATGCTGAAAAAATTGGCCATTTTGAATGTTTAGTTAATTGTTGACAGCTGTTTTGGTTAGACGTGTTTTGGCTTGTCTTCGATTTTTGCCTATACCAAAAAATGGATCAAAGAATCTGTATCAAATTTTGTGTGAAAAACAAAATTAAGTGCGCGGACACATTCCGAATGTTGATTGTGGTATATGGTGAAGCTACCTTGGACCAAAGCAACGTTTATGGGTGGTACAAAATGTTCTCAGAGGGCCGAGAAGATGCGAACAACGAAATGCGTTCCGGACGCCCGAGCACATCAACAACAGACGAAAACATTGATGAAGTGAAGAAAATAATACTGGCCAATCGTCGAATCACCGTTAGAGAAGTTGCTGATGAACTAAACATATCGATTGGCTCGTGCTATTCAATTTTTACCAATGATTTGGGCATGAGACGGGTCGCCGCGGAATTCGTGCCAAAATTGCTGAATTTCGAACAAAAACAGTGTCGCGTTAACATTGCTAAGGAACTGTTGGACTCGGTCCGCGACGACCCAAATTTGCTCCAGAGGGTCATAACTGGTGACGAATCATGGGTTTATGGTTATGACGTGGAAACCAAAGTTCAATCATCGCGATGGAAGCTGCTTTTTTGGAATAGGCAAAAATCGAAGACAAGCCAAAACATGTCTAACCAAAACAGCTGTCAACAATTAACTAAACATTCAAAATGCCCGATTTTTTCGGCATAAGTGAGGGACATGAGTACCAACCTAACTTCACAAAAAAATCGAAAATCGAATATACGTAGCTCGCGGAAATTCAAAATTCGCGATACTTTTTTAACAGACCTCGTATATTGCAGAATGTTCGTGGCCACAATAATTCGTAATTCTGCAAGAGTACGATCATGAGAGAAATTCCACGAAATTTCTTAGTACCTCACTTGTTCCTATAGCTGTGGTAATAATGTATCACTGTTAGCAATCAAAAGGACGTAACGCCCGGACGATTTAAAGCTCAAAGTAATTTCGATTAGTGTCTTTCGTCTGCTCGTTATATATATATATATATTTATACTCGTGAAACTCGATTTCGATCATAAATCCGATAGCGAGCTTGTCTCGTTATACGCGAGGAGGATCGCGGGCGTCGGTTACGTATTTTTTTTAAATCTTTTATTATAACTTACTTGTTGTTTTTCCTATCTTCATTTTTTTTTAATTTTCTTGGCATCATTACGTAAAAAAACATGTCGAAATTTGTTAAATTCCTTCTATCGTGGTTGAATCATCTAAGAGAATTTCATAGAGGCAGACGATACTATATTCATTTATATGTCTAATCGTACATAAGGCTCTTTTCCGTATTAATCAGCAATAGAATCGCCTACGGTGTTGCACTAAATTATACAAGTTAATGCCTATATGCCGGTTCGCTTCGAGTTTATTACAGAGAATAACGAAGTTCTTAATTATCGCGTACCTCATATATCGCGTACGTGCGCGTGTAATATCATCGCATATATATATATATATATATAAATCCTGCATCATAGACGCCTCGATAACCAACATAGATTGACAGGTTGTAGTGATGAAAACACGATTTACATACCTTTACTTGTGGCGCAACATATTCTTCGGGTATTTAATATTTTTCGAGAACATTTATATGCTCGAGAAGAAAAAGATTTTCGAATCGCGCGAGAAGCTTGATTCGTGAATGCACGTGAGCTCTCGTGGGTCTCGTGTCACAACGCAATTGCAGCTCGTTAGGTTTAATACAGAGCAAAAACTTAAATGAGTTTCGCGTTTGTGTGCGTGATCATTCTGTACACTCGGCCGAGTTTGCATCTCGCGTGAGTGACAAAGAGAGATGAAACCAAAATGAGAGAAAACAAAGCGAAGGTCAGGATTGGAAAAAGTGGCAAATAATTTGGGGCAATTTCTGTGGCTGCGTGTGTTTGTGTGTGGTTTTTTTTCGCAATCCCACGAAGGAAAGTTGTCTGGTTTGGTCGCCGGAGAGCAATCACGAATGTGCACACTCGGAGAAATTGCCAAAGTCACAATAACCGTTAAAATGATAAATACAAAATGTTGTTCTGAATGGTGTCGTCCTTCTATTATAAAATAATTTAATGAACTATATATTAGTGAATCATTTTTATTTCATCTAGAATTTTCTGTAGATCTTACTATTGGAGGAATAATTAGAGAATGCAAGTTAAAAAAAGATGATAAACTGATGTACGATAAAGTTTCATGAACTATGAATTTTGTCACTTAACAGTTTTTTATTTTACTGTAATTGTCTGTATGGTAATAAGTGTTGGGACGATAACGACGAAATTGTCTGTTAAAGAAGAGTTCATTTTTTATTATCAAATTTTCACGTAAAGTATAAATTTGACACTGAATAATTAATTTAATTGTAAATTTGTTTCTCTATGTTGAATACGCCTCGATGTTGTGGCTGTGTCTTCTAGATCGCATTGGCAAAAGTTGTTATGCCGAGTCATTGATCACTTTCTCTAATATCATCGTTCTCAGCAATGCTTGCATCTTTTTTATTTCCCCCTTTATTTTACCTCCCTTGTCGTTCTCTTTTTTTTCTCTCCACAGACCTGTCGTTTTCTAATGCACTCTCGCGCGTCGATGATTAGACGAGCACATGAATTGTATATAATGATCGTACGCCTCGTCTTATTAAGGTGAACGTACACCGTGACTAAATGTAAATAACGAAATTATACCAGTTGAGTATATGATTAAAGAGGCTTCTTCAATGGTCGTTTCGAGACTTCGTATAAGCAATCGACGAGTACGTAAGATCCTTAATTGTTTTTGACTTGGTATTTTTGGATTTTTGTCGAGAAACAAGTGTAATTTTTATTCCTCCCACTCTACTGTACTCTGGTTCACGTATTTAAAGCGAGGTTCGAAACCTTCTGTTCTCAATCGCCGATTAGCTTCCGCGAGAGACTTGGTCGATAACTGTAATCATAGTGCCGTTTAGAAAAGGGAGAGGTTTCGAAGAAAAGGACATTATTAGCGGACGCTCAATGACTTAACGTGTTCGCTAATAATTTGCTTTTCCACGAAATCTTTACCTACTCCGAATGGTATTGATTGTATACAACTTTTTTTAACGACCGCTGCCTTGCCTTAAGGAAGTATCAGCCACGGCATCGATCGGACGTTCACGGGCAAAATCCACCGTTTTTATCTATACCATCACGAAAAGTAAACGTGAATCATTTTCAAATATTAACATGGTCCTTTTGAATATAATCTCTTTCCATAGATGGGAGTTTTACCAGTTTTTCGTGAAGACGCTATATATACCGATAAGTAATTATTGTTCGTTACAGACATTGTTAAATAATTCAACGACAGTAGTGACTATATCAGAAATTGAGATATGGTAGTTTCTTAGATTTAGTGCTTTCTCAGAACATATCAAAAATGTAGATGGTATTTTGTAATTATATACATAATCACTAGGACTCTTAACAAATGGGAAATTACTGTAACACTCAGATCCAATTCCAACTCAATTTCTTACGTCGAATTACGGACTGTTTTGCCAATTCCCGATACTATCGCGAGATTCCCAATTACACGAAACTTTTGCATCGATAATTCGCCATCTCCGCTTTGTAACCGTACGGATAGATTGGCTCGTTTCCTTGTGCATACTTTTTTCTTTGTGCAAATTCACTCGGGACTATAAAGAAGTGTACGTTCGCTCGTCGAATTCTCTCGTCTCGTGACTCGCAGCATTTTATATTACTCCAATTGCTGTATAAATGTATTTATAAATGGATATGTATATATATTTATACTCTGGGTTACCAGACATAAGAACGTTTTTCCCCTGGCGCGGGTATAACGAGGCCCGGGTGCCTTCGCCACGGAAACTTGTGTCCGTTCGTTACGGTCCAGTTTCACTTTCATTCCACTATCGATAAATCGTGATTTTTAAATTTACCAAAGAAATTACCTTTTCCTTCGCTTTGTATACACATTATTACATATACTATATCGATTAATTCACGTGAATGAGAATTATTTTTGATAAAAGGAAATTTTGAGATCGTTCTAATTTGCGAATGACGACTTGTAAAGGTCAATCAAGAAAAACAGCTTCAGAAATTTTATTGTTGAGCTAGGCTTTTTTTGTTATATTTTTGAGGCACACGTTTGCAAATCAAAAGCGAAAAATATTAATGATTAAAAATCGTCACTCGTAGGGAATGTCCCATAATGCGGTTTAGTGTATTTCGCTGCATTTCTCATATTTCGCTGAGTTTGATTAGTTTCGGAGACTTCACGTGACTCGAAGTGAGCTATTATACCGTGCCTCGGTCCTGTCTGACCAGATACGAAGTTTTTCTACTTGCTCGCGAAATATTTTTGCCCGAGTCTCGGTCCGTACGATTCGTGCGTTATGGTCCAGTTGCACTTGCAATTCGAGCCCTCGGTGTACGACGTACGACCGTTAGACTGATGTGTGTGTGTAGTTGTTTTGCAGGATTTCCGAGGGGCTCGGCTCTGTGGACACCAACGCGGTTGCGATATGTCGCGGGTAGAATTATTAAAATGTTATCTATTCGAAGGCTACTGAGTTTGCCATTTGGAATTGTGACCTTTAGTTATTTATTTCTAAATGCCTCTCATTTTCAATGGGTAATACTCGATTTTGAATAAACTAGCCCCGGGAAAGATTGGAATAGGGTTGTGAATTAAGATTCAGTGGATTATATAACTTTATAACTTTTGATATATTTTTGCTTTTATTATGAAAAAAATTATATCTAGTCCATGAGTGTCTGTTATTGTTACAAGTATCTCTTAGAGGACGTGAGCGAGTCTAACGGCCACGTACATTAGCATATCTTGCCGCGTCTCTTGATTATAGGGATTTGTATTCTATTAAATAACTTTTAATACTGTGATTATAAATGGTGATGCAATTATTAACTAACCACCGTCTATTACCGCACTGTTATTCTTTCTGTTGTGACCTCCTAAGTCATCTATTGGAAATAAAAAACATATGGGATGTCAATAAGTGTATTTGAAAGAAATCGCCTCTATATTCCTGGATCAGTGGAACAGTTGCAATGCCTATTGCGTGAAATGCGTTGAGACACGCTACGAATCTCTCTGGACATATATATGCAAGTGCGCATACGTCAGAAACTACTGAATATTGAACACAATAAGACAACCACCATAATCTATTCTGAAAACCACTATCTATGCTTATATACCGTTGAAAATAATTGTATGCTGTCTGAAAATGTCTAGCAGTTTAACTTTTTATCTTGAGGAAATAACAGTTTGATTTATCGAATCGTGGTGCAGACTATTCAATTTCGAATAGTTTTAACTTTTTTATTTTACACATTATTATAATGCTATATATTTATTATGAATATAGACCATTATATCGAGGATATTCCTTCAATATTATTGAATTCCAAGGGTGTCCTGAAACTTTTGAAACATTAATCCATAAATGCAATTAATAATGTGGAATTTCGATCAATTGTGTTATCGGAATTGCCTATCTTTCGTCTGAACTCTTTGAAACACAGTAGAACATCTTTAATACCTCATTAACAGACTGTTTCTTTTAAACGGTTCAATGCTAATAGTAGAAAACTTGCGTAACATCCTCGGAATATTTCAACATACATAATACGTTATTTCCTGAAACAAAAAGATATTCCGTAAATGAAACATCGCACTACGAAGTGTTAAACGTTACTCAAGTAACGTTTTTTTGCTCTCAAGAACGATAATTCGTCGAAAGTGAAAATTTCCATCACCTAGAAGTTTATCAACGTTGCTCTAATGATATCATTGACAGCTGTCGATTTTGTCATAAACTATTGCATTTTCAGAGAAAATTTAAACAATTTTCTCGGTCAATGGCAAAGGTAGTTCTCGATTTTTTTTCCACCTTTTAACGTATCAGAGATTGTAAGGAAATTAGTTCGCTTTCATTGTGTTCCAGGCCAGCAGAAATAGTGATAATTTTTTTCTGACACCCTTCTACAGTCTACTTTCTACTGATACTATTTATGAAAAATTGTCGCTAAGCCAAAAGTTGCCCGAATTAATAGTTATAACTTTTTTTTGCACCTATCATTTGAGGCAACGTTGTTAATGTCCATGAATTTGCAGCGTTAAGATAAACTACTTCATTATCGTAATAAGGTTTTGTTTATATATTTTTTAATTCAGTGGTAACTATCAGGCCAATGAATATAAATATACTATATCCCTCTACTCAAATCCCAGTCTCAAATGTTCTCGTATTACCGCGACTAGCGAGTCCCGAAGACAAAACGGGTATCACCGTGTACAATCTTACGTTCCGGGGCGTACACCCGCATAAAGGCATCCGAGTCATCCAGAAGCACCAGCTATTATATATATAGAGCAATTTCACAGTGGCACGCCTGCAAGAGCCTTACCGTTATTATATTTTCTCGTGACTCTTGTATCAGTCAACACGACCCGGAACTCACGACTCTTGTTTTAATCCCTTGCGTATGTATGTACGCACAGCCTTCCATCACCTTCGTACTTCGTAGTTTATTTATATCCATATATCTATGCACACGTATATCTACATCTTTTCGCCTGTTTCTCTCTTATTCGACATGCTCCCTCGAGCACAAAAGACGGCTCTGCGTATCGTACGTAAGACGCGTTGCGTTGTATGAAAAAAAGAAAAAAAAAAAATTCGGGACACATATATCGCTATTGCAAAGAACTGAAACATATATCAGGACAGTTCAGAGTCGTTGGCCACCCTGCAATGATCCCAATGACAAATTGCCTTGTCAACCAAGTCCAAGTACTCTTATTGTTGGTAGAAATGAACAAAACACTCAGTTGAGAGAACAGTTCATGTATTGATGAAAAAAATTTTCTTCAACATTGCGAAATAAATCTTTAGCTTTCTTTGTGAAATTTCCGTTGACCAAATAATATTTAATTGGACAAAATAAAGTTAAATATGATTTAATATTAATTAAATAATTGTATTTTGCTCAACGAAAACTTAGTCATAATAACTAAAGATTTATTTCATCATATTCCACAAAATCTGTGAGAATTAAACAAACACAGCTTCAATGTATACTTTTAGTATTTCAGGTTCGGCCAATCACTATGTATCATTCCACTCTATCCACTCTATGTAGTTCTGCTTCAAGACCCGACACTCGGAAGTCGAGATACGCTTCCAGCGTATATCCCTTCTATCCTTTCATTCTCTTCAGATAACTGCAATTACATTACAACTGGGAAGTAAAGCTCTCCCGAACGCTCGTGACTCTCGATTGCTACAGAGTCTCCGATCTCCAATCTCCATCTGTTACGGTTATGTATATATATATATATATATATATATATATATATATATATGTGCCCCGGATAATCCAAGTGTAGGAATTACTATAGTTTTTCTGTATTAAAAATAGTATTGATCCTCTCTAGCTCTCGCGTTAATCGATGAGTTTTAGAGATAAGACCCGAGACTCACTTGCCGGAAGAGAATGGACGTGGTGCACTGCCGTTACTACTGGCTCCATTTGAGCTATATGGCATCGTGCAAAGCTGAACAACTGGCGGCGTACCATGTGCATTAGAATTCTATAGGATTCCGGTGAAATATTGAACGTCATGGGTAAATAAAGTAGTAGACCGTTCGATTGATTTTTTACACAAAAAGCAAAACTACGAAGTAAAATGGAAATTCGATAACTTTGATTCAGAGACTTATGCTCTGATTTTCTTTTTAGTTTGGCGAGAGGGGGAGGATGATCGTTTATTTTTCAACTTCTCGACAAAATATCATATCGAAAATCCCAAATAATTGAATGTTGAAAATATTTTCACGATCATCATATAAAAAAATATTCAGGCCCGAATCCAAAAAATTGTAAGCGATGATGTATTTTTCAAAGTAAAATAAATATTAAGAATATACATTTCGGAGCAATCCTGCCCGTGGAACTTTCAATACGATTTTTTTTTATGATAAATAAAGAAAAACACGTTTTTTCCGATTGTTAATCAAACTTTCGTCCTTAAAAAAGTGAGAAAATAAACGAATTCAACAAAATTAATATTTTAATCGAACTATCATTTTAACCAACTTAACATTTCAATACATCGTAAACCAGGGATGAAGACCGAAATAAACGAGCATGCTGTTAATCGACCGATATGCTTACTTAAAAAAAAAACGTAAATGAGAAAATCCGTGCGATGATTATGTTTGTAAGTAGATTGTTTTACAACTAAATGCACTGCAGTCAAGGTGCTTGGATTATTATTTCCGTGAACGTGCAAATGACGCGAGACGAGAAGAATTTTACGAAAGCTAGTGTAGCACGGATAAAGCAAATACAGTTTGTACGTTATTCTGTATTATACGGTGATCACAGCAGTGTTGTATCGAGTCTCAAAACGTCGACGTACAAAGTATGGCGCAAACAAATGAATTCAAAAAATTAATGACTGCAGGATGGCGCCCAAGTTAGAATGATATTATAGAAAACTTTCGACCATACGGGCGACCTCTTTTTCCAAATTACGTCTCCGCTGTTTACCCTCAGTTATGCAATATGAACGCGTAGTTCGTTTAAAAAAAAAAAGGATTGCTCTAACGCACATTGCACAATAAATGTGTGTATTACGTGTGAAATTGTTCGCTTCGCGGCGTCTAATTATTGTAAAAATGAAAAAATAAAAAATAAATACAAAATTTAATTAAATAAAAATTCCACAGAGTCATATGCCATCTTGCTTTACCGTCGCACGTGCGTTATTGTATTATACGTTATCCTAAGCAGCGTGCTTTATGTTTAGGGGTGTTGCGCAACTGTTGAGTTTGGAAATCCGGAAATTGAATAAAAAATAAGTTTATTGTGATATTAAGGAATAATGCAGTGAACGGTAATTAAGAACAGTGCTGTTAGTGAAATTTCACCGTTTCAATTGACTACTGCAAATTGTTACTGGCACCAAAAATTGCACTGTATTTTTTTTCAACTTGTAAGATTCACTATAGTCTTCTCGCTGCAATATGTTTTTATTAAATTGTGAAAAAAAATTTCTTTTCTCCGTCGTAAATTTTGTTATTTCCATTATTTGTCATAGACTCCGATGTTACGCCTAGAAAGTCTCTCTCAAGCATTGCGTACAGCGTAAGATTGTCTAAGTCGAGGATGTAACGTATTGCACCGATATTATGGCTCCTAAAAATAAAATGTTATGAGCATTACTACAGAAAAAATGAAAAGCAAAGTGGAAAAATTACAAAAAATATGGATGAGTTGTAAAAAATCATTAATTAAGACGTTTCATTCTATCATTGTCTGGCTCTGCTGTTTGATCATCAATATAAAATAGCCGATCAAACATGTGAAAATGAAGAGCCATACCGAATATATCTACTAACTATGACTGGTAATCTTACGAAACTGCCCGCATAATTATGTCGGAGAAAGTGCATGTGGCTCTTTCGTGTGTAAGATGATTTACGGGAAACGAGCGTAAATGACAGATAATCATGATGCGGGACTACGAGACCCAAAACGCTACTTTTCCTAATTGACAAGCGGGAGAAAAGAGAAAAGAAATATAATTATTCGTTGCCAAAGAGGAGGTAGAAAAGAAAACAAAAGAAATATAGAAGATGCGAAATTTTCTCTAGTGTCGGAACATACCGCGGTGTATAATATACTTTAATATTTACAACTAATTTACGTGATTGTCGTAAGGTATTCAACAGTTCGTTACTGTACGATATACCCTCGTGTATCTTAATATATCGTATTATGAGTAAACCATCGGAAAATGAGGAACGTTTAACTTTTCACGGAGTCGAAAGTCTTTCCATCTCCCATACAGCGCAAATACGCCAACAACTGGAAAATACTTTTTGCTGTACCCGCCCGTTGTGGCTAACGAGAGTGAAAATTACTTTATGAATATGTAATTGACAAGAGACCCGTGACTTTTCATGATTTGACAACGTTATTCCGGATACCGAGAGAGAATGAGAGAGCGAGACAAACGGACGGAGATTCGAATTCTTCGCGAGCAAATAGCCGATATATCGGTGCTGTCCTACACACCGTATCTACATCAAGAAACAACATTGGATCATGACATTACGCAGTGAGACACTAGGGTGTACGGAGAATATAAGTAAATCGAGAATAATAAGCGATTGTGAGCTTTTCATCGATTGTCCGGAACGCTGAACCAGCTGATTTTCCACGATCAAATCGTTTCACCCACGATCTCTTTTATGACACCACTCTCGCGTCTCGCGGGACAAAACATTATTATATATTGTTATGTATGCATATTTCTCCTTACGTCGGTTAACGCACGTCACGCGACCGTGCACTTATTATTTCTTACGAAGGATTATCGACAGTACGGTTCCCAATGGTGTGTAAAACTCCACCTGTATATGATTCAAGCTGCACACGTCGCGCCGTTTCATCGACCTTGCGCGGGGCGGGCAAATTGCTGCTTTACCGTGAGCAATTTTATACTCTACCAATTTTACACGCTATCACTATCGTAGTGAAAAAATTCATGTAATATATGAAATTTTTCCGATATAAGATGAATATATTTATGAAAATATATCGTACATGATAACCACCAAACCATATATCGACGCTGCTTACGAAAACTAGCATGTTTCAGATTTCTCACGAAAACAAGCACGCCTGATATCTGCGCAAAAACTAGCATGTTTCGGCTTTTGCCACGAAAACTAGCAAATTTCGATATTTGTCGCGAAAACTAGCATGTTTCGGCTTTTATCACGAAAACTAGAAGGTTTCGACTTTCACCGCGAAAATTAGCACGTTTCAGTATCACTGGAAGTGTTTCTCATTTTTTACTCCACGTTTTTTGAACATCCTTTTTTACTCCAAATTGACGAAATATTTATGCTTGTCATTTTATACTGTTTTATTTTTTGTTTGAATTTATTTCATACATATTTTGCTGTTTGAATTTTGGTCTGCCAGGCTTATCATAAGATGGCAAACAGCAAATGCCTCGTCATTTTGGAGTAAAAAAACCATGGTCAAAAAAATTAGAGAAAAGACAATCGAAAACAATTGCAGTGTATGCAAAGTTAACAATGTCAGTTTTTTCCCTCTTGCTACTTCGTCCAAGACCTGACATTTCTTGAGATATCTCAATCGATTGTTTTGAAGATTTTGTCAACTGTACTTTATACTTATACTGTACTTTATACTTTAGTCGTTGATCGCTCCAAGATTGTGTTTTTTTTTTATGAAATAAAAACACAATGAACGATTCTTCAGACTGTAGGTAGAATATACTTTTTATAAACAATAATTTTGTTCAATTCCATCGCCGACTCCGAAACTTGAAGTCATGAAAAATATCATTGATGAACAATTTTAGTTTTTGAGTGGTGAAATATTGCGTATCGTATTCGCGAATCGTATTTTCAATAATGTTGATATTTTTTAAATAGAAAACGAATATAAATGTTTAAGGATGTGCGGGCACACCCCCTTAATGTTTTTCATTTATTCCTTATAGTGCTCCCGAAAAAATTATTAAAACATTTGTGAAAGTTCTGATTCTTATTCGATTTAGTTCGGCAAATATACTACTTTTTCCAGTGCAAATCGAAATGAGCTAGTTTTCGCGTTGAATATCGAAACGTGTTGATTTTTGTGGTGGAATTCGAAACGTGTTAGTTTTCGTAAGAAATTTGAATCGTGCTACTTTTCGTAAGCAGCGTCGATATGACAGAAGGAAGATGTTAATCCCTAACGCGTTCGCATTTCACTTCGAACTATTTGTTGCCTGCATCAACATTCATTTTGAATAACAGTACAAAGGTTAAGATCGGTGCGTACCACCTTCTCGAATTTTCACAAATGTTTATATAACGAAATAACGTAAATATCGTTGAGTGCGTCAATGAACCCTTGCGTCAAGTAGCACCGATGTCTTCTGAAGCTAATGAATTACGAAAAATTCGACTGTATGCCCTACAATGAGACGTGCATTAATTACACACAAGTCGCAGTGACGTGTTACGAGCGTGGACAAGCGTTAATTACGATAATTCGAACGAAACGTCACGCTACAACTGTATAGTTAGTAACAACGGTATATATTACAGTGTGGCAAAGCGTGTAGCGGTGCAAACGGTCTCTCGAGTTCAAGGAAGTTGGCGAATGATCTAGTGGATTGTGGAAGAGTATGTTAGCGTTTCAGAATTGTGCCGAGGCACTGATTGCACCTCCGGTGTATGTGCGTGGGTGTTTGTGTATGTTGCTTTCGCGTTGCGTGATGTGGTCGATTTGTCAGACAATGCACGTCGGTGCATCGTGATCATTTATGTATCGAAAGGTAAGATCGGTACGGCGAGTCTTTTGCACGATAATATACGATGTTATTCTACAAACAGTAGGCTGATTCTTCGTATGCGATAAACGAATACCCGCGTGAAAACAGTGAGTGACTCTCGCTAACTCGAGGATTACTCGTCTAGGTGTTAAAAAAAAAATGGCGTGCTGTAACGAACGAAATTCACCGTATGCAATTCACCATCGTAGACAGACATACATACACATTTACATTATAAATGCACAGACATATACACACTGTGATTGTATTTTTTTTCTGCTGCTGGCGTGCATAAACTAATGTTTCGTCGAGTTTCGCCGCTTCAACGCGAAATAATAACGAACTTTCGATCCTTCGAGGTGGCTAACGCTGCGCAAAAGTTTTATTAGAAATGGGGAAAGTTAAATGAGAGCGCGATAATGGACTCTCCTCGTATCTTCGGACTCGAGATTAAAACCATCGCAATCGTGGATCTACTTTTAATGGATATCGTCATATATACTTTATTTTATAAATAAATCGTATGGAGAAATAGAAAGAGAACGAGGCGATCGTTAGACCCGAGGATGCGAATAATGAAAAAAAATGTATATAATAAATATCACTGATGCGTATAGAACGTAACGTAAGCAATTTATTGGGAAAGATCGTTTGTTTTTTTGAGCATTTTTCAAGATTAGTAGATTAGCCTCCGTCCGACCGGTAACACCCGCTTTTCCTTTCCCTCGGATAGTTTTCCTAATCCTTGCGGTGTCAAACGCGTTCAGCGCATGTCCTGTCGCACACATTGCGCGCGACTGTGTCGCGAGACGTCAAGTAACATTAAGGGGGGAAATAGGGTTAGACGGTTAAAAAAATTGATTTTTTTTTAATTTCATAAATTGTTAGTAAAACTATTGAAAAATATGTTCCCAAAATTTTAAATGAAAATTCCGACTCGTTCTATTGTTATAAGCCATTAAAGTGAGTAGCTCTCCTTCAAGCCCTGAGCGCGCCACGTGTATAACCGAGCGGTCACTATTTTTTCAAACGCGTTTTTCTGAAAACGACTTTTTTTTAACTTGCGTACACGCTAGTTTGAAAAGTTTTCAACCAATCGTTTTGAAAATTGGCAGTTACTTTATTCATAGTATTGCGCTCTATATGAACCTAAAATCGGAATATTACCATTATTTAAAATAATTTTTTTTTTGCAAATAAAGTTGTAAAAAATGGCAAAAAATCATGCTTTTTTGTTTTCACCCCTGTAAAAAATTCAATTTTCTATTTTTTCGATAGCATTTAGGTTCATATAGAAGAGAGACATATAATAAAAGTAAATTCCAACCTCGTTCGATTTCAGATGAAAATTGCGGCTTCCAGAATGTACGCAAAATGCTGAGTCTAATTGTGACCTGCAATATGGGGTCGCTAATATCTACGGTGTTTTTTAAGGAAATTCTTCAAAAATTTTATAGTATATACTTAAATATATGTATAAAATATTCTCAAAGTTTCAATAAATTATATTTATATTTTATACTATAAAAAAAATCATGAAAATCATTGAGAAAACGCAGTCCTAACCCTATTTTCCCCCTTAAGCACGGCTCACGCATAAGTAAAGAAGTGAGGAAACCCTCGAGCGAGTCCAAAACGTTAAATCGATCGCTAGTCTGAATTTTTTTAAGACACGTTTTTTTTCTTTTTCTTCACAAGAACTAACGACGAATGTGCAGTGAGCGGTTTGTATACACTCGTTTGGGTGCGTGAGCCGTCGTTCACGCATGTCGTCGGGGCAGACTTAGCAACACTTTGACTTTATACCACATATGTATCCTTCCTATATGCCAGTAAGGAAGCTCGCTGGACCGGAAAGTTTGTTCGTCGATCTGCAAGGACCTCGTGTGTGTGTGCGTGTGTGTGTGCGAGCGATATAGCAAACGTCTCGCGCACTCGCTGCTCGCAAAGTCATACGCGGCCCTCGGAAAAACAAAATATTTACGTATACACATATGCTGATCACGTAGGGTGATCAAAAACGGGTTAAATATCTGGGAGTGTGTTATTAGTGCCCCGATATACGAGCGACAAGCATATGTGCCAATATATAATGTTGCAAAATAGCAGCTAGCCTGTATGGTGTCGGAAGACGTTAGAGACGCTTGAATAATTCGCGATTTAAAAGAAATTGTACGGTTGATCATCAAGAATTTTCAAGAGAAAGGCGTCTTCGACTTTGGTAATAAAGTGTTGATTAACCTCGGTAACTTTATAATTCTACGATAAATCTTTCGCGATAACGTCAATTTGCAGGATGAATGAGTTATTGATACTGAGTTCCTGTTAGAAAAACAAAAACATGTTTGTTGCACATGTCTAATTGATGATGGAGTAAAATATCACTGGCTACTCGCGCAGAGGATATACTCGAAGATGCATTCACGCACTAACAAATCATTCGACGACTTGCAGACCCTTACCAGAGACTCGCACTAATGGATACACCCAAACACCCGCAAGTATTCACGGTCACTCACCGGACTGAAATAACGGATCGAACAGCTATTTGTTATTTTTTTTTAGGAAACATTATATACGCTAATGAGAATACCAGTTATTGAGATATTTCCATATATAACAGAATTAATGACGATGATCTTTGGCGATGATATATGTTCGCACTGTGACTTTCGATTTCGTTATACTATCGTCGCGTCAACCTTCGCAAATTTAACCGACGCACAGGAATGTGTAAGTATATACAAAAGCCGTTTGTAGATAATAATTGTGTTCACATATAAGACTTTCAATTTTTTTTTTTCATGCTAAAAAGGACGCGGCGATCGCGTTCCATTCTCGAACGGAGGCCGGTATAATATATAGGCACGTCGTTCGTTGCTACTGTGCGGTATGAGGTATATGTTATTAGGATTTATATAAATCAGTTCTATGTACGTGGATATTGGTACAAAATCGTAATATCTCGATCCTCGTGGCTTGTAATTAACTTAGCATAACCAGTACGTATAATGTTTGATTGCGCGCTCGTGACCCGCTGTAAGGGTCATTCTCACTGTTATACATCGTACAGTACAATTCGTCATGTGTTTCATCGATACCGCAAAACACTTCTACTCATCTCTGCATTTTTATCGATTAATTTACCAGTGTACTTGCGCAATCTACCCTTTAAGGGGGGGAATAGGGTTAGACGGGTTAAAAAATCGATTTTTTTCAATTTCATAAATTGGTAGTAAAACTTGAAAAATATGTTCCCAAAATTTTTAATGAAAATTCCGACTCGTTCTATTGTTATAAGCCATTAAGGGCGGAAATAGGGTTAGGACAGCGTTTTCTCAATGATTTTCATGAATTTTTTTATAGTATAAAAAATGAATATAATTTATTGAAATTTTGAGAATATTTTATACATATATTTGAGTATATACTATAAAATTTTTATACATATATTTAAGTATATACTATAAAATATTAGCGATCCCATATTGCTTGTTTTTCTTTGTACTATTTTGTCAAACGCGTTTTTCTGAAAACGACTTTTTTTGAACTTGCGTACGCTAGTTTGAAAAGTTTTCAACCACTCGTTTTGAAAATTGGCAGTTACTTTCTTCATAGTATTGCGCTCTATATGAACCTAAAATCGGAATATTATCATTATCTAAAATAATTTTTTTTTGCAAATAAAGTTGTAAAAAATGGCAAAAAATCGAACTTTTTTGTTTTGACCCCTGTAAAAAATTCAATTTTCTATTTTTCTGATAGCATTTAGGTTCATATAGAAGAGAGACATATAATAAAAGTAAATTCTAACCTCGTTTGATTTCAGATGAAAATTGCGGTTTCCAGAATGTACGCAAAATGCTGAGTCTGATTGTGACCTGCAATTTGGGGTCGCTAATATTTTATAGTATATACTTAAATATATGTATAAAAATTTTATAGTATATACTTAAATATATGTATAAAATATTGTCAAAGTTTCAATAAATTATATTCATTTTTTATACTATAAAAAAATTCATGAAAATCATTGAGAAAACGCTGTCTTAACCCTATTTCCCCTCCCTTAATTCATTTCTCATCGAACTTTGTGATTCCTCATCGCCGAACGTACTTATCATTTCAATGTCATTATCTATGTGTGAGCACGCTCGTCACAGGGGCTATATTATCATCTAATTCAATTAATGGAGATTCATTTTCAATGTTTACATTATCTCTCGACTTAGTCGGACGCTCTATCGGTGATATCTTTATAAACGTAAATTCTAGCGCATCGAAAGAGCCGCAAACGACAAGCGAACTTGTTACTCGCGCATCTATTAACGTTGTACGATTCGAACACACAGCAGGTGGTTCTCGCGAGCCTCCGGGCAAGGCCGTATGGACCAGTCTCGCCCTGGGCTATATGAGTTTTATAAACGACGTTCAGTACAGTCCACCCGGGTAATTCCGAAACTCATGAATGAATGTTACTCTCAAACATATTGAATTTTAATCGTTTACCGTATCAAAAGCCTACGCAAATTTTATCCCGTTGTAATTAATAAATGTACATAACCCGGGACGAAAATACATTGACAAAATTAATAAAGGCAAACGTGCCGGTGTGTCATGCAACCGCAAAATGTATCTCACATTCCATTTTCGATTTTACGATCGAATTCAATTAACGAAAAATCCTTCGTAACACAATCCTCCGGCATTGTTAGAATTTGTGAAAAACCAATTACTCACACTTTATTGAATTTTCTTTCACTCACAGCCCAACGAATTAACATACATATTTCATTTATCTGTTTAACTTTGCACATACAATTACATTTCAATGTTTTCTACTCTCAAGAATGTTAAAACAAAAAAAATAACAACAGCACTGAGAAACTTTTTGAACTGTATCCTTTTTTGTTTACTTACGAATTTCATGATTGCTATTGATTGTTTGATTCCTTGGCTTCTCGTACGAGGTGTTCCAATTTTCGTAGATTTTCGATTCCAATCTTTTCGCAGACGAAACTCGTGAAACTTTACTTATTTATTTTTTTTTTGTTGTCTTTTTTTCGTATTGTTGAAACTGTCACGCGTCTCTGTTGACGAAAATAAGTTGTGGGCTCAATTGAACGCGTAGTTTCGCGGCGATTTGTGTGAATTTTGCACGCGACGAGACAGATAACACAACGGTGATGACGGAACAGAGGAACAATATTGAAGGGAGGAAAAAAATGAAATAATCAAAAAGATGCGACGGAGCTGCCTCGTTGTTCCGGAACGTGCAGCACGCGGGTACTCTACGCGACTATAACAGGTGAGTCGGGTACTCTATGTACGAGTCTATTCTTGACAAGAGACGCACCGAGAGTATGAGAGCGATAGCGATAGAGTTAGAGAGAGAAAGAGAGAGAGTCAGAAGTACCACTCGGATGTGAGCCGAGGTGGTTAACGGTTAGCACGTGGTTTGGGACGTATAAGAACGGCGAACTGTGTTGCGGTCCGTTGAGACGTGGCTATTCGTTTGAGGTGGGGGCCCAACCTGGGACTTATATATCTCTGTGATGGAGGCCGCGAGACTGACACTTCTTCGTTCCCTCCGTCCCTCTCAATGTCCCCCACCCCTCTCCCGCCCCCCTCTCTTATTGGTGGTCTTCATTTATTGTCACAATCATCCCCTCCGCGAGCCGTCGTAAGGCCCAACCATCGACGACGGTCAAGGTAACCTTTGCCCTCGGGCCTTGGGAGAACGGATAGCGCCAAGTGTTAAGCATCGTGAGGGTGGGAGAGGGCAAGAAATGTTCTGCCGTAAAACGTATATACATTCGATGCGGACGTCAGGACTTGTTGTAAAAAAAAACATATCTGCACACGACAATCTCCGGATCTACGGAAGAAGCACACAGTCGCGCGTCACCACAGGTGCGTCCTTGCTCGCGGTTATGTTATTACAGATTGAATATTAGACAGTGATGCAGTCATTAGGGTTAATGGGCGCCGTCGATGAATCGATAATGGCGCATTCACGTTTTTTTCTTCTTCTAGGAATACTGAAGAAAAGAAAGAACGAATTTAAAGAAGCAAATGTCTATGCGGATGTTTGTTAATTGACGGATTTCCTCTCTGGCACTAATTTCCCTTTTTTTTAATTGGATATCGAAAAGTGATGTTTAATTGAGAAAGAGACTTCACGTTCGTGTATTCTTTCGTTATGAGGCAGAGAGCGACAAGGGTAAGCTTTGAAATTACGAAATCTAATTGTTTGTCGCTGTATAAAAAATGTAGTAGAAGTGACAAGTTTTAATACGTGTCACTAAAAGATTGTGTATTAAGTAGTTGATGTTTGCCAGCGGAACCGGAGACAGATTCCATTTCAAGATACTTTTTCAATCGCTGGGAGATCTCTTCGGGATAATTCATTCCGAGATTCTTCTCACAGAGTCAAGAATCTCGTGTTGGCTCAAAAAATTCTCGCGGAGGTTATTTTCAATATTCTTTTCCAGATTCTCTGGGTCCGAGGATTGGATAGAATCTTTCTCCGGATCCTATACGTAATGTTTTTTGTCAAGATTCTTTTCAATTGCGATATCACCGCGGAAACCGGCCGAAAAAACACATGATGACACTGACGCTTATAGCCCCTGATTGACAAACAATTGCCACGAAGAATTATTGCATGATGTAACGACTGTGACTGACAGCTGTAATGCTCGACTATTGACAATTGACATCATGATCTGCGAGGTGGTTGTACTTATAAGTTTAACTGCCTATAAATTAATTAAGGGTTTTAAATTATAAATTAAAATTTTTCATTTGTTTTATTATTTTTGATTCCATTAGCATGAACGGTTAGGAATATTTTAAGCTTTACAGAATTGAAAAATTCCAAAAATTGCTATTAAATGAGGTAAGATTGCATTTATAATAGATACCGCGCGGCGCGCCCGACCGCCTACTTCAAATCCGTTTTTCCACGATTCACTTTTTTCAACCTTATGAAAGTTCTAACTCTTAAGAGGGGAAATAGGGTTAGGACAGCGTTTTCGCAATGATTTTCATGAATTTTTTTATAATATAAAAAATGAATATAATTTATTGGAACTTTGAGAATATTTTATACATATATTTAAGTATATACTATAAAATTTTTGGAGAATTTCCTTGAAAAACACCGAATATATTAGCGACCCCATATTGCAGGTCACAATCAGACTCAGCATTTTGCGTACATTCTGGAAGCCGCAATTTCCATCTGAAATCAAACGAGGTTGGAATTTACTTTTATTATATGTCTCTCTTCTATATGAACTATGGTCAAAACAAAAAAGCATGATTTTTTGCCATTTTTTACAAATTTATTTGCAAGAAAAAATTATTTTAAATAATGATAATATTCTGGTTTTAGGTTCATATAGAGCGCAATACTATGAAGAAAGTAACTGCCAATTTTCAAAACGATTGGTTGAAAACTTTTCAAACTAGCGTGTACGCAAGTTCAAAAAAAGTCATTTTCAGAAAAACGCGTTTGAAAAAATATTACCAAGAAAAACAAGCAATATGGGGTCGCTAATATTTTATAGTATATACTTAAATATATGTATAAAAATTTTATAGTATATACTTAAGTATATGTATAAAATATTCTCAAAGTTTCAATAAATTATATTCATCTTTTATACTATAAAAAAATTCATGAAAATCATTGAGAAAACGCTGTTCTAACCCTATTTCCCCCCTTAATGGCTTATAACAATAGAACGAGTCGGAATGTTCATTTAAAATTTTGGGAACATATTTTTCAATAGTTTTACTAACAATTTAAGAAATTAAAAAAAAATTGATCTATTGAACCGTCTAACCCTATTTCCCCGTTAAACAAAGCTTCAGATCGCTTTGAAATGTTTACAATATATTCTTAGTATCATCACCTATCGTATGGACCACAGAAACAAAAATTTCAATGACACAAAAAAATATGAAAAATAAAATAACGACATAAAATTGAGTAAAAAAATGTTAAGTTTCGAATTTTTATTATAATAATTTTTTTTTAAATATTGTTAATTGACACTGAAGATACATTCATTCAATTTCCACTATAAATATGTTCATTTTTTTTTTTTCAAACACCAACATCGATGCCGAGAACTTTCACCATCAACGCGCGAGCAAAAAAAATACATTGCTTTATTATGTTATATCTCCGCCATTTGTTAATATTTCTCTTTTTTTTACATATACTTAACCATGTGCATAAATGATCTGTAAAAAAAATGTTGTCACTCTATGCGTCATTTTTGTTTAACCGTATCTAGAAAAGTACCTTCGAAAATCGGCGAAATCGCGTATATAAGGCCTTAACCGTAACAAATGAAATAAAGTATGTCTCCCTAAACTACGTGCGAGTAACCTCACAACTTTACACAAAACAGACGATTACACACACATTGAACTATCGTAAATATGTACTAGAGACCATTTGTATTGGTAGGCGTAGGTACTTCTCAATGCCGTTCGCATCCGAGTCTATAGACGTTGGCATCCGGATCTCGTTGATAATGCAACTGCACCAGGGCGCACGTGGTGAGAATTATCCTACTCTGGTGACGTCCAATACAGAATCACGGTATATAGTCAATTGATAATATCCCGTCATACGGTATAACGTCCCAGTTTACATCCCCATTAAAATATTTGTTTTCCTCACATTCGTCGCTTTTCATTAATTCATGATCTATTACGATGATTACAACAAAAACATTTACGAGCGAGCATAATAAATGTATTTACGAGAAATCGTTGAGCTCGTGATTGCTGAACGATCGGAGTGACGTCCGGAGTGAGGAACGTTCGTGTGCATTACAATAGACGCGGGCAATTATTTTTTTAAATGATACATAGAGGAATTATTTGCGTTAATGAAAATACTTCGTTAATCGACGGCCGATCGAGTATCATTAAAAAATTTACAAATTACCATATTTGCCCGTTGCTGCGTCGTGTAATTTTTCACAAATATTCCTCTATGAGAAAGCACCTAAATCTTATGTCACAGAGTAAGCTATGTGAATAAGAATACATTTTGTGGAAACAATGTGGAAAATTTCGATTTCTATCATCGAAAGAGCGTAATAAATGATTAACGCCAAAATATAATCGATTATTATTAAATTTTCATAAAATTACATGATACATTTGACTTTTTATTTGGGTAGATATGGATTTTGTACCGATATACTTTCACTGGCAACCCAAGCCATATATAAAATAATATTTTGTACAATATTCCAGGAGATCGGTTCCGCAGCGCGTTCTATTAGATGCAACGTTTCCGATATGCTATTCTGTCGCGGACAGTATTTGTAATATGTATATATGTGCCATATGGTGAAAGTAATTATCAAAGCTGAGCAACCACGCGTTTGGTTATTCTTGCTTCCGCGGTAGCTGGTGCAATATTGTTCCGTCATCATGCGGTCTCTTGCTGATTTTTCTGTTCAACTAGTACCAATATTTATATGTAAATATATAATAATACCATACATAGCGTAATAACGGTGGAAGCGATTTAATTGCTTACGACTGAGACTGCGGTGAGCGTCCCTTATGTTTGGCCTCGGGTCAAAGTCGTACGTAATGTCGATTGCTAAAAATCATAAGGGCGTATTACACATATTTTAGTGCTTAAAACAATCAGGGATTCGCACTTATTACTATTAGCCATTGATTTGCTTTAATATTGTGGTGTTTGCATACATATTTTATACGTACACGTTCGTGATATGGTGCACGATAATATTGTCGACGAACTGTTAGAAAGGACTAGAAACGTTAATCGGTTACGCTTATGCTCAGTAGCTCACATTACGCAGACTCTTTAATCCTCGCCATGGACCATAACAAATGACCAGACACCAAGCTAAGGTTGCTCAGTGACGGTTTTTCAAACTTTCAATATCACCTTGCGGCGAATACCGGGACGGAGGGCGGGCCTGGAGATACGCAATTAAATTAGTAATAGTGTCTTATTGCTACTTTAACAATTTTTGTATTTCACCGTCAAATTATTTTCTATCAGAATAACTATTGGTATTTTAATCGACAATACCGTTTAATCGACAGCGAACGTGCGGTCGATGCTTGACTCTGGCGATCACCCAAGTTAAGCGTTCTCCGCAATTTCCATGTGTCCAGGGCAAATGCGATACAGTGTAGCTAACAAGGAAAGTACCCGAGGTGTCCCCGTCCGATTTTGTTGAAACTCATGTATGTTATAGAGAATTAAAAAGTAAGCGACACGTATTTTTTTTTATCGGCGGAAAAACGGTTTCAAGGGCTGAAACCACCCCCCAAAGTTGCACATTTTTTTGCATTTCGGCCAAACAGAAGTGGCTTCACTAAAATCGGTGTAACGTTGCTTCCCGATGGAGTTGGAACCCCACTCTGTGCTCATTCTTTTCGTGATCGAACACCCTTTAAAATGGCGCTTGAATTATTGTGCTATCATTATTTTTCGATTTTTAACAGATTTTTAAAGTCAGACCTTCGATTTTTGCGAATCTTTCCATACATACCCCTTCTCATTTTTTTCGCCGATTTTCAACCTGCGCTCACGGCTACAATAATTGAGATATCGGGATGATCCAAAATGCATTCTCTAAGTCTACTCGAGACGTTTTGAAAACGCGCGTCAAAACCCAAAATCGATGAAACGGGAACCAACTTATGACCATTTGAAATTTCAAGATTTTTAGGTTTCCGAAAAGGTGGGCCAAAAATTACAAAAATTTTTTTTTCTTTTTCTTCAATGTTTCGATACCCCATTCGATCGGAAATTTTCCGCTGATTTCAAATAACACCGAGTTTTTGTCGAAAACTCAAAAAATCAATGTGAAAAACGCGATAATCCAAAAAAATCACTTTTTGGAGCCCCGCTCTGTGCAAGAAGTTGCAGGAAGTAGATGTTCAAGGGTCTTTCAAACCCTTAAAATAAAGAAAGACGATGAATCATTAATTTTAGCTTAATGAGAAGAGTGCGTATCGGCAAACACATTTGGAATGACAAGGAGACAACTGGAATGTAAACAACTCAAATAGGGTTAGCTTACTCCCTTAAAACTGTTTTCTTGTAGAAATACAAAAATGCGTGAACTTTAATTTTATTTCCGCTATAAAACAGCATAATTTTCATTCCGATCGATTCGTAAGTTTTGAATGTTGGGTGCAAGAAGTAGAAGTTCAAGGGTGTTTCGATCCCTTAAAATATATATTTTTTTTCATCATCTAGTGGGTTCTTCATTTCTTCGCATAAGAACCATTTTAATTTTTGTTTCATCAAAATCGATGCACTGCTTGTAAGTGAAACTGAAAAATCGCCCCTTGACCTGTGCAACTTTAGGGGGTGGTTTCACCCCTTGAAACCGTTTTTCCGCCGACAAAAAAAATACGTGTCACTTTTTTTTTAATGATCTATAACATAAATGAGTTAACAAAATCGGAGGGGGACACCTCGGGTACTTTCCTTGTAAGACGTCTGCGGGTGCAATGGAAGTTGGATTAGTTTACCGAAGTGCGGGTAGGGAGTGGTAGGGAGAAAAATCGAATTGGGAAGGATCATACGTAATAACCCGAAAGGGTATACGTTGGAGCAAAAAAAACAAAATGTATTAGCATTTTTTGTTTGTAAAAGGGTCTACAAAATGTCTTGACTCGATCCCTTATAGAAAAAGCCAAGTGTCGAATTGTAATATCGAATTTTCAATTGATTGTGAATCATTGTTCGTTATGGAATCTTAATTAAAAGTATTTGTTTCATTGTGGGAAATAAATTTCACAAGGACGAAAAAGTGAACTTCTCTGAATAGCCCATATTACTAAATGACTCCCATGAGACCCGTCGTTCCAGCTGCGTGGCTGCTACATCGACCGTCACAGTACCGATGTCATCGTAGAAAAAAATCTGATCAACGCTTTATGCAGAGTCCCTGATGACAACGAGGAGAATGCAAGACCCTGAACACTCCGAAGTAGACTTAATTTTTCTAAATTCGGCATCCGAATATCGTAACGAGGTCGTCGATCACCAAGACCGGCGTGACTTCACGACATCGAGCATCTAGTTTCACGATTTCGTAAACGATAAACAGTGTGATTATACCTTGTCCTTTTTTTTACCGATCTCAATCTCTGCTCCGCTATTTTGTAACGAAGCATATATAATTGTTTGAAACGCTTCTCCAATGCACGATATTGAATTGTCAATGGTACATATTATGTTTACCGTATCACGGATTTCTCGCGACACCGGAATCATGCGATATATATGTATATATTAATATATTCATACATAATGTATGTATAATGCGATATTTATTCTGCCTGCTTAAGTAAATACATTGTTAAATGGCTCTGAGCGAGGAAATTATCCTTCAATTATAACAGCTGCGTGACCAATCAACGTTCGTTGCACGAAGGTTCGTTGAATAAAGAACAGCAGCTGGAAAACGTGATCCTCGGATGTTACGAGACTTTTTATACACGCCATTAGGCTCATAAACGGAAAATCAAGAGCTATTAAATCGAGATACTCCTGCCATTATCTCTCTTGACGATTTCTCGTCTAAATAAATCAAGATGATCGTCCAAGATCAAGATATTTTGGTGCGTGGAAAATTTTACACACATATATCGCTCAGAACGGGATACAAGAAATGTATCCCGTTCTGATCCGATACAGAATAGCCGGTCAACCTCGCCCTTTTCGTTGGTGAGCGAAAAAAAAATATAGAAAGCATTCTCAAAGGCTAAAGGGAGAGGTTGACGGGTTATTTTGAACCGATCAAAGGCATCTTTAAATATGTAAATTGACAACCAATAACTCGCGAACATTTGCACAATGAGCAATTTGATTTACGGCTGTACATCTGATGCATGGACACACCGATTTTCATACAGCACAATGCCGAAAACTGTGACAGTAACTAACTATGTATTGTAACTAACTGTGATCCACAGTTTCACTCGCGTTAAATTTGGATCATATATCTGACTCATACGCATTATGAGTACATAATCGATTGCATCTCATTAACTATAAATACCATCCGGAAATTACGTGAAACAACAAAAGGATCAATCACTGAAAAATAAACCGACGCTGTCGCCGTTTCTTAGGGCCATAACATGAAGTTATATAACCTAGAGCCTTTCTGAATAAACGGGCTATCTAATGCAAAAAGAATTTTTCAAATCGGATTAATATTTCCTGAGATAACCGCGTTCAAACAAACAAACTCTCCAGCCTTATCGCAGTAGTAAGATAATAGTATGCGCAGCCTCTCATGGACCGCGTAATCAGCTGAAACTTGCTGCCGGGTGATTTCCAAAAAAGCGTCTCTGCACATACATTATACTATCAACCACAATGCGGAAATAGCAAAAAGTAATCAATGATCAATATTATGAAACTTATTGTATTTGTCCAAAGAGTTACGTTAATTTTTGTTTAAATGTTCAGACCCATAATATCGCCAAAATTTTACGATTTTTTTTCCCCGAAAAGCTCCCGAACTATAATAATCTTTTATATAGTTTGATCATACGTATATCATTTAAATTGAAAGAAAGAAACGATTGGCCATTTCTGAATATTTATTATCGAACAACAGATTTCTGTAATTACTGACTGACGCGTGTGATGAATTAGTAGCTCCGCGCCATTTACAGTAATAATGATTCCCAAACTACTAAGCTTGTCTGGGAAAGTGTTTGCGATTATCTCGGAGGCTGTGAGTCACTGTGAGTTGCTGTGAACGTCTACAAATTATCGTAACCGTTTCTAGCGATCTAGTGGTGACGTACATTATTATTATTTTTTCGTTACATTTTACAGGTTTTACGACCCGGGCCAGTCACTCTTGATTCGAGTAACAGTAGTGGCAACACGTGCATGAACTCGACAATAACCGTCCCTGAACCGCAGTTGCGCGTGTCCACGAATATTCTCGTAGCCCTTGATACGCTGGAACAAGAAATTTAATAACGCGTGACATGAAAAAAACAAATCACTGTTAGAACTGTATATCTATGATCTCAACATCGAATCACAGTTCTTTATTTCGCAAGCGCACATACGTGCTACGGTGGACAAGCTGTGAAAGTGTATCGAAATAAATATGACAGCCTACTATTTTGGGAGGTACAATATTTGCGAGGCGTTTATTAATATCACTAATGCGCTACGATCGAAAGTAACTAGTAACTGTAATTTTAATCATTAACCAGTAATTATAATTGGTAATGCTCGTTTTTCCGGTATCGCTAGGTCCTCTCGCGGTTCATAATAACTTTCATACTCCTTGTCAATTGTTGTATAGAAGTCAAGGCGAGCCTATAATTGCCATAACTCAATGGGCATAACCCAGATTTAATTTCTTAAGTATCTCCCAATATAGAGCAATGTTATAATATATATAAATTCCGCACTTGGAACGTTATCTGAATTATCATCGTTCCATCGTGCCGCATTGGAACGGCAATGTATATGCTATACTCCCGGTAATTAAAAGTTTATAAGCCAGACCCGCCGAATATTTTAGTACTCCAGACTCGTTTCTTCTATTGCTAATACAAGTGGCCGTTGGCTGTCCACTGGAGTGCACTGTAACCCGGATACCCTGTCAAATGTCACAGTAGAAATGGCAATAAGGTTGCCACAGCCAGACCTTGCTATAGTCCGCGTCACGTATACCCAACTATAGTCCTCGCTCTGTAAAATACATCGACAGTGTGATATATTCGCTATCGTGATCTGGCGGCAATTAAATGGTATACGTGCCTTAGGGTATCGAAAATCAATTAGTGGTTTTGTCGCTGTTCACCGTTTCATAGCAGGCGAGAGGAAGGTCGAGTTGTCGAAGTCCTCTGTGGGACTGTCGAGAAATCTTGGTAACGTTATTAGAGCAGTCGCCGGAAGCATATGTCTAATTATATACATAAAGTATATTATATATGTGTGTATATATATATATATGCAATATTACAAATCATTTTTTACTTCCTTCCGTTTAAGAACAGATTCAGTCCACGGCCTACGCCCGTGCGTATGACGCATCGAGGAAATTACGAGCCTTAACCAATTAACCAAGGCGATTCTACATTCATTGGAATCAGCTTAATTGGCTGTGGGAATGCGATTTTTCTTCATCTCTCTCTCTCTCTCTCTCTCCCTTCCTCACTATCTCTGTCTGTATTTTTGTTCGAGGCCGAGACCATTTACCTTCAAACGCGCTTCATTACGATAGGAGATGGTTTTTCTTTCATTCGCCCTACCTCGCGAATGTCCCCCAGATCATTATGACCTTGGTCATTCATCCAGTAAACTTGAACCTCTGTTCTGGCAATTTATCGAACAACTAGTATAGATCGCAGATATAAAAGAAATGAATCTCCAGTATCTTCATAAGAATGGATTGAACGACCTCTAGATTTTTGTCCAGCCACTGATACCATTGAGGAAGCGAAATATATATAAATGGCAAGAAGTAAAGCAACATGTCCGAGGATTGTGAAAGCGATAAAAAAAATTAATTTGTTATTCTCCGGTTGCTAATAAATCCGCAGAACCCCCACCAACGTTGATATCTTTTGTCTAATATATGTACGTGCATAGGCGTTCACCTTTTCCCCAGATGGAATCTGGTGTTTCGAAATTTCTGGCGAATGTTCGGTCACGAGACGAAAGGCTGGACCCGGGCCAGCGATCGTACCAGTTTCGATCCGATACACAGACACATACATGCACCCATGAGCGACCGGGCAACAGCTAAAGTTGCTTTCGTTGATTGAAAAGAAGGAAAATAGAAACAAACAAAATAAGTTAAGAACCTGAATTCCGGACTTAATAGACAAAAAAATGTAACAGACTCGTGGATACACGAATCGCCATTTTCAACGCCCACCATACAATATAGTGACAGTCTGGTGACTGCTGCATTGAATATAGTCCGGGCTCAACCCGAATAACTTGTTCCGGTATTTATCGATAGAACATTCATCAGAACTACATCAACATCGGCTGATAAGAAGCAACAAGGCGTAAGCCACTCTATTTAGCGCTTAAAGGGATGACGGTTAGATCCTTTTGCTTCTCTGTAATCAATATATGTATTTATATATTCACAATTCTGCACTAGGTGTTAGTGCAAATTACGAGGCATGGTAACACAATAATGTCTCCAACAGGCAATATAATGTCGCATTGAAAGTGACCCAACAAGAGAGTTATGGGGGTTTCCCCCCATCATTCATATTATGTAGTCCACAATTCAGGCCACCATTGTTACACGTATAGAAATAGCGTCTCTTAGCAAATAAACGATTCTGACCGATGTCAATTTAGGTGATGAATCGTGTGTGTTACGCCATTTTTATTACTGCCACACGCAAAATGCATAAACAGAGAATCTCGTGAGTATTGCAATTATTAGGGTCGGACCAAGGGCATCGTATTGTCAGAAAACAATTGAATTGTTTTCTGACAATTACGTATGACTATACGTGACCCGAGGGGCTCTGACGTAGCACGTAATCCGTGTGCGCAGGTATATGCAGTGCAGTATAACAT
Organism: Oxytorus armatus; assembly: GCA_958009045.1. Classification (NCBI taxonomy): domain Eukaryota; kingdom Metazoa; phylum Arthropoda; class Insecta; order Hymenoptera; family Ichneumonidae; genus Oxytorus; species Oxytorus armatus. The sequence continues at coordinate 19,765,985 of OY253749.1, read as the reverse complement.
GCCGTCTGTTGTGCTGTAAGATTCACGACGGGAATGCAACGAGAACGACGGTACAGATACATACACAGGAACAGTCTATGTGTGCCCTACTTTTCCAATTGGCAAATAGGAAAACCGACGAAGAGGACGTGCTCCAGTCCCGCGAGTTTATCCGATCGTGGCCTGTGCGATCACGTAGCTGATATAATAGCTATATAGGCCATACAGCAAGTCCCGTATACGTGTGAAAGTGGCGAACATCTGCGAGGAATGCATAGATATGCATTAAAGACTAAACAAACGAGTCCGCCTATTCTACGCTGCTGGTTGAAAAAGACCATACGTCACAAGAGGTGTGACGAAACAAAAGTAAAGTCCTTGTACCAGGGACGAGGCAAAAACTCTTAGAGAATAGGATTGTTTTTTTTCCTCAAATTTATTGCACATTCGGATACATAAGGTTCCATTTTAGGAGGTATGTTCAAGCGCCCGAAGAATCCCATGATGTCTTGCGCGGGTTTAAATACTTAGGTGTATATTTCCCTAATTTCAACATCAGCGACTTTATTCTCTTTCTAATTTGATATTACCACGTATTTAAAAAAGAGAAGAATATCACTCAAGTGGGTATTTCGAACGTATCCAGCTGAGCTTCATGGTACTAAAATAAACGTAAATAGTGCATTCTGGGATTTTTTTCGGCTGACGCTGACATGCGCATATACCTTTCTAAGCCATAGTGTCGTCAAGCGCGACATCTGTGAGTTCCACGTTAAATCTCGAGGTACAGTCGATACAGAAGCTGTTCAGCAGGTCTCTGCTGCGTTTGTACCGTTACCGTAGAGCTCGATATACACAGCTGAAGGTGAAAGCGAAAACGCTTTACCAGTGGATTTCCTGGTGTTTAGTTTCGTGCTGCTGAATCATTGTGTTCCACCGATGAACGAGAGATGGAAGCTGCTTCGAGAAACCAGATTCTTCCATCTACTTTTTATTTAGCATAATAATTGCATGATCGAAATCGACAGAGTCCATTATCACGAATAAATGAATCCGTGTTTCTTAAAATCCCACGTTTTCCCGATTTTTGCGATTTTCTTCCCGTAGCCAAAGATACAGAGGACGAAAGTAAGCTAGAAGACCCTTTGTCTGCATTGTCCTGGATCCGGTGAAGCCCTCCATAGCCTCTGGCCAGGGTTTGCTCGATCCGAGCTTCATCATTCGTCTGTATTAAATGGTTCAATGATTTTCGAGCAAGTATTTAATTATTCGCTATTTACCGCGGCTGCATAGCGAAGCTGACCAAATTTCGAGAAAGAAGGGACAGTGATGATAACAATTTTGTCAATTGAATTCGACTAGAAGATATTTTAACTATATCTCTTCCTCAGACACATAAATATTTTTTTTCTTTTCATCTTGGTATAGTCAACATAATATTCCGATCAGCATCACTATGCGAGTCAATGTGGATGTTACACGGTCCTAGCGATACGTACGAGGTCTGTTCAAAAAGTATCGAGAATTTTGAATTTCCGCGGGATACGTACATATATTCGATTTTCGAGTTTTTTGCGGCGTTAGGTTGGTACTCATGTCCCTCACTTATGCTGAAAAAATCGGCCATTTTGAATGTTTAGTTAATTCTTGACAGCTGTTTTGGTTAGACGTGTTTTGGCTTGTCTTCGATTTTTGCCTATTCCAAAAAAGCAGATTCCATTGCGATGATTGAGCTTTGGTTTCCACGTCATAACCATAAACCCATGATTCGTCACCAGTTATGACCCTCTGGAGCAAATTTGGGTCGTCGCGGACCGAGTCCAACAGCTCCTTAGCAATGTTAACGCGACACTGTTTTTGTTCGAAATTGAGCAATTTTGGCACGAATTCGGCGGCTACCTGTCTCATGCCCAAATCATTGATAAAAATCGAATAGCACGAGCCAATCGATATGTTTAGTTTCTCGGCAACTTCTCTAACGGTGATTCGACGATTGGCCAATATTATTTGCGTCACTTCATCAATGTTTTCGTCTGTTGTTGATGTGTTCGGGCGTCCGAAACGCATTTCGTTGTTCGCATCTTCTCGGCCCTCTGAGAACATTTTGTACCACCGATAAACGTTGCTTTGGTCCAAGGTAGCTGTGACCATATGTCACAGTCAACATTCGGAATGCGTCCGCGCACTTAATTTTGTTTTTCACACAAAATTTAATACAGATTCTTCGATCCATTTTTTGGAATAGGCAAAAATCAAAGACAGGCCAAAACACATCTAACCAAAACAGCGGTCAACGATTAACTAAAAATTCATAATGGCCGATTTTTTCAGCATAAGTGAGGGACATGAGTACCAATCTAACGCTACAAAAAAATCGAAAATCGAATATACGTAGCCCAAGGAAATTCAAAATTCGCGATACTTTTTTAACAGACCTCGTATGTATCACATAGCTACGTTCTATGAACACATTTGTTCGCTCCTTGATAGGATTTAAGATTAGGCTTATAGCTGCGCTCGTTTCCTCTTAGGGATTACCTCAATCCAAGACCACCCTCGACGTTGCCATAAAGATCACATCGGTATAGAGGCCTGTGAACGTTACCAGGCTCGTAACCTCCGGAAGCGAGGCACGCAGCTTCCAAAAATTGAAATTGTATAATAAAACTCACGAAGTATCTAGAAGTCATTAATCCACAGATCATTAATTTGTCAACGAACATCGGATAATTAAATTCTGATTGCATCGTCGAAGTAACACTTTTCGATAATACATCATATATGCCGTCTTCTGCAACTACGGATAACACTGACTGATTCAATTATGCGTTACCCCAACGATCACTTTTCAAATCAACGACTATTTAAATGTCCCACTTGATTTTTCCTTTTAATAATACGCTTGCGCAAATCTTCCAGTTAGGCATATGGCATTCGCGAATGTGTCTTTTCCATTAAGGGGGGATATAGGGTTAGACGGTTCAAAAAATCGATTTTTTTTTAATTTCATAAATTGTTAGTAAAACTATTGAAAAATATGTTTCCAAAATTGAAAATGAAAATGCCGACTCGTTCTATTGTTATAAGCCATTAAAGTGAGTAGCTCTCCTTCAGGCCCCGAGCGCGCCACGTGTTTCAAACGCATTTTTCCTGAAAACGACTTTTTTTTAACTTGCGTACACGCTAGTTTGAAAAGTTTTCAACCAATCGTTTTGAAAATTGGTAGTTACTTTCTTCATAGTATTGCGCTCTATATGAACTTAAAATCGGAATATTATCATTGTTTGAAATAATTTTTTTTTTTTGCAAATAAAGTTGTAAAAAACGGCAAAAAATCATGCTTATTTGTTTTGACCCATGTAAAAAATTCAATTTTCTATTTTTTTGATAGCATTTAGGTTCATATAGAAGAGAGACATATAATAAAAGTAAATTCCAACCTCGTTTGATTTCAGATGAAAATTGCGGCTTCCAGAATGTACGCAAAATGCTGAGTCTGATTGTGATCTGCAATATGGGGTCGCTAATATTTTCGGTGTTTTTCAAGGAAATTCTTGAAAAATTTTATAGTATATACTTAAATATATGTATAAAATATTGTCAAAGTTTCAATAAATTATATTCATTTTTTATACAATAAAAACTTCATGAAATTCATTGAGTAAACGCTGTCCTAACCCTATTTCCCCACTTAAATTCAAGGAACGAAAGTACATCGTTAAATATAAACCAACGAAAAACATAAGTACAAACACGATGTTCTTCTGATTACTTTTGAAGATTTAAATGGAACGTCTTGATGTACTATTAAACGTACCTTATGTACGGCACACTTGCGGCAATGTGATATTTTGATCCAGGATCTAAATCATCTTTGCTACGATCAATGGGTGGCTCTATGCCCTGTATTGTTGCTCTGTCGAATTTAAATCAAGTCATCTAACTTTAAATTGTGTTCAAGAACAAATGTAGGAAGACCAGAATCTCTCCACCCATTCTGCCGGTCATCCTGAATTGCAGCAAGAGTATTCGAGACAATGAAGAGTGGGTACCTCAATTGCCACCAAAGGCCGTTGTAGCTGTCGGGTACTGTGTCATTGCCGAAGACGATCCATCGCCATTTGTCAACGCAATAAGCGAACGGTAGAAAAGCAACTTTTTGGAGGGCCATGACAAACAGGAAATTGATGTCACCGCGTGTGTCGTACGTACCGGTCTTGGTGAGACCGAGCCTCGATGTGTGAGGTGGTGATGACACTGATAGGGCTATAGTGTCACCTATAGCCTCGTGGAATCCTGAATATACGTCCGAATTTAGAAAAAACGGCACAATTCTTTTGTAAATAGTTAAATTAAAATGCAATTGACTTCTCAAGGAGATCGATGTATCCTATGATTATGAAACTTTCCAGCGTCAATTTACAAACGCGAAAGCACTTATTTAATTGCGTCAAATTGAATAAACAATTGTGGAACGTACCAGGATTAGCACCTTCTCGAAACACGACAGGCTGATCTTTGTACTGAATGTAATAGTGCACGTGACCCATTTCATGATGAACTATTACGAGATCCTCGTACGTAACTCGTGTGCACATCTTGATCCTGCGATCGCATTGTTTTTTTTTTGTTGCTATACCCTAACGCACGTCAATTCGTCGATTTTTCTCTATCGCTCAATTTTTTAACATCATATCTCATAACGTTAAATTGTTTTTAGTTTTTTGTTTTTGTTTTTTTTTTTGTCTTTCATTACCGGAAGTCCTTGCCGTTGTACATGTCCCATGCGGAACCGTGACACACCATTTCGCGATTATCCGTGGGACGCTCTATGATAGAATGTTTCCAGAAAGCCTCGGGTAACCAGGTAAAGCCGATTGAGTGAAAAAAATTCTCGGCAAGCTTGAAAAATTTTATGGGCGTGTATTTCTGCGAAAGAAAGTCATCGAGTCAACGACATCATTTTGAGTAACTCTATACCCGTTGATTGGGCTACATAGATCGAGACAGAGGCGTGAGACGTGAAATTTACGAGGAAAAAAAAAAAATCGTGTCATAAAATCTTTACGGAAGAAAGGCAGTATGAATTACCGTTTACTCACTTTTTTTACGAGGGCCTCAGTTAAATCGGTACCGTTCAGCTCCGGATAAGGAAGAGAGAACTTTTGCACGTGGATCCACGACTGAGCCCACATGTCACCTTTCGTTATTTGAAGAATAAATTTCCCGCTCGCAATGTATTTTCATCACACGAGAAAAATCACGATTTTATAATTAAAAATATTTTTTACATCGAATTGAATTTCAGTCACAAGCATATATTCTAATATTTTTAACGGACAGTCAATTTTTCTTTAACTTGTAATTCATTTTGTTGTTGTGAATAACGAACTTGTTGAACAATAGCTTATTTTGTTTAACTAGTAATTCATTTTTCGTTGAGAAAAAACGGTTCAACGATTTTTTTTTCTAATACGTACAAACGATCTCGGTCTTTCGAGATACTTTCGCATCACTTATTGTAACTTTCGCTTCGGGTATAAAAGTAATAGCGAGATAATTGACTGGTTAATATACACGCACGTACCTAGCAAGTGAGCAGGTATGTAATTACTGCTCTTCGGTACTCTCTTAGTTCCGTACTTGGCGCGAATTCGATTTCTCACGTAAGCGTGTAGCTGTAAATAAAGAGGCTTGATTTCCTTCCAAAGTTGTTCTACGGTACCCTCGAGATCGGCATCGTCGTATGAGCTGGTCCAATATTTTCCGGCTGTCGTAAACCCTGCATTTTAATAAAAATCATCGCTGTCTGATACGAAATTATCACTCTTTTCCCGCGAAATATCCAGGCTCGAATACGTACGAAACGACGTGGAAGCGATATAAATGATAGAGTAAAAATGATGATAGGCTTCACGAGCGAATGAATCTTTCAACGATAAATATTAATAGGCATTGGAATCTACTTGCTAACGATATGAGAAAACACTTTGAATTCAGGAGTTATGGACACTCGTACTATCAGGATAAATTCAATATTGCGATTACGGACAAAATGTATATAAAAAAATATATTTTTTGACTGTGACATGAAATAAATGAAATAAATATTTTTCATATTGTCCAAGTATATGTGGAATATTTGTTATCAAAATATATTTCGAAATGTGTATTGTTTATTTACATTTAATATATGTTTCTTTGGCGGAAAGTTAGAAATTTTCGCGTTTTTTTTTTCGCAATAATTTTGCATTCTAAACTTCAATTAAATCCTAAAGTGTATGGCCGCATTTTTAATTGTCGATTTTTCGATTATTCGTGCGAGAGGTAATATTACGAAAATTTCTCTTAAGGGGGGAAATAGGGCTAGACGGTTCAAAAAATCAATTTTTTTTTATTTCATAAATTGTTAGTAAAACTATTCAAAAATATGTTCCCAAAATTTTAAATGAAAATTCCGACTCGTTCTATTGTTATAAGCCATTAAGGGGAGAAATAGTGTTAGGACAGCGTTTTCTCAATGATTTTCATGAATTTTTTTATAGTATAAAAAATGAATATAATTTATTGAAACTTTGAGAATATTTTATACATATATTTAACTATATACTATAAAATTTTGAAGAATTTTTTAAAGAATTTTCTTAAAAAACACCGAAGATATTAGCGATCCCATATTGCTTGTTTTTCTTGGTACTATTTTTTCAAACGCGTTTTTCTGAAAACGACTTTTTTTTAACTTGCGTACACGCTAGTTTGAAAAGTTTTCACCCAATCGTTTTGAAAATTGGCAGTTACTTTTTTCATAGTATTGCGCTCTATATGAACCTGAAATCGGAATATTATCATTGTTTAAAATAATTTTTTTTTTGCAAATAAAGTGGTAAAAAATGGCAAAAAATCAGGCTTTTTTGTTTTGACCCCTGTGAAAAATTGAATTTTCTATTTTTTTGATAGCATTTAGGTTCATATAGAAGAGAGACATATAATATAAGTAAATTCCAACCCTGTTTGATTTCAGATGAAAATTGCGGCTTCCAGAATGTACGCAAAATGCTGAGTCTGATTGTGACCTGCAATATGGGGTCGCTAATATTTTATAGTATATACTTAAATGTATGTATAAAATATTCTCTAAGTTTCAATAAATTATATTCATATTTTATACTATTAAAAATTCATGAAAATTATTGAGAAAACGCTGTCCTAACCCTGTTTCCCCCCTTAATCAGCAATTCCCAAGTGTGTTTGTACTATCTTTCGAACCAGCGCAATATACATCGTCCGATATGGTCGCGATATTGTGAAAAAAGAATGTTATTGAACGCGTGAAAAAGTTTTATCGAACCACTTACCGTTCAACAAAGCCACCTCCTTCATCAGTCCAACGTACTCGACATATTTCTTTCTCATCCTCTTACCCGTGGCATCGCGCCAAGCCTTCCACACGTACACCAACTCCTCGGGATCTTCAGACTTTGCCATGATCTCCACTAGATCTATATATTATATGATAGGGTGGTTGGTATACCTTTACAATATAATCAAATATCCCACAAGTCAAAAGTTCAAGATCGATGATCTGCCATATGTTGGAGATGTGATAAGAACGTGAAACATGAGATGTAAAAACCTGACAAAGTTGTATAATGGAAAAACGCTAATACGAGAGATAGCTGAAAATTCTTATCGGTACTTTCTCCAAAATGATGCAACCGATCGGGATGAAAAAAGCTTAGCCACTTTTTTGCCACCAGACTCCAGTATGGCTAAGCTTATTTTATCCAAATCAGTGCTGTCATTTCGATGAAAGAGGTGTGATACATCCTCTTAATTGTGGGATTAGTTCGTGATAAAGAGCGCATATTTCTAGTCATTGGCGAGCAAAATGAACTAACCGGGTTCTAATTTAAGTTTTTTCCCAAGCTTTTTCTTTGATTTTCCTTTATTCGATGACTTTCCCGTTTCAAGAATCTTTCGTCCGATTTTTTCACGACGAACTGTCGACTTTCCGAATTTCTTCTTCGCCTTTTTAAACGGTTTTTGTTTGGCGGCGGATGATGTATTGATTTTTTTGTACGGGACTATAGTTGCTGTGCCGTATATAGTTTCCATCTCGTTGATAATCGTGTCGAGCTACGTTTCGATCGAGTAAATGACCGCAATTCAACGTTCGTTGCACATTAATTAACGCTCAAGGAGTGACTAATTACCTTGGTAAATTTTGCGTCAGGCAGCGCAGCAACACCGAGCACAGCAAGCATCTCGAATTGTCTCTTCCAGTTCGTGGATTCGCTAAAATTTCTCCAGTTATATTGCATGGCTGCTCGCCAAACGGATCTCTGGAATTTGGCTAGACGCTCCGACGAACTTAACTGCGAATAATCGGTTTAAACTTTTTCAAATCTCCGTTTATAGTTTCCAACGCGATTATATGTATATGACAAATTTGATTTGTCGTCACTACCGATGCCGCTCTTGTTTCATCCGTAATATTGCTCTCAAAGTTCCATTGATCAATAGCATTTCGATGATACTCCAAGAGACTTTGGTTATTCACCAATTCCAAAAACTATAACATATTAAACGATTCAATTCTTAAAAGATCAAATAAATAAAAGTGCTTCACGGGCACAACGAAAAATTAAATTCCGATGGTAATTTGAATACACTGGAATAAAATAAAAATTAAAAAAAATTCAAAGGTTCAGAAGATACTAATAACATTACATTAAAATAATGCTGATGCAGGACACATATTAAGAGGGATGGGAGGAGGCAACATAATAATTGTTATAGTGATTTGTTCATTTTTATATGGGAATATAACAAATTAAATTTATGTGGATATTATTTTATCTGTGTTTTGTATTAAATTCTTCAAACGAATGAGTGCAACAAATATGAAAATTGAAAGTACGTAACTGACCACATCGGGCTCCGGAAGTCTCGATTCCGTTACCAACTTTCGACGCTGCGCAACATCGGCGTTTCTCCGCGACGATTTTGTCGGATTTTTCAAAGAGCCAGATACGTTTATCATGTTGCTATTCTTCAAGAGGCTATGTCGCGATGATATCACTACCGCCATGAAAATCACGGTTAAAGTATGAAAAACAAATGTCTCCGCAGCTAGCAACGATGACATTTCATCGACGAAGTGACGAGACCTTTTTGTTTCAAATACGAAAAGAAGACAACAGGATATTATTACAAAGAGTCTGACTCAATCAAACGCGAACGTCGATAAGTTCCCGTGTCTGACGCATAGACAATCGCGCCATAACCGCAACATATTTGTTACTCGCGTTTCGGTGCTCGAGATAGAAAGAAAAAAAAGACGAAAAAAAATAAGTGCGCTGGAAATCGTAACGAGCACGAAGATGGCCATGAATTCTCAGACAGATACGTAGTCGCTGAAAAACTCGGTGATCTCTCGAGACAATTTTCGCTTCGATTCTCGGAGTATGCAGTCCACACTATTAGTATGTGATTTCTTTTTATTTACATTTTGTTCCGGTCTGAAACTCGGGGCCTCGTCACATTTTTTTACACGCGCGAGTCTCATATCCAGGAGGATAATCGAATATAATTTTCGACGAGCGAACTTGTTCGATAACGTCAAAAAAACCTATCTTTTCATCCAATCAAAAATGGTGAGCCAGTGATGACAAATCACAAATGTCAGACGTAACAATGAAATCGTTTTCATAATTCAAATATTTTTTAATCAGCTCAATTCAACTGCGTAAATATTGTTTCATCTTACTTCCTCATAGACGAAACAAAAAGTGCACGTGTGACTTTACGAGCTCCTGGGGAAAATCAATTTGAAATTCCAAGCCCAAGTGCTCACATAACTTTAAAATCGAGACTCGCGTTGAGGTAGTAGTCTGGTAATTTAAGCCGATTTTCATGTCTTTTTTGGAGGGCGTTTTTTTGTAGAAAAATAAAAATGAATCGTTTTGGATATTTAGGATGTTTTTATTTACATATTAAAGATACAAAAAAAAATTTTTTATTTTAAATGTAATAGTTTATTTTTATTATTATTATTGATCGAAGTTGGCACCTCGAAAAAAAAGCGCGTGGTAAATTTTTTCAAACTAATTTTTTTCTGTATCTTTAATATGTAAATAAAAACATCCTAAATATCCAAAACGATTCATTTTTATTTTCCTACAAAAAAACGCCCTCCAAAAAAGACATGAAAATCGGCTTAAGTTACCAGACTACTACCTTAAAACAATTTTGTATCATTTCACACAAATATTCTTTAGCATGTGATTAGGACTGTTTCGACATGTTCTAAATATTTTTCTAATATCTGAATATTATATTTTACAAATGATATTGTCATCGAAGGAATTTCTTTGATATTCGATCGCAACCCTGACCGCGATGTTGTTATTGATCTAGTCAATCGAAGCGTAAAACCATGTGGTATTTATCGTTCTATAACTCGTGAATAAATAAACGTTCTAAAACATCATACACTGGGAATTTCCGTTCTGGAGGTCCTCTTCTTGATCGTACAATATTTTTTGTCGATTTTTTTTCATGGGCGTGGATCATTATGGGCCATTGAAGCGTAAATCGCAATGGTATATTTTACGCTCTATAATTTACCAGGAAAAAAAAAGAGAGAATTTCCCTTCCGGAGGTCCTCTTGTTCGTTGTCAATTCTTTGTACAATTTTTTATGGATATCTTTCATGGGCGTGGACCATTGTACGCTATGTGCTTCTTTGAGCACCGCGCGCTCTCGTTACGTGCCATAGGAAACCGCGAGTTGTGCATTCTTCGACGTCGCCCGTAGGCCACCTTCAGTCTCGTACACGTGCTGGTACCTACTGTACTGTTTGAGACACACGGGATACATGATCAAGGCATCGGTGAGTCAGTTATTGAGAGGTATACGTGAATCGCGAATGACTTCTATTATACCTAATACCACGCGGTTTCTCGCTAACTCACGGCGTCACGGACTTACATTTTCATTAATAACAGCTAATAATCACGCAACTGATAATGTTGACGAAAGGCACTAATTGCTTTGAAATTTTGCGAATAAGCAGCTCGTTTATCTGCTGGATGAAATTGTCGTTATCCACACTCAGATATGGTAATCTTGGGCATTTTATCAGTCAAATAAAAGCATCCCAAACGTTTTAAATTATTCCACAAAGATCTTTTGTGTCAACGACTTCAACAAATTTTTTAACTATTTGTACATAAGATATTGAACTGTTAAAAATATTTGAAAAATTATTTTTACCTCTAAGTCATCAAATAAAATTTATCTATGAAAGGCAATCAACTTATAGCTCAAATAAGCTGCTTGTTACATATAGTTATACAACACCTGATCAATTACCATCATTGCTGGCAACAAAATGTTGAGGAGCAATGTGGATATATAATATTTCTTTTACATAACTTCCGGCAAGGTCATTCGGCGGTCCATCAGACGGAGATTCTCGTAACCATACATGATCGTCGTAATGACTCCATACTTTGGTCTTATCTTTCGCGTATCCACGACATCCTCAACATCAAAGTCCTTGTTCGACCTCGCGTGGCTGATTAATCGAGCGACCGGAAATGAAGAAATTATCTCCCAGAAAATCGAAGAAAAAAGAACGAACTACGAACGACGAATTATTAAATGTCACGCCAAAAGGCATGCGACCATTTTTTCCGATCTAAAAATCACTTTAAGGGAGGAAATAGGGTTAGACGGTTCAAAAAATCGATTTTTTTTTATTTCTTAAATTGTTGGTAAAACTATTGAATATATTCCCAAAATTTTTTATGAAAATTCCGACTCGTTCTATTGTTATAAGCCATTAAGAGGGGAAATAGGGTTAGGACAGCGTTTTCTCAATGATTTTCATGAATTTTTTTATAGTATAAAAAATGAATATAATTTATTGAAACTTTGAGAATATTTTATACATATGTTTAAGTAAATACTATACAATTTTTATACATATATTTAAGTATATACTATAAAATATTAGCGACCCCATATTGCTTGTTTTTCTTGGTACCATTTTTTCAAACGCGTTTTTCTGAAAACGACTTTTTTTTAACTTGCGTACACGCCAGATTGAAAAGTTTTCAACCAATCGTTTTAGAAATTGGCAGTTACCTTCTTCATAATATTGCGCTCTATATGAACCTAAAATCGGAATATTATCGTTATTTAAAATAATTTTTTTTTGCAAATAAAGTTGTAAAAAATGGCAAAAAATCATGCTGTTTTGTTTTGACCCCTGTAAAAAATTCAATTTTCTATTTTTTTGATAGCATTTAGGTTCATATAGAAGAGAGATATATAATAGAATGTAAATTTCAACCTCGTTTGATTTCAGATGATAATTGCGGCTTCCAGAGTGTACGCAAAATGCTGAGTCTGATTGTGAACTGCAATATGGGGTCGGTAATTTTTTATAGTATATACTTAAATATATGTATAAAATATTCTCAAAATTTCTATAAATTATATTCATTTTTTATACTATAAAAAAATTCATGAAAATCATTGAGAAAACGCTGTCCTAACCCTATTTCCCCCCTTAAACGAATTGTACCGTCATCGTTTTACTATTATTTAAAGTAAACGTCGTGAGAACAAAGATTCGGATCCTTGAAGATATAATATAGTAGGAGGATATCTTTGTTACAAGTGCATCGGTAAAATAGCATTTACTTGAATTTTTTTCTTTTTTTCTTTTTTTTTTTAATATGTTACTTAACGTGCTTCCGTATGTAACCTTCTTGGCGATCGTCCCGGAGTTATAGTCACTTTCGCATAAACTAATTATAAATATTACGCGTGCGAGGTCGAATCTTTATTTCTCACGCTCTAACCAACGACAACAGCGACGACGTCAAGAGTATGCTGCATTCGTTAAGAGTGCAAGGAGGGGCACTCCAGAATTTATATCACAACGGGTTTTACTCTCTGTTTACTGGCACACGCGTTCTCCCATTATAATCGTCGTCTTACCAGAATCTTTTGTTAAAATATGCGCATATTTAATAGGATCAACGGATAATTTACCATATTGAAATATATATATATATATATATATATATATATGTACAGCAAAATCTTACCGAAGGATGCATCGATGCTTCATCAAGTGACTCAGAAGAATTCTTTGAAAAAATCACAAGTCGACTTCCACGTCGCCGCGCGAATCATTCGTGACTCGTTGTCTAATTAAGCCTAATGACAGTATAACTATAAATTGGGAGGATGCTGGATAAATGGGCTATTATGTAATTAACATTAATTAAAAACAACTACTGTGATCCTTAGATTATTCATATACAATATCATGTCGCGTCAACAGATCAACATTTACCGTAAAACAATCCAAAAAATATTTACCAATTTAAATACACTTTCACTCAAAATTCCCTCTCAATTGCACTCTTGCAGTAATTGTGATGTTGGGCAAGAAAAAAAAAATCTTTGTTCGCCAAGCGCACGCATATGCGTTACCTCGTTTGGGCATATATAGGACCTCTCCAAGGATGCAGCTCGAAAAAAAAAAAATCCCATTGTCAGTTTGAGCGCAGAACAAGACAACGTTAATTATAATCCATTATTTCGTCTATCATCGTGACGCTTGCACAGTATGCAGTATTTCAACAACTGTACGTGCACCTGTACGTAACACACATAGATGCATTCGTGAACATGTAAATACGTGGTTTTTTTTGTTTTTTTTTTTATAACAGGAGACGTCCATCAGATGTTTGTACGTTACAAGCGTGGAATACGCGCAAGTATAGATGAGCAACGGTAAGTATGCTCACCTTTACCGCGTACTTAACCATCCGCCAGAAGATTTGAGGCCGGCGAGTAACCCCGGGTCGTATTATACCGAAGAGAATTCTCGTGGGACCGGCACTCGTTATCTCTCGATGAGATTGGCATTGTCCGCTGGAAAAATTCGCTATTACACGAATACACGAATGTTCCAAGCCCACTTTTTCCCTTCACGCTTTTATCGTACACGGGGAATGAAGGATACAATAACCCCGTAGACATATTTTTCTTCGTTCGGTATAATCCCCTCAATGGCTTTTTGTCCATCGCGGCTCCCTCCCCCAGCCTCTGTGTAACACTGCACACGATACTTTCCGAGGGGCTATTGTTGTAAGAATAAGATGCCACTTTTTTTTTTCTGTTTTTCATCCGGGCAAATCTGACGCAGAAATTTTCATCAGGGACGATTCTTTGGAGGAATAAAAGAAGATATTGTACGGTGAAAAATGTAGTGATTTTCAAGTCACAATAGATTTTTCATCGAATAACCAAGAATTCCGTATTAAAAAACAATGAAAATTGACAAAAAGTTCACTTTTTTTTTTGTGGCTATCCATCAAAACCTCACGTACGTTGCTCAGTTCGGACTTGCGTGACGCCTACGCTCGGTTCCCTTGTATTTTTTTTCTCGTTTGTTTATCAAAATCCTTAGAGGCGATCAACCATTACGAAATGTCTAAAGGAAATGAGACATCCAGTGAACCAGTTCGATCGATACAGGTAGCTAGCCTGAGGTGTCTTGTCATCGTTGAATAGTACACGCATTTACTAAGGCCATCACCATATTTGTACTATTTGAACAAGTATATTCATCAATTGCCCCATCTCTCGACTAATCTCTTCGCGGTACATGGTCTTCCCAAGAGATCAACACGATTCTCGGCCCAGTGTCTTTGTTTTTTTTTAAATATTCACCACACATATAATATAATTCATATAATTAATTCTGTTTGCAGAGTCAAAGAGAAAAATAAATAAAATTTCCTGGTCAAACTTCTATGTCGGATGTTTTTTTTGGGCGTAGATATGCGACATACATATATATATATAGTATATATGTCAGGCGTGGCTTCTTACATCCGTAAATTCATGCATTGTTTACGAGGCTCTTGTCCGTGCGTTACGCAAACACTCTTTGAGAGTGGACAAGCAAAGTTTGCGCCACTAATATACGTAAGAAGTAAATCGTCGTCTTTCATCGGAACATGGTTGTCGTCGTTTGTCGTCTCAGCCATAACCGCCCAAGGTCTAGCTCGACGAAATGTTGGCCTAGACAAAAACCCGCTTGCAATTCATGGAAACACTTGCACGAGTACATATATACGTTACACATACCCATTCACTTACGCGTATACAGCACGTCAAAATATATGTGTTACATATAACGTACCGCATCATCGTGGGACTATCATCGGCGTCTCTTTATGCTAGGCGCGGTTGTTTATCCACTAAGATGTCGAATATTCATGCGTGTATTATTATGCTGACCGCGATAATCCTCGACAGCTATAAATGCAGTTTGATGCTTCTGCTTGTGCTCACTCGCATCCATGTACATTCCGTCTCGATTATTCAAACACCAACAATAAAATGTTTGCTTCGCTCACGCTTTATATTTTTACGCTTGTTGTTAATATAAACGTTAGGAATTAGTTTGCGCGCTCCGTCTCTCCGATGAGGTGTTTCACGTTGAAAGAAATCATATTTGAAATTCGCGCGCTTAACGATAACCAATCAGATTGACGACGATGAACTGCCACTGGCTCCGACATTCGATATATCTCGCATTTCGAGAGTTTCGATAATCGACTGCCGCGTCTTTTTTTGCGAAAGGTCACATTCGACAATGTTACAGTAAAGTATAGTTTGACTATAGTGAGCTATCTCGGAAAGTAATTTGTTGATTCGGCGAACATCATTTAATCAATCGCATGATTGCCACGAGGAAGTGATCATTATGGTCATTATGTGATTGATTAATTAATAAAAGCAACGGGGTCATGACACCATAAATTATAGGTTAACCTTTAACCTAAGATGTTCCGCCGAAAGAAATAATTACTTAGATGCCTCTCAAGCTGTTTTTTCATTCTCGTAGCGTCCGATACTTCGTACGTGAAATATATATCTTCGTTGTACCCGCATCATTGAGGTCCCGTAAACAATTCTTCAGAACGCACAAGATAATTATTACGTAGTCATACGTAACGATAAATTGGACGTTTAACTGAGTCGGTGAAAGATGAATCAGAATATGAATGAATCGTGATCGTAATAAACATCGAGTCATCGATTCTCGGGTATTTACATGTGACACACGTAAACGGTTCGCCATCAGTGTAATAGATCATTTCCGAACTCTTTATAGTTGTCATCTTACCAACAACGATTATGCTTACCTACCTACTAGTGTATACAAATATACGTGCAGGAGAAGAATACAAAATTCCGTTGGAAATAACTGAAAGATGCATTGGCAAAAATATTAATAAAATCGATATTTCGATTGCATAACCAATATTACATGTCTACCCGTGTGTTTGTCTTTTAGAAATTTGTTAAAATCTTATATATCAGTCAATATCTGCAATATTGAGAACACTTATAAATTCCTATGTACATATTTGTCAACATTCGAATCGTGCCCATATCCGTCCTCGACCCAAAAAAAAAAGTGATAAGCCACGAAGAGGTACCGTCAGAAAAATCATTGCAACAGTAGCAAACAGGCGATTGAATATTCAAAGCAGCGCCAACGAGAAATCTCGACGAATCTCAAGTAAATGAAAAAAAAAAACAATCTTTGTAAACTCTAATACAGGTGGAGAGACTCTTGCTGAAATCCTGCACCTATGTTGGCAACTTAATGTCTATATATGATAATATGTATAAACAGTAGCGCATATTAGACGAACACGGAGTGAATAAATGGTGAAGCACGTGCTCCTGTGTACCAGACAATGGTCCTCATTCAGTGTCTTGTTTGCCATCAACTTCGAAGTCTCGTATGACGACGGACCATGACTGTAGAAAGAACCCCGAGTAGTGGGAGAAACGCGTACGCGACGAAGATGAAGAAGAGGACGAAGCGGTCGCCGTTTCATATCGCTTCTCCAAGTGACTCTTGGATGAAGTAGTGGCAAGTAGTGGCAACAATCAACGTGGGAAAACTGGCCACGGTGTGTTGTAAGTGTGACCTCCTCCACCTCCACGTCAATTCCTCCTTCTTACTCTGTACTCCTATTCTCTATATCGTGTTCTCCGGTCTGCTTGAGCGTCGTGCCATTTGCTACCTTTTTTCATACGTTTATACATATATCTTTCCCTCTATGCTCTATACTAGTTTTTTTTATACCACGTTTCGTTCGTCCTCGTCAACCACGTTCCTTCTTTCCTACTTTACTCCCCCATCATCGTCGTAGCTTCCATATACACGCTATAAGCGTTTGAATCTATGTGTATACAAAGGTGTATTTATATATATATATGTACAGACGCCTTTGACGTGCCTTCGCGAACCGCCACATCACAAAAAAGGTATATCCCCACTACGGGTACCCAATGATGACCTCTCGTATCGCTCGAACTCGTACCACACAGAGAGATAAATGTATACGTTGTTGCTCGTGTCACTTTTAGTAACGCAACGAACTGAGGAACGATCGGGTCACTCGGCCGAGACAACGTCAATTTTTGTTCACGATTTTTCTTTTATCTTCATTTGTTTTCGTAATAATCATTGATAAATATCATTCGAAACGTTAGAAGAGTGTAATTTAGCGAGTTTAGTGTCTTTGATAGTTACGAGGATTGCTGAAAGGGTAAACAATTGAGGCATCCCTGAAAACAACAATAGCTATCCAGTGATGGAAGTGCTGCTTCGACCGATCCATGTGGTCATCGTCGGTCACAGTGGAAAAAACACCGTAAGTTATCGGCAATTCGAAAGATAACGATTTTGATGTGATTTTTTTTTCATTATTACGCATTTCCAGTAAACGTGTTTCATATTGGTGCATAAAAAAAAACAGTGGAATCTTTTCTTTTCGGGAATGTGGAGGACGATATAAGCGCGTTTGATATTTGTACAGAATAACGTGTGTGTTCGTCACTACCGACCACTATGACGTAATTAAATCGTGACGCAGCGATAGGGGGTTGCACCGAATTTATCGATCCATCGATGGGACATTTTTTATGGTTTCACGGCGCGATGTGGAACGACAGAGAATTAATTATGTACCTAAAGCTAATATATTTATCGTACGAGTGCTTCTTCCCCTCGTTGAATGAAATTTTGGTTTCGAGGCAACAGCTACGAATTTCATATTGGGAGAAAACGAGATTTTGTAATAAAAACAATATATAATGATCATAATTTTCGAAACGATAATTCGGATTGATTATTGACATTTGCAATTACATTTATACGCCGTTATCATTTGTAATTAGGATTGCAACTCTATAATACTTTCGACTCGTTCGGCTATTCGTTTGTAAAATAAAAATAAAATCATTAATTATTAGAAATTTCATTCATTGATCAAAATTGATTGTTTTTTGTTGCAGATATTAATAGGATTCATCCTGTGTCTTCTTCTGTCGCTCGTTTCGTGCCAATTGGATCTGCCATCGTTGAACGATGACAGGACCGACGGTTTTAATCGACAGCCGGACGATAGACTCGACAGATTCGATGGTTTCGGTCGACAGCAAGGGCAACGACCGAATGATCTCGATTATAGAAACGTACTCGCCAGACTGGATTTTCTCGGTGCCGAAAGATGCAGTAACAATGTTGCTGCACAATGGGCTTACGAGACCAACGTTAACGAGTACACTCAATTGCAAGCGGTACGCATAATTAACCCTGATAACCGATACAGTGTCCTTTTAATAATCCTTTTTTTTTTACGATAATTTTGCCAATTATTTGAAAAATCT
This sequence comes from Oxytorus armatus, assembly GCA_958009045.1. Taxonomy (NCBI): domain Eukaryota; kingdom Metazoa; phylum Arthropoda; class Insecta; order Hymenoptera; family Ichneumonidae; genus Oxytorus; species Oxytorus armatus. The sequence continues at coordinate 19,747,217 of OY253749.1, read as the reverse complement.
AGCTATCGTTAAATTTATGAAGAACGACGCTGTTGAAATTAATTATAATTTTTATCGATGCGTTTTTCATGGGAAGTAATATTTTACTGGAAAATTTCATTTACTATACCTTATTATTTCATTGTCAATTTTGTCTTGCCAGGACTTTTCAACTTCAAGTAATATTTTTCTAGAGTCCTTGAGGCAAAACCCTATAATTTTTTTTCTCAAATTCGCATAAATTTAAAAACTAAAATTTAATATGACACGCATGATATTATCCTGTATTAGCTGTGTGATACATTTTAAACGTAATTACGGTAACTCATCAGTTTTTGGAACTCGCTTAGGTGGGATTATCTACGAGAACGATAACTTTCCCTCGCATCACCTGTAGCGTAATACACTTTCGTTTTATCGATCCGGGTACCAAATTTCACATGTTCCAATAACACCCGTATTACCTTAATAGGTTATATATATATATATATATATATATATATGTGTGTGTAGAAACGCGGGTATATCGTAAGCTCGTTATAGAGGGGACGTAACCGTGGTCTAGTTTCGGCTTTATTCGATGTCGTCCAACTTCATAAAGCTACATTATATTTGTCCTGACCCAGATTCCCATCTGACGACATTAATTCTCGATGGTTTTTCCCCTAGCTTGGCCTTGTACAGGAGAAACTATAATCTGCATTACCGCAATCGTCCTGTCTGTCCTAATCATGTTATACCAAAAATAATATAACTGTCGATCTTATTGCTGATCACTTGTCGCAACTGTTTTATTCGCAAATTGTAAATTCTTTATACTCCATTCCGGCAAAAACGGACAGAAGAATGGATCATTACCCTCAGAGGAAGTCTGACGAAACTGATTTAGTCACGGAACATCGTATTCTGTTAAGGGGGGAAATAGGGTTAGGACAGCGTTTTCTCAGTGATTTTCATGAATTTTTTTATAGTATAAAAAATGGATATAATTTATTGAAACTTTGATAATATTTTATACATATATTTAAGTATATACTATAAAATTTTTGAAGAATTTCCTTGAAAAACACCGACGATATTATCGACCCCATATTGCAGGTCACAATCGGACTCAGCATTTTGCGTACATTCTGGAAACCGCAATTTTCATCTGAAATCAAACGAGGATGGAATTTACTTTTACTATATGCCTCTCTTCTATATGAACCTAAATGCTATCAAAAAAATAGAAAATAGAATTTTTTACAGGGGTCAAAACAAAAAAACATCATTTTTTGCCATTTTTTACAACTTTATTTGCAAAAAAAAATTATTTTAAAGAATGATAATATTCCGATTGTAGGTTCATATAGTGCACAATACTATGAAGAAAGTAACTGCCAATTTTCAAAACGATTGGTTGAAAACTTTTCAAACTAGCGTGTACGCAAGTTCAAAAAAAGTCGTTTTCAGAAAAACACGTTTGAAAAAATAGTACCAAGAAAAACAGAGTCAAGGCAGTCATACATTTTTTCGGTGTTTTTCAAGGAAATTCTTCAAAAATTTTATAGTATATACTTAAATATATATATAAAATATTCTCAAAGTTTCAGTAAATTATATTCATTTTTTATACTATAAAAAAATTCATGAAAATCATTGAGAATACGCTGTCCTAACCCTATTTTCCCCCTTAATGGCTTATAACAATAGAACGAGTCGGAATTTTCATTTAAAATTTTTGGAACGTATTTTTCAATAGTTTTACTAACAATTTATGAAATAGAAAAAAAAATGGATTTTTTGAACCGTCTAACCCTATTTCCTCCCTTAATTCATTAGTATACGTAATCATTGAAAAGGATGAGAAGGATTCACTAATACTAGTTATAAATATCCAATTATAAATAATAACTTTTGTTAAAAAATACATCAATAAGTCCATTTTTTTAATACTTTGATCCTCAGAATAATTTTACATCCTTAGTGGATGGCAATGTCCAAACAATTCCATAGAGACCTCGACCTCATCTCGTCCCGGCTCCTTGATTCGTGAGATTCGCGATTTACACTTTTTCCTTGCGCTTCACAAGATGCATGTAATACCCCGCATACGAGCACACACGAATGAGTGATTTCCCTGCGTTCGACCGGAGTAACGGGCTATCCAAGTCTGTGGTGGCTCTGGTCTGGCTTGAAGCCCGCTCGCGGCCTCGCGAGAAAGGGCGTGCACGCGCGCTCACCTGCCGGTTCTCGCTAATGCACGCCTACATACGGGAAATGTTCCCAGGTGATGCCATTGTGACTTTAGCCGTTGCGATTAGGATTGGGTAACAGTAGGGAAACGACGGTAATACTCTTTATCCGCAAGTCAGGTAACGCACACGACAATCCGAAGCTCAACTTCTCGACGGGCCGGTTCCCCTCAACAGGTTGAAGAGAAAGAAAAAAAAAGAAGAATCCCCACGAGCCATGCCGACCCGTCTTGTAACCGTTGCAATTGTTTTAACTCGGCGATTACGCAGACATTTTTTCCATCCTAGTTTTCCAACAGTCGCGCGAATGTTTAGGCTTGGAAAAAAAACCCGCATGTACTATTTTCGTCGAGAACTTTAACCCTTTTTTTGTGACGAAGATACGAGTTGATTTTGCGATGGATTTCCTGAAACACTTACGTGTTATAATCTTTGATATTAAAAGTTTTCAAATTCACGATTATTGTTAAATGGCTTTTCAACATTATTAAAATATTAAAATTGATAACATTACGATTTTTTGTGCTATTCGCTATACCGGTCGGGAAAGTTGAAATATAACGATATCCTGCACTTGACATTAGTTTTCATCTTTTTTTCAGTAGAAATATTTACTGTCTGCAAATGCATGATTTTCCTTTTTCTTTATATTGGAAAATAGGACTATATTAATAGCTCAATTGAAAGTGGTCGGTTAAGCTAGTTTATCATTATGGTGCATTGGCCGTTTGAGGAAGGAAACCCCCGAGTGTCGGTCTTATCTGCAACGATAAAACCGGTAGAGTGTTCTCGTGCACTTGCCCCTTCTCATTGGTCATCGGTCAGCGTGAAACTGGTTCACCATTCGCGCTGATAACGTATTGCAATAGTTCACATTTAAGATTCCTTGTACCTATTACCGGAGTTCCCGTACACACGAGAATCACTGAGAACCGTGTGAAAGTTGTTATCTTGCAATGTCGCAGGTGACACAATGTTGAACATAAACGATAATAATTTTTTGATTATTTAACGAGCAGTTGTAATGAGAAGAATGATTAAAGAACTGGGAATAAACAGAAAACCGTCGTGGACACATGGATGATCCTAGAAATTACGTCAAAACGATGAATAACGCTGTTACAATAGACATAATGACGTTAGATTCTCAGATAATTTTGTCTCATGATATTGTATTATGTTTCATGCATGCAGCTTGAGGCGCAACGTCTCTACGCTGACTTTCAGAATCAAGCATGGCACTTGATCTCCAGATTGGATGGGGCCAATCTTAGAGATCCAATTGTCGGCAGACGCCTCAGATATCTTTCGGCTGTGGGTCCTGCTGCTCTACCACCTGATCAACTTGACAGGGTGAGTTTTTTTTTAAATACGTATAATTCAATCTACTAAACGGGATCCTAATTTTTTTAAAGGTTGCTCCGTGTTTTTTAATAAAATTATATTTGAAAGCGATGGTTGATAATATTTTTACATTGAGATAAAAGCATATAGAAATAAATGTTACATATTCTATATACAATATATAGAGTATGGTGGGTCAAATAAAATGACTAATTTTTTTTTCTCCTCGATATAATGAAAAATGTATTGTTTGGCATCTAAAAAAAAAACCCTCTGCAAGTATGAGCCCTTCATATTTAAATGAAGAGGTCCCTTATCGCGAATTTTCATTTCCCATTTGAATAACATGGAAACATTTTTTTTTAACTTTGGAATTTTATTAGACTTAAACCGTTGATGTTAGGAGAGTCTTTTAGCACATTTTTGTAGAACATTTGATGCTCTACAAAAAAGATCTCTTGTGTCTAATCGATAAAAGTAACCGTACAAAAAATGACCGGTGATAATTAACTCTGGATTCTACTTATCTCGTTTATTAGTTCATAAATTTCAAATTCAAAAAAATTTTAGTGATCAATATGAATAAATATACTACTAATATATACTACTAATATATTACGAATATACTAATATACTACTAATATATTACTAATTGTTTCCAAACAAATATGAGAGAATCCAGAGCTAATTATCACCGATTATTTTTTGAACGGTTACTTTTATCGATTAGACACAAGAGAGCATTTTTGTAGAGCATCAAATGTTCTACAAAAATGTGCTAAAAAACTCTCGTAACGTCAACGGTTTAAGTCTAATAAAATTCGAAAGTAAAAAAAAAAATGTTTCAATGTTATTCAAATGGGAAATGAAAATTCGCGATGAGGGACCTCTTAATTTAAATATGAAGGGCTCATACTTGCAGAGGGTTTTTTTTTGAGATGCCAAACAATACATTTTTCATTATATCGAGGAAAAAAAAAATTAGTCATTTTATTTGACCCACCCTAATATAGAGCCTCATATATTTCGTTTATATTCGAAGTGACAATAATACTACAGAGTCTACTATAATTTCCAAGCAAATTAATAAGGAATATGATCCAATTACTAATCATTACTCAAATTATGTTTAAAATGGAAAATAATCTCAATTCTCCATTTGTAACTACATACACATTATTAAATGTGATAATAACGTCCAGACGTTTTACGTGGAAACCGAAGTGGAAATGTAGAATCTCTAAATACCCTCCATCAAGTTAAAGTGGGTTAAATATGTCACTTCCGGAGGTTTAATAAAAAAATTCGAGACTACTTCGTGAATGAACCCACCGATGCTGTCATATAATTGACAAAAATATAATAATGTCCGACACCATCAAGGTGACGTTTATCAACGAACAAGGTAAACTCCTTAAAAAATTATTTAAAAAGTCTCACGCCGGCGCAGTTCACCTATATAGGTGAAAGAAATCCCGATGTCTAGCCGAGCATGATTATCGCGGTTTCTGAGTCACAAGTGTAGGTCATTTGTCGTCTACGTGAGAAAATTAAATGTACGAATGAAAAGAAACTCACTAACATGACGGACGAGGCTGCTTAGACCGTGTAATATGTATCTCATCCATTGTGACCTTCTATATTAAAAACGGTATTTACGTAATTCATGGTCAGTATCAACGTGCTTGATACTTGACCATTCTTTTCTTATTTGCCCTTTTTATGCGTGACTGAGCTTTGAGCAATTTTCCAAAATGTGAATTTGGAAAATTGTTATAACAAGTGTCTACCTAAAACTGATCGAAATGACCGGATCAAGTTTTGTTTAGTTCTTTCCTAAATATTTTTCTTTTATTTAGCGAAAAGGTTTCTGAATCCTCTATCCGAGTATATTATCGAACACAGTTCGATATCAATGATTTATCGGAGCGTGTTTGAGTAATTTCAATAGAACATTAGTTGTCGATATTCTTCCGGCTTGTATAAGAACACATCTGTCAGAAGAAAAATGCATACCAGTGGGAAAGCAGTTTTGTACACTCCAAGGCACGATACATTTTTTTTAACCATTCACATCTGGTGTACATTTACGATCTTAAGTGCACTCGAGCGCAACTGACCATACGCCGATCGTGTGGCATGCCACAGGCTTGCTCACCAATCTCCGAAAACACATACACTTGTGCCTTATGATAAATTATTAAACTGCTTTCACCCGTTGTCTAATTTCAGTACAACCGAATCATAAATGACATGCTCAGCATATACAATTCGGCGACGATTTGCGCTTACAACGATCCATTTAGGTGTGGACTTCGTTTATATCCAGGTACGAACCATGATTTTACGTTTTTTTTTCATTTTTTTTTATTATTCCGCACAACATTATTTCCAAGGCAAATCTGAATGCTATATGAATATTTTTTGAAATTCGTCGGGTAATATGACGTCTTAACAATTGGTGGATTATGTATAATAAAAAGATATCGACTGTCGTGATCTTCTTGCTGTTGAAGATGAAAAATCAATTCCAAGAACCCGCGAGTTCGTGTACTACATTACTTGTAAAAGACATTGGAGGGTTAACGTGAAAGCGGCAAGAATATTATACCTCATTGTAGCGAGGCTGCAGAATTGCTCGACGAAAGTGAAAATTATTGGAGAGCGACGAGTCTCGATTACAAACTAAATGCAATTAGATTCGAATGTGGCAAATATAATGATAATAAATAACTGTAAGCGGTTTTTATTATCTTTTCGACAGATGTCTCGAAGATTATGGCGAGGAGTCGTGATTGGGACGAACTACAATGGGTATGGGTGGAATGGCGAAGACGCAGTGGATCACAGATTCGAGATTTGTACGGACAACTCGTTCAATTGAACAATGATGCTGCCAGATTAAACAGTAGGTTCATTATTTTATAAAATCTCGAGATAATCTCTCAAAGCACTGAACCACAGTGAACAAAAATCTATGACAAAAAACTATTTTCGTTCGTCGTTATATACTCGTAGTTCATGAATCTCAAAATTTTACTTTGTTTCCAGACTTTACCGACGCAGCGGAATATTGGACGTTCCCTTACGAGACGCCAAATTTCCAGCAGGACATCGATGAAGTATGGGAAACCATTCGACCGCTTTACGAAGAGCTCCACGCATACATCAGAAAGAAGCTTCGTGATCTTTATGGACCGGAGAAAATTGGGGGACACACACCACTTCCGGCTCATGTGCTAGGTACGATAAAAATCGATTGATCGCGGGGACGAAACGAGAAATCGTCGATTTAACGTTCGTTTAGTCATCCGCAAAATTCGTGCGGGGATAGAAATGGAAAGAAAAAAGTTGCATAACAATCGTTTTCAGGAAACGTATGGGCCCAATCATGGACGAACATAATCGATCTAGCGACACCTTATCCCGGAAAATATTACATGGACGTAACGGAAGAGATGCAAGCTCAGGTGGGTCAAAGACAGATGCTTAATCTTGGCTATTTTTTTTTATCACAACCTACTTACTACTATAATAAAGCAAGAGAGTTTTTATGTTTATTCGAACGCGCTAATCTCAGGAAATACTAATCCGATTTGGAAAATTTTTTTTGCATTGGATAGTCCGTTTATTCAGGGAGGCTCTAGGCCATATAAGTTCATGCTATGACCCTAAGAAGCGACGGCGGCGTCAGTTTATTTTTTAATGATTGGTCCTTTTATCTTTTCGCATAATTTCCGGATGGTATTTATATTTAATGAGATGCACTTGGTTATGTACTCATAATGCGTATGAAACAGATATAGAATTCAAACTTAACGCGGGTAAAATCGCGAGCACAGCTAGTAGAAAATAAAATAAATACGTATGTAGTATAATAAATTCATCTGACTCTCTTGGTCCCTCAGCTCACTCGATTCTATATATTTCATTACATTATTCGACACAGGGTTACACGCCAATAGACATGTTCCGTGTGGCCGAGGAATTTTATCTCTCGCTCAATCTTAGCGCAATGCCACCAGAGTTTTGGGCAGGAAGTGTCTTGGTGGATCCTGGCGATCGTCCATTAATCTGTCAAGCGTCCGCCTGGGATTTTTGCAATCGTCTTGACTACAGGTAAAAAAAGAAAATTATTCTATCCATCACGCGATATTTGCGAAAATAAATGTCATCACTCTATCGCGCAATGGAGAAGGTGACACTGATTAATTGACTCTGTTCACAGGATCAAAATGTGCACCAAGGTCACAATGAAAGATCTCATTACTGTGCATCATGAAATGGCACACATACAATACTTTCTCCGATACAGCGGTCTTCCACGAGAATTTCGGGACGGCGCAAATCCAGGTGAGTGGCCATTAGCGCATGCAGGCATTCGAAATGACAATGCTACAATTATCCTTAAGTATTACTAACCTTTAAAGACTTTAACTTGCGGGAATGACGTTGGAATCATTTGGGGTTCAAAAATGTTTTCTCTAAAATTATTAAAAGACCATGTACGAGGTCTGTTCGAAAAGTATCGTGAATTTTGAATTTCCGCGGGCTACGTATATTCGATTTTCGATTTTTTTGTGGCGTTAGGTTGGTACTCATGTCCCTCACTTATGCTGAAAAAATCGGCCATTTTGAAAGTTTAGTTTATTGTTGACAGCTGTTTTGGTTAGACGTGTTTTGGCTTGTCTTCGATTTTTGCCTATTCCAAAAAAGCAGCTTCCATTGCGATGATTGAGCTTTGGTTTTTACGTCATAACCATAAACCCATGATTCGTCGCCAGTTATGACCCTCTGGAGAAAATTTGGGTCGTCGCGGACCGAGTCCAACAGCTCCTTAGCAATGTTAACGCGACACTGTTTTTGTTCGATATTGAGCAATTTCGGCACGAATTTCGCGGCGACCCGTTTCATGCTCAAATCATTGGTAAAAATCGAATAGCACGAGCCAATCGATATGTTTAGCTCCTCAGCAACTTCTCTAACGGTGATTCGACGATTGGCCAATATTATTTTCATCACTTCATCAATGTTTTCGTCTGTTGTTGATGTGCTCGGGCGTTCGGAACGCATTTCGTTGTTCGCGTCTTTTCGGCCCTCTGAAAACATTTTGTACCATCGATCAACGTTGCTTAGGTCCAAGGTAGCTTCACCATATGCCACAGTCAACATTCGGAATGCGTCCGCGCACTTAATTTTGTTTTTCACACAAAATGTGAAACAGATTCTTTTATCCCTTTTTTGGAATAGGCAAAAATCGAAGACAAGTCAAAACCCGTCTAACCAAAACAGCTGTCAACAATTAACTAAACATTCAAAATAGCCGATTTTTTCAGCATAAGTGAGGGACATGAGTACCAACCTAACGCCATAAAAAAATCGAAAATCGAATATACGTAGCCCGCGGAAATTTAAAATTCGCGATACTTTTTTAACAGCCCTCGTATACCATAATTGGAAAAAAATGCTAATATCCAATTCAATCCATAACATTCAACATGTATCGGCGAATATATTGAAATATCTGCCGTTATATCAAGATTTATAATCGACGAACAAAGATAATGATCTATGTACTGCTTTTTTATTGAAAGACGGAAGACTTAACTGTGTCGGCTTTTCATATTTAATGGCTCGAAAGCTAGTTCGAGTTCGTGGTTACGCTCGAGGTAAATTAGTAAATGATGTCTAAATACATATATGCATGCTCATTTTTATGGAAGGATAATGAATAAAATGAACTCTTCATCTATGGTATTGAGCGCAGAGCAAAGTATCCAAAGATCCTATCCGTCCTTTATCGTTGTATTTTTTCAAAGTCCCGTAATATCCATAATGATCGATCAAGCTTGCGTGGCCCGATACAGTCGGACACAGAGTATAAGCTCGCGGCAAGTTATAGTGAAAAACAGCTCGTGTAATCAGAGCGAGTGAGCCTCTGAGCATAATAATACCATAGTTCGTGAACGATCCGTGTACATGTGACCGGATGTTGGAATATTTTCATTACGTCGTACCGTAATTATTACACTTTCACTGTTGCACGCTCGCGAGACGCTCGGTCGTCCTTCCACCGGAACTAACGTATTTTATACCTACCGAATAAATTGCCATTGCCCACCGGGAAATCTATGGGACACTGTGTTGCATCGAATCTCTGTCTTAAATTACATGGTTCCATTCTGGAGTTCGACCCATTTGATTACAATGATGTCAATAAACGTTTCCGAGTAAAATATAGTAATAAAGTATGGCAATGTTAATGATATGGGACGTTACATGAATTGTTGTATACGCGACACCGATGAAACAATTCCCAAAGGTAAATTCCGTCCGAAACGAATGCAAACTATTTAAAAATGATATGTGAATCGATGACGGCTGGAAACGACGTTGTCCCTAAGACTTCCTGATGTGAAAGCGATTAACAACGGGTTTTTTTTAAATATTTTCCAACGAATTTTTAGGATTTCACGAGGCCGTTGGAGAGGCTATTGCATTGAGTGTAGGCACACCGAAGCATCTCGAGACACTTGGACTGGCGAATAAGTACGTCAACGAGCCAGCAGCCGATATAAATTATCTGTTCTCACTGGCTATGGAGAAACTCGTTCTTCTGCCGTTCAGCATTGCGGTTGACCGATGGCGTTGGGACGTATTTCGTGGTGTTGTCCATCGCGAAGAGTACAATTGTCACTGGCACAGACTGATGGAACTTTATACCGGAACGAAACCACCGGTACTGAGATCGGAAGATGATTTCGATCCTGGTGCGAAGTATCACGTGCCTGCCAATGTTCCCTACATTCGGTGAGTCTAAACTTTTTTTTTTTTGTAATGTTTCGTTTGTTTCTAATCTGTTCAATGGACTTTTTACTGCATTAATAGCAATGCTCTATGCGCAACGCGCGCGTCGATCTTGATTTATATTTCTTTCCACGGAATATTTTATCAAACGTGATCTTTGCGGTCTAAGAAAGATCCTCCCGATCTCACCATGATTTCTTTCGTGTTCGCGCTGTTCAACGTATTTAATGGTCTATCATAAGACAATAACCGCCGATTATGAGGAGAATGGAAAATTGGATCGCAGAATGGTAGAATACTTCGGTGTAAACACTACTATAACCGGATACTTTTCGCACGATTCTTTTTTTCTTCTTTGGTTTTTATTATTGAGAAGAAGGACATTGTTATTCTTGTAATAACATTGTAGTCATTACGTACATGGATCATTTTTTTTTTTTTTTTTTTTTTTTTTTTCATAGTAAAGAATAATGGTAATAGTCTCACTGTTTCAACGGCAGATATGAACTAAACTCTAGAATAAGTATTTAAAACGAAAGGTACATAATGCATGAAGCTCTGCTGCCATCGTTAACGTTACATCGCTTCCGCAAGTTTGCCGAAGTGTCTTGTTGCGAGTGCAGTCGGAAAGAATCGTTCAAAGAAATTCAGTGAAACTACTATAAAGATTTTTTTTTTGCCGGAGCTGACACATGACATTCAAAACTCTCTCGGCTTACAGTCGGATATGTTTCGTTTGAATAACCGACTCAGTGAGCTTTTCACGGATCACAGACAATACAAATCTATCTCTCATCCAACATATCGTGAGAATTGAACGTTCAAAGAACGAACGAACAACTGTCAAATACCGTTTACCCTCTAATTCGCTATTGAACCGGTCGATTCTCGTCGTCAGTAACCCTCGTGCCCGGACTCGTAGCCACCCCCGTAATCACCGCCATAGCTGGAATGTTCGTAGTCACCACCACCACCACCGCCACCGCCACCATCCCCAATCGACGAGTGACCGTGTTCGTGATGTACGTGATAGGGCACGGGTACCTTGACCGGATAGGGTACGTGTTTCTCAACCGGGTAGGGTACGGGCTTAGAAACGTGTACGGGCACGGGTCTTTCAACTGGTACCTTCACGGGATATGGTACCGGTTTCTCCACGGGATAGGGCACGTGTTTTTCGACCGGATAAGGGGCAGGTACGGGTACCTTGACCGGATATGGTACGGGCTTCTCGACGTGCACAGGGACCGGTCTTTCCACGTGAACCTTGACCGGATACGGTACTATCTTCTCTACCGGATAGGGCACGTGCTTCTCAACCGGTACTGGATACGGTTTAGGTACGGGTACAGCGATCGGACGATCCACGTGAACCTTCACCGGATAAGGCACTGGCTTTTCAACGGGGTAAGGTGCCGGCACGTGGACCGGTACCTTTACCGGATAAGGCACTTTCTTCTCAACTGGGAATGGTGCTGGTACCGGCACTTTGACGGTATAAGGAACCTTCTTCTCGACGGGATAAGGCTGTGGAATGTAAACCTTGTAGGGCACGGGTCTATCGACGTGCACGTGAACTGGATAGGGTACTTTCTTCTCAACTGGATAAGGCGCTGGCACGTGAACGGGTACTTTGACTAATACCTTCACCGGATATGGAATCTTCTTCTCTACCGCGTACGGCTGTGGTACGTGCACCTTTACCGGATATGGTATCTGCTTCTCGACCGGATAGTGCACCTTCTTCTCGACCGGATAGGGCACCTTCACGTCCTTGACGATTGTTATGTACTTGATCTTGCCCTCGTCGTGCCCGTGTCCCACGGAACCACCGCTCTCGTAACCGTGACCGCTAGCGTAGAGACCGCCGAAATCGTGACCTCCACCACCACTACCACCACCACCACCACCACCGAAACTTTCGTGACCCCCTCCGTAGCCTCCCTCGTAACCGTGTAAGCCACGTTTCTCTTGTTTCTTCTCGTCATTGGCGGCTACCGAACTCTCGGAACCCGAAGAGCTTTCGGCTACCTTGTCACTGTTTGCCTCCTTAACATCCTCTTCTTTGCTGCGAACCAAGCCGATCAGCAAGATCGACACGAAAAGTGTCGAAAGCTGAAACAAGTATTGACCCGAGGAAACGTTAAGAAATCTCTTATACGTCCAGACTTCGCCCAACCGGCGGAACTTGTCGTATGGATATTTTTTTTTAAAGTCCAGCTAAATGTAACGTTTCTAGTCAGACGTTAGACGCTTCCCATTAACCGGTTCATACGTTCGGTCCGAATTCATCCGGAATCGTAACATTTGGTTGGACCTCCAAGAAAATAATTCCCTACGTTTTGTTATTTATCGCTTACCGAAATCCTCATGATACCAAACCCCTTGTGATCCGGTAGAAGTCCAGAAGTTTACTGGATGGTTCCCCCCAAGAAGGCCAACTATTTATATATACTAGCATCGTGGAGTTGCGCTTTCCCCGCCAACGTCGAGTTCCTCCTAGTGCCGTTAGTCTGTTGAAAGTGAAACAGCCGCGTACTTAGGTATGTGTCTACGTTTATGTGAACATACACCACAAAGAGCTCACCGGGAACATCGTACACTGATCTCCGCGATCAACACTCGACCACTCGTACACTCTGCACGTACACGTAAAAGTGGAAAAAAAAATTCAATGTATTTGTGGATATACCTAGCATCTGCTACTACTGGTTACTAAAGATTCCGTATTTTTTTGTTTAAGCCGAACACGGCGCATCCGTTCTATTCCTATATCCACTATGCACGCATAGCCACGCTGACATTGCATGCAAGAACAAGCGGTACCTTTTCCACAACGGAAGGATCTTCCGAGAGATAAATCGATACCACCATAAAACTTTTTTTCATCGATTCGAAAACGATCCACGAATCAACCTCTAACCGGGGGTCATTGGTACGTTAGTTCAGCCCTCTTTAAAAATGTTTAATTTCCGAGGCTATAAGTAAAGTTGGTTTATCGTATAGCCATAAAACTTCTAAGAACACATTCTCGTCTCGTAAAAGCGGAAGTGAAAGGAAGACAAATAACGAATTCAGGAGTTTAAGCCAGACATATGTCCAGACGACGAATCGTCATAACCGGAAGAATAGGTTTGTTTTTTTTATCGTGTGACTGAACCGAAACCCGTTAGTGACTCGAGCTCATGGTATACCTTATCGAAAGTTTACGTTTATACAAGTTTATCGTGAGCGAGAGATATTGCCACGAGAAACGTACAAATTGGGGAATAATAAACCGAGCATACAGATTGCACAACGTGTGCACACAGAGAAATTGTTCATCGCGTAAGCATAGTATAATGCTCGAAGGTGAAGGAGGAAGAGGATGATGATGGAAAAAAAAAGTGCGACGACGGTAAATTCACCGCGTAGGATTCGTGCATTATTATCGGAGCGTGTTATGTGCTTAGTTCACGGTAGTTATAATGAAACTCCATGTCTAAGGAATACGTACGTAGACACACCACATGTACGCTCTAGCAGTGAAAGTGTAATTTGAAATGAACGCGCAGATGACGTGATATTCCCGCGGCGCTTCCATCCGTTACTTTCAACAAAATCTAATGATATAGAGGCTACCTGTCGACTTCCTACATTGTACATTGAGTAACACAATGCACGTCCGTTACATGAATATTTGAAAATAATCGAGGAAACGAGAGGGTTCACGTAGTGGTTCGTTAACCAGTGCAATTATTCCTACCAACGTCGTTAAGTAGATTCGATTAGTACTTGCAAAAGTAATCGAAACATATCGATATGTTACGATAAATGATTAATTGGTACGAGCTGGAAATTTTATAGTAGACCTTTTTTTCACTTTTTTCTCTTTGACCGTACGCACTCTTTTTTGGTGCTCTTATTACGCACTTATTATCGTGAGTGAAAGGGAAGTGTCGGACGATCCCTACTACATTTACACCGGACTGCATTCTACACGTGAAAGCATTAATTTATCTTCAAGAATTGTTGACATTGCCGCGGTTCCGGTCACCTCTTGGGATGACAGGTTGTTTCATTTTCTTGAGTCCTTTGGGACACCATGAAAACGATACGTTGAATCAAAAATGATACACAAATAATGGGCTGCACACTATTATTCCTTGCCGTGCCTACACAACAGACATAGCCAGACTTTTTTTCATCCGCCCTGTAAACCACTGAACCAACAAGTTTTTTCGGAACAAAAAGTAATTCTCTCTTCTTCCGCATTTCGAGAAATGTGTGGTGCAATAAGAAGACAACAATAATTTATTCTCTCGGTAAAACAAATTTTATTTGTAGTTGCCCGCAGCGCTCTTAGAATTCAGGACACTTTCGTCAATGCCCCAAGTGTGTCTGTGCTCGAGTCTTATTTGCGACTTACTTAACACACGACAACCATGTTTAATTATCAACGTTAGCTTTCGAGCTTCGTTGTAGAGCAATCATCGTCTTTATTGATAAACCGTAGAAGAACAATCCAACATATGGACCACACACGACTGCTCCCCGGGACAATAATGTTATCAACAGATTGAACGAAAACATTTATTGTACAGTCTTGCAAATTTGACGAAGTATCCATAAGAAAAATACATAGTGTCGTTCAGCCGATTTAACAGATCCTATAAATAAGGTGCGTCGCATTTTCAACAAACTACAACCTTACTGTGGACAGTACTTTGGTAAGGGCTTGTAAATAACATAAAAATTCGAGTAATTATACGGAAGATTCATTAGAAATGCGAATCATAGATAAACCCAGCCCTGACCGGGTCTGCGTCCGTCCTCTCTGACGATAGAATAATCTCTGGCGTCAGTGACCGGTGCCCCTCGACGATTGATGTAATGGGGATCGGTGACGAAGGAGTTTGAAGCTGATGTTGTTACCGGTACGACGTGAAATAACTGTTGATATGGTTTAGCCGTTTTAATTGATATGATATTGACCGGATAGAGGAAAGAAAATTCATGATCTTCTCGAACTGAATAGGCACTCACTGAAGGGAGTCTTTGCCGATTCTCCTGTTGTTTGTCATCTGCTGCAACAGCTACATCGTAGTTGACGTGACCTTCTATGGGAATCGATAGTTGTCTTCTAATGTTAAATGGCCACGACGTTTCAGGAGTAGTTGCAGAAAGTTGTCCATAGTATCGCCGCTGATGTTGGGACTGAACTATTTGATCGTCATGGTGAACCACATCGCCGCTGGCATCGACTCTTCCGTTTTCGATTGAACGTTTCAGCACTGCCGATGCTCTTTCGCCTGCCTCGCGCTCACGCATAATTCTATCGTACACATGACGCTGAGCGGGCGTGTATCCCCCACCCGGAAGTTTCAGGCTCTTGTCATACTTCCTCACGCTCGAATATGATTCTCGTATCGTCTCGGTATCGGTGGTCGAGTTACCACTTTCGAGAGCCTTCTCGACGGCCCTCTCTGCTGCTCTCTCAGCTGCACGCTCGACCGCCAACTCCGCTGCTCGCTCGAGATCCTCTCTGCGACTCGCCCAACTCTCTTCCAATATGTAGAGCCAGAGAAACGCGTACGCTATCACTCGTACCTCCTGTATATATATATATATATATATATATATATATATATATATATATATATATTTATATACGAGGTCTGTTCAAAAAGTATCGTGAATCTTGAATTTCCGCGGGCTACGTATATTCGATTTTTGATTTTTTTGTGGCGTTAGGTTGGTACTCATGTCCCTCACTTATGCTGAAAAAATCGGCCATTTTGAATGTTTACTTAATTGTTGACAGGTGTTTTGGTTAGACGTGTTTTGGCTTGTCTTTGATTTTTGCCTATTCCAAAAAAGCAGCGTCCATTGCGATGATTGAGCTTTGGTTTCCACGTCATAACCATAAACCCATGATTCGTCACCAGTTATGACCCTCTGGAGCAAATTTGGGTCGTCGCGGACCGAGTCCAACAGCTCCTTAGCAATGTTAACGCGACACTGTTTTTGTTCGAAATTGAGCAATTTTGGCACGAATTTCGCGGCGACCCGTCTCATGCCCAAATCATTGGTAAAAATCGAACAGCACGATCCAATCGATATGTTCAGTTCCTCAGCAACTTCTCTAACGGAGATTCGACGATTGGCCAATATTATTTTCTTCACTTCATCAATGTTTTCGTCTGTTGTTGATGTGCTCGGGCGTCCGGAACGCATTTCGTTGTTCGTATCTTCTCGGCCCTCTGAGAACATTTTGTACCACCGATAAACGTTGCTTTGGTCCAAGGTAGCTTCACCATATGCCACAGTCAACATTCGGAATGCGTCCGCGCACTTAATTTTGTTTTTCACACAAAAATTGATACAGATTCTTTGATCCATTTTTTGGAATAGGCAAAAATCGAAGACAAGCCAAAACACGTCTAACCAAAACAGCTGTGAACAATTAACTAAACATTCAGAATGGCCGATTTTTTCAGCTTAAGTGAGGGACACGAGTACCAACCTAACGCCACAAAAAAAACAAAAATCGAATATACGTAGCCAGCGGAAATTCAAAATTAGCGATACTTTTTGAACAGACCTCGTATACAGAATACACAATAACCTGATGTCTATAACGATATCAATGAAATATAAAGTCGATGCCTACGATTTTACATCGCCACTGTGTTATATTGGAATTTGAGTGAATGTCAATTCACTTTTGGCTAATTAACACTCGATGCGTTTGCTGGGTACAATGATTTTCTGGTTTTAACATACGGCGAGAGAATCGAAAGATCTCAGTGGTTAGGTTTTCTCAATAAACAAGATAAAAACGAATCCTGACAACTCAAGAACATCTGTAGTGCCGGAAATCATTTACCGCCGATGTCAAATGGAAGATATCCGAACCATTAGCAGAGTTGAGGATCGAGATATATATTGACAATCATAGGAATAATAGTAGTACAAACCATGCTTAGTCGTCTCACGCTGTTGATGACAATCACGTTCGTCCGAAAGTTTGCAAAACGGTGTCCAACTGTGAACTGAATGCCAGTTGAAAGGTGTCCAGCATTATATTTATATCCTAAAGACGATGGACTTTCCCCGGTCCAGAAACAAAACACTCGGTGCTTTAAAGACACCGTACAATTATCTTTCCTCCAGGACGACCAGATATTGTTTTGTAGTCTGCTATTATATTACTATCGATATAGCTGTGGAACTCATTTATTTCTAGCAATTTTCCACATACCTCTCGCGAACGTGGATAGATCAGTTCTTATAACGAAAAACATACTTCGAAATGTTCCTCATAATTTATAGAATGCAGCTTTGGCAATATCATAATAAAATGCGTTATTAACATGAATTAGTTTATCGCTTTTTACGGGGAGTCAGGATATTCCAACAAGACCCAATAAACCAACGAGAAATAATAATAATAATATAGTGAACAAGAAGATATTAATCGACGGCCGTGTCGTCTTTGCTCTAAGACCCTATTCTCGCAAAAAATCTCGAGCTCTCCTCCGTTCGTCAATATTTCCCATTATACCATTGTACCTGGTACATGGATTCGCAATTTCGAGAATGGCAGTTACACCTTCGCCATGTATACTCTCTCTGACCGTAAAATCGCGGGATCCTAGACTGGATGGAGGATAACAAATGTTCTCCGTTTATTTTATTTTATTTTTGCGTAACGATACCAAGAAACAATTCGCAAATCAATGAAGTACAACTTGGTGTACAACGAAGATCTTCGTTGGTGGAGATAATCGTTCGTCATTTTTCTGGTTTGTATTGACTAGAGTCTATGTCGTACTCGCTTGTTTTTACGTCGAAACAATTTTATGATTAATATCCGTTGCAACTGATTCTCGAGCGACTGCGTAAAACAACATTGGAAGTGTTTCGAGTGCGGCAGTGCCGACGACAACCACGCGAGTCGAGTGGGTAGCGGATCTGCAGGGGCGATGACTAATAATCTGGTTTTATCTAGCCAGTCACCAGCGCCTGGTAGCTCTGCAACTCGCACGCTTGGAAGCCTGTTGGACAGCTAAAACCTGGCGTTCATTTATTTTTCACCGAGTTCTCCGTACATGTTTTCACTCGCTTAGCCACTTCAGGCTGTTCGGCCTCGTTAGGTTTGTTATTAAATTCTCTCGCGGGTTCGTCAGCTTGAACGTCCTCGGAATCAGAAGATAATTCCTGATGATACTCATCGTCATCCGTAACTGGTACTTCAACGGCATAGGGTACTTTCTTCTCGACGGTGTAGGGCACATGTTTCGTTACATGAACGGGATAGGGTCTCTCGACAGGTACTTCGACTGGATACGGCACGTGCTTGACCACCGGATATGGTACCTCCTTCTCAACCGGATATGGTTGTGGTACCGGAACTTTGACCCTGTACGGAACGTGTTTCACCACCTCCACTGGATACGGTCTGTCAACCTTGATCTCCACACGTACAGGCCTTGGTTTATAAACTGGATATGGCACCGGCTTATTAACCGGCACCGGATAGGGTTTCGGTACCTCAATGGCTATTGGTCTGTCGACCTTTACCTCTACTGGATAATGCACCGGCTTATCCACTGGGTAAGGCTGAAACACGTGCTCGGGAACCTTCACCGGTATCGGTATCTTTCGCTCTATCGGGAATGGCTCCGGCACTGGTACTTTAACTTCATAATGAATCTTCCTCTCAACGGGATAGGGCTCGGGTACGTAAACTTTGTAGGGCACGGGTCTTTCAACGGGGACTTGCACAGCGTAGGGTACCTCTTTGTAGACCGGCACAGGTTTTGGAATTTTTACCGGTACTTTGACCATTACCTTTACCGGATATGGTACCTGTTTTTCCACCGGATAAGGCTGAATTACGGGTACTTTTACGGGATATGGGATCTTCTTTATGACAGGATAACGAATCGTTTTCTCGACTGGATATGGCGCGGCGACTTTCTTCACGATTGTCACTGTCTTTTCAACGTCCTCTTGCACATGATGACCCAAAATTCGAGATTCGGCACCCTCATCGCCACTGTCATCCGCGCCGGTTTCCAAATCTTCGGCAATGTCCGTCTTCGACTCCATATTCAAACCGCTCAGATCCATTGTTTCAAGACCTCGTTGATAATCCGGCATATCCTCGGCACGTAACACACCTAGATAATATCCAAGACAAGAGAATACCCGTTGATTAGGGGTAATTTGCACTTGAGCATCGACTGAAGTTATAACGTTGAGTTCGAGGAATTTTTTCAAATAAACATTAATATCCGAACTTTTTCCGATCGCAGTTAAGTTTCTTTATCAGTCATTATAAATTCTCAAAAACGATACGTTGCCTTCGTTATCCGGTACAATATACGTAGACATTTTTATTCCATTTTAAAGATCTCCAAAAAAACAAATAATTTTTGGTATTCAATGAAATATTTGTAATATCTTTGTACTCGCCAAAATGTAGATTTTTATTTTTCTGACAAAATTATTTATTACAGCGTTACATTAGCTCGGCAGGTTTTCTCTGGTTGTTGCTTATTTAATATTGCCTTCAGTCATTTGATAGTGATAGAACAATTAGCTTGTACGTTCACGGTAATTAATTTTTTGATGCATCGGTGGCACATAGTTTTATCTAAATACCTAGTGTTTTCGCGTTCTCAATCCTAAGGCTGTATTATACTTTTTATAATCAGATAATATTCCACATCCAGTGAAAGTCTGTAATGAGTTTTGATGCAGTAATTGCAAAATAATTCAATTAAATGAAAACTTCGTACATGTTAACAGTCTACACAGGTCGTCAAGTAACATACCGACGGTAGGATCCTCGAGATCGCTAGGATCTATCGTGCGATATCCCGAGCGTTCCTGCATCCGTGGCATCGCCAACACGCATCGCATGTCCGGATATTTGTCATAAGTACAAGAATACATGTTGGGCCATCCCGTTACACCAATAGCGGATGTCACGTAGAATGCTAGTAGGACAATCACGTGATTCTGCAAACGAGTCAAATGATAGTTTCTTTTCTGAATTGCACAATTTAAAATTCACTATTTCATTTACATTCAAGTTTACGAAATTTAAGACACTCACGTGTCTCATGATAACTTCCGGTTATTATTCAAATTCTTCCCGATACTATCGTGACCAAACGTAAAATAAAATAATTTTTCTCGCAACTCTTCGAGAGTCTGTCGAACAACTGACGTGGTCCACCCGAGAGTTTTGCCTCTATATAATAAACTTACTCCCACTGAGCGTTATAGCGTCATGATTGGGGATTTGTGTGCAAGCTGTATGTCGAGTAGATTTTCTTCGAGTGTACGGTGGAAAAGCCGTGAAACTCGAAACGTTCTAGTCGTAACAAAGTGGGGGATTTCGCTTTCTTCATTTCGAGATTCAACGCGATTCTCCAAGAGGGTCCACGACCCTCTCGTTCGTCAGGCGTGCAAGTTGGGGCGCTACGAAAGTGAAACATTTAACTCCGATTAGACACGCGCGAATCCATAGCAGATATGTATTATTGAAACAAACGAGTATTCGCACCTCTCTGTACACGCTCAATGGAAGCATGATCGGCCACCGTTAACTTTCCTAATTGGACGAAAGATTCATCAATTTCGTTCGAGCGCTAATTCAGCGTTTAGTTCCTTAATTTATGCAAAATACGCGTGTACATCTATGAGCGGAATATGGCATTCAAGAATATTCAAGTAACCGCATCCGTGTGCATTGCAAACACTCCTTTCACAAATTTTGATCCTGCATATGCGCACAAACAATTCCGTTGTATTTCTATTTTCGTGCAGTAAAAGTATACTCATATTCCATATATAATATAGCGGAAAAAAAAGCCGACAGCGCGATGGATGAGCGAATTAAGCTCATCAGCGTGGTTAATACGCGGTTGCGTGACTGCTTAACCGTTTACTGACAGGCACATCAATCGATAAAAAGGATGACATTTTTGGCAACGACTTGTTGTTTTTTAGTAGGATACAGGGCTTAGGATTAAAATGCAGAAAAAGGAAAGTGGTGACGGGACGTAAAAACCTGACGTAGTTGTACGAAAAGGTTAAACGGCATAAAACTATCAAATGTAAAAGTATCTATGCAGAATAAACATTGTAAACTATGTCAATGGTAAAGAAGTCACGGTCGTGACATAGCCTTCGGGAAAAGTAAGCCACCTTACACAGTAATTGACTTTTTGAGCGTAGTTCATTGTAACTGGTAGCGTTAAACTATATATCTCGAATTGCAGCGGTAAGTCAGATTTAAAATGGATTTCAAAATCGTGAATATACACAGAAGAGTACAGGAATGATTTTCACACCGGACACGCGATCACTCTCTAGAGCGCGTTACTAACCGAGAATAATTATTCGAGATAAGACTTGTCACGCCAACCATTTAATGCTCAGTACCGCGGCAAAAGCTACTCCACTTTAGACATACCAGCATGATTCTGAAATGTATTGCACGATATTACAGGTTGTAGCAGTAGCGTTAACACTACACCGCGGATAGATACAATTCCGGCTTTAATACCATACATACAATTCACCCACACATTAAGTAATTAGTGGCAAAGTATTCATGTAGGACTTGAAGTCACTGTAAATCCTGGGTGTATACAGTCAAATATTCGATAAGTTGTTCCGGCCCTGAACCGCTAGCCGATGAACCGGGCAACTAGAGTGTAATTCGCCGGCTGACCGCTAGGTGGCAAGCTTGCAAAACGTTTCCCGAGACGGAAGCAATGCATCGGAACCTTTATAATAACTGTGCTGAGAACATTACTTTCGGAAGTTCGTAAAAATTGATGGGACGATTATATGTAACAGAACGTTAAGGAAATTTCGACTGTATGCATGTGAATGTGACGATATACATCGTGCCGGTGCATCGTTCTGAACGGCCAGAGAACGGGAGTACACAGCAGCTAGTACGCCCGATGTACGGTCGAGTGAGATCGATAAAGTCGTTGCATGCAACAATTGCATGTCAGTACAATACAGATCCCGTACACCGACTATCGTCCGTTGGCTGATGTGTCTCCCCTCTTTTTACTTCCCCTCCCCGCTCTATCTCTCTCTCTCTCTCTCTCTCTCTAAAGAATCGGCGAGATACTCTCGCTTGCCACGGGTATAAAAGCGACTCGCGCCTGACAGCCGTCGCATAAAAATAAACGACGCACGGTACAAAGGATCGGGCAGCCTCCATTATATTATTGCTTTTAAACCACCGAGTAATGTCAACGTTCTTTCTATAAAGTGACTCGTCATTGTTTTTCTTCATTCGCTGTGGACGTTGCACTTCCATGCTTATATTTTATTACTCAACGTAGACGTTTTAGAACGCTTAGAATATTTGTGCCGTTCGAACGTATAGCGATATAATTCATTTCATGATAATGCTCGGATTGTACTCACAGTCGTAAGACTGCTTCAAATTTAACTTGAGTTATGTTGACGTATTCACGCTGTACGGTTGTCAATTTTTTTTCTTTCCCATTTGACATTGCAAACCGTGATTTTTAAAGGTGCAAAATTTACAGAAAAGTTGACGCATTTCAAGATTCTATATTTTAATTAGTAAGTAAAGACGGCGTTGGATTCTTCATGCAGATTCTTAAACAATTTTTTTTTCACACAATCATAACAGGCCGGCGATTTGTTCCATACCGGAGCATTTAAAAAAAAATGTTTTAATGCCAGAGAACCGAAAGTAGACGCGTTTGTTTTTTTTTTTCAGAAAAATACACCCGTGATAGCCATCATTCAATGGCATTGTCTCTCTATATGAGTGACGAGCTAAAACATCGAACCCCTTTGATTTTCCAGAAAGTCATATCGAGTAAACCCTCTATAATTTACAATATAACAGTAGTCAAGTTCGTGAAACTGGAAATACATTGTACGATGAACGCAAGACATGATTATCATCCACGGCCGGCGTCACACGACACTCATGGCGTCGCGTGAGCGTTTCTTATTTTCTTTCTTCTTTCCCTCGGCGAAATCGACACAATTCTACTGAAAGCATGAGAAATGAGTGTGAAATTGAAAACGAAGAAACACGGTCTGTTTCTGTAGTATCGACAGACATTTGTTTGCTCGATTTTAAAATGATACCGAGAAATATGGAATTTTCAAATGGCCATAATTTTGTTTCCGTTTGCTCAATTTTGACTTATTCTCGGGTGAGGGCTTGGAAAACCCCATGAGTTCACTGAGAGGATACGATTTGATTCATTCCGATATCTCAATTATTGTGCTCGTAACAGCTACTTCGAAACTATATATTTTTTTGCCAAAATGTAAAATGAATGTTAGATTTTTTAATTTTCTTTCAGAACTCATTTCATCTCACTGGCTGCACGTAAATTCAAAAATAAACTTATCAAAAAAATCATATATCTATAAGATAACAATATATCGAAAATTCAAAAGTTATTATTTTGAATTCCAATACACAGATCCCATGGATATACAAACATGGCAAAAATTTCATCCCTTTTGTTTATACATACAGAGATAATAAATTATGCAATATCGAACGGAAACATTTTAGTGTCGCAATTTTAGCTAATAAATTGTAGTATCAACCATAAACGCATTTACGAGATTCAATATCGTTTGCTAAATCGTCTAGAATCAGTCGTATATATTTTAGAGTTTTTATTTCTTTCAATAAATTGAGTATCTACGGATCGTCAGATTTTACAGTTTTTCTATTATATTGTGCAAGATCGAACCTACACGTTCAGAGTTCCAATTTTATGAAATATAAATTATCTCGAATCGATCTAATATATTTAATGAAGTTTCCATTTTTTTTTCTTTCTAACAAACCGTGTATAGGATGAAATTATAGACAATTTATAGTTGCAATAAAATGACTTTATAGATATAAACAAAGATTTTCTTGAACTCGGTGGTGACGCGAGACCACAAACCCGTTCATGTTATAAGTCTGTCGGGCAGAATTAATATTAGCCGAGAGAGAAACAGAGGTGAAAATAGCGGAACTCGCACGTCCGTTCCCACTCGTCTTATACTACTTACGCGACTCCGTCACTCGATCTCGTATGCTACAGAGCAGAAGAGTGCGAAGAGTAGGAGCGGCGCCCACGACAAACTCTTACTTTCAGCCCTCCTCCCGTTTTTCGCTCTCGCTCGATCACTGGTTGCATAATTTACCGTTGATCTCGTTCGTTTCCGAGAGAGACAGAGCGAGAGAAAGAGAGAACGAGAAGAAAACAGAACTCGTGAATTCGTGAGAGACACTCATTTCGGCAATAACGTTCACTCCCCAAAAGTATCGAGAGTCCACTGGAACGATCGTGCGTATGCAAATGATGTGAGTTTTTTTTGTTTACAAAATTTGCACACACGTGACAATGACTGTCAAGACGACCCACTTGACGTGCAATTTCACGATCCTGAAAGTCCTCTCGCGAGTCTCAAATGACGCTTAACGAGACTTATCGAAAGTTGACTCAAATAAACGCGGTCGAAAACCTTCGAGCATATGGCGAATTATATTTTAGAAAGGGAAAGGATGGAGGATTAACATTTTTTGAAATATAAGATGAAATGTAATGTTTGAAACATTTTTTTTTTTACTGTATCATACAAAAATACACATTTACTTGGCGTCTAACGGTACAAAAGAGCATCATTGCGTACCTATTTTCTCGTATAAAAATAATAATATGTTAACATTCGAGCTTATGAGTCCGAAGAGACAGACTTCGGCTGCTGCTATTTGTGCTCGTCGAGCGAAAAGGCCAATTCTTCGTGACATCATATATAAGTATAACGCGCCATACTAATTAACAAGAAAAAAAAAATAATAATAATAAAACACTTCGAACGGAAGATGAATTAGCAGTGATAGCGGTCAAGGCGATGCCCTTTTTAGCGCTTGATATCTATCATATATACATATACATATATGTATTTCTGTACATTTGATAGAGCTGATCGATAATTTTTGTAATCGTTAAAATGGCACTCTTCTTATTTATACTCGTGTATAATTACGAAGGTGCTTATTCTATTGTGAAAAAAAAAGAAATTTTTCGCGGGCTTTCCCTTCGTGGTCCCTACATTCTTGAGTATGCCTTTTCGGACACTTGCGTTTACTGTTCTATGGTATGTCGGGTCGTACAGCTGATCGTGATCGTGTAAGAAACAAACTCCGATCAGCCGTCCCGGTTGGGATGTAGCGATAAAGGTATTTAAATTAAACAAATACATATAAGGTATATATCAAATATTCGCAGGTCATCGAAGTTATTGCGCATTTTCTTTTCACCCTTTCTTATTGCGTTTGCTACGGTGTTACCGTATCCTCCGTTCGGCTCCTCCCGTGTCGGGTCTGATGAGATCGGTCGTCATCGTCGTTGTCGTCTCGTTGTTATTGATAAGCGTTTAGTCCCGACGAGAAATACGTTAAATAGGCGAGCACACATGGATGATCGTCGATCGTGTCTAGTGATGATGCTCGTAACCCGAGACATCGTAGTTCTCGTAACCGTGTGATGGTCCACCGTATGACTCGTAACCGCCGTGATGCTGATGATGATCGTAGTGGACAGGTACAGCAACGGGTACCTTGACCGGATACGGTACTGGCTTCTCGACCGGATAGGGCACGTGTTTTTCAACGTGAACGGGATAGGGCCTGTCGACGGGGACCTTTACCGCGTAAGGCACGGGTTTCTCGACCGGATAAGGTATGTGCTTCTCGACCGGATACGGCTGAGGTACCGGTACCTTAACTGGCACGGGAACGTGTTTCTCAACGTGAACGGGATAGGGTCTGTCAACGGGTACCTTCACAGCGTATGGAACTGGCCTGTCAACTGGATAAGGCACGTGTTTCTCAACGGTTACCGGATATGGTTTTGGCACGGGAACGGGATATGGTCTGTCAACGTTAACCTTTACTGGATAAGGGACGAGTTTCTCAACGGGATAGGGCTGGGGCACGTGAACCGGTACCTTGACAGGATACGGCACGTGTTTCTCGACGGGGTACGGCTGTGGAACGGGAACCTTCACTGGATAAGGCACGTGTTTTTCAACTGGATAAGGCTGTGGTACGAGAACCTTGACGGGATAAGGACGATCAACGGGTACATGAACGGGATAAGGCACCTTCTTCTCGACGGGATAAGGTTGTGGCACGTGAACGGGCACCTTGACGTAAACCTTGACCGGATAAGGTACGTGCTTCTCGACGGGATACGGCTGTGGTACCGGTACTTTGACCGGATACGGTACGTGCTTCTCAACCGGATACGGTATGTGCTTCTCTACCGGATATGGCACAGCGACGTTCTTCACAACTGTTACGGTTTTCACGTGATGTTCACCGCCGTAACCACCCCCGTAACCGCCGTCCAAGTGGCCACCGCCACCTCCAAAGTCATAACCACCGGACGAGTGAAGACCGTGCGCCGAACCACCACCTACGTCGTAACCACCGACATCGTACCCGTAACCGTAGCCCAGTCCAAGGATACCACGTTTCTCCTGTTTCTTCGATGAGCTCGCATCCTCCGCCTTCGTCCCTTCGGCGTTTGCTTTCTTCTCCCCGCCGGCGAACGCCGCTTGGACCAAAAGGGCCAACAGCGCCACGTACAACTGAAAGAACCGAGATGAAAGAAAAACAAATAAGTTAAAAAGGTCAAAGTCGTCAATAAGCGGCGAGCAAACGTAGAAGGGGACTGGGATAAAGGCGATTATGAGAAAATGACCACGACGCAACAACGTAGCAACCGGATTTACGAAAGAGATCGGTCGACACGTTTCCCCAGTGATTCGCAATTTTACAAAATCCGCGATTACAAACTCGCGACGATACTACATATGTCGATACAGCGAACACTTCGTTGATCGTTTTTCGACGAACTTGAACGACGTTTATCGGCAAAAAAAAAAAAGAATACCGATTCCGAGTACCCTTGGGAAAATCGTAGCACATGGAGTAGTGCGAAGAAATTTCGCGAATAATGGCGAGTCGAGCTTTCTTTCGCGTTTATGAAAAAGCTCCGTTACCGCGAGATCGACGACAAACCGTTGTGTTACGTGGACTTTGAGGACAAGCTCTCGCGACGGATATTACGTGTTATTATGCGTAAGAATGAGCCTCGCTCGGCTTATGTGCGTGTTATATATTCGCAGAACGTACCAGGCTTCTCATTTTTGCTTTCACGATGTTCCGGGTACGTCCAGGAGTGAACTGGATGCTGATTGCCGGTCGTTCGGGGCCTTATATACACGGCACACTTTCGCCTTCGCGGAGAGGCCCAGGCACCGAGTACCCCCGCCGGCTCTTTGTTCGTACCACCGATCGCTGTTTATGTGACCAACACACACCGGCCATTCGTACACACGACCGACCATCAACCATCCACCACTCCCCCTTGGGACATGCGGCTACCCGTCACGATTCTCCGACTCGATTTCGCGCCCTGTTCCTTTTCCGAACGTAACCATGCATTCTCGCACACACACTAAGGATGTGGACAACGCAGATGTGTAATGATGCGTCTTGTCAAATTATTTCCAAATCAATGTGGATTCGTCATTCACGAAAGCTTCGATTTCCTTCAAACGATAAATAGTCATTAACGCGTTTTGTCGGATATGATTATACTCATGTTACATTTATCTATTACAAAATTCGTGTGCCTGCAATGTCGGATATATAAGATCTATTCGCCGGCTCGTAAAACGAAAAAGTAATTTCTTTTCTTTTCGTTCAAAATTTTGCATCAAAGATTGATAAGACAGCAAGAGGGCCCAGCACGAAACATCAAAACGCGTAACACACTGTGAATTACGCCCTTTTGTTTCTTAGCCTTCGATATATGCCGAATGGTCGTAAGATCGAGTCGTAATTCATGAGGCGAGACGCGCGCGCGCGCTACGCTGTGCACGAGTATCGAGCGGACGGCTTATTACGTAAAGGACGCGAAGTGCTTCTTGCAGATGCCGTGAGAGAGATACCCGGAGAAAACTACCTACTTATGTTCGTATCCTATGCCTTCCCAATGTATAAAGTCGTCATCTCCATATACTTTGCTATTTCCCTCGTTCTCATCGACTCGCTTGACCGTCATCAATATAAGGACTGCTGGCAAACAAAAGCGCGTAAGCCACATCACTTTACGTTTCAAATTGCATAGTTTGTGCTCTTTTTTTTTTTAACAGAAGTCGACATACGAGGTCTGTTCAAAAGTATCGCGAATTTTGATTTTCCGCGGGCTACGTATATTCGATTTTCGATTTTTGTCTGGCGTTAGGTTGCTACTCGTGTCCCTCACTTATGCTGAAAAAATCGGCCATTTTGAATGTTTAGTTAATTGTTGACAGCTGTTTTGGTTAGACGTGTTTTGGCTTGTCTTCGATTTTTGCCTATTCCCAAAAAAGCAGCTTCCATTGCGATGATTGTGCTTTGGTTTCCACGTCATAAACCCATGATTCGTCACCAGGTATGACCTTCTGGAGCAAATTTGGGTCGTCGCGGACCGAGTCCAACGGCTCCTTAGCAATGTTAACGCGACACAGTTTTTGTTCGAAATTGAGCAATTTTGGCACGAATTTCGCGGCGACCCGTCTCATGCCCGAATCATTGGTAAAAGTCGAATAGCACGAGCCAATCGATATGTTTAGTTCCTCAGCAACTTCTCTAACGGTGATTCGACGATTGGCCAATATTATTTTCTTCATTTCATCAATGTATTCGTCTTTTGTTGATATGCTCGAGCGTCCGGAACGCATTTCGTTGTTCGCATCTTCTCGGCCCTCTGAGAACATTTTGTACTACCGATAAACGTTGCTTTGGTCCAAGGTAGCTTCACGATATGCCACAGTCAACATTCGGAATGCGTCCGCGCACTTAATTTTGTTTTTCACACAAAATTTGATACAGATTCTTTGATCCACTTTTTGGAATAGGCAAAAATCGAAGACAAGCCAAAAGACGTCTAACCAAAACAGCTGTCAACAATTAACTAAACATTCAAAATTGCCGATTTTTTCAGCATAAATGAGGGACACGAGTACCAACCTAACGCCACAATAAAATCGAAAATCGAATATACGTAGCCCGCGGAAATTAAAAATTCGCGATACTTTTCGAACAGACCTCGTACACCCACACGTGTTTATGTGGGGGGGAGGCTATCCGATATGTACAACCCCTACTTGAATACAATTTTAGCAGTGTATGACGATTAAATAAAAGACTCATTTTTTATAATCTCTTGTTCATCGAGATGCTGGGTACTTCATTACTCAAAAAAAAAAGTTGCTCCCTCAGTGCCGAAGAAATAGTTTCGTTAAATCTGCGCCTCGTGCGATAATATTTAATACTGTCTTTATGATGATCAAATTTTTTTTATATCGTCCGAGAGACAAGTTAAGCCCCTTATAAATATATTTTCTAGGCTATTCCCGTATGAATCGGTGACCTAGAAATGAAATCATGATTAAGAATAGCCATCGGCGTACGAGCGATTCCGTGACAAATTGACCAATATTGCATGAAATTAATGACATTGACGTAACGTTGAGAAACACCCTGTTAAAAAAAAAGATAACAAATTAAGAAATCTCTACTCCCAATCCAATCATAATAAGCCCCAATATATCGGTAGGCAAGGTAACAATTACGACGTTTCAAAGCTGATCGATCCATTATAATATTTCGAAATGTATTTTTTTTATTAAATCGTTGCAGAAACTTCGTCGCAGGTGTTCTACAGTTCCAGTTGTATCGTGGCCTTTGCCAATCGGCCGGACAGAGATTCCCGAACGATCCGCGACGACCTTTGCATCGATGCGATTTCTACAGAAGTCCAGAAGCCGGCAGAGTACTCGCGTGAGTATACACAAATAAATATACATTTATGGACAATCAATTGAAAATTTCTCGATATATTCTATATACATAGACGCGCTCGTTCGTGTTTTCACTTGAATTATTTGCCGGATCGTTGGTATATAAGCTCACGGACAGACGGATACGCGAAACTATCGTACCAAGGAACGGGATTAGAATCTACACTTTAGTTAATTACCGGGTGCTAGTATATGACGAAGTTACTGACTATGGTATTTAGCTTATATATAACGTACGAATCGTATACTGTATCGTGCATTTAGTAGCAGAATATAGCATGGTTTAAGCTCTGGGAAAGGCCGATGATACCTCATGAAAATAACGTTTGTGTCGCGCAATATACTTTTATACCATTATGCCCTTTCCTTTTCATCATAAGTCAGATATATATGTATGTATATATATGCATAATGTGTATAATCGTTTCGTCGGTTTCACGATGTCTGGTACAATGTCTGCTAAGACGTTTTCACGTACGTGAAAAAAATAAAATAAAATGTTGTATACGCGAGGCATTTAACGCCGTTCGAGCAACGATTCATCCTCAGCATCTTAGATTTGGTCCATTATTTAACAATACTCATACGACTATAAAAGACTTTGCATATGATTTTCCTTTTTTTTTGGTAAGTTAAGAAGGGTCGTGAATCCTCCTTCTTTATAATTTCTTTTCAATAATATTTCAAATCAAACAAAATGTTAGCTGTAACTGATAAATCGAGAAAGAATACTCAAAAATCCTCTGTCAGATATCAAAGCTTATGACCAATAGAAACTTTGTTTCTTGAACAAAGAAAAATCTGAAAAAAAGAGAAGATGTCTGTTTCTCACTCACGTGGCAGAGTGTCAGACATAGATACCAGTTGGCGTGGGGAAACGTCATATTAACCGTACACCTGGGTATTTATATGATGTGTGCACCGTCTCAGAATGTGAAGTGGTAATAGGCCAGAACTAGTTGGACAGGTGAGAGGGAAGTTAGATTGACCCGACGGGTCCTCAAGTCCGCTAGCCGTCTCTCGGCGTGAGTTATAATTGAAGAATTTACAACACGAAAATCTGCTCTCCGTCCAAGAGCAGATTGAATGAATCTTCATGATATTTAATTTTTGCTCTTGGACGGAGAGCAAATTTTCGTGTTGTAAATTGTCCAATTATTGTAATTATACAATTGTGTTACATTCAATCCCATTTGGATAATTATTAATTCTTGAAAAAAAAAAAAACGAATGTCTGTCAGTGACATTCATCTCTTTGGAACTAGTCAAAAAGAAATTTGACACTAACTAATAATTTTATTTCGTTGAATTACGAAGAAAAATGTGACTTTTAATATTTAGGCAGAGCTCAGGTATTTCGATCCAGTTCACGAAACCGGATGTTTCTTCATGACGGTGACCGTAATTATATCGTATAAACGCATGCAAATGACGAAATAAAATCTCGCGATTCTATCTTAATGTCGTCTGGCGAAATTCCGTGGACCTGATTAAATTTATGTTGTTTAACCCCGTGGGATTTATCGCTGTCTATATGGCAGTGCGGTAAGCTTGACCTAAGATTCTTACCACGACTCTTCCTTCCAGTTTCGCTATTGCTAATCGTATCTCTTGACATTTTTCGGAATCAATATGATTCAGCGGTGACCGGATCACAAAAAGAAATATATAAACGTGATATCAATACATTATTGCTGACTGGACATTCAGCAATATTCTTGCCCGGGAACTTGTATGAACGAGACCAGTTAGGAGGCTCGTTATCAATAGAATTCGAATTTTTATCGTTAAATAGGTCACGTTATACGGATCCAGGATATGTATCCATGCATATTTATATATATATATATCAGAATGTAGGTAGCCTTATACAGGGTGTCCCAAAACTAGCAGGTCAGAATGACACTGGCTCCGGACCTATCGGTATAAACGAATATGACATCAGTAAAAGTATCATCGTTTTCGAGCAAAATCGTCTCTTTTGATTCCCGGAAAATTGCTACCTATTACTTATTGTAGTACTTGGCGTAGTATTCAACTATCACTGCTATGAATTACTTTGGGCTCGTATATATTTTGTTCCTAAAGTATCAGCCGTTTGTGTAGTAGAGTTGGAGGTAGACAATTTGAACACATGTTGTAAAAATATAATAAATCATTACATATTATTTTTTCTTGTTTCCTTATACTCCCACAAAGGAACTATTATTTTTTCTCATAGAACCAATTTGCTTACCGCCTTAGATACCTACTTCGTCCGCTTTAGTGCCTTTTGTTCAAACCCAAAGTAATTCATAGCAATGGTAGCAGAATAACAAGTACTACGAGCAATTTTCCAAAAAAAGTCAAAGGAGATGATTTTTCTCGAAAACCATCAGATCTTTACTAAGATCATATTTGTTTATTCTGATAGGTCCGGAGTCAATCTAAAAATCTAACCCCTGTGTCACTCTGGCGTGCTAGTTTTGGGACATCTTGTACATGGGACATTCAGCATCAATTTCATAAACGTCTCACTAACCCCTGAATATTATTCGTTGATTTAAAAAAAAATGTATTCCTTAGAGTGAAATGAGTGTTAAATATTTGTATTCAGAATTTTCAACTCTTTCAATATCTAAATCGAAAAAAAAAAAACGTACCGACATTAATGAACTTTTGGCAGCTGAGTGACGTTTATCGAATTTTCAAGGAATCCCCCTTATATGTTACAAATAATCTTTACTCCGATATTTCTCATCGAGTGTCATAACGATTTTTCATTGTGACGAAAGAAGTGTATATTTCGTAGTCTCTTAAAGTGCTTATTGCAATGTTTATATGTGTATTATATGCATACACGCGCCTTTTCACGTTTCTCGTAACGATATCGCGGCACGTCATCGTATAACTAAATAGATGAATACATATATAGACGCACATTCATGTCAGTACTGAAGATTATTATATTTTTGCCTCATCTATTGTTTCACCTAGATTTCGTTATTACGCACTCTCGTAGCATCTATTAAAGCTTCTCGTTTTTATTTCTTACCGCGATCCCGAGACAATTGAAGTACCGTCATTCGGCGAACGATTCTTTTCACTCTCGTTTCATCGTAATATTATATGATGTGATATTACACACACACATATATATATATATATATATATAAATATCACATCGTACATACGGCTGTATCACCTTTCGTTTTTCATTCCCTAATAGAGTACACGCTCGTATACGACTCTCATGTAAATTGTTTCCCATCGTGGAGATACATGGTATGTAGCGTGAGCAAAAAAAAAACAAACGAGTGTTCGTATTCCACATTGCTGTTCCGCCGCCAATACTACGGAATAGATATATCGGATGGTAACAAATAAAAGGGCTCAACTTGCATCGCTTTAAGTGCGAAATTGTGTGGGTTGCGGCTTTTTGTTTACTAGACAGTCGTTATATTAATCTGTGTAACGTCGTACTGCCGCGTTGATGCTGACGATCCTGTGTAAAATCCTTTACCACCACCCCCAGTAAACCCCACAATCCAGGCACCAAGCTAAATTCTTATTCTTTCACTTGTACACGTTTTTTTTCCACCGATTCATACGTCATCTCGTGTGGTTCTTTTGCCTGTGCAACTATAATTGATTCACGCAAACGTGTATGCCCCATAATGGGGCCTCCTCAACGATTGGTTGAAAACTTTTCAAACTAGCGTGTAAGCAAGTTCAAAAAAAGTCGTTTTCAGAAAAAGGCGTTTGAAAAAATAGTACCAAGAAAAACAAGCAATATGGGGTCGCTAATATTTTATAGTATATACTTAAATATATGTATAAAATATTCTCAAAGTTTCAATAAATTATATTCATTTTTTATACTATAAAAAAATTCATGAAAATCATTGAGAAAACACTGTCCTAACCCTATTTCCCCCCTTAATGGCTTATAACAATAGAACGAGTCGGAATTTTCATTCAAAATTTTGGGGACATATTTTTCAATAGTTTTACTAACAATTTATGAAATAAAAAATGTATGAACCGTCTCACCCTATTTCCCCCCTTAATTGTCATTAAGCAATTATTGACCAATGTCGCATATATCGTTGACCCGATCGGATATATAATTGTGACGTGAATTTATATTAATTGCTCGAGACGCTTCGGCAAATGGACCATTCGCCATCACCTTACACAGTGATGCTTTCGTTCAACAAAAGTTACCAAGCCCACTCCCGAATAGACTCGATACCTGAGTGATTCATTCAATGGTGAATTAAATTTTTATTTCATTTTTCATCAATTTAATCAAATCAATTAGCAATTTTGTTAATTACTTAATAATTGTCGTTGTTAAAAGTTTGTTTGTAGTTAATTAAATTTTTCAATATCAATATCAGTAAAAATTCATCTCAGTTTTGTTCGTGATCGATTCATTGATAGAATTTATTGATTAAACGGTTAATTAAGCCAGTATCAAGTAACTTAATAATTTCAAGTAACTCATCAAGTAATTTAGTAATTCAGTAACGTATTAATTTTGATATTATATACTGATAAATTAATTAATATTATGTTCGCTTTTAATTAATGAGTAAATTGGCGTCTATGCGTGTTTGCTTATAAATGATCACTACACGAATGTGATTTTTAATAGGCCTAAGGCGGGATGAGGGACTCGATCAATGCGTGCGGTACGACAAACGACGAGTTTCGCTCTCCTTTAGTCGCGTAACATAGTAAATTCATTTCGCTTTGTCGTTCAAGGGGCTATGGGTAGTCGCAAGTTCCACTCGCGCGTTCGTCCGAGATTGCGGTGACGCAACCTTTGTGCACGCTCTGTGCAACTCCGCAATGCATCTAATACCACACGTATATTCACATTTATAAATATATATATGCATACATATTATACATGTATTTTATAGAGTATACGCAGACGTTGCATTTAGTAGGGCGATCGTTATACCGTAACCGAAGGCAAGAGTTTTCCATCGTCGAGTAGACCAGGTACCGTTCTCGATCCCTAATATACACTGTGTATATGTGTATTTGTTTCTACCACTATATAGCATTTCATCCTCGTTCTATTAAAATATCATTAATTTTCTAAAATTGTACAAAGTCTTTTACTCAATTTAACAATCTTGCTGTTTCTTACTTTTCTATTTCTCATGAAAATCGATGTAATTCAAAATAATTTGTCATTTAACATTTTATTTTTCAATGGTGCAATGAAATTTAAAGATCTGGGGGCCTGGCAACATTTTCATTCTAACGTCTTATTGAAATTTACAAATAAATTGGCCGGTTTTTTTGTTTCTTGCGACTAAACAATTTTTTCTTTCGAATCTGAAACCCGTGCGACGTTTTTTTGATAGCATCATAAATTTTGACATGTTTACACTGTAATTGGTTAAACTTTCAAATTATGAACTGTTTGACTCTATTTTTTTTTTATTTTTATCGTTTTACCCTAATTCAGGAATTTCTGTAATGTTCCATGAAAATTTTTCATCCCGAACATACGTTCCCAATGTCCTCCGTTCGTCTGCTGTAATACGCCTCTAATCCACATTGCATTTTCATGCATCGTAGCACACGAACGATTTCCAAGTTCCCCATGGTCGAAGTATCTAGTTTTTGTTTGTTTGTTTACTTGCCTTCTATTTCTCCGTCTTAGAATCTTGTAATTGCGACTCTTGGCGTTGACACTCAAACCCACGCGCTTGACGTTTCGTGAAACAACAAATTTCCTCTCCGATCTGGACAGCTTCTGGTATACAGATGTGTGTCGCAAGCGTGTCGTCGGATTTTTTTCTTCGAAAAAAAAAAAAAAACTCATGGTCAAAGAGTTTTTTCGCGAGAACGATCGGAAGTTAAAATATTATGATTATAAATTTGCACGTAATATATATGAGAGTGTGGTAGGCGTTCTTAAATGTTTTTCTTTTAATTACTTGTCGTCAAGACGCTGCCGACTTTCTTAATACTAGTTAAGAAAGTTTAATGTATTTCCATATAAAAGAATAACTGCAATTTCACCGAATTTATTTCGACAAATTAGCAATCATTTGTGGAATCTTGTGAAGTTATTGAAAAATTTTGACTAATTTACCATTATCGTTATGTGATATTCGCCATTGTATTTATTTCTCGCGTGCCTGGAACGTCCAGTGCAGTGAGAAACAAAAGAACTATATGCGAAAAATAACAAAACAATTAGCATCTTGTGAAAAAAATGTTTCCCCGAGGGAAGTTTCACCGGTATACCACACTCGAGTATAGCGTACGACTGAAATACATCAAAGTGGAGATTGTTGTCGCTCAAGCGAGACTTTTCTTGTGTCGACCGTGATTTATATAGGTTTTCATTGTCTTTATCGGTTAAATAATTCGCACGAGAGTATCGAAAAACAAACAAAAAAGGTGTATAAGGAAGAGCCATCGAGCGAATGAAGAAAACAAAAAAAAAAAAAGTATCGCTCGCAGTGAACCGTTGAACGTGCACTTGTCGCGATATGCTTGGTCGAATATTAGTTACTTCGGGCGGAAAAGTTAAGAAAATCTCCCCCGTTCATTACATTTATCGTTATACCTATATTTGTAAAGTACATTGCGTAAAAAAAAAAAACTTCGATCGCTTGTCACGCGACATCACACTGGAAATGCCGTAAAGAGAGCTCTGAACGCGGTAAACACGTATACGTAACTCAAGTACGATAAATATATATGAAGATAAATAAAACGATGTGTGAGTAAATATATATCGCCGAGGCGTGTATATTACGAAGGATATACAATATATAGGTGTGCCGATGCATGGTATCGGTACCGGTGTTACTTGCACTCTTCCTGCAATAGAAGACACGACGATCGTAAACTCTCCCTAGTTACGGAGACACGCCGTCAGGTTTTGCAGTTTCTGCTACCCAATTCCCCCGGACTGCTGAGCTCTCCGTGCTCGCTTGCGATTACGAAAGATTTCCGAACGCCGCAAATACACGCGTCCGTAGGCGTACAATGCGTTTAATATATAATGTAAGGCATTCCGCATCACGTGTGCTATTTCATTTTTTTTTCTTCATACGACCAAAAACTGTTGCTGAATTTTTAGACAGCAGCAATAACTCTCAACAAAGTCGACAATTTCTTTAAGATTTTTCAATTTCATATATCAGCTGGAAAAAAATGTGAAGTATTTTTGCCGACTATTGGAACGCAAAAAATTCGTACAATAAATGTGAAAATATACAATTATGTTTTTTTAATGTGCTTAGAAAAAAACATTTCAAAGTACTCTTAAATTGTATACGGCATTTCGGAGCAAATAGAGATGTTGTTATTTTTGTCTGCGGAAGTAACATCTTCAATTGGTCAACTAGTATGTTGACGTTAATTAAAGAATCGAGAAAAGGCTTTTCGAATTTTTTGAAAAATTATGACCAACTTTCGGCGACATTAAAATATAGTGTGGATCGTTTAACGTGGAATGCCTCATGTATATATATGTAAAGCAGTAATATCTGAAGATAAACTATTATACGCACTTGACATATTAATGTATATGGATCTGGCAAGGTGATATGTAAAAAGATTGATCGCTTGTAAGGCAAACGTCCCAGAGCCCAACGATTGCAATCTTTACTTCAAGTAAAACTTGTATTGAAAGTTAGAAAAAAATTTATTTTTAAAGCTATCTTCGAAAAATAAAATGCTCAAAAATGGAGTCCGCTATAGAAAAACTGATATACGTGAACGAATGCTAAAGTTATGAACAAATTTAAGACCAGCAATTCCACACTTATGCTGGTATCAAATTGGTGCTCACTAAACTGGAGATAATCCTTATGCATTATATCTTATTGTTTCGCTTTCGATACTGGACTACTAGATAATTAGGAGGTAGTAGATAATTTTTTTATTCCATATATCCGTAACGATAAATATCGTAATAGTAGAAGCTTACGGGTAAAGAAAAATTAGCTTCCATTCTGGATGAAAGGAGACGTGGTTTAAATCTTTCGGAACACCAAAACTCTCTAGAGATGAAAGTTTATCGTGCCTTTGGAATCAGGTAATTCAATGAAAATCGTGAATTTCCCTTTCATTGGTCAAACCGTGAATATCGATTGAACAACCGGTGATCGTTGTTCACTTAAGGGGGGAAATAGCGTTAGGACAGCATTTTCTCAATGATTTTCATGAATTTTTTCATGGTATAAAAAATGAATATAATTTATTGAAACTTTGAGAATATTTTATACATATATTTTAGTATATACTATAGAATTTTTGAAGAATTTTCTTGAAAAACACCGCAGATATTAGCGACCCCATATTGCAGGTCACAATCAGACTCAGCATTTTGCGTACATTCTGGAAGCCGCAATTTTCATCTGAAATCAAACGAGGTTGGAATTTACTTTTATTGTATGTCTCTCTTCTATATGAACCTAAATGCTATCAAAAAAATAGAAAATTGAATTTTTTACAGGGGTCAAAACAAAAAAGCATGATTTTTTGCCATTTTTTACAACTTTATTTGGAAAAAAAAATTATTTTAAATAATGATAATATTCCGATATTAGGTTCATATAGAGCGCAATACTATGAAGAAGGTAACTGCCAATTTTCAAAACGATTGGTTGAAAACTTTTCAAACTACCGTGTACGCAATTTAAAAAAAAGTCGTTTTCAGAAAAACGCGTTTGAAAAAATAGCAAAATGCTGAGTCCGATTGTGACCTGCAATATGGGGTCGCTAATATCTGCGGTGTTTTTCAAGGAAATTCTTTAAAAATTTTATAGTATATACTTAAATATATGTATAAAATATTCTCAAAGTTTCAAGAAATTTTATTCATATTTTATACTATAAAAAAATTCATGAAAATCATTGAGAAAACGCTGTCCTAACCCTATTAACCCCCTTAATGGCTTATAACAATAGAACGAGTCGGAATTTTCATTTAAAATTTTGGGAACATATTTTTCAATAGTTTTACTAACAATTTATGAAATTAAAAAAAAATCGATTTTTTGAACCGTCTAACCCTATTTCCCCCCCTTAAACGTAATATTTTATGATGCATTCACCGTTTCCGTACTAAATTCGATATTCACTGATTAAACTATATCAGTGAACATCAATGAAAAACTATCGTTATCCATCATAAATTCCTTATACAAGATTATTAATGGTACGTTAAGTACCATATACATATACATACGTATATATATATATATATATATATATATATATATATTGCGCACACATAAATTTCACTTCGAGTTCTAAACTGCAGCGCCACAAGTACCATAATGCCGCATTATGAAATATTGCTTCTGGTTTACATTACACGGGACACCCAGGAAATTCCCGTTTTTAATCGTCTTTCGCTCAACTCCTCTCTTACCGGAAACTCTAAGATCGATGAATAGCGATTGCCGTAAGCATCGCAAAAGTTTTGTTGCTCCCGTTCGGACTGTTCTCACGGATCGATTCTCGAACCTCCCGTCCTGCACAGCGGTAACATTACATTGCCCGGACACACATTTATATATAAATGTACGAGACAAGCCCGCAAGGGACTCACGAAATA
This sequence comes from Oxytorus armatus, assembly GCA_958009045.1. NCBI lineage: Eukaryota > Metazoa > Arthropoda > Insecta > Hymenoptera > Ichneumonidae > Oxytorus > Oxytorus armatus. The sequence continues at coordinate 19,707,329 of OY253749.1, read as the reverse complement.
TTTATTAACTGCTAATATCGTTAAAACGAAAGAAGAAATAAAGAGATGGTAAAAAATAAAAGAAAATTAAACGAAAGTGTTCCTCGTTATCGCCGACATTCGCGGCAAAACATTTCCGGACGCACGTTCCCGTCACCTGCTGGAGATACTTGAGGTGAGATGTATGTACACAAATGTACATCTATATATGCATACATGTAAATTACAACGGTACATGTAGGCAAAGGTACTTACATGTCAACGAATACAACATGCAATGTACCTCAAGCATGACGTCTTACATACTTAATAAACATTTCATCCTCTCGCTCCTTACGAAAGGCATTCGAGTCATAGTCATCCACGTGGTATGCTAATATTATCTGGTACATACATCCACACCCCTCTGCAGCAAGTGTTCATTCATGCTCGGTGTTCAAGAACAAGCCAATACGTCTAGCCATTCGATAGACGCGCGCTCTTGTACGATAAATATTAAGTGTCCACTGCTAATTAACAAATCGACGTAACCAACACGATTTTGATACGTAAAGTGATGTGGATTATTCGATATTGTTTGCCGTACCATCCGAATGTGATGGAATACATCCGGTAGGTCCGGTGACGTACGATCGAAAATTATTCGAAGCGCAAGGCAAATATGAAATATCTCGAAGTAGATTCAACTTGGAGGCAATATATTTACGAGATATCGCACAGGATATAACTATCGGACGTGCCTGAGACCATTTAAGGCACCAGACCACGGTGCGCGCGCGGTACGAGGGTGTATTTTTCATAATTTTTTTCGAGCAAACGATGAAGGAGTTTTTTTTATTGATACTAATATCTCTATATTATATAAATATATCGCCGCCGCCGCCGCGTACAAGAGTTGCGTGGCAGCGCCGGGAGGCGAAGGGACGAGCACAGCGTGAGATTCCAACTCCATCGGGAAGCAAAGTTACAGCGATTTTAGTGAAGTCGAAGTAGTGAAAAATTAAAGATCGTCCAAAAAGTGATTTTTTTTCGTTTTTCGCCTTTTTCACATTGATATTTTGAGATTTTGACTAAAACTCGGTGTTATTCATAATTAGCGGAAAATTTCCGATCGATTAGGGTATCGAAACATAGAAAATAAAAAAAAATAAAATTTTTTATTTTTCGCCCACCTTTTCGGAAACATTAAAAATCTCGAAATTTCAAATGGTCATAACTTGGCTCCCCTTTCATCGATTTTGGGTTTTGACGAGCGTTTCCAAAACGTCTCGAGTAGACTTAGAGAATGCATTTTGGATCATCCCGATATATCAATTATTGTAGCCGTGAGAGCGGGTTGAAAATCGGCGAAAAAAATGAGAAGGGGTATGTATGGAAAAGTTCGCAAAAATCCATGGTCCGACTTTAAAAATCTGTGAAACATCGAAAAATAATGATAGCACAATGATTCAGGCGCCATTTTAAAGGGTGTTCGATCACGAAAAGAATGAGCACAGAGTGGGGTTCCAACTCCATCGGGAAGCAACGTTACAGCGATTATAGTGAAGCCACTTCTGTTTGGCCGAAATGTAAAAAAATTTTGAATTTCAAAATATTTCTTAGGACGCTATATCGATGTATTTTGACGCGCTGATTACTAATTTAGTGACCATTTTCTCGAGAAACTGGAAATTTCATTGAAAATCGTCCAAGAAGTGATTTTTTCAATTTTCGCGTTTTTCCCATTGATTTTTTTATTTTCCGACAAAAACTTGGTGTTATTCGTGATCAGCGGAAAATTTCCGATCGAATAGAGTATCAAAACATTGAAAAAAAAAACAAAAATCTCGGGTCAGGTTGGGTTCGGTCCGGCGGCGTCTGAGGGGGTTAGCGCGCGAAGCGCGCAGAAGGACGCAGCCCCCCTAGTATTCAATTTATACGTGTAGAAGACACTACACAAATTTTGTTATTCGAATTTTAAGAATAGTTTGCGGTGTACGCCGCTTCCAAAAGGACACTCCGATGAAGTTGCTGCTTGGCGGTTGACAGCAATTAAGGTAGTAGTCTGGTAACTTAAGCCGATTTTCATGTCTTTTTTGGAGGGCGTTTTTTTGTAGGAAAATAAAAATGCCCTCCAAAAAAGACATGAAAATCGGCTTAAGTTACCAGACTACTACCTTAAGCCATACGGTTCATTTGAAAAATAGAAAAAAAATTTATTTATAAACTAGACGTATAGGTTCATAGCATCACGTAGAGGAATTTTGATATCTAAAAAAAAAAAATGGCGGACCAGCGAATTTTATTTCTCATTTTCACAAAAAATTGTCATCGTTTATAAAAAAAAAAATTTTTCACAAAAAATTGTCATCGTTTATAAAAAAAAATACAGAAAGGGCCCCTTTATTGACAAAATCCCTACGTGGTTGCCATAGAAACTGGATTTTCGAACACTTTAAAAAAAATAAAAATTTCAACCAGGTTGAAAAACGTAGTTTCGAGAAAAACGCGTTCAAAGTTTTGCTGAAGGATAATTCGACATACAAACAAAATTTGTAAAAATGCTGTATCTCCGTTAATTTTACGAATTTCTTTACAAAATTTGGTGAGAACATTCTTAACAAATGCATCTTTGAGAAAATGAAACAAACAAAAAAACGTACCGTGGTCTGATGCCTTAAGCATCTAAACAAAAAGTTATTACCATACGTACTTATGTTTTTTTCCTAACCAAGACGTTTTCTCGGACGGACACTTTTCACAACCGATTGGTGGACAACAATAACTGTATCCCCTTAAACCTTTATATATATCATTACATCCAGTCATAAGTACGCATAGATTTTCTCGGCAAATCTGTATGTCAGTGCATTCGGTCACAGCAAAGACATTCCATTTAATTGTTCATGCCACTGATGGAACCTTCATATCTTCATGAATGTTCTCATTGCCCATACCACTAACGGAGTTTAACGACGCATTGAAACGTGAAATTTCACTTGTGAGAAAATTGGGCGATCTCCGATGTCTCAATCGTTCCTTCAGTCGTTTCGCGCTGTCGGGTTAATGATACATAACGATATGGAATTATGTTCCGTTGACGCCGCGAGTGTGAGAGATGATGACGAGTTGGACTGTGGAGATCCAGGTCGCGAAGCGTCCCCCGAGGCTACCATCGAAAGATCTCCGGAGTCATACGTTCCCAACATACATAATATACATATTGTATAATATATACAGTACATTATATAAATATTTACTACGATACATGCTAATCCATTTGACACCTATACGAACAGGTGCGCCGTCGGATAAGTTAACAGAGGGAGAGTCGGGTATAATAAACTGTTAGAGACCTTCGAAAGTTCAAGTGCACGAGTCGGGTCAACGTCGATGTAATAATGTGCCAGTAGGTCCCTGGTTGAGACGTGTATAAAACTGCCGAAGGCGTTATATAGCGTATACATCGCGGTCTCTGGTCTCGCAGGCACGAGTCGACACCGCGTATTATGTGTGCAAGGTGTACACCGTATTTGTACCGTAAGAGCTGATAGCACCATTTTTGTCGTCGTCACTGTCGGCCAGCGATGAATATCGTTCGAGTTCATTCGTAATGAATTATCTGGCGCTTGCTAATTGGTCGATAAAAACGTTCATTACGAAAAGACGCGGCTCTCTATATCCTCGTAAATCATCGTGAGATCACTGATCACCGTTAAAGTTATGGACAATGTCATGTCATATTAACGGTAGACTGTATAAAGTGGATTCTCGTAGACTTGACTTTAGGATATGTCAATGGCCAAAATGACTCACGGAATATGAAAGAATAAGGGAGGAATTTGATATTTTTTTTTCTTCGAGATATCGCGTAACACGCCATTAAATTCAAGCCCGTTTCATGTTCGCCATGCTGCATTTATGTTGCTTCATCAGGTATAAACCGTTATGTGTCACAGAGTCGTACAGCGAGTTTTACTATATTCGAGAATAATATAAAGCTTCAACTCGTGATGTTTCGAGAGCGTTGACAAAATCGCTATGCGTTTCTCCGGTCGTAACAGCTCACAGTTCTGTTTTCACTTTTTCTTTTCAGACGATTAATGGAGAAAGGATCATCGAGACCGTGGCAAGATAGCCTGCAGGAAGCTATCGGTGAGTTCAGATTGGACGGAAACGCGCTCCGAGAATACTTCAGACCGCTCGAGGACTGGCTGAGAACGGAAAATTTGCGAAACGGCGAGGTCGTTGGGTGGTCGTACGGTAAGATTACTTCACGCATACTAATGCTTAATTTTACCGCAATGCTAACTGAAATGAAAATAAAACAAAAAACAACAAATATACGCAGTATATCAGGTGCGTTTCACCAGCGACAATGCCATTTAAGGGGGGAAATAGGGTTAGGACAGCCGTTTCTCAATGATTTTCATGAATTTTTTTATAGTTTAAAAAATGAATATAATTTATTGACACTTTGAGAATATTTTATTCATATATTTAAGTATATACTATACAATTTTTGAAGAATTTCCTTGAAAAACACCGAAGATATTAGCGACCCCATATTTCAGGTCACAATCGGACTCAGTATTTTGCGTACATTCTGGAAGCCGCAATTTCCATCTGAAATCAAACGAGGTTGGAATTTACTTTTATTATATGCCTCTCTTCTATATGAACCTAAATGCCATCAAAAAAATTGAAAATTGAATTTTTTACAGGGGTCAAAACAAAAAAGCATGATTTTTTGTCACTTTTTACAATTTTATTTGCAAAAAAAAAATTATTTTAAATAATGATAATATTCCGATTTTAGGTTCATATAGAGCGCAATACTATGACGAAAGTAACTGCCAATCTTCAAAACGATTGGTTGAAAACTTTTCGAACTAGCGTGTACGCAAGTTAAAAAAAAAGTCGTTTTCAGAAAAACGCGTTTGAAAAAATAGCGCGCTCAGGGCCTGAAGGAGAGCTACTCACTTTAATGGCTTATAACAATAGAACGAGTCGGAATTTTCATTTTCAATTTTCGGAACATATTTTTCAATAGTTTTACTAACAATTTGTGAAATTTAAAAAAAATCGATTTTTTGAACCGTCTAACCCTATTTCCTCCCTTAATATAACGGATCCTGCTCCGAGTGAAACTGACAAGCTTACTGCGGTTTCGATTACCGAATCATTCGGAATATAATAAGGAATAAGTCGATCACCGAATCGGCCCCTCACCACATCTTTTCCAATATAATGTCCCGTGAGATTATCCTTGGCTGGGACGTCCACCTTTCTTAACTTTGACACTTGTCCCCCTCTGTTTCGCTTATCGTATCATTGACATAATGTCGATTGTTTAGAAAAGACTATATGTGCTAAATAAATGTCAAAATGAAGTAACGTGAACCAAAGCAATGTTCATCACCCAAACATTCACTTTGAAGTATTCGAGGATGGCCATCTCTATTTCGATATTTTCGCACGTTTCTCCTCTATCGCTTTGCACCTAGAAACCTGTCGTTTACTAGATTCATGCATGAAAATCCTACACTCGACGTAAGCCGCAATTCTATACCGCAGTATTTTCATTGATAATCGGTCAATAAGCCAAGCCCCCGGGGGTTTCCGCGTGTCGCGTAACGGAAACGATCGGCGAAGAAAAAAAAAGGCAAAATCCGCGCGGAAACTATGTGGCCACCTCGTTCTCTCCGTGACTGTAAACTTAACAATCTCGTACTCGCTCACACGAGTCGATACGTGATTATATTAATTTTTACAACGCCTTCACCGGCGCTGAGCTACATATAATCGGCATAGATCCCGGTTGTGCTCTGTCACACACAAACACACACACACACACACACCCGAGGCTCTAAGAAGGCTACGAGCAGTGGCGAGAGGAACGAGAGCAAAATCGAGCGTCTCAGCCGCGATTGTGAAGTCCGTCCCGGTGCCGCAGGTTCCGTGGGACTGCATGCAGCTGAGATATATGTAACCTGGCGGTGTGTCTATGTGCTGACTGGGCCAAGCGAGAATGATTACGAAATAGGTGGAACGAGAGCGAAAGGGGCTGGCGTCAGCTAACCTCCGTTCAGGATCTATTCGCGGAACCACGTCACAGAATTCACAACCTTAGAGCGAGCCCTCCTCGAGCTTAAGGTGATCGTAGCCTATACCGTTGAACACTGAAAATAGAAGCTATTTTTTTGTATCCAAGATTGGGAGTAAGGAAATGGTAACAAAAAATTGACCAAAAATAACATTTAAATATCGGGCTCTTATCCCAAGTGGAAATCTCCAACCTCCCTTCAACCTCAATTTCATAATGTACAGAGTAGGCAGACACACCATCAGAGGGCGTGTATCGATTGAGAAACACGGTTTCCCAACGAAATTATAATTGGAATACGTTTTGAAAACAAAAAAAAATGATTAGCGAAGGGCGTATTGCCAATAAGCGAACAATTTCCAATCTAAAGGGCAGATAGTACATTCACATGACCTTAAGTTTGCCTCGAAGTTTCACAACGCGGACCCGCTTCGAAACGTAAATGTGTCTGATCGCCTAAGACTAAAACTACATTAGGAAACGTTTTACCGCGTGATACCAACAAATAGCAATCATGAACAGATCACCTTAAGTCCACGACGAAAAACGAGAGGAAAAGACAGCGGATAGGAAAGGAACGGATCCGGTAGGAGCGTTTGCACAAATAGGAGCGTCTAGAACTCAGTCGTGAGACACGTTCGACGTCCGCCGAGCTGTGTCTCGGCCGGTACCCGCGGGGTGGCGCTGTCCCTCCGCGTCCCCTTCTCGTTTTCATGCCTCGTTGCTCTTTGTTTTGATCCCACGCCATACTTCTATCTCTATATAAGTAGATGCTATATATAGTTGCATGAACAACTTCTTTTTTTTTTTTTGCTGAAACCGCGCTCACATTATAATATTATATATGAGAACGACATAGCCAAATGCGCGCTGCGGCAAATGTGAGGTTATAATGTGTTTTACGATCCATGTTTCCCTTGGTTCGTGGCGATTCGCAGTTGTTTTTTTTCTTTCCTACGACCAAACTAAGACTCCCTAAACAATGCAACTGTAAGCATTCCACTATAATTGTAATCAAACCGTGGGCTCGTTGAAGTTTTCCAATTCTTTTCTTCACTGAAATTGAATTGTTTTACTCACGTACATCCATATAATGCGGTATAGCTTAGAACACGGATCATTGAAATACGCAATTACAGGGACTCCCAGCTCGCGGCCCAAGCCCAACAATGTTATCCATCCTCTTTAGTTCTGGCATTAGTATATCTATGTGAAATCATGAAGTTCCCAGCATATCCTTGCACCGTGTGTGTACATACATACAAATATTTTCACTAAACTTATTTACGATCTTGTAACGGACGATATTTTAAATGTTTCTTACGTTACGATTGTTCGACTCTTCTAGACGGTGATTACTGCAAAAGGAGCATCGAGACAGCGGGTCTTCAGGTGTTTGGCAACGGCTTCTACAACTCGGCCATGAATACTCATGGATCATCGTTCTTGTCAGCGAAACTGGCTATCATCTTTAGTTCAGTTCTCGTCGCAAGCTCATCCCTGCTATCACGTTTCTAGCGGGAATTCATTGTTTCCGTGCTCGCCGGATATGTGCTTGACCCAACAAGAGGCCTGCCTTTGTCGCCGTTGTCGAACGTGTCGAGTGTGGAATCAGAGCCAAGCCCTGCCCCCTGGTAACTAAACATAGACGTGTGTACCACTCGATGTGTTGTGGGATCATTGAGAAGTGACAAAATGAAAGATCAATGTACGGTGAATCGAGCAGAGAAGTTCAAAGCAATACGGATAAAGCGAAAGGAGAATAAGAAGAAGAAAAAATATAGTTGACGGGATGTGGTGATCAGAAGCCGGCTCAGGAAATTCCGAGAAATCGTTCTGTGGAACATTCACAGTCGTAATCAACGAATTCTGTTAGGCAAGTCACGCGCACAACGTGTGATACATCGATTGTGGCATGGCCCAGTTTGTACAATAACGAAAAAGAATCTAGGCATTTCAGGATCGATAATGATCGTCCCATAATTCGTCCCATCCCTATGTACAGTCATTTAACCCTCTGATGCGGGCGAAGGAAAAAACAGTTTTTCACTAGTTACAATTTTCCGATGGGTCTTCATTACAAACTCGCAATAGCTCGGGGCGGGGTAGCGTTACAAACACATCGGACATCTTGTTATAGCTTCAGACGCGTCCTTGCTCAAATAGCGTCCAAAATGGAACCGTGCACACAGTGCTTAGCACAGGACGATATTCGGGAACTAGTAACGAAGAAACTATGTGCTTATATCATATAATCATGTCCCTTCGAACATCGCATGTCATAATTGAATCTCTTGTTAAAAACTTCGATAAATATGAATAACAAAATGGGTTCTGGGTGTCGACATTAAAAGAGGTTGATCCGCAATTCGTGAATCGGACAGAACGAGTGGAAACAGAACGAAGGAACAAAATGTAAGTGAATGAACTCGCAAAAATCTCAACAAAACCATCACAGATGCGTACGATCCACCGTTCATTTTGACCCACCTATCCAAATTCCCTTTCGGCAAAATTTAATCAGCACGTCAATCCTCTCGTATATATGGAACATATCCAATACCAGTTTGCGATAATAGTACCCTCTCATCAATATTAATGTCGTTGAATCGGTTTTAACGACTTCTCGTCACGCATGCGCGGTCAAAAGAGGTTGGAGTTTCTCGAATTCGTTTCCGCGAGACGTGAAATTGGTGAACGAGCTTCTTTGTACATTGTCTAACCAATTGTTTGTATGTGTATGTGTGTGTGTGTGTGTGTGTGAATTCTCGTTCAACAATGTATTCTCACTGAAATACGTTATATGGAAGACTAAATGTGACTCTGTAGAATTGTATCTCGGTCATCCGGCTGCGGGTGAACGGGGAAGACGTTCGACATGACGCGGAGCCGCCGCAGACGGAATGCGGAAAGAGTGAATGTTGAGCCGGCGAAACTCGCACCTATATATTTATATATCTTACGCACATTACTTACGACAATGTTTATGTGTGCGTGTGTGTATGTCCATTTGTGTGAAACGTGCGTTTTCCATGTTAAAAAAAAAAGAACAGAATACGAGGACGAGATCCTATATCCCGATTGCTACGAGTGAGTCGGATCGAGCAGACTCTCACTTTCTCGAGCGACCAGAGAGAGCACAACAACCGCGTCCAACAACACGCGTTCGTCTCTACCCCCCCCATTTAATCAACAGCCCCATCTTAAAATAGGATTTAATGACGAACTCAAGGTCCAATACGATAACTCCATTGCATGACTTGATGCTCCAAGTTCTAGAACACGAATGTCACGTTTGTTTGTTTTTTCGTTATTATATAATTTTTTTTTATTCGGTGTTGAAATAAAGCTGAAAATCTTGTGAATAATACATATGTTTTTTTTTTGTCAAATATTTTTAATTTGATACAACGTAAGGGAGGAAAGGGACACACAAGTTTGCGTGTCTAACTCCTGCACCTGACAGTTTCGTAGTCGTTTTCAATACTGCAATTGCTCTTTTCTTGACGGTCGATCTTAACTTTTCGAAAAATTCGTAAAATTGTCTCTTCGCCTGCAACCGATCCTTCATTAAACAAATATTAAAACTACCATGTCATTTTCGTGACATCAAAAATGTTTTGTGAACTGCAAACGACTGAGAGACCATGTTAACGGTCGTGTTGATGGAAATATGCACGGAGCATATTGGAAACCGACGTAAAACTTCGAAATGTCCGTGTGAACGAAATCTCCGGCTGTGGATTGGCGAAAGGCGAGAAAGATAAAAAATGAAGGAAGGTCTCACTGGGTTATGTAAGTTTGGCGAGAGAGTTTGACGAGGGTACACCGAGAAACTGCCCTAAAACTGGTCGGTTAGAAAATTGCCCAATCGAAAGACACCGTCTCGACAGTCTCGAAAATCGTTTCCCTGAACGCATCGGTCGACTCGCGTCAACTATGGACGAACAATGAGATGTGCACCGTCGCCCCTGGGAAGATTTCGTTTTGCGAAACTCAATACGCACGGTTTCTCACTTTCACCGTTTATGGATATTTGGGTATGGTGTATATTTAATATGACTGAGAGGCGATGATCGGTGGCTTTTGTAGCCAAGTTCCCGAGATAGAATCTCAGACCCTTGATATAATGGGATTTTGGGGGTTAAATCCTCCAATGGGATTCTTAATTGCGGCAAGAGACTCGAAATTTTGCGTGATTTCTCGTCGGTCTTTTCGGAATACAGACGAAATTCTATTACCGAAGAATCGAGGAACTATAACTATTTTTTAGGGAGATCTGTAACAAAATCTAATTTACAATAATCTAATTCTGTATATATCGTGTTTTGTTTAAATCTTTTATTTTTCAGTCCGATGTCAGTGTTACGAGAATAAAAATGAAAACGATGACGACAAGGCTTTAGGTGCCAATTTTCGATTACCGTTCTTGCGGGATCTCTTTAACGAGGTGTACACGCCTTCTTCCTTTCCCACCTGGTATCATCACTCGCCGCTCTCTCTCACACGTGAAAGGTGAAAAGAAAGCTGTGGAACACCCTTCGGCTTGCGGAAGTACCTTTCGCAAAACCGAAAATGAAAGGGAGACATCGAGACCGTGTCGATCTTCAAAGAGAGAGGAAGAGAGAGAAAGAGAGAGATCGACGTCGAGGGAAAGGGTTTCACGATCTTAAAACCCTGTAGAGACACACACAAATACAGGGAGATGCATTCAAATACACAGAATCGAGTCTGCCATGTAACGCGAAGTCGCAAAACGCTCCGGTTACGTGTACATACGATCCTCTCAGTTCACTCTCGCCTTTCACGAGGATCTCTCGAGTCGGCGTGGCACACGAGAGAGCACATATCGCGGGGACGCTAATGATCCGAAGGACAGGTATAATTATGTAACGGTGCTTTAATCGATCGAGCTCACTCGTGACTCTGTATATGCCAGAGACGCGCACCACTTGTACATATATTTCTCTGTATAACTCTTCATCTACACACTCGCACACCTACAAATTGTTATACATGTTGATAGATTTTGCCGTGAGAAAATTGAAAGATCGGTGGGATCTATGATCGAAATCATAACAGCGAGAATAATGGATATTATAATACGAAAGGATAAAAAAAAGAAATTTAATACAGAATTTACTGGAGATTGTCGACGTAGGTTTATCTTATTCACGTTTATTTCATGTTGCATTGTTGCAGAGTTCCAATCACGACATACTGTTACACGTATACGAGGTCTGTTCAAAAAGTATCGCGAATTTTGAATTTCCGCGGGCTACGTATATTCGATTTTCGATTTTTTTGTGGCGTTAGGTTGGTACTCGTGTCCCTCACTTATGCTGAAAAAATCGGCCATTTTGAATGTTTAGTTAATTGTTGACAGCTGCTTTGGTTAGACGTGTTTTGGCTTGTCTTCGTTTTTTGCCTATTCCAAAAAAGCAGCTTCCATTGCGATGATTGAGCTTTGGTTTCCATGTCATAACCATAAACCGATGATTCGTCACCAGTTATGATCCTCTGGAGCAAATTTGGGTCATCGCGGACCGAGTCCAACAGCTCCTTAGCAATGTTAACGCGACACTGTTTTTGTTCGAAATTGAGCAATTTTGGCACGAACTTCGCGGCGACCCATCTCATGCCCAAATCACTGGTAAAAATCGAATGGTACGAGCCAATCGATATGTTTAGTTCCTCAGCAACTTCTCTAACGGAGATTCGACGATTGGCCAATATTATTTTCTTCACTTCATCAATGTTTTCGTCTGCTGTTGATGTGCTCGGGCGTCCGGAACGCATTTCGTTGTTCGCATCTTCTCGGCCCTCTGAGAACATTTTATACCACCGATAAACGTTGCTTTGGTCCAAGGTAGCTTCACCATACGCCACAGTCAACATTCGGAATGCGTCCGCGCACTTAATTTTGTTTTTCACACAAAATTTGATACAGATTCTTTGATCCGTTTGTTGGAATAGGCAAAAATCTAATTCAAGCCAAAACACTTCTAACCAAAACAGCTGTCAACAATTAACTAAACATTCAAAATGGCCGATTTTTTCAGCATAAGGCGGTAGTCTGGTCTAGAAATTTGAAAAAATCGATTTTTTTTCATTTTCTTATTCCTTAGACCTTTCTTCATACGCTCCTGAAAACCGTTTATTGATATTTCAAAAATTAGCCGAGAAATAAAAATTCTAAGCAATCCGCGCGCTCTGGTAGCGCGGTCGGGAAGCAGCTAACGCAGATGCTACTGAGTCGCTCATTTAACGGTGTCAAAACTTTGAACGCGTTTATCTCAGAACTATGTTTTTCAAATCGGCGCCCACGATATCTCGATAACTAATGGACCGATCGAGCTCAAATTTTGCACGTACCTTAGGTAGCCTGTTTCTGAGGACTGGTAGCAGAATTGAGTCGAACAATAATTTTGCCGACATTTTATAACTCGTCGAATACCCGAAAATATATGAAATATCATTAATGAAAGTTCAACAGGCCGCCATTTTGTCAAAAATTTTTTTTAAGTACCAATTCTGCTACAAGTGCTCAGAATATTCATACCGATTGAGAATATATATATATTTTTCTTTTTCAGATGCATACAACATCGTCCAGAGTGGGCGCCGATTGAGTCGGCTTTCGGCGCACCATGTTGCAACAAGGCAAAAAACTACATGAAAATATTTAAAATAATTTTTTTTTTATGTACAAGTATTCATTATGGATCAATAAATGCACGTGTAAGTTTTCATCAAGACAACTTCCACGGTTTAAAAATTATTGCACATTAGAAATGACGTCAAAAATCTCGCTCTAGACCAGACTACCGCGATAAGTGAGGGACATGAGTACCAACCTAACGCCACAAAAAAATCGAAAATCGAATATACGTCGCCCGCGGAAATTCAAAATTCGCGATACTTTTTGAACAGACCTCGTATATGTAAACCTTTTTTTATTATCTTACTAATATAATAAAGCTGGAGAGTTCGTTTGTTTGTTTGTTCATACATCTGTTTATTCGAACGCGCTAATCTCAGGAATTACTAATCCGATTTGGAAAATTCTTTTTGCATTAGATAGTTTATTCTGGAAGGCTCTGAGCCATAGAACTTCATGCTATGACGCTAATCTTTTTATCTTACTATTATACTACTATATCTATACTGTATCATTGTAAAACTGGAAAATTTGTTTGTTTGAACGCGCTAATCTCAGAAAATACTGATCCGATTTAAAAAATTCTTTTCACATTAGATAGCCTGTTTATTCGGGAAGGCTTTACGCCATATAACTTTATGCTATGACCCTAAGGAGTGGCGGCGGCGCGTTGAATATGGGGACGGAAATTTAACTCGAGTGAAACCGCGAGGCACAGCTCGTTATTTATGTGGATATGTTTAATACACGTACCGTATATACGAATTGTTCATAATAATTTTGTGAATTTCATATGGTCGGCCTAATCGGACCAAAAATACGAACATATATACATGAGACTGTAAAATAGATGGCTGTACTTTTTACACGAAAAGTGTGTAAAACCGTACGTGTATTAAATGTTTGTAGAATTGTATGAAATTCGACAGTAATTTATTTGTATCACATACGCTTCTTGTAAATTAAACAATAAAATATATCGACAGTCACTCTACATTGAAACAAACATTATCTTAATTGCAACAAAAAACTTGTGCCGTTCAACTAATTCAATTTGGCCAATACGAATTTCTTACTTGTAGAAAATGATTTGTTATAATTTAAATTGTGCTAGAACGATTGTGTATTGAAGATAAAGTCGTGCTTGAGATGCCGAGAGCAGCACGGAAGTGCATTATGCGAGTTCTGCAATATTTTACGTTCTTGCAATTGCACCTGTTTGAAAGAAGAAATTTTCAAGGAAACACACGGAACAGACGCACATACATAGTGCACACGTTTGACAATAAGACGCCGTAACCGTCTCGTTACCACTCTCTTTTTTTTTCGTTTAATACTCTTACACAGCTCTCCTCTCACTCTCGTCATTATCCTATGTGCATACCAATGACGCCACACGTCCTAGAATCGTATAATAATAATGTCACCTTAGAATCGTGTTAGACATTTCGCACGTTCACTAGGAGGACGTTCTTTCAAAAGAATTAGGCATTAGAGTTTTTCGAGTTTATAAGGCATTAAGATTAAGACTGGTTTATAGTTAGCCCTGTCACACGATGGCGTGCTCGTTCAACTTTCATCATTACTACACGTGTTCCATTGTAGATAAATGGATTTCTATTTTTTTTTTTTGGTTTTGCACTTAAAATTGCCAGATACAGAAGAAAAAAAATAATAACACGCTTTCTATCGTGCCTCACTAAAGATTATGGATAATACGTTCCCAAGAGTTGATTAGTTGTAAAAACCTCGCGGTTGTACTCGACAATAGGAGCGTGAAGAAGAAGAAAAAGTGATAATTTTATGACACCCGCCGCCCAAGAGAGAGAGCGAGAGCGATTACGTTGACGTAAGATTGTGTTAATAAAGATGTAACATCGTAAGACGATCAATTGTTATTTAAAAGATAGATGTTATTGTAGGTTTGTTAACACGAATCCAACATGCGCTGACAACGAAATGACCATCGGGGATTTTAAATATCTTTTACGGATGGGTTTATAATTTATGTGAATATTTAGTTTTTCTGCTCTGTAGTTGGCGTCAGGACGCCACTGGGATCTCTTGATAGTGGTACTCCAATGAGCATCAATGAATTTCGGTAATTGAAATTCCGGCTTGACTTTGAACATACGGAAGAGCATTGTATATATATATATATATATATACATTAATATGTACGTGGTTGTCTGCTAGGCGACGTTGTCGGCTCGCCCGGCGCCGCCGCTTATAAAGCCATGAGAGAGCACTAACGATAAGCGAGGGAAGTTGAGAATCGTTAAAGCGATTAGCCTCCCGACCGTGCCCGCCTTCGACGCTGATCGTAACACCATAGGAGTCTCTCTCTTTCCATAATCATCGAGGGATGCTGCTGCCGGCTGTTTTTTTTCTTCTGCCTCGTGACAGAACCGTGAGAGAAACACGATTTCTCGCGAGACGTGCTGCTTCGATAATTATCGTAGTAAAACACTTCGGCGTGTATTAACGTTACTTTTGGCACGTGGGAAATTTAATATCGTCGACGAATTCGTTGAGCATTGCCAAGAGCATTAGAATGTCGCTACGAGAGTGAAATAAATAAATTAATTAATCACTGTCTGAAGTATCGTCGAAGCTTATCGAACTACTTCTTTAAATCGCATGAAAAGTTCAGGATTGAAATAATTCCTGTAAAAATGATTTTTATATGCTTTTTTGAAGTATCAAATTTTGCCAAGAGTGGGGCACAGTCTCGACTTTAAGGGCGGAAATAGGGTTAGACGGTTCAAAAAATCGATTTTTTTTTATTTCATAAATTGTTAGTAAAACTATTGAAAAATATGTTCCCAAAATTTTAAATGAAAATTCCGACTCGTTCTGTTGTTATATGCCATTAAAGTGAGTAGCTCTCCTTCAGGCCCCGAGCGCGCTATTTTTTCAAACGCGTTTTTCTGAAAATGACTTTTTTTTAACTTGCGTACACGCTAGTTTGAAAATTTTTCACCCAATCGTTTTGAAAATTGGCAGTTACTTTCTTCATAGTATTGCGCTCTATATGAACATAAAATCGGAATATTATCATTATTTTTAATAATTTTTTTTTTTTTTGCAAATAAAGTTGTAAAAAATTACAAAAAATCATGCTTTTTTGTTTTGACCCCTGTAAAAAATTCAATTTTCTATTTTTTTGATAGCATTTAGGTTCATATAGAAGAGAGACATATAATAAAAGTAAATTTCAACCTCGTTTGATTTCAGATGAAAATTGCGGCTTCCAGAATGTACGCAAAATGCTGAGTCTGATTGTGACATGCAATATGGGGTCGCTAATATCCCCGGAGTTTTTCAAGAAAATTCTTCAAATTTTATAGTATATACTTAAATATATGTATAAAATATTCTCAAAGTTTTAATAAATTATATTCATTTTTTATACTATAAAAAAATTCATGAAAATCATTGAGAAAACGCTGTCCTAACCCTTTTTCCCCTCTTAATAGTGTAGCGCGGATGTGTAAACCGTGACATGTGACTGCGACTGAGATAGCTGCAGAACAAAGATTTGTCGTTTTTTTTTGCGAAAAGATAAACATTTGCAAAAGAAAATCAAGTGTTCAGTCTCTGTCACAATTGGGCGTTAGCCAAGCAAAATTTCATCCCGATCGGTTGTGACGTTTCGGTGAAAGTAGCGATCGCGTTTTCGAAACGATCGGAGGGTACATCCGCCTTAAATGCGATCGTTGATCCGGATCCGTTAAGATCGCGAAATTATCCACTTTCTCGGGAAAGATGGAACCGGCCGAGACTCCCGGATAGTTATATAATATTTAACATACTGAGATACATGTAATGCAAGTAGGAATTGGGCAGGACTTTTCGTAGATACCCCTAGGTTAATTGGTCGAACTTTCGCTCACATTGGCACAGGTCTTCGTGGATATTGGAGATGTATATAATATATCATTACTAAAATGGAAACCGATAATATACTAACTGGAATTGCCTCCTATGCAATCATCGACTTCTTCAAGAGTACGGATGTTACCGTTACACGCACATGTATATATCGTGTACAAATGTATATTCGGTATTCTACATCGACAACAAAAAAAATCGAAAAAAAAAAAAATAGAAGCCAGCATCGACCTGTACTGACGTGAGCTGTACATTAAAATTCTTAATATCACACACAGTGTTTATGGGTTTTTTTTTTCTTCAAATTATCGGGGTCAATTTGTTGCTTGATTTTAAATACGTTTAAAGTAATTATAATAAAATAGTATTTAGTAAAGGAATCTTAGGGCCTTATATATGCGAAAAATTTCAAAAATTTTCATTTGAAAAAATGTTTGATTCCATTAGTCTTAACGGTTAGGAATATTTGAAGCTTTAAAGAATTGAAAAATTCGAAAAATGTATTAAATAAGGTAAGATTGTATTTATAATAGATAACTTCAAAGCGATTTTTCCACGATTCACTTTTTCCAACCTTGTGAAAGTTCTAACTCTTGAACGAGGCTTCAGATCGCTTTGAAATTTTTACAACATATTCTTAGTATCATCATCTATCGTGTGAACGAGAGGAACAAAAATTTTAATGACACAAAAAAATATAAAAAATAAAATACCGACAGAAAATTGAGTAAACAAATTTTAAGTTTCGAATTTGTATTATAATAATTTTTGTTTTATAATATTGTTGGTTCACACCGAAGATACATTCACTATGCAATTATAAATATGTTCATTTTTTTTTCACACACCCACAACGATGCCGAGAACTTTCACCGTCAACGCGCGCGCAAATAAAAATACATTACTTTACTATGTTATATCTCCGCCATTCGTTAATATTTCTGATTTTTTTTTACATATACTTAACCATGTGCTTAAATGATCTTTAAAAAAATTGTTGTCAATATATGCGTCATTTTTTTTTAACCGCGTCTAGAAAAGTATCTTCGAAAATCAGCGAAATCGCGTATATAAGGACTTAAAATAACTCACTTCGTTTTACCGCTGGAATAATAATATGAAAAATAATTTGTTCTTCTCTATTGTTTCCGGAGTTAGCGTGGCCTGCCTCAAAAACTGGAGCAAAGGGATATCAAAGTATTTATCCACTATTAGTATAGTAGTAGTCGATGCATAAGTATAGGGTTCCGCTCACCGACCGGATGAACGATCTCGTCTACGATGAACGATCGAGTGGGGACCCTGCAAAGTACCTTGAGAACTTGCCTCTTATTATTATTATTTTTTTTTCTCCACTATGGCATACATCACTTTTACCATATAATATATATATCTTAGTTCCACCGACTCGGATCTACGAACCATATATATATACGAGGTCTGTTCAAAAAGTATCGCGAATTTTGAATTTCCGCTGGCTACGTATACTCGATTTTCGATTTTTTTGTGCCGTTAGGTTGGTACTCATGTCCCTCATTTATGCTGAAAAAATCGGCCATTTTGAATGCTGAGTTAATTGTTGACAGCTGTTTTGGTTAGACGTGTTTTGGCTTGTCTTCGATTTTTGCCTATTCCAAAAAATGTATCAAAGAATCTGTATCAAATTTTGTGTGAAAAACAAAATTAAGTGGGCGGACGCATTCCGAATGTTGACTGTGGCATATGGTGAAGCTACCTTGGACCAAAGCAACGTTTATCGGTGGTACAAAATGTTCTCAGAGGGCCGAGAAGATGCGAACAACGAAATGCGTTCCGGACGCCCGAGCACATCAACAGCAGACGAAAACATTGATGAAGTGAAGAAAATAATATTTGCCAATCGTCGAATCACCGTTAGAGAAGTTGCTGAGGAACTAAACATATCGATTGGCTCGGGCTATTCGATTTTTACCAATGATTTGGGCATGAGACAGGTCGCCGCGAAATTCGTGCCAAAATTGCTCAATTTCGAACAAGAACAGAGTCGCGTTAACATTGCTAAGGGGCTGTTGGACTCGGTCCGCGACGACCCAAATTTGCTTCAGAGGATCATAACTGTTGACGAATCATGGGTTTATGGTTATAACGTGGAAACCAAAGCTCAATCATCGCAATGGAAGGTGCTTTTTTGGAATAGGCAAAAATCGAAGACAAGCCAAAACACGTCTAACCAAAACAGCTGTCAACAATTAACTAAACATTCAAAATGGCCGATTTTTTCAGCATAAGTGAGGGACACGAGTACCAACCTAACGCCAGAAAAAAATCGAAAATCGAATATACGTAGCCCGCGGAAATTCAAAATTCGCGATACTTTTTGAACAGACCTCGTATGTATAGAAGCATAACGAAAGCTCGTTACGTAACAAGAAAACGTGTGTGCAAGTGGTGGCTCGTGACATTTGCGTCACAATAACTACCAAGACAAATAATTGCGTTTCTCATATTTTCATTATGATTATTTTCATTATTATACAACGACAATAACGTGTGCGAAAAGAATTTTATACGCTATTCGTTCCCTGACTTTGGCACAATTGTTTCTCGTGATTACGAATTTTTTGGAAGTTCATCATACTTCTGAAGTTCATATAATAAATTCATTAAAATATTTTCAACAGCATTGA
The DNA here is from genome assembly GCA_958009045.1 of Oxytorus armatus. Classification (NCBI taxonomy): domain Eukaryota; kingdom Metazoa; phylum Arthropoda; class Insecta; order Hymenoptera; family Ichneumonidae; genus Oxytorus; species Oxytorus armatus. The sequence goes on along the minus strand of OY253749.1, from coordinate 19,688,044 downwards.
TCCTCCTTTGAACAATGTCAATTTTTTACAATTTTTTTCGAAGTCACTGTCTCTCTCAATAAAGCTAGAACGTAAAATTTTGCGAAGCTAACGTCCCTGAAATAAGAAATTTACGAAATCGCTTTTATTCCGACTTGTCTATTGTGAGTTACATTAAAAATTGGGCCACATATTCATCTATATTAATTGGAAATAAAATGAATATGCACGTTCTCCGTGGGCAGAACACTGTATTGTGATAGGATAAAGTTTTTCTACGACTCTCACGATGTTACGACGTTGTAAGCCATCATCGTCCCTCTTTTAAAAGAGGGAACACACGCACTCATATATATACGAGGCGTTTCATGCCAACTCGATCAATACGGCCTGATTCCCAAAATTGTGGATTTGTAAAAAAATTGTATTTAAGAAAAGCTGGATATGCTTTCCACTTTCTGGAAGTGGAGGCAGTAATTTATAAGAAATCATGAACCAAATTTTATGAAATAAATTTCATGAACCAAATTTTATGAAATAAATTTTATCAACCACATTTCATGAACCAAATTTTATTTACCCGCAACACGTTCTTCGATAAGGGGGGAAATAGGGTTAGGACAGTGTTTTCTCAATGGTTTTCATGAATTTTTTTATAGTATAAAAAATGAATATAATTTATTGAAACTTTGAGAATATTTTATACATATATTTAAGTATATACTATAAAATTTTTGAAGAATTTTCTTGAAAAACACCGGGGTTATTAGCAACCCCATATTGCAGGTCACAATCAAACTCAGCATTTTGCGTACATTCTGGAAGCCGCAATTTTCATCTGAAATCAAACGAGGTTGAAATTTACTTTCATTATACGTCTCTCTTCTATATGAACCTAAATGCTATCAAAAAAATAGAAAATTGAATTTTGTACAGGGATCAAAACAAAAAAGCATGATTTCTTGCCATTTTTTACAACTTCATTTGCAAAAAAAAAAAAATTATTTAAAATAATGATAATATTCCGATTTTAGGTTTATATAGAGCGCAATACTATGAAGAAAGTAACTGCCAATTTTTAAAACGATTGGTTGAAAACTTTTCAAACTAGCGTGTACGCAAGTTCAAAAAAAGTCGTTTTCAGAAAAACGCGTTTGAAAAAATAGTGACCGCTCGGTTATACACGTGGCGCGCTCGGGGCGCGAAGGGGAGCTACTCACTTTAATGGCTTACAACAATAGAACGAGTCGGAATTGTCATTTTTAATTTTGGGAACATATTTTTCAATAGTTTTACTAACAATTTATGAAATAAAAAAAAATCGATTTGTTGAACCGTCTAACCCTATTTCCCCCCTTAATCGCGTTGCGAATAAAATGGCCCATACATATACATATATCCACTACTAGCAAAGATAAAGGCTTAATCCACACGGTTTAGCTCTTACAGTAGCGCCATTTTGTTTGTCCAACAATCAATAAATATGTATATACATACGATTGTCGAGATGATGATTGTCATTGCCGTTGTGGTCCCCACGCATGGTACAGCACCCTTTAACTAGCCGACCAGCAGAATGAATGAACACGCTGGCAGATGAGAGGGGAAAAGATACAGAGAGAGAGAGAGGGCAAAAGGGTCGGAGTTCATTGTGCCACAAGTGCATTCCGAGTATAGAGACGGGTCCAATTGCTCCGGCTTTCATATACAGAGAACCTCCCTCGGTTATATACGTTATATAGTGATCTCACTGGTGATTCTTTAACCAAAAAAAAAAAGAATAACAAGCGTAGTCGGTACGTGCTCGTAGCGGTAGGCAGTTGACAATTTATCAACATCTCCTTCACATTCGCATCTTTTGCTCCGAATATTACATACAGTGAAGAAAAAATTCAATTTTGGTCATTGAGCATTTAATTCGCGGTTAGAGTCAAAATCAAATTTTCCAGTACATGAGGATGATTAATTGTTTAAATTATCGATATGTATCGAATAATCATCAGCGTGTAAGATAAATTATACTTCGCGTTAATTATTTAAACGTTTCATAAACGCCCAAAATAAATACTCCAAAAATTCATTTGCAAGAACGAGAGGAATGGAATAAATAAACTGTCGAGTTGCGTCGCCATTCACAATGACATGCAACAGGATTAAGACTCAGGAACGAGTGATGTAATCGCAATACGTGTTTTAAAAAATCTTTGGGATGGTTCTACGAAATAATATAAAAACGAGAAAAATCATTGTGCCGTGTCAAGTTCAGTGAGAGTTCGAGTGAAATGGGATAATAAAGAAGAAGAAAAATATAACACCGTTGATTAACATTGCGATAATCTTGGGAATTTGTGAAAATTTCGACGATCAAATTGAACAGCCAGTTGATGAAGTATTTTATTTTTTACACCTGACTATATACTGTGTTACACATTTAGATGTGTGTTTGTATTTGTGTAAAATACCTGTTACAACAGGGAGTTTTCTCAGCGTCGAGTATATAGCCGTACACTTTAAGATTGTTATTTTGGAAAAGCTATGGGGGAAAAAAGAAATTCTATAATAGCTCAATATTCATTTCTCCATATCGTAACACCAAAGATTTGTTGATATTTAAAAAGAAAAAGAACTCTTTTCTCAGTGGATAAATAAGCTACAATCGACAACTATCGTACTTATATATGGATCAAAGATTCTTGGGATTCACGCATGCATAATACACAATGAGATAAATATATACTCGTTTATTACTATGATATCTCAATCCACCACGCGATGTTTTGTCAATCGTTTGCGAACGGTTATAGCATCAAAATCCAAAGGCGATAGTAACACGATCTCCATAGGATCGTTTGGATCTCGCTCTTCGTTTAAAAACTTCTCCCATACATAGATTTCTTTACAGTCATCGCATTGCTCTAATATCGTCTTGGGTGACGCTTCGATTGTCGTAATATAACCGAGGGTCCCCAGACAGGATTGTTCGTCTCGTTAGTTCCCGCGAAGAAGCGAAATCGAGAGGGCGAGACATTAATTAATTATAACTCGTCGCGAAGATATCGACGGTCAATCCGCCGAATAGAAATTCAGTGTTCGAGACAGTGGAGTGCATTTCACGTTAGTTTATTATTATTATTATTATTTTCTGCATACAAACGTCGAGAGAACAAAAGAAAGGAAAAAAATCCGTGCGCCGTAATAAATCACGTACATTGTCCCGGTGTGGTGATCGTTACCGTACGTGCCGAAGACGCGTAATAAATTACAAAAGGTGCGGGAATAAAAGCGTCCGGGCGCCTTGCCGTCTGGATACGCCGCGCTGCAAAAAACCCTAACGCCGACGATCAAGACCCTGACCGGCTCTCTTTATCTTCGCGATACGATCTCCGATTGTACGTAAAACATACCGGTAGATATTAAATTAATATTGTGATTTTCAACGATAATATGTACCGCGTTACACGGAGCAGAAGAAGCAAATTCTAACATGATTTCCACAAAAATGATGGATCAAAATGCCGGTCGAACTTTTAACCCTACTTCTCTATATATATTAGGGCGATTTTTTTTTCGACTATTGTTTTTTATTCAGTCCCCACCCGACATTTTGTTGGATATGTCGAAAAAGAAATTCCCTGAAAGTTACAGCCCTTAATATTAATTCTAAGTACTTTCCCAAAGCGTGAGAAGATTTTCCATCTAAAATACACGTAAATTCAATTTTTTTTTCTTCAAATTTCTATAACTCAGCCGCATTTTATGCTATCATATTGTTCTTGGTTTCGATTTACTCAGAATAAAACAATCTAAAAACGTGCCTTTCGCGGCGAAAGTGTAAAGTGTACTGGTGTGTGGTGGTATGGGTCACTGAAGTTTATTTTTACCCAAAATTCTCGTTTTATTGCTGTTATCTCCGAAACATTAAGTTTACGAAAAAAATGTCAATGAAAAACTTGTTGGAAATTTAATTTCCTATAAAAAAGGTCCTATCGACCCAATTGCTTAGATTAATATTTCTTGAGATATTGAACTTTTTTTATTTTTTATTTTTTTTATTATTTAATATTTCATATTTTATAAATTCTATACTACTCATAAGTTAAAGTTCAATATCTCAAGAAATATTAATCTAAGCAATTGGGTCGATAGGACCTTTTTTGTTGGAAATTAAATTTTCAACAAATTTTTCATTTACATTTTTTTCGTGAAGTTAATTTTTTCGGAGATAACAGCAAAAAAACGAGAATTTTGGGTAAAAATCAACTTCAGTGACCCGTACCAACTCACCAGTGCAATTTACACTTTCACCGCAAAAGACACTTTTTTAGATTGTCTTATTCTGAGTAAATCAAAACGAAGAACAATATGATAGCATAAAATGCGGCTGAGTTATAGAAATTTGAAAAAAAAAAAAATTCGATTTACTTGTATTTTAGATGGAAAATCTTCTCACGCTTTGGGAAAGTACTTAGAATTAATATTAAGGGCTGTAACTTTCAGAGAATTTCTTTTTCGACATATCGAACAAAGTTTCGGGTGAGGACTGAAAAAAAAAAATAGTCGAAATAAAAATCGCCTTAATATATATATTACGTGCATGCAACACTAATTTCGAGAATTACTACTAACAATGAAATGAACTATGGGGGAAATTTTTTCATAATTCAAGCCACATCCGGTGTTGAAATACCCTATGAAATTTTTAAATCCTTCAAGAAAATTAAATTTCAATAAAAAAAACATGTAATAGTATAGCGGTAAAAAGAATGCTTCAGCATTTTTTAATTACGTTGATCATCGAGATTTTTATACATTTTCACTCGGAAATATCGAAATTCAGATTTGACAAAAACTTCGCTTTCGTCAAATCTGAATGTTGATTTTTGAAATTTTTTTAATCTCGATTGTCGATAGAGTATATGACATTTTCCTAAAAAATATATATTATCTATAGAGACAATAAATATATAGGCATCAAAAATATATTATTTACACAGACAAAATTGTTTTATGTTAAAAATATATTTTTGCGAGCGTCGTTTACTCGTATGTGAAATTTTCGCATATAATTCATTTTCGTGGAAGTTTTTAACGAGTAACTGTAAAATAAAGATACGTATAACCGATTGACTTATGGAACGCAAAATTTCCAATAACCATTGAAGAAAATATTATATTACCGAAAAAGTAGTAATAAAATTGTATTTACTATTAAAAAAAATATTACTCTTATCTCATTATAGCGTTCGTGCAATCTCTGATGCACCGTTCGTTGAACATCCGCCATCAGCGACGTACACATCCAAACATTAATGCTGCCTCTGTTCTCTCAGCTCATCCTAGCGCGTTATAACGCAAGCTTTCAGCGTATTGTGTGAAATTGCTTGTGGGTCAGCAACCCGCGAGAATGGGTTTATCCTGGTTGAGTCAACGCGACCTCGTCCTCGTCCTTGTTCTCGTAATAATGGTAACGTCGTCGGCTATCGAGCTTACCGGGGACAACGTGTGCCAGCGACTGGAAAAGTGAGCCGTGCACATTAAACTCTCTATTTTTGTTGTGTATTTTTTTCTTCCACATTTCCTATAATACATTCGAGAACGATGAAAAAACGTTGAAGCTGTCTGCCTTTTTGTTCGATCTCTTGCTCAATCGACGGATGAAATTGTTCTTCAGCTTCACCGTCCGATACCGATGCTATTGACTATTATAATCATTCTTCCGCAACATAAACACCTGGTACGTGATTTATGCTCGTAAGAGTTAGTACCTTTACTACCTGTCATTACTGTTCGCACGGCTTACTCTCAATTTTATTTACGTTCATTCTAGTATCTGGTTTTTCTTTTAATATATCGATTATGCTAGCAGAGAAAAGTTACGGTGAAAATACTCCAAACAGCAGATAAATGACGACAATTTTTTTCGACCTCGTTAACCCGAATTATCCCATAGTGTTGAAAGCAGATGACAATCCATTCGACACGTTCCACAAATGTTTTCATCTCATCTCCGCCGGGTTTCCTCTCCCGTGATTGATCGCTCTCATTCGCTTTACCACGCTGTGTGTACGCGTTACTGCAACATATATACAGTACGTAATGTAGTAAAATACGTAATGGTCCACCTGTTAAAGCGTTGCAAATTATCCGAGCCTTATACACCCGGCTCACTCTCTCGTTGGTCCACACGGATATGAACGCTTCAACTCTCGCGCCACGCACTGTAATCGTTCCGATACTTAAGCTCCTCGTGTGTCTGCGCTTTGTACGAACGAGCGTGTTACAGCGTGAGTGTATTAAATTTGGTCTAGACAACTCGTACGACCAATGTCAACGAGCCTCATTATGCGCGAGATTCAATTGTACAAATTACATTTGCCTCGATTATCGCGATCAATCCTGTAACTACTGATTAAACTCCTGTCGAATGTTTATGTCTGTGTTCATTTCATTTATCTTATTTACTAGAGAAGATTGGGTTTCGTTTTTATACCGTAAATCTGATTTTTTACTCGACGCAATTGCCCCTACTGATCGATGCAATTGACTTCCGGTCATGGCTGACTTCTAAAAGCTCTCACGGCAAAACGACTCGGTGTAAGGGAATGAACGACGAGCCATTTTAAAGATAAAGGATGACAGTATACGGACGAATGATTTTTTTACTCCTAATTATCTCCCTTCGTATCGAAAATTGGTAAATAGTGAAAAAGGATTCAACTGACCCCGTCCTCCCTTAATCTTTTTTGTGTCGCCCTAGGAAAAATTAAAAAGCAAGAAGAAAATAGTGGGGATCACTGCTTTCAATTTTTTGCCATTCTACAGAATAAATTTGGCCTGGAATTCCCTATGTATAAATCAACGTGGTCTATGCAAAGGAATAAAGAGGGGAAAAAATAAAATCATCGCTCTGGCGCGGTTCGTGAATCGCGATAGTCAATTGCACATGCACGCATGGTCTGTTCGCTTTGAGCATCGCGATTAAATGTTTCCAAACTCAACGCAGGAAACTCTTGAAACATCGTGCATATCTCGCCATCGCGGCCAATATACATACCCGAGGAGAACCGTCTCCGAAACGCTCATGTGTAAAATAAAAAGAAAACGCCGCATCATCAAATGCAACGTGAATACCACAATAGTACAACGATAGAGGATTTTTCGAGGTCTTTGTTGTCGTCGTTGTCTATATAAACTTTCGTCAAGACCTTTAGTATTTTTTTTTTTACACATGAAGATAAACTTTATATCGTCATTTCTCACGTTGCCTATTTATCTCAATTCCAATAAATTTGACACATCCAATCCACCCTTTGAGAATCCATTGGCATTCGAATTACAATCACGATCAAACGTAATCTTTCACTCTTGCTATCATCTCCCTTTCTCGATCTGCACTAGCACTTACACCGTCCGACGATTCTCCTATCCAACTTTATCACTTGTTTATAAAATATTTCTTCCCTATCTGTGATACTAACAATAATAATGATCCACTAACGATTTATAACGTCACAGCTATACGATTGGTCTCAAAGAGAGTTACTTGGAACCAGTCGTTGTCAACACATTCGCCTGGTGCTTTCAACTACCACCGCGATGTCCGAGATCCCGAGTTGAAATGCGCGAAAGATGGCGAATAAAGGTGAGAAAATATACGTTTAATCGTGCGGCAGATTATTCGTATTTTCACGTTGTAAAGTGATCAATTTTGATCACAACTTTATTCACTTAAGGGAGGAAATAGGGTTAGGACAGCGTTTTCTCAATGATTTTCATGAATTTTTTTATAGTATAAAAAATGAATATAATTTATTGAAACTTTGAGAATATTCTATACATATATTTAAGTATATACTATAAAATTTTTTAAGAATTTCCTTGAAAAACACTGAAAATATTAGCGACCCCATATTGCAGGTCACAATCGGACTCAGCATTTTGCGTACATTTTGGAAGCCGCAATTTTCATCTGAAATCAAACGAGGTTGGAATTTACTTTTATTATATGTCTCTCTTCTATATGAACCTAAACACTATGAAAAAAATAGAAAATTGAATTTTTTACAGGGGTCAAAACAAAAAAGCATGATTTTTTGCCATTTTTTACAACTTTATTTGCAAAAAAAAATTATTTTAAATAATGATAATATTCCGATTATAGGTTCATATAGAGCGCAATACTATGAAGAAAGTTACTGCCGATTTTCAAAACGATTGGTTGAAAACTTTTCAAACTAGCGTGTACGCAAGTTCATAAAAAGTCGTTTTCAGAAAAACGCGCTTGAAAAAATAGCAAAATGCTGAGTCTGATTGTGACCTGCAATATGGGGTCGCTAATATCTGCGGTGTTTTTCAAAGAAATTCTTCAAAAATTTTATAGTATATACTTAAATATATGTATAAAATATTCTCAAAGTTTCAATAAATTATATTCATTTTTTATACTATAAAAAAATTCATGAAAATCATTGAGAAAACGCTGTCCTAAGCCTATTTCCCCCCTTAATGGCTTATAACAATAAAACGAGTCAGAATTTTCATTTAAAATTTTGGGAACATATTTTTCAATAGTTTTACTAACAATTTATGAAATAAAAAAAAATCGATTTTTTGAACCGTCTAACCCCTATTTCCTCCCTTAATACCTATATCGTATTTTTAGTCATACTTTTCTTCACTATTTTCCCATCCAGACGGAGATCAGACAAAGAAAGGTAATGGATTGCTGTGAGGGCTACGTCGTCGCGAGGAACGACGAAAAATTGGAATTGAACGAGAATTCGACAATCGGCAAGTGTGAGCCGCACTGTGACGTCTGCGAGTACGGTAGATGCGTAGCGCCAAACACTTGCCTGTGCGGTCCGGGTCATCGAGGAAATGACTGCGCAGATGGTGAGATTAAACTGTTTATAACTCTTGCACAATAACATTATGTAATTTGATTCTCTACCAACGATACTATAACAGAAGAAATAATTACCGTCTACCGCGTTCACGACGTTTTCGAGAAAAACTGTCGAAAAATAGGACCATTTTGTGTCTAATGGAATTCCTTTCTGATTGTTTTTGTTCGTGATTTTCGTTACATGCACTCGTGGAGAACCATATAAAATACAATATCCTAACGTAGGTTCTGATTCCTAACGAACGAAAGGGCCCTTTATGTACTATCGAATACGTAAAGTGAAAGCCCTTTTGTCCACTAGCGACCGAGATATAAACGCTGTATATATAAACTACACACGTCGGTCAGCGTGTAACGTTGTTACGTCGTCGTTGTCCGCTATACGAAACGACTACCTCACGTTGGCAGAACGAACGCCTTCGAAAGTTGCGGAAGCCCGGAAGTGGCATGATTCCGAAACTTTCGCAAGGACTGTCAAGAGGGAGAGAGAAAGAGACAGACAGAGAGAGAGAGAGAGAGAGAGAGAGAGAGAGAGAGAGAGTGATGAGAGAAGGAGAGAGGCTCGATTGGTTATCAAGTCGCCGTGTGGTCGCAGAGTGTCCAAGCCAGACGGTCGGCAATATAATACACAGGGCTCTGCGAATCTGAGCTCTCCTCGCCACCATTTACGGTGGCCCTCTCCCATACCTTCGTCGACGAAGGAACACTATATCCTGTTGTGAACTCGCTTGCCGGACTTTTGTATCCATACTCGTTGCGTCTTGTATTACAGTGGCGAAAGTACCGAGAGAACGATTACAGCGGAGAATATTTTTAAAGTGAATACTTGTATATATTCTTAGTCCATAAATACAGTGGGTCAAAAAAGTATTCATACACCTTGTTTTTTTGCGATAACTTTATAGACATAAGCGATACGCAAAGAAATCCAATTTTATTTAATAGTACATCAGGTGCAGAGATAAACTGCAAATGGAGAATTTTTCCCAGGAATAATAGAAGAATTATGCCAAAAAACGAAAATTTTCGGGCAAAAAAGTATTCATACACTTACGATTATAGTGAAAACCTATATCATCATAGTTGTTAATTAAAACTAATATTTGGTGTGCATCCCTTTTGCTTCAATTATCGCCTCGAGTCTCGTAGACATGGATTCTACTAGCTTTTGCGTTGTTTCTTTTGCTATTTTCTTGCATTCTTCTAAAAGCACTCTTTGGAGATCGGATTTGTTTGTTATTTTTCTTTTTCTAATTTCTACATCCATCAAGTGCCATAAATTCTCAATAGGATTGATGTCCGGAGATTGTGGTGGTGTAATGAATTGTTTCTGGACATTATAGAGTAACCATTCCCTCGTTTTCATGGCAGTATGTTTCGGGTCGTTATCTTGTTGGAAGTAGAAATTTCCATCCAAGCCCATTTTATCTACACTTGCTTTCAAATTGCTGTGCAACACGTCGATATACTTCTGGGCATTCATTGTACCATCTGTAAAAGCCAGATTACCAACGCTATAATATCCCATACAGCCCCAAACCATGACGCTTCCTTCGCCGTGCTTTACAGTCGGTATTAAATTTTTCTGCTGGAGCTCGGTATTTGGTTTCCGCCAAACGAATTTTTGTCCATCGGACCCAAAGATGTTAAACTTCGATTTATCCGAGAATACGACACATTTCCAAAATTATATAGATTATTTTACGTAAGTTTTTGCGAAACCTAAACATTTTTCTCGATTTATATTATTAATTAATGGTTTTTTGCGGGTAGTCCTGCCGTATATTTGGGCAGAATGCAAAACGTTTCGAATAGTCCGGGGACACACGCTCTTCCCCGATGTTGACGCGACATCATTCGCTAAACTGCAAGCACTTGTGAACGGTTTTTTTGTAGCCTCTGTAACGATACTCCGACGCTCTCGTACCGTTAGTATTCTCGGCCGACCGGTTCGTGGCTTATTTTCTGTGCTGTTTGTTCTTTCGTATTTTTGTATTATATATTGCACTGTTGCGAAACTTAGATTTAGTTCTTTACTAAATTTTCGATAATTTTCACCGCGTTTCCGAAGAAAAATCACTCTATCTCGCATGGATATTGATCTTTCGCTTTTCTTTGCCATCGTGTCTGTTCAGAGCTTGAAGATCTACTACCGCATGGAATAGGTCAAAACCATTGTGTAAACGAAGACTTGTTTACATTGTACGCAGAGGTCAGACCGTCCGTGAGTGAATATCGAGGTTTAGCAGCTCAATCGTAAATGTACGAATACATTTTTGGCCCGAAAATTTTCGTTTTTTTTTGCATAATTCTTCTATTATTCCTGGGAAAAAATTCTCCATTTGCAGTTTATCTCTGTGCCTGATGTACTATTAAATAAAATTGGCTTTCTTTGCGTATCGCTTATGTCTATAAAGTTATCGCAAAAAAACAAGGTGTATGAATACTTTTTTGACCCACTGTATATCTTAATAATTTCACCAATAACGATTAATCAGCGGCTGTATCTTCGTCCTCTCAAAAATGTTTACTGTGATACAGTATGAAAAATATTTAAAAAAAGTTATGCACCATTGATCAATCTATTGAAATACGAATAAAAATGACATAAAAATATAAGAATTCCTTATGATCACCACGATCGTACGTTTAACCCACGATTTTTTTTCTCATGTCAACGGAACGCGTAAAAATATTATATAAATAATATTACTTCGGGTATGCAAAAATAAGTACGATTTCACTGAAGTATTTTCTCGTCTTGCGTATACGCGTCATTGCGAATATAATTAATTGAATTTTCGTGCCGAGCACGTGCGGTTTTACCGTGAAAGTAACATGTTAAACAGTCACATGTAACACAGTGATAAATGGTACGAGCTCATATCGCGGTTGAAGAAATTGCGCGTTTTTCTCGTAACGGAAGTCAATGAATGTACATTATACGAGCTTATTTTCATCGAGCATATGGAATTCTGAAGAATAATCAAAGATATTACTTTTTATTAGTCAGAAGAAAAATGTATTTTATGGCTTTTTTTTTCTTCGTATATGTAATTTATATAATTCAGCAAGTGTTGTTTAATTACTTTGATCCTAAAGTCGTATGATCGTTCGAATAAAATCACGAATAAGCCTTCACTCACTTATAAATTTAATAACTGTAATAAAAAAATATTTGATACATAAAAACGTTTTATCAGCATTGATTGAACATTAATTCTATCGAAAATGTATTCTTAATTAAAGAATTCGACATTCTTTAATTATGTATTACAAAATAAAAATGTTATTCGAATAAATGCCCAATCGCGATGTTATTGCACAATCGCACTAGTGAAATATTACCCGGGAAGCTCAATCGATGGAATACCGCGTGCAGAGGCCGCCATGAAAATATTAGCCGAACTCGGACAGGGGGGAAATCCACGAATCAACCGAATCGGGGTTGTCGTTGCACGCGAGATATAAAACCGTAATAATTTAAACCAAATTGGTTATTCACAACTAGAACTGTAACAGCAGTCCGGCCTTCGATCGTTCGAATTTACTTTCTATCTCACTCTCTCTCTCTCGCTCTTTCGCCCCCTCGAAAAAATAGCGAGTAGTAGCAGTAAGTGGTGGCAGAATTTCGTAACGTCCGAACGACGAAGAGTTTTCAAGCAGATCTACGTGCCGATGTGTTGGTATCCCAATCATTTTACATATATACATATCTCTTATATATATATATATATATATATATATATATATATATATATATATATATATATATGCGGAATTATATCACTACGTTGAGCAGTGATAGGTCATACGAGCAAAATTTTCATGGTCATATATATCTACATACAGGATGTCCCAAAACTAGCATGTCAGAGTGATACGGGGGTTAGATTGGCTCCGGACCTATTAGAATAAACGAATATGACCTTAGTAAAAGTCTCATGGTTTTCGAGACACATCGGCTTTTTTGATTATTTCGGAAAATTCCTACCTAGTACTTCTTATTTCGCTACCATTGCTATGAAAATTCAAATCGTAAGCAAATCAATGTCCAAATTCACACCAAATACTAAAGTTGTCAGAAACACAAACGAAAACAGCGAGATAACGAGAATAGTGATTTCCAGAAAAATCGTCTTTTTTGATTTTTCGGAAAATCGTTACCTAGCACTTGTTATTTCGCTACCATTGCTATGAAAGTCCAAATCGTAAGCAAATAAATGTCCAAATTCACACCAAATCCTAAAGTTGTCAGAAACACAAACGAAAACAGCGAGATAACGAGAATAGTGATTTCCAGAAAAATCGTCTTTTTTGATTTTTCGAAAAATCGTTACCTAGCACTTGTTATTTCGCTACCATTGCTATGAAAGTCGAAATCGTAAGCAAATCAATGTCCAAATTCACACCAAATCCTAAAGTTGTCAGAAACACAAACGAAAACAGCGAGATAACGAGAATAGTGATTTCCAGAAAAATCGTCTTTTTTGATTTTTCGGAAAATCGTTACCTAGTACTTCTTATTTCGCCACCATTGCTAAGAAAATTCAAATCGTAAACAGATCAATGTCCAAATTCACACCAAATTCTAAAGTTGTCCGGAACACAAACGAAAACAGCGAGATAACAAGAATAACAATTTTCAGAAAAATTGTCTTTTAAAATTTTTCACATTAGAATTTGGTGTGAATTTGGACTTTGATTTGCTTACGATATGAACTTTCGTAGCAATGGTAGCGGAACAACAAGATCCAGGTAGCGATTTTCCGAGAAATCAAAACGACGATTTTTCTCAAAAACCATGAGACTTTTACTGAGGTCATATTTGTTTATTCCGATGGGTCCGGAGCCAATCTAACCCCCGTGTCACTCTGACGTGCTAGTTTTGGGACACCCTGTATATCAACATATATTGGCGTGTAAAGTCACATACAAAAATGATATATTCAACGAGAATTTTAATAAATTTTACAAATTTTATTCGTTGAGAATGACCAAATCAATGTTTAGAAGCAAATAAGATTTGCTGAATAATCAGCCAACATAAATTGGAGGCATAGCACGAGCGATAACAAACAAAGGACGCTTATTGATCTATCTTTTGTATTTTTTTTAAATTTCTTCCCATCAACAGAATGCCCGTCGGGCACATGGGGTGAGAAGTGCTCTCGAGCGTGTGATTGCCAGCCGATCGAGATATGCAATCCCATCGACGGCAAGTGTCACTGTCCACCGGGATGGCAAGGATCCGGGTAAATTTGATTAATTTCCGCAAATAAAAAACGTTTTCCATTTCTTTATCAATAAATTCATATTAATTTTTCTGTACAAAAATGACGTGCTGGTTTTTTTTGTACTTTCGATTGAAGCTGCAACGAGAAGTGTCCTGCGGGTCGATGGGGCGTAGATTGCGGTTTAAGGTGCGCTTGCAACAATGTAAAAATCGGGAACAACGATCGTTTACCGTCGGCAAGACGCGAATTAACGTCAGTATGTCATCACGAGACGGGAAGTTGCATAAATTTTCGACAAATTATCGTTCCGTCTCTGTCCGATCTAACAATGAGTAATCGTTCCGATCGCAAGGAAAACATTGAACCTACCACTTGGAGCTCAACAACTACCTTCGTTCCGACATCTACCACGAAATCGATGAGTCTCGATCCCACCGTGAAGTTCACCATCGATTACGATAATTCGTATGCCAACGGTGGAGATTCTGCGAACGAACACGATGACGATCATCGGAACGACATAGTAGCCGAGGAATCGCGAGAATTTTCCACGAGATCGTCAAGGCCTATCGATAGGTCGATCGGTAAACTGTAACACCAATCACTTTCTAAGTTAATATCCCGTTTTGATTGCCGGCCTATCTGGTAGAAACCTTTCAGTAATATTCAATTTCATTTCCCACAAAAATCATTAAATATTGCGTTTCAAACGAGGTTATTTTTATTCTTTCTATAATAAATACTTTTTTTCATTATAACTATGGAAATAAAAATGTATTCGTGACAATTTCGACGATGTCATTAAACACAATATCAATGACATTTAAAAAAACGAAAGTTTTTTTCAATTTAATTCGCTGCTAGATTACGACGAACCTGCGGGATCGTCAACGAGCACGGAAAGAAGTTCAAGTGAGACATCGTCGGATCAGTCGGTGACTGAGATAAGTAAGATCGAGACAAGCTCAATTGGAACGATAATCGGCACGAATAAGCATGATAATTACAATGTGCAGCAGCGAGTCGAGAGGATCGACACGAAAGTGCCAAGGGTCATAAAACCATCGACCCCGAGACCCATTGTCGCTGTGGTTCACGTTTCCGGCAAAGGATCGCCCGATCACGATGGTCCAATGATAATGACATCGTTGGGTACAGGTAAGGTCAATTAATTACACCGTGTCTTATATTATATGGTATTTTGGCAAATTGCTCTTCAATCATGAGGTACATTACATCCTAAAACATATGAAATATATTTTATACAAAAGAAAGATAGATCGAATAAAAATTATTGTTTTTATTTTATTCAAATAACATTATACAATTTTCATAAAAAAAAAATTAATAACAAGTGTACTCTGTATTGATACATTATATATTTGTGTACATTATGTTTTACGAATCGATATTACATCTGTGCTATAATAATCTTTAACTATTGTATAAATTGCTCGTTGTTCCAAAACAGCGTGATCCAAGCGACGATTTTATTAAAATAAAACTAAAAAAATTTTATTTTTAAATAAAATGAGTTATAAATGTACTCTGTATTGAATATATTTTTGTACATTATGTTTTACGAATCGATATTACATTTGTGCTATAATAATATTTAACTATTGTATAAATTGCTCGTTGTTCCAAAATGGCGTGATCCAAACGACGATTTTATTAAAATAAAACTAAAAAATTTTTATTTGGAAAAAAAAATGAATTATAAATGTACTCTGTATTGAATATATTTTTGTATATTATGTATATAATAATCTTTAACTATAAATTGCTCAGTGTTCCAAAACGACGTGATCTTGTACCATCTCGTGTTTCAATGATCGGTTATACATTTTTTTGTCTTATTTCACGAAAAATAACAGAGAAGATACCTGCTCACGCACTACCGATGCCTCTTGACATAGCAGCTCTGATTGTTATCGGATCCATCATATCTCTTGGTCTGACAACCCTTGCCGTGCTCGCGATACTTCACATACGCTCGAAGCTGTTTGAGACGATACGGCTGTCGATATACGACGCGGAAAAGCGCGATACGAGCAACGATACTGTTCGACGAGGTGGCGGGCAAAAGGGAAATTCCGGTAGAATTTCATCGATGGGTTCCAATAGCGGTATTATCGCTTGCGAATACGGTACGTTATGTTTATATTTTATCTTGCTACTATATTAAAGCTGGAAAGTTTCTACTTTTGTACGTTTCTACGTTTGTATATTTGTTCGTACGCGCTAATCTCAGAAAATACTTATCCGATTTACAAAAATTCTTTTTGCATTATATAGCCCATTTGTTCAGGAGATCTTTACACAATATAACTTTATGCTACGGCCCTAAGATGCAGCGGGTGCGCGTTGAATCAGGGGATGGAAATTTAACGCGGGACACAGCTCGTCGTAGATACGAGGTCAGTTCAAAAAGTATCGCGAATTTTGAATTTCCGCGGGCAACGTATATTCGATTTTCGATTTTTTTGTGGCGTTAGGTTGGTACTCGTGTCCCGCACTTATGCTGAAAAAATCGGCCATTTTGAATGTTTAGTTAATTGTTGACAGCTGTTTTGGTTAGACGTGTTTTGGCTTGTCTTCGATTTTTACTTATTCCAAAAAATGGATCAAAGAATCTGTATCGAATTTTGTGTGAAAAACAAAATTAAGTGCGCGGACGCATTCCGAATGTTGACTGTGGCATATGGTGAAGCTAACTTGGACCAAAGCAACGTTTGTCGGTGGTACAAAATGGTCTCAGAGGGCCGAGAAGATGCAAACAACGAAATGCGTTCCGGACGCCCGAGCACATCAACAACGGACGAAAACATTGATGAAGTGAAGAAAATAATATTGGCCAATCGTCGAATCACTGTTACAGAAGTTGCTGAGGAACTAAACATATCGATTGGCTCGTGCTGTTCGATTTTTACCAATAATTTGGGCGTGAGACGGGTCGCCGCGAAATTCGTGCCAAAATTGCTCAATTTCGAACAAAAACAGTGTCGCGTTAACATTGCTAAAGAGCTGTTGGACTCGGTACGCGACGACCCAAATTTGCTCCAGAGTGTCATACCTGGTGACGAATCATGGGTTTATGGTTATGACGTGGAAACCAAAGCTCAATCATCGCAATGGAAGCTGCTTTTTTGGAATAGGAAAAAATCGAAGACAAGCCAAAACACGTGTAACCAAAACAGCTGTCAACAATTAACTAAACATTAAAAATGGCCGATTTTTTTCAGCATAAGTGAGGGACATGAGTACCAATCTAACGCCACAAATAAATCGAAAATCGAATATACGTAGCCCGCGGAAATTCAAAATTCGTGATACTTTTTGAACAGACCTCGTATATAAGGAGTAATAAAAGACACAGCGATCCACCACTTGACTAGAAACATTTTGCTCCGTAGAGGAAAATTGTGAATATGCCAAAAATGACGAGGGAGCAATTCGTAATGTTTTTTTTCTCTTTTCCTCACATTCGACAATTACTTAACCGCTGTTTGCGCGGATGGTGGCAATAATTGCACGATTTGCTCGAGCACTCGTCAGTTTCGTATGATATACAACTGCGATCTCAGCGAAACGAAACGTAATTGCGTTTGCCGGACAGACTGTTGCGGACGGAAAAAAGAAACGGTTACAAATGATTGGTAGATTGCGCCCTTCCGGTTGTCGTTGTATTTGCATCTGTACGTGTGTGTATGAGAACGCGATTGTACGACTTTCGCTCCCTACGGCAAATTTGTCGCCCGTACAACGAGCGCTGATCAATGATCCCGATAATTCGTATATATTTTTCTCGATTCGTAGCGTATCCGCGAGGAAACGTTTTTGTGTTTTTTTTATATTTTTCAATCTATCACTATTCCCGTTTACGACATCGTCTATCGATTAATATAGATTGTAAATTAGATATATGATGTTAGATTGATTGGAGAATAATTTTGTTACTTCCAGAAACTCCGAGATGCATGATTCCGGAACATCAAACGCTAACGAGATCGCGGCCGGCATCGAGCGCCGAAGTTACGAAAAAACCGGAGTCAAACTACTCGAACGATTATCCGAATATTCGACTGTTCAATAATCTTCAAGGTATAAAGTATTTCGCGAAATTCAAGTGTCCAGTTCGTTCGAATGTGCTTGAAATAATTAGAGCAGTTTCACGAGCACGTGAACTTGATGAACCCACTCAAAAGAATGTAAACTCGTTTAAAACACGACCGATCCAAATTTTGCTGGCGGACATTTGAAACTTTTTCATTTCTTGGGTCACTTTTATCTATTATTTGCTTGTGTCTCCTTCATAGTGTATCCACGCGGTGTATAAACATAACACTATTATATATAATTGTGTCTGATTGTGCAGCTAATGTTGCATCGAGTCAGCGCGCTCGTGAGCTTTCGTTGCATGACTGCGCAGCTGTTTTCAAGTTGAACGCCGAGTAATCGTTCCCTGGTCTATGCCAGTATCATTTAATTCCCACGAATCTTGTGCACGCTGCATCGCCTGTTTCTTAGCGCCTCATCGTTGTTACGCAATTTATAAACAACGCTCTTTACATTCTATGCTGCGCATGCACATTTTGTCTGTAAACAGCATGTACGCTTCCTTCTCATTTCTGATAGTATACAAACACCCGTATTGTCCCATTGAGTCCTCGCATCGTTCTACAATTTTTCAGGCGGTTTCCAAATCACCGAATTCACGAAAAAAAAAACATTTCGAGAAATTTCATTGGTGCCGCTGGTTCCTATTCTCAAATTGCTCGATTAGATACAAAAAAGGTAAATATTGAGCAAAGGGTACCCACTTCCGATGACCTTGTCCTTCATATATGATATCAAGGGAGTCTTCCTGGACAACTTTTTCCTCTGACAAAATTAGGGGCCGTTATTTATTTAAAAGTTATTAACAAATAAAGTTCATAATTCATAAAGCTATATTCCTTATATGTCAGTCCCAAGTATCTTGTCCTTCACATATGTTGTTAAGAATAACCGCCTGAGTAGCATACAAAAAGTTTTATCCGTTGCTCATTGTTTGTTAAAAAGTTATTAACAGAAGAAGTTTCATAAATCAAACATGAAATACTTATACTAGTGTATGGTGAACAGTACACGTGTGAGCAGGTTGCCTGCGCCCCCCCCTGCACCCCCACACACCAGCCCAAAAATAACCCAAAACAACCCAAGAACAAACCAAAAACAACCCAAAAACAAACCAAAAACAAACCAAAAACAAACCAAAAACAAACCAAAAACAAACCAAAAACAAACCAAAAACAAACCAAAAACAAACCAAAAACAAACCAAAAAGGGAAGGTGAGATGGCATTAGGTCGCGTGTGGGGTTGTTTGTTATTTGTTGTTTTTGGATTGTTTTTTGGTTTGTTTTTGGTTTGTTTTTTGTTTATTTTGGTTTGTGCTGGGTTGTTTTTGGGGGGTGCAGTCAACCCGCTCATACGTGTACTGTTGACCATACACTAGTATAAGTATTTCATGTTTGATTTATGAAACTTCTTTTGTTAATAACTTTTTGACAAACAATGAGCGACGGATAAAACTTTTTGTATGTTACTCATGGGGGTTTCTTAACAACACATGTGAAGGGCAAGATGATTAGGACTGACTGGTATAAGGATAATAGGTATATGAATTATTAACTTTATTTGTTAATAACTTTTAAATAAATAACGACCCCCAATTTTGTCAGAGGAGAAAGTTGTTTCTCGTGCAAAAATGCGTCGAATGGGCCTATTCCAAAGGTCATCGGAAGTGGGTCCCCTTTGCTCCATATTTACCACAAAAAAATATATGCTACCCCAATGACACAGCAAGCGGAAAATCTAATGAGAATCAAAGAGTCTTACAAATCCACTATAAATATTACAATAACAAAATTATTGCTTATGAAAGATTACAATTGAACAGATAGGAAATAATGTATTTTTATTTTTTCTAAGAATAAAAATTGGTCGTGTCGTTGTGAATTAGATAATTGCTGAAATTAGCTGCAAATTTGAGTAGATTAATATATCTCGATGTGTTTCACCAGTCGACAACGTCGTAACTGAAAAAAAAAAGGATTAAAGAATTTCTTGCAACACTTTAGCTACCGGGAACTACTTTCCCCCTTTAAATCGCGCCAATCGTCCAGAAATCATTTATTCAGCCTCCCGAATCGACATATGAGATCAAAAATCATCGATTTGCTGAACGGCGTGTCGCGTACATGCGCGCACTTTCGAAAGTGGCAAATGAGGAAGGTGCCAAGTTTCAAAGTCGTAAACGTTAATGGATCTCTATCTCTTCCTCTATTTCCCTGGACTTGATTCTTTCCACTTGCGGCTGTTGGAAGTTTGCCACTTTTACGCGAATCAACGTTTAATCTGCGGCTAGCCAACGTCACGGTCGCGATCAATTCAAATTTCGTAGTTGCTTCTCGCGCGAAATACGCGATAACATTTCGATTGTAACGCTTCGATAAACACCAAATGCGTGCGGAATTTCCCACAAAATATATAAACGATTATAATTCGTAAGACTGAATTTTAAGATCCACGCTATCGTGAAATTGAAAAGAATGTATGAAAAAAGAACTTCACCAAATGTTATTTGAATCTTAAAAATGTTCGCTCTAACAAATCCACTCGTGTACGTAACTTCGTACTCCTCATTAAATTCGACCTCGCTGAAAACCTCGCGCGAATTCGACGGGATTTATATCAGCAATTTTCGTGTTTCAGAACTTTTGGAAGCTCATTACGACAGACCACCGAGTACTTTTCGTCATACGATGGTCGACGTGGACGGTGAACATGTTTACGACGAGATTCCCCTGCAATCGAGCACTACGTTTGCCACGATGAAGAGGGATTCGTGAAGAAGAGAAAAGAAAAGCGGAAAACGATATAATCGCATGTTCGTTTCGGTGTATTGACGTAATTTATGGTATACAAATTTTGCATACAATGATGTAATAAATTAAAAAAGAAAAAAAACATATTCCAGACATTTCGATCGTGATATTGATCGTGGTAAATCTCAATTCGACGAAATTGCTTCTATCCGTTGTCTCTCGTCGATAGCCCCGGGGCGATAGTAGTAGTTTATAAAAGAAATTGGGTCAACGTTGTCGCAATAATTTTCAACGAGAATTTTGCTACGATTTGACAAAAAGTGTTGTCTCGTAGCGAGCATCAATCGGCAATTCTCCGAAACTCGGTCACCAGATAATTCGCCATAATAATGAGAACAGCTCTCGATTCCCGAGTGAGCACGTACACGCGTCGCGAGAGTGAAACAAGCAAAACGTAAAGTCTCCCTAATCGGATGACCTTTACTAGATGTTGTCGTGTTATATCAAAGCTTATCGGTCTGTATTCTACGCATTACAGTTGCTCTCGCGATATTCATCCGGGAATTTTCTTCAGTAGACGGTAAGCATCGTCGCCGAAAACATGAAGAGAGCTATTGAGTCTTACGGAAGTGTTCTCATACTAGCTTTGGGATTATTATCCCTGGCCGAGGGTGAACAGTATGATCACCCTCAAGGGGGTGTCAAGGGTGGCCGCTATCAGCAAAGCTCCTCTCAACCCGCTAATGAGACCGGCCTTTGTTACAAAAGACTTCCGTGAGTAAATAGTTATTAAAAAGATGAATAAATGATATAAAACCGTGAGGGAAACAAAAAACTGAACAATATTATCACTTGCACATATTTTTCCTTATTTATTCGTAATCGCTGAGACAAATTCAATAAATAATTGTTGATTGGTTAAGGGGGCAAATAGGGTTAGGACAGCGTTTTCTCAATGATGTTCATGAATTTTTTTATAGTATAAAAAATGAATATAATTTATTGAAACTTCGAGAATATTTTATACATATATTTAAGTATATACTATAAAATTTTTGAAGAATTTTCTTGAGAAACACCGGGGATATTAGCGACCCCATATTGCAGGTCACAATCAGACTCAACATTTTGCGTACATTCTGGAAGCCGCAATTTTCATCTGAAATCAAACGAGGTTGGAATTTACTTTTTTTATATGTCTCTCTTCTATATGAACCTAAATGCTATCAAAAAAATAGAAAATGGAATTTTTTACAGGGGTCAAAACAAAAAAGCATGATTTTATGCCATTTTTTACAACTTTATTTGCAAAAAAAAAATTATTTTCAATAATGATAATATGCCGATTATAGGCTCATATAGAGCGCAATGCTATGAAGAAAGTAACTGCCAATTTTCAAAACGATTGGTCGAAAACTTTTCAAACTAGCGTGTACGCAAGTTCACAAAAAGTCGTTTTCAGAAAAATGCGTTTGAAACACGTGGCGCGCTCGGGGCCTGAAAGAGAGCTACTCACTTTAATGGCTTATAACAATAGAACGAGTCGGAATTTTCATTTAAAATTTTGGGAACATATTTTTCAATAGTTTTACTAACAATTTATGAAATTAAAAAAAAATCGATTTTTTTAACTGTCTAACCCTATTTCCTCCCTTAAGTGATTTAGTATCGCCGACCTCTTTAAACATTTAACATTGCTTCGACTTATTTATCAACACATCACGCATGATCCTGAATATCGTTGCATAACAATGATAACAACGTAAAGACGTAAGATTTATGAGTTAAGTTTCATCTTAATTTGTGTTGATTTATGTGTTAAACTACGTATTACATATGCGCGACCATGTGATAGACAGTATGACTTAAACCTGTGTCCTAATCTCAACGATTCTCCATAGAGTGAAATAAATGTCATTATCATATTATAGGGTCATTTGTAAATTACAATTTAGAGGTGACAACAACAAATATATAGTTACAACACAGAATCTCATTTACGAGATTACATTCGATAGATTTACTATGTCCAAAGAGCGCAGTATCGTACAAAAATGTTCATAATACGTCGTGAAAGTCACATCGATACATGTATATATACACTGAGCTGTGCTGACAGCGAGAAAGATTTTTCCGGCAAAGTACGCGAGTACCGCCATGAACTCGTAGTCCCAGCGGTCCCGACCTTTAATCGACAATATGTCGTCATCGATGAGCGTTATTCGAAGCATGAATAACGATTCCGACTTTCATTATAATGGACCATTGCTAACATACGCGTTGTATCATAAACACGATTTGCTCTTTGATGCTTCAAGCGAGAAAATTGATTAAAGTAGTAGTCTGGTAACTTAAGCCGATTTTCATGTCTTTTCTGAAGGGCGTTTTTTTGTACGAAAATAAAACTAAATCGTTTTGGATATGTAGGATGTTTTTATTTACATATTAAAGATACAAAAAAAAAAATTTTGAAAAGATTTAATAGTTTATTATTATTATTATTATTGATCGAAGTTGGCACCTCGAAAAAAAAGCGCGTGGGTGGCCCCGGTGATTTTGGCTCTTGATGTTATCTGAAATAAAAAAATCTTGATAATTCTTAAACTATAGACATGACATTCTGGTCGGAACTAATGAAGTTAAATTTTATGGATAAATAACAAAATGGCGGACTTTCGAAAAAAAAAAGTCCTTTTATTTTAGCAAAGAAGGGGTTGTAAAATAAAAAGAAATTTAACTTCAGTAGTTCCGACCAGAATGACGTGTCTATAGATTAAGAATTATCAAGTATTTTTGATTTCAGATAACATCAAGAGCCAAAATCACCGGGGCCACCCACGCGCTTTTTTTTCGAGGTGCCAACTTCGATCAATAATAATAATAATAATAATAATAATAATAAACTATTAAATTTCTTCAAACAAATTTTTTTTTGCATCTTTAATATATAAATAAAAACATCCTAAATATCCAAAACGATTCTTTTTTATTTTCCTACAAAAAAACGCCCTCCAAAAAAGACATGAAAATCGGCTTAAGTTACCAGACCACTACCTTAATAGAGATATATAGGACAATGATTTGAACAATTAATATCCGACCCTTTACTAATTTCAAATATCCTCAGTGTAGTTCGCGTAAAAGTCTATTAGCAATTTAGCATAATTAATGATCCTGCTAATGCTTTAGATTACTTGGAAGCTTGGACGTTGACCAATGACCAAAAGCAAATATAATAATGAGGCACTAATGAGGGACTGTCCGATCTGTAAAATGATACCGGAAAAATCGACAACAGTACTTCCAAAAATAATTCTTTTCTTAATTCCGTCATTTCATCGATTCTATAGATACGCCGAGGCCGTGCAGCTGCACAACGCAACCGGTCATGTACGGATAGTGCACCCGGGTGTCGGACAACCTGGAGTAAAAACAGTAAGTATATCGATAAAGTACGGCTGTACCTTTTGTTCGTCATGACTCGTCGTTTCATCGGTAATAAATGTTATTTCAGAGCCATCACGCCACGAACAGCGGTGGTTGGGTAACGGTAATCGATTGTTGCGAGGGTTATGTCAGAGACTCGACAACCGGCAAGTGTCTTGTTCATTGCGAAGGCGGTTGTTTCGGTGGTGTATGCGCGCCCGGTGGAATATGCACGTGCGAGCAGGGATGGATTCCGAGAAATGGCGTCTGCCATCCGATCTGCCGGCAACCCTGCCAAGTAGATGCTTACTGTTTCGCGCCAGATACCTGCGTCTGCCGGTACGGTTACGAAGAGACTATCGAAGGCCAATGCAGACCAATATGCCCGGGTGGCTGTCAAAATGGGGATTGTGTCGCCCATAAAGTATGTCACTGTAAACCCGGTTACTTGATGAACGACAACAAGAAGTGCGAGCCTATTTGCGAGGGTGGTTGCCCACATGGCGAGTGCACAAGACCCGGCGTTTGTACGTGTTACAACGGGTGAGTCGATTGATAAATAAAAATATTTACTTATCCGCCCGACGAAAATTGATCGTTGATTCCAAAGCTTGTTTCGCAAGCCCATGACTGAAAATAATTATAGAGAAACAGACATGCAAACGTGGAACATCTTCGTTTGATCACCCGTACATTTTTGTCTCATAACACACAAATTGTGATGGTTCACATTAGAATCCAGCGCTGCCGTGAACACTAGTTGATTTATTGCCAAACTAGCCAATATGAGTTTTTATATTGATTCACAATTATGAACCTAGATACGTGAATCCACCTGGCGAGACCGAAGCGTGTCTGCCGGACTGCAGACCCCACAATTGTAATGGTGGCACGTGCACTTCACCAGGAGTGTGCACATGTGGACCAGGTTACACGAAGAACTATCAGACCGGTAATTGCGATCCGGATTGTTCAATAGGTTGCCCAGAGAATTCCCATTGCGTCGGTGAAAATGTTTGCAGTTGCGATCCGGGATATACCCGAAATGAACAGACTCGAAGATGCGTCTATCAGCCGACACATCAGACCGATTCCCCGTACGATAGATCGCAATGCGACAGACCCTGTATAAACGGTCAATGCACCGGATGGAACGTGTGCAGCTGCAACGACGGATACATTCCCGATCCCAGAGATCCGACTCACACTCGTTGCGTGGCTGGATGTCCGGGTGGCTGTCCAAACGGAGTTTGTTCGGGACCAAATTTCTGCATCTGCAAACCCGGATACGTCAAGGATCGCGGTGTCAAGGGTAGCCAGAGATGCATTCCTCGCGTGGAAACATACTGACGAATCAGATAATCAATGCGAACACTTACGGTCAAATAATTCGAGTTTGTAATGTTGAATCCCCTAAAATCTTTTACTTTTCTAACTAAAAACTTTACTAAAGCTACGCTCATTTATTTTATGTCCATCTAAATGTGTGATTGCTTCAGTTTGTGAAAAAATTCTTATTGCTTTGTGTACATTATGTTATGATTAAATTTTTGCTTTAAATTTATTACAGGTATACACCCGAGATATTAATTTACTTGTCTACCTAAAAACCTTCCAACCAACTCCTACATTCCGCCCTGTGGTTGTAAAGAAAATTCCAATCCTTTTAACCTACCCTCTTGAAACTATCGATCCTTCGCGAACCTCGTTTTTCCCCACATTCTCCAATATATTGGATAGTAATAGATGTTGCGGGTAGTTGGCCAGGTTGAAGGCACCATATTGTATACAAGGTTTCAACAAAATGTCAAATCGTCCTGTATCGCCAACCCGTGAGAAACAGCATGTGTTTCGTGAATGTAAAATAACAAGTGGACTTCCAAATCTCAGAATACCATTATCCCCCTGTTTTACCATTACATCCTATGCAGAGAAAAGTCCCTGTACTACGTAACTTTTGGTCGATTTGTGCGTTAGCGAATCGATTGGCCCTGTCCCTTGCAAAGTAAAAGCGACCTACCACAGAAACCTACAACATCCATAAGTAGCTGGCGGTGGCCAGTGGGGGGTTATCGCGAGTATTCTTCATCATTTGGGGATAGTTGCTTCGTGCATGAGGCCGTACACACCGATGGACAGCATCGGATGGGCCAGCCTCGCGGGGATGAACGCAAGGTTTCGTAGGGGTTGTAGGTCGTACCGTCCGGTGGCGCTGGGGTATATGGGGTGTGCGCATTAGATGCGAGATATACGTACAGTGTGGACGACGTGAATCGAAGCTCGTCGTGGGTGCAATACTCTCTCTTGCTCTTTAACGTCCCGCGCGCATTCTCGCCTGCACCCCATTTTACATCCTCGGCGTTACCTCGGAGCAAGGGGGTTGTTCGCGTCAGTACTGTGAACCACCGGTGGTGCTGCTGCTTCTACCGCTGTCGCTGCTGTTATACTCCACCGTTTCTAGTGGATAGGTGGCGCGGTTACGGATCCTCTTTTACGCACATACCCGCGCCTCATTTAATACATAACTCCCACCCTCGCCGGTCAAATTGACGTTACAGGAGTACCGCGGGTCGGCTATACCATCATATCGTATCGTATATAACGATTGTGCGAGGGGATTGCGCGATGGTGTTCGCGAGAAGACGAGGCGATGTAGAGGGAGAGAAGAGATGTCGATGCGCCGCCGGTGGTCGGTTTCGGGGGTAGACTCGCGCCGCGGGGGCGATGAGCGCACTTCCCTTCGCCCTGAGACTGACCTGCTGCTGTTGCTGCTGGCTAACTTGTTTCGTTATAATTGTACGACCGGTATTCACGATCGCGAGTGCCGATCGCGATTTCACGTCGGTTAAAGAAACCGACCGACCGAACGATCTTCCCTATCGGCATAATCAGGTTCGCGACGACAATCGTCGTCGACGCGATGGCGATATCCCGTCGACATCGAGACTCGCCGGTGGCAATGATGGAATTTACGAGGACACCGACGTCGATCTTTCGTACGACGGTGACGAGGATGAGGATTATCCGGATAGCAACATCACAGGTAGGACAATGACATAAACGACGAGCGAAACGAGAGACTAAACGATAATTTATCGTTTACCAAGGAAGACCGTTTAACTCTCGTCGCTACGTTCTTATCCTGCGGGGCGCGGACTTTCACCCCTTTAAAATGACGTTGCTGTGAGTTTTGTGCGCCACGTAAATACAGGTTTTTTTTACGTTGCCCGGCGAATCCATAAGATGGGATTAAAATAATTATTTCGTTCGTTTTGTCTCGTTTACATCGTGAGTGCTACGTCGCGTTGTTTCGTGATTATTAATCCCGGGATATTGTTACGATGTTCGAAGATGCGTTCAGAAATGTCATTGGGTATACAAATCATTTTCTTTTGCCTTAATCACAAAATAATTTTTAACGCGTTACAAAATTGTCTAGTACGTACGCCTGCAGGATTCATCTAGAGTCCTCTTACGTCATGTACAGTGCATAACGAATTGCGTATTCGTTCAGCCGTGTCTGTGGTAATACGTGAAAAAAGGGAAAACTGACGAGAAATATATAGAATGTGGGTCAAACTCCGTGCGCGCCCTACGAGGCTCTTCTCGACCGCTTAGAAGTCGCGTGGGTGTGAGTAACACCGGCTGTAGTACGAGTCTTATGTAGCATATATCGAAGCAAGTGTCAAAAAAAAAACGGTGAGAATTTACGTTTCTAGGCGTTCATTCTTAAGGTAGTAGTCTGGTAACTTAAGCCGATTTTCATGTCTTTTTTGGAGGGCGTTTTTTTGTAGGAAAATAAAAATGAATCGTTTTGGATATTTAGGATGTTTTTATTTACATATCGAAGATACAAAAAAAAATTTGTTTGAAAAAATTTAATAGTTTATTATTATTATTATCATTGATCAAAGTTGGCATCTCGAAAAAAAGCGCGTGGGTGGCCCCAGTGATTTTGGCTCTTGATGTTATCTGAAATCAAAAATTCTTGATAATTCTTAATCTATAGACATGTCATTCTGGTCGGAACTACTGAAGCTAAATTTCATGGATAAATAACAAGATGGCGGACTTTGGAAAAAAAGTTTTTTTTTTCCAAAGTCCGCCATTTTTTTATTTTTCCATGAAATTAAACTTCAGTATCAAATCAAAAATTCTTGATAATTGTTAATCTATAGACATGTCATTCTGGTCGGAACTACTGAAGTTAAATTTCATGGATAAATAACAAAATGGAAAAAAAAGTTTTTTTTTCCAAAGTCCGCCATTTTGTTATTTATCCATGAAATTTAACTCCAGTAGTTCCGACCAGAATGACATGTCTATAGATTAAGAATTATCAAGAATTTTTGATTTCAGACAACATCAAGAGCCAAAATCACCGGGGCCACCCACGCGCTTTTTTTTCGAGGTGCCAACTTCGATCAATAACAATAATAATAATAAACTATTACATTTTTTCAAAATTTTTTTTTTTGTATCTTTAATATGTTAATAAAAACATCCTAAATATCCAAAAGGATTCATTTTTATTTTCCTACAAAAAAACGCCCTCCAAAAAAGACATGAAAATCGGCTTAAGTTGCCAAACTACTACCTTAAGAGAAGCGAAAATACCCATTAGTATTGCCCTCCAAAAATCTATTTCTTGAAAATCGACGACGCAATCTTTATTTCATTTATTTAACCATGATAGCCTGCTGCGTTTCATCGTTTGCCCCTTTATATAAAAACTTCAATTTTTTATATAATTAATTACAAAATTAAAGCCTGCGAAACATAATTTTTCCTCATATTAATACATCTTGTGTTTGAAAACAGTATAACAAAGTTTTTTTTTTCTCGTTCTTCTAGAATAGATATGCCAGTTGACAATTACTATTGAAATACAACAAAAATCAAATTCACAAAGAAAAATCACCATCACTTACGGACCGTGAAATATAACATACCTTCCCCCGAAGGAGCTTTGAAAATGACCCGCAGGGATATAATGACCGGGGTGTGAAGAGCCTTCCTTGTTTACCGTTGAACGTTGATTTTAGCGTCAAACATTTGTTTAGTCCCCAAAGTTTACGCACTTGCGATATTTTCGAAGCCAAAATAATTAATATACTCATGTATGGTCAGTTGGATTTAATGATATCCGCTTTTTATTTCCGCAATGGTATCGGATTAAAAGCGTTACTTTCCAGTTAAAATGACTAAGTATCATTATTATATCATCAATATTCACGAAGTATTAGCTGTTTTATTGATAAATAATAGACTTTTTAAATTACTCGTCACTAAGAGCTTGACACGTTTGCTGATCACACGAGAAATTAGTTACCATTGCTCCAAATCTCAGCGGGTCATTCACACCGCGAGGCAATGTCACTCATGTGCCAGTAGTTACGGACGTGAATGTCAGACGTGAAGATGGATAAAGCTCCGGACGAATTCGGATTGAAGATTTATAAAAAAAAATATATATTGTAGAAATGAAGCACTTGTTCGTGAGAGTAATTTGTTGAAGAAGAAAAAAACCGTCAAATATATAACATTGCGAAATCATCAAGACTCAGATTCTGTGCAAATAAAATGAACAACATGATACACGAACGAGTGGTACGCTCATTTGTACATATAAATTCCATTAATTATCAAGCGCGATGCGATTCTCATTTCAAATCCGTTCTTAATAGTCAAGTACTATTCTTTGTCTAATTAATGATAATATAGTTATAAGAGCTTTCTCTTTTTCTTTTACTCCGAGTGGTTTTACATCTCCGACAAATAGAAATCGTTCGCAACGACCTCGGGATATTCTGCAGTTAATTTTCCAGTCTTTGCTGCGCACATGTGCTTCGACTAGATTGTACCATGTACGTATTCGTCGCGTCAATGCTCCGCGACAGCATCCCATTTAAATTTCGGTAAATCTTTAAAAATTATAAGAGGGTTCAATTTAAAAGGGTTTTTTTATTTAATTTTATATGTGATTGCGAATAAGCCATTTGTTATTATGAATGAATTATTTTTTTCTCATTTATGTCTTACTTCCACGATATTTCAAATGTCCAGTTTAGATAACGTAAAGAAAATGCTTGTGAAGGTTTTCATTAACGAATCAACTTGTTACCTCTCAAGGCATGAATTTAAAAAATAATAGACAGTGTCGATTAACCAAACCTAACCGGTAACATTATTCGTGTCGAAAAACTATTTCTCCCTGATCACAACTCTATCTTGACCACGAGATAACGTAAGTGTGCTAACGTTTATTCACGAGTATATATACGCTGCTGCCTCTAGAGTGTATTGATTTTTAATGGATGCTGCAAACTCTCACAGACTCTTTCTCTCTCTCTCTCCCACACACACACACACATACACACAGCCACTCCTGGCTGTAGTAGTTGCAACAACTAAACCGTTGTATATACTCACATTCACACCTTTCCTCGTGAACTCACAGTGTCGCAGGAATAAGCAGCTTTCAAGCGCGCAAACACTTGTCCCCAAGCTCGCCAAGGCATATCTACTGTCTTTACACTGACACGTGTATAATATATTCGGTACAGCAGGTGCATGAGGACTCTCATAAAAATACTTCTACAAAACGTACATTGACAATTTCGTCGTTTTCAACTGCTCAAATGAAGTCTATAGCGAAACATTAGGAAAAGAAAAAAATGTTAAATGTCTGTTGATACATCTAATTAGTAATTCTACATCTAATAAATAATCATATATTATATTGATCGATGAACCGATCATCTAATGGCCCAAAACCAAGTTCCAAAATCGTTTGTCTTATTTGCTTCCAACAAAATTATGTTGAAAGCCCGTACTAATGTTAGGAGATTGTTAATGTACATATACCACGATCAGATCACGCCATACTGACAAAAAAATATAAAGCCTCGCTTGTACGTTCATTACCAATAGCACTCAATTTTAATTGAGCGTGATATTCACCGACAATTACGACGTTGATTGCTGTGCAATAGACAATTAGATTGGGCACGAATTAACGTAACCGTCCTCGGACCCTTATCCTTCTCAACGATGATGATGCTGTACTATCTAGATGTACATACTTATTTGTATATAGGTACGAGGTCTGTTCAAAAAGTATCGCGAATTTTTAATTTCCGCGGGCTACGTATATTCGATTTTCGATTTTTTTGTGGCGTTAGGTTGGTACTCGTGTCCCTCACTTATGCTGAAAAAATTGGTTATTTTGAATGTTTAGTTAATTGTTGACAGTCGTTTTGGTTAGACGTGTTTTGGCTTGTCTTCGATTTTTGCCTATTCCAAAAAAGCACCTTCCATTGCGATGATTGAGCTTTGGTTTCCACGTCATAACCATAAACCCATGATTCGTCACCAGTTATGACCCTATGGAGCAAATTTGGGTCGTCGCGGACCGAGTCCAACGGCTCCTTAGCAATGTTAACGCGACACTGTTTTTGTTCGAAATTGAGCAATTTTGGTACGAATTTCGCGGCGACCAGTCTCATGTCCAAATCATTGGTAAAAATCGAATAGCACGAGCCAATCGATATGTTTAGTTCCTCAGCAACTTCTCTAACCGTGATTCAAGGATTGGCCAATATTATTTTCTTCACTTCATCAATGTTTTCGTCTGTTGTTGATGTGCTCGGGCGTCCGGAACGCATTTCGTTGTTCGCATCTTCTCGGCCCTCTGAGAACATTTTGTACCACCGATAAACGTTGCTTTGGTCCAAGGTATCTTCACCATATCCCACTGTCAACATTCGGAATGCGTCCGCCCACTTAATTTTGTTTTTCACACAAAATTTGATACAGATTCTTTGATCCATTTTTTGGAATAGGCAAAAATCGAAGACAAGCCAGAACACTTCTAACCAAAACAGCTGTCAACAACTAACTAAACATTCAAAATAGCCGATTTTTTCAGCATAAGTGAGGGACACGAGTACCACCCTAACGCCACAAAAAAATCGAAAATCGAATATACGTAGCCCGCGGAAATTCAAAGTTCCCGATACTTTTTGAACAGACCTCGTATGTATACGTCGTTAGAATATCCATCGATAGAGTTTCTATGCTATCCCATTGCAATGTTAGGTTTTTTTTCTCCTTTTCACAATTTCAAACCCGACTGATGACTACACGAGGGAGACAGAAAGAGAGAGATTGGATGTTGGGTAATTCAGGTTTATATTGACTGACGGTACATATACCATATGTATTATGTACCAATACTTCACGTCAGTTTCGCGTTACGTAAAACTCAATTACCATTTCGTACAAAATAAATAATCGAGGATATAGCTAATATAAAAATGTATTTATGTCCATTGAATTTTTGAGTATCGCTACCTCATTGACCAGACTTTGGTTGATTGTGAAAAAGAGATGTGATATTGAATTTGACGAATATCGCGACAACGTCGTTTTCGGTGAAATTTAACATTTTTTTTTTTAAATCATCCGAAACGAAGGAACCATAGATGAATTTCATTTGGAATCGTTTTTTTTTGTACTTTTTTTCAATATATGATTATTCAATGCTCGTTTTTGTTTTCAGAGAAGGGACGATATGTGGGTTCGCCCTGCGAGGAAACGTGTCATCCGGACTTACAGCACGTACTCTGCGACAGTATTACCGGCCTCTGCGAATGCGAAAAACTTTATCCCGTTCGTCTTGGGCCTACAAAAGGGTGTGCCAAGCGTGAGTACAGAATTTTGAGAAATTCGTTACATTTGCTTTTCAGTATGAAATTATCGACAAAAATTGTGCATTAACTTTTAATGATTTTCTGTCGTTCTTCTTTTACACGAAAATCAAATGATTCGGTTGCAGCGAAGAAACTCGGCGAGCAGTGTTTCTATCGAGCCACGTGTACTTTTGTCGATCAGCACTCGACATGCGCTCAGGTGCAGCACAACGCAGTCTGCGACTGCGAACCTGGCTATCACAGGGTCGCCCTATCACGGCCGAGCAAAAAAATATTTTGCGCCGAAGGTATTAATCGTGCCGTTATTATTATTTTTTTAATTGCTTCATACATTTATCCCTGAGCGACTCAAGTTGTATAGATTTTTTTATTTTTCACCAACAATCCGCTTGAACGATTCTCGCAACTCAATTATACCTCAAATACCTTGGGTGTACGAAAAAAAAAAAAAAAAAAATCACATAATCTGTGTTTTTTCGTTGAGGGGTATGACCACGGTAGCGGGTATAAAATCATGTGCGCATTTAATAATTTTTTTTTGTATGAAAAAGTGATTTATTTACAAAACTAATAACACATCTATTTAGTATAAATATCAAGCTAATAAATTTTTTTTTTTTTTCATTTTCTTGTTATACAAAATGGCCGACTACAGCTATTTGCTTTTTGGTATCGTTTTTTTTTCGCCATTTTTTACCTAGAACAAAAAAATAATAATTCTCGTTAATCTACATCGGAATACCTAGAGAAGTACGTACGGAATTTGAAGAATATTGTTTTATTCGAATATTGTAGGCATTTGAAGTTGAAAGGTGAATTTCCAGTGAAAATTTTCATATAAAACTGCTCATAAAATGGAAAGTTTTTAGTTAAACGGCAATGCCGTACGTACTTCTCTGTGAAATGCAGTTAGAAACATAATTTTTTATTTTGAACCCAAACGGGTAAAAATTGTCGAAGTTATTTATCACGCCAATTAGAAAAAACTCTACGGCCAGAGGTAGGCTGACGTTATACGCTTAAAGTCGGTGAAAACAAAATTGTCTCGCTATAAATCGAATAGTAATTTATTTTTATGATAAAGCATCGTTTAAGCAAAAAAAACATCAATTTTTTTAAAATTCTACCGTGAGCAAACCCCGTAAATATAAATATTTGATTCGGCGGTTGTTTGTCAATAATTTTACTCTGGTGCATAATTCTGGTGCAGCTGAGAAAGTAAAAAGGAATCAACGTTATGTCGTCGATTGCATTCTACGATCGTTGTAACGGTCCCCTACGATCGCAACCATTGTTGCAAGATTGAGGAAGCAAATAGGGTTAGGACAGCGTTTTCTCAATGATTTTCATGAATTTTTTCATAGTATAAAAAATGAATATAATTTATTGAAACTTTGAGAATATTTTATACATATATTTAAGTATATACTATAAAATATTAGCGACCCCATATTGCAGGTCACAATCAGACTCAGCATTTTGCGTACATTCTGGAAGCCGCAATTTTCATCTGAAATCAAACGAGGTTGGAATTTACTTTTATTATATGTCTCTCTTCTATATGAACCTAAATGCTATCAAAAAATAGAAAATTTAATTTTTTACAGGCGTCAAAACAAAAAAGCATGATTTTTTGCCATTTTTTACAACTTTATTTGCAAAAAAAAATTATTTAAAATAATGATAATATTCCGATTTAAGGTTCATATAGAGCGCAATACTATGAAGAAAGTAACTGCCAATTTTCAAAACGATTGGTTGAAAGCTTTTCAAACTAGCGTGTACGGAAGTTCAAAAAAAGTCGTTTTCAGAAAAATGCGTTTGAAAAAATAGTACGCTCGGGGCCTGAAGGAGAGCTACTCACTTTAATGGCTTATGACGATAGAACGAGTCAGAATTTTCATTTAAAATTTTGGGAACATATTTTTCAATAGTTTTACTAACAATTTATGAAATTTAAAACAAAATCGATTTTTTGAACCGTCTAACTCTATTTCCTCCCTTAATTACATGTATATATAGACTATATTACAACTATACGTTATACCGTGTCGATTCATATTTACGATAACGCCAATGTATTTTTTTTTACAGACCTGGTGCTGATAACTACAGATATCCCTACCCTACTCGGAGTAGCATCAGGACTAGCGGTATTCACGGGATTAATATGTTTCGTTCTAAAGTTATTCAGTCGCGCGAGATACACGAGGCCGCGTCATTACGCCAACGCGAATCACGCACCGCCAATGCTATTTTCGAGTGACACAGGTGAGTGTATGTATTATCATCAACACGAACAAATAATAATAATTTAATAATTACGATATAATCATTAACCTTGATTACGAAGAACTTCGTGCGTACGACACCATAAATAAATTGCTTTAATCGCATGCTAAGAAGCAACGATACTTAAGGAGTTATACGCAGTAACGAGACCGAAACAAAAGCGATTTTTCAAGAATTTTTCCTGGAAAGACATTTTTATTTATTAACGTAAAAATGTATACACATATTGTGGTAACTTTTAACTTTATTCTCATATTTTTTATTTGTAAAAGTAATGATTTTTAAAGCTACTATAACCGATCTCCGGGAGCTCCTCTAAAAAAAAGGCGTCTTGCGGTGAGCACGATATCTCTGGATTGGATCGTTTAAAATGAAAAAAACAAAAAAGATTTCGATGATATAAGATATTGTCTAGTATTTAATCGAAGGAATAAGCGAAATATTAATTTTTAACAACATGGCTGCTTATCAAAAAAAAAATTTCAATTTTCGATAAAAATGTTGGCCTTAAATTGTTTATAAATGGAAAATATTTAGCGGCGAGAAAAAACCATCGATTAATTACTGAAAAATATATTTGTAAAGCTTGTGTAAAATTTGAGACTGATCGATTTAATCGTTTCCGAAGAATCTTGCTCAACGACTTTAAGAACACAGTTTTGAGAAAAACGCATTCAAACTTTCAAAATCCACTTTCAAACGCTCCGAGACGTCTTTACAAATATGCGTGTAACTTCGAGAATATTTGTCGGATTGACATGAAATTTTTTTGTGTATATACTTAAATATATGTACATTACGGAGATGAAATATAAAAAAAAATTACTTTTGAAAATCCGAACTTGCGTATAACCCCTGAACCGACACGATTTATCACGAAGATCGCCGTGCGCCACACCATTTCGGTTTTAACGAGTCGATATGAATAATATATAATTTGGAAATTCGAAAAATTGTTTTTCTATACGAAAGACAGTTCCCGCCTTCTTGCAATAATGACAATAATAATTACATCGACGTCAATGTATATAGAGGCTCAGACAATGTTCAATTTTTAAGATACCGTGTTACTCCCGATGTCGGTCTCTCCAACTTTGCGTGTTATTTGAATGTTAACTTTTTGCTTGACCAACTAACAACTGTATCACTGTGACCAAGCGTGTGTTCACACTTATAGTAGAGAGGTAATAATGCCTCGAAGCGATCAAGCGTGAATGGCGAGAGTGATCGTGAGTTATACTCGCGATCCTCTGTCTTCATCGAAATCAAGAGTTTCTATATGGTGAACGGTTATGCGCGCCTAGAGCTCGAACGATTGACGCGAGGCATTTGTTTTTTGTGTATGTGTATTATCGGATAAACATTATTTATTTCACGACACTTAACGTGCGTCGAATATTTTCACATCATGATGTATCTATGTAGGAATCTGACGTATGGAGAATTTTGAGGCATCTCACCTACCACACAAACATTTCCATCGAACCATGAAAGTGTTTATGGAATTCGCGAAAAATTTTGGGACGATAATTCGACTCTTGAGACTCGTCTAATTTAAGTGATATTCCTCAAATGAACAAATTACGTTTTAACGTAATTTTTGGGATAATAATTGGATTCTTGGGACCCCATGAAAGTGTTGATGAAATTCGCATAACATTTTTGCAAATGAAGAAATAACGTTTCAACGTTATTTGGTTTAAACATAACAAATTACGTTTAAACGTTATATGATTTAAACTTAACAAGTCACGTTTAAACGTAATTCTTGGGATCCATCTAATTTGAGTAATATTCCTCAAATGAACAAATTACGTTTAAACATAGTTTGGTTTGAACGTAACAAATTACGTTTAAACGTAATTCTTGGGATCCATCTAATTTGAGTAATATTTCTCAAATGAACAAATTACGATTAAACGTAATTTGGTTTAAACGTAACAAATTACGTTTAACGGTAATTCTTGGGATCCATCTAATTTGAGTAATATTCCTCAAATAAACAATTTACGATTAAACGTAATTTGGTTTAAACGTAACAAATTACGTTTAAACGTAATTCTTGGGATCCATCTAATTTGTGTAATATTCCTCGAATGAACAAATTACGATTAAACGTAATTTGATTTAAACGTAACAAATTACGTTTGAACGTAATTTTTGGGATCCATCTAATTTGAGTAATATTCCTCAAATGCACAATTTACGCTTAAACATAATTTGGTTTAAACGTAACAAATTACATTTAAACGTAACAAATTACGTTTAAATGTAATTGTTGGGATCCATCTAATTTGAGTAATATTCCTCAAATGAACAATTTACGATTAAACGTAATTTGGTTTAACCGTAACAAATTACGTTTAGACGTAATTCTTGGGGATCCATCTAATTTGAGTAATATTCCTCAAATGAACAAATTACGATTAAACGTAATTTGATTTAAACGTAACAAATTACGTTTAAACGTAATTCTTGGGATCTATCTAATTTGAGTAATATTCCTCAAATGAACAAATTACAATTAACCGTAATTTGATTTAAACGTAACAAATTACGTTTAAACGTAATTCTTGGGATCCATCTAATTTGAGCAACATTACTCAAATTAGATGGATCGCAAGAATCCAGTTATTGGTCCAAAATTACGAAATTACAAATTACGTTTAAACGTAATTTGTTCATATAAGGAATATTACTCAAAATAGATGGATCCCAAGAATCCAATTATTATCCCAAAATTTTATGCGGGTCCTTTTGGACCCGCCAATTTGGGATTTTTCGAACGTGAGAAGCGGGAATATTTTTTCATAGTCGTTCCGGATACATTTCACGTGTATCCGTATTACGGAATCGTACTCAATGGCGAGGTACGTTCCGAGGAAATTGTCAAGGTCTCTCATGTGCGCTGCGTACCCACACATAAGCACACACGCACCCGATAATCAAACACCACTAGAGTCTGAATCGGCGAGAAAAACGAGTACCGGTATTCAACCAGTTCGAGAGTGAGATCTCGACGATACAAAAGTGCCTCCCGACGTGATATAAAACCAGTTCTTTTCTTTATTCTCTCTCCCTCTCTCGCGATCATTGTTTCTAATTGTTTTTGTTTTCTCCTGTTTTTTCGCTCTTACCCGTCACCTTGGCATTTCACAAAATCTCCCGGCCAACCGGAAATGCGCGACGCCGTTTGTGTCCGCGAGCTTGAACCTGCACGGCCATTCCTCGGCTGATTGCCGGTCAAAGTCACACACGAGAACGGAGCCTGATCTTGATCAAAGAACTCGCGAGTCCTTAACAACTTGTTATTATAACATGCATAGATATATACGTCACTCGATCTCTTTATACGTTTGCACGTATGCGTTTTGCATGTGCACTCTTATTCTATCTTGAAAATCTTTCGTTATCTCTTTTCTTTTTTCTCTTCGATTGTTTCTCGTTTTGTTTTTTCTTTGTCACGATCATTTGTTTTTCTCCGCGAAGAGCTTTCGATATTTTCAGTGAATCTGTCAATGAGACGTTTTGTGTTCGTGAATTTCGGTTTTTCAGGCATCCCATTGACCCTACACGGTGGTAGACCGTCGTCGCGTTCGAGCCAGAGGAGCGACAGCGAGGGACCGCTTAGCTGCGCGGCGTTCGGTCGACGGCCAAGCAGCGCCGGAAGTCGAGGACCTCTTGTTCCAGCGTCCCGTGCAGGTGCGGCACGTGCCGCGGCCATCTTGCTTATATCGTGTCATCTACAGGCTGCTACCAAAGGTGGAAACAAGCATCGACGTACCCTTAGCGACGTGGCTGAAGGATCCTCCGACGGCCTCGGTAGACGACCAATCTCAATCTCACTGACATTCGCTCCAAAGTCACTGACTTCTTGATGGCTGTTTTCTTTTGTTTATTTATTTATCTATTTTTCTATCTTTCAATTTTCCGAACAGACCAGACACGTCTGTGACAACTCGTCTTTCGTTTGTGTTATGTTTCTTTTTTTTGTTAATTTTCGTTCGACCATACTTCTACTTTGTAAATTCACTTCCGGTCCGCCTGTGACACTCGCTAAATCTGAACTATCGTAATCCCTCTGTCACAATCATCCCCCCATGTTCGTGATATTTCTTATGTTTTTTTTTCTATCATTTGTTTCACGTGCCAGATGCTCTTGACAATGACCTGTTATCCGTTGTGTCACGTGTTGTAATGCTGTCGATGTATTGTGAATTATTTACTCACGACTGTCGATGTTATATATATATATATATTTATGTATAATTTGTTTTTTTTTCTTCTTAATCTCTTCGCGACGTCTCGTGAAGTTCTAATCTCGTGCGAAGTTACGAGATTTTACTCCGTGCGAATTGTCGTTCGTTCGAAAACGATGTTATCACTTCAAAGGTTGCGGAAAGTTTCCAATTGACGGCAGACTTTCAAAGTTTATTACTTCTGAGGTGAGAATAGTCAGGTTTTCGTAGAATATCTGATGGACGTTAATGGACTGGAAAAAACAAGTCTCTACTAAGAATTCGCAGAAAGTACGAAGCTTCACGTTCCACGCCAGCGGTTTCCTTCTTGCACCCTGTCACTCTTAACCGATATGAACGTTCAATATCGCATTTTGTTCGCTATTTAATTCGTCACCGGCTCAATGTATCGAAATTGATTAGGAATAATTTTTCATTGTCATACTCACAGCAATACTCTTTTCCACGCGTTATTGGAAAAACGGAATCTCCGCACAGTGGATATCAAAGTATCTGCGCTTATTAGCTTTCGATCTTCTGGTCTTTTGTTTCAGGGTGTCTAGGGCCATATATATTAACGTCAAGCTACTAAGTAAGCGACACGACAAAAGCCACAAGGGATGTATAGATTTTGTATATAATGTAGTCACACGTGGATTTATATAACAGTCGCGTTTGCTGCGAACATCCTTGGCCATATGCCAGGCTCCTACTCGTGATCCTCGGGATAAATCACGGGTTATATGCTAGGAAAACGATATTATTATTTTCTTGATGCCATGAGCTCTTTCCGGTTTTCTTTTTAACCTTTTTTTTCATTCATTTTGAAGACTTTAGAAGTTTTTGTCTGGCGGTGAGTTTAACCCTTTAATGACGGGGTGTCGCGTGCCAAGAACCGACGAGCGTGCCAACTTTGAACTTTCTTTTGACGCGTCAAAGCACCGGTTAATGTCGCTCCGGCCATTATGTTCTTCGGAGCATTCAAACTGAACAGTTTCAACAGTTCCATATGAAGATAAGATCTATCGTTGGTTAAGTCACACACATCCCTATGACATCTTCTACATACATTTTAAGGGCTCAGATACCGCTGCGCGCGCTGAAAACCGAGTAAATTTGAAAAATTATTGTAGAGATTATACGGTAAAAAAAAAATTGAATTGTTGATTTCACATATTTTATTAACTTGTCAGCTATAAGAGACAAAATTTAAAACATTTTTTTTTTCATTTCCAACATTTTTTTTTTTACGGATATAAGTGGACTACTGATGAAAACCGTGGCGCCTCCTTGTCCACATCATAACTTCACCAAAAATTATCCAATCTGCAAAAATAACAAAGAACCTAGTTAAATAATGTAGTAGTAATAGTCTGACGAAGGAAATTTATTTATTTTTCTCAAAAATAAAGAAATTACGGCATTTCAAACTTTAGTATACAATTTAAAAAAGGAAAATTAGCGTTTAATAATTTATAAAAAATTGTCCAATCAAGAAATTGAAAAAAACTTCTCGTCAGACTATAAAGCAAATAATTGTCGAGATTAAAAAGAAAGGAGAAGTTAAAAAATATTAAAAATTGACTGAGTTATCGTGCTGACACTGTCTAAAAAAACGTGTTCGAGAAAAACGCGTTTAAAGTTTCCGGTAGGTAAAACGTTGAACTTACGGCTAGTCTCCCAATTCAGCTATTCAGTATTTTGTTATTATTTGAATCGAATATTTAGCCGGGATAATATTTATTAATAAACTTGCGGTAAACTTGCGACAGACTCGATTTGAGCGGCCATTTTTCCCCGTGCTAATTCTCAAAAGCTGATGGCATTTGGGATGAATTTTATTGATGGAAAAACATTAATCGCCGGAGGCTTCGTCGCCATAAGCAGTGAGGCTCTCAAGATGCTCTTACGAATAATGCTTCTTTTTTTTTGTATTACGTATTTTTCGTTTTTCATAAGAGTGAAGAGAAATATTTGAAATTATCCGTAGATTCACGCATCATTATATGCACACAAATCCTGAAACACTTCCTCATCATTTATTATTATTATTATTATTATTATTATTATTATTATTATTATTATTATCGCGATTGTCAGTGTTGCTCGTTGCCAGGACCCGGAATGTGTTTGAGAACGACTAAAAATGGAAGATAAATACGAAACATGACACGAAACGATTGAATTGCTCGCCATATTTAAAGTTGTTGTCCTACCACACACGAGACATTCTATCGATATCTACTTACAAATAACCCTATATGATATCGGAATTTTCATTGTTGTACGCTACGAGACAGCAAGATGGCAGCGGCCCGATACTAATTTACACAATTTATAAAATATATATACATATACATATAACGATTTTCGTACAACGAACATCGTATATATATATATATGTACTATTTATGTACGTATCACAAATAATGTATCTCTATACATACACATCAGTTTGGTAAGATACGCGTTCGAGTTTCGAATAATACGAAGCACAATATATAGCTAACTCGCTGCACTCGATAATTAGCACGTTGTGAAAGAGCTTCGCAATAATAACTTCAGTGCTCTGATGAAGAAACGCTATTTGCATTGCCTTATATATTAACGCCTAATATGAACCCAATACTCATATCACGTAGCGATTATCTTCAAAAGCTTTCGTCCAGCATGTGCAGTAATTAGATTGACAAATGATTTTTTTTTTCGTACCGAATATTCTTTTTGCGATTAAAAAAAGGACTGAATTGCACCAGAGAAAACATGATTATACGCTTGACATTTTTTTTTTTTAAGTATAGATACGGTTGAATATTTTGCTAAAAAGACGTTTTTTCACCTTTAAAACGATCTTTAAGGGCTCGGTAACCGGTATAAAATCATGTGCACATTTAACAATTTTTTTTTGTATGAAAAAGTGATTTATTTATAAAACTAATTACACATCTTTTTAGTACAAATATCAAGCTAATAAAAAAAAAATTCTTGGTTTTTTGTTGTACAAAATGGCCGACTACTGCTAATTCCTTTTGGTATCTTTTTTCTAAAACACTCCGCGGCGTGACATTTTGCTATCCGCAATTTTTGATCTAGAACAAAAAATAATAATTCTCGTTAATCCACGTCAGAATACCTGGAGAAGTACGTACGGAATTTGAAAAATATCGTTTTATTCGAATATTGTAGGCATTTGAACTTAAAACGTGAATTTCCAGTGAAAAATTTCGTATAAAACTGCTCATAAAATGGAAAGTTTTTAATTATTTAGTGAATTCCATACGTACTTCTCTAGATTTTCTGTTGTAGATTAACGTGAATTTTTTTTTTCTTCTAAAAAAAAAAGATACCAAAAGCAAATAGCAGTAGTCGGCCAATTTGTATAAGGAAAAAAAAATTGTTATTGGCTTGATATTTATACTAAATAGATGTGTAATTAGTTTTATAAATAGATACTTTTTCATACAAAAAAAAAATTGTTAAATGTGCACATGATTTTATACCCATCACTGTGGCCATACCCCTTAAAGTAGCCTGTTCGTAGTTGGTAACAGGCTATTGAATATTCATTGTTAAGATTGCAATCGTATACACCGGGCTTGTGCATCATCTAAAGTGAATATATATATATATTTTACAAACCGATGAGCGGAGCATGAGTGACACAAAGCTTGATCCTATTACACCGCTTATCTTGTTACCCCGACATCGATAGACTATCAATAGGGATATACAAACAAGTGAAAAATCTTTCGTATTTCTAACGCGATTCATTTGTTTACTGATTTTCCGCTGACACTATTTGATTGACAAAAGAGATTGAATAGTTAGAACAGAGACGGGCGAAGCAATAAATCCATCATAACATATACATTATGAACACAGTGAGCATGAAATGTCCTGATCATATTGCCAATAATATACACACGCCTATTATATCGTTCAAAAGATTTAGATACTGTAATATCAAAGTAAATCACAATGATGACAAAAGGATCATTCTCTCTCTTGGCAGGTTCTCGACGACCAAGTTTGGCATCGGTCCACAGTTCGACCTCATCGGCGAGAAGTTACAGCGCCCGACGCCTCGAGCGTGAGAGAAATGACAAGGAGCAGAGGCAGGCTCTTCAGGAATTGAGACTTTTGAGGTCGAGGGAACAGCAGGAAATCGCTCAGCAAATTGTCGCGCCAACACCGAGTCCTAGAACGCCTCACTCAACGGACGAATTGCTACCCTCAGTGGAGGAAGGAAAAGAGGTATTCTACAACGAGGTATCTAACTTTTAATGCCCTTCTACCATTGCCTCGTTTCGACATTCACTCTTTGTTTTTCATTCATTTCGATCGAAGATTAATCGAAGAAGTAAGAGCAATTCGTCTTTCATTGCACAATATCGAAACTCAACTATGGACTGTCATTGATCCTCACTGGGAACAGAAAATAATGGGAATCGGTGTCTCGCAAATAGAACCAGTGTTGCTCGGCTTTTGTCTAACGACTTGCGAAATTCATTT
This sequence comes from Oxytorus armatus, assembly GCA_958009045.1. NCBI lineage: Eukaryota > Metazoa > Arthropoda > Insecta > Hymenoptera > Ichneumonidae > Oxytorus > Oxytorus armatus. Next base: position 19,643,871 of record OY253749.1, on the reverse strand, counting down.
GGAAAACTTAGACCCAAACGGCGACACTGTAACATACTTTGTGTTGTCTTGTGTCTCAGAGATATGCACCCCGCACCCTCTAGAACGATGTCAATAAATTGCCGAGAAAAAATGTTGTGCGATGTGACCGTGAAGAAATGTTTATATTTCTTTCCATTGTATTAGCAGATAGCAACGACATCGCCCGAGACACCTGGAACGTCGACTTCCAGCCCGGCATTAACAAAACGAACATCCACTACGATCGATGCCGCGACGATGCCGAAGCGAACTTCAACAGCGAACGAAACGTCGACGATGCCGAAGAGGAGTTCGATGACGAGCGCGGAGACATCATTGAATACACTCAGAAGAACATCGAACTCCAATGAAACGTCGTCAGCTGCGTCAAGGAGGACAACGACGTCGAACGAAAATGCATCGATAACAAAGAGAACTTCGTTATCGAACGAGACGGCCTTTACAACTCCTTCGGCCTGCACTTCAGGGGCCTTTGCCCGAGAGCTATCGTCAAATCGCTCGAGTTCGGTTGATATTTTCGAGTCATAATCAATTCGCCTTGTTCCCGCTCATTAAGTCGCCTACAGGATAATTCCATCCGCGATATGCATCGGCCACAAACGTTGCGCAGTCCATGCGATTGCTCGGCAATAATTAACGATCCAGACTCAATAAAATTTGAGTCATTTGTTGTTATCGAAGCAATCAGGTTTATGGGATTTTGGCTTAACACCAGGGGTGCAATTCTGTACTTGACGCAATATCATAGAGTCTAACGGAAAACGGAAGTAGCCTATGAGAGTCGCGCCTTTCCGCTGAAATCTTCCTTGCAATTGACTTTTTCGGTATTGCGTCAGACGCTATGGTATTGCGTCTGGTTCAGAATCGCACCTCAGCTCCAGTTGAGTTAACCCAGTCAGCCCTGGCGATTAGGAATCCACGACTCCTCATTCAATCACATTAGGAAGCACCGCTAATCCACAGTCCATCGAACCGATCCGTTAATCGCACCGTTAACAAACCGTATAAATTTGATCGCCAATGAGAGGCCGCAAAGACGAAATGTCCTGAACTCAGAACACTTGTCTTCCAGGCTTCTGATCGGTGCAGATGAAAATGTTACGGTCAGTTTACCCGTTATTGTCTCGCCGGAAAACCCCCGCTCGGTCAACTAAGCGTGGGCTTTGATTCTTAACACGTTCGTCAACTCGCGTGACGTCTTCTCGTTCAAGAAAACTATGATTTAGGTCGGAATTTCTAAAGAAATTTAAGGTAGTAGTCTGGTAACTTAAGCCGATTTTTATGTCTTTTTTGGAGGTCGTTTTTTTGTAGGAAAATAAAAATGAATCGTTTTGGATATTTAGGATGTTTTTATTTACATATTGAAGATACGAAAAAAAAATTTTTTGAAAAAATTTAATAGTTTATTATTATTATTATTATTGATCGAAGTTGGCACCTCGAAGTTGGCCGCCCGGGTCCTAACTTTTTTTCTACCGAACCGATTGCTTTCAAATTTTAACAGGCTACTCTACACACTTATAGTTCTCGTCGGAACCACCGAGAAATTTTTTCACCCCTAACTTTTCATTTTACAACCCCTTCTTTGCTAAAATAAAAGGACTTCAGCAAAGAAGGGGTTGTAAAATAAAAAGTTAGGGGTGAAAAAATGTCTCGGTGGTTCCGACGAGAACTATAAGTGTGTAGAGTAGCCTGTTAAAATTTGAAAGCAATCGGTTCGGTAGAAAAAAGTTAGGACCCGGGCTGCCAACTTCGATCAATAATAATAATAATAATAAACTATTAAATTTTTTCAACAAATTTTTTTTTTGTATCTTTAATATGTAAATAAAAACATCCTAAATATCCAAAACGATTCATTTTTATTTTCCTACAAAAAAACGCCCTCCAAAAAAGACATGAAAATCGGCTTAAGTTACCAGACTATTACTTTAATGGAACAAGCCCCATTTTTCATTTAATGGAAAATGTAATGCTAATTTACGATACCACTTGATGGTTTTCCGTATATTTGTTGCATATGACATCATCTGGTCGGTTCTATCGATGCCAGTTTTTCCATTATTATATTCGATTACCAAGAATGGTTTCATTTTCTGAGGACGACCGCGATGAATGGAATCCGAGTTTGAAGTCATAACAGGCGGATGCTTTGTTGATAATATTCTAACATCACCAACAGCTCTCCATTTTAGCACCACAATACCGTTATGATTTTCCCGTGCTATAATTTCACCTCTTCTCAATGGGTACGACATGACAAACTTTGGCATACATTTTTTGTTGTATCGTACATTTCCAACAACATGCGTCTTAAAAATTTGAGTGCTAATTCGTAACTTGTACAAAAGCTGTCCACGAAAAAAGTACGACCACTATTGATGATTTCTTGGACAAACAAATTGTCTAAGGAATCATCAATAGCAGTCAATTCCTCTTCTTCGTCTATATCAAGCTCTTCAAACATCTCGTCTTCATTTGAATATGATTCCTCACCATCTGAGCTTGAACTCGATGAAATTCTATTTATAATCATTCTTTTAACACTCACTATTTCATCACTATTCTCCTCACTATTATTTATACTTTCGCGGGGTGGAAAGAACATTTTGAGAATAAACAATAACTGATGTGTGTGTCAGAAAAAGTATGCTTCTCGGCTGATTGAAGAATTTGCAATAACTACAGTGAAATTCGCGATCCTCTTGCCGAAGAACTTGCTGCTATCTGACAGAATAATTAAACTTTGAATCACTCAAAAATTCTGTAAACATAAAGTCACCGAACACGCACGTGCCTACTTGATTTCCATCGTATATATTTCGGATTATCGCTCTGTTTACGTACTGCCTTTCTCATAGTAACATTTGGGACCTGTCGGAAAACTCATTTGAATCACGGCGGGCGACGAACGTTTTAACAAACTTTGACCGGTTTCAGTACGATTTCGGGTAATGTTAACGGTTGTGCCATTGGTCCATACTGTACGAGTATTTATTCCATCGTTAATACAACTAAAATTTACGAAATTTACCTTATGTAATTTTTGTTTTCTTCGCGTGATTATGTCGCGTTAACTGAGATCAGTGGATTCTAACTTCATGCCTGAAATTGCCGAGTGCACATTGATCAAAAATTCCTTCATGTGCAAAACGATAAAAATCATTCGTTCACAGCTGCTGACCATTCGCAAAGCAACATTTCAAACAAGGTTTACGCGTAATAAATTAATGAGTTTCACGACCAAGAGAAAAACATAACTAATGTGCTCGTTCAACGTAACACTGACTTATCCAGATCCATAATCCCTTTCCGAATTAATATCCAACGCATTATACACTAATAATAAATAAATATCGATAATACCCTGACCAAAGGATTGAACAAACTCAAGTGGGCTTCGATCACCGTGGCAATCGTCAGAATATTCCTAGGAGAGAAAGAAAAAAATATATATATAATAACAACAAAAAATATGTTAAACACACGCCTTTAACCGTGCATAATACGAACGAAAACGCCGCGCTATCGCGTTGGAAATTCGCGCCCAACTATCACGTATATAAATATAAAATTAAAAAAAAAAAAAAATAAAGAATTAAACTTATATACACACGGGAGAGGGCGCGAAGTCGCGGTTGAATTACGATTCGTACGATGGAGTAAATTATCAGGGCTAGGGGAGAAGAGCCGAGGTTGCATTATATGTATTATACATATATATTATATTATCAATTCTACACTTGTTGAATGTAATTATTAGTATTATTTTACATCGAGTTTGAGGAATTTTAATTGGTATATATTAATATTATATGAAATAAGTAATTAATACATTTTACGGTAGTTAGGGCTGTTGGATATTGACGATTTCGATAATTCGATGCTGATGGACTCGCGAGCCGCATTACACATAATAATAATATTGTTGTTGTTATTATTATTGTTATTATTATATTTTCCGTCGCGTTTCATCGTTAAAGAATTTATTTTTAGCGCAACCGACGACTTGCCAGAATTTTCATGATTTTTTTTTCAAACGACAAATAACGAGAGACTTACTTATTTACATAAAATACTGCTCTACAAAATCGTGATGCTGAATAATTGGTATTTTTCATCGTAACTCCCACGATTAATGTTGTCCGACATAATCGTCAATCGCAACGAGATTTGTCGTATAAATTTGAATGAATCATTTGAATCGATACGTGCCAGAGATCCGTGACGTCTGTCGTCGAGGAATTTTAATTATTGATCAATTATCAAAATTATCTTTTACAAAGTGTATCCAATCGAAGACACGAGACACATTTGATCTTCGTTAGAAGGGGAGAAATTGGATGAAAAGAAATCGAACATTATCGTTGTCGATGTCTCGAGCTATATATACAATATACTTAGATGAAAAAAAAAAAAAGACAAAAAAGACAAAAAAAAACCATCGAAAAACTGCCGATTATATTCAATTCCGGGCATTCGCTGCCGCTCTGAAATCAAATAATATCTGTATATCGATTCTGCGAGGAGCGTGTGTCACTCAGATATCAAGAAATTACGTTGAAAATATGATGAAATTTGTTGTGTTTATTTTTACAAAAAAAAAAAAACACCCAAACCCCCTACCTTCTGAACTACTTTTTTTTTCCTTCTTCTTCTTCTTCTCACAAATCATATATACAGAGACAATTTTCGCTCCTTATGGATAAGAGAAAATTAACTCGTTAATGTAATGAAATAACTAATGGGATCAGTGAGAATCACTGGAACGACTCATATATTATACGTACCCGCGGCACGAGAGACCGAGAACGTTTCAAACAAATTGCGAGCATATCCTTTTGATTTCACCACCTGATTCCTTCATCACGCGACATTGTGCTCGCCACTTTTTGTTCCTTCGTCACGCCATCGCGAGATATACTCCGATACACCATGAATGAACGAATTAGAATAAAAATAATACAAGAATAAATCATATTACGGAGGTAAAAAAAAAAGGTTTGTCTTCTGATCGAATGAAGAGGGGAAATAGGGTTAGGACAGCGTTTTCTCAATGATTTTCATGAATTTATTTTTAGTATAAAAAATGAATATAATTTATTGAAACTTTGAGAATATTTTATACATATATTTAAGTATATACTATAAAATTTTTATACATATATTTAAGTATATACTATAAAATATTAGCGACCGCATATTGCAGGTCACAATCAGACTCAGCATTTTGCGTACATTCTGGAAGCCGCAATTTTCATCTGAAATCAAACGAGGTTGGAATTTACTTTTATTATATGTCTCTCTTCTATATGAACCTAAATGCTATCAAAAAATTTTTTAATTGAATTTTTTACAGGGGTCAAAACAAAAAAGCATGATTTTTTTCCATTTTTTACAACTTTATTTGCAAAAAAAAAATTATTTTAATTAATGATAATATTCCGATTTTAGGTTCATATAGAGCGCAATACTATGAAGAAAGTAACTGCCAATTTTCAAAGCGATTGGTTGAAAACTTTTCAAACTAGCGTGTACGCAAGTTCATAAAAAGTAGTTTTCAGAAAAACGCGTTTGAAAAAATAGTGACCGCTCGGTTATACACGTGGCGCGCACGGGGCCTGAAGGAGAGCTACTCACTTTAATGGCTTATAACAATAGAACGAGTCGGAATTTTCATTTAAAATTTTGGGAACATATTTTTCAATAGTTTTACTAACAATTTATGAAATAAAAAAAAATCAATTTTTTATACCGTCTAACCCTATTTCCCCCCTTAAAAAGGAAAATTCATTGAAAATTCTTGCCTTTTGCTTACTCTTCGCTTTTTTCATCTTCTAATTAGTAAATCATATTATGATACACTTCTGTTCTACTTTATATGGAAGATATCTACATTTATTATCAGAAATGAAATCGCGTGTCTAATGACCCTTCGAGTTTGAAGCCACGAAAAATTCTTACCATCATATAACGAAAGTGATAAAATAGAAACACTTTTATTGCCACACGAGTCGAGTGTCACGACGAATTGAATTAATCATTTCAATTGCCACGATTGAACGTTAAAAAAAACATCATATCGTTCTAGCTCGTGCCAAGAATGTTGTTCCTCTGTTCGTTAAATATTTCACGATGATGAAAGTATACTTTTCGTGTCTAGACAATGGCACTGTAATTTTATTTTTTTTCCTTCTTTTTACCAAAGTTAATCGTGTCGCGAGACTATGATACGTAAAGAAATATTTTTTACCGCGTGCTGTTCGTTGCAAGTTGAACGAAATTCGACGACCACGTCGTACGACGCTCTTCAAAATTTCACTCGGGGTACGAAGAATTGAGCTGCCAAAAGAAAAAAATTAATTCACCGCGTAAAACCAACGTTTGATCCAACGATTTTTTTTTTCACGTCGCAGTGAGTTATGAAAGTCACGATTATCCGCAAAGGGAAGAAAATGTTTCGGTCGAATCGATCAGTCTTACAAATATAGTGCATTTGAACGTCGGTGAACTTTGGTCTCGAGAACGACAATAGAAGTAAAAAAAATTGCCGGTAAAAAATGGAGATGATTGACGTGAAAATTGATAAGATTGACAGGACGAGTTCTATGGAGAGAATCTTGAGACCAACCACTTTCGTCTGCTGGCTTTTAGGGGCTGGTGTATCACGACCATTGGGTTATCCAAAAATAGCGACCAATATTCTGCGTTTCGTGCATTTCGTAATATGTTCGGTTATCATTGCTTACGGGGCGATTGATTTCTTCACATTCGGCAGTGTCTTCAAGAGCGACACGTTCAAGATAATGTACTACTCGAACAAAGTTGCCTGCTACATATCTTCTTATTATTACGTTTATCATGGCATTCGTCATTACGATAAGTGGCCGGAGCTTGTGGAAAAAATGTCGTTAATTGACAGGAGGATGAGACGTTTTTTCGCGAAAAACATCGACAGAAGCATAAAAATATGTCAAACAATCGGTCTACTCGTGACTATTGTCCTCGGTCCATTGTCAATGATATCTCACGCTGTTTATTATTACTTCATTCGTCCCGAGGATATATTCGCCTCCGATCTTTTGCTCTATTACACAATGGCCCAATCGTTGATTGTCAATTTTTCGTTTGATCTGACGGTCGTCGCGATCTACGAACGTTACAGGACGATCAATCGAGCGATCATGAAAATCGACGAGGGTTACACGGCCGCTCTGATAATACACGAAATTCGCCGAGCAAGAGAATTGCATCACGGTGGGTTTTGGCGTTATGAAAAACAGCAACGGAATGCACAATCTGTACGATAAACGTGTCTGATTGTTAATTACTTTGGCAGGAGTTTGCCAAATCGTCAGATTTTTAAACGGTATGCACGGTGTTCATTTGCTTCTGAGCTCGGTTAATTCATTTACAATGGTAGTGGCGACACTGTTCAGAATTTACATGGGCGTTGTCGAACAAAAGTACACGTTTATGATGATCAACAACGTAATATGGATCACTTACGCCGCACAGTTTGCCATTACTTGCTGCATATGCACCAGAGCATCCAGAGAATCGTCGAAAACCGCTGTATTCGTTCACGATATAGTTCTGAGGTTTGGGAAGTCGCGAAAATACGAAAGATCGAGAATTCAATGAGAAATATCAAAATTTACTTACGAGGTCTGTTGAAAAAGTATCGCGAATTTTGAATTTCCACGTGCTACGTACATTCGATTTTCGATTATTTTGTGACGTTAGGTTGGTACTCGTGTCCCTCACTTATGCTGAAAAAATCGGCCATTTTGAATGTTCAGTTAATTGTTGACAGCTGTTTTGGTTAGACGTGTTTTGGCTTGTCTTCGATTTTTCCCTATTCCAAAAAAGCACCTTCCATTGCGATGATTGACCTTTGGTTTCCACGTCATAACCATAAACCCATGATTCGTCATCAGTTATGACCCTCTGGAGCAAATTTGGGTCGTCGGGGACCGAGTCCAACAGCTCCTTAGCAATGTTAAGGGAAGGGTAAAGGTTTCAGCGTAAACGAAAACACTTTTTTTGCGATTTTTTTTCTCAAATATGGATTGAGCAATTTTATTCGAACCTTTTCTACATTATTGAGCATACTTTTGACAATGTTGTGTCAGTTTTTCATGCAGAAATGTTGAAGCATAAGCCCGTAACAGAGCTTCCCCCAGAACGTCTTGGAAAAAAAACAATTTGCGGTGTTCACTATAACTCGGCCGGAAATTATCTGAAAATGAAAAACCATGAAAATTTAGGTCAAACAATAATCAAATCTTCCCTCCAACGTTCTCTGATAATTTTTTTTTTCATTTAAAAATTTTTGGCGGCCATCTAAAGTGTGAACTGTTATTTTCCACGAAAAATTCCGCCATTTTGTGGGTGGGAAACACCCTTAATGTGAAAAAAAAAAATTTAACTAAACGTTGGGGGGAGGTATTTTATAAGTAGAAAATGTGTACAAAGTTTGAAATGAATCGGTCAAGTAGTTTTTAAATGGCAGTGAACACGGACTTTGAAAAAGTAGTTTTGTGAAAAACGCGTCTAAAGTTTATGAAGTAAAAAAGTGAAGAAAAAATTTTTTTTTTCCAACTTACACAGAATCACCGATTCCAGCTCCTTTCTTCGCTCGTTTCTTCTTTTAAAATATTGTAGTATATAGTATACACTATATACTATATACACAATAGCAATGAATAAACTGTATACCTGTTCGACGGCTGCACTGCTAGCCCGACCGCCCGCAGCTGTTAGACTCTAACAGTTAGAGGAATAGCGTTAAAGGCCAGAAAATTAATAAGACAATAACTTCAAGAATATTGCTTAGATCGGTTTGAAATTTTAAGGACATATTCTTGAAATGTTAAACAATAAGATAAGACAAAAAAAAATCGTTTTTTCGAAAGTGATAACCCTACCCCGCCCTTAACGCGACATGGTTTTCGTTCGACATTGAGCAATTTTGGCACGAATTTCGCGGCGACCCGTCTCACGACCAAATCATTGGTAAAAATCGAATAGCACGAGTCAATCGATATGTTTAGTTCCTCAGCAACTTCTCAATATTATTTTCTTCGCTTCATCAATGTTTTCGTCTGTTGTTGATACTCGGGCGTCGGAACGCATTTCGTTGTTCGCATCTTCTCGGCCCTCTGAGAACATTTTGTAACACCGATAAACGTTGCTTTGGTCCAAGGTAGTTTCACCATATGCCACAATCAACATTCGGAATGGATCCGCACACTTAATTTTGTTTTTCACACAAAATTTGTTACAGATTCTTTGATCCATTTTTTTGGAATAGGCAAAAATCGAAGACAAGCCAAAACACGTCTAACCAAAACAGCTGTCAACAATTAACTAAACATTCAAAATGGCCGATTTTTTCAGCATAAGTGAGGGACACGAGTACCAACCTAACGCCACGAAAAAATCGAAAATCGAATATACGTAGCCCGCGGAGATTCAAAATTCGCGATACTTTTTGAACAGACCTCGTATATAATGTGAATTTCTTTAATTTTTTTAACTCTGAAAATTCTATCTTTAGTCGGGTACGAAAAGCTCGTGCTCCTTGCGACTTGTACGCCGTGGATAACGCTCGAGTATCGTTCGATTTTGATGTATCACTCAGAGACGAGATAAACGACTTTTCGGCGCAGCTTCAACAGCGCGATGTCGTGTTTACAGCTTGCGATTTTTTCATCATGAATAACGAACTGCTGCGCAGTGTGAGTAAAAAGAATCCTGATAATTAAAAACTTCTGCTTTTGCTTCCTGGTAATTCTTCACATTCCCAACGACCCTTTTATGAGATAGTAGTTATCTCCATTTTTTTTTTGTATCCTCGTAGAGGAATCCTTTTATTTAAAGCACGAACGAGTTTCAGTATTGTGGAATTTGTACAGGGGGAATTACGTGCTTTCGTTCTATTCGAACTTTGATCACTAATGACAACGGCAAAAAATTAATTGAATTCAGAAGTTAGACGGACCGTGGAAGAGGAAAATTTTAATTAGTTCGTAGGAACGTTGTCTTTTTTCTTTTTTTTTTTAATTATATTACAAAAAAAAACGAGGAGCTCGTACAATTTCGTAGTGATAATAATAACGGTTAAAAAAAATGTTCGCAGTTCATTGGCGTCATCACCACTTATCTCATCATCCTCGTTCAGTTTTATCAGCCGGAAGCGAGGGGGGAGGACGAAGGACTCGTAACTTTGCGACCGGAGGCCATTGAGATCTGAGGAACGCGAAGCACGCGGAATTATCGAAAGAAAAATATAAATCAGCAAGGGATATTCCAGTGATACGGAGAAAATTCCTCGTAAAGGACGCAAAATTAGGTCAAGCATTGTTCTCATTTTTTTGTTTTTTCTTCTTTGGGATGCAGCTGTCGATTGTCCATATAATTACTACCCGGAGAGGTAGAGAATAAATATAAACTCGCTGGATATCGATTTTTTCCTTTTTGTTTGTTTGTAAACGTGTATAATTATAATTTATAATCAGTCAGTACGTTTTTTTATACGTCTATGCGAGCTTGAAACTTGATGTCGCCGCGTTAAAACTAGTCGTAGTATATTGATGTTACGAGAAACAAATAAAATACAAAATTTCCAATATAGTTTACGAAATGGTTGAATATTCGTCAATTTCATTTTTGTTTTAGTTTTTTTCCCGGCACGTAACTCTGGACGCGAAATTTGTTGTTTTCGTGCGGACTTTTCGTCGCGGATACAAGGCGACATAACGACTCGATTTTCTTTTGATTGTATTTTTTTTTTTTTATGCATTCGCAAAATACGACTGATACAACATTCCCATTGCGTTTGTGGCGAAAAGTGTGAAGCAGCTCCACCACGTAGCGAGACCAAGAACACCACGGAAAACTTCGGTCGTGAAAATATGTTTCAACGAGCCAAGTGCCACTTGTAACTCTTCGGCGGTTTGATCAGCGCCATTGTCGTTCGTTTCCGAAATATTTTTTCTCTCCAACGTTGCCAGAGCACTGTTCGCGGAACAAGTTTCCATTTCCAATAATTCACCGGTCCACGTATAACCACCTGTAATATTTCATGTAATATTTTATCTTGTAACACTCATCATGTCACACTAGGGCGATTTTTTTTGCGACTATTTTTTTTTTTCAGTCCCCACCCAAAATTTTGTTGGATATGTCGAAGAAGAAATTCCCTGAAAGTTACAGCCCTTAATATTAATTCTAAGTACTTTTCGAAAGCGTGAGAAGATTTTCAACCTAAAATACACGTAAATCGAATTTTTTTTTTCAAATTTCTATGACTCAGCCGCATTTTATGCTATCATATTGTTCTTGGTTTCGATTTAGTCAGATTAAAACAATCTAAAATAGTGCCTTTTGCGGCGAAAGTGTAAATTGTACTGGTGAGTTGGTACGGGTCATTGAAGTTGATTTTTACCCAAGATTCTCGTTTTTTTGCTGTTATCTGCGAAACAATTAACTTTACGAACAAAATGTGAACGAAAAATTTGTTGGAAATTTAATTTCCTATAAAAAAGGTCCTATCGACCCAATTGCTTAGATTAATATTTCTTGAGATATTGAACTTTTTTTATTTTTTATTTTTTTTATTATTCAATATTTCATATTTTGTAAATTTTATACTACTCATAAGTTAAAGTTCAATATCTCAAGAAATATTAATCTAAGCAATTGGATCGATAGGACCTTTTTTGTAGGCAATTCAATTTCCAACAAATTTTTCATTTACATTTTTTCCGTAAAGTTAATTGTTTCGGAGATAACAGCAAAAGAACGAGAATTTTGAGTAAAAATAAACTTCAGTGACCTGTACCAACTCACCAGTACAATTTACACTTTCGCCGCGAAAGGCACTTTTTTAGATTGTTTTATTCTGAGTAAATCGAAACCAAGAACAATATGATAGCATAAAATGCGGTTGAGTTATAGAAATTTGAAAAAAAAAAATTCGATTTACGTGTATTTTAGATGGAAAATCGTCTCACGCTTTGGGAAAGTACTTAGAATTAATATTAAGGGTTGTAACTTTCAGGGAATTTCTTTTTCGACATATCCAACAAAACTTCGGGTGGGGACTGAAAAAAAAAAAATTGTCGAAAAAAAAAATCGCCCTAATGTCACACACACATTATTTTCACCACAGGACAAAAATCGGTTTCAGATAGATTGGAAAAAAAATCGTATTATACGATATTTAGTGTTGTATACCGAATAAGCTATATTATTTCGGATATATAATTTAAAATAACGAATATTTCAAATTTCAACGGCACCCAACAATCTGAATCTTTATCGATTATCCATAAAATCATGTCGCGTGATTGAAAGTCCAAACTGTGAAAGCTTTGACAGTGTAAAACTCCGAGTTTCAATATTACGAACTAAAAGTCTCCGTATAGTTTAAACTTTCTTTTTATACTTGGCGTTAAGACGCTGCCGCGTCTCTTGATTCCGACGAAAGTGTACATAATTTACTGTAAATAACATCGAACGGTATGAATAGTGATAAATAAAAATGATACACATTTAATATCGTATTGTAAATACTTTTTGGAAACAGTACGGAGAAGACAAAACAATTTTTCGAACGGAATCGAATCCTTTCGGAGTTTTGCTCCGTCGGATTTATACACTACCATATTTTTAACCTTTCTGGACATACAAATTCTAATATATTTGACTTCGATATTTTTTTTTCTGAACCTTTTTCCGTATAAAACTTAACGATTCGGGAACTCAGTTTTCCAAAACCACCATTTTTCGGAACTCTATGCTTTCTAATTATGAAAATAAGGTTTTTTTATGTAGTTGGGTTTTGATGTTCGATACGTTTTCAGTCGGTCCCGTAATTATTTTTGTCATTTAATCCGCGGTGTATAACTATTCTTGTCAATGGCATTTCTGTTTTAAAAATGTTGGATTTTCGGATTTCCAAAAATTTTTGGATCCCCGCGCGTAAATTCGGAGTTTTACACCTTCGGAGCTTTCACAATTCGTAACTTCAACCCCATCCCTTTTTACCGTAAAGTCACGTCATAGAATAATTGAAGATTCGTCGAGTTCTCTTACCGAGTGTTTTGTACATGAGCGTGAAGAACAGGCAGATCATTAAGGGTGCGACAAATTGTAACGTTACGACGCAGAGATAATAGAATACGGCGGCAATCTGTAATTAAATTTTCGTAAATTTTCTCTGCCGCTACAGTAAAAACACGAACTTTATGTTGAAAAAAAAAAAAAAAAGAAAGCACAAAATAAAATAATTTTGTGGTATAACGACCTTTTTTTGCAATTCGACGTTCGTTATTCGACCAGCCTCTTTTTTTTGGACCTCCAATCTTTGCTCAGCAAGATTGAGATAAGATTGCAGGTAAATCGGCATTAATGTTAATTTGAGCAATACCGTGAACACGACGGCCATGAGTCTCGTGCTTTCAAATGCGGCTGGAGACATGCTGTAATATAACATTTTTTCAGCAAATAAGACCGATATAAAATTGCATCCATGCCTCAAGAAATTACGACTACGATAAAAATAACGGTATTTTTATTAACGAATAAAACCTCCATTGCTCTCCTCACAGAGAAAGTATTTCCCTCATGAAAACATGTTTTTTACATCGTTTTTAATGTCAACGTCTTCAAAATGTGTCAAAGTCTCGAAAAATACTTTTTTTTTAATGCATCTAACGAGGCTGCAAGAGCCGTAATTCTATAAATTCGGAATGACCCAACCTACCGGACGGCAGCTTTGCACGTATGTAGAGCCGCCACTTACCTTTATCCGACTTTTGTCAAGATTGAATAATTCATTGACGTTTTTACTTACAGAGTTTCAAATCTTTTAAAAAATGTCTGTACCCGACATAACTCGTCCACTTTTGGAGAGTTATTCGGTTTTTATTTTGTACACTCAAGTATACTAAAACCGGATAATGTTCGCTATTGAATTTCGAGAAAATCGATAAAAGGCGTTCTGAATTTATGGAATTTAATGAAATTATAGAAAAATAAATAAACATGTATTGAAGAAGGGGCCGGGTCGAAGTTTCGAACCGTAAAAGCTTCGACGGTGCAAAACTCCAAATTTTAATAGTACGAGTTACATGGTTCATTCCAACGACAGTTTGAATAATCGACTGTAAATAACATCGAACAGGTATGAATCGTTGCCAAAAATGATACGAATTTAATATCGTCGTGTAAATATTTTTTCGAAAGATTACGCAGACGACAGAGCAATTTATCGAACGGTCAGTAGTATTACTTGAAAAATTTCGAATTGGTGATTTTTAGAGATCCGCAAAGTTCCGAAAATTATATTATCGTACAAGAAACTATCGGAAAGGTGCGAACGTAATAAAATTGAAGAAAAGAATTCTCGGGTATACGAATTTTTCGGACTCCGAAAATTACGGCGTCGACGATGCGGTATTCCGAAAATAAAAGTTCCGAAGGATGAAAATTCCGAAAATTTGCAATTCGTGCGTTTAGATGGCAGCACCATTGGTGTTATGTCCTATGGACCATTTTCACGAGCGAGCGGTCAGAGCCCACTAGTAGCGCTAGTTTTACTCTCTTTCGAAATTTTGCCCTGTCGGAATTTTGCCCCATCGAATTAATACACTGTCGTCTGTTTACCCTTTTCGGGACATACAAATTCTAATATATTTGGCCTCGAACTTTTTTTTTTCTAAACCTTTTCAGGTATATAACTTGACCGTTCGGCAACTCGAGTTTCTAACACCACAATTTTTCGGAACTTTACGTTTTCTAATTATTAAAATACGATTTTTTAAGTAGTAAGATTTTTGATTTTCGATACTTTTGCAGATCGGTCCCATAATTATTCTTGTCATTTAATCCTCGATGTATAACTATTCTTCGCAATGACAATTCTGTTTTAAAATGGACGGATTTAAATAATTTCGAAAAGTTTTAAGATCGTCCCACATAAATTCGGAGTTTTGAACCGTCGAAGCTTTTACGGTTCGAAACTTCGACCCCGTCCCTTAAAGAAAAGTTACTAAATAATTTTGTTATTGTTTAATTTTTTTTCTAATACCTATTTAGAATTTCTACAATTTTCCGCTAATTTTTCGTTAATATCTCCTCAGTTTTGACGTCACATATTTCGGTATGAGGCGCAATCAGACTGAAAAAAATGTGTACTTACATAGGATCGTTCATACCGGTGAATATACGAACTGTCAGATAATCCCTGCTTATTGGCTTTATCCACAAGCAAACGAGTAACAACGGCGATGCGAAACTGATGTTTGCTAACAAGGTAAAGATCTTTTTATCCTTGTAATATCTGAAGAAAAAAAATAAATAAAAAAAACGATCTCTTTAATCCCCTCGAATGTTTTTTTTTAACAGTGAATATAGATCGCTTTATTTCGCGTACCTCATTGTGTCCCAGTGCATTTTCGCTAAACGAAGACCTGGAAAAGTGAACAACGAGCCGAGGAGACCGCACCATAGTGCAAGAAAGAACTTTAATACGATCTTGGATGCCGGACCTCTGTGAAATTACAGATTTCGAAAATTCGATAGAAAACAAAGATATCTAAAGTTCGAGGTGAATTTCTGAATTTTCATTGAATCGTTTGGGACAATACTTATTGCACGCACCAAGCAATATTTGAGGATAAGGTAGAGAGCAAGGGAAATGACTTACGAAGATGGAAGGCCCTGATTGTCTAGAAACAGGGAGGCACTGTGATTGAAGCTCCTGTAAGCTTTGTCCAATCCAATTTCCAGAGTATTTTCATCGACAATAAGAACAATCATTGCGACAAGAAGATAAGCAAATCCTGTCACGATACATGTGGATCTTTCGCCGACGCTCTCCTCACCCCTGAAGTATTGAGCCCAGAGACTAATCAACATCTTGCTAAATGGTATTGTTAAGGAAAAAGGTTCAATGTCCCTTTGAATGTAACAAAGACTGGCGTAGGGCGCATTGAGAGTAACAAAGGATACAGCGAAAATCCTAGAACCAGAGCGCACCAGACTATACTGAGATTAATTTCATCCTCGATGGGATAGAAAGTATTGTAGAGCTGTTTACAAGAATTCACAAACATTAATGTTATGGAATCGCGACTCAATAATACTATGTATCGAATAAAGTATTGTTTAATCCACCTACCTCGGTCAGGAGATATACGGTACATGCGTAAATTGAAAAATCCAACAACCACTGATATTCCGAATAAAATTTCAGATGTATCACGTCGAGTGGCGTAATTTCGGAAACCTCCAACTGTACCTCCAAATTCCTCGGAACGTGAAACGTCTCACTGCCTTTTCCATTCTCAGCGGCGTGCTTACCTTTTTTTGGTTTTTCTCTCGGCACACCGGCGAGTGTTCTCAGCTCCTGGTCGGTTGGATACAAGTACCGAAAAAGTCTGTGAAGAAATAGACGTTATTGTCAATTATTTGGCTTAAGGTTTGTTGAACGTATAAATTTTATTCTCACCCGTTCGAGCAGAGTATCCATCTGGCGAATGAGAAATGCGGACTCAACTTTTGTATAATGCTCACCATCACCAGCGTAATGACTAGCTGCGCTCCGAGAAGTGCCTGAAAAGATTTTTCTTTACGTACACGTATCCCATGAAAATGTAACTATGCATTATGTTCACCGCCGTTCCATTTATAAGTGATCCTACGAGAATTAATAGCTAATCGAATTTTTCTGTTCACTAACGAAATAACGAATGTTATAACATTTTTTTCTTTCACTCACCATTGCTGAGTATAGTTGTAACGCTATAACGATACAACGTTTATTCTTAAAATTGTACGAGAAACCATCAATGTGCTGGTTTCGTTTGAACGCTCAAACGAGTAAAAACGACGAAGCTAAGGGGAAGGGGGATATTATTTAAAAATTGCACCTCGGCCTCAAGATATGAATAGACTTGGAGCTCAAATTCGGTATGGGCTTTGTTACGATTAGGAAAAGAGGTTATTCTAACCTCATTTCTTGGCGTTACGTGAAGAGGGTAAGATATATTTTTTTTTCAGAAAAAATTGACGCGTTTTCGAATAAAAATTACGTATATTTTCTCAAAAATGTTTAATATAAAAAAATGAATATGTACAAAACAAATGTCGGTATCGTTTTATGTAATTATTAAATTACGAATAGTTTCACACGACAGCGATGTTAGATGTGCGATGTTTCGCGAAACTTCACGAGACGTAGAGCGGACGAAAGTTTCTGAAAAAAACTGACGCAAGGGCAATTTGAATAATAAAGTCATCTCAATTGACAAGCGGATTTTCCGAGATAATTAAAAAAAGAACTAATGGAAAATCATTCAATGGATATTGGTTTTTTTTTGTTAGACAAAAATTTTGCATTTTCGTCTTTGTTGTCCTTGTTACTCCGATGGAAAAGAGATTGATGTATCATCGATCGATAAATGTACCACACGACGCTCAAGGGTTTTTTTAAGGGCGAAAATAGGGTTAGGACAGCGTTTTCTCAATGATTTTCATTAATTTTTGTATAGTATAAAAAATGAATATAATTTATTGAAACTTTGAGAATATTTTATACATATATTTAAGTATATACTATAAAATTTTTAAAGAATTTCCTTGAAAAACACCGAAGATATTAGCAACCCCATATTGCAGGTCACAATCAGACTCAGCATTTTGCGACATTCTGGAAGCCGCAATTTTCATCTGAAATCAAACGAGGTTGGAATTTACTTTCATTGTATGTCTCTCTTCTATATGAACCTAAATGCTATCAAAAAAAAAGAAAATTTAATTTTTTACACGGATCAAAACAAAAAAGCATGATTTTTTGCCATTTTTGACAACTTTATTTGCAAAAAAAAATTATTTTAAATAATGATAATATTCCGATTTTAGGTTCATATAGAGCGCAATACTATGAAAAAAGTAACTGCCAATTTTCAAAACGATTGGTTGGAAACTTTTCAAACTAGCGTGTACGCAAGTTCAAAAAAAGTCGTTTTCAGAAAAACGCGTTTGAAATAATAGTGACCGCTCGGTTATACACGTGGCGCGCTCGGGGCCTGGAGGAGAGCTACTCACTTTAATGGCTTATAACAATAGAACGAGTCGGAATTTTCATTTAAAATTTTGGGAACATATTTTCAATAGTTTTACTAACAATTTATGAAATTTAAAAAAAAATCGATTTTTTGAACCGTCTAACCCTATTTCCCCTTTAAGGGAGGAAATAGGGTTAGGACAGCGTTTTCTCAATGATTTTCATGAATTTTTTTATAGTATAAAAAATGAATATAATTTATTGAAACTTTGAGAATATTTTATACATATATTTAAGTATATACTATAAAATTTGTATACATATATCTAAGTATATACTATAAAATATTAGCGACCCCATATTGCAGTTCACAATCAGACTCAACATTTTGCGTACATTCTGGAAGCCACAATTTTCATCTGAAATCAAACGAGGTTGGAATTTACTTTTATTATATGTCTCTCTTCTATATGAACCTAAATGCTATCAAAAAAATAGAAAATTGAATTTTTTAAAGGGGTCAAAACAAAGAAGCATGATTTTTTCCTATTTTTTACAACTTTATTTGCAAAAAAAAGTTATTTCCAATAATGATAATATTACGATTCTAGGTTCATAGAGAGCGCAATACTATGAAGAAAGTAACTGCCAATTTCCAAAACGATTGGTTGAAAACTTTTCAAACTAGCGTGTACGCAAGTTAAAAAAAAGTCGATTTCAGAAAAACGCGTTTGAAAAAATAGCGCGCTCGGGGCGTGAAGGAGAGCTACTCACTTTAATGGCTTATAACAATAGAACGAGTCGAAATTTTCATTTAAAATTTTGGGAACATATTTTTCAATAGTTTTACTAACAATTTATGAAATTAAAAAAAAATCGATTTTTTGAACCGTCTAACCCTATTTCCCCCCTTAAAATGAAACTCACCTTAATTATCAAATCTTTTTATTTTGGAAAATGATTGATTAATGGTTAATTAATGGTCGATTAATGTCCTTTTGACTTTGCAATTATATTATAAAACCTCTCTGCGTAAGTAAGGTATCCAAAATGAATTATCTACTCTCAATTGGTCATTGTCCTTTTCGATAAAGTTGTACAATAATCGATATTAACTTTTAGTGATGAATCGGTTTCACAACTTTGTTTTTTCCCTATTATCAACCTCATTCTACAAACTCTCTTCCTAAATGATTTTTGTCTTCACATGAAAAAGTCTATTCTACTATTTGTAAGTTGTATTAAATTTTGAAACGAAAGTACGGGAACGTTTTTTTCGTACAGTCGTCATTAACGAGCCTTAATTACATTTCAAGAAATAATAGTAATAAAGAACTTTGTCGTTGTGTGTTTTGGCTAAATAAATTCTTGAGTTATATTTATGATGATATTTATAGTGCTGGAAATGTGGATTCGTTTGGTACGCGTCCGCAACAGAAGACTTTTCGTTTTCTCTCGTGTGGATGATAAAAAAAAAACGACTATTTACAAAAAGCGTTTAACAATATCGTGAAATCTCGGGTAACGGCGGTTGCGGAGTTAGGATTGCTTTGCATAAAATGCAAGCGTGGCGGTAAAAAAAAATTAAACTTTTTGACGAGATTCAACGAGAATTCCGTGTATACAATTTGTATTACCGCACGTTTCTGTACCGTGACTTCTAATGGATATGGTAATTCAATGAGACACCGGAGGCGGAAAAGTGGAAACCCGTCCGTCGCATACGTAAAACATAATGAGTTCTCGCCGACGACTTGACAAAAAAAAAACAACAACAACAAACGCAATGAAATTTCACCACTTGTGCGTTTCCTTACCAATATGTGATAGTGCGGCTACGCATACATTAGGGTCATTTATTTATAACTTTTAATTATATACATTTATACGCGCCATTTTAAAAGTAAGAGTTTTGAGCTTGCGGAACTCCACGCCAAACGGACAATGCCAAGGACTTTTTTTTTTTTTGGCGAACACCAATAAATCAACCAATATTAAATGTTGTCTTATTCGATGAACCAGTTTGAAATTTTATGAAATTATCATCTTTTTCAAAAATCCGTGATCCCACCAAAATCCCTCCAAGATTCCAGACTTCAACGAAATTTCACAAAGTTTCGACCGTGAGGAAACCAAAATTGAGAAAGATAGTTGCTCATAGAGAGACGTTGATCGAGCTGGTTCAATCACCCGGTCGCTTCTCTAATATTTTTTTCCAATTTTTTACTTTCAACCGGTAATTACAGAAAGAACAAATGAGGCGAAGCAAAATGTATAAAATTTGTTTACAAATCTATTACTTTAAATTGAATTTGACGGTGGTGCGAAAGATCATCGGGATTATCTAAGGGTCGAATATTGCAACGATCAAAACACTATTCCAGTGACCCAGTTAGTTCGATCCATGGAACTATCGTAATGTCCTCGAATTATCGGATTCTGTAATCAATTGACCTTGTAGTTTGTGCACATGCACTCGAATAGGAAGTATAGCGAAATCCCTCCCCGAACGGGTGGATGAAACGCGTTTTAGGGTGAACATAGGTGCGCGCGCATCTTCGAACGAACGTGCTTTTCAAAGCTTAGTATCTCCGGCAACATTCTTGACTACGGTACCAATAATCACGGAGCACCTTTCCCCAGTTCTACATCTGTTGCCCGTAACGCCACTTGTTGTTGGCTTGCCGTCGAATCGATCGGCGAAAGATTCTATCGATTTAAAACGATAGTTTCGTCATTTAACTTTGGGGAAATATGAGCTTTGTGTGACACGATGAAAGATGCATTAAAACGCGAATTTATTGAGAACGAAAATGGGGAAAGAGATAATTTGAAAAATTCATTAGAAATCGCATTAAAAAGTGCGATAAACATTAGTCTCGAGAGTTTTTAATCGAGAAGGAAAAAGAAAAAAACTTACAAAGTACCAGTGAATTTCCGGGAGCGTGCATAATTTCATACTTGTTCGTAATTATTGAATTTTGATGACCGAGCTTTTATTACGAGGAAGTCGGGGGGCGGAGGCTATATACGGACAAAGATGAAAGTTTGGTTATTAAATTGTGACGAGTGTTGTATCAAAAGTTCGCGTGTCACCGAAGCGACACGACAGAGATCCGTGAGGAATATTAAATTCTCACAAAAAACTTGACTATTGTGCTCATTCGTTCGGATGCGTTTGTTCTACGCGACAAAACACCTTTGAGTGCTGACTATGTGTTAGAAGACAAAAGAAAACTATTGTATAGCAAATAGAAGTTATATGATGTCGTCTATTTATCGAAATTCGCGAACGACAATGAGACTACGCGCAACACATGGTTTTCACTATATTTTTACCCCGTACGAGTTTAACCGCCGAGAGTTGAAAGCCCGCGTCAACTTTAAACGAGAGAAATTACTTTTGTCAAATTGTATAACCCACGCACGCGATTCAATAGGTACAAAATAAAAAAATCCGCTTGGCATATTCCATTCCACAGGATAATTTTATATACGGGTAAAATATAATGAAAAATACGTATGTCAAAAAGTTAATGAATTTTAACGAAATGTTCGTTATACCGAACGAAAGAAAGTTCAAACTGTCCGTAATATGTTAATGGGAGAAAGATTAAATGAAACAATTTTGAACGAACGAGATTTCAAGATAATCATAAGTTCGGCCGAATTAGTGTAATAAGAAGAACAGAGGAGTTGGAAACATGAATGGAGTGAGTCTGGATCGTTTGTACAATTGTAGCGCTTCGATACTCGAGCAGAATATAACGTATCTGCAAGGACTTAATCGTAGCGAGCTCTTCAATTTTCTCAGCGATGTACTGATAGGATCAGCGAATCGTGAACTTCTAGGGGCTGCGGTCGCTGATTGCCTATTTACGGGCCATGAACGTCCGTTCGATCTGCCATGGTGGCAGAAGCTCACTTGGTCAATGGTCTTTGCTGTTATACTGTTAGTTGCAACTGGCGGAAATATCATCGTCATGTGGATAGTACTCGGTATGTATGCTACTAAATACTATTTGCAAGATATAAACACATTATTTTTGTATATACATTGTATCCAGTGAAGGATTGTCCCATAAAGGACTAATGTAAAGGTCTAAACAGTATTTCACAACAGAAAAACACTGTGAAGAATTTTCTAAAATCGTGTCTCACTCTACATTTGTAACGGAACGTCATATCCCTCGAGAAAGCATAACACTCCGGGAACGATCCGCCAGGTGGCCTCTAGCGAAGTCTCTCTCGCACGAGAAGCGACACTATTACAACCTATAAATTGCCTCACCTTATCCACCTCCCACATCCTCGATCTCAATCATACTTATCTCATGCATCGGATCACGAACCGGACTGTGACAAAAAGTCATACATACTTTCGTCTCTCACTTTTAGCATCTCACACAGCATCTCGCTTTTATATCGGGATTGGTATTAAAACGATACAAAATGGTCCTTTAGCGTTTTGGCTCAGCGCCGGTTTTGTGAGCAGAATTGACTGACGCTCTATCTTCATTTTTTCTCACTCAGTCCCTTGTGGTTTTTCGCCCTTCAACGTTCAATCTTACTCTTTCAATATTATCTTACTGTCATCGCGAACGAGACTATTCTGCTTTCGAACATTGGGACAACCCCGACATTCGACGAATTCTCGGAAAAAGGATATTGAAAAATATACCTGCGCCACGCAATCAATACCCAGTCAACCCTGTCCTTTTCTCATGGAAAAAGAGGATTTAAAAAATCCGAACTTTGATATTAAAATTAAATGCATTTTCATTGATATCGACGGGGATTTATTGATATCGCTCCGTCCGTCCCTCAAATGTTACAATTCTCGTTCTTCCTCCATTTTCCACATTTTTTTATTGTCAACTTCTTTGTCCCCCTCTGTGGCACCTTCTCGTTCACTCTAAACTTTGATGATAATACTCTTTTTCTTTCTTTTTAATTAATTTTTTCTGTGTTACAGCGTACACTGTTCATAATTACTTTAGCCTACTCACGAAAGGATTTTCTTTCCACGTTTTGTACCCACCCCCAAGCATTTTTCATAGATTCTGCGAACTCTCTCCCTTTCATCTCTCGCTAGACCCTAAGCTTTAAGCCGCCAGCCGTTTTCTCCTCCTTTGTATTGTACTTTACTTCTTGACCTTTTCTTTTTCACAAAAAAGGGGTTCGTTCTCCGCGAACCCTATTTCTCTCTCCGTATTTTTCCCGTCGGGCCTCGTCAAAGTCCCCCTGACTCTCTTATATGTACAGTGATTTCTAATACTTCAAAAAGTATCAATAAATAAAAGAAAAAGTTCTGGAATATATCGTCAATTATACCATACGCCACATATTCACGTTGTTATTTCAGGGTGGAAATAATATCATTGAGCTAATCTCATCTAAGGTTGAAAACACGCAATTCAATGACCATATTAATACACACACACAAATGGGGTTGAGCCAACGAAATCCGATTCAGCTAACCATTAATATGTATTTGATTCAGCGGTCATTAACACATAGTCACCAAAAATATACCAAAAACATTAACGACGCTGCTATTTTCTGGTTTTTTATAAAGTTGCTATGCTGAAACGATGACAGATTCAATGACGAACAAAGTGAGACATAATACACAATAAAAATCGAATGAAAATCATGTAAACTAAAATATTTGCACGCTGGTCGCAGTGCAGAACGCAAATTTTCGTACTTCCTTCGAAAATTGCAGCAATTGATTTTCTTTATAGTACGTTTCCATCTGTGAGATATATACGTAAGCGTGAGAGGTCTGACTATCGTTTTTTATGAAAATGGTCGATTTTGAATATGCGCTGCGAATTGAGGATGGCTTTCCGCAAAACCGTATCGATTCGTTTGGATGAGGCTTCGTATAGAATAATTGCCCTTCTCTTGCATGGACGACACTTCTGAATGCCTAAACGTTTTATTAGAGAAAAAAAATGCACTAGTGACGTAGCTTTGAACGGAAATACGTAGAAGGATTATGTGCTATTTCTTTTTTTTTTTTCGCTTTTTCATAGAATTCCGTGAATCACTGTAGCACTATCATCAACGAATGGATTTTTCGCCAAAGCGAAGAGGCGATTTGTATGGTAGTGATTTTATTTCATTTTGTCAAATTTCTATGAGTGCAGCGGATTTCCATAAAGCACCCGATGAGCTCCTTTCGGTGCATTTCCATTAGTCTTCGCCTCGAGTCTTCTTCTTTTCAACTGCCTTTTCTCCTCATCATCGACGTATAACGTAACGCAATCGTTATACGGAATATAATAATTCTCTGACGATAAATGCGATCATAGCAGTTTGCGACCGCGATGATAATATAATATACAATATATTGATAATATTATATCTGTCTATAGGAGAAAAAAAAAAATGAATCCCTAAAAATTAAAAATGAAAAATGAATCTCTTGTACAAAAATGAATCCCTATTTCCCTTGGTCACGTCATAACTTGAGAACGACTTTACCGATTTCATTCGTCTTTTTTTTTTAAGTTTTCTAATACTTCGTAGAAGGTTCTTACGGAAAGAAAAATTAAGAAAATTGGGCAGAAAATTGGAAAATTTTAGAAAACTTAACGGCTATTTAACCTTCCCGCGTTTGACAGTTCGCACGAAGCGATCAAAAAGTCCATTCATTTATTTCTTAGCGTACAGTCCATTCGATCTGAACGTTTATCCAGTTTTGAGTTTGTTGAGTGAGTTTTTTTGAGAAGTGTTTGTTCATCGCAGTTATAGTTCACCGCAATCACGCCTTACATTAAAAGTTTAATTTAATATCGATTTTTTGGTAAGTTTTGATAGACTAACACGTGGTATACATGGTTATACAGAAACACTAAAGGAGTCAATTTTTTATTTTCTGTTACGATAAACACTATGTTTTTGAAATAATTTTTTTGAATTATTTATTCCAGTTCGAATTGAATATTCATAGATCAGACGGGACAACGTCTGTCGGGTCAGCTAGTATATTATAATATATACGAAAACAAAAGCGTTCTCGCACACGAAGCTTTTGTTTTTGTGAAATACATTTGTTTCGACAATGTAGGTAAAATTTGGCATACAATTTGATGTATCATTCGCTATTGTTGTATTAGAGATGAAATATTGGGGATTAAATATATTCAGTTTCCTATGAAACTTCTATGAATAACATTTTATATAATTTCTAGAGAATCCCAATGTAGCATTGCGATTCGAAAACTCCCGTATAAAAATTGTTGCGCTAGATGGCAGAAAGGTGAGAGAGAAAAAATAAAAATGATCATCGGACTGATGTTGGTAATTCGAGGACGAGTATACAAAATTGCATTCATTTTTATCCGTTGGAAAATCATTATCGAAGAGACGAGAAGGATACCCAACGCCTGAATATAAAATATACATTTTCACTGGGCCAGTGAAAATTCGATGAATTATTTTATATCTATCCATAAATTGCCAATATCATCTGTTTGGTAACGTTATCTCCAATTACCATCATGACTCTGAACATTGTTCCTATTATTTTTTTTCTCTCGCTACATACACGCGTGAGCTTAAAGCGTTCGATGAGTATATTCGGTGTTGAATTTACTCTATGGCGTGACAAAAAATATCAACGTCACGTATACTTTTTGCCTTAGGAAAGGTATCAAGCCAGACGGCCGTATATTTATTTGAGCGTGTGTCTTATTGCCGCCGGTAACAGACGTTATATACCAGTGTGTGTGTGAAAGAAATGACTGTCTTAAAGTAGTCTATCTCGAAGTGCTCATCGATATCCCCATCTCGCACGTGTCCACTTATCGGATTTACGCTCTTGATGCTCTTTCGATGGGAGGTAAGTTCACGTAGAGTCGGCACATTTCTTCTTGAAAAGACCAAAATCATTTGGGATTATCGTAAGAAGAAAAGGACACATTGTAATGCTATATTTATATATAAAAACCGTTTGGCTTACCAACATTGTGGAATCGTCCGTTTGCACAAGTCAGAAAGAAAATATTAAGGTGGCACGTTTTCACTTATGATCCTGTGGCTGAGAAAAAAAGAATAACGGATTAGGCAGAGAGAGAGAGAGAGAGAGATAAATCGGGATGAAATGCATATCCGAATGACGGTTTACTTATCACTATTTAACGGTATTTTAAGAACGTACGTCGAGCTTATAAATGGGACGACAATCCCATGAAACGTTTTTCCTCGTACATTCGCGTAATCTATAAATCATCCCACTCAATAGATTTTGTAGGAAATTTATGTTCGAAATCGATGCCATCGAACTGAGAGGAGAGGCAGATTAAAAGTGACCTATATCTATTGAGATTGTCTAGTCATCGAGGAGCGAAATACCATAGATACGAAAAATTTCACGCACGCGTCACGTTATCTTCTCATATTATCCTCTCCATTTTTACCACCCGTCCATCCCGCACAGATATATAAGCCCCTATATTGTACTCTTGAAAAGTGCAGATATGCGGCAACTCGTGCTTCCAACGACTCGCTAACGATGACATTCGCATATTTTTCTGTCACCATCGGTCGTGACTTCAAATATCGTATTTCGCGCGCGCGCACGATGGTTGCAAAAAGCATTCATTGAAGATACTTCGCGTTTACGAAAAATATGCAAAATTCACGCTACATCCGTTAGTTAGAAATGTGACCTGATTTCTAACGTAAACGTATGCTACTTCTGATGGAGTTTTAAGGGATAACACCACTGTGACCCCCTGTTTTTTTTTCACATTTTTCAAGAATAAAAAAAATACCGACTGTTTTCGTTAATAATATGATATTTTGAAGAGAAGTACATAGGGATTTGGAAAAATATTGTTTTAAAAAAAATAGGCACGCCTTTGAAATTAACTTTAACTTCAAAGGCGTGCCTATTTTTTTTAAAACAATATTTTTCCAAATCCCTATGTACTTCTCTTCAAAATATCATATTATTAACGAAAACACTCGGTATTTTTTTTCAGATCGACGTTGAAGAGAGTTCTGCTGCGTGCCGCGGAGATGACAGCACCTGACGCGAGAGCTTCCCCAACGCCACCATGCGGCGTGAAAAATGTGAAAAAAATGTTTTTTGATACATTAATAAACAAGGTACAAAACCCAAAAAAATTTTTCGAATATCTCTTTTTTTTCCCACAAAAAAAAATTCTTGAAAAATGTGAAAAAAAACAGGAGGTCACAGTGGTGTTATCCCATATAAGGCTCGATATCCACACGTTTCACTCTATACAGAATCTATCAAGAGACGCGGTAACTTTTCGACGACAAGTTAGAAAGACAAGTTTTAAGTATAATCTATATTTAAAGGATTAACGAATGTTGACGATTCTATGGTTTCCTCCGCTTCGTTCAACGAGCTGAAATCTGCCATTTCGGAGGTGGAGGGGATCAAAAAACGTTTCTGCCTCGCTGTGAACTGCTATACATTTCGGTTCAAGGAATGATGCAAACTTTGATTGGTTAAATCTCAATTAACGAATTCCGGAGTCAAGCAAAGTTGTCCAGTGATGAGTCTTGTATAGCGGGTTAAGAGCGATTACCGACAATTTACCATCATAAACACGAGAAGAAGTAAAACTTTCGGACCAGTGTCTCATTCCGGCTCCTACGTGCTTTAATGGGGGAAATAGGGTTAGGACAGCGTTTTCTCAATGATTTTCATGAATTTTTTTATAGTATAAAAAATGAATAATATTTATTGAAACTTTGAGAATATTTTATACATATATTTATGTATGTACTATAAAATTTTTGAAGAATTTCCTTGAAAACCACCGAAGATATTAGCGACCCCATATAGCAGGTCACAATCAGACTCAGCATTTTGCGTACATTCTGGAAGCCGCAATTTTCATCTGAAATCAAACGAGGTTGGAATTTACTTTCATTATATATCTCTCTTCTATACGAACCTAAATGCTATCAAAGAAATATAAAATTGAATTTTTTACAGGGGTCAAAACAAAAAAGCATGATTTTTTGTCATTTTTTACAACTTTATTTGCAAAAAAAAATTATTTTAAATAATGATAATATTCCGATTTTAGGTTCATTTAGAGCGCAATACTATGAAGAAAGTAACTGCCAATTTTCAAAACGATTGGTTGAAAACTTTTCAAACTAGCGTGTACGCAAGTTAAAAAAAAGTCGTTTTCAGAAAAACGCGTTTGAAAAAATAGTACCAAGAAAAACAAGCAATATAGGGTCTCTAATATCTTCGGTGTTTTTCAAGGAAATTCTTCACAAAATTCTTCAAAATTTTATAGTATATACTTAAATATATGTATAAAATATTCTCAAAGTTTCAATAAATTATATTCATTTTTTATACTATACAAGAATTCATCAAAATCATTGAGAAAACGCTGTCCTAACCCTCTTTCCGCCCTTAATGGCTTATAACAAATGAACGAGTCGGAATTTTCATTTAAAATTTTGGGAACATATTTTTCAATAGGTTTACTAACAATTTATGAAATAAAAAAAAATCGATTTTTTGAACCGTCTAACCCTATTCCCCCCCTTAAGGTTCACAGTCAGGCGTCTATTTCTTGCAAGAGTGCGCCGATGTCCTACAGCCCGAGTACCGTTTTATCTGGTACACCCTCCGGACAAATTTGACAACCTTAAATGCACCCAATCGGAATGAGAGAGAGAGAGAGAGATG
Organism: Oxytorus armatus; assembly: GCA_958009045.1. Lineage (NCBI taxonomy): Eukaryota > Metazoa > Arthropoda > Insecta > Hymenoptera > Ichneumonidae > Oxytorus > Oxytorus armatus. Next base: position 19,615,072 of record OY253749.1, on the reverse strand, counting down.
AAAATCTCATTTGTTTCGTCAATATTGGTTAAAAGACACATTTTTCTCAAGAAGGATCATCGGGTTTTGCAACAGAGATTATATGTATTGCGAGGATCATGTTGTGCGATGTTGAGAAAGCCATGATCATTCGACGGGTTATTGGGACACGGTGCATTTTACGATACCGCATAGAGGATTAATCTAAACTCGATTATGATGACATTTTCCCCGGGACTGAACGTCGCGTTCGTGACGATCGGAACTCTCTCAAGAGGACCTTCGGTATATCCTGGGCTATATCAAAAGTTTTAGTATGCATAGTGCACGGTGATCCGAGCGAATTGATTAACTAGCATCCTGGTAAACTTCTCGGTGAATTTTATGGATTCATCAGAGTATATACCGTAAGATTTCTCCTCGCCCGCGGTCTAATACGATATTCGATGATGACCGCTGCTAATATTCTCAACAAACTCTCATAATATCCAAGCGATTAATAAATCGTACACACAATTTTCTTAACATCTATCAGGAATGCACATTAGAATTCAAAAGTAGTATTTAACTACTATAATCGTGAGACTCCATTATTGGGTTTTCATAAATGAAATTTCCGTAGCGTGTTAGCAAAGTTTTATTCATTTCCCCTCGGTTATGTATAATGAGTGCGAAATATATATTTACATATACATTTGCATGTGCATATAAAAAAAAAACTCAGAAGGCGAGGCCGGAAACTTTTAATGAATGCAGCATCCTTATTCGCGTCGCGTTTCTTCTCTCGTTTGCGACATATCCAGAATGATCGATTAAAGAGTGGGATTCCTCGAATTCGGTGATCAAACATTATGTGAGACGAAAAGAAAACAATGAAAATTATGCAGAGATTGTTAGGACATTTGCCTAAGTTGGATAGGAATCTTACTACTATAATAAAATGATGTTTAAGTTTGCATCGTTGAGATGCAACGAAAATCGATTTTTTGATACCATTCAACCCCCTTAAAATTAAATTTTCGATGAGAAAAATCGTTAAAACATTTTTTTGGGATCTCCTTTAAAATGCTGAGCCTAAATGGGCAAGGGAAGCGGGAGCAATACTGGATATTAAAATTTTTAAAACCTCTTTTCGTTGCGTGTCAACGATGCAAACTTCAATATCATATAATAAAGCTGGAGACTTTGTTTGCTTGTTCGTCTGATCAGACGAACAATCAAACAAAGTCTGCAGCTAGGAAATAGTAATCCGATTTGAAAAATTCTTCTTGCATTAGATAGCCCTTTTATTCGGGAAGGCTCTACGCCATATAACTTTATGACATGACCCTAAGGAGCGGCGGCGGCCCGTTGAATCGAGCAACGAAAATTTAACGAGGGCGAAACCGCGGGGCCACAGCTAGTAATGAATAAATTAGAATTGCTTACTTTTTCGATACAATGACTCTCGTCATGTTAGATTTCCATCGATTCGCTGTCAACGTCGTATAAATTTACTTCCGGAATATCCCTTATACACTTTTTACATAGTGATGACGGATGATGAGCCGCGTTGACGTGACTGCACGCTTTACAGCTATTGAAAAAAAAAAACTGATCTATAAATTTCAGATGTACATAGCCTATATAGATATACTTTTATATAGTCACGGAGGGGAGCACGCACGCGGAAAATATCTTGTCAGCTGAGAGTTTGTTAGGCCTTCGATGTTATCTACGAAGGACGTAATCCTGAGACAAATGTGATTATTGAAGAACGAAAGTCGAGAAACCGTGCCCGCGGTGTTGCGTTGGTATAAACTTGATTTCGTTTATGATGTTGGTAAAGTTTGTCGGGTGTTATAAAGTTGATGAAAAAAAAAAAGTCAAACACATCGTGATTATATCGTCGAGAACTATTTTTATTTGAAACAAACTGCCACTGCGAAGTGTCGAATATTCAGTTTGAAACTTTATATCGCTCAAAGCTTTCTTCAGCCACTCACCAGTGTACATCCGATGAAAAACTTTTCTTCATTTTTTATCTCGAACTTTTATCAATAAACCCACCACGTTTGACTGGTTATTGCGACTTGTGTTTGCTACTCTCCCTCGGAATATTTTATTGCATCTCGATAAACACACTGTCTACGATATACGCCAGAGATCACTGTCAATCGGATAACGGATCGGCGACGGTCTATCTTCCGTCACAGAAATCTTGCAACAACAGACATTCTAATATTTCATTCTTCAAACAGCCGTAGCTATCGATGAAACAATTTGTCCACACTAAGTCAATGACGATACTTTGTGAATTACTCGCGAATCGAAAAATAACAATTATTTTGAGTAAAAATAAAAAATAACGTCATAAACGTTATAATGGTTTTATTATCTCTGTGTGGCTTAGAATTCGCGGAACGGACCAACCGTGATAAAATAGGAACGAGCGAGAGCATTTTTATAGTTTTAGTAACCCGGCAAATTTTGCCCCGTTATAGTACGTATACGTGATTTCGAGATATTAACAAGGGGACGACTATGCGTTCAATTGTGTTATTTTCAGTGGAAACCGTAGCGATTCGTGACAATGAAATTATTGGTAGGCTATCATATTTCCCAAATCCAGATTCCTCCAAATTAACGGGTTGGGTCATTCTAGAGGCCGAAAAAATAGACTTTTTGGGGATTTATTTTCAGAAAAACTAGAAAATAAATCGAGATTACAAAATAGGGTTTTTATCGTACATATCAGTGACTGTATACACTAATTTTTTTGAAGCGATTAATTTTAAAATGGCGGCTGTGCAGCGTTTTTGCGATGACGTCTCCGTTTTTGTTGGCCGGAAACATAAGTCGGACAATTTTCAACCGATTCAATTGAAATTTTGAATATATCTTTGAAAACACATTGTCTATGGAAGTGCGTAGGATTTTTTTTTTATATTGCATAGTTCATTTGTCATTAACAATTTTCTGACGATTTTTTAAGCAAATTTTTCACTTTTCACTTTAGAAGTGCGCCGTTCGACCAAAAATCAATATGCCGAAAAAATCCTACGCACTTTCATAGATAATGTATTTTTAAAGATATGTTCAAAATTTCAAGTGAATCGGTTGAAAATTGTCTGAGTTCTGTTTCCGACCAACGAAAACGGAGACGTCATCGCAAAAATGCTCCACCGACGTCATTTTGAAATTAATCGCTTCATAAAAATCATTGTATACAGTCACTGATATGTATGATAAACATCCTATTTTGTAATCTCGATTTATTTTGTAGTTTTTCTGAAAAAAAATCCTCAAAAAAACCTATTTTTTCGGCCTCTAGAGTGGCTTTAGTCCTCAAACCGGCGTTCGTTTCCCAAAAGTTATGATGATATAACTTTGCACATATGTTGTATCGTGAGCAAGGACAACCGTAGTATCTATGCTATTTGTGATACCGGATTGAGCAATGTGTGTATTTCCGGTGAGTGCTCCATGATTTTTCGCACTGGATCGTAAAATAACTACATTGGGGAACGTTATATAGCCGATCTAATACTCATCAGGTCAAGGTCTCCGAAGGTTTGAAGTTAATTTAAGTTTTTTCGCGCGATAGTCTTGCTCATCCGATATTACGAATAACATAGATAATACGATTTTACTTGCTCGCGACACAATATATGTGCAAAGTTAATCACGGTAACTTTTGGGAAACAATGCCGCGTTGGGAAATATGAATTTGGAAATTACGAATATGGCGAATTTGGTTTCCGGAAATATGATACACGAACAAATTATTCACGCTGCACTGAAACGCGAGATAACTCGGCGCATACTTTTATTTAATCTGGAAAAATCCCATTTTTCGATCATAGAGCAGATGCATATAACGTTAAGAGTGAAAATAAAAGTTTTTAATAACTCGTATTCATAAAATTATTATAAACATTAATTGAAGTTGATATAACGTTAGTTGCAATTTTTTAAAATTAAAAAGTAGTCTTTCAACTCAAGCAATTACATATGTATAGGAGTCCTTGGGATATGACTATTTTTTAGTAGGTTTTTTTTTCTAATAAGCATGGATGAATGTCTCATGGATATTATTCTTTGTTGCTGTTGGTCCATCACGCAAGATGGTAAATAAATGATTTTGCCCTATTAGTTCCCGTATATTCAGCTTCTTAATGAGTCAGCTTCCCTCGTCGTTCGACGAGGCAAAAAGGGTCTTGCCTGGGATCACGATAAAAAAAAAACGTTCATCTCACCGAGGGCAGGAGCTATAACTTTGGTACGTGACATCGAAATGCCGTGTACGTTACAACGTATACGAAGAATCTCTACTAAGTTTGGACATCGATGAAACAAAAAATAAGTTTTTTTTGCCAAAAACATACTTATGGGCAGTCGCAGTCCACGACTTTTTGAACGGGATTCAATGCCATTGAGCCTCTTCAAGAATTCCCTATCTCCTTCAAGAATCCTCGCGCATTTTTATTTCATGGATATCCAACTCTTCTGAATGTATCTCTCTTTTTGTTTTATTATTCTCTATCGCGACAAATTGCAAAATTTGTTTTGTAACCGAGCCACTTTGCATTCAACATACGTTGTTAGTATACGTAACATTACTAAATTGCGTAATATATCTCGATCCTCATAACAACATTGACATCTTGGCTAATGTTAATCGTAATAATGTAATTAATTTTCTTATTTTTTATCTGACGACAAAATAATTCACGGTAATTGCGGCAATTTTCTTGAAAGGCATAACCTTAATCAATTAATTTCTGGTTATATTTCACCCCTATATTTCATAGGTCATTTTTTTTTAGTAAATTATTATTATTGTTTGCTCGATCTTATCTACGTGAGCATATACGGAATCATATCTCTGTATAGATTTGCATCCCTCCAAGGTAATATTAACCTGCATTTGTCCTCGAATTCACCAACTACAGTCATACAATTTTATTACTACAATAAAGCTGGAGAGTTTGTACGTTGGTATGTCTGTATGTCTTTACGTATGTATGTATGTCGTATGTTTGTATGTCTGTATGCTTTACGTATGTATGTATGTTTGTATGTTGTATGTGTGCATGTGCGTATGTTTGTATGTCTGTATGTGCGTATGTCTGTATGTCTGTATGTCTGTATGTTTGTAGGGCTGTAGGTCTGCATGTCTGTAGGTCTGTATGTCTATGACCCTATAGAGCGGCGGCGGGGCGTTGAATCGGGGGACAGTAATTTAACGCTGGTGAAACCGCGGAATATAGCTCTTCATTTACATACAATACATATGCACATTCTCTAATATTGCCGAGAAAAAAAGCGACTCGTGCATGAACGATGGCTACTTATCAACTCATCAGACTCTTATTATTGTGAATCCATTACACTATATCAACATGTTTGTGCAGACCAGCGTCAATTTGCCTTTGTTTGCTCGTGTTTCTCTCTCTATATATTATATGTGTTCGTGTAGCCCGGGTGTTACACGCCTCATTTAAACACATCAGCGCAAACACCTCAATGCAAACAGTGTCGATTGAAATGGGGCAGTTAATATATAGAACGGCGATCCGACACATTTATAATTCCATCGAGTTGGAATTCCACAAAATTATCGTAGTAAAACTTTATCAAATACGAATGCGCGTTAATGTATCTCAACGTAGTAGCAACATCGGTACCAGATACGAAGTAGTAAAAATCGTATACAGTCAGACCAAAAAAAATCTTACTACTTGGCAACTATGTGACCTTTTATTTTGTTAAATTATTGACGAAGTTTTGTTTATAAGTGTAAATATACGAAGTACTTGAGTATTGGCAGATCGTTTTGGCGATATTAATTACTTGCGGAGTCACATTAATTACTTTACATTCATTACCTACAAAACTTTGCATCGTAAATGATAATAATGAACGGAAATATTGTTCAGAATGACACAATCTACATTGTTCGATTTTTTCTCATCGATTGAAACTTTTCATTGTCACGTTTCCTATAAATAGGTGAAGCTTCCCTAATATCCCTATCAACATACGAGATAGGATAACGTCACGAGTGAATGGACATCCCATGGTATAATTAACACGTTCACGAAAATGTTAGCTATCAAGAGTGTTGATAGTTGTAAAGAGCACATCCCGCCGATTGACGATTGGCTATACGACGTAATAGATCGTAAAAGTGACGGCAGACAGCTTCCAGAATTAGCTTCGTTATTTTTCGATCCGAGCCTAAAATCACATGTAAAAAAAACACAAACAACCGCGAGGGTTACGGTGGATCACATCAGGCGTGTCACATATATCGACTGCTACCAAACAAAAAGCCTTAACCCATACGATTTAACACGTAAAATTGTGTGGATTATGCCACCTTGTTTGCTAGCAATTGATATCTTTGTTTGTTATTATTGTCTTCGAACAAGAAGACATGGGTCCCGCATTCGACGCATCGGATCGCTTCCATAATAAATTGTGTGCAACGTCGAACACTGCATAATATGCCACGTATATAAAAAGATAACCCTCCGATATCACGATTCCATTTCAACAAAATACAACATACATACAACAAAGGACATACACATACAACAACAAAGGAAACCCTATACAGAAATACCCACCCATTCAAATGGCCAATTTACAATTATATATCGAAAACTTCATTATCGCAACAATGAAGCTCCGAAAATTCTATCAGAATAACCTGACCGAGCAAGTCTACCTTGTTGAAATAGTTTCAAGAATTACTGACGTCTACGAACATTCGCGAACTGACAACGCAAACCATCGAAACCCACAACTCAAGACGGTTGAACGTAAATTTCCCGTAGGAAAATCAATATCGTGTTTGGCGAAAATTTATTTGGGGCATACCAATTAGTTGCCATTCACTTGGCACATTCAATACGTCAATAGACATTTCCATTATTTCGTACGAATATTCTCGCGCGAATAAAGTTCCACGCGATGGGAATATTTCGCAAACTTTGACACTACGTGGTACGTAGTACAACAACGAGGAATAACTACACACCGTTGAATCGATAAATTTCCATCAAATAGAAATGAAGCGACAATGAAGATTCGCGTGACCACTCGCAAATATTATTCACATCAATGTCTCTGCAGATTTACTGCATTTATCGATCTGTGCGAGATGTTTACCAGTCGCGCATTCATCGTCGTTAAACGACAAGTATCGTGAGTTAGAAAGATTTCATTTGTCGTTCAATGAAATCTTTCATATACTCAGTTTTTGGTGTTTAAAATCAAGTAGCGACGCAGTAGAGGCACAGTAATCTCTGATATCGTAAACGGTCTAAAAGCACCTCAAACAATTTCTAATAGCCCTCCCCATGTTTCCATGTTGAACATTTCAATTTCTCGTCGTAATTCGTCATTTGTCAAACATACACGGAGTGATACTCAATACTTTTAATCCTCTATAAGTCTTAATATAAAATTTTCAGCTCACCGAAGGATGCGCACCGTTACCAATTACCTATTGGTGAATCTATCGGTGGCGGACTTGATGATGTCATTGCTCAACTGCGTTTTCAATTTCATCTTTATGCTCGACTCCAGTTGGCCATTCGGTGTCGTTTACTGCACCGTCAACAATTTCGTGGCTAACGTCACCGTAGCATCGAGCGTCTTTACTCTCGTCGTTATATCGTTTGACAGGTCAGTTCTTTTAATTTTTTCATTCAGTCAAAAATTCATTGTTTCCCAACACGAACAAGATAATCTAGATTGAATTGGTACTTTTGTTGTGCAAGACAATCGCAAGTCTATCATCACGATTAGTTTGTAAAATCCAAGAATGCGCTACCTTTCATCAATTATTACCGGGCGAAAGTGTAGAAATCTCGGAAATCAGTTCGTATCGTCGGCTCAACTTCAAAGACCAATTGGTCTACCGCTGTGCGCGAGTCGGCAGCAGAACTTCCCAAAGGACCATGGTCTTTTCGTGTTCGTCGGAATTCACGCGGAATATCGCCGGAGCGATAATACTTTGTTCACTTTCTTAAACAATTGGTGACCCGTCGTCTCAAAGGCGAGATTCAACAACAATGAGATCTAAAGTTTCTCTATTGTGCATACAAACTTTACATCCATTCCTATCTCTCCACAAATTCTCTACTACTTTGCTTCTCTCAAACACTCTTCTAAGAGTGTCAAATAAAAAATAAAAAAACTTCTCATTTTCCTCGACTAATTAGAAGAGAAGATTATTCGATTACCAAGGGAATAAAGGATTTACGGTCTGTAGCACAAGGGGAAATAAAACGTGCATTCGTCTGGCTTGAAAGTCGTGCTCTGCACTAGATACGTCACTGCTGGTCGTGTAGAATCTCACGTTTAATTCTTCTTCTTTTACTCCTCCGTACACAAAACGATTCTCTCGTAGATACTCTCGTTGCGGTGTCGCCGTTACTGAAAAACAATTTCCGTTTCACGAAAATGCCCGCCATCACAAGCGACAGTCTACTTGACAAATGATACACCAGAGTAGACTGGTTTTCAACTGAATAATTCGGAAATACTTGGTAAAAGAGAAAGAAAGAGAACAAATGGGAAAATAAATAAAAGTCGCGCGTTGCAGTCCAGCTCAAGTCATTTAACGAGTAACGAAGTATCCTTTCCGCTTTGCGTTTATTTCTTTGATATGGAAACGGCGGTGCTTGCGAGGACTCGTCTTCATATGTTACAGATTTGAGAATCAAAAAGAACGAAGGATCATGAACTAGTACAGACAAGGATGAGTGTAATAAAGTTCAGTTCTTTGTAACTCAGTCGTGTTGGCATCGACTGATCGGTGAAGTTAAGAGGAACGGGGAACCCCGAATAAAAAAACTCTTCGGAAACGTGTTTTTTTATTCGTCAAATAAAAATCATTTCGAAAATTTCAAACGAAAAAATGCTCAAAAACCAGCAAATATTCAGATCGATGTATAAAAATTGTACGTAAGCTTCGAATTTATTTGTATTTGTGTTAATTTTTAAAAAATGACACTCGTCCTAACATTTTTCTAAATTCTATCTGCATATTATTTAATACGATTATAGGATCATTTCGAACAACCAGTCGTTTGGAATTATGGTGGCGATTTTTTTTTTTTCAGCAAGTTCAAATGAACCTACTACTTAAAGACTTTTTGCCGTTAATCTCATCAATCGTGCCTCAGGTGATTCGGATCCGAAAAAAACTGAGGGAAGCAGAAAAAAAAGTTTCCGTACGTTCTATCGGTTTAAAAGTAAATGGAGGCGCGTGACTTTCCAATATCGTGCGTAATGGCGGTGGTAAATGGTCAGTTTAATTAATATAAATAGTTATACACTGAACCATATAATATATCCGTTCGAAATTCGTTAGTTGGCTGCGAAAATTCACCAACAGATGTTAACTGGCGTTCCCACGGTTAAAAGTGCAACGTCTTCTCCATTCCGATTTACAGTGGGTCGAAAAAGTATTCATACACCTTGTTTTTTTGCGATAACTTTATAGACATAAGCGATACGCAAAGAAAGCCAATTTTACATCAGGTGCAGAGATAAACTGCAAATGGAGAATTTTTTCCCAGGAATAATAGAAGAATTATGCCAAAAAAACGAAAATTTTCGGGCAAAAAAAGTATTCATACACTTACGATTATAGTGAAAACTTACATCATCATAGTTGTTAATTATAACTAATATTTGGTGTGCATCCCTTTTGCTTCAATTATCGCCTCGAGTCTCTTAGGCATGGATTCTACTAGCTTTTGCGTTGTCTCATTTGCTATTTTCGTCCATTCTTCTAAAAGCACTCTATGAAGATCGGATTTGTTTGTTATTTTTCTTTTTCTAATTTCTACATCCACCAAGTGCCATAAATTTTCAATAGGATTAATGTCCGGAGATTGTGGTGGTGTAATCAATTGTTTTCGGACATTATAGAGTAACCATTCCCTCATTTTCATAGCAGTATGTTTCGGGTCGTTATCTTGTTGGAAGTAGAAATTTCCATCCAGGCCCATTTTACCTACACTTGCTTTGAAATTGCTGCGCAACACGTCGATATACTTCTGGGCATTCATTGTACCATCTATAAAAGCCAGATTACCAACGCCATAATATCCCATACAGCCCCAAACCATGACGCTTTCTCCGCCGTGCTTTACAGTCGGTATTAAATTTTTCTGCTGCAGCTCGGTATTTGGTTTCCGCCAGACGAATTTTTTTCCATCGTACCCGAAAATGTCAAACTTCGATTCATCCGAGAATACGACACGTTTCCAAAATTCTATAGATTTTTTTACGTAGGTTTGTGCGAAACCTAAACGTTTTTCTCGATTTATATTATTAATTAATGGTTTTTTGCGGGCAGTTCTGCCGTACATTTGGGCAGAATGCAAAACGTTTCGAATAGTCTGGGGACACACGCTCTTCCCCGATGTTGACGCGACGTCATTCGCTAAACTGCGAGCACTTGTGAACGGTTTTTTTGTAGCCTCTGTAACAATACTTCGAAGCTCTCGTACCGTTAGTATTCTCGGTCGACCGGTTCGTGGCTTACTTTCTCTGCTGTTTGTTCTTTCGTATTTTTTTATCATATATTGCACTGTTGCGAAACTTAGATTTAGTTCTTCACTAATTTTTCGATAACTTTCACCGCGTTTCCGAAGAAAAATCACTCTATCTGTCATGGATATTGATATTTCGCTTTTCTTTGCCATCATGTCTGTTCAGAGCTTCAAGATCTACTACCGCATGGAATAGGTCAAAACCATTGTGTAAACGAAGACTTGTTTACATTGTACGCAGAGGTCAGACCGTCCGTGAGTGAATATCGAGGTTTAGCAGCTCAATCGTAAGTGTACGAATACTTTTTTGTCCCGAACATTTTCGTTTTTTTTGCATAATTCTTCTAATATTCCTGGGAAGAAATTCTCCATTTGCAGTTTATCTCTGTACCTGATGTACTATTAAATAAAATTGGCTTTCTTTGCGTATCGCTTATGTCTATAAAGTTATCGCAAAATAACAAGGTGTATGAATACTTTTTCGACCCACTGTATATAAACCGGGCAATATAACTCCAAAAGTGTCTGGAGTGACTTTACAAATTTTAAACATTGTACCTACATTTCCGTTGCTTGTTTATAACTAGGAATATTGAGGGTATGGCAAGCGATACGAACGACGGCCGAGTGTTCGCTTCGGCACTTCTCATAAAATATTGATCGAGGGAAAACACGAGTAATACTCGGTCCGATTAATCCGTTACCGCGGTTAATTTATGCGCACGCTTCAACTGTGGTTGGGCTACCGGTCCGGCTGGTCGTTCGTACAATTCCCGAAGCCACGGTGTTTATAATATAATAATCATCATTAATACGACAACTGTGGTTAAATGCCGTAACCGCGAAATAGAGTGGAGTGTTACGGTTGTATCTGTTTTTATTGTCGCAATGAATTTCAAAATCAAATACCCTATGTAAAACCATGCAGTTAATTAGCAAGTTCACTAACAAAGTTTGTATAGTGCGACTGAGACTACTGCTCACAGGTATATTAACGAAGTCCTAAACGAGCTTCCTATGTGTACACAATGTAGAAAGGGCAGCAGTAGACACCCGGACGGTATTCGGCTTCGGCCATCTTCTAAATTGAAAACGACATCGGTCAATATTGAAATTGGTGATCGTATAACCGTGCACACCGATCACTCAATGAGAAGCAATTTTTCCAAATTCCCAATGATAAGACAACTGAAATAACAGTAAAATATAGCCACCTGTATCCACTGAAAGAATAACCCTCTGCTTTATGTTGTTGTTATAATATCCATTTTGGCACGATTAAAAAAAAATGTCCTTGGTCATAATCATTTTTATTGCAATTCCACTCAGACTCCAGTACATCGACCCACGAGGTTGCAAATAAAAAAAACAATACGTCGAGACGGACACCAGCGAAATCCTAAACTCTTAATTATTACCCTTCGGAGGAAAGCTCGCGAGAAGTTACCCTTCCCAATGTATCCTTCACTCGGTCAATTTAATATTTCACCCCCATCCCACACTCTCAATAGAAACTTTCGAAGCAATGTTTTAACAATCATTTAATAAATATAATGAACCGCGTGGGATATACTCGCGAAGCCACTTTCCCCACTAAAAGTTACCGCGGCTAGGGTGGAGCTTGCAGGTTTTAATGCACTGTAACGATCCGATATTCTGTTTCGCAACTTTTCATTATTATTTAGTTCGTATGGGTCTATGTAATCCTGCTTCTGCACGTTGAAAACAATTCGAAGAATTAATGGTCCGTTAGAAAATTTCTTACGCATTTAGAGTTAGTTTCACTCGTGAAATTAATTCACGAACTCATCCTATTTACAATTAGAGAATGCATTTTGGATCATCCCGATGTCTCAATTATTGTAGCCTTGAAAACAGGTTGAAAATCGGCGAATAAAATGAGAAGCGAAAATTCGCAAATATCGATAGTCCAACTTTGAAAATCTATGAAAAATCGAAAAAAAATCGTAGCTCAATAAACGAAGCGGCATTTTGAAGGTTGAACGGTTACGAACCGAATGAACACAGAGCGGGGTTCCAACTCCATCGGGAAGCAACGTCACAGCGATTTTAGTGAAACCACTTCTGTTTGGCCGAAATGCAGAAAAATTTTGAATTTTTTAATTTTCTTTTAGGACGCTATATCGATGTATTTTGACTCGCTGTTTCCTAATTCAGTAGCCGTTTTCTTGAGAAACTCAAAATTTCGTCGAAAATCGTCCAAAAAGTGATTTTTATCGATTTTCCGCTTTTTCACATTGATTTTGTGATTTTTCGGCAAAAACTCGGTGCTATTCGTAATCAGCGGAAATTTTCAGATCGATGTGTAAGTTTTCAATGTATGGTGCCAGAAGTAGATATTCAAGGGTGTTTCAACCCCTTAAAATATATTTTTTTTTCATTATCTGGTGGGTTCTTTATTCTTTCGTGTAAGAAACATTTTAATTTTTGTTTCATCAAAATTAATTCACTGCTTGTATGTGAAACTGCAAAATCGCCCCTTGACCTGTGCAACTTTAGGGGGTGGTTTTACCCCTTGAAACCGTTTTTCCGCCGATAAAAAAAAATACGTGTCGCTTAGTTTTTAATGCTCTATAACATACATGAGTTTCAACAAAATCGGAGGGGGACACCTCGGGTACTTTTCTTGTTAGTTCGTCCCAGTTTCATCAATGAGCCTCAGTATCGTTAACGCACCTCCTCATTTCCCGTGTTATCAATGATTTTCCATTATTTTAATGATCTACCGTCATTGTTTATAATTTTTAGATGAAGCGGCCATAGCTGGCGTATGGTGGCGTATGGTGGCGTATGGTGGCGTATTATAAAGATTCACTTCTCGAAAAGCGCGCAGGTTAATTTATAAAATATCCGCACAAATTCTCTTCACGTTTGTTACCTCCAAAGAGCATCCGGTTTGAATTTACCTAACTGCCGTCTCGAATGCGGTACATTAGAGTTATAAAATGCATAATTTTGACTCAAGCGTGAACAAAAGGGGTAGATTAAGCCAGAAACTTAACGGCGCAACATTCAGCTACATTTTCTATTGCTCTTCTTTGCGGTTCATGAATATATACACACCTGAACTGCACTTAAGTTTGTATACAAAAATTTTACTTCGCTGCAGTACTTTCGTCGATTTACGACATTGGCTTAAATAATATGTTATCGTCAGGGTTGAAAAGCTTCCGAAAGTTCGCGTAAAAGTATCAACTTCCTCACGCTCTTGCGAAACATTCAGCATACGTACACCCAGACTGTGTATATACATTATGCAGTTGGTCATCCATTTTTGTAGGGTTCCCCTGTTCTTCTCGATACGCAGTTTGATCGAGCACATTTTCGACAAAAACATCTGTTGTCCCAAATAAATTTCACATTATCACGGAACGAACGTGACCAAAACTACCCTCTGACTGAATCTCTGTCCAATTTATTGTGTGTGATATTCTTTGCCGTGCTTGTTTGCCGTGCCTTTTTCCGCATCTCGAATAATATCTCTACATCTCGTTTGATATCACTATACGCTTTTCAGGATTGAAACAAAAAACGAACCCCCTATACAAGCCCACGAATGGTTTATAGTATAACACATACATCGACTAAAAAAATTATATTTCGAATCAGAAGATTGATCGACTTCAATACCCCTCTGCTCATGTAAAATTCACATAATATTTTCGCAAAATTCCGCCGTTGGATTATGCAGAGGATACTGCGTTAAAAAAATATCGATAAAGGTTATTTTTACCGTATGGTACGTGAGTATCGCATAGAGGATTTTCCGATCTACACGTCTCTTCAATGTACGACCATGAACGTTTCTTTTATCGGGTATTCTATCGCGCAAAAGCTATTTTACACATATAACTATACTCATTATCTAGTTGTCGAAAAAAAAAAAAAAAAAATTGAATGCGATATAACTTTGCGTGATAATTGATCTTTGTGAAGAAATTTTCTATCGTTAATACCGTAAAGAAAATGTACGAATTGCTAATTCGTTTATTACATGCGAAAATAATTAAGGGGGGAAATAGGGTTAGGACAGCGAGGTCTCAATGATTTTCATGAATTTTTTTATAGTATTAAAAATGAATATAATTTATTGAAACTTTGAGAATATTTTATACATATATTTAAGTATATACTATACAATTTTTATACATATATTTAAGTATATACTATACAATTTTTATACATATATTTAGGTATATATTATAAAATATTACCGACCCCATATTGCAGGTCACAATCAGACTCAGCATTTTGCGTACATTCTGGAAGCCGCTATTTTCATCTGAAATCAAACGAGGTTGGAATTTACTTTTATTATATGTCTCTCTTCTATATGAACCTAAATGCTCTCGAAAAAATAGAAAATTGAATTTTTTACAGGGGTCAAAACAAAAAAGCATGATTTTTTGCCATTTTTTACAACTTTATTTGCAAAAAAAAAGTTATTTTAAATAATGATAAAATTTCGATTTTAGGTTCATACAGAGCGCAATACTATGAAGAAAGTAACTGCCAATTTTCAAAACGATTGGTTGAAAACTTTTCAAACTAGCGTGTACGCAAGTTCAAAAATAGTCCTTTTCAGAAAAACGCGTTTGAAAAAATAGTACCAAGAGGAACAAGCAATATGTGGTCGCTAATATTTTATAGTATATACTTAAATATATGTATAAAAATTTTATAGTATATACTCAAATATATGTATAAAATATTCTGAAAGTTTCAATAAATTATATTCATTTTTAATACTATAAAAAAATTCATGAAAATCATTCATGAGATAACGCTGTCCTAACCCTATTTTTCCCGTTAACGGCTTATAACAATAGAACGAGTCGGAATTTTCATTTAAAATTTTGGGAACATTTTTCAATAGTTTTGCTAACAATTTATGAAATTAAAAAAAATCGTTTTTTTGAACCGTCTAACCCTATTTCCTCCCTTAAACGATAATTCGTTCAATAACGAATCGTAAACGTTCACAAGGACAAAGCTCTCTTTTTATAGATTGTGATTTGTTTAGATAATTGTTTATCGTGAGAATTATTTATTATTCGACCAGATTGGGGCACCGTCTGCTAGAAAAGGGTCCCAACAAATTGCTAGACAAAGAAGAAGTCACCTTACTGTTGGTGTATCGCGTAAAGACTTGGAATTCTGCCGTTATATGAGAACTGGGATACGGAGTGAGGGCTCTTATGATGTAAAATAAGTGACGTTGCTCGATTTCTGGGAACTACTTAAAATAACTGACGCTCGACTGTGGTACTTGTTCCCCGGACATTTCAATATTTCAACCGTGAAAAGCACGACGTGGAAATACGTCTCAAAATTCATGGAAGAATATGAGAATGGTGTTTTCTCGTTTCAGTCGTCCACCTGACTGAATACCGTTGCTATCACATCCTTCAAAGGACACCTCTTTGAACACTTTTGTTGAGGCTACAGTGGCATGACCTTTTTCCGTCATTTATTTATTCGTTTTTCTCTTTCCACCCGTTATATTGACCCCGTCATCTTGAATTATCATTCAAATTAATTTTTATCGGTCCACATCGTCAAGTTGGATGTTAAAGTAAAGTATGTCTTGTCTCTGCTTTTCGTAACTACCGAAAAAAGATTTTTCGAATTTTCACGCACGTCAGTAATGAAAAAAGTTTTTGGCGCAAACAGCTGTCGAGATCCACTCGATTTAGATGCCCTCCATCGTTGTAGCACTTGCGCTGCGAACCTTTTTCTTCGACTCTGCGAACGTCGGTTTTTTTTTTTGTTTCGGGGTTTTTTTTTTATGGTGGCTATCGAATCCAAAGGTCATGCCCGCGCACAGGGTGCGTTTATATCTCGTCCAGAGAAAAAGGGAATTTTGCTCTTTCACAAGCCCAATGCCCTGTGGAATCGTAAAGAATGTAAATAATACCCACAGTGGGAGATACAACTGTGTTTCATCCTCGACACAATTTACACCATAACGTAAGAACTTTTCTTTTTTTATTCGTTGTGTTACGATTGCCTCGTTTCCAAAATGAATGTTGTTAAAAGTTGAAATTTCATCGTACGAACTTTGCGTGCGAATTTTCGCGGTTGCGAATCCGTTAATATCATCTATGGATTTTAATAAATTATTGAAAACCATACGTTGACCGATATAAAATATGGATTCTCTGTTGAAAGTAGAAGGGTATAGAGTCGAGGGGGTATACATCCTCGATTTAAGGGAGAGAAGGGCAGAGAGTAAACCTCTGTTCAATACATCAAACTTCGATAGTATCGATCGACGAAAATTATTGCGCCTATCGACGGAGAATGTAGTGACATTGAAATATCTAACGGGCAGGTGATGGATAGAGAGGTTGCATTACATATCGCAGGAAGCTATTTTTTTTGCCTTCCAGCACTGCTTGATGAAGTCGGAGCTTTGTATTTTCCACCGGATTACAAATGAATATTGAATCCCGAATTTTTATACAAAACGAACAAAGCCGAAAAAAAGCAATACTACTTTACATCAGTTACATTAAGAAAATGGAAAAACCAGAATAAAGTAGATGAGATGAAATAAGAGTGCCAGTATCCACTTTTCTCATTGGTTACATGTCCAAATAAAGTTCTGTAATAAAAAATCGGTAACTCTGATATTACTTTCTCTTGAGACAGTTGGTTTGACAAATCCGGATGAAAAATACAGACCCTGATAAAGTCGATGATAGAGTGTCATCATATATACGAGTGATTGGACATCAGATTAGTTGAAATTGGCGAGAGAATGCTTTTGAGGAATAAACAAAGAGATAACAACGTGTCATGACGTCCAGAAACTTTTTAAGGTAGTAGTCTGGTAACTTAAGCCGGTTTTCATGTCTTTTTTGGAGGGCGTTTTTTTGTAGGAAAATAAAAATGAATCGATTTGGATATTTAGGATGTTTTTATTTACATATTAAAGATAGAAAAAAAAATTTGTTTGAAAAAATTTAATAGTTTATTATTATTATTATTATTGATCGAAGTTGGCACCTCGAAAAAAAAGCGCATGGGTGGCTCCGGTGATTTTGGCTCTTGATGTTATCTGAAATCAAAAATTCTTGATAATTCTTAATCTATAGACATGTCATTCTAGTCGGAACTACTGAAGTTAAATTTCATAGATAAATAACAAAATGGCGGACTTTGGAAAAAACTTTCTTCAAAAGTCCGCCATTTTGTTATTTATCCATGAAATTCAACTTCAATAGTTCCGACCAGAATGACATGTCTATAGAAATAAAAAATTCTTGATAATTCTTAATCTATAGACATGTCATTCTGGTCGGAACTACTGAAGTTAAATTTCATGGATAAATAACAAAATGGCGGACTTTGGAAAAAAAAAACTTTTTTCCAATGTGTTATCTGAAATAAAAAATTCTTGATAATTCTTAATCTGTAGTCATGTCATTCTGGTCGGAACTACTGAAGTTAAATTTCATGGATAAATAACAAAATGGCGGACTTTGGAAAAAAAAACTTTTTTCCAAAGTCCGCCAATTTGTTATTTATCCATGAAATTTAACTTCAGTAGTTCCGACCAGAATGAATTCATGGATAAATAACAAAATGGCGGACTTTGGAAAAAAAAACTTTTTTCCAAAGTCCGCCCAATTTGTTATTTATCCATGCAATTTAACTTCAGTAGTTCCGACCAGAATGGCATGTCTACAAATTAAGAATTATCAAGAATTTTTGATTTCAGATAACATCAAGAGCCAAAATCACCGGGGCCACCCACGCGCTTTTTTTCGAGGTGCCAACTTCGATCAATAATAATAATAATAAACTATTACATTTTTTCAAACAAATTTTTGTTTGTATCTTTAATATGTAAATAAAAACATCCTAAATATCCCAAAACGATTCGTTTTTATTTTCCTACAAAAAAATGCCCTCCAAAAAAGACATGAAAATCGACTTAAGTGACCAGACTACTACCTTAAAGAAGATCAACCAATATCAGAACCGCGTTAGCGTTCTTCTCGTCTCTTCCCATCCACTGACGGAAGAAGTCACCGTTGTAAATGGAATTACCGTGATTATAATGCACTCAACTATCAGAAGATTGATGAATGCGCATTTCTCGACGATGTCAACGACGAACGATGGGCAAAAAACTATAAATCATATTTTATATCTGGGCTTTTATTTTCGCAGCATTAGTCTCTGGCATTGTACAAAAATTACGTAAACTAGAACTGTACAGTATCGGGGGAGGAAAAAATATGTACATCAAAACATATTCAAAGCTACGCCCACGATGGAACATTTATGTCGCGACGATATAAATGGAATAAACGTTTTATATAAAAAACGTTTTATGAATAATATTGATACACCAACGGTAGAGGTAATGGGTTCGGAAAAGATATACGCTTCCGGAATGTATTCCTCAAGTTGATATCTCTTAAAGACTTCCCAGTTTCGTGATGTACCATCGAGACGATTGGTGGGAGTTTCCATCGTTACGTTTGGTCAGGGTGGAGGAAATCCATAAGGCTTTACGCGAGGTCTTGTTATTTTTTTTTTTTTTTGGTGTCACAAACGAAATTTAAAATTCCATCGCAATAAAACGACTGCTCGTTTGTGTGTGCTCTTATCGTATGAATGAGCGTGCGATATTTGAGACGAAAACGAGGATGGAATCATTCAAAGAAATAATACGCTTGATGGGATTATTTTTAACAATCGTGAGCTACGATACGTTTTATCGAAAACGATTGAGTCTCATTAATTTGTTGTTATAAAATCCAGCGAGATGACCATATTCCCTGCTCACGAATGACGCTTTGTTATCCCAGTATTTAATTCAATTTGTCTCAGGACCGATTGTTTCACCTCTCGGTAAAATTGATCCTGCGCATAACCCTATACTTTATCATTCGTTAACCTTTGGATGAATTTTACCGCGCGGTGAAACAACCGGTCCTTAGTATTAACCCGAAAAATAATAGAACTAGGGTCTTTTAGTCAACCACCGAAGTTTTTGAGAATTACGGCATTGAATTTTTGTTTTCATGTTAATTTTTTTATTATTGCCTAACAATTAATAATGCACACGAATTTTCAAATGTTATCGTTGCAGGTACATGGCGATAATGCGACCCCTCAAGCATCACATGTCACGCAGAAGAACCATAGCCGCTCTAGTTTTAATATGGTTAGCATCCGGACTGTTGGCAATGCCCTGCCTACTTTATTCCACGACAATGACCAGAAGGTAAGTTCTGTCTAGCCGTTCCATATTAATCTTGGATGAGCACCTTGCCATTGTTACTTTCTAAAATAGTGACTTTTCTTATTTATAAAAGTGACTTGACGTCAGATTCAACTTAAGGAGTAACACCACTCTAGGATTTTGGGAAATTTTTTTTTTTTCATACTTCAATTTGTGTTAAATAAACTCTCTGAAAAGAAATCCTATAACTTTTTTTCATACGCCCAAAATAAATCGTCAAAGTTGGAGCGTTTTTTCATACCAATAGACTAGTTTTTACCCTCAATTTGTATTGTCCCGGCAATATGTCGAAGAATCCTTTCTTTATCACGTATGAATTTACAATATCGAGGGTGTCCCAAAACTAGCACGTCAGCGTGACACAGGGGTTATAGATTGGCTCCGCACTTATCAGAATAAACAAATATGACCTCAGTAAAAGCCTCATAGTTTTCGAGAAAAATTGTTATTTTTTATTTTTTCGAAAAATCGCTACCTAGTACTTGTTATTCCGCTACCATTGCTATGAAAATTCAAATCGTAAGCGAAACAAAGTCCAAATTCACACCAATTCCTAAAGTGAGCAGAAACACAAACGAAAACAGCGAGATAACAAAAATAACGATTGTCCGAAAAATTAAAAAAGATAATTTTTTCTGAAAATCGCTACTCTTCTTATCTCGCTGTTTTCGTTTGTGTTTCTGACCGCATTAGGACTTGATATGAATTTGGACTTTGATTTGCTTACGATTCAGACTTTCATAGCAATGGTAGAAAAAAAACAAGTGGTGGGTAGCGATTTTCCGAGAAATCCAAAAAAGACGATTTTTCTCGAAAACCACGAGCCTTTTACTGAGGTCATACGAGGTCTGTTCAAAAAGTATCGCGAATTTTGAATTTCCGCGGGCTACGTATATTCGATTTTCGATTTTTTTGTGGCGTTAAGTTGGTACTCATATCCCTCACTCGTGCTTAAAAAATCGGCCATTTTGAATGTTTAGTTAATTGTTGACAGCTGTTTTGGTTAGACGTTTTTTGGCGTGTCTTCGATTTTTGCATATTCGAAAAAAGCAGCTTTCATTGCGATGATTGAGCTTTGGTTTCCACGTCATAACCATAAACCCATGATTCGTCACCAGTTATGACCCTCTGGAGCAAATTTGGGTCGTCGCGGACCGAGTTCAACAGCTCCTTAGCAATGTTAACGCGACACTGTTTTTGTTCGAAATTGAGCAATTTTGGCACGAATTTCGCGGCGACCCGTCTCATGCCCAAATCATTGGTAAAAATCGAATAGCACCAGCCAATCGATATGTTTAGTTCCTCAGCAACTTCTCTAACGGTGATTCGACGATTGGCCAATATGATTTTCTTCGTTTCATCAATGTTTTCGTCCGTTGTTGATGTGCTCGGGCGTCCGGAACCCATTTCGTTGTTGGCATCTTCTCGGCCCTCTAAGAACATTTTGTACCACCGATAAACGTTGCTTTGGTCTAAGGTATCTTCACCATATGCCACAGTCAACATTCGGAATGCGTCCGCGCACTTAATTTTGTTTTTCACACAAAATTTGATACAGATTCTTTGATCCATTCTTTGGAATAGGCAAAAATCGAAGAGAAGCCTAAACACGTCTAGCCAAAACAGCTGTCAACAATTAACTAAACATTCAGAATGGCCGATTTTTTCAGCATAAGTGAGGGACATGAGTACCAACCTAACGCCACAAAAAATCGAAAATCGAATATACGTAGCCCGCGGAAATTCAAAATTCGCGATACTTTTTGAACAGACCTCGTATGTGTTTATTCTGATGGGTCCGGAGTCAATCTAACCCCCGTGTCACTCTGACGTGCTAGTTTTGGGACACCCTGTATATAACTAACAGAGGTAATTCGTATTTGCGTTGTGATAATGATCATTAAAAAAATATACGTTATAAATGAAATATTTTTATATTAATGCTTTCATTCTAAATACATTTACGTGCGGATGTTATAAACACATAACAACTGAAAATACTTTCACGCTGGTAACGTTACGTGACCAAGCGTTCCGCAATGTTTTTTCATCGAAACTGCGAAAAATCTATGACGACTCTGCTGAAAGATAATATGTCAATAGAATGTGTCAGATTGATAGGTAAAAAATGTGTATATTATCAATTTCCAGAATATTGTTTATTTGACCGATATCAAACTGGTACGCGAGATTTTTGACGCGTGTGGTGAAACTCGTGACATATATGCATGTATCAATTTTTTTTTCCGTTATCAACAGCTCCAACGGGAGGATGCGAGAACACCACAAGGATATAACTTTTTTTTATCACTCTATACAGCTCGCAGCAATATTCCCTCACTGTTCAATTTTAACGTACCGAGAGCGCGTTATTTCAACCCTTGCGATCGTATATGCTGTTAATTAACGAAAAAATATTTAATTTCACGCGAATGGTGTACAAAGCTGTTGATCAATAATAAATCCCTTTGTGCCTTATTATTGAAAATGAATGATGGGTAAAGCAAAAAGGATGTTGCATCAGTCGTTTCGATGATTAAATTACTGTGTTTAATAATTTATTTATTTGCGTATTCCAATATAAACTCTTGCAGCTTTTTACGTATGTCCCCTCCCAATTTCGCCTCCTATCACTCCTTGCTTTTTAGCTACACTGTATCGGCATTCGCCGTGGACACGGGGAAACTGTGGAAAACACGTGCCGATACAGACGGCTTTTTTCAAATTTTTACTGAGTTTCAGTTGTATTACCATCAGCAAGTCGAGATAACTGCCTCTCGCTCAATAATTGACGTGGAAGCCAGTACTAAGCCGTCACCCATCCCAGTATTGATCGTGGGCAATACTGCTTAACAGATCGCTAAAACCGCGTAACGACAACGCATCCACTATTGTCGATTTACTATATTCAACATTTCCCTTTATTTCTCATTATTATTCTACATATAAAATACTCGTTGACGTAAGAAAACACATTGCTTTGTTATTTCGGCAAACAATGTACGATAAACGTTGGAAATTCGTTGAACGAAACAGTCGTGCGGCAGACAAAGTGTAATGGTGCTCGCCCCATACTCTGGGATATCCTGAACATTGCGGACACCCTTCAATCGTAATTTATTAAATTCATAAAACACGAAATTGTTTGCCAATGACCCCAGAAATAAATTACAGATGATTTCTTTTTTTTTTTGCGATAGCACAGTGGCTTGGCAATTCCATAAATTCGAATATTATATACGTATTTGAAGTATATTATTATAATTATTTCATAAACTAATGGCGTGCTTTCGTGACTTTGACAGGTACTCGAACGGAAAATCGCGCATCATTTGTTATGTCTTGTGGCCGGACGGTGATTATCTTAACAGTAGAACCGAGTACATGTGAGTAACGCTATCGGATCCGACACAACTAAAATACATATATACTTCATATATCGAAGACTTCCCGTGATTATTTCTTTACAAATTGTCCCTCACATCATTTCCACACTTTATATAACGACCATTCTCGTAAATTCCGCGGAATACGCCACGAGCATATGTTTTTCCGTAACATTGATTTCTGTATCAAATAGTGAATTCTCGTTATCCTCGTATATAATATATTTGTCGCGAAAAAATATGGTTTTGATTTAAAATTTTGTTCAAACGACGCTTTGTACATAGAGGAGGGTATGAACGAAAATTCCCGCTCCCACCTACACGATACGTCTACTCATGAAGTATGATGACAATATTTCCACGAAATTTTGCCGTCAGCCCATATGTTACGACAGTTTCACGCCGACATTACACCTTTCGGATAGTTCGTACAAGCTTGTTGCATGACATTCAGAATATATGCGATATCTGGTTTGGCGACCGGGATGAAAAGTAACATGGCCAAAGACAGGAATGTCCTGCAACTATGCGTTAGCGACAGTAAACTAGGTGTAAAGTTAGATTGGCGAAAATAAAGTAGAAATATGATTGGCGATAGAGGTTCGAGATAGCAGTATTATCGACACGCGATATGTGGAATTGCCACTTTTTTAAAGAAATTTTACAGGAATCCAGATTATTTTTACTATGGAAATGTTTGCTTAGAATGCAAGAACATAAAATCGTTGGTTGCATGTTGATTTTAATTGCTTACAACTGAGACTTGTCTGTCCCGTTACAAAAACATCCCTGCATCGGTGTCGAAAGTAAGAAATGTATTCCTCCATTAAGGGTGAACACCACTGTGACCGCCTGTTTTTTTTTCACATTTTTCAAGAATTTTTTTTTGTGGGAAAAAAAAAAGATATTCGAAAAATTTTTTTGGGTTTTGTTCCTTGTTTATTAATGTATCAAAAAACATTTTTTTCACATTTTTCACGCCGCATGGTGGCGCTGGGGAAGCTCTCGCGTCAGGTGCTGTCATCTCCGCGGCACGCAGCAGAGCTCTCTTCAACGTCGATCTGAAAAAAAATACCGAGTGTTTTCGTTAATAATGTGATATTTTGTAGAAAAGTACATAGGGATTTGGAAAAATATTGTTTTAAAAAAAATAGGCACGCCTTTGAAAATAACTTTAATTTCAAAGGCGTGCCTATTTTTTTTAAAACAATATTTTTCCAAATCCCTATGTACTTCTCTTCAAAATATCATATTATTAACGAAAACACTCGGTATTTTTTTTCAGATCGACGTTGAAGAGAGTTCTGCTGCGTGCCGCGGAGATGACAGCACCTGACGTGAGAGCTTCCCCAGCGCCACCATGCGGCGTGAAAAATGTGAAAAAAATGTTTTTTGATACATTAATAAACAAGGAACAAAACCCAAAAAATTTTTTTAAATATCTCTTTTTTTCCCACAAAAAAAAATTCTTGAAAAATGTGAAAAAAAACAGGGGGTCACAGTGGTGTTCACCCTTAAAACGAGTAGTGATACAGTAAGCAAATGACTAAGAGAACAGCTACGATCTCTGAATCATTCTGAAGGTAAGGAATGATGTTATAGTTAACGAATTTACGAGGTCCGTTCAAAAAATATCGCGAATTTTGAATTTCCGCGGGCTACGTATATTCGATTTTCGATTCTTCAGTGGCGTTAGGTTGGTACTCGTGTCTCTCACTTATGCTGAAAAAATCGGCCATTTTGAATGTTCACTTAATTGTTGACAGCTGTTTTGGTTAGACGCGTTTTGGTTTGTCTTCGATTTTTGCGTATTCCAAAAAATGAATCAAAGAATCTGTATCAAATTTTGTGTGAAAAACAAAATTAAGTGGACGGACGCATTTCAAATGTTGACTGTGGCATATGGTGAAGTTACCTTGGACCAAAGCAACGTTTATCGGTGGTACAAAATGTTCTCAGAGGGCCGAGAAGATGCGAACAACGAAATGCGTTCCGGACGTCCGAGCACCTCAACAACAGACGAAAACATTGACGAAGTCAAACAGACGAAAATAATATTGGCCAATCGTCGAATCGACGTTAGAGAAGTTGCTGAGGAACTAAACATATCGATTGGCTCGTGCTATTCGTTTTTTCCCATAGATTTGGGCGTGAGACGGGTCGCCGCGAAATTCTTGCCAAAATTGCTCAGTTTCGAAGAAAAACGGTGTCGCGTTAACATTGCTAAGGAGCTGTTGGACTCGGTCCGCGACGACCGAAATTTTCTCCAGAGGATCATAATTGGTGACGAATCATGGGTTTATGGTTATGACGTGGAAACCAAAGCTCAATCATCGCACTGGAAGCTGTTTTTTTGGAATAGACAAAAATCGAAGACAAGCCAAAACACGTCTAACCAAAACAGCTGTCAACAATTAACTAAACATTAAAAATCGCCGATTTTTTCAGCATAAGTGAGGGACATGACTACCAACTTAACGCCACAAAAAAATCGAAAATTCGAATAAACGTAGCCCGCGGAAATTCAAAATTCGCGATACTTTTTTAACAGACCTCGTTTACGCGGATTGGGATTAGTTGTTCGTTATCACACTGAAAGTTCCATGGAAACGCAAGACGTCACTTTCGTCCCCGGTCTCCGCCATATTACGACAAACAAATGGGACATTTCAATCAATCGCAGTTGAGGAAAAGCTGTCGACCTAAATTAACAGGAGTGGGCCATTACACGTACGACCTACCGACGATGCGTCACATACCCCAGTGGGACCTATAAAGGTACTTCGGCCTAATTAGCAACAGTTGCACTCGGTATACGCCGATCCGCAATAACAGAGTCCGCGTATACCGCAATGCCACAGTACAGACACGGCCAATCAGTGGGTTTATGTGACAATGAGGGGTGAAAACAAAATTGTACGTTCGGTTCGTCGTCTGTGATGGATCGTTAGATAAATCGGTTTCAAAATCTAGTTCATTCAACAATTGAGGATGTATAACGGATATTATCACATTCAAAATTCAATTTCGCTGAGAAAAATAATTAAAAAACATGTACATAGGAAATAAAACATAACCTCTATGTACAAAGCAAGTTCGTAGGATGACATATAGATGGCGGGACTATTGACATATCCATATGATTTTTAGGAAGTACCAACCTTCAAACGATACGTGTCAAAATTTTATGAAAATCTCACGTTTAGTTCACCAGTTACAGTGATTTTAGTGACGCTACTTTTGTAATTTACAAAAATATGGAAAAATCTGAATTTCGTGTGGTGGTAGAGCATTGCTTTTTAATGGAAAAAAATATCGTTCGAGTGAAGCAATGGTTTGACAAGTGTTGTTCGGACTCTGCTCCATCGAGGCAAATGGTTGAGAAGTGATTTGTTGATTTTAAACGCTGCCGTACAAACACCGTCGATGCTGAACACTCCGGTCGCCCAAATTCGGCAGTTGTTCTAGAAAACATAAAAAAAAAAGTCCACAAAATGGCATTGGTCGATCGTAAATTGTACGAGATAGCTGACACCTTGAATATATCAGAAGGCAGTGTATTCACCATTTTGCGTGAACATTTGAGCATGAGAAAGCTTCGTTCGAAATGGATACCGTGTTTGCCCACAGTCGATAAAAAACAACAACGCGTCGACGAGCGTTCACAGAGCTGTTTGGAGCTGTTTCAGCGCAATAAAAAGAATTTTTTCATACGTTATGTGACAATGAATGAAAAATGGATCCATCACTACAATCCAGAGTCAAATCGGCAGTCAACTGAGTAGACTAAAACCACTGTAACTGGTGAACCAGCCGCCAGATTGTCATAAAATTTTGACACGTATCGTTTGAAGGCTGGTACTTCTTAAAAATCATATGGATTTGTCAATAGCGGCGCCATCAATATGACATCCTACGAACTTATTGAGTGATGTGTTACAAAAACCGTTAAATATAAACAATAAAAATGAAAGGAATTGATGAGAGAATTCTTCATGACCGATGACAACCTAAACATTCAACGTTACTCGAAGCCATAAAACTTTTCAATTTTTTCATATTATCAGAGGTTGTATTATCTATTGCAGATATAACTTGATATTCTTTGGGGTAACATACCTGATACCAATGGCCGTGATGGCAGTATGCTACACGCTCATGGGACGCAAATTGTGGGGATCGAAATCCATAGGGGAGCACACCCATTATCAGAAGGAATCGATGAAGTCTAAACGGAAGGTACAATTCCTCGGATCAAAAATTCCAGCACGACCCTCGTAAGATCGTTATCAGTCACGCTGACTTATATACAGACGATTGGCAATCCCTATAAAAAAAATTCCACATTGTTGAGTGCGACGTGATGATTATTGTTTTCACAGAAGCATATTAGTCCTTTCGTTTCCAATTCGCGCGAATCATTGATATTCTCGTCTTCCAACGCCATGTTAAAAACAGATTTTGTTTTTTTTTTTCTTTCCGTCGGATTCCACTTACGATCGTTGTGAATATGAATAATTTCGTAATTTTCTGTCGTACTTCTTCACTCCTTTTGCATTCTCTCTCTACACAGGTTGTGAAAATGTTTATCATTGTCGTGACAATATTTGCCGTATGCTGGTTACCGTATCACGGTTTCTTCATATTTCTCTATCATCATCGACACTTCACGGGAACGGCTTACGTCCAGCACGTTTACCTCAGTTTTTACTGGCTCGCGATGTCCAATGCCATGGTCAATCCCATCATCTACTACTGGATGAACACTAGGTGGGTTTACGCTTGTATCATTATGTAAAATGAATTTTAAGGACCAGCAACATTTTAGGTCACCGGTCATTTTGTCAAGAAAGTTTTTCATCCATATACCTAACTAGAATAATGTCCGACTATAAAAGTGGCAATCTGGCTGGCAGGCCATTACCGCGACTAGAAGTTGCGGAGCCGTCACAAGTGAGTAAAAAAAATACAAAAAAAAAAAATTAAGATTTACAGTTGATTTTTTTTTTAATTAGCAACTAGAGAAGAACTAGTATGCAATAATGTTGCTTGTCCATTGATCCCTTCGTAAGATAGTGCCAGAATTATATGAAACAACGTAAATTGCCGACATATTTGCGTCGTAGTATTAAAGTTGAAATCTGGATATGTGGTTAAATATGTCGTCATTATTCCATGTGTAAAATGTCAAATAATGCTTTTATTAAAGAAGATATTTGTAAACCCCCGTCACCAAAATCAATCCAACATGCACTGTTCAGGATTATAAAGGGGATGAATAGAAAAAGATAGAGAGAGAGAGAGAGAGAGAGAAATGAGGGTAATACGTTCTCTCCGCGATATACAGAGAATTATATTTAGAACCTTGCCGAAATATTCAATCATTGTGTAACTAAGATCTTGAATTGTCACGTTAAAGTTATCTGTTTCTGAGACTGAAGTCCAAGTACTTTGTTATAGTTGGACAGTTTCAATCATTCGCATGCCTTTCCCCTCTCGCTGCTACGACCGCCGTTATATCATAAGCGATTCGCCTCACTAAAGGGTTAAAGGGTTATTATATTTCTTGAATTTGGCTTAGGCCGTAATCTCTGTAAGTAATTTCACAAAAAATAGAGAGTCATAGATGGTACGTTTGTAATAATATGTTTGGCATAAGGGGGGAAATAGGGTTGGGACAGCGTTTTCTCAATGATTTTCATAAATTTTTTTATAGTATAAAAAATGAGTATAATTTATTGAAACTTTGAGAATATTTTATGCATATATTTAAGTATACTCTATAAAATATTAGCGACCCCGTATTGCGGGTCACAATCTGACTCAGCATTTTGCGTACATTCTGGAAGCCGCAATTTTCATCTGAAATCAAACGAGGTTGGAATTTACTTCTGTTATATGTCTCTCTTCTATATGAACCTAAATGCTATCAAAAAAATGGAAAATTGAATTTTTTACAGGGGTCAAAACAAAAAAGCATGATTTTTTGCCATTTTTTACAACTTTATCTGGAAAAAAAAAATTATTTTAAATAATGATAATATTCCGATTTTAGGTTCATATAGAACGCAATACTATGAAGAAAGTAACTGCCAATTTTCAAAACGATTGGTTGAAAACTTTTCAAACTAGCGTGTACGCAAGTTTAAAAAAAGTCGTTTTCAGAAAAACGCGTTTGAAAAAATAGTACCAAGAAAAACAAGCAATATGGGGTCGCTAATATTTTATAGTATATACTTAAACATATGTATAAAATATTCTCAAAGTTTCAATAAATCATATTCATTTTTTATACTATAAAAAAATTCATGAAAATTATTGAGAAAACGCTGTCCTAACCCTATTTCCTCCCTTAATGGCTTATAACAATAGAACGAGTCGGAATTTTCATTGAAAATTTTGGGAACATATTTTTCAATAGTTTTACTAACAATTTATGGAATTAAAAAAAAATCGATTTTTCGAACCGTCTAACCTTATTTCCCCCCTTAATTGACGTCTCATACAATCATCGAACGGAGTGAATTTGTACTACTGTGCATTCCTCTTTTTTTTTTTCTATAGAAAAAAATATCGATGGCTCAGAGTTTCGACTTTGATCCATCGATATCCTCTCGTAAGTAGCATCGAGTGTCTAGAAAATCACGGGACACCAATTTGAGGCTAAACCTCATCGACATTCTTATCATTCGAATCATAGCTGCGTTAATTATACGCTCGAGATCCCCCTATACGGTTCGATAACATAATTTTCAAAGTGATCCGGGCTAAAGTTGCACCAAGATCACAGGAAGCTCCGGAGCTGGCTACCACGGGTTTATATCTGTATATCAACTACCTCATTACTCCTTTGTATTTATCCTCACCACGAAATGGTTTGTATACCTCTATCTTCATTATTTTACCACACAGGAGCTAGGACCCATTAAACGATCAATCAATCCATCAATCATTCGATCTCTCTTTCTCTCCTTCGTCCCTGTCTTCCATCTCCAGTTTCTCTGATAAACAGTACAGCCGTTGAAGACTTTGCACCGACGTTTCGTGAAGTTCTCTTCTAATCCTCCCATCTGGCTTCACGATCGATGAGAAATTCGATAACACATAGTCGATGGCACTTCTCCAACATAAATGTAACTTTCGAATTGTACAGCACTATGTAGCGAATAAGTTTTTATATGCGAAAGCCTCTTATTATTTTAAGGCAACGTTTGAGCAAAGCGTAACATATATTTTCCATAGAAATTCGTCGTTTGTTATACGGAGACCGCTAACGGTATTATATAATGAAAAGTGACAAAATCTTGAATCGCGAAACCTTGGCTATTTTGTGATGAAACATCGATGTCAACAAACGGCGATGTAACACCGTTTATCTCATCTTAGCCCGAGATGCTTAAGAGCTGGAAAAATATGTTGGGGTCAGAAAATATATACGTTATCTCCTGGGATATCCTCTCCTACTATCCCGTATTTATTTTGACCTCCTCCTCCTACTATCTCGTATTTTTTCGACAACATGTTCGCGTTACTCGTTGTCTCAGAACGGCGAATTCCGATCGATTAAACGTACATTTCACACTCCCACAGGTTCCGAGTATACTTTCAGCAAATTATCTGTAAATGTTGCTGCGTGACAGGACGATCGAATGTCAGTACCAGTCAGATGCAAGAAATGGCAGCTCTTCAACGTTCGGATCTTGGACGTAACCATTCGGGTGAGTAAAATCGAGTAAGCTCCCACGAACGTCATAAATTCCAGGCATCAAACGACGAACGATGATGTTCGTCACTTTCTTTCGTGCTATTTCCCTTTTCAACAGCATTATGATATGCACAGGTTACATGCATATATAAAAATCGTTCAATATGTTACATCCACACGTCCCGCACATCCTTCGCGAAATCTGATACTTCACTTTAGCAACTTTCACTAATGGCACCATTAGAATGACTTTGGCATTCCGCAATAAATTTTCTTCGTGTAGCAGACTTTTTTTTATGTACAACCATCCTGGGAAGCCGACGAACCAACTTTTGGCACGGCGTGCCAAAAAATTCCCTCGGCACGTAATCCTTTCGAGCATTCCGGGGTGAAAACTTTTGTTCCTACCGAAAAACTTTTGAAATTCAAATCGATATTCGAGAAACGAGAACGAACAAAAAAAATCTCATTTTAACACGACACTATTTTTCTGTCATTGCTTGAGGAAATTACGAGTTTCATAATTCATATACAGCGCAAAATTTTAATCACCTCCGGCGTAAATAATATTTTATGTTATTGCGCGTACGTAATGGCGACATCAAATGTGATTCGTAAATATTTTTCGACAAATAACCACTGGCTGGATTAACGGGGAAATAGGGTTAGGACAGCGTTTTCTCAATGATTTTCATGAATTTTTTTATAGTATAAAAAATTAATATAATTTATTGAAACTTTGAGAATATTTTATACATATATTTAAGTATCTACTAGAAAATTTTTATACATATATTTAACTATCTACTATAAAATATTAGCGATCCCATATTGCGGGTCACAATCAGACTCAGCATTTTGCGTACATTCTGGAAGCCGCAATTTTCATCTGAAATCAAACGGGGTTGGAATTTACTTTTATTATATGTCTCTCTTCTATATGAACCTAAATGCTATAAAAAAAATAGAAAATTGAATTTTTTACAGGGGTCAATACAAAAAAGCATGATTTTTGCCCATTTTTTACAACTTGATTTGCAAAAAAAAAATTATTTTAAATAATGATAATATTCCGATTTTAGATTCATATAGAGCGCAATACTATGAAGAAAGTAACTGCTAATTTTCAAAACGATTGGTTAAAAACTTTTCAAACTAGCGTGTACGCAAGTTCAAAAAAGTCGTTTTCCGAAAAGCGCGTTTGAAAAAATAGTGAGGAGAGCTACTGAAGGAGAGCTACTCACTTTAATGGCTTATAATAATAGAATGAGTCGGAATTTTCATTTAAAATTTTGGGAGCATATTTTTCAATAGTTTTACTAACAATTTATGAAATTTAAAAAAAATCGATTTTTTGAACCGTCTAACCCTATTTCCCCCCTTAAATGGTATAATATGACGATATACTATGACGACGTAACAGAGGAGTTTATTAAATTTATTTATTTTTATTTTATTTTGAAATCTATTTTGAAATCAAGAAAAACAAGCAATATGGGGTCGCTAATATCTTCGGTGTTTTTCAAGGAAATTCTTCAAAAAATTCTTCAAAATTTTATAGTATATACTTAAATATACTTATAAAATATTCTCAAAGTTTCAATAAATTATATTCATTTTTTATACTATAAAAAAATTCATGAAAATCATTGAGAAAACGCTGTCCTAACCCTATTTCCCCCCTTAATGGCTTATAACAATAGAACTCGTCGAAATTTTCATTTAAAATGTTGGGAACATATTTTTCAATAGTTTTACTAACAATTTAGGAAATTAAAAAAAAAATCGATTTTTTGAACCGTCTAACCCTATTTCCCCCCTTAAGATATAATGTCACGTGATCGTTCGCTATGGTCTTTCAGGTCGGCTAAAATCAACGTCTGTTCGATGGCGACACAACGCGGCGGAGAATCATACGCAAGCTTTTCGTACGAACTCACGTTCCATATGCGAAAAAATACATCCGCGAGAGAGCGTAGCTGTCATGTGAATCGGATGAAACTCAATTTTTTATAGATTACTCGTTTGATTGCAAAACAGAAACGGAATGAATCTGATAGGGGACGGTTTAATATCTGTGCGAAATTCGTACGTCGATTATTTGCAGCCAGTATGTTGCCCACCTAAAAAAAAAAAAAAACAGATTGAATTTGGGTCTAGCAACGTTGAAGACGGCGATCAATGTTTACGTTAACAATAGTCAATACAATGTGACGAAGCTCTATATTCCTAAATATATATCATATAGTATTGTTAAGTCCAAGGAAAAACAATGACAACGATATTTTATTTTGGATGATATATTAGTGACAAATATTCTTTGATTTCCTCGATGTGGTGTCAAGTACGACACGTCTGTTCGTTATAAAGTCTTCACTGTGGAACGTGAATGAACGCGATCGTCGTGAAATTGATCGACAATACATCGGCACGTTTATAACTCTATCTGACGCAAGTCTACCGCGGGACAACTCTATCAGAATTCAACTATCCCGAAGAACAACTCTACCAGATAATAACTCTCTCAGAATATAAGCCTCCCCGGACAACTCTATCGAATAACAAGCCTACCGCGTGACAACATTACCCGGCGCTAGTTTCCGGCGGACATCTTTACCATAAAATATTTCTACCGAAATACAAGCCTCCAGGAACAACTCTACCGATAAATAACTCTCCCGGTGTACAACTCTCCGGAATTACGACTCTACCGGCAAACAAATCTCCCAAACGACAACTCTACCACAAGATATCTTTTCGGATAATTTCTCTCGTGGTAACGGTATCAACGGTATATGACCAGAAGGGAAATTATCCGGAAAGATATTTTCTGGTAGAGTTGTCACTTAGGTGACTTGTTCGCCGGGAGAGTTGTTATTCCACAGATTTTCCCAGCGGCAGAGTTATTTATCGTTAAAGTTGTTATTTTTTGGTAGATACGTCCGGCGACGCTAGTGCCTGGTAGAGTTGTCCGGGGAGGCTTATATTCTGAGAACGTTATTGCGCGAGAATTATTTTCTGGTAGAGTTGTTCGTCGGAAGAGTTGATCCGGCGTGTTGAATTCTGGTGGACTTGTCTCTCGGTAGACTTGCCTCTGGGGGAGTTGTCTGGTAACTTAAACCGATTTTCATGTCTTTTTTGGAGGGCGTTTTTTTGTAGGAAAATAAAAATGAATCGTTTTGGATATTTAGGATGTTTTTATTTACATATTAAACATACAAAAAAACATTTTTTTGAAAAAATTTAATAGTTTATTATTATTATTATTATTGATCGAAGTTGGCACCTCGAAAGAAAAGCGCGTGGGTGGCCCCGGTGATTTTGGCTCTTGATGTTATCTGAAATCAAGAATTCTTGATAATTCTTAATCTATAGACATGTCATTCTGGTCGGAACTACTGAAGTTAGATTTCATGGATAAATAACAAAATGGCGGACTTTGGAAAAAAAAACTTTTTTTTCCAATGCCATTTTTCCATATGGCGGACTTTGGAAAAAAAAACTTTTTTTTCCAAAGTCCGCCATTTTGTTATTTATCCATGAAATTTAACTTCAGTAGTTCCGACCAGAATGACATACCTATAGATTAAGAATTATCAAGAATTTTTTATTTCAGATAACATCAAGAGCCAAAATCACCGGGGCCACCCACGCGCTTTTTTTCCAGGTGCCAACTTCGATCAATAATAATAATAATAATAATAATAAACTATTAAATTTTTTCAAAATTTTTTTTGGTATCTTTAATATGTAAATAAAAACATCCTAAATATCCAAAAGGATTCATTTTTATTTTCCTACAAAAAACGCCCTCCAAAAAAGACATGAAAATCAGCTTGAGTTACCAGACTACTACCTTAAATGCGACCAATGCGTTTGTCCGTTGTCAAAATCGTCAACTATATCGATCTTTCATGGATATCATTGACTATATGTATAATGTGTAATATATCGTAATGCTAGTATTTCAAGCAGTTGTAATTATACAATGTGTATAAACTACTATATTAATGTGATCGTTAAAATCGTTATATCGTTGTATTACATATGTTGGACGTCTATTGTCGTTAAATCTTGTACGTTCTTCAAAATATATAAGAACGGCCAAGAATGTGTCTATAGCGAACTGCGTGATCGCTTTTATCTGTACATATGTTTTATTTTTACATAACGAGAATTTCTCGATTTTTGACAAACGTGAAATGATTTTTTCCCCTAAATACAAATTTAATTCGCTCTTCGTGCCTTAATTTCTAATAAAATCGAAGAATGGCCGCGATGTCACGAAAATTTGCTTCACCCCCTTGATAAGCTTGGCCAACGATAATCTATTATTCCCATTTATTTCCGTTTGATTCTCATCGACGACTTTTATCGTGCAAAGTGACAAATAAATTTGTTGAACGACATATTTTTGACAAAATTTGTTAAACGTTACCGACTATTTTTAAGTAAAATTTTAAGTCATATTTTTTAGAGCAACACATTTTTTTGACAAAGCTAGAAAAAAGGTGCTTGTTAAATGCTTTATAAACACGGTTTTTGTGTATACAATCGAATAAATCAATGTGAAACTCCTGGGACAATAATTTTCTGTCGAGTTGCAAAAAAAAAAATATTATAAATCTTATTGACGAATGATGGATGGTATGTAACCAAATTATTGTTATTTTCGCAACGAAGCAAATTTCTGAACGAGCACACTGATGCCTGAGGAATAGGTGAGTAAATTGATCAAACTTCGCGATAATTGTAGTGAAGTGCCCCGACCACACGGCCCCTTCGTTAAGTCTATTCTATATCTGTCTGCGATGCGATATATTTTTCACCAAACAAGCAACCGGGATTTTATTACTTCAGGGCGAAAACTCTGAAAAAAAATATTCTCATTTTTGTAAAGTCTATATACGAGGGGAGACCCAAAAAAATGGGAATTTCGTCATAATTTCTTTATTTTTAAATATTTTTACACCAAATTTTGATCACCTTCAAAGTATTCTCCTTTGACCACAACGCACCTCTGCGAACGATCCTTTCAATGTTCAAAACATTTTTTAAATTCACTTACTTATCGGAATGTTCTTTAGGCCTTTCAGCGATTTTTGTTTTACTACCTCCACAGTGGCAAAACGCTTTCCTCTCATGTCCCTTTTGAGTCTGGGGAACAAAAAAAAATCACAGGGGGCTAGATTGGTGTCATGCAGTTTTTGGTCAAAAACTGCTTTACGGAGAGAGCGGCGTGGGCCGGCGCGTTGTCATGATGGAGGAACCAGTCACTTGTGCGCCAAAGATCTGCCCTTTTCTTCCGGATACTCTCCCTCAATCTTTTCAAAACCTCCAAGTAGAACTTCTGATTGTCAGTTTGACCCGGGGGAACAAACTCCGCGTGGACAACACCTCTGCAATCGAAGAAACAAATGAGCATTGTCTTGATGTTTGACTTCACTTGTCGAGCTTTGTTCGGACGAGGAGAGCGAGATGTCTTCCAATGGTTTGATTGCTGCTTTGTTTCGGGGTCGTATCCATAGTACCACGATTCATCACCGGTAATCACCTTGGAAAAAAGTTCAGGGTCCTCTTCGAGCTGATTTTGACGTTCAAAACATGCCTGAAGTCGACGCTCTCTTTGCTCGTCTGTGAGAAGGCGAGGGACAAATTTGGCTGCAACTCTGCTCATGTGCAAATCTTTGGATAAAATCCTCTGAATTGAATTCCATGATATCCCAGACATCTCACAGAGTTGATCAATGGTTCGGCGACGGTCTTCACGAATGAGAGCATTGATTTTGTCGACGTTTTCGTCACTTCTTGACGTTGAGGGGCGTCCTGAACGGGGTTGGTCTTCAATTGACATTTCTCCATTTTTAAAACGTGAAAACCACTCGTAGACTCTGGTTTTACTTGGGGCAGCATCTCCATAAGCAGTCTTAAGCATTACAGTAGTTTCCGCGGCCGATTTCCCCAACAAGAAACAAAATTTCACAGCCGCGCGTTGCTCTCGACAATCGGCCATCACGTTTTCGCCGAAATGGAAAAAGTAGTTTCACTACAAAAATTCCCACGGGCGAACCGATGCACTCACGGCGACAGAACTTCGCACACTAACTCGAGAGACGTGTCCCCAACGGACACTTGGTCGAGCAATGGGTTCCCCCACTCTCCCTCCCCGCCGCAGCGCAATTCCCGTTTTTTTTGGGTCCCCCCTCGTACATATATTCCGGGAACAGCTTTTTGGCATTTTTTTTCTCATCATTTAGTAACAACGAAAATAGAACTCTGTTGGACTTTTAGTTTTCCTTTTGCAACGTAAAATTCCATGCTTCGAGTATATTTCGAGCTGTACACCTTTATTACATTTATTACGAAGACAGAGATTTTCCCGAGGGATGGAATGCATTTGAAAAAGAAATAATGGGATAGTTATATATAAAAGCCTGGTTATTATGGATTCAACGATCAAAGGAAGACGGTTCTCGTAAAACGAAACCATCTATTCACTTTTACGATGATAACGCACGACTAAACCTGACAGAAACTTTTGCATACAGTAACGAGAGTTCGTAAATGAAAAAAAAAGAAAAGAAATTCATCACAGAATTGTCGAACTCGAACGATTCGTAATTTACAAAAGTCGGAAAATCTCATTTCGGATACATTGAAATGACGACAAAGTGTCCGTTGACAATTGTAATTCGTGCTATTCCCTGCGGTGCAAAACCTTTTTTCTGTTGCTGCTCCATTCTCATACAGGAAAAAACAATAGCATCTAGTGCCAATATTGACGCGAAGTGCACTCTCGCTATTCGATTTCGCGGAAACATAGACTGTAAGCGATTTTGCATCAGCAAGGACAATGTAATTTCGACGTGCAAACGATTCATCACCATTCCCGTTCAATCTATACGGCGACACGCCATCAGCACGTTTCTCACGTCTACGATATTAATGAATTTTTCGTGCAATTTGCTGACGATGAAAAATTTTCCCATTGAACGATCTATCTCTTCTCCCTCAGTCTATATCAACAACGCATTTCCATAGTTCGCTCATTCCGTATCCATCGTGATGTACAAAGTTGAACGAGGGCTTGAAAAAATACGACCCTAAACGAAATCTATACAGCTTTTGTTAAATGTTCAGCGTGAAGTGTTCAATTGGAGTCTGTAGAAACGAGACGATTTACTTTCTATCGGGTGTTATACACCAGAGACGCGAGTAAGAGCTTTTATCGGGAAAAAAAAAAAAACGAAAGGACGACGGGGAAAGCAAGTAAATTGCCAACAGATATAAAACGAATGGGTTGAAAGGAGCATCGGGCCACACGGGAAGTCACTCGATCGAATATCATTGATCGAATTCAGTCACCTTATGATTTATACGCAGTAAATTTCAGATTTACTGATAAATTAAAAACGGTTAAACGGAAAACAAAGTTTCAAAGAATGATAAAATCTTCTCATGAATCTTAATAAATATTATAAGATGTTTTGAATATTATGGAAGTTCCTCAGGGGTTGAGAAACATCGCGTGGAATTAGCTCGTATGTATCAAGAGAGCCGAATGGCGTCTCGTGATAAGCGTGAATCTATATATACATTAAGGAGTTATACGCAGTCAGGAGACCGAAAAAAGCGATTTTTCAAGAATTTTTCCTGGAAAGACATTTTAATTTATTAACGTCAAAATGTATATACATTAGGGCGATTTTTTTTTCGACTATCTTTTTCTTTTAGTCCCCACCCGAAATTTTGTTGGATATGTCGAATAAGAAATTCCCTGAAAGTTACAGCCCTTAATATTAATTCTAAGTACTTTGCCAAAGCGTGAGAAGATTTTCCATCTAAAATACACGCAAATCGAATTTTTTTTTTTTTCAAATTTCTATAACTCAGCCCCATTTTATGCTATCATATTGTTCTTGGTTTCGATTTACTCAGAATAAAACAATCCAAAAAAGTGCCTTTTGCGGCGAAAGTGTAAATTGTACTGGTGAGTTGGTACGGGTGACTGAAGTTCATTTTTACCCAAAATTCTCGTTTTTTTGCTATTATCTCCGAAACAATTAACTTTACGAAAAAAATGTAAACTAAAAATTTGTTGGAAATTTAATTTCCTATAAAAAAGGTCCTATCGACCCAATTGCTTCGATTAATATTTCTTGAGATATTGAACTTTTTTTATTTTTTATTTTGTTTATTATTTAATGTTTCATATTTTATAAATTTTATACTACTCATGAGTTAAAGTTCGATATCTCAAAAAATATTAATCTAAGCAAATGGGTCGATAGGACCTTTTTTGTAGGAAATTAAATTTCCAACAAATTTTTTATTTACATTTTTTTCGTAAAGTTAATTGTTTCGGAGATAACAGGAAAAAAACGAGAATTTTGGGTAAAAATCAACTTCAGTGACCCGTACCAACTCACCAGTACAATTTACACTTTCGCCGCAATAGGCACTTTTTTAGATTGTTTTATTCCGAGTAAATCGAAACCAAGAACAATATGATAGCATAAAATGCGGCTGAGTTATAGAAATTAAAAAAAATAAAAAATTCGATTGACGTGTATTTTAGAT
The DNA here is from genome assembly GCA_958009045.1 of Oxytorus armatus. Taxonomy (NCBI): domain Eukaryota; kingdom Metazoa; phylum Arthropoda; class Insecta; order Hymenoptera; family Ichneumonidae; genus Oxytorus; species Oxytorus armatus. Next base: position 19,575,580 of record OY253749.1, on the reverse strand, counting down.
GGAAAATCTTCTCACGCTTTGGGAAAGTACTTAGAATTAATATTAAGGGCTGTAACTTTCAGGGAATTTCTTTTTCGACATATCCAACAAAATTTCGGGTGGGGACTGAAAAAAAAAATAGTAAAAAAAAATCGCCCTAATATACATATTGTGGTAACTTTTAACTATCTTTTCATATTTTTTATTTGTAAAAATAATGATTTTTAAAGCTGCCATAGCCGATCTCCGGGAGTTCCTCTAAAAAAAAAAGGGGTCTTGCGGTAAGCACGATATCTCAGGATTGGATCATTTAAAATGAAAAAAAAAAACAAAAAAGATATCGTTAATATAAGGTATTATCTAGTATTTAATCGAAGGAATAAGCAAAATATTAATTTTTAACAAAATAGCGGCTTCTCAAAAGAAAATTTCGATTTTCGATAGAAAGTTTGCCCTTAAATTGTTTATAAAATGGAAAATATTTATCGGCGAGAAAAAACCTTCGATTAATGAAGTACAAAATATATTCATAAAGGTTGTGTAAAAATTTGAGACCGATCGGTTTAGTCGTTTACAAGGAATCTTGCTCACCGATTGTAAAAACACAGTTTTGAGAAAAACGCATTGAAACTTACGACGCTACTTTCAAACGCTCCGAGACGTCTTTATAAATATGAAATTTTCTGTGTATATACTTAAATATGTGTACATTATGAAAATGAAATTAAAAAAATGTTGTTTGAAAATCCTGACCGCGTATAACCCCTTAATAAAATACATACATACCGGGAAAACTCAACACTGTATAGTTCCAGCCAATAAACCTTCGCAGTGTGTATTATCAGCATTTTCATTAAATCCAGTAATTTCTCGTTTCAATTATCAGTCGCGCTATAATTCGGTGAGATGTCTCTGGAATATTGTCACGAACTTGTTTACCGAATCATCTTCTACAGTCGCATGCCATTTAATGGAATGTCTCGTTTGAATGTTGTACAGTCAAGGAGGCTTTACCTCGTAACACAAGGTATAATTAAAGTTGAAGTGAAGTCCCTCGCTCCACGAGACCCGGGTATCGCACAATAGAGTCAAGCAGGAAAAAAAAAACAAGTCATATTACGCTTCTCCGTGCACCTGATACGCCTCACAACTCTCGTGGATTTACATCGCTTTTAAGGCCTCACATACGTCGAGAATTTTCAAAAAATCGATTTTTTTTTGTTTACAGATTATTATTCCTTATAGTCTTAGGCGTATTTCTGTGTAAGCTGATTGTAAAAATTTCCCATAGTTCAAAAGTTATTGTAGATAATGTGACTGCCCGACGAAAGGACAAAGGTCTGACGCGCGCCTACCTGAGTGGAGTTGTTTGAGGCAGTCGTCGATTAGAAAAAAATAAACAACAACAATTTTTTACTGACAAGGAAGGCGTACAATATGAAGCTGGAATGGGAGCTTAGACGTAAGTTAACTAAATAAATTAAAACATTCATAAAGTTCTTGCTCCAGCCGCGCGCGACTTCGAGCGAAACGCGCTTGAAACTTTAAACGCGTTTTTCTCAAAACTACTTTTTCTGACACGGTCGGCATGATAACTCTTACGGTTTTTAATATTTTTTGATGATTTTTTTTTTAAATATTCGGAATTGTTTTTTCTATAGTCTGTCGAGCCGGATTTAAAAAATTATAATTAGAAAATTTTATAAAAACAATTAAAGTGTGACTTTTTTGACACAAACTTAACATTTTTTTTTAAATTACCGTATATTGTTTAATTTTTCGAATTTCAAAAATCCGACTCGACAGACTATAACTACTACCTTATTTTACAAGAATTTCTTTACATTTTGCAGATCCGTCAACATTTGAGGAAGAAATACTGCCGAGCGTGGAGCAACTTTTTTTTTACAGTGCTTCAAAAAATGTGATTTTTCATGTTGTAATTTTTGAAAAAAAAAATTGAAATACATTTTTTTACAAACTTAACACAGTAATAAACAATGTGTAAGAATTTTTTTATCAATTTCTATTTCTATCCCTCCTAAAAGCAGTTTTTCTTTTGAAAACGTTTTCGGTACCGCTGGACGTATGTAAGGCCTTAAGTGAAATTAACCCGACGGATTCTTCATGCACCGTTCCTACCCATCATGACACTATGAACGGTTTTCTACAAAATTTCAACTCTCCTCGCGTTGTGACACTTTTTATCGCCAAAGCTGTCTTCCATTTTTGCCAGTATTTTCAATTTTTTTTTCCATCAAATTGCATTCGCGATTTAATTTATTTATCGCCTGGACGTGAAATCCCCAACGATTAGAAATAATATACGTACGTATACAAAGTATCAACGGGACGGTGGTACATATGTATATATGTAAAATCTTCGTACAGTTTTCTTGACGAGAGTTTTCTCTTCAAAGGTTCGTCAGTGAAGAATGTCTCGCCATTCCTCAGTGGCGGATTTTTTTTTCATCTCATTTCATTCCCCCCCCCCCCCCCCCCCCCCGTGTGTCTCCTCTACGAGAATGCATCTGTACAGTACACGTGTATCCAACGAGGAAACATTTTCTTTGTATCCTTCTCATCTTTCGCTCTTGGAAGCGAATCGCCGGCTTTTATGCCAGTGGAACATACATATATACTTTTTACTTCTCTGAAGACGAAAAGAAAGAAAAATATAAACTAATCAACGAGATTCTCTCTAGTCCACGTTGACGTCGTTTTCCTCCCCTATTTAACGTCCTTTTACGATATAAGTCCTCTCTACGTTCCATTCTGCGACACTGCGTGCGAATCCGTGGGCTGATGCTTGACAATATTACTGGATAAGATAACAAAGGGTTGAAAAAATATGATCAATAAATTTCATGACATTATCCCGTCATTGAAGTGACCTTTGAAAAACACGACGAGCTAATTGTATTTGATGAGATAATGTGATGAAAAAAAATGAAGCACATATTAAATACTTGCTGTTTCGAATTATCTGCGAGAAACAGGAAGCACATGTGTGTATACAACGGTGTCTCTTTCTAGCTCATAATCCAAGAACCAGCAGCAGTTTCAGCCGTGAAAAAGAATACGCCCTCTATCTAGGAGTGTTCATTGTTCGCTGTTGCATTCGTTCGACGACGTAACCCATACCGACTGTGAAACAACAGTCGTTAATCACGTGTTTGCAGAGCGTGACTTTCTCCTTCGTGCCGGAAAGAGCACGCGCGGAATTTCGGTGCGAAGCTCAACCCCTCGTTTCCCCACAGCCTTCTGTGAACAGTTATGAATGCTCGAAGCGAAATATCGCGTTTGAAAATCGCATACAACTTTGAAATAAATAAATCAACTAAAACAAATTCCAAGAAGGATTGTGGTCGTGGATAAAAAGTATTGTACCGAAAGCTCTTGTTACTGACTACGGTATACATCCCTTAATTGCGATGTATTGTTAAGACTTTGAAAACTGTACGAAATATGAATTTGCATATTGCCGTCCCATATACATTTTTACTTGGTTCACGAAGCTTTGTAGATGTCTACGCTACTTCAAGATGTTGAAGTTTGCATCGTTGGAATGCAACGAAAATAGATTGTTTTATACCATTCATCCTCCTTAAGGTTGGATTTTCGATGACAAAAATCGTTAAAACATTTTTTGGGGTCTTCTTTGAAGAGCTGGCCGTAAATGGGCAAAAGAAGCGAGAGCAGTAGTGAAAATTACAATTTAAAAAAACTATTTTCGTTGCGTTCCAACGATGCAAACTTCAGCATCATCCTACTTTATGCGGAAAGTCTTTATTAGCAAGCGAAAATTATGCGGGAAGCAACGTGCGTACACATTTGGTATGTTTCCAGGTATCTGTAATACACTTTTATTAATCGTGAAAATAAGAATTTGATTTGTATGAATGTATGTAGGTTTTTAGCTTGATCGATCGATTTCTGGCTATAGTTTGCTAGAGTTGAGATGTTTATAATCATTTTTTAAGCGATTCAACGTTCTAAGAAATTATAAAGATTTGAAGAATTCTAGTATAGAATTGGATAGAAAATATCCCTAATGGATTTCTCACTTGTGTAAAAAGTTTTACAACAACGCGCTGAAACTAAATATCCTTTTCTTCCGAATGTCGATTACTTCAAAGAGAATAGCGAAATGGATAACAAACTCCTCTTCCCTATTTTCGTTGAGATTGACATTGTGAACGAAGCAAATTGATTTCTGGTGTGCAATTAATAGACGCAACTGGAAAATAGGAAAGTTGAATTTGTTATCCGTTGAGCTGATCAGTCGGTATCTAAGCGAACGGTATAACAACTCTCTCAATTACCGACTCGACAATAGAGCGCGCGATTTTATCGCCTCAGTCGGTGTGTCACATTCGCCAATTTCACTCCGAAATTTGTTTTTAACATAATTCAAAAATTATTCATCAACAATCCCCCATAATTGAATCAACAAACAATTAAAAGTCGTATAAAATAAAAATTGAAAAAACTAAATTCTCCGGCCAGTATCGCAGTAGGTGACGCAGAATGCGGAAATGGACGTCGTCTGCTCTTACAATCCCAGCTGACCTCAGCTGTGTTGCGCTGTGCAGTTGTCGGATTATAATTTATAACATTTCATAAAAACCTATAAGTTTGACAAAATAACACTGACGCGATACCTTTAGTCCCGTTACTGTACGAACAATCAAACGTAAAAGCTGCGATAAAACTTATATCACAATAGATTAATATACCATTAGTGTGCTAAAAACTTGTTTCGTAATTTCAATTGGAAATTCCCGTATCAAAAAGTCATAAAAGTGCAACAACGAGATAATGCCGGTCACCGAGTTCTTCGTTAAAAAAAACAGCACGTCCAAATGAACGAAAAATGATCTACATTCGATAATTTATTTGTGGGTCTCAACGTCGTCTGCTTTATTATCTTGTTATACACGTGGCAAATCTCGAGCGGTGGTTGGGTTTCGAACCGGTCAACGACTCGTTACTCACGGAAAGTGGGCTCAGTAATGTTCATATTGACCAAGCTTATAGTGGAATCGTAGAAAAAAGTAAAAACAAATAATGGTCAAGCCAAAAGTAAACGAGAGACCGGTCAGATCGAGAGTCAAGATCGTTGGTCATGACGATTCGATGGAAGAAACTACCGTTAAAATTCCTGTATTAAAAACTATTCTCACAGCTGCATGCATAGCGGTAGCTGCATGGTTCAGTTACAAGGGATACCTTGAGACCAGAGTAAACACTCCCTACGATATGGAAAAGGTATTAAAATTACAATAGCATAACGAGTCTCTGCGCACCTGGAGATTAAGAATGACAAATTTGTAATGATTTTAGTGAGGTACAATTTATTGTCATATTAAAAAGTACAAATGGGAATTATGTACGTATATTGAGAGTTAAGAAAATCTACAATTATAGTAATAATCAAATATTATTATCTCAACACGGTGTAGTTACTAAATGATGTTGAAGTTTGCATCGTTGGAACGCAACGAAAATAGCTTTTTCAACTTTTCATTTTCAGTATTGCTCTCGCTTCTCTTGCCCATTTAGGTCCGGATCCTTAAAGGATACCCCAAAAAGACGTTTTAACGATTTTCGTCTTTGAAAATCCAACCTTAAGGGAGATGATGGTGTAAAAAATCTATTTTCGTTGCATTTCAACAATGCAAACTTCAACATCATGTTACTAAATACAATTTTTTATTAATCCAAATCTGATTATCCCATTCATATTCAACAAAAAACAAAAAAATAATTAACAATATTGCCTCACCGATATATTGCAGAGCTTGTAAATAAATGATACACTATTATTATTTTTTTTCATCGATACTCAAATCCATTTCATATTTCTCATTCTCCATCTCTGAAAGAAAAGCCAAATAATTTTATGATCTAATGAAACATGGGAAACGACTTACAGCTTGTGACGGTGGCGAATCTAAATGAACCAGATCGTTTTTGGGGCTCGTACAGACCGGGCACGTACTTTGGTCTTAAAACTCGCGATCCACACTCTCTGGTGACCGGACTGATGTGGTACTTTCCTCATTATCTGCGCCAGGGTGGCGAGGGTTTTCGTCATTGGTGCGAGCAAGGCGACAGATTGGACAGATACGCTTGGCACGAGCACGACGGCAAGAATTTTGGTACACAGGAAATTGTTGACGGCGGTGTGCTGATAAGAACTAGTTTCGTGAAGAAACTCGGCGGTAGTAACGGCGGCGATTGGTCAGCTCGAGTCAGTGTAAATTCGGAAAATCCAAATAGAAATGGTGAGGAAATGTCGATGCTTTTCTACACTGCGATAGATGAAAAGGCTCGCGGACGTGTTAAAGCAAGCGTGAGCGACGAGAGCAAACTCTCGGGTATCGATGGTTACACGCAGGGTCTTGGTACATTCAGAATAAGTCTCAATCCGACGAAAGGTTTCGTCGAGGAAAATTCTTATCTCACCACATTTGCACCGGGACTTCACGCTCTAAAAGAAACGGTACTGCACAATTTGCGTATAGCATCGCACAAGGGTTCCACGAAGAAGCATATAATTCTAGCCGGCGAGCAATTGCCACTCTCTCCGGAGGGTAAAAAATTAGAAGCAAATTTCGTCGTTACTCAGATAACGGCAAAAATTCCCTTTGAATTTGAGATCAACTTTGAATCGGGCAGTTACGTCGAACGTAACGAGAAACTCGTTGGTAAAGTTTACGACAATGCTCTCGCGGAACATCAGCGTCGTTTTGACGAAAAATTCGAGCGAACATTCAAGTTAAGAACCAAGGGTTACAACGAGGAGGCTGTGGATTTTGCAAAAATGGCATTCTCAAATATGATCGGTTCGATCGGTTATTTCTATGGTAATTCTCAAGTACAGAGTGTTTACACGAAAACTCCGGTACCATATTGGAAAGCGCCCCTTTACACAGCTGTACCAAGCAGAAGTTTCTTTCCTCGTGGATTCCTCTGGGACGAGGGATTTCACGGTTTGTTACTCGCCGCGTGGGACATTGACATCGAAATGGATATAATTAGTCACTGGTTCGATCTAATGAACGTCGAAGGTTGGATACCACGCGAAATGATATTGGGCCAAGAGGCATTGGCCAAAGTGCCCGAAGAATTTGTCACGCAAATAAACACAAATGCCAATCCACCGACGTTCTTTCTGACGTTAAATTTTATTCTTGAAAATCGCGAGGACGAACTTTTACTCAGGCATTACAAGCTTCTCGACAAGCTCTATCCGAGACTTCAGGCCTGGTTCGAATGGTTCAACACGACACAATCGGGCGATTCACCGGGTACTTATCGTTGGCGCGGTCGCGACGGTACGACTACGCGTGAATTAAATCCCAAAACATTGACTTCCGGTCTCGACGATTATCCACGAGCGTCACATCCGAATATCGACGAGAGACACGTTGATCTACGTTGCTGGCTCGGTTTTGCCGCCGGTGTAATGTCACGATTGGCGGAAATTCTTCACGAACCTAATGACAAGTACACAAATACACACGATTATCTTTACGACAATGACCTACTGAACAAACTTCATTGGTCAACGAATACACAGAGTTACGCGGATTTTGGTTTGCACACCGATCGCGTCGAATTACGAAGAACAGCAACTCCACCGCGTTCTCAAGCGTCCTCTACCGAGATGATTCGTTATGTTCTCGAAAATCCGACGTTACGATACGTCGACGCTTCTTTCGGTTATGTTTCACTCTTTCCCTTTATACTACAAATTGTCGAGCCCGATTCGACGCAGCTTGACAAGATACTACGGGATATCACGAATAACGAACTTCTCTGGACGAAATATGGTTTACGATCGTTGGCAAAAACATCGCCGATATACATGAAACACAATACCGAGCACGATGCACCTTATTGGCGCGGTGCCATTTGGATTAATCTCAATTATCTGACACTGAGAGCATTGCATCATTATTCGACAATCGACGGACCATATCGTTCAAGAGCGAAAACGATATACGTAGAATTAAGAGATAATTTGATTAAAAATATGATCGGACAGTACAAGAGAACTGGTTATATCTGGGAGAATTATGGCGATAGTCACGGTGAGGGAAAAGGAAGTCATCCATTCTCCGGGTGGTCTTCCCTTGTTGTACTGATAATGGCGGAAATATACTAAACTGTTTATCGTTTGTTTCTTTTCTTCGATCTCGAGCGATCCGTTTCATAAGATTCCATTTGTACATTTTTTAAGATTCGCGAATAGAAAAACTGTTACATTTTGTTTATAATTATTCGTAAGTATTCCGAATCGCGAAGTGTTATTGACTACGAGATTCCGCTCTTAGAATCCGTGGCTTTTAGAGAAAATCTATTTGACGGACATTTTGTTTACGAAAGCAGAACTGCTTTTTCTCAACGCAAGGAGAACACTCGTGAAAATGTAAAGAATTAGTTAAAATTTATATGGAGAATAATCGTCTATGGTAATGACGCTTATTCCCATGATGTTCGACTTATAGTTAAAAGAGCTCGATTAAAAAAAAAAACCTGGCTGTGACATGTTAAACATTTCTACGTTCTAGTAATTATGGATGATGTTGAAGTTTGGATCGTTGAAATGCAACGAAAATAGATTTTTTATACCATCATCTCCCTTGAAGTTGGATTTTCAAAGACGAAAGTCGTTAAAACGTCTTTTTGGGGTCTCCTTTAAGGGGGGAAATAGGGTTAGGACAGCGTTTTCTCAATGATTTTCATGAATTTTTTTATAGTATAAAAAATGAATATAATTTATTGAAACTTTGAGAATATTTTATACATATATTTAAGTATATACTATAAAATTTTTGAAGAATTTCCTTGAAAAACACCGAAGATATTAGCGACCCCATATTGCAGGTCACAATCAGACTCAGCATTTTCCGTACATTCTGGAAGCCGCAATTTTCATCTGAAATCGAACGAGGTTGGAATTTACTTTTATTATGTGTCAAAACAAAAAAGCATGATTTTTTGCCATTTTCTACAACTTTATTCGCAAAAAAAAAATTATTTCAAATAATGATAATATTCCGATTTTAGGTTCATATAGAGCGCAATACTATGAAGAAAGTAACTGTCAATTTTCAAAACGATTGGTTGAAAACTTTTCAAACTAGCGTGTACGCAAGTTCAAAAAGAGTCGTTTTAAAAAAAACGCGTTTGAAAAAATAGTGACCGCTCGGGGCCTGAAGGAGAGCTACTTACTTTAATGGCTTATAACAATAGAACGAGTCGGAATTTTCATTTAAAATTTTGGGAACATATTTTTCAATAGTTTTAGTAACAATTTATGAAATAAAAAAAAAATCGATTTTTTTTACCTTCTAACCCTATTTACACCCTTAAGGATTCGGGCCTAAATGGGCAAGAGAAGCGAGAGCAATACTGAAAATGAAAAGTTGAAAAAGCTATTTTCGTTACGTTCCAACGATGCAAACTTCAACATCATAATTATGGATGATTATCCGGCAAATCGTCATGTGTCTGCGTAACTTTCAAGTTATCGTATCATTCGTTATTTCATTACACCGAGACATATGACATATGCAAATTTTGTAATAGCGATAGGATTCTTGAACGTTGAAGGCATTCATATAGTTCATAGAATTTATCATTGAACATTTTCGATGTTACTTTGCTCTTGTAAAACACGCGTACATGTGCAATATATATTATACAATTCTGTATACCGAAATAAAATAAAAATTATCGAGCATTTTTCACGAGCGCCGTCAATATATGAATTTGTAATAGAACATATAGAGAAGAATAATATATGTTTCCAACTAAATTTTTCAATTTCTCGCGTGTACCTATTAGGCGTGAAATGAACCGGAGACTCGAACAAAGGTGTGATCGAAATTCTTGAATTTTTAAATATATTTTCAAGATTTCAATTGCGAGCAGTTGAGAGTCACGGTTTCGGGATGTAATTCAAGGCTCTGTTCTGTAGCGAGAGAGAGAGAAAGAGAAAGAGATAGTAAAAGAAGTTAGGTTGGATATTATTGACACCCGGCTTTCGCGTTTAATTTCAACGCTCAACGATCCTCAACGATCACCGACTAACGGAGAATAAAAATCACAGATTTTCGTCTGTCATTTGTCCGCGCTAATTGTTTCGTCTTTCGTCGTTGCAACTCGACAATCAGTGGTTTTTTTTTTCCACCTACGTTAATAATAACACTTTTCTCACTCGTCTGCAGTGTAGCAATTTTTGGGAGTACTCGTTAATCCCGTGCCAAGAATTGTTGCGTCGCATTATTTTCGGATTTTGCGACTTTTTTGGTCGCAAAAGTTTTCACGAAAATTCGATTGAGTGATCGCCGAAAAGTCCAAACATGCACGAAGCTGAAATATCTCTGACGTACGTGTCGCCAATAATTACTGGCATGTTCTCCTTTGGACGTGAATTTTGTTGCAGTTCACGCTGAATCAAAGAAAGAAGAAAAAACTCCAAATAATATTTTCGCTCCAAACGCAAAATATTACGGAATTGTCAAATAAAACGATATTTACGTAAAGAAACGAAAAAGAACCCTTCCCTCGAAATTAAAAAAATGGATAATCTCGTGCGCGAGCTCGAGGAACTCGAAATATCTTGTAGCGATATTGAGAACGAAAGACTTTGGGAAAAGTGTATAGAATCGGTACGCAGAGCTTGGGTACCGGAGAGATCGATCGGTGCCGATAGGCCCTGCGAGGAGAAAGATTTCAGGGAATATCGAATAGTCGTTAACAGAGATTTGAAAAATATTTTTACGTTGTTGCGCCTGTTGAGACAGAATCGCGACGATGGTAAAGTTTTTGTTGACTGCGATAGAGCGATAGTGAAAAATTTTTGTACAAGCGTTGTACTGTTGATCGGAGAACAAAGCGAAAAGAGTCTGTGGAACAGCGCAGAATCTGTTGTTTTAGCGAGAGACATATCGTTGGAACTTTGCTCGTTGTTTCAATGTGCCAATTTGACTCGTATGCTGTCGGGACCCGACGACAAATTTACTTCGGCTATATTCCTCCTTCGACCCAAGTTACTGCGAGAAACATGGAAAACATATCCGTCCGCTGTGACTTGTTACAAATGGTTGTTGCGGCAGGTCGAAAAGCCACTTTTGTCCAGTCACATTGGCGTTGTACTTCCCACTGCTCTGATAATATTCGACGATTTTGTTCCGGAAAATAGACTCGCCGGATTGGAATGCATCTATCAAATTATTCAACATTCTTGCATGGTGAGCGTTAATCTGACGATTATAGAGGTATAACATTAAATTAAATGAGACTGGAACCGTTGAACAGGTCCTGGATTTTTTAAACTTTTTACTATAAAAAGTTAGTATTGAAGTAGTACAGCAAGCAATGATCTTGTGATTTTTGTGTTTTGTGGAATAAAAGAATTTTGTTATTTAAAAAAAATATTAACAAAACTTCAATTCCAGCTTCCTTCTTCTGTGAGTAAGGATAATGTATAGAAATCTCGAAATATTCGTGTCGAATGAAAACTTTTCAGGCGAATTAGAGCAGTATTTTGTTTTCGTGACTTGACCATCAAACCTATTGGGTCCTGCATGAAAAAAATACAAGAAAAAAATTAATTGAATATAACTCTTACATTTGTCAAATAATAAGTAACAAATTAATAATAATTTTAATTGAATATAAATTAAATTAAAATTTAATTGAGTTCACATAGAAATAGCATTCATTCAGACGTTCGCTAGAAGAAAAAAAATGTAGCTTTTTTTCAGGATATTTCGAAAACAATCGTTGCGATAATTCACGATTTTGTACTTTTCCACAGAAACGAGAATTAATGGAAAATGGATATGCGGATGTGATCTACGATGCTCTCGAGCGTCTGACTCATCAGCGAGACGTGAGGTACATATTGCCATTATACGCTTGCATCACGAGCGTACTGACGACAATGGAGTTTTGTAACAATTCAATAAACAGTTTTGAGGTAAGAAAACACGAACAAAGGTAACTTCAGAGACCCTAGCACTATATCTTGATAGGGCGATTTTTTTTGTTCGACTATTTTTTTTTTTCAGTCCCCACCCGAAATTTTGTTGGATATGTCGAAAAATAAATACCCTGAAAGTTACAGCCCTTAATATTAATTCTAAGTACTTTCCCAAAGCGTGAGAAGATTTTCCATCTAAAATACACGTAAATCGAATTTTTTTTTTTTTTTCAAATTTCTATAACTCAGCCGCATTTTGTGCTATCATATTGTTCTTGGTTTCGACTTACTCAGAATAGAACAATCTAAAAAAGTGCCTTTTGCGGCGAAAGTGTAAATTGTACTGGTGAATTGCTACGGGTCACTGAAGTTGATTTTTACCCAAAATTCTCGTTTTTTTGCTGTTATCTCCGAAACAATTAACTTTACGAAAAAAATGTAAATGAAAAATTTGTTGGAAATTTAATTTCCTTCAAAAAAGGTCCTATCGACTCAATTGCTTAGATTAATATTTCTTGAGATATTGAACTTCAACTTATGAGTAGTATAAAATTTATAAAATATGAAATATTAAATAATAAAAAAATAAAAAATAAAAAAAAGTTCAATATCTTAAGAAATATTATTCTAAGCAATTGGGTCGATAGGACCTTTTTTACAGGAAATTAAATTTCCAACAAATTTTTCGTTTACATTCTTTTCGTAAAGTTAATTGTTTCGGAGATAACAGCAAAAAAACGAGAATTTTGGGTAAAAATCAACTTCAGTGACCCGTACCAACTCACCAGTACAATTTACACTTTCACCGCAAAAGGCACTTTTTTAGATTGTTCTATTCTGAGTAAATCGAAACCAAGAACAATATGATAGCATAAAATGCGACTGAGTTATAGGATTATGAAAAAAAAAAAAATTTGATTTACGTGTATTTTAGATGGAAAATCTTCTCACGCTTTGGGAAAGTACTTAGAATTAATATTAAGGGCTGTAACTTACAGGGAATTTCTTTTTCGACATATGCAACAAAATTTCGGGTTAAGACTGAAAAAAAAAAATTGTCGAAAAAAAAAATCGCCCTAATATCTTATATAGAGCTGAGCACTGTTAGAATGAAAAATCGTTTATAGATACTTGTTGCTTGTTACAAGGATTACTCGTACAAAATGGGCACAATCATTAAAAATTATAGTTTTTTTCAAAATATATTTCTTGCAGTATCGTTGCTTATAACTATATTGTTTGAAAATCATTGTTAATACGATTTTTTTTCATTTGCACGATGACAATTCCCGATTTCACGAATTCAGCGTCAGGTATACTAGAATAAATTGTACAGTAAATAATTATTTTCATTCAGTGGACAAAGCGGGACGACATAATAGCAACGCTACTCGAGAATATGGAATGCGAGCAAAATTTGGAACTTCGTCGTGCTTATATGTTGAGTTTACCCCAATTGTTGACCAACGTTGGTTGTGCCAAATGGTGCGAGTATTTGACTCGAGTGCTGGCCGAATATTGCGGCAATCACACCGATCTCAGAACGTTAAAAGCGACGTTGCAGGTATATAAAATTTATTTAAAAAAAATATCATTATCAAACAGGAATTTTCCACACCTTAAAACAGTCCCATGAAACAAAAATATAAAAATTAGAATCAATGAGAAATTTGAGTACGTTGAAAAGATGGAAAATCTGAAAAATCTATTGTAGAGATACTAAGCCCCAAATCGACAGTTACGAGCACGAACTTATCGCACGAAGTTAAACGTAAGTATGAGCCATAAGCTCATACTTAAGTTTAACTTCGGGTCCCACACAAGCTCGAAATCAAGTCGTAACTGGCCGATCAATGTAGTTGAATATCTTCAAAAGTGATACAGAGCTTCTTAGCTAAAATGGATTTGTAAAAAAAAAAAAACTCATGGTACTTTAATATATTTTCATTGAAATAAACTTTTGAATGACGACTCTGTACTCGGAATATTAATAAAAATTTCTTTTCGTTTTTCCCGTTAAGGCCGCCGAAACTGTTCTCTCAATGTTTCAACTGAGAGTACCGGCGCACTGTGATGCTCTTTATACGGCTTTCCTGAAGCTCCACTTCGATCTCACCGAAACTCCCGTGTTCGACAAGGAAATCAATCAGACCCTCGAGAGTTGCATATATTTGCTTTACAAGCTGACTCCGAGCGTCGGTGAAGCGATAATGCGGGACGATCGTATGCGATCGATAATTAAGAATAGCGTTCATTTCGCTTGCTTCGGCGACACCAAGTATTGCAATTAACAAAATAATAGAAAACCCAACAAACAAACAAAAAACGATAAGAAAACGTCTTTAACGAGTAAAATATCCACGATTTCGAAGCCTTGAATGAAACATATATACCCTAGCAACTTGAGCAATCGTTACGGCTAACTAAAAAAGCAACCATTTGCTTTTCCTAAAAGAAACAATCCCCCCGAGCAATCAAACCGGAAACGACAATCGAAAAACGACCAACGATGACATTACCATTGTACTGGCCGATCCTGAAAAGTAACTTAAGGTAGTAGGCTGGTAACTTAAGCCGATTTTCGTGTCTTTTTTTAAGGGCGTTTTTTGTAGGAAAATAAAAATCAATCGTTTTGGATATTTAGGATGTTTTTATTTACATATTAACGATACAAAAAAAAAATTTTTTGAAAAAATTTAATAGTTTATTACTATTATTATTATTGATCGAAGGTGGCACCTCGGAAAAAAAGCGCGTGGGTGGCCCCGGTGATTTTGGCTTTTGATGTTATCTGAAATAAAAAATTTCTTGATAATTCTTAATCTATAGACATGTCATTCTGGTCGGAACTACTGAAGTTAAATTTCACGGATAAATAACAAAATGGCAGACTTTGGAAAAAAAAAACGTTTTTTTTCCAAAGTCCGCCATTTTGTTAAAACTTTTTGGAAAAAAAAAACTTTTTTTTCCAAAGTTCGCCATTTTGTTATTTATCCATGAAATTTAACTTCAGTAGTTCCGACCAGAATGACATGTCTATAGATTAAGAATTATCAAGAATTTTTGATTTCAGATAACATCAAGAGCCAAAATCACCGGGGCCACCCACGCGCTTTTTTTTCGAGGTGCCAACTTCGATCAATAATAATAATAATAATAATAAACTATTAAATTTTTTCAAAAACATTTTTTTTCGTATCTTTAATATGTAAATAAAAACATCCTAAATATCCAAAACGATTCATTTTTATTTTCCTACAAAAGAACGCCCGCCAAAAAAGACATGAAAATCGGCTTAAGTTACCAGACTACTACCTTAAGGGGATCACACGCTCCGACCACTTCGAAAACGCGAAATGTACTTTCACCGAAGTGACACAACCGATCGGGATGAAATAAGCGTAGAGCCGCTGGAGTATGATGGTAAAAAGTGGGTAAGCTCACTTCATTCTGATCGGTTGTCTCGTTTGGGAGAATGTACCGATTAGACTTCGCAGCCATCTCTCTCGCACGTGTCACGTGGTATATCTTCGCCTTCCTCTTAAAAGCAACCATTTCAGTAACCATAAAGCAAATTTCGCCTTTTGGCTGTGCCTGTTAATTGTTTTGGAATGACCACCGAAATGCAAGCATGTAGACACTTTCGTCGTTCAATGCTAAACAATAACCTAAACGCAACCAAATTAGTAAACATAAAGGGTCTGTTGGTCGTTTTTTTTTCTTTTTTTTTCGGAAAAACAATGGTCGCTATCCGGTTAACGAACGGTAAAGCAACCGATTTTCAACTATAAAGCAACTAGCATAAAAGCAACCGGTTTCCTAAGTTGCTAGGATATCCGAGTGAATCTGGTCGTTAGAGTAAAGAAGTTATGTAGATTTTTGTTTTCCGTTGAACATACGGAATAGTTCGACTACTTTCACCCGAGGGTCGGTCCTTAAAACAATAAAATATTTTATTTATATTGTACTTGAACAATAAAGTGTGATTATTATTGAAATATGTTGCTTATATGTTATTAGCGGAAAAATTCTGCCGATGAAAAAAATGTTTCATCATTTATCAATGTATCAAAATATACATTCGGATTAACTCGCAATTGCATCGAGATCAATGAATGACCCGTAGATAAGAGAGTTTGAAATTACATTATTTACATACTACAAAATTCGTGGCCCACCGTTCTCCAAACAATAATAATATTAAATCATTCTCTCGTCTTCGCGTTATATATAATTGTCTGGAAATTTCTTTGTTAAAAGATATTCACCCGACAGCTAACGATACCCCCGTTATTCATGCAATTTCGAAGTGAAATTATCCAGCGATAAGAGTAATCAAACTCGACGCAGCAGCTTGCCGATAAGTCAAAAAAAATTATCTCCCTGTACCACATTGGATAATGGAATTGCACGTTTGTTGCGAAGCTTTTCTTAACGAGCGAACAGTGAACCAGTCTCGTCAGTAGTAATTAAGCTTAGTACGAAGCGCCATACAATGGTTTCAATACTCCTCGTTATAGCGATTATATTAATAACGTATAAAATTTATTCTTTCGTGACTGGAAAACCACGAAACTCGCCACCAGGTAAAATGAATCATTGACGAATCGAACAAAGTAATGTTTCAGTCATTAACAAAAATGTATATCGTTAATTTTTGTAGGACTTCCGAGACTTCCGATTTGGGGTGGTTATTGGTTTCTTTTGTGGGGTGATTATCAATTTCCGCACAAAACAATCGCGTATTACGTGAAGAAATACAAATCGAAGATAATCAGCCTTTACTTGGGCGATTTTTACGCCATTGTGGTTAACGATTATGCGGGTGTCAAGGAAGTGCTCACGCGTAGGGAATTCGATGGTCGATTGAATGAAATATATCTTGCAAGAGCAAGAGCCTTTGGAAAGAAATTGGGTAAGTTTTTACAATTCATGGAGGAACAATAGTTTCGTCCCTGTTGCACAATAATATAACACAGAATTTTGTTTACAATAGGAATTACATTTTTTTGTTATATACAACTTGTTTACGCTGACTTTCACGCATTTATAAATATCCTATCTTGGAAGTTATTTATTTGCCTCCAATATCTGAAAAATAAGTACGTTTTTTTTTTGAGCCTCTCCATTTCTTTTACATTCAGAAATTAGAGCATCGTCATTTTTTTGCGACGTGTTAATAAGATCGCCAAATCCAGTGACATATGAAAAATTGTATAATTACCGGAACAACACGAGTCAATTGGACATGTTCTGCT
The DNA here is from genome assembly GCA_958009045.1 of Oxytorus armatus. Classification (NCBI taxonomy): domain Eukaryota; kingdom Metazoa; phylum Arthropoda; class Insecta; order Hymenoptera; family Ichneumonidae; genus Oxytorus; species Oxytorus armatus. Next base: position 19,558,339 of record OY253749.1, on the reverse strand, counting down.
TTTATTTTTCAAATTAATTGAAACTTCCACATCGCTTCCTCATTTTTTTTCTTCCCTTCCCAAAACACCTTCCTCTATGAGCAACTGGGTTTTTCAGTATTGGGCTTGTTTTCTGGAGTAAGCTTTTTGAGCGTTCGTGACAAGAGGAAACTTTCGATTTCCCTAAATATCATCGGGTGAAAGGCTGGCAACATATATATATGTCACAGTTTGTGCGGAGTCCAAACATTCGCGAGATAAGAATTTGAGCGTGGGTTAAAGTTCGCGTAAGCAAAGTGCTAGAGTTGCACAAGAAATAAAATCATTTCACATACGTGAATCTATCGTGTGCGAGCAAAATTTTTATTTTTTTTCCGTATGTTGAAATATAACATTTAGGTATTTTCTTCAATGACGACACGGAGTGGCTGGTTCAACGAAGATTCGCCCTTCGTAACATGCGAGACTTTGGTTTTGGTCGTCGTCATGAGAAATTGGAGGGTATTATAGCTCGGGAAGTGTCTATACTCGTGGATATTCTGAGAAACGGACCAATTTCTGAATTGGAAAAGGTTCTCCTTAACGTGACATTTCTTACATGCATGTGACGCCGAGAGAAATTATAGTGGGGCGGTAAAAGATATTCCCAAAAATAGTAAAACTCACTTTCATACATACTACACACAGGCACCTAAAATTCGTCCTAAATTTGTTAGCAATTAAAGTAAAGCATGGGCCCAGATTCTTTGGACGGCAGTATAAAAAAAAATCATAAAAATCTCCCGATATGCTAGATCTTGATCTTTTTGAGAATTGTAGAAGACGAATATACAAAGAAATGAGCAAAACAATTTTTTTTATACCAAAATGATTTCAATAACGCTTAAGAGCTTGAAGAATTTTTAACAATTTCACTAGCTTTCCATTAAACAAGTGATGTAAATAAAATAGTTGAAAAGAAAAATTCTCGATATTCTTTTACCTATGAAATTACGTTACAGTCAATGGGCTTGTATATATTTTAAAGTTGAGATAAAAATCGAAGGAACAGCCGTGCTGCGGCCGTGAAACGGTCTCGATAATAAATCTCAACTGTTCGATCGAAATCGAGATTTTCAATGGGATTAATGATTGTTTACTATAATATAAAGTATTAAAGATCATATTACATTATAATTTGTCCGTTATCAGACAGTTTTCTCTCGATGTATCGTAAACTTTCTTAGTTTTTTCTTCTTTTTTTTCTTTTTATAAATAATCATCCACATGTTTCCATCCCCCATTAGGGCGATTTTTTTTTCGACTCTTTTTTTTTCTCAGTCCCCTCTTAAAATTTTGTTGGATATGTCGAAAAACAAATTCCCTGAAAGTTACAGCCCTTAATATTAATTCTAAGTACTTTCCCTTAGCGAGAAAAGATTTTTCATTTAAACTACACGTAAATCGAATTTTTTTTTTTTTTTTTTTTAAATTCTATAACTCAGCCGCATTTTATGCTATCATATTGTTCTTGGTTTCGATTTACTCAGAATAAAACAATCTAGAAAAGTGCCTATTGCGGCGAAAGTGTAAATTGTACTGGTGAGTTGGTACGGGTTACTGAAGTTGATTTTTACCCAAAGTTCTCGTTTATTTGCTGTTATCTCCGAAACAATTGACTTTACGAAAAAAATGTCAATGAAAAATTTGTTGGAAATTTAATTTCCTACAAAAAAGTTCCTATCGACCCAATTGCTTAGACTAATATTCCTCGAGACATTGAACTTTAACTTATGAGTAGTATAAAATTTATAAAATATGAAATATTAAATAATTAAAAAAAATAAATAAATAAATAAAAGTTCAATATCTCAAGAAATATTAATCTAAGCAATTGGGTCGATAGGACCTTTTTTGTAGGAAAATAAATTTCTAAAAAATTTTTCATTTACATTTTTTTCGTAAAGTTAATTGTTTCGCAGATAACAGCAAAAAAGCGAGAAGTTTGAGTAAAAATGAACTTCAGTGACCCGTACCAACTCACCAGTACAATTTACACTTTCGCCGCAATAGGCACTTTTCTAGATTGTTTTATTCTGAATAAATCGAAACCAAGAACAATATGATAGCATAAAATGCGGCTGAGTTATAGAATTTTGAAAAAAAAAAAAATTCGATTTACGTGTATTTTAGATGGAAAATCTTTTCACGCTGAGGGAAAGTACTTAGAATTAATATTGAGGGCTGTAACTTTCAGGAAATTTGTTCTTCGACATATCCAACAAAATTTCAGATGGGGACTGAGAAAAAAAAATAGTTGACAAAAAGAAATCGCCCTAATCCGCCATCTCTTCCAGACAGTCGCGAACAATGGTTTGGCACTATTCCCGGATGTTCTGTACGCCTCGTCCGCGAATTCAATCTGGTCGGTCATGTCCGGTGATATCTACGATCGTGAGGAGTACGAGATAATGCGAGAACTTTGTCGTGCAGCAATGGTATTCCAGAGACACGGCGATACAACGGGTGGTGCAATATCGTTTACACCATGGTTGAGACACTTCGGCGAGGGTTTTGGATTCAAGGGAGTTTTGAGAGGAAATTATAGCATTGTTGACTTCTTCAAAGTACGTAATATTATCACGAGGAATCTGTATTCTACGAGAAAAGTCGGAACACACGAGTTCATTTATGTCTAATATTTTGTCAATAATATTTGTAGGAATTTTTGAACAAGCGAAAATCTTGCCCGCTTAGTAACGAAGACGACCCGAAAGGATTCATGGACGTTTATCTCAATAAAATGAAGGAATGCGACGGTAGTTCTGGATTCTCGGAAGAACAACTTCTCATTCTTTGCGTTGATTTTATTTTTCCGGCATTGTCCGCGGTGCCGAGCATGCTGACCCATTACATCAAATTCATGATGCATCATCCCAAAGTAATGAAGAAAGTACAACGTGAAATCGACGATGTTGTGGGTAGAAGTCGTCTACCGGAATTGAACGATAGGAATAAGTACGAGTGGACAGAATGAAAACGGACATATATATAAATATGACGATTCTCGACTTTCATTAAATTCAATTGTTCGATAGGCTACCGTACACCGAAGCGACGATGCGAGAGGTTTTCAGGATGGAAACTCTCACGCCCTGGAGCGTTATACACAGGGCAACGGAAGACACGACGTTACTCGGTTACCACGTTCCTTTCAATACCGCTGTCGTCACAAATTTGGCATATATGCACAACGATTCGGATCTATGGGGAGATCCGGAAAACTTCAGACCCGAAAGATTCCTAACGAACGAAGGCGAACGACTGGTCAAAGACTACAGTTTTCCCTTTGGGCTGGGTGAGGATTAAAAAAAAAACTGCAAAATTGCAGGACAAACATTTATTCATTTACAATTTCTCAATTCCATTTGTGGATGCGGAAATAAAAAATAAAAATTGTTTTGCTCGAACGTTCAGGACGACGTGTGTGCGCCGGTGAGACGTTTGCACGCTTCATACTCTTCGATCATTTCGCGGCGTTGGCGCAAAATTTCGACTTTGAATTCGTCGACGGAGAACCTACGAGACTCGAGGATCTTCTACCTGGATTAATCGTTACACCCAAGGAAACGTGGATTCGCGTTGTTCCACGATAATCTCTGTGTACCCGTATAACAGAAAATCGAAATATCTTGGCGATAAGAAAGCTCTCTCTGTCGCGTTTTCGCAAAATCTCAAAAAACAAACTAGCTGTGCGTTGAAGCGAGTGTGACCCGTTGGGGGGGCGCACCAAGAACTTCTCGAATCATCTATTTCGTATAGGAATTCAATAGGAATCGTTATAAAAGTGTGGTATCAATGAAATATTATCATTCGGATTCTTGTTTTTAAAGATCCTGATCGCTAATATGATTAGCATTTTATGCTATCCGGCGTTTCCCATTTGTTCATGACAATTCGTTGTTTGCAAGGAAATTTCAGAAAATCTGTTGGAGATAGAGAAAAAAGTTCGAAATAAAAAATGTACCTTATTTTCATAAAAAACATTTTTCGTTTCAAACTTTTTTCTCTCCTCTCAACCATTTTTGCGCAATTGTAACTTAAACAATTTTCGAGCAACCTCGCAAACATAAATTCCAATAGTAGAAACTGGTGAACAAAAAAATTATTTCTATGATCGAAAAAAAAAATTGCAAGATTCCTAAAAGACGCGCAAAATCACTGGACCGATTTTATCCAAAATCTAATCAGTTTCTATGTTAGACGAAAGCGCTTCGATTCCGCTATTGCTTAACTTCAATGGCTTCATTAGTTATTGAGAAATCGTGAGCTAAACTTTTCATTACATGGATTTTCGCGCACAAACATACAGACGTGTCTTCGAAAATAGTTTAAAAAACATTGTAAAGACTTTGAAACGTGACGATATGATGAAAAATCGATATTCAATTTTCAGGGGTGATTAGAATAACTTTCTCTATCGGGAAGTTAAAAAAGGGAAACCGTTTTGCAATTTCGCGCAATTCGCGTGACTTTTATCGCGCATGTTTTCATTTAAAACGAAAACAGAGAGAAAAACGGAATTCGCTTCGCAACGGATATTATAGCCTTTTTCCTCTCGCATGTTTGTGTTTTGTGTCCATCGCAAGTCGTGATGACGTCAAACAGCCAAGGTTGAATTATTTTATTTACCGGCTATTTGTATCGACAATGCTAGATACGTCATTGTTACAGCGAGGATCTGTAATAAAATTTGGTCAAATTATCAACAACCACAACTGGCGAGGTATTATCTTAATCGAAAATACTTATTTTTTCACATGCATATTTTAGGGTCGTTCAAAAGTACGTTTTTGTTCGATTTCGCTCCACGTCGAAGTGTTTGTACTTTATTGATAAAAAAAAAACGTGCAAGCCACCGCAATTCCTTACCCTCCATGCCTAACTGCTCTTTTTTATTTAAAAATCCGACAAGTTGTAGTTGACATGTGACAAAGAGTAGAAACGAAAAAAAAACCTTTACCGTATGAGCGAGTGATAAATCGACGCTGAAGAAACCAAGGGCCGAGAAGGTAAGAGGCCGCAGAGCCATGTATAGACTCATAGTGAATATTTCCTGAGAAAAAAATAGAATTTACTTCCACGAACGTTGTCATAAAATTTCGAGGTGAACTACCGCGTAATCCAGTGGATTCAAATCAGGGCTGAATTTTACAAATCATTTTCTACAAATTATCGCGCATCAATTTGCAGTAATAAGATATATGGCTGCTCCGAAATAGCCAATTTCCTTGGAGAACAAGGAAAGTGGGGTGAGGACAACGTTTTCTCAATGATTTTCATGAATTTTTTTATAGTATAAAAAATGAATGTAATTTATTGAAACTTTAAGAATATTTTATACATATATTTAAGTATATACTATAAAATATTAACGACCCCATATTGCAGGTCTTAATCAGACTCAGCATTTTGCGTACATTCTGGAAGCCGCAATTTTCATCTGAAATCAAACGAGGTTGGAATTTACTTTTATTATATGTCTCTCTTCTATATGAACCTAAATGCTATCAAAAAAATAGAAAATTGGATTTTTTACAGGGGTCAAAACAAAAAAGCATGATTTTTCGCCATTTTTTACAACTTTATTTGAAAAAAAAAAATTATTTTAAATAACGATAATATTCCGATTTTAGGTTCATATAGAGTGTAATACTATGAAGAAAGTAACTGCCAATTTTCAAAACGATCGGTTGAAAACTTTTCAAACTAGCGTGTACGCAAGTTAAAAAAAAGTTGTTTTCAGAAAAACGCGTTTGAAAAAATAGTACCAAGGAAAACAAGCAATATGGGGTCGCTAATATTTTATAGTATATACTTAAATATATGTATAAAATATTCTCAAAGTTTCAATAAATTATATTAATTTTTTATACTATAAAAAAATTCATGAAAATTATTGAGAAAACGCTGTCCCTATTTCCCCCCTAACACCTGGCTTATAACAATAGAACGAGTCGGAATTTTCATTGAAAATGTTGGGAACATATTTTTCAATAGTTTTACTAACAATTTATGAAATTAAAGAAAAATCGATTTTTTGAACCGTCACGTTATTTCCCCCCTTAACGAAAGGCGAAGGAAAGAAGAAAAAAATGATGAAAGATAATTAACAGACATCGTACCTTTCGGCCTCGATCGATCTGAGCAGTGAGACGAATATTTTTTGCCAACAAAGCTCTCGAGGTTTTGTTAGCCTGCAAACATTACGATTAACAGTTTAAGTCTTTGATATCTACGACGCGAGTACTAATAATAATTTTATGATATTCATTCGCACAGAAATATTCTGACAAACCGTCGGAGTCACAATCACACTAGTCATTGTAATAATGAATATAAAATACTTGATCGATGGTAAATTGGCAGGAGATAGTGAATATGAGCAGCCCCACGATCGTTGGCAATATTCGGCTCATCGTATATGCCACGAAATTCAGTGATATTTTTTCAGTCGCCCAATAATTGTAAAGTAGCATAATAAGGGAGAGCATTGTACGCGCCGACCAGAGAAACAAACGGCTCGAGTAATGATCGTTCAGCTTCTCCACGGTTCTAACGAGACTCGTGTACAACGAACGTACGTATTCAGGATTCGATGCTGATGCCGAGCATGAAGTTCGAACTTTGACGCCTCGTTCTTGCTCGATAATGGAATTCAAATAACGAAATCTCATGCCGAGAAGATTAGTTAAAACTGCAAACTGAAACAGTCCCAATTGATCGTCGATCTTAATCATAAGACGAATCACATCGCCAGATCTCAAAGAATTAAGAAGAAAAGGTTTTACAGATACAGTTTGCACCATTGAACTATATATCTATGTAAATAAAAATGTAAGTGGTCGTTTGTTCAAAATCTTAAATCTCCGAAAGTTCTTCACCGATTGCTTTGAAATTTTTACACAACATTGCATCCGAATACGCGCGTGTTTTTATATACCTATTATATTATAGATGTCACGAGTCTTTTTTTCCATTTAACCAGACTGAGCCACAACAACGCGTGGCCGGATATAGCTAGTATGTATATTAGGGCGATTTTTTTTTTCGACTATTTTTTTTCTCAGTCCCCACCTGAAATTTTGTTGGATATGTCGAAAAACAAATTCCCTGAAAATTACAGCCCTTAATATTAATTCTAAGTACTTTCCCTTAGCGTAAAAAGATTTTCCATCTAAAATACACGTAAAGCGAATTTTTTCTTTTTTAATTCTATAACTCAGCCGCATTTTATGCTATCATATTGTTCTTGGTTTAGATTTACTCAGAATAGAACAATCGAGAAAAGTGCCTATTGCGGCGAAAGTGTAAATTGTACTGGTGAGTTGGTACGGGTCACTGAAGTTGATTTTTACCCAAAATTCTCGTTTTTTTGCTGTTATCTCCGAAACAATTAACTTTACGAAAAAAATGTAAACGAAAAATTTGTTGGAAATTTAATTTCCTACAAAAAAGGTCTTATCGAACCAATTGCTTAGATTAATATATCTTGAGATATTGAACTTTAACTTATGAGTAATATAAAATTTTTATTTAATTTTTTCAAGAATAAACCGTAAAAATTTTATACTACTCATAAGTTAAAGTTCAATATCTCAAGAAATATTAATCTGAGCAATTGGGTCGATAGGACCTTTTTTGTAGGAAATTAAATTTCCAACAAATTTTTCGTTCACATTTTTTTTGTAAAATTAATTGTTTCGGAGATAACAGCAAAAAAACGAGAATTTTGGGTAAAAATCAACTTCAGTGACCCGTACCAACTCACCAGTACAATTTACACTTTCGCCGCAAAAGGCACTTTTCTAGATTGCTTTATTCTGAGTAAATCGAAACCAAGAACAATATGATAGCATAAAATGCGGCTGAGTTATAGAAATTTGAAAAAAAAAAATCGATTTACGTGTATTTTAGATGGAACATCTTTTCACGCTAAGGGAAAGTACTTAGAATTAATAATAAGGGCTGTAACTTTCAGGGAATTTCTTTTTCGACATATCCAACAAAATTTCGGGTGGAGACTGAAAAAAAATAAAAAATAGTCGAGAAAAAAATCGCCCTAATGTATATATAATAGAAGACGTGAATTTAAATTACCATGTAAATCGGATTATCAGCTTGCATCACGATGATCTCGCTGGCTACCTGAACACGACCATATCTGCTAAATAAGAATCGAACAGAAGAAAAAATCACAAGAGCGATGGAATGAGCGAAGCCCCAGAAACGAATATTTTCGTTTTCGCGCTTTGTGACATTATCCTCGTCGTAGCCAGTTTTCTTGTCGTAATCGTCGATCGATCGAACAATATCGATCATCTGTCGCTGATAAAAACTATCCTTCATAGTGCCAACAATCGCCACTACATATTTTAACCAAAATATCGCTGAGAGATTAAAATTCTCTAGTCTGTCCAAATTCAAAGGTACCTGGTCCCAACTTATATAGAGTACGGCAATGACTATTGGTAAGTATATGAATGGCAAAATTTGTCCGAGTCTAGAGAATTTAACGCCATTTCTCGAAAGACCAAACGGCGCAGAGCCAAAGAGTCTCGGTAGATATCGCGCTGGCAGCAAAACTTCGTAGACGTTCATTTTATTTTTTTTCTTGCACCGAATAACCGACAAGCACCGATTACACCCGGAGCACACACTATTTCTCGTATGAATCCCGAATAAAGCTTATGGATAACGTGAATATCCGTGTCGACACGCTACGGCAGCTTATCATTTTTTTCAACGAGACAAGGATCGACATGTGGGTTATCGATCACGTTAATGCACCGTTATGTACAATAATCTGATCGTTGAAATAAGTATCTCATTATTGTACATGGCGAAACGATTTTTCTCTGAATTCTAAATGCGTAAAGCAAATCCGAGCGTTACGTGCGGAGAAAATATAAATTCAACGAGGCACCTTCATAACACAGGCGACTTAAGCTCAATCTAAATCGATCTAATAAAAAAAACTACACGCTTTTTACGCTTCGCAGTATTGTTAGTCTTAAAAGATAAAATCAAATAAGCATAGCCGCTGCAAGCGGCTATAGTATAGTGGCAAAAAGTGGCTAAACTTATTTCATCCCGATCCGGATGTGCCGTTTGGGAGAATGTACCGATAAAAATGTGTAGCTATCCCTCTCGCAATCGCGTGTCACATGGTACATGTGCGCCTTCCTCTCGAGCCCTCTCAGACGTCACGCAGCCCTCATCTTCAGTGGGATGTAAAATGGTACAAGGATTTTTCTCTTATTCACAAAAAAGGATTTAATTATCTTTGCAAAGTCAATTCCCGGTACTCTCGTCGTATTATAATCGAAGCGCGTTTCAAAATTTGGCATGACATTTCGTCTTTTTTTTTTTTTAATTATCAACACAAAGATGTGTGCGAAGTTACAATTGAAAAATTATAATGTATATCTATAGGTATATACACATATATTGCTCCGAAGTGTCCTGTCGATGTAGAAAAATCGAGAGATGATCTATGAACGGTGAAAGTATTTTATATAAAAAAAAAAACCTATCCTCACTCTCTGTGCACAAGTACATACATTCCGAGACACGCGAGAACCGCATATTTTAATTTTGGATATTCGTTCATAAATATAGTGACCATTCCGACGTACGGCAAAAAGCCTCTCGCTCTGCCAACGATATCTTTGTCGGTGAGCCACAGTTGATTAGGCGCGTACAGGCCTCGATCGTCGACCGAATTGTTGTCGCCTTTCGTCACAAACTTCACAGTACGATTGGAGTCACCCCTTAAAAAAATAAACGAGTGATTTTAACGATTTAACAATTATTCTTGCCACAACTTCTTTTATTATTCCTCATTGATAGCTTACTTTTCGTGAAGTTTGAGTACTCTGTGAACAATGGGAATGTCGCGTCCTTCTACTTTAAATACTACGATCTCTCCTACTCTCACGGGCTCGTCCTGGTAATTCGTTAAAAACAACAAATCTCCTCTGTGAAAAGCAGGCTCCATACTCCCGCTGAAAAGCAGATCAATGTTTGACGATAAGAAATTGAAATATCGTGTTAAAATAAACATCAACGGGTTCTAACGGCACGGAAGAAAACTCTCTCCTTGGATAACGGTGGATATGGAAAATGGCAATATTCGGTAGAGAACTCAAATTATCAAAAACGTTAGGAATTCGAACGGTACGAGCAATTTGTACGTTTACCTCTATTATTTTATGTTATAATTCGCAAACCGCACGCGCAGAGAAAAATAACATTTCGTTAGGTTAAGATCAACGTTAATGGTACCTTAGAACAACGACTATTGGACTTTCACTGCCGGTTACGACGACCAAACCCTTCCATATCATCAATGCGGACGAAACGATCATACCAAAGCTCAGTATTTGATAGAGAAACTGAAAGAATTACAACGAAAACATAAAAGATTCACGTTGCACATAGAGACCGAATACACCATATGTCAAAATCATCGAAAAAAATTATTCTCTCCAAAAGGAAAAAAAAAAGTTATTAATACAATATTATCATAGTTACCTGACGCTTGTTCATTCGTTTGACATCGTCAAACACGCCTTGCAACATTGTGCCAGCTACTTTGAAATATCGCGATGTCGAAGATTTAAGAATGAAACGACAATTTCGGAATCTCGTACACGACACTGTGGTCGACCGGCATGTATGTGATTTTCTTTCCTCTCTTCACCGCAAGGCGTCTTTGCTGGCATCGGCCATTGACGCAATACCACGTCACGTACACATTGAAACGAGGGAACGGTGAAAAATGAACCGCGATAACGTGGTTTTCGGTTATGTGGCGAATTGAAAACACGCGCACCAATCCAATTCCAGTTCCGTTGGAACCGACCAATCGGAATGGCCGATTATTCTTGTTGTCCATAGCGAATGAAGGTAAAGTGAAGTTGGCCAATTGGAAGTTTTGTCTTTCTTGAAATAAGGGATTGTTGGCGCTGCTGATTCGCTGCGACAATTTTAACCCGATGCATATTTCGGTGTCCAAGAAAAAATGTGGCAATTATGAGATTTTTTGTTGCCAGCGATAGGTTAATTTTTACAAAATTCTTGATTACAGCCATTTTTTGTCCTTATGAAGAGGCAAAAATAAACGATTACTTATTCACTGATTAATGACGATTAGTTAATTACCTTCCCATTCAGAGTGTCTTCGTATCTCACGAAGTCGTTCCCCCTTTCTTTGATTTCTCAAACGTTCACGTGCGCGCACACGCTAAAACGAAGGAATAACGTGGACAGCTAAACAAAATCAGCGATCAAACGTCACAGACGTTTTTTGAATGCTATTTGTAGGATGAGCACATCCCTTTTTTGAAATACACATTCCTAATATTTTGATAGCGTTACAATTGGAAAATCATCGATGGAAAACGACGTGGAGTCTTCGGCATCGGAGAACTTTGAGGAGAGCGCGTCTGATGAATTTTTTCACGATTCGATCGAAGCTAAAATGAAGGACAACCGGCAGCAGACTTTCGACGACGATAACGCCAATGAGTCTGAGAGAAAATCTCGATCACGATCCGATCTCGTTCTCGATCTACGGAATGTACCACCGATAAATAATATCGTCACATCCGATGACGAAACGTCTGAAAAATTGTCAGCGGTTAGCGAACAACCGGAAGAGCACGTCACTTCCGATATCATGAGAAATGAAGAAACCGGAAGTCTCGAGGATCCAGAGTTTAAGTACATTGTTTTCTTTTTTTTCTTTCCATTAAAAGTAAACGTTTACTCGTTCGGGTAAAATTTCGTCATATTGATATCAGCTCCAGGTTGGCTTATTGATAAAACTAATATATACCGCGATTCTATCTTCTGTACAATAATTAGTTTAGCGTTTTTTTCAGTCTTGATAGGTACGCGTTACATTTCTTCCGAGTGCTTCGTCAAAAAATCTTCCGTGACACGGAAGCTCATTCCTTTACAGGATCGCGATTCAATCCTACAAATGTAATATGCAATTGATTCGCAGTAAAGTTCTTCGGAAGCGCATAAACACACTTCAGGAAGTTATTATCAATTTGCGGGAAGAAATGAAGCTCGCACTGTCATTATGGAGAAAGGAACGCGACGAGTTTCAGTTACTTCGCGAGAGAAGCGATATTCTTGCGGTCGAAGAAGCCACAGCAGCTGCACGAGCTGCAGCTGAGGCTTACGCAGCTGAATCACCGCTTTCAAATGAACTCGGTATGTTCTTGAAAATATTGAGAATTATAGACACAGTAAATGTTAAAAGTTATAAGACACAATGGTCGAGATTGTAGAAATAAAAAAATGCTTACGATAAACGATCGTCAGCCATTGGTTGAATTACTAAAAAGTTTTCGTAAACTTTAGATATCTTTGTTTAATTTTGACAAATACTTTATTTTCCAATTATAAAAACAAAGCAATGTTTTTGATCGTGTATCCAAATATATTTCTGTCAGGCAAGTTCAACGACTCAATAGCAAATTATTTCATCGATTTATTCATCAGGAAACGTGGTGGATCTCAATCCCGTCCAGTCACTCAGCGAACTGACGATATTGGAGTACGAGAAGAAATTGGCAAAGTATCAGGACGCACTTGCCCTCGCACAGGCGGAAAAACGATACAATATGCGTCGAAAATTGATCGCCAATACTTATCGTAAAAGGCTTGACGAGGTTGAGCGTATGTGTAACGAAGAGTTGGAGAAAATTCGTCAAAGTGCGAATATCTTGCAACCACTGAGACAAATGGTCTCTGAGTGGCCCGTTCAGTGTGATGATAATCGCAATGATGGGATTCCCGAATGGAATCCTAAAGCGTGCAAATCCGAGAAACAACTTTGTGAAGTTATCGACAGATACGATCGGGATACGCGCAAGACTGGTGTTGTCGACGCCGAAGTAAACATGATACCGGAATTGATAGCCGCACGATTTTCCTATACAGAATCGTCGAAATACGAGAGACAAGGTCCAGCGAGAAGCGGAAAAACTTCGCAGAGTCGTGCACTCATAGAGAGCAATTCTTTGCCCTCCACTTGGTACGCCTCGCCATCGAACAGTTAAGGAAAAACGCGACAAAACGGAAATTATACACTCTACATCATATTATATTAATGTCCGGATCACATTCATAAAATTAACTCGATAGCCGGTCTATCGTAACGAATAAAACAGCTTAAAAGTAAAATTTTACGCGTTATAAAGTCTTTTTTCCATTTAAGGGCGGGGTAAGGGTTTTCACTTTCGAAAAATCGAATTTTTTTTTGTCTTATCTTATTGTTTAACATTTCAAGAATATGTCCTTAAAATTTTAAACCGATCTAAGCAATATCCTTGAAGTTATTGACTTATTAATCTCCTGGCCTTTAACGCTATACCTCTAACAGCTGCGGGCGGTCGGGCCAGCAGTGCAGCTGTCGAACAGGTATACAGTTTATTCATTGCTATTGTGTATATAGTATATAGTGTATACTATACACTACAATATTTTAAAAGAAAAAACCGCTGTATGGAGCTGGAATCGATGATTCTGTGTAAGTTGGAAAAAAAAATGTTTTTCTTCACTTTTTTACTTCATAAACTTCAAAACTACTTTTTCAAAGTCCGTGTTCACTGCCATTTAAAAACTACTTGACCGATTCATTTCAAACTTTGTACACATTTTCTACATATAAAATACCTCCCCCCAACGTTTAGTTAAATTATTTTTTTTTACATTAAGGGTGTTTTCCACCCACAAAATGGCGGAATTTTTCGTGGAAAATAACAGTTCACACTTTAGATGGCCGCCAAAATTTTTTATATGAAAAAAAAAATTATCAGAGAACGTTGGGGGGAAGATTTGATTGTAATTTGACTAAATTTTCATGGTTTTTCATTTTCAGATAATTTCCGGCCGAGTTATAGTGAACACCGCAAATTTTTTTTTTTCCAAGACGTTCTGGGGGAAGCTCTGTTACGGGCTTATGCTTCAATATTTCTGCATGAAAAAATTACACAACATTGTCAAAAGTATGCTCAATAATGTACAAAAGGTTCGAATAAAATTGCTCAATCCATATTTGAAAAAAAAAATCGCAAAAAAAGTTTTATTTTTTACGCTGAAACCCTTACCCCTCCCTTAAACGAATCTGTAGCCTAATCTTTAAATAACAAGTGCGTATAATAGGTTATTTTTTTTATTATCCATGTGTATGCATGCTTTGATAGAACAAGTCGACATGAAAAAAACTCAAGTACCAAATCGCTTCTTTGAGCGCGGCCCTAAGTTCATGAATTTTCTCCATTGTGCGTATACCCTAAAGAGTCTGAAAACAGTGAAAACGCGCCGTCACAATATGCATTGGAAAACCATTTTAAAATAGAGTAAATTGAGCAACAGCGGAAAATATAAAATAATTTCCGATGTGCTCGCAAAACGAAAGAAAATTCGCAGGAAGAGAAAAGATTTTTGGACGATAAAAAATAAATGTCAAGCGATGAAAAATTTGACGTTTTTAAACTTGCCGTATAACCTCTCTCGTGTGTGAAAAATGTTCACTTATAAGCGCTGTCACTTGCATGACATCAATTTGCCCGAAGATCGATATTCCTTCAGTTTCCACAGAAACGGCGTTCGTTACGTATGCAATACAAACAATTGTAAGTAGTGTTATTGTTAAAACGAAAGGGAAAAAAGAAACAAACTTTATCGAACTCGTGTTTATTGAATGAATCGGCGAGAAGAACTCGTGATTTACATATGTAACCTCAATGTTTCGAATATCGCGAGAAAGTATCTATAATCTGAACGCGTCTTGAGAGAGTTCGAGAAATGAATCACTGAGTTTATTAACACCGAAGTTTGTAGGATAGCCTGTTGCGTGCTATATAATTCATTAATCTCCTTGGACATGAAAAATTTTCATCATCGAGCAGAGTTAAGTCGTCGCGATACATCATGATTCGTTACATCTGGTCGTTGATTTGCTGGTACTTCAGGCCACTGATAAAATGGTTCCTTCATCAGACAACACAAATGTGCGAGCTCCAGAGAATCTGCTACGGTAAGCCGTCGGGCGCTCCGAGAACCCTGGACGTTGAGAAATCCTTGAGACAATCACGAAATCTCGATATAAAGCTTCTCGTCGCTCGTCTGAACGAGCTAGCCTCGCAATGCGAAATAAACAACAAGACCGAGCGCGGCATACTCGAGGAAGCCATAAAAACTGTATTAGTAGCCAAGAGAATAAATCCTATGGCTCATCCGGATTTTGCCAAATCCTTTGGCAAGTGCGTCGAACTCATCTGGGGTTACGAGCAACTTATAGTCGAGTGCGAGGAAATGAGAAAATGTACTTACGATTCTGATAATTCCGAGCACGAGCTTGCGCTATTAAAATTGTGGAATTTGTTGAAACCGGAGGAGACACTGGAATCGCGAGTAACCAAACAGTGGCAGGACATTGGATTTCAAGGCGACGATCCAAAGACAGATTTTCGCGGAATGGGAATTTTAGGATTGGAGAATCTAGTTTATTTTGCTCAAGAATATCGCACCGCCGCTTCGCGCTCTCTCATACATTCCTCTCATCCGCGCTACGGTTATGCTTTTGCGATAGTTGGAATAAATCTGACGAGCATGGCGCTAAGATTACTGCGCGACGGCGCCGCTAAAACTCATATTTACAATACGTCCAAGACATTACCGACCGTTCGTGCCTTTCATCAATTGTACAGTTATTTGTTCTACGAGTTTGACGCTTTCTGGATAGATTCCAAGCCCAGAAATATGATGGAATTCTCGTCGATTCAGAGCAAATTCGAAACCGGTATAAGATTGGCTCTGTCGAATCCATCCATGGTTTTTAGAATAAACGTTTCGATCGATAACGTTTAGAAAGATCGGAATAGCTTAAGCGAATCATGTTTATCTCCGTTAACGGAAGCGCTAAATACTTTTCACCGTGATACGCAAAAATATCATTGATTTGCCGAGAGCTGTTCGTCCGCATGATAATTATATCTTTAAGATGCTTTAGACATTATTTCGTAGAATATATTTATTCGATACAATGATCCGATCGCACAGCAAAACTTGTGATTTTACATGTGCGGTTTGAATTTTTTACAAGGTTTTAGATTAAGACACGATAAACAATTTTTAAAAAACGAGCGTAAGATTCATTAGAAAATGTAAAAAAAAAGTTATAATGTTACTTGGCAATATGAGACACGAGACGGTAGATTAGTTAGATGGTAACTGATATTTCTTTCTTGCTAAAGTGAAATCTGAATTGGCCATTCGAAAACCGAGTGTGTACATATATACATGCTGGCAAGCTTTTCAATAAGCTTACGATTACAATTAATCTTTCTTGAGGGGCACTTCCGCTTTGCGCCTAAGCTTCGACACAACGGATACTATTACCAATACCCCGATGATTATACTTCCCAGTTTCATCAGCCATGGATTCTCGCGAAGGAAATTCGCGCACATCTGCGTTAAGTCGTCGCTGCGTATGCAAAAAAAGAACAAAAAACAAATAAAAATATATGTTCAGACATATTGTTCAATATTTTCATTTGGCAAATACACGAACTCAATGTTTACACTGAATATGAAATTTTGTTTAATTATCACCTGACAGACGAGTGCGAATAATGAAAAATATTCGTTCGCTTACCACAGAAATTATGAAAAATATTTGCTTATCTGTAAAATAACGGAATCATTTTTGTTTTTTTTACTTACAACGGACTTTGAGGCACTGGCACTTTTTCTCCGTGAGCATTCTTCCACCAATCCTTGGCAAACGACACGAACGCGTTCACGTCATATTTTGGTATCTGATATCGATACATTTTTCCTTGTCTGAATCTGTGATTGAAAAAAAAAGCAAAACGAAATCTTAAATCGTAAGACAGAAATTTATCACTATGAGTCCCTACATGAACAATTTCCTCATTAACGTTACATACAGAATGAATTCGGGTACATCAAACACGTTAAATCTTCTGGCAGTCGATGCTCCCGTTGTGTATTTATTAACACGTGCGACGTTAACTCGTTGTTTGAGTTTGGCACCCACAGCTTCCCAACGAGCTCCCATGCGCTGGCAGTCGATGCAATCTGTGCTGTAGCTAAATTTTCGTTTTCCCGCACGTTAAATTATTTTTCGTGAATATTCTCAGTTTTCAACATCAGTCGTGAAACGTCTTAGCGATACTCACAACATGACGAACCAATCGCCAGTGGTAGCACCACTGCTGGCTTGTGTGAGATGCTCAAAATTATCGTCATTCAATTCTTTGACTATCGGTTCTTTATTGTCCAGGAATGTATTCAAAATTTCTTCGTCGTTCAGCGGACCTGACGGAGGATTTTTCACGTACGATTAACCGTTTTTTTTGTTTAATTTACTTCGAGCCAAAAGGCATATCAAATTTTTTTCATTACCATCGTAGAGCAGCGGAATACCATTTCTAAAGAATACCAAGGCTGGCTCTTTATTCGGACTATATAATCTCAGCATTTGGCTATCGACAACCTTGACGACCCAGGCAGAAATTGCGTCGACCAAGTCATCTCGCAAGTTGACCAATTCATTTTCATAATTGTCACACGCGTCACAGTCTTTTTTGGCTGTTAGAGCGAAATAAATTGATTGATTCATTCTGTTTGTTTAAAAATTCTCAATTACATTGTAAGCCTCCGAGTGGAGCAGTTATTGTTGATATATTATGTGCGTTACAAGATGTCAAAAATTTCATACAAGTGCATTGGTTCACGAATGTTTACAAATCAAATGTGTTTAAGGGTAAAAAATCAAATAGTATCTAAAACAATTGCTGCAAATGTTAGAGCACTTGGAATTTTGGGGTACTCGCAATAAGATGATGTCGGAGTTTGCATCGTTGGAACGCAACGCAAGTAGTTTTTTAAATTTTCATTTTCAGTATTGCTCTTGCTTCTCGTGCCCCATTTAGCCCCTAGATTTTTTAAGGAGACCCCAATAAAACGTTTTAACGATTTATGTCATCGATAATCCAATCTTAAGAGGGATTAATGGTGTAAAAAATTTATTTTCGTTGCGTTCCAACGATGCAAACTTCAACATCATGCAATAAGATACTTGTAACGCAGATTCTTCCAATCAATACTCAGTCTTATATTCATACTAATCTGTGTCTACTGGGAATCAGTTGGAATCAGTGATCTATTCAATTTTCGATGATTTAAAACATGCATTTTTTTTCAAAGTGTAAAAAACATATTTTTCAATACGAATAAAAGAAAGAACGTTGATGTTTAGAATAAGAGTTTTCATCAGCACAGGCGCAATGAAAAGTTTTATTTCAATTGGATGACTTTTTATACGAATTTCCATATATAACAAGTGTTTTTTGGGTATATCTCCACGTAGCATATTCGTTAGGTTTGTAACGAAACGTCAAATATCGGGACGCCTAGGTTATGTAGCGAGACTAAATGATA
The DNA here is from genome assembly GCA_958009045.1 of Oxytorus armatus. Taxonomy (NCBI): domain Eukaryota; kingdom Metazoa; phylum Arthropoda; class Insecta; order Hymenoptera; family Ichneumonidae; genus Oxytorus; species Oxytorus armatus. The sequence continues at coordinate 19,539,829 of OY253749.1, read as the reverse complement.
GATGAAAATCAATAGTTCATTCAAACGAATACATTATATCCGCGAATATCGCGCGTGCTTGTTAATTTGAAAACCGCAATTTGCCACGTATGCCACTTACCATATGTACGAGATAAATATATGTATATTATTAAGATGAAATAGAACTTACTGAAAAGCGCAACGACGTATGGTTCGGTCTTGATGTATTGAAGAAGATCGTCATCGGTCACGGTACCAAGGGAGGCAGATTCGCCACCGTAAAATGTGCATAATGCAACGAGAAATATTAATCGTAACATTGTTTAGCAGAGGCAAAATCAATGTGCCAACACCACACTGTACAACCGGCTACACGTCACTAATTTCGAGCCGCGTTGCGCTTTAATATATAAGTATACGCTGCTTGTTCGGTGTTTTTCTCGTTAACGAGATGCGCGTGCGCGTTTCATTTCGAACGTTTCTTTTTCCACTGGGTTCGAAGTATTTTATTAAAGAAATAAAAGTTATTCACCGCATTGAATGCTCGTTAAGTATTGAAAAGTATACGCGGGAGTGATATAATAATGCATTATTATAATCTGTTGTTGTTAATGAAACAGAAAAATGGTTGTCCTTCATTTTTTGATAACGCGCAATAACCTTTCAAAGATTAATCGATAAAAGTCCCAATTCCCAGCAACGCCATTATATTATAATCCAGTTTTCATTATCGTCATTCAGATGAAACGCCGGGATGTCCGCCAGGATATTTTTGGCTGGAAAATTAGTTTCCATTTTAAGTTTATATCTGACAAAGGGTCCCTGACAGTACTTGTGAGAGTCGTATATATACGAGGTCTGTTCAAAAAGTATCGCGAATTTTGAATTTTCGCGGGCTACGTATATTCGATTTTCGATTTTTTTGTGGCGTTAGGTTGGTACTCGTGTCCCCACTTACGTGTTTTGGCTTGTCTTCGATTTTGACCTATTCCAAAAAATGGATCAAAGAATCTGTATCAAATTTTGTGTGAAAAACAAAATTAAGTGCGCGGACGCATTCCAAATGTTGTCTGTGGCATATGGTGAATCTAACTTGGACCGAAGCAACGTTTATCGGTGGTACAAAATGTTCTCAGAGGGCCGAGAAGATGCGAACAACGAAATGCGTTCCGGACGCCCGAGCGCATCATCAACAGACGAAAACATTGATGAAGCGAAGAAAATAATATTGGCCAGTCGTCGAATCACCATTACAGAAGTTGCTGAGGAACTAAACATATCGATTGGCTCGTGCTATTCGATTTTTACCAATGATTTGGGCATGAGACGGGTCGCCGCGAAATACGTGCCAAAATTGCTCAATTTCGAAGAAAAACAGTGTCGCGTTAATATTGCTAAGGAGCTGTTGGACTCGGTCCGCGACAACCCAAATTTGCTCCGGAGGGTCATAACTGGTGACGAATCATGGGTTTATGGTTATGACGTGAACCAAAGCTCAATCATCGCAATGGAAGCTGCTTTTTTGGAATAGGCAAAAATCAAAGACAAGCCAAAACACGTCTAACCAAAACAGCTGTCAACAACTAACTAAACATTCAAAATGGCCGATTTTTTCAACATAAGTGAGGGACATGAGTACCAACCTAACGCCATTATTTTTTGAACAGACCTCGTACGAGGTATTCCGCCTCATCTCAACTCACGTTTTATCCTGAAATTCTTTTGAATTCGTTCGAAATCGAAACGACCATCGAGATACTTTTGGCGGGAGTTTAAATATCTTCATATTTGACACGCAATTTTTCATAAATGTTACAGATCCCTTAATACGAGCTCTTTTGTTTAATCCCGTGTGTATTTAAACAAAAATCATAATTATCTAACGATGACTAGAAAAATTTAAAAAAAATCTCAATCCACTTTAGTGTTGGAACAATCTTACTATTATAATAAAGCTCGAGAGTTTGTATGTTTGTTAGAACGCGCTAATCTCAGGAAATATTAATCCGATTTGAAAAATTCTTTTTGTACTAGATAGTCCGTTTATTCAGTAAGGCTCTAGATTATGTAATTTCATGATATGACCCTAAGGAGCGGCGGCGGTGTCGGTTAATTTTTTAGTGATTGGTCCTCTTATTTTTCCACATAATTTCCGGATGGTATTTATACGAGATGCATTTGGTTATGCACTCATAATGCGTACGAAACAGATATATAATCCAAATTTAATGCGGGTAAAATCGCGGGGCACAGCTAGTATGTAATAAAATCATGAATCAAATACCAAATCCTAGGGGATGAAAGGGTGACGTAAGTAGACCGAGCTTGTGTAGAATGCTTGTACATGTATATATAATGTACAGACCGAAATACTTTTACTTAAAATACAATATATAGTACCAATATACCTATATATCCGTTTAGATTGACCCGAGAGTGGCGTGTGCCGTCGTTTTCTCTTATGGCCATACGCCTGAAGGTCGAAACATATAAAATAGGTATACATTAGTGCACCAAACAAAAGCGATAGGTATCTAATAGTTCATGACGTCGTGTATTGTACGAACTCGCACATTTGTACAGGCATATAGCTGTGGCTGTTATGTAAGCAATGCATGCTATATATGTATATAAATACAAGGAGGGATTGTGTGCCGGTATGCGGAGTAGCGAGACATCGCGAAACTATATGTATTCGAACCCCTTCGACCTGGCTTTTGGCTTGGGCGTCACAGGGTTCGTGGCAAGGATCCAAGGGGGTTCGTGGCAGTCGCGTGTTCACTCTTCGCCAGGTGAGCAACCTAATCGCGGGGTGAAACAAGGAATGTGTGCGCTCGTCTCGTGGGACGTAAAAAAAAAAAAGAAAATTTCTTCGGTCAAACTTTCATGAGACGTCAAATTCTTCATCGACATATCGTATATAGCGAATGGGCATCAGCTGCAAACTGTTTCATGACAGAGTCATTCTTATATTGATATATCGATTATCGGACTCAAAGCTATATTAGATTGAGAGGTGCTTTTATATTTCCTCCCAACGATGTAAATGAAAGTATAAAATCAAGTGGAAAAACGCTATTTATATCGATGGAAATTCGAACACCGACGGAAGAAACGTTTTTAAAGGGCGATGACATTTATTCGTGTTGTCTCGTGATATTTTCGGGAATGGTGAATGCCGAAATTGCCGAATTTGGCAATATTATTTATCGTCTAGGTTATTCGTCGATATACAAAGATTAAAATTAGATTTTTCTTCAGAAATATTCTCCACAGTCACGTTGTGAAGTCCAATTGCTCGGCATTTATCCAATAATTTTGTATTACCATCGTGTGATTAACAACAGTAGGGTTTCATGGATTTATCGTTATTCTTAAAACATTATCGCAAAGGATAAAATTAAAACGATACTCTTCTTGTGCTATTTCCGACGACATTGCGATATCAAGATACTCGACAGCGTTTTAACGCGAAGTATTAAAACAAAAAAAATTTAACGTACAGTTACGAGAGTTAAAGCGTGCGTTGGTCGATGAATATCCGTGTGTTGCAACTTACTCAATTTCGGGCCGAAAAAAAATAACGTATTTGTGATCAGATTGTGTCCAAGCTCGATACGTTGAAAACGTCTTCAGCTTTAGTCCAAATACGAAAGAAAAAAGAAGAAATAACCTGACTTCTCCAATCGGGTTCATCAAGCGAGTATCCACAACTGCGGAAACACAAACTTCGCCAAGTCTTTCTCGATAGTTCTCGTATATTCTTTTGCGGTTTCATTTTTTTCCTTGTTATTTGCTTTATCGGATCGGGAGCATCAGCATTTTTCGCGAGGGAGCGGCTGTTAGCGACGGAAAACTTCGCTTCGATTCCTTTCACGATTTCGAAAAGTTTACTATCGTCGAGAGACACGCCCCATCGAAACTTTACGATTTTTTTGTAATCTTCTTCCTTCTACCTCTTATCGTCGCGTCGCTGGTGAATTCGGTGCTTCCCCGTCCAAAGAATGCCACCGGGACGCGTTCAGACGACTTACGTGCCGGAAGTGGAGGAGAACGCTCGGAGGGAACAGGAGCGCCGGGTGGTTCAAGAGGGTACTGCAATGTGGCGACGCAGGAAGGAGGAGCTACAGCGTCAGAAACATCGCGAACAACGTGAAGTATGTGCTGTATGAAGTATTTGCTGTAAAATGCTTTCTCGTAGACGTGTACAAGCGTGGAATGATATAAAAAGCCCTTGTCGTTTCTGTAAGAGAATGGGGGAAGTATAATATACATATATACATGTTTTCGAGACGGAGGTCTTGATGGTATTTATGTCAATGTTCTGGACGCTATAGTCGTTTTAAACGACACTTTTAGCGGACATGTGGCGAACACAAGTTCAAGTGGGAACGTGTAGCACGGTTTATGGATGTTATAGATAAAATAGTATCAAACACGAGAGGACAAAGTCATCGCCAGAAGTTTTCGATACTTTTATTTATTTTTTAATCGCACATTAATTTTATTATTCTCAGGGGAGATTGCTTACTTACTATTAAAAGATTTAAGCTTACTCTTAAGGGTGCGTGTATAGGAGGAAGAATTATCTGCCCTCTACAGCGCGTCTATCCAAATGGGAGTAAGCTTCCTCATTGAAATTAACGTAGTAGTCTGGTAACTTAAGCCGATTTTCATGTCTTTTTTGGAGGGCGTTTTTTTGTAGGAAAATAAAAATGAATCGTTTTGGATATTTAGGATGTTTTTATTTACATATTGAAGATACAAAAAAAAATTTGTTTGAAAAAATTTAATAGTTTATTATTATTATTATTATTGATCGAAGTTGGCACCTCGAAAAAAAAGTGCGTGGGTGGCCCCGGTGATTTTGGCTCTTGATGTTATCTGAAATAAAAAATTCTTGATAATTCTTAATCTATAGACATGTCATTCTGGTCGGAACTACTGAAGTTGAATTTCATGGATAAATAAATTTTTTTTTTTCCAAAGTCCGCCATTTTGGAAAAAAAAGTTTTTTTTTCCAAAGTCCGCCATTTTGTTATTTATCCATGAAATTTAACTTCAGTAGTTCGGACCAGAATGATATGTCTATAGATTAAGAATTATCAAGAATTTTTTATTTCAGATAACATCAAGAGCCAAAATTACTGGGGTCACCCACGCGCTTTTTTTTCGAGGTGCCAACTTCGATCAATAATAATAATAATAATAAACGATTGAATTTAAAAAAAATTTTTTTTTTTGTATCTTTAACATGTAAATAAAAACATCCTAAATATCCAAAACGATTCATTTTTATTATCCTACAAAAAAACGCCCTCCAAAAAAGACATGAAAATCGGCTTAAGTTACCAGACTACTACCTTGAGAAGCTGAGATCGCCATGAGATCGCAATAAGAATCTTACGATCGATTTGTTTGCACTTGTCTCCAATACTGAAGTATAGATGTTATTTTATCGAATTTGTCTAAATTCAAACTTGCACTTTAGCCTTTAAAACCTCTCTGCTCTCATTAAAATTCCTCCACGAGGAAGAAGCAATTCAAGTGTACCGCTTTTAAGGTGGAACGTTAAATGTGTTATTTTGTAAATTATAATTTCACAAAATTTCACGTCTCTCGGGAAATTAGACTAAGAAAAGATACGATGGTTAATTTAACCGTGATATATATTTTCTTTAAATAAAAATCGTCAATTCGTATCATAAAAATTGCCATTTTTAATTCGAACCGCGTGTGATTTATTGTCGATCATTGCGGCAACCAGAAGGTTAACGCGAAAGGCCTCTCGGCCGCAAATAACATTCTTATTCGCATAGAAAGAACCACTTTTCTAAATCCTCGTTACACGAGAGAGTCCAGCGTGAATGATTGCCGGGGCAAAACAAGCCACAATTTACGTACGCCAGTTACAATCTCCCTACAATTTTCGTGGATGGCGTGCACAGAGTGGGAAATCGAGTATGAAAGGGGCCAGGGCTCTATGAGATCAGCACGTGGCCAGGAGTGTATTTGTTCAGATGTGTGTTCGTGTACATATATGCATCACCGTGCGAGATTTCGCAGTGCCACCGGAAGTTGACCCATCCCCGGTCGTTCGGTGGGCGTACGAGTTACCCCGATGGATTTGCATAATCTCTGGTGGGACCAATCCCAAGAAGCAGGTCTGTTCTAACTCGCGCTAATCCATCTCGTCTACTCCGTGCGCTATAATTTATATATATATATACACATATATAAACGCCGTTTCGATGGTATAGACGAGAGAGTCTTCACACAGTAAACGCAAATTCCATCAGATACGAGGATGGTACGAGTTTCGTGGTTTCTATTCGCGATTATACCGAGAGTTGTTGGAATAATATTATCTATTCAATAAGGAAGATAAAGCCAAGCATAGATGGTCGCCTCCGTGATTTTCACCCCCTCGATATACGATCAAATCTATCCTCAGCGATGGTTTCATCATAATGTAAATTAATTCAAACACCGATTGGTATATATCGGATGTATAGAAGCGATGGGGGACAAAACGAACGTAATTTTAGTATCCCGATGCGAAATAATTTACGGAAGAACTAAACAAGTGTCGAAGGGATGAAACCAGATTACCAAGTCATTATCTTCTTTTGAATTGCGTATCCCAAAACGGAGTTACAGCTCTTACAGAAATGAAAGAGTACTCAACAGAATAAATTATGTAACTCGTTGAAACAATTCAAAAAACAAAAGTCAACATTTCTTGTGAAAGTAGAAAAAGATAAACGAGAAGGTGGATTGTATACGTTGAAATTTAACGATTTATTTTCATCAGCTACGTCAAATGCAGACGAATTACTCGCCATGGGGAAAACCAGGCGGTGGTGCGCCTCATGTGGGATCGATGAGAAAGAAAAACGTTCTACTGGAGCCCCTGGATTTTTCGCGAAATTGCAGTTACACTGATCAGGTAAAAAGCTTCGAAATGCTTGAATTGGTCTGTGCACTCACGAATCCCCGACCAGCACTCTGTATAAATACATATTGCACAACACACCCACAATTTTTTTTTTACCTTTCTAGCGATATTCATTCGCCATTCGCACACGATATATAGCGTACGCATCGATATTTCACGATATTTTTCGTTCGTTCACTTTCCTTCCTTTTTGTTCATAATTTCTCTTTTATTCTCTTACACATAACTATATATATATCTGTCGTCGAGGAGTGATCTATTCGTAGGATGCATGCAACCGAACAATACCGATATGTTCCTCCCTCGACCCACCCTCGTTGCGATATACATATAATCCTAAGATTTTTAACGATATTGGACTCTAACAAGGAAAGTACCCGAAGTGTCCCCCTTTGATTTTGTTAAAACTCATGGATGTTACAGAGCATTGAAAACTAAGCAACACGTTTTCTTTTTTCATCTATGGAAAAACGGTTTCAAGGGGTGAAACCATCCCCTAAAGTTACACAGGTTAAGGGCCGATTTTGCAGTTTCACATTCAAGCAGTGCATCGATTTTGATGAAACAAAAATTGAAATATTTCTTATGCGACGGAAGTAAGAAACCACCCTTGAACATGTACTTTTTGCACCGTAGATTGAAAACTTGCTAATCGATTGGAATGAAAATTATGCTATTTTATAGCGGAAATAAAATTAAAGTTGACGTATTGTTGTATTTGTGGAATAAAACACCTTTAAGGAGGCAAGCTACCCCTATTTGAGTTTTTACATTCCAGTTGTCTCCTTGTCATTCCAAATGTGTTTGCCGATACGCACTCTTCTCATCAAGCGAAAATGAATGATTTACCGTTTTTATTTTTATTTTAAGGGGTTGAAACATCCTTGAACATCTACTTCTTGCACCCTACATTGAAAACTTTCGAATCGATTGGAATGAAAATTATCCAATGAGTTTCAACAGAATCGTAGGGGGAGGACACCTCGGGTACTTTCCTTGTAAGTGTGTCACTAACCATATACGGCGCACTTCAGTATCCCTTCGGTATCTTACCTTTTTCAATCGACCATTTGCACAATGAACGACCATAAAAACATATCACGTTGAGAAAAAGTCGTTCAATTTAACATGGAATGCGCCATATATTGACGCGGGCAGGGAAATGTACTTGGCACACGCACCTCGTTGCGGTACTTTTACACAGTTTAGATAGCATCGATTTTTCCCTTTAGACTCTGAAAAGTGTTCAAACGGGTATCGAAATTTGAGAAATAATTCCCGCACGAGAACTTTGTTTCTTCTTTATGCAAACGGATTTCGTTCGTCTTTCTATCGGGTGTATAAGCACAATAATAAAAACGTAAATGAAAGACGATGAACCAAGTAATAAAAGAGTTATAAATTTTTAATATAGTCCGAAAGAAATACTAATAAAGGAAATGTATAATTTTAGAATGTCGAAGATGTCTCTTGTTATTCGTTCAATTTCAGTTTTTATTCAACGCTTCTGGAGTGAAAATATAATTGAGTTGAAACGTCCATTGCTATCGGGGCCACGTGCAACCCCATTACTTTTCATGAAATTCATAAAATCCTGCAGATCTCTCGTCCCTGAGAACCGAAATTACGGTAGAGCATAGAGAGGAAGAGAAAGAGAGCGAGTCGGAGTGGGCGAACCGTTCGATAGCTTCGAGGATACTTCGATAAGATCATGAATAATAATTAGTATAAGAGTGGTATGTATGTTATGCGAATTCGGTATACCAGTTCTTTTGCAATCGATCCTTTTATATATGCATGCAATTGCTATATATGTATAGGACGAGCTGTGCTCCACGGATTTATCCGCGTTGAATTTTCGTCCGTCGATTCAACGAGCCGCCACTGCTGCTTCTTAGGTCCTAATATAAAGTTATATAGCGTAAAGCCTTCTTAAATAAACGGGCTATCTAATGCAAAAAAAAATTTATCACAAATCTGATAAGTATTTCCTGAGATTAGCGCGTTCAAACAAACAAACTCTCCAGCTTTATTATAGTATAGTAAGATAGTAGTGAGATAGTAAGATTAGGATCATAGCATTAAGTTATATGGCCTAGAGCCTTCCCGAATAAACGGGCTATCTAATAGAATAAGAATTTTTCAAATCGGATCAGTATTTCCTGAGATTAGCGCGTTCAAATATAGGACACAGACGAACAAACAAACAAACAAACTCTTCAGCTTTATTATACTAGTAAGAGGTAGCGATAATGTTAAAACCACACCTACATATACTTAATCTCTTTCGGTGTTGTCATTCCAGTCATTTGATCCTTTGTCCACAATAAATAAACTGATTTTATGAATTAATATCAATATTAAATCCGAAATCGACCAATTCAAAAACACTAAGGTACATGGAAGCAAATTTTTAACGGAAACAACGAAAGCATCGCTAATACGTCAAGTGATCCCAGTTTTCCCCCATAAATGAAAAGTTAATTTCTCAAATAGAGGCACAATAATTATTGCAAATGATAGTTGAAATTGATTTCTCACGAGTTGAATAAAAATCCCGCTTCAAATAAAAGATGTAACTACAACAACAACAGCAACAAAAAAGATCGTTTTGTTTTTCCCGTAAAACAATAGCTTGACAATATGCATCTTGGATTCCAAAACTAATGAAAAATCGTTAAAAAGATGTCGTAAACAATGAAAATTTATTGTTCACCTTATTCGTACTAATTTAGAATTGTAGAAAATATAAATCCCCGGCAACAATAAAAGAAGATCAAACGTCCGCGATTGTCTAATCGGGGCTCGACACTTTTGACGTAGGTTCGGTAAATATCAGAGGGTACCTTTGGCCTCAAACGCTACTCCATTTATCACGGTTAAGCGGATTAACGGATGCAAAGAGAGGAACGCTCGTTACGTGGGTGCATCCCTCGTTGAGAGGAATGCACGCAAAGGACATGCGCATATCAACTAGTAGATATTACGCATATAGACTACTGAATTTCAGAAGGGCGTTTAGCAAATTGCTTATCGTGGGAATTTTCACCTCTCAACACTGAGAGGACTTATGTATAATGTATACATACATACATATATGTATGTATGATTTTGGGCGAGGTCCCCGTTCTCTTATACGGAGGTTTAGCCGAGGTTTGACCGTTTCGTGACTCGGCGCTTACGTTTTGCTTTCGCCAACAACGTGTTTACGCTGTACTAATTAATGTACCGTATACAGGGAGGATGGCAGGCAAATTCAAATATTATCATTGGAACGATGTTTGGGCGACAACGTTCGATATAATTTCGAAAAAAATCCCCTGAACCCGATTGAATAACCCGAACGAACATCCGGGGTTGAAACATTTGAATTACATAGAATTCGTCATATAATATCTGATTATTGTAAACATATATTTTTTTTACGTACCCTTTTTTGGTTCAATACATTTTTCAACGAGTAGCGATTTTTTAAAAACTCATTCACCACTTTTTTGCGTTAACTGATAGAAAAAATGATCTTTTTTTTTTGTATGAATTGTAAAAATTGAAGCGATCAACAAAAGTAATTAGAAATTGAAGTGATCATTATTTTTCTCAATTACCTTCCCTCGCATGACTGTTTTGTCTAGTTCTTTAAACGATCATATTGTCATTCTTGTAATTTTGTCGATGACTTCGAATGAAAGAGCTGCGACTGAGATAATGTCTCGAAGGAAAATCGATACTAAACAATTTATCGTAGAAATAATTATATTATAAATCTGCCAAGTTATAAATCTGACAATGTGGAATATCAGGGACCAAAGTAATGTTCGAGCATATCGATTTATCGGAAAATTTTTATGTCGATTCATTTCGTAGACACAGACTCGATTCGATGATTCAATTATCGTCCAACGATTGGACTAATTATAACTGATTATTTGAGGGATTATATACGATACTGGAAGTTCGGGAAAATTTACAATCACGCGCGAGCTTCGTATAATGTGTAAAAATAAAACCACAAGTTACAAAGTTCACGATGCGTTCTCGTCATTTTTCTACATTCACAAAGTCTTTCCATCGAGAAGCCAAAATGGAAAAATCTACTTCGTCATATGAAGGACACGTTGTAAATGTGCGTTTGGTATAATCGTTATCCGCAAAATTCCAAATTTTATAAAGTGTGAATCGTTTAATGGATTCTCGCCAAATTTAAGGGGTATGGCCACGGTAGTGGGTATAAAATCCTCACGGCAGTGGGTTAAATGCGTGTGTGCACATTTAACAATTTTTTTTTTGTATGAAAAAGTGATTTATTTGTAAAACTAATTACACATCCATTTAGTACAAATATCAAGCTAATAAAAAATATTTTTTTTGTTTTTTTCTTATACAAAATGGTCGACTACTTTTGCTTTTGCTATCTTTTTTTTTGAAGCGCTCCGTGGCGTGACATTTGGCATCCACAATTTTTTATCTAAAAGAAAAAATAATAATTCTCGTTAATCTACATCAGAATACCTAGAGAAGTACGTATGGAATTTAAAAAATATTGTTTTATTCAAATATTGCAGGCATTTGAACTTAAAAGATGAATTTCCAGTGAACAATTTCGTATAAAATTGCTCATAAAATGGAAAGTTTTTAATTGATCAAAAATTCCGTAAGTACTTCTCTGCGAAATGTAATTAGAAATATAATTAAAAAATTTGAAGTTAATCGGGTAAAAATTGTCGAAGGTATTAATCACGCCAATCAGAAAGAACTCTATGGCCGTGCCAGAGGTAGGCTTACGTTATACGTTCAAAGACGGTGAAAAAAAAATCTTTCTCTCTATAAATCGAATAGTAACTTATTTTTATGAAGATAAAACATCGTTTAGGCCAAAAAAAAACATTGATTTTTTGGAAATTCTACCGTGTCTATAACTCTAAATATCAAATACCCTATATCGATACTTTCTCCATTGAAACAAAATGTAGTCCGATATTTCTAAATTTACGAAAACTAAAACAATCACAGACATTTTAAGGAAAAGAAAAAATCCAATAATATCGAAAACTCTTGAGTAGTTTTGACAAAAATTGCCGGAAACAAGAGGCTGCCGAAGCTTTATGCATGTGCAAAATTGAAAGCTGTGATTACACAAGGCGTTTTCGCGATAAGACCGTTTGAATTTCGTAAGAGCAGAACGTATAGATGAAAAAAACATACCCAAGCGCGTTTACGTACAGCCATTTTTTCTAAACGTGTTTTTCTAACTAATTAGGAAGTGTAAAGCACCCTCGCATGAATATCTCGAAAAAAAAAACAATTCTAGGAGACTAAAGTTCTATGAAAAAACATGTTCAAATCTCAAATACTTATTAGCTGTTTAATATGCGATGGTGATAGTGTGTAACGTGTGCTTAGCTGGCGCAATCCACATCACCGTGGGGTCGTCCCGGTCCTGGCGGAGTTCCATGGAGGGATCCGAAGTTACTGGGAGTGCGATTTCTCGAGTCGATGGTACGCAAACGGGTGTATAAATCCCTTCCCGCCTGATACTTGTTGTACAATGGCCCGCAACACTATATCATTTTTTAGCCGCTCGCGATATAATTTCATAAATGTATTAGCTCTTGTGTTCACGAAATTTTGTAGATCTAACACCGTAGTTGTTATGGATAAAAAGAAACAAATAAAAATCCCTCGCACATACAACTTTAATTATGTTTAATTGTCGCACGGCAAAGAGAAGCATGAAATTACCACTAGATAAGTAAATAGGGATACTTCCGTTCGATAGTTCAGCAAGCTCCCGCTTTCAAAATCCCTCTACCCTTGATTCCGCCATTTTTAACTTCCACGTAGCCCGAGCTTCGTGACGGTTAAGAACGAATTTATGTCCGCGAAAATAATTCCAGCATATATAGTAAAGAAAACGACAGATTATTTTACCCCTCCAGATAACAGCAATATAGTTATATTCATCGTCGCGTAGTCTCGGCGATTTTTACAATATTTTCGCAACGAGGGGGTAGCATATCCCACGCAATCCCCCCTTCCACCAAGCACTTGTTTTCGTCCACCCTCTCCGGATTTACGGTTCGACGATTTATGACTAGGTTTTCCGCTGTTGCTCACGTTGTAATATTAACAACATCGTATCCTCGGGCTACGCGAAAATTCATGTATGCTGATTAACTAACCAGCTCAGTAGATAACCGTCTCTGGTTTTATGATTAATGAAGCGACGAGACACCGCGTCGGATGACTATATGGCAATTGCCCGTGCGAATATTGCTTGTAAATTCACTTGAAGATTTCTCTTTAAATCCTAGAAATCTCGAAGGAAGGAAACCCTTGAGAAATATAGTGATGTTAAGAAGATCGGTAAAGCATTGCACGCTTGATTGCATTTTTTTTCAGATATATTGCAAAAGTGGATTTCTTCATATTCATTGATCATAGAGAAAACAATGTTTGAAAAAATACCTCCGACTGATAAAGTGCAAGGAAGTCTCTGGGGACAGATCTTTTGAATAGGGGTGTCATCCTTTTCTTTAAAGATTTTTCTTTAAATCCTACAAATCTCAAAGGAAGGAAACCCTTGAGAAATATATTGATGTTAAGAAGATCGGTAAAGCATTGCGCGTTTGATTGCATTTTTTTTTCGGATATATTGCAAAAGTGGATTTCTTCATATTCATTGATCATAAAGAAAACAATGTTTGAAAAAATTCCTCCGACTGATAAAGTGCAAGGAAGTCTTTGGGGATAGACCTTTTGAATAGGGGTGTCATCCTTTTCTTTAAAGATTTTTCTTTAGATCCTAGAAATCTCAAAGGAAGGAAACCCTTGAGAAATATATTGATGTTAAGAAGATCGGTAAAGCATTGCACGTTTGACTGCATTTTTTTCAGACATATTGCAAAAGTGGATTTCTTCATATTCATTGATCATAAAAAAAACAATGTTTGAAAAAATACCTCCGACTGATGAAGTGCAATGAAGTCTTTGGGGATAGACCTTTTGAATAGGAGTTTCTACCTTTTCTTTAAAGATTTTTCTTTAAATCCTACAAATTTCAAAGGAAGGAAACCCTTGAGAAATATATTGATGTTAGGAAGATCGGTAAAGCATTGCGCGTTTGATTGCAATTTTTTTTCTCAGATATATTGCAAAAGTGGATTTCTTCATATTCATTGATCATAAAGAAAACAATGTTTGAAAAAATACCTCCGACTGATAAAGTGCAAGGAAGTCTTTGGGGATAGACCTTTTGAATAGGGGTGTCATCCTTTTCTTTAAAGATTTTTCTTTAGATCCTACAAATTAGATATATTGCAAAAGTGGATTTCTTCATATTCATTGAACATAAAGAAAACAATGTTTGAAAAAATACCTCCGACTGATAAAGTGCAAGGAAGTCTCTGGGGACAGATCTTTTGAATAGGGGTGTCATCCTTTTCTTTAAAGATTTTTCTTTAAATCCTAGAAATCTCAAAGGAAGGAAACCCTTGAGAAATATATTGATGTTAAGGAGATCGGTAAAGCATTGCACGTTTGACTGCATTTTTTTTCAGACATATTGCAAAAGTGGATTTCTTCATATTCATTGATCATAAAAAAAACAATGTTTGAAAAAATACCTCCGACTGATGAAGTGCAATGAAGTCTTTGGGGATAGACCTTTTGAATAGGATTGTCTACCTTTTCTTTAAAGATTTTTCTTTAAATCCTACAAATTTCAAAGGAAGGAAACCCTTGAGAAATATATTGATGTTAAGAAGATCGGTAAAGCATTGTACGCTTGATTGCATTTTTTTTCCGATATATTGCAAAAGTGGATTTCTTCATATTCATTGATCATAAAGAGAACAATGTTTGAAAAAATACCTCCGACTGATAAAGTGTAAGGAAGTCTTTGGGGGTAGACCTTTTGAATAGGGGTGTCATGCTTTTCTTTAAAGATTTTTCTTTAAATCCTAGAAATTTCAAAGGAAGAAAACCCTTGAGAAATATATTGATGTTAAGAAGATCGGTAAAGCATTGCACCTTTGACTGCATTTTTTTCAGACATATTGCAAAAGTGGATTTCTTCATATTCATTGAGCATAAAAAAAACAATGTTTGAAAAAATACCTCCGACTGATAAAGTGCAATGAAGTCTTTGGGGATAGACCTTTTGAATAGGAGTGTCTACCTTTTCTTTAAAGATTTTTCTTTAAATCCTACAAATTTCAAAGGAAGGAAACCCTTGAGAAATATATTGATGTTAAGAAGATCGGTAAAGCATTGTACGCTTGATTGCATTTTTTTTTCCGATATATTGCAAAAGTGGATTTCTTCATATTCATTGATCTTAAAGAGAACAATGTATGAAAAAATACCTCCGACTGATAAAGTGTAAGGAAGTCTTTGGGGATAGACCTTTTGAATAGGGGTGTCATTCTTTTCTTTAAAGATTTTTCTTTAAATCCTACAAATCAGATATATTGCAAAAGTGGATTTCTTCATATTCATTGATCATAAAGAAAATAATGTTTGAAAAAATACCTCCGACTGATAAAGTGCAAGGAAGTCTCTGGGGACAGATCTTTTGAATAGGGGTGTCATCC
This sequence comes from Oxytorus armatus, assembly GCA_958009045.1. NCBI lineage: Eukaryota > Metazoa > Arthropoda > Insecta > Hymenoptera > Ichneumonidae > Oxytorus > Oxytorus armatus. The sequence goes on along the minus strand of OY253749.1, from coordinate 19,524,319 downwards.
TTTTCTTTAAAGATTTTTCTTTGAATCCTACAAATCTCAAAGGAAGGAAACCCTTGAGAAATATATTGATGTTAAGAAGATCGGTGAAGCATTACACGTTTGGTTGCATTTTTTTCAGACATATTGCAAAAGTGGATTTCTTCATATTCATTGATCATAAAAAAAACAATGTTTGAAAAAATACCTCCAACTGATAAAGTGCAAGGAAGTCTCTGGGGATGTATGAACCGTGCGAGGAATTTTGCTAATTTACAATAAAATAAAAGAAAACTTTTAAATTGTTTTCCATGAATGAACGCAATTCTGAAATAGTCCTGAACATACTCGAGTCATGCTATTAAATATGTAGACGTAACGAATCCCTCCCCAACAGCACAGACCTCTTGAATAGGGGTGTCATCCTTTTCAAATTGGATTCCTGCCTTGGAGGCCTCCAATTCTCGTATGAATCTTCCATGTCCATGAATTTAACATACAAAAAGTATAACGTGGTGAGAAGAGAGAAAAAGAAACATTTTAATCAATTTTTGACAAAAGGATCAACATTTTAATCCTTAGAGCAAACTGTAGATATTTTTTCGCTACGATTTTTTTTCTCATAAAGTGAAATACATTTTTGGGGAGAGATTAGAATTAAAAAAAAAAATAGATGTCAAATTATAAGAGGGAAAAATATTGTCATCCTTATATTGTATATACATACATAATATAATAGTACAGAATGCTCGAGTTTCAAACTCGAGATTACTTTTCTTAAGGTTGTGCCAAATGCATGTGCGCAGGGTTGGACGAGCGGTTCTCTGATCGCGAGACTTCGAGGGGGCAAGCAGGAAATCGATCCCGTCGGGCCGGTGGATACGAATAAATTTTTCGACGACAATTCGAGATCTGGTATGTACTTCATATATATATATATAAATCGTCTATACATACACATTATACGTTGCCGAGGAATTTTCAATTCGTTTTTCGTCACGACGTCCTGGAAAGGACGTGTCAAGCCATTCTTGGAAATTTCTCAAAAGTTACGAACGCGCACCGTAAATTGAAAGGTTTTTTCTCTTTTTCCTTCGAATCTTGTAGGTATAGCACCGGATCAGCATCCGGAGGAGACCGGCGAAAATCAAGATGAGGGAATAAATCGTGAAAGTCGAAACGGCCGAAAAAGTGATTGCCGAGAGGAAGTTCAGGTGTACAAGCTGACGGGAGGTGTCGAATTGGTGCCGCTATTGACGAGATATCATTATTCTCAGCCTCACAGTACTCGTTACATCGCAACGGATGCCACGCGTCCTGGATACACGATAGACAGGTAACGATTCTGGCTGAAAGTGTATAAACGTTCAAAATTTAATTGGCGTATCTTTTGGCAAAAAATTCGTATATTTTTAAACTGGTACGCTTTTTTCGTCAGTCGCACTCGCTCATCTATAACATTGCCATGGATTTGCTATACGTGAATCCAAAAAAAAAATTCGAATTTTAATCACGATGGATGCCCGAAATCCTCTCCAGCTGTAAACAAGCTCGAATCAACCGATTTAATTGGATTTTCACCTGTACTTGAAAATTACATTGCAACTCTGACGAGCTTTTCTTTGCCGCAACGTGTTTACTTCTTTTCATAACTTTTTCTTCTCGCGAAAACGTTCACCATTTTCCGCATTTTCGTGATACTTCCGTAAGAAACACGAGACATCGACTAATATGAACGTAAAACGCGGATGAGGACGTAAAATTCGCTTCTCGACATTTTTCCACCGGGCGTCCACTCGGCGACTTTCCGAGCTTTATCCCTGCAAGTTTTAGGAAATTCGATGCAAGAATTTAATGAAATTTCGGGGTAACATTCTTCGGGTTAACTTTGTAGAAAATTCGATTAAGCCAAGGAATGGTGAAAGCTGAGCAATTATTATTACGAGACTGGGGTGAAGTAGAAATAGTTCGCCGATTTAATCTCGTTATGAACAACATGACGGGCGCATGTTTGCTCTGGGAACGTGATGCTCCGCCTGTACTTTTTTAACGATATAACAATAATGGCCATTATATTATGGACACGGGGCTCTACAGGAACAAATTGACAAGCCTGCTACGATAATCACGTTTTACATTTTCCTCCTCTTAGTATCTTACATTTTCCATAGATTATTTTGATATAAGAATTAAAAAAAAAAAAATCTAAAAATTTGTGTTGAATGTTATTTTCCATCGGCTACAACGTACTAAAAAAAAACATGATGACAAAATGCTGAGTATGAAGAGCTGACGACTTGACGAGAAATGTCTTATGTATTAATATCGTATCGTTTAAATTTGTGGAATATTTCTTCTACACTGGTTAATCTCTGAATACGGCATCGCGTCGCTCATCTTATGTACTTTCCGCTAAAGAGATGATTTAATAACGACAAAGTGAAGTTTTCCCGGTGTCGTGTTTGGCCGAAATCTCGTTTGGCCCGTCTCTCGTTCACGTAAAACACGAGAGGTATGAGCGATAATACAGCGAGAAACTTTGAGGGTTGCCAAACGGTAATTTCGCGAAACTTCGATATCGGATTTAACCGGAGGATAACGTAGGTAGGGATCGTTAATAATCCGAAATCGTAAATCTTATATCTATCAGTTTGAGTTGGTATTCGAAACGATAATTCGGAATATTCCGAATAGAAAAAAAGCATTGAATGCAATTCCGTTGAAAGGTTTATTTGAGGAATATGGCCACGGTAGAATTTTCGAAAAATCGATGGTTTTTTTTTTCATTTTCAATAAGTTGAGTTAAGTTAAGGTATAACTCTGACAATTTTTACCCGATTGACTTCAAATTTTTAAATTATGTTTCTAATTGCATTTCGCAGAGGCGTACGTATGGAATTTCTGATTAATTAAAAACTTTTCATTTTATGAGCAGTTTTATACGAAACTTTTCACTGGAAATTCAAGTTCAAATGCTTACAATATTCGAATGAAACTTTTCTCGGTATTCTGATGTAGATTAACGAGAATTTTTTTTGTTCTGGTTCAAAAATTGTGGATGAAAAATGTCACGCCCGAAAAAAAAAGATACCAAAAGCAAATAGCAATAGTCGGTCATTTTGTATAACAAAAAAACAAAAAAAATCTTTTTTATTAGCTTGATATTTATACTAAATAGATGTGTAATTAGTTTTACAAATAAATCACTTTTTCATACAAAAAAAAATTGTTAAGGTAGTAGTCTGGTAACTTAAGCCGATTTTCATGTCTTTTTTGGAGGGCGTTTTTTTGTAGGAAAATAAAAATGAATCGTTTTGGATATTCAGGATGTTTTTATTTACATATTAAAGATACAAATAAAAATTTTGTTGAAAAAATTTATTAGTGTATTATTATTGTTGTTATTGATCGAATTTGGCACCACGAAAAAAAAGCGCGTGGGTGGCCCCGGTGATTTTGGCTCTTGATGTTATCTGAAATCAAAAATTCTTGATAATTCTTAATCTATAGACATGTCATTCTGGTCGGAACTACTGAAGTTAAATTTCATGGCTAAATAACAAAATGGCGGACTTTGGAAAAAAACGTTCTTTTCCATTTTGTTATTTATCCATGAAATTTAACTTCAGTAGTTCCGACCAGAATGACATGTCTATAGATTAAGAATTATCAAGAATTTTTGATTTCAGATAACAAGAGTCAAAATCACCGGGGCCACCCACGCGCTTTTTTTCGAGGTGCCAACTTCGATCAATAATAATAATAATAAACTATTAAATTTTTTCAAAATTTTTTTTTTTGTATCGTTAATATGTAAATAAAAACATCCTAAATATCCAAAACAATAATTTTTATTTTCCTACAAAAAAACGCCCTCCAAAAAAGACATGAAAATCGGCTTAAGTTACCAGACTACTACCTTAAATGTGCACACGATTTTATACCCGCTACCGTGGCCACGCGGTTTCATGTACGTCGTCGGAAATGAAGAGAGTTTAATTTCTCACTGGAAGAGGATGATTTTTGTGATAATTTACATATATAGTGTATTCAGACTAATGCTTTAAAGGGAATCTGTAATTGGATCCATTACGGCGTAATTCGGAATCCCTTTTGCTTATTAATTCTCTTGTACAGTGAACGCGAACGACGGATTTTTAAAGAGAAGAGCATTCGCATTGTTAATATTAAAAATATCGCGAATGATGATTCCGGAAAAATTCGATAAAGTATCATCCACGGCGAAGAAAGGTAAACGAGTGACTAATTAGGATAGATACTCATATTAGGAGTGTCGTATCTTCTCGTTAATCGAGACTAACGCGCGCAATGTCGAAGGATGGATATAACATCAGTGTGGCGGGGTTATAACGGTCATTGCTTCCGATACAGAGCACTAATTCTGGTTTATTGTCCGATAAAGCTGTGCACATAAGCGGGTCATTACAGAGGATACGGATGCTTATATAGTGTCGGTACGGAGGAACTGCCCTCCACTTAGTAGATTCTGTACCATAGCTGACGTATAATGAGACACCTTGATAGCGAATTTAATGGAACACATACCGCGAAGCTTCTCACTGACTCGACCGGAGTTTCCCGAATGCCTGTGGGAATGATAGGGGCGTGGGAGGGTTTGCGGATGGATTCTGTGCGTGTGTATGCTTTGCTAGATCGCGCGGCGAAACGTTGTTTATGGATACCGAGTGTCGCACATTATCCGAGGTAAATGTGAGCGAGCCCGTTAGATCGCGCTAATTAATCATCCATACGGAGCCCCGTGCGCTAACGCAAGACCACCCTCTATAAACTGGCGTATATAACCTTATATCAATTCGTAATTTGAACCACGGCACGAAGAATAATAACGAAATAGTGTGCGTGATGGGATAAAACGGAAGATGGCCGTTAAATAGACGGATAATAAAATATGTGAGATGAAAGTACCGTGTCACCAGAGCTCATACGAGGTCTGTTAAAAAAATATCGCGAATTTTGAATTTCCGCGGGCTACGTATATTCGATTATCGATTTTTTGGTGCCGTCAGGTTGGTACTCGTGTCACTCACTTATGCTGAAAAAATCGGCCATTTTGAATGTTTCGTTAATTGTTGACAGCTGTTTTGGTTTGACGTGTTTTAGCTTGTCTTCGATTTTTGCCTATTCCAAAAAAGCAGCTTCCATTGCGCTGATTGAGCTTTGGTTTCCACGTCATAACCATAAACCCATGATTCGTCACCAGTTATGACCCTCTGGAGCAAATTTGGGTCGTCGCGGACCGAGTCCAACAGCTCCTTAGCGATTTTAACGCGACACTGTTTTTGTTCGAAATTGAGCAATTTTGGCACGAATTTCGCGGCGACCCGTCTCATGCCCGAATCATTGGTAAAAATTGAATAGCACGAGCCAATCGATATGTTTAGGTCCTGAGCAACTTCTCTAACGGTGATTCGACGATTGGCCAATATTATTTTCTTCACTTTATCAATGTTGTCGTCTGTTGTTGATGGGCTCGGGCGTCCGGAACGCATTTCGTTGTTCGCATCTTCTCGGCCCTCTGAGAACATTTTGTACCACCGATAAACGTTGCTTTGGTCCAAGGTAGCTTCACCATATACCACAGTCAACATTTGGAATGCGTCCGCGCACTTAATTTTATTTTTCACACAAAATTTGATACAGATTCTCTGATCCATTTTTTGGAATAGGCAAAAATCGAAGACAAGCCAAAACACGTCTAACCAAAACAGCTGTCAACAATTAACTAAACATTCAAAATGGCCGATTTTTTCAGCATAAGTGAGGGACATGAGTACCAACCTAACGCCACAGAAAAATCGAAAATCGAATATACGTAGCCCGCGGAAATTCAAAATTCGCGATACTTTTTGAACAGACCTCGTAGTATGCGCTTCCGTACTAACACTGTTCAAACCACTACCCCCTGGACATCATTGTGTTTATTCTCGTATAACAGTTGAACCGAGCTCTGTTCCCAAATCAATTTCCCATGAGTGAACATTCCACGAGTCTGCTTTCAAGCGAGTACCAATTTTCGTTGGACTTTGTGCGAAATCCCAATTTGTGAAATTCAACGAAATGTTAGAGCCACCGAAGAAACAAGATTGCTGGATTCATTGGGCGAAAAAGTAATGTGAAATAAAAATATTGTTGATAATTATCGGTTAGATTTAACACTTCGTCTGTAAACCTGGGTCGTTCGTGTCCGAGCAAAAACACCTTTGGTTTGTACCTGCAACGCATCGTACATAATTTATTGCCTGTTTTCATGTCCAAAACTTAAGCATTTAGCTTTAAACAAACGAAACGAAATAATTTTTTTTTTTTCAAAGCTACACTATTCACCTTTAATTTGCATTTTGGAAAATTACCCTATCTTCATTTTACTCTGAGTTACAACTTTTTTGTTGTAAATAAAAATTGTTTTTCCCAATTTCTTCATTTGTTTGACAAAAAAATTTATGAAAAAATTAAATTTTCGAGAATTTCATAATTGGTACTTAAAAATGAATATTTTGAACAGTAGCATGAATTTTTTCAGAATTTTTGAGTGCATTAAGGGGGTGAAATAATGGCCGAACGCGAAAGACCCACGTTTACAGATGGGAGGTGCGGAAAAAAACGTTTGCAGACGAAGTGTTAACCTTCCTAAGTTCCGCGTTGGTCACACGGTGTCAATATGACCCAAGGCTTTTTTTTAAATGGTCGCCGTAAGATCAGTCACGGTTCAATTGGGTTCCAAAAATTATAGAACACACATTAAACATTGTGGAATATCGAACAAACGCGTTTACGTAAGAAACACATTAGAAAAGTTATTAAAATTAACTTTTTCACTTATAAAAAAATCGTAGCTTCAAGATTTGTTAAGCTTTCTTTATAAAATTTACGAGTAATGCTCATGAGACATTGTACTTTGAGGGAAACGAATAGATATGTAGTGCCGCGTTCCGAGGTATAAATCCTAAATGGGGTTCTCTCCTTAAAGGGTACACTAAAGAGGTATCTTCAAACCTCCATTAGTGGTCGGGTCAAACGTCATTCGTTAAATAGCCATAACTAACAGTAACGTAGCTGCAAAGTTTAAGTTGGATTCAGTTTCATCCCTAATAGTGACCACGGATGGTTAACTGAAGTTGAGAAAATATGACGTCAACAATTCTTCCGTTAATTACAGTTACAACGGTATAACAGTAGAGAGGAGATATATAGTGATAATTTAATTATTGAAAACTTGCAATTTCTGTGAAATTATGTCCGTCAAATTGGCTTAACTCAAATTGACGTAATTGTACTAATAAATTCTACAACTGTATATCTGAATATTATACAATACTTTTGTATGTTTTGTATACGAAACGGATGAACGACGTCATCGTCAACGAACCGATGAATTCCCATTAATTCCACTTCACTTCGCTTCTGTCGCTCGTCTCGCTAATGAATGTTAACATCGTGCCGAAGTAATTTAATTAATTCGAAACGGAAATATCGATGACAGTGCGGAACGAGCGGATGTGCTCGCTCAATAATTATATAGTGATATATAATTTATTATCGATGTTTCTCTATTGAACAGTTTGCGAGGCCTCAACGTCGGTGATCGCGAACACATTACCGCTCTCGCCGAGCAGATACGTTACAAGCGCGCGACAGTTTTGGTGAGTTTGAAACGTGTTTCAATTAAAAACTACGCCAAACACACAATTTCATCAATGTGGTTCCTGATGGATCGGAATATTTTTTTTTGTAATTTAAATAAAACATTATTTTATTCATTGATAAGACGTGATGATTTCAGGAGGAGAGAAGACTGGAGCAGGAAAGCTGTCGACGACACTTCGACACGTGGAGAAGATTGTGGGGTAGACCTGGCCACGGTGCTCCTTTGGATCACGCACGAAGAAACGATCTATATGACATTCTTTATCATAGCGCGGTCTATTAACACTTTGGGAGTAGAAAAAAAAAACAATAGTCCAATTACCGAGATGGGTTTAAAGTGGATAATTACCTTTATTGAATTGCGAGGAAAATATAGAAATTGCAAAACACGTTAAGTCTTTAAACGAAATACGTTGCGTTCGCTTCACCAATGTTAATTATTTCGTTTTTGATTTTGTATTTATTTTATCGTTTATCGCAATGTGATGTTTTCGTCGACGATGTCGATTTGTTTTGGAACGGCCCGTACGAGCATCTTTTACATATTTACATAAACTATACGAATATAGCAGAGTGCACGATATTGCAGGTTATACGTGTGTATACAAGTGGAAGGAGCTTTTGAAACTGCGCTGGGTCTCCGGAAACTGCAGGCACTCACAGGACGAGAGGAAGAGACGGAATTGAGAACAACGAAGTTATATGGAAATCGATACACGGGTTTCATACACGTTGATATATATTTACCTGTACGAAACCTGTTTTACGCATATATACATATATAAGAGGATATATAAGTATAAGAATAAAAGAGGAGATATACATATTGAACGGTTCCGGAATTTGAATAAAATATAATTTATTCAAATATCGAATTTACGATTTTTAAAATCCTCTTTTCTCCTACGAAAAGCATACGAGTTCATGTTCCGAGACTAGTCAAGAGGAAAAACGTTTTAGAGTGGAAAAGCGCGTCAACTGATTAATCTTGATATTTCCTTCGAGCAAGGGCAAATTATTTCCTTTCGTTTGTGCGAGTAAGACGATATTAAATCAGCAGAATCGAAAGATGATCGAAATGATGTTTAAAAGGAAAACGATTATGAAACATATGTTTATCGACCAAGTGAGCTGAGCGAGATCACGAAAAACCGGAGATGGTTAGATATTTAAGGGGGGAAATAGGGTTAGGACAGCGTTTTCTCAATGATATTCATGAATTTTTTTATAGTATAAAAAATGAATATAATTTATTGAAACTTTGAGAATATTTTATAAATATATTTCAGTATATACTATGAAATTCTTGAAGAATTTTCTTGAAAAACACCGGGGATATTAGCGACCTCATATTGCAGGTCACAATCAGACTCAACATTTTGCGTACATTCTGGATGCCGCAATTTTCATCTGAAATCAAACGACGTTCGAATTTACTTTTATTATATGTCTCTCTTCTATATGAACCTAAATGCTATCAAAAAAATAGAAAATTGAATTTTTTACAGGGGTCAAAACAGAAAAGCATGATTTTTTGTCATTTTTTACAACTTTATTTGCAAAAAAAAAATTATTTTAAATAATGATAATATTCCGATTTTAGGTTCATATAGAGCGGAATACTATGAAGAAAGTAACCGCCAATTTTCAAAACGATTGGTTGATAACTTTTCAAACTAGCGTGTACGCAAGTTCAAAAAAAGTCGTTTTCAGAAAAATGCGTTTGAAAAAATAGTGACCGCTCGGTTATATACGTGGCGCGCTCGGGGCCTGAAGGAGAGCTACTCACTTTAATGGCTTATAACAATAGAACAAGTCGGAATTTTCATTAAAAATTTTTGGAACATATTTTTCAATAGTTTTACTAACAATTTATGAAATAGAAAAAAATCGATTTTTTAAACCCTATTTCCTCCCTTAAACAAAGAATTAAATGTGAGCCAGGCTTGCTTACGTAGTATTGAGTGTAGTGGACCTCATCTCCAAGAATAAGAAATAAACTAGACAGTGAGATGCTGCGATTAGCCTAGCGAACAAAATAATCGGTCGGGGAAAGTTTTATGGTATCTCGTACCATTCCTGTTAGACTTCTCTTGCGAGAAAGATTTTTACTTCGATGCCATCTAGCGGAGAGTTAACGAAGCGCAACGTTTCGTCTCATTGTGGCTTCATATATTCTCAGTGGCAACGGCGGTGAGACGAACGAGCGCTTCGTGCTTCGTTTGCCGATGTGTACCAGAGGTGAGCTATCTCCTCGGAATATATATGTCGAAAATATTCCCAAGGGAATGAACTGTGTCTTTGGGTTGACGGTGAGTCGTGTTTGCACGTGTGTATCGACCGTCTGACCCGGTCAGCTGTCAATTTACATAATAATACGGAACAGATGTTAATCGGACGTATATAGATGAGAGATCCGAGCTACAATTTCGAACTGAGATATATAAGCCACCCAAGGGATGCACGGGCTGGCTTTCGATCAATTATTGCACACAGTTAATTTAATGTCGCGTACGAAATTAATGTCCTGGACTAAACAGCAGACCATTATCTATTTTAATTGTGTGTATATAATTGTTGAATTTTCGTTTATTATTTTAATTAATTTTTCATCCGAGCGATTGGTAGGGATGGTTAAATTTTATTTTTTATTTTTTTAAAAACTTAGAAACGAAACAATAAATTGTGATTTTGTTTCGAACAAAATTTGCTGTTTTCACGTGTAACTATTTCGCTCGTAAAAATTACATAATTTAATAAGCGTAATCGGCGATAGGTCATTTTAGATTAAATTATTCTAAAATGCTTTAAATAATCGCCACTTTTCTTTAGATACACAATCTTCAAATGTGATCCATCATCACTGTTCGATTATACAAATTCACAGTTCAATCAGAGCATTTTTTGTTGTACCAATTTTGGATACGTATGTACGTGCCTTTGGATCAAAGTTTTGAAAATATATTTCTGCGCGGAGGAAATGGTCTGTGACCGTTCCAATAAGCGTTCAAGCGTGTTAAAGCTGCCTGAAGTGTAAAATACATCCCGCGCGCACTCAGCCGTGTAACAACTTTTAAAACAATAATGCACACTATCGCGAAAATTGTAGTCTGCCGAAAGGCGATACAGTAAAATTTATTTTCGAATAATCTTCGTCTGTGCGAAGATTCGTTTGGGTATGAGCGGAATAAAACTACCTCGAGGACAGAAGGGGAGACGTGGTATCCTGTTAGAATAAATTTAATATATAATGCATATGTATACATTCATTATGCCGCGGTACATTGCCGTTCTGTAAATCCGTTATCTATACCTTTATATGGGACATTCTACGTTACATCGATCCGGCTGTGACCCACATCTTCTTGTATTTGGTCCACAATTTTGTTTTTATTGTTGTGACGATTCTGAAACCCATGCAGCTACTTTGTACACTTTTTTTAAGTGCCCAATTAAAAAGGATTGTCAAAAAATTGTCGATGAAACAAAAAGGTTGACTGCTTGAAAAATAATTTTTTTAAATTCAGAAAAATCATCACCTCGCATATTAAAATTTTGAAGTTATATTTCAGAGTGGGCCGGGACTTAAGCTCTATTTAGTTGTCGACTTTTTTTTAAGCTTTTCGCGATTAAAAATTATGTAAAAAAATAGAACCAAGGAACACTCTGGAAAGTAAATGAAAAATTAAGATATATCTAGTTTGAGATTTTTATGAATTGTGTCAGATTTGCAAATTATGGCGTTTAATTGTCATTGAATTCCGAAGCGAACGTCGTTGGATTGTGAAATATTGCTTTAAAATGTTAATGAGCTTTTGTATCCTGTCATTAATGTTTTCCAATTGTCATTTAATCCGGCACTTCGAAAAACCTGCGAACCTTATACGGGTGTAACAATAATATAAATTGTGAACCTAATTCCAGAGAGTGAGGCTTGCGGCCGGCTTGATTTCACGTGAAATGCCCCATTTTTATGTATATATAGATGAGGTTTGTGCTCGCGCCAACCGGTCGGGTTTCAGGAGCCATAGAGAGGGCCCCTTCATAACCGCACAGAGCAGCTTCCATTGTCCGACTATTGTATCCCGTTACCACTAGTCGGTCCACGTCCTTCGTGCATTTATACAACTGGCGGTGATTCATTTTCCGCGGAAATATCAGTTCCTGTGCAACGCTGAATTTCAAGTTTCCTCTTGACTTTCCTCTTTAAAAAAAAACCCTCCCTCTGCCTCTTTTTTCGTTTCTCGATTGCGTAGAAGCCGCGACCATTTCGTTTGTATAAAACCCTACGCGTTTATGTACACGAAATATATATGACGTTTCAGGACAGTACTCCACTCTTTTGATTTTGCTTCGTCATTTGTTATATTATTTTTATAATTATTTAAACTCGAAAAAAAAAACGTTCTGTTTTTATATTTTTATTAAATTGTTTTCGCCAATTGCTCTTTAGTACAGAATATTGTAAATGAATTATTTTTCAAAATATTGTAGTGCCTATGATCATCCGTTTACGTTTACGTAAAAAACGTTTACTAGGAATTTGTACAAATTTCCGTCGAATTTAACACCGTCGTCGTACGTATCGTCCTACAACATAGTAAAAAAAAAAAAAAAAACAAAAAAAGAAAGCGAAAATGTTCACGATGAAGTTCACGAAGCGGTTAAATTTGATCGGGATTGCTTCGTGTATAATTTTCGGAAACATCCTTACGTATAAAATTTTTATATGCTTATATATAAATATACATATATATGAGTATATAGGAAGAAGAGTTTCTAAATTAGGGTAGTTTCTGATATGTTGGTGCAGAGTAAGAGAGAGAGTATTGGCGAGAGGAGGACAGGAATTAGAGAGGAGCGAGAGTGAGAGTTTGATAACGAGTGAGGCGACGATAGAGGCGACGATGGAACAAGCCGCTGCGGTAACTTTGTCAAATGGAAAGCTATCTCCAGCAGCCTGGACAGTCCATTACCGACTTTGCATGGCATAGCAGCAGTAATTATATATTTTATGTATTAGCCTAGAGAGACTTAAAGTTAACGTTGTCGCTCTTCAAGTAAAAATTATTTATATATAAATAAATATATATTTGTAATGCCCGTGGGTACGAGAAACGATAGATGATAATTGCTGATAAATTGTTGTGCTGATATATATGAAATAATGTATCTTGAATGTTATAAAGATAAGCGCCGAGCAACGTTGGTAATCAATTTACCTAGTACGTTTCCGCGACACGATTTATTCGAAGGCAATTTGAATTTATTGTAACTTCATTAAAAATGAAAAGAAAATGTATATTAAAATGATAATTAAAGACGAATGAAACAAATCCATACTGAAAATGCCGATGACACGTGTTTGTTTTTGCAATATTGTACAGTGCTCTGATTTTTCAGTATGAATACTGTGAAAAATGGTTTGCTACTTAATCCGATAGTGCTACGTATCCCCGTCGAATGTAATGAAAATAAAGTCGTGACGCACGAATGGAAAATCGAATTTTAATACATAAATAGTGAAAACACAATCCTAAGGTGCTGCAAACATTTTAGGATGAATCAGTCGACGTTGAACATCGAACGATTATTTATAAGAATTTGGGGTTAGAAAAGGCTGACTATCCTTCACTATTTTCACTGTATTACCGTGACTCTGTACTTCTACAGAGTTTCTGCCGAAGAGGAAAAACCAATTTCAAGCTTACGAGATTAATGGCAAAGAATAACAATTGAACACGTGGAATCTCAACAAAATTACGAGACGCACACTCGAATATGTTTCACCATCAGTTTTCACGATAAACTTTTGAGAGTCATACTTTATATGGATATGTTGTAATGAAGGAAAACTGGTATTCATGTAAATTCTCGTAATTTATGTTATAATTGGATAACTTGTATATAATTTATAATGTAAATACAGTACGTAGTACCGAAGTCAAATATACGACATCCAACAGGTAATATATGTTCGGTAGTAAAGTAGAAAAGTTTGACGAGGACGAGAAAGTCAGAAGGCAAGATGATTGCGGACTGCTCATAGTATATTCCATCTTAAATTCCCGGGGCCTACAATGTTGCAACGGAATTTACGAAGATTTTCGCTCTCGCTCTTGCTATTCCATACTCTACTTATATATGTATATACAGAGTGTCCCAAAACTAGCAAGTCGGTGTGACACGGGGGTTGGATTGGTTCCGGACTGATCAGAAAAAACAAATGTGACCTCAGTAAAAGTCTCATGGTTTTCGAGAAAACCACCATTGCTATAAAAGTTCAAATCGTAAGCAAATCAAAATGTAAATTCACGTCAAATCCTAAAGTGGTCAGAAACACAAACGAAAACAGCGAGATAACAAGAATAGCGATTTTTGGGTTTGCGTTTCTGACCAGTTTAGAATTTGGTGTGAATTCGGACTTTGATTTGCTTATGATTTGGACTTTTATAGCAATGGTAGCGGAATAACAAGTACTAGGTAGCGATTTTTTCGAAAAATAAAAAAAGACAATTTTTCTCGAAAACCATGAGACTTTTACTGAGGTCATATTTGTTTTGTTCCGATAGGTCCGGAGCCAATCTAACCACCGTGTCACTCTGACGTGCTAGTTTTGGCACATCCTGTATAATATAAGTATTATATGAACATATACGAGGTCTGTTAAAAAAGTATCGCGAATTTTGAATTTCCGCGGGCTACGTATATTCGATTGTCGATTTTTTTGTGGCGTTAGGTTGGTACTCATGTCCCTCATTTATGCTGAAACAAATCGGCCATTTTGACCGTTTAGTTAATTGTTGACAGCTGTTTTGGTTAGACGTGTTTTGGCTTGTCTACGATTTTTGCCTATTCCAAAAAAGCAGCTTCCATTGCAATGATTGAGCTTTGGTTTCCACGTCATAACCATAAATCCATGATTCGTCACCAGTTATGACCCTCTGGAGTAAATTTGGGTCGTCGCGGACCGAGTCCAACAGCTCCTTAGCAATGTTAACGCGACACTGTTTCTGTTCGATATTGAGAAATTTTGGCACGAATTTCGCGGCGACCCGTCTCATGCCTAAATCATTGGTAAAAATCGAATAGCACGAGCCAATCGATATGTTTAGTTCCTCAGCAACTTCTCTAACGGTGATTCGACGATTGGCCAATATTATTTTCTTCACTTCATCAATGTTTTCGTTTGTTGTTGATGAGCTCGGGTGTCCGGAACGCATTTCGTTGTTCGCATCTTCTCGGCCCTCTGAGAACATTTCGTACCACCGATAAGCGTTGCTTTGGTCCAAGGTAGCTTCACCATATGCCACAGACAATATTCGGAATGCGTCCGCGCACTTAATTTTGTTTTTCACACTAAATTTGATACGGATTCTTTGATCCATTTTTTGGAATAGGCAAAAATCGAAGACAAGCCAAAACACGTCTAACAAAAACAGCTGCCAACAATTAACTAAACATTCAAAATGGCCGATTTTTTCATCATAAGTGAGGGACATGAGTACCAACCTAACGTCACTAAAAAATCGAAAATCGAATATACGTAGCCCGCGGAAATTCAAAATTCGCGATACTTTTTTAACAGACCTCGTATACCGGTACTTCGATCTAGTGTTTACCGTGCTTACGGTTGGAATCCCGGTACTGCAGTCCCACCAATAAGATTGTTGTGCAGATATAAGGGTGGTATATTCAATGCCAACTGAATAAATTATAACGATCCACGATATTTTTTAGTTTCTTCAAGGACTTTTCCTGTGATCTCACGACCGAAAACCTTCTAAATAAATTTCCAAAGGAATATTTCGTTTTCGAGATAAAAGATTTTCGTGCAACGACCACCGCTGATGTTACAGAGCAGAGTAAAGGATCGAGTGTGAAGGGGGTGGAGTGGAAAAATATACGTACTCACTGGTTCACAAATGAGACAGCCGTAAATAAACGAAAAAAGAAAAAAACAAAATTATTGATAAATTTACACATTTTTCCTTTACAAATATATCATTCGACAACGATTTTCATTAGTACAGAATTTTGTGTGCAATCGGTGATAAATAATTTCTACACAACATGAATGCGATATAAAAGCGTTTATTGAAAATTCCTCGTGAAAATACTACCCCATAAACACGCCCGATCGAGCGTCCATAACGAATTCGTCGTTTTCAATTAATCCGGAATTTTCAGCATGCGCAGCTTGATCGGGAGAGAAAAATTGTTGGATGTTTTGTGGTGCATCAAACATTTTTTTTTTTTAATATTCACGCACAGAGACGACGGTATATGAATAACGATTTTTGCATAACGCGTCACCGTTGAAACGAAATACTCGCCGTATAACGACGCTGTGCATGAACGGCTCGACAGTTTAGGGGATAGGTCATTTTATGAACGGCCATGAGCACCGGATGAATAACGTCGCGAATCACGGAATTTTTCAATGGTTTATGAAATATTCATTGATAATAAGTCTTCAGTTTAATCGTAACAAATCTTTCATTGTATATTGCCAAATTATTGTTTGATAATTAGAATCAAATATCATTTCAATCAAATATCATTTAACTTTTATTCACGTTTATAATACCCATCCGTATTGCTGTTAAGGGGGAAATAGGGTTAGACGGTTCAAAAAATCGATTTTTTTTTATTTCATAAATTGTTAGTAAAACTATTTAAAAATATTTTCCCAAAATGTTTAATGAAAATTCCGACTCGTTCTATTGTTATAAGCCATTAAAGCGAGTAACTCTCCTTCGGTAGCTCTCCTCACTATTTTTTCAAACGCGTTTTTCTGAAAACGACTTTTTTTGAATTTGCGTATACGCTAGTTTGAATAGTTTTCAACCAATCGTTTCGAAAATTGGCAGTTACTTTCTTCATAGTATTGCGCTATATATGAACCTAAAATCGGAATATTATCATTATTTAAAATAATTTTTTTTTTGCAAATAAAGTTGTAAAAAATGGCAAAAATCATGCTTTTTTGTTTTGACTCATGTAAAAAATTCAATTTTCTATTTTTTCATATAGAGGAGAGACATATAATAAAAGTAAATTACAACCTCGTTTGATTTCAGATGAAAATTGCGGCTTCCAGAATGTACGCAAAATGCTGAGTCTGATTGTGACCTGCAATATGGGGTCGCTAATAACTTCGGTGTTTTTCAAGAAAATTCTTAAAAAAATTTATAGTATATACTTAAGGTAGTAGCCTGGTAACTTAAGCCGATTTTCATGTCTTTTGTGGAGGGCGTTTTTTTGTTGTAAAATAAAAATGAATCGTTTTGGATATTTAGGATGTTTTTATTTACATATTAAAGATACAAAAAAAAATTTAATAGTTCATTATTATTATTATTATTGATCGACGTTGGCACCCCGAAAAAAGCGCGTGGGTGGCCTCGGTGATTTTGGCTCTTGATGTTATCTGAAATAAAAAATTCTTGATAATTCTTAATCTATAGACATGTCATTCTGGTCGGAACTACTGAAGTTAAATTTCTTTTTATTTTACAACCCCTCCTTTGCTAAAATAAAAGGACTTTTTTTTCCAAAGTCCGCCATTTTGTTATTTATCCATGAAATTTAACTTCAGTAATTCCGACCAGAATGACATGTCTATAGATTAAGAATTATCAAGAATTTTTGATTTCAGATAACATCAAGAGCCAAAATCACCGGGGCCACCCACGCGCTTTTTTCGAGGTGCCAACTTCGATCAATAACAATAATAATAATAATAATAAACTATTAAATTAGAAAAAAAATTTTTTTTTTTGTATCTTTAATATGTAAATAAAAACATCCTAAATATCCAAAACGATTCATTTTTATTTTCCTACAAAAAAAAGCCCTCCAAAAAAGACATGAAAATCGGCTTAAGTTACCAGACTACTACCTTAAGAAGCTGAGATCGCCATGAGATCGCAATAAGAATCTTACGATCGAAATTTTATAGTGTATACTTAAATGTATGTATAAAATATTCTCGAAGTTTCAATAAATTATATTCATTTTTTATACTATAAAGCAATTCATGAAAATCATTAAGAAAACGCTGTCCTAACCCCATTAACCAATCCTCCCTTAAGAGCACACCACACTGCTCGTGCTCGACCATCAAGAGTGTCGTGCATCGCGGTAAAGGATCCCCGTGTAAATGAAATATTTTTTGAAAATTTATGGACGAACATATTTCGTCATGCAACACACGAACGAATCGTTTCCGTTTCTATAACTCGCTCCTGCATAGAGCGAATACCTTATGGCATACTGCAAAGCCCACGCAGTGAGAGCCTCGAGTGTCTTGACTTTCGCACGTATCTATAACACCACCGAAGGCATTTCTGAACAGCTCTTGTCGTTCTCCATTATAGTAACCAGGAATGAGCTCAGTGCATGCTTCCCTCGTGTATCAGTATGTGGCTATGCAACCGATGAAGTTCCAACCCACGTTCGTTCGTGTCAAAATGGCCTTGTTCACAAACATTTGGTATGCTGCGTAACGTCACAGGAGTTTCCTACATATCCGTGATTTAAGCGATTGAAAAAGGTCGTACGGACTGGTTGTATTAGCACAGACCTGACGTCCTTCTGGCACAATGCCATGGAAATATAACGGACCCCTTGCGAAACGGAACGTACCAAAAGGGTCTTACGTCGAAATACCTTGTCGACAGTTGACACCGCATCTATAGCTATATCGAGTTACAGTAATGTCAACCCGCATTTCGTAATGTCGAGAGTTTCGTGGTTTCCTCTGCGATTGATGGATCGAGGCTGTAACATTCGTTCAACGAAGTTCGGGAACTAAATTCAATTATTTCAGGACGTTTCGACGGGAGATTTCAACATTGAGAAGATACCGAGACGCCGTAGGACCAAATCGATTGGGCTTACATGTGTTTGCGGATGCGATCGACAGGCCGTCGCGTGAAAATACGATTTGTCTGACAATGAGTGAAATAAATTTTCGCCAAATTGATTTGAACAGGAAGAACATTTATTTGCATATAACAAATGTTCGACTACTATTCCGTGAAATTTTTATCAACCAAGTTCGCTGCAGCGCTTTTAGTAAAGTCGTAACAATTTTCTTCTATGCAAAATGGAAAGTAAAACGAAATGTATTTAAATAGAAACGAATTCATTGTATCAGCAATCGAGATTTGCATCGATCAATAGACCAAGAGATTCGTCTTGACGTCAATAGTAATTGAAAATAAAGTTTTTATATTCATTGGAAAAAAAACAAAAACAAAATCAAAGTTTCGAAATGCCATTCTAATCTGAACGACATTCTTTCATCTCACTTTTTCGCAATAAAGCCTCATGTATTCCTCCAATATGCAGTATAGATGTTTATGCATGAAAAAACGTGGTCTGGAGGAGTCACAGGCTGACACGAACGTTATAGTATCATGATTTTCTAATCCCGCGAGAAGGTAGTGAGCGATTTTCACCATCGACCGACGACCCCACGATGCGATATGCCTCGGTGCGTTTACTCTCGTCAAGCGATAAAATTGGTGGATCATAAAAAATCCTTCAGCCCCCTATTCGCAGTTACCACGTGCCGGAGGCTTCCGACACGAGGGAACAGATATACCACGGGGTTATATACCCCATGGGTGAAGGACTTTTTATGGCGTATATAATCCATGGGGTATGGAGTTTCACTGGAGAATTCAGCTCGTAAAGGAGACAAGAAGAACCAGACGAGAAAGAAGGGAGAAAAAAAGAAAAAGCCAGAGGATGGTACGTCGGATAAGAAGAGAGAAGGTGAAATAAGAGGATGATAGGGAGAAAGTAGAGTAAGAAAGTAGCGCGGAGTGCACGATCGGTGGTACGTGTCACCGATGTAAATTTTAATTTACGATAGACTCGGTACGTTGAGTCTTAAAGTGCATGTCGTTATATAGAAACGTTGACTCGTGGCCATCTGTCAGATTCTTCAACGAGGCATAGGATCATCTACAGCCCTGTCGAGCCATTTTTACATACTACAAAAGTGGATAAATGGTATAACTTCCTCCGCATCTCTCGTTATGACGTTGCCATTATTATGGCGTCTTAATGCCGTGGATGTTCTCTCAACTGTGAAATACGATTTTCCATCTACTCTCTTATTTTCCTTGCGCATTCTCGCTATCTCTTACGCAGACTTTCGTTCGACATAAAAATCTCGTAATTGTTATCTCAATTTTTACAATATCGGCGATCCCGTAATGCGCTGACTAGCGATTACTTCGACGCTGCTTACGAAAAGTAGCACGATTCAAATTTCTTACGAAAACTAACACGTTCCGAATTCCACCACGAAAATCAACACGTTTCGATATTCGACGCGAAAACTAGCATGATTCGGCTTCTGCCGCGAAAAGTGGCATGGTTCGGCTTCCACCGCGAAAACTATCATATTTCGATTTGCACTGGAAAAAGTAGTATATTTGCCGAACTAAATCGAATAAGATCCAGAACTTTCACAAATGTTTTAATAATTTTTTCGGGAGCACTATAAGGAATAAATGAAAGGCATTAAGGGTGTATCGCCCGTTCACCCTTAAACATTTATATTCGTTTTCTATTTAAAAAATAATAACATTATTGAAAATACGATTCGCAAATACGATACGCAATATTCCACCACTCAAAAACTAAAATTGTTCATCAATGATATTTTTCATGACTTCAAGTTTCGGAGTCAGCGATGGAATTGAACAAAATTATTGTTTATAAAAAGTATATTCTACTTACAGTCTGAAGAATCGTTCATTGTGTTTTTATTTCATTTAAAAAAAAACACAATCTTGGAGTGATCAACGACTAAAGTATAAAGTACAGTATAAGTATAAAGTACAGTTGACAAAATCTTCAAAACAATCGATTGAGATATCTCGAGAAGTGTCAGGTCTCGGACGAAGTAGCAAGATGGAAAAAAACTGACATTGTTAACTTTGCATGCACTGCAATTGTTTTCGATTTTCTTTTCTCTAATTTTTTTGACTATGGTTTTTTTACTCCAAAATGACGAGGCATTTGCTGTTTGCCATCTTATGATAAGCCTAGCAGACCAAAATTCAAACAGAAAAATGTGTATGAAATAAATTCAAACAAAAAATAAAACAGTATAAAATGACAAGCATAAATATTTCATTAATTTGGAGTAAAACAGGATGTTCAAAAAACGTGGAGTAAAAAATGAGAAACACTTCCAGTGATACTGAAACGTGCTAATTTTCGCGGCGAAAGTCGAAACCTCCTAGTTTTCGTGGTAAAAGCCGAAACATGCTAGTTTTCGTGGTGAATATCGAAATGTGCTAGTTTTCGTGGCAAAAGCCGAAACATGCTAGTTTTCACGCAGATATCAAGCGTGCTTGTTTTCGTAAGAAATCTGAAACGTGCTAGTTTTCGTAAGCAGCGTCGACTTCTTATACTTCGTGAAAGTGTACAAACAGATTGTTATTCATTGCGGATAGAAACTCTAATTGGTTCTTATCGTCACGTAAACACTCGGAATGATTGAAGAGGAGCCGTTTAACCAGCCAGTTAATGATTCCAATGAAAACCATCTTTGTAGTGTACAGCAAGCTATTTTAATTCCATGCCACCTATTCTCGAGACGATAGAGGATAATGATGGTAAATTCAGATTGTCAACAGTGTTACAATTATCCTCATTGAATGTTTGTGTTTTGTTATTGGTGTATGTCACTGACTGGGCCGTGAGATTTAATGGCATGGATGTTGACCTTGCTGGTATATATTGCTATTTTGATAACTGACGTATACCCCTATACATTTCGTCCTCGTAGCGATACAGCGACTAACGCAATATATCACGACCTATTGTTTTTCAAATCTATATTTTTATCTTTACGTGCATATAGATTCATGGATTAAAATCGAAAGGTCGTACCAAGAGGATGTAAGCATAAACCGTACGCCTTCCTGGCGTTGGTTCATCGATATACGAGGTCTGTTCAAAAAGTATCGCGAATTTTGAATTTCCGCGGGCTACGTATATTCGATTTTCGATTTTTTTGTGGCGTTAGGTTGGTACTCATGTCCCACACTTATGCTGAAGAAAATCGGCCATTTTGAATGTTTAGTTAATTGTTGACAGCTGTTTTGGTTAGACGTGTTTTGGCTTGTCTTCGATTTTTGCCTATTCCAAAAAATGGATCAAAGAATCTGTATCAAATTTTGTGTGAAAAACAAAATAAAGTGCGCGGACGCATTCCGAATGTTGACTGTGGCATATGGTGAAGCTACCTTGGACCGAAGCAACGTTTATCGGTGGTACAAAACGTTCTCAGAGGGCCGAGAAGATGCGAACAACGAAATGCGTTCCGGACGCCCCAGCACATCAACCGTTAGAGAAGTTGCTGAGGAATTAAACATATCGATTGGCTCGTGCTATTCGATTTTTACCAATGATTTGGGCATGAGACGGGTCGCCGCGAAATTCGTGCCAAAATTGTTCAATTTCGAACAAAAACAGTGTCGTGTTAACATTGCTAAGGAGCTGTTGGACTCGGTCCGCGACGACCCAAATTTGCTCCAGAGGGTCATAACTGGTGACGAATCATGGATTTATGGTTACGACGTGGAAACCAAAGCTCAATCATCGCAATGGAAGCTGCTTTTTTGGAATAGGCAAAAATCGAAGACTAGCCAAAACACGTCTAACCAAAACAGCTGTCAACAATTAACTAAACATTCAAAATGGCCGATTTTTTCAGCATAAGTGAGGGACATGAGTACTAACCTAACGCCACAAAAAAAAAAGGAAATCGAATATACGTAGCCGGCGGAAATCCAAAATTCGCGATACTTTTTGAACACACCTCGTATATATTTATTGTATACATATGTATATATATATTTTTGTGTCACTCTATCATATATAAAAATTCTCTCTCCAATGGAAAAGATTGAACCTAGGATATATATACTATATCCGGGGCGAACGAGATTTTCTCTTTTCGCAACCCTTCTCGCGCGCTCTGTGTTTTACCCGGCACGTGTCTCGTATTTCAGCTGACTGTGGCAGGAAGTCCGTACACACGTTCGTCGTACGCGTTCTATCAGTACGGTACACAGAGGGTTATATCCAGTGGTAACTGTTTTGACCAGGACACGAGAGAGACAGCTCGAATAGAAACTTGCTTGGGAACGAGGAAGGAAAACATATTGCAACCCCGTTAACTCATATACCACATTGCAATTTCATGAAGCTCTCTCTTTCTTTCTTTTTCTCTCTCTCTCTCTTGGTTTCGTTTTTCCGACGCACTCTGGCCTTCTGAGAGCACGTCTGATCAACAATTTTTCCTCGTCTTTTCCTCAAAGTATTGTTTTTCTTAGCTTCGCCGATTTCATCATTGCACCCCTTCTTTTGGAAGACACTCTCGCACGAACACGGTCCTTTTTGCAATTACTCTCGCTCTAACTACAATCTCGACAAATTACAATTTAACTCTTTGTTTCTCGAATGAAACATTTACAAAATTCATTCATCTCGTTTCGTTAACTTGCACGCTTTTGTTCTTACTACAGGAATCTTTCTTTTTGTTAAAAAATAAAAAAATAAAATAAACATCGTTAAAACACTCGTGCCGGAGTGTATAAGATAGTCATAAAATTGCGTTCCGAAAAAAAATCATTCTTAATTCGAGAACGGTTTCGGCTATCGAAGAAAAATTTAGCCGACAAGTTGATGAATCACATCGCCAAAGATTTAAATGACGTGGTCAGGAATTGTGATCCTAGCGAAAAAATCAAACAAATATATAATTGTGAAGATGAATGTTCAATAGTATTGCCTAATTTTAACGTGGAATTTTCATTTCATAGAAAATCGTCTAACCGCACTCGAGATGGTACTCGGAAACTCGTTAATTCAGTAATAACCTGGCGGTTGGAACACGTAACCTAGTTCGAGGGACTCGCCAAAGCCTATTGGGAATATATATATATATATATATATATATATATAGCGTGTGAGGGTGGGTTTCTCGCTCTCCTGCGTTCACATTTCGAAATGCATGGAATCACTGAATCTTTTTACCGCTTCCTCTCGCAATGCCCTGACGGTAATGTGGGACACGTAAAGCGTGAATCTCTGGAGGATATCATGAGTTCGTAGTTCATGTATGTGCAAGAGAAATTTGTTGCTAGTTCCTTGAAGAGTATATATTTTAAAGTTACGTCGAAACAATTTTATAGTGGCGTTAATTGTATTAATGTTGTTCCTGTTATAAAATATAATTCTCATTACCACATATATTTTTTCTGTTAATATATTTTTTTCTCCAAGGGTAATTGCATCCTATAACTTTTTACCATTTTTATCACGGTCATGTACGTCGTTAACATTGCGAACGGTTGATCGTATATACGTGCTGGATTCGCTTTCCAGCAACGATTTAGCTTATTTTTCCAAAAAAACAAAAAAATAAACTTACAGTATATTCATATATCAAGGTACATACATTTTGAATGGGTATGGCGTTTTACGTTATTATACAAGCACCCGCTATTGCTCGAAGTTTTTACGAGGCTCGCATAATAATGACAAAGATACCAGTCAGCCGTTCTGTCGTCAGTTTGTCTGTGTGCCTGTGTGTATTGTATGCCCGGAGCTCCTGAAATATTTTAGCATTTTTACAATAGTCGCATGCGGATATTGGCGCCGGTGAAAAGAGTTTTGGGAGAAAACGATAGAAGGAGAGAGAGAGAGAGAGAGAGAGAGAGAGAGAGAGAGAAAGAGAGAGATTGCGAACCAGCCCTTTTTGCAACGGGGAACCTCTGACACGTGAACTCGCCTGGTGGCGATGGTCGATGATCGTGGAAAGCTCGTTCAACCATCAGCCTCGAATATGGAATGAAAACTCGGTCGGGTTGCCTCTCCCATCGAGCTTCGCCCGTTCTCCCGGTCGATGCACCTTTTGCACGTGGAAAAAGGCTGAAAAGTATGGCAATCGACTGTTCGTTTGTGCATATTTTACAAAGGGGAAGTTTATTATCGCTCGCTTCAATATTCCTAGGATTTTTTTAAACTCCGCATTATATGAAATCATTAAGGAAAGTTTTAGTTCACCGAGCTTGAATTATTTTGTTAATTGTTGCTTAAATTATGAAAAAAAAAAAAATAGAAGGTGACGATTCTTAATAAAGTTTTTCAGCCCTATCGAGTAATATTTATTTGTAAATTTTGTTTTCATCGTTTGATGATACTTTTCATCAATTGTTTATTCTTATAGACAATTGTCGATGAATAACGATATTGTTTTATGGATTTTTTGATTTATAACAGCAATTCGAACTGGCTGCGCGAAGAATTACTAAAATTTACAAAAAATACCTCATATCGTATATTCAGGACAGGCAACAGAGCACGCTTATTAAACGTATAATTTAATATACATGACGTGATTCATCCGAGAGGAGTCCGTACACTATAGGCCCTCCTCAGCACACCCTGCACACACACACACAGGGACACAACGTATATAAATGTACTTTACGCTGTCATCATTTTGTCTCCCTCTAGACGATCACATTGGTATCCCTTTGAGTATCTCCCAGTCTCCTTGTGATGAAGCAGTAGGGGGCGAAACCCAGATTTCCGCGGATGACGAATATTCGGTCGCTAACTAGAAGCCTCGCGCACCGAGTAATTCTCGATCAATTATGCAAATTCCGTCGCCACAATCGTGCACCCTCTGCTTTCGGGAAACCCCTTTTGTCCGTCCCCTTGTCCCAGCAACAGTGCCGGCTACTTCAAAACTATAGGCATACGCTACCATAGAATTGTATCCCATTCGAACACCCAAAACGTGCACACTGTAACGAAAATCTTTAACATCAAGAGCATCATCACGTACTCGTCACCAATTAGTATGTACTTCATGCTCTTGAGATTACGCGAAATAATTTTTCAATAATGACAGTTTTGAATAGGTTAAAATGGTGTGAAACGCCGCATGTAATGGAGGAAGGAACGGTAAAATGTCGGGTGACCGATCGCCCAGATATTATATGCTACTGCGCTTGATCGGTTTGACTTGATTTCTACGTCGAGGGAGGGCGCCACTGTGTATACCAGACGACATGACGCGTCTCTCGTGTACTCAGAAGATATTACAACCTGGAATCACTGATATCCTCGTATTATCATCGTGTTTTAGTATTTGAGCACAGTGTTACTTGTTATCTTCTCACTTACTTGTGGTTTAGGGTGAACAACACAGTTACCTAATAATCGAACAAGATCGCATAATTGGTCGCAAAGTCTTGCCTTCTCTTTCAACAAAGAAGCTACATGCATTTTTAATGTTCCCTTTCCCATTATCGATCTCAGTGTGCCCGCACATCTTATTTTCCTATTGTTTGGCTCGAACAATATGGCGCATTTATATACAACGTAATGAATTACAATTATATAGTCTCAATGTAGATTTTTCCGAGAACAAATTATATGGAATTGTTACCACTACCATACCCTTCTTATCGTCGGTTTCCTTGCGAATAATTACGAAGAAAATCTATATGTACGCAAATGGTCTGAGAAGATCAAGATCTCGAAGGCAGGCTCCCATCCTCTCTCTCTCTCTCTCTCTCTCTGCTGGAACATCTCTGAATTTCTAGTTACCGCTTATATTTGGCCCTGAAGGCAAAAGCGATTGAGAGGGAGACAGAGGGTTCTCTCTCTTTCTCTCTTTCTCTTCCCAGAGATAGAAAATCTTTCGTGCTGGTTTAATTGCTGCGAAATGCTATGCAGACCGGGAGTAGGAAGTTTTCACGATGTCATTGCCGGAAATCTATGGGTCCGGAGAAGATGGAAATTCGTAGAGGTTGTACGTTTCTAAGAGCAGTAAAATATATTAAAAAAAAAAAGAAAAGAAAAAACAAATAACGCTGCACGTAATTCAGAATGCAGGCGTTACCCGTATATCGTATTTCTCGTTAATTAAAACCGGTTCCTGTAACCGTATAAGAGTTCCCAATATAAGTTTAATTAATTTTTGCACATTCGGCAAATCTCGATGTTCATTCGATGACGAGATCTCGTGACATTTGGGGCAAAACGACGAATAAAGCAACGACGGTATAGAAAAAAAAATGTTTTTTTGCATTTTATTACAGTGACGTACGTGTATTATATAGTACAATTGTGGTGTTAATGTATAGTCTTGCTGATGCAATTCGTTCGGGGAAAAAAAATCGATGCGACCCAATGCGTCGGTCACCGTGATTTTTTTTCGTTGCTTTTTCTTTTCGCGAACGTGAAACTCGTGTTACCTCGATCCGCTACAACGAGCCCAATGAAAAAAAAAAAAAATTTGATCGGTTGCGGGAGCGAACACATATCATATGTATATATATTGCTCTATTTCCCGATTATGCCGAAATTTCGAAATAAAATAAAAATAAATAAATTTAATAAACTCCTCCGTTACGTCGTCATAGTATATCGTCATATTATACCATTTAAGGGAGGAAATAGGGTTAGACGTTTCAACAAATCGATTTTTTTTATTTCATAAATTGTTAGTAAAACTATTGAAAAATATGTTCCCAAAATTTGAAATGAAAATTCCGACTCGTTCTATTGTTATAAGCCATTAAAGGGAGTAGCTCTCCTTCAGTAGCTCTCCTCACTATTTTTTCAAACGCGTTTATCTGAAAACGACTGTTTTTGAACTTGCGTACACGCTAGTTTGAAAAGTTTTCAACCAATCGTTTTGAAAATTGGCAGTTACTTTCTTCACAGTATTGCGCTCTATATGAACCTAAAATCGAAATATTATCATTATTAAAAATATTTTTTTTTTTGCAAATAAAGTTGTAAAAAATGGCAAAGAATCATGCTTTTTTGTTTTGACCCCTGTAAAAAATTCAATTTTCTATTTTTTTCATAGCATTTAGGTTCATATAGAAGAGAGACATATAATAAAAGTAAATTCCAACCTCGTTTGATTTCAGATGAAAATTACGGCTTCCAGAATGTACGCAAAATGCTGAGTCTGATTGTGACCTGCAATATGGGGTCGCTAATATCTTCGGTGTTTTTCAAGGAAACTCTTCCAAAATTTTATAGTATATACTTAAATATATCTATAAAATATTCTCAAAGTTTCAAAAAATTATATTTATTTTTTATACTATAAAAAAATTCATGAAAATCATTGAGAAAACGCTGTCCTAACCCTATTTCGCCCCTTAACAGAGCCGAGAGAAGAAATAAGTGCCTTAGTCATCTCTCAATAAGAGCACACTCCGTTCGATTAATGTCCTTGTTTTATTTTTTTAATGTTTTTCGTCAAAATACGTGTCCGGCATAGTAACAGGCAATCCTCGAATGACCATCATCGCGATATAAATTTAAACGATTATTCCACAAGAACAATAATCACAATGTCACGATAATAATTGTTTATAACGATTTTTCGTTGAAACAAATGATTCATTTGATTTTTCATTCGAACGATGCCTATATCCGCTATTCATGTACAAATTCATCAGTATATCTACGATAGGTTTAATCGAAACGACCGCACGAATCAATTAATGTTCTCCCGATCAAATAAGAGAGGTATGCTTCAGGCGTCGAAACAACCGGATACTGGATGAATAGACCGCAATATTCGGAGCAAAAGGCTGCTAATTTTTATTCTTATTGCCTATTTTCGATTCAAATGTCAATTCCCATTTTTTATTTAACATATAACGTCACATATATTTGAATTACTCGCGATACATTGCTTCTTTCGGCCATTCGATTATTCCTGACTTCGTACTTGTCTCGAACGTTGAGAAAAGCTCCTCGAATAGTCTCTCGTCCTGAATTTGTTAATAGGTCACGATGTTCAACATATCCGTGACCTATTCGAAATACCATTTGCGTTTTATGACATTTGAACAATGTAACGACACTCACACTCTTACAGACTTTGACAACAAACTTATTATACTCAAGGAGGCATTTCGAACAAACGCTCGTTCGGAATTTTCCTATGTCCACGTTTTTTGCGAACGTTAGTAAAATGTAAAGTACTCGATACACAAAAATGTCCTTTCAATTACTACGCGCTGTTATCTGAGTGATAAATCATAGGGGAGAAAACAAAATGAAATTAGCAACCTTTTACTCATGATTACCTTACGTACCTACTTTGTAGTCCGGAGTACCCTCCCCCGTGATCTATCAAAGCAAGCGCACAGGGAGGAAAAATAAGGAATTTACTTTGGAGCAAGAGATGGCGGTCGGGGATAAGAATGGAAAGACGATTTTCGAAGCCAAATATTTTGCAACATTTCTCACGGGTGTTTCACCAATTTTTTTTTCACTTTCTCTCTCAACTTACCGTCCTAGTCTCGTGATTTTAACCTATTTTTTGTTTTTGTCTTTTTAACCACTTCACTGCAGAGAATACTGACTGTACACGCGTGTAGTTTGTCAACTACATTTCGTTCATTAATCTCGCTGCATAGAATATAGTTTCTCGCAATTTTTCGTTTCTCCTTTTGAGCCGTTCGTTGGAGGACCGATGTTAAGAGACACGTATGAAATAACGATCACTTTCACGCTTACTGCAATTCCCATATACTTCTCCTCCCTGTATCTCCGTCTATTTCTCACTCGCGGTGCTCATGCCCATTTCCGTTTGACAGTATAATATATCTGTTTAATCGAACATGAGAATCCCCGAGTCGACGCCAAGTTACACCCAATTGTCGTTCGTCTCTCGCGGTTTTGGCTGTCGCATTATTGCCGAGAGACTATCCGAGAGCGAACACGACAACGACAACGACGACGATGATAATGATGATTGCGAATTGAAAGCATCCTGGAAATACTTCTTAATGGTCGAGAATTCGAGAGTGCAACCTTAGTTCCCTTTATTATAATTGCTAGTGAGTGTGTGTTAAGTATCCGATGACGAGAATGAAGTTCGTCGTATATAAGATACATGTGAATACGTATAAGTATCGCTTCATTAAGGTAGTAGTCTGGTAACTTAAGCCGATTTTCGTGTCTTTTTTGGAGAGCGTTTTTTTGTAGGAAAATAAAAATGAATCGTTTTGGATATTTAGGATATTTTTATTTACATATTAAAGATACAAAAAAAATGTTGTTGAAAAAATTTTATAGTTTATTATTATTGTTTTTATTGATTGAAGTTGGCATCTCGAAGTTGGCAGACCGGGTCCTAACTCTTTTTCTACCGAACCGATTGCTTTCAAATTTTAACAGGCTACTCTACACACTTATAGTTCTCGTCGGAACCATTGAGAAATTTTTTCACCCCTAACTTTTCATTTTACAACCCCTTCTTTGCAAAAGTCCTTTTATCTTAGCAAAGAAGGGGTTGTAAAATAAAAAGTTAGGGGTGAAAAAATTTCTCGGTGGTTCCGACGAGTGTTCCGAAGTGTGTATAGTAGCCTGTTAAAATTTGAAAGCAATCGGTTCGGTAGAAAAAAAGTTAGGACCCGGGCTGCCAACTTCGAGGTGCCAACTTCGATCAATAATAATAATAAACTATTAAATTGTTTCAAAAAATTTTTTTTTTGTATCTTTAATATGCAAATAAAAACATCCTAAATATCCAAAACGATTTATTTTTATTTTCCTACAAAAAAACGCCCTCCAAGAAAGACATGAAAATCGGCTTAATCTACCAGACTACTACCTTAAGTTGTACCAATGTGTCGTCGTAAGTGATCGTACGGACGTTTGTCACGTTGTTCCCGGAGAGAAAATTGAAAGCGAAAAAAACCACATGCCCTCCCGAAAATTAAATTTCCCAACGATTTCACACCGACGAATTTTATTTTTACGTCTTTGTTTTTCCCTTCGTGAATTAAAAAAAGAAAATATATTAATTTCCGTTCATCTTTTCGCGCGCGTTTCTACTTAATCTGTATATTCGTTGAAACGACGGAGTTTAGCGTCTCGCGTCTGTAGCATTACCGTTATCATCGTCGAGATATCGTTCATATTGTTCGTTTCGTTGTACGAACGCGGACGAGGGCGAACGAGAGGAATCCGAAGAGTTTGTAAAAAATGTCTTATAAAATCACAAAACCGCTGTCACCGCTTGCGCGTTTGTTCGTTCCGTGCGGCAAGCATCGGGACTAATACAGTTCTCCAAGCAGCAAAATATCTCTGTACACAGACTCGAACTAACTTAACGGACGATTATTTCGAGATCACACGAGGATCAAGCGTTTTGTTTTCATCTTCCCGCGACGTGACAGGAAGCGAGACAGTCATCGAGGACTAATGACGAACAAAACACATACGAATACAAACGCAATCACACACGCGCACCATCGCTTTTCACTTTATCTCTCGGAATTGTCAATCAGACACTCAACGTCGTTGAATTGTTGTTAGTGACGTTAGTTAAAAATGTCGTTGGATTTTGTCCCTCCTGACTGACCGCTCTCGCTGATTGTCCAGCCTCGCCGCTCTGAATACTGAAATGCCTGTATGATATATATTCCGGTGGTATCGGTTGAGCGTCCCGTTTTATGGCCTCCCGTTGTTTCTTGACCTTGAGATAACCGAGAACCGAGACAAGAAGGACAAACACAACGAAACCCATGCAGCAGCCAACTATGAGTCCTAATCTTCGTGTGAGTATGCTAGTGACACTGCTCACGTCGCTCATCGGTGAACCGTCGTTGCTCACTATCGCATCCGGTGCCTCGAGTGTTCGGACCTCGGTGCATTTGCTCGTCGCCGAATCGATCATTTCCGGCAGTGAATTCGCCTCGAAAACGTCGTCGCGCGTAACGTTAAACTGACCAATGACATTGACCTCGTCGACAATCGTCAACCAATTTCCCAGACCCAGCACGCATATCAGATAACGCGTGTTCGATGACAATTTACCGAGTTTCACCGAACGAGCATTGGGATCCAGCATTTTTCCTCTCACCTGGAATCATTTGAGCACACGTTATTACGCTAGAGATAATCAACGAAGGGATTTTTTCTTCAAACAAACGTCAGAAACGACTTTGCATCATTCGTAACATTTTTTCTTCTAGCCGTCAGTGAATTTAGCGGAAATATCTTCGAATCCATCGCAAACGCAAAGTCAGGACATGTTTTAGAGAATCAGGGGATGGAAAATGTATCTGTAGTGGTGAGAAATGTATTGTATACCTCGTCAACGTTGTCCAGAGCGTGATAGGCGACCTGATAACCATGGACACCGGTGTGATTTCGGCTCTGCCACGATACGACTACCGAGAACGGTTGAATGTCTTGAATAGCCAGCTTGAGGACCAACGGGGCCGAACAAAAGGCATGAGGATCGAGCTCCAGGAAGACGAGACCCCGAAGTTCGGGTGGTTGCTCGCATCTCAGCAGGCCCCCTTCAATATCATTAATTCCCATTCCACCGCTGCTCCCACCGCCACCGCGGTTTCTACCGACGCCACCCCCGACAAGTTTCTGATGGTCGCGCAGCCATTCCCAGAGCTCCTGTGATTCGCAACCGCAATGTAGAGGATTCTCTGTGAAACACGACGATTCACTGACGGTCGGAATATATGAGAATTGAAATTTGTGGGAAGCGGGCTCGTTATGCACTTCTCGTTCATAAAGTGGGTGTCTCGGATCATGAGCAAGTTATTGACCGGAATTGAGAATGTTTACCTTTTTTTTTTTGGCATTGAACGTTACAGGTAATGGATTTTTATAAGGATTCCCACACACCGTCATCGCGAAAGATCTATTTCAATGTTACCTGGCGTGCAATGGCAAAAGTCACGGGATTTATACGTTTAGTGTCAGCTAACGGATTTCACGTGAAATGTTTGTTATTGATGTTTGTGAAAACGGCAGAGTACAAATTATGGGAGAGTATTTTAGCGACACAGGAGTATCGTTTTAGATCGATGAATTTTCTGGAATTGTCATTTTAAGCCGTTACAAATTTCATTATGAATCAATATCTTGTTACGACCATTAATTTCGTTTAAGGTAGTAGTCTGGTAACTCAAGCCGATTTTCATGTCTTTTTTGGAGAGCGTTTTTTTGTAGGAAAATAAAAATGAATCGTTTTGGATATTTAGGATGTTTTTATTTACATATTAAAGATACAAGAAAAAAAAATTTCTGGTCGGAACTACTGAAGTTAAATTTCATGGATAAATAACAGAATGGCGGACTTTGGAAAAAAAAATGTCCTTTTCCATTTTGTTATTTATTCATGAAATTTAAGTTCAGTAGTTCCGACCAGAATGACATGTCTATAGATTAAGAATTATCAAGAATTTTTTATTTCAGATAACATTAAGAGCCAAAATCACCGGGGCCACCCACGCGTTTTTTTTTCGAGGTGCCAACTCCGATCAATAATAATAATAATAATGAACTATTAAATTTTTTCAACAAAATTTTTTTTTGTATCTTTAATATCGAAATAAAAACATCCTAAATATCCAAAACGATTCATTTTTATTTTCCTACAAATTTCATGGATAAATAACAAAATGGCGGACTTTGGAAAAAAAAACTTTTTTCCAAAGTCTGCCATTTTGTTATTTATCCATGAAATTTAACTTCAGTCGTTCCGACCAGAATGACATGTTTATAGATTAAGAATTATCAAGAATTTTTGATTTCAGATAACATCAAGAGCCAAAATCACCGGGGCCACCCACGCGCTTTTTTTCGAGGTGCCAACTTCGATCAATAATAATAATAATAGTAATAATAAGCTATTAAATTTTGTCAAAAATTTTTTTTTTGTATCTTTAATATGTAAATAAAAATATCCTAAATATCTAAAACGATTCATTTTTATTTTCCTACAAAAAAACGCCCTCCGAAAAAGTCATGAAAATCGGCTTAAGTTACTAGACTAATACCTTAAGTAACGAGGACGCTTATCTTAAACGCTACTCATTAGATTCTTGTTAATATTCGCTTGGCCAAGAAACAGCCGGTGGATAATTGATAGTTTGAAATGTTGCATCGATCTATGGCTATGTTGAATGTACGAGGTCTGTTAAAAAAGTATCGTGAATTTTGAATTTCCGCGAGCTACGTATATTCGACTTTCGATTTTTTTGTGGCGTTAGGTTGGTACTCGTGTCCCTCACATATGCAGAAAAAATCGGCCATTTTGAATGTTCAGTTAATTGTTGACAGCTGTTCTGGTTAGACGTGTTTTGGCTTGTCTTCGATTTGTGCCTATTCCACAAAAGCAGCTTCCATTGCGATGATTGAGCTTTGGTTTCCACGTCATAACCATAAACCCATGATTCGTCACCAGTTATGACCCTCTGGAGCAAATTTGGGTCGTCGCGGACCGAGTCCAACAGCTCCTTAGCAATGTTAACGCGACACTGTTTTTGTTCGAAATTGAGCAATTTTGGCACGAATTTCGCGGCGACCCGTCTCATGACCAAATCATTGGTAAAAATCGAATAGCACGAGCCAATCGATATGTTTCCTCAGCAACTTCTCTAACGGTGATTCGACGATTGGCCAATATTATTTTCTTCACTTCATCAATGTTTTCGTCTGTTGTTGATGTGCTCGGGCGTCCGGAAGGCATTTCGTTGTTCCCATCTTCTCGGCCCTCTGAGAACATTTTGTACCACCGTTAAACGTTGCTTTCGTCCAAGGTAGCTTCACCATATGCCATAGTCAACATTCGGAATGCGTCCGCGCACTTAATTTTGTTTTTCACACAAAATTTGATACAGATTCTTTGATCCATTTTTTGGAATAGGCAAAAATCGAAGACAAGCCAAAGCACGTTTAACCAAAACAGCTGTCAACAATTAACTAAACGTTCAAAATGGCCGATTTTTTTCAGCATAAGTGAGGGACATGAGTACCAACCTAACGCCACAAAAAAATCGAAAATCGAATATACGTAGCCCGCGGAAGTTCATCAATTCGCGATACTTTTTGAACAGACCTCGTATATCTACGAGGGACTCGATGGATATACTACGTATGAATGTGTACAGCATTTTGAAAGTTTCGCAGGCTCCTTGGCATCGCGAATGTACCGCCGATTAACGAAAGGATTGAGCGTCTTGAACAAGGACAGTGATTATGGCATGCTGCATAGATGCGCGAATAGTGGACCAATACTTCCACCAAGCTCGACATCGTAATCGGGCTGTAATTGGACTTGCTGATGGATGTTTATAGTGGATGATGAATGGCGCGGAGCTCTATTATTTCACTTACCTTCCGCTCGTAAGCTGCGTATCTGTGTTTCCAGCGGTCTAAATGCGTTCAGCGGTAGATTCTCTAGATAATTGCGACTCAAGTCGAGAATACGAAGTTTCTTGAGTGGTCTGAAGGCGTCCGGCGATATGAAAGATATCCAATTCCCGTAGAGATGTAGCTCGGCGAGATTTTCAAGATGCTGAAAGGTATTCTTACCGACGCCACTTATCTGATTGTACGATATATCGAGAATCTGCAGCGCTTTAAGATCCGATGGAAAATCCTCCAATTCCTTGAGCTTGTTGTGCGTGACATTCAGAAGTCGAAGATTCTCCAGACCCTTGAATCTCTCCTGTGGCAATAGTTCCAGTTCGTTCATGGATATGTCGAGGGTCAAAAGTTTCGGTAGAGTGCGAAATGCGCTTGGTGATACTCTCGATATAAGATTACTGCCCATGAAGAGATGCATAAGCGACGGAAATGCCTCGAAATCTTGGCTGGTGACGATCGTGAGATTCGTGCCGCATATGTGTATCTCCTGTAATTCGGGATAGTTGGCCTCGGCGCTAAACTCGTGAATTCTCGTTAGAGGATTTGCCGTTACATTGAGCCAACCGAGGCTCGGAATATTTTGGGCGGACAGGGCGACTCCCGGTATCTGACGAAACTTGTTGGCCGCAAGCTCGACCTTGCGAAGCTGATTCGCGTGAACGAAGAAGTTGGCGGGCAGCGCGGTCAGATGATTGTGCCCTAGATTGACGGACAGCAGTCTCGAGAAGTTTGTAGCTGCGAAACCGGATAACGACATTATCGAGTTACCGTGAAGGTCCAGCTCGCGAAGACTCGTCAATCCACTTAGTCTCGAGATGTCGACGTGGGGTATGAAATTGTTCGCCAATGAGAGAAACTCGATCGTCGTTGCATTGATGAAAACCTCGTATGGCACTTCCTGAAATCGGTTACCGTCGAGTTTTACCTCACGAAGAGAGTCCAGACCGAGGAACAGAAGACCCGGCATTGCTCTGAGAAGATTGTTGCTCAACAAAAGTTTGCCGAGATTCTTGTTCTTCGAGAAGATTTCCGTTGGTATACGATGCAATTGCGACGAATCCATTGCGAGATGTTGCAGCGAGGGAAGACCGTCGAGCGATTCACCGTTTATTTGACTAAAGTTGTTGTGCGATATACGAAGAACTCTCAAGCCCGGTATGTCGAGACGATCGAGAGCCGGCGCCGTGAGATGATTGTTTTCCAAATTGAGCTCGTAAAGATTGTTCAAGCCCCTGAATGCCCCGCGCTCGATAACGCTAACCGTGCAATTACGCAGATTCAATGTTCTTATCGGGAGGCCCTCTTGAAATATCGTATCGTGCAATACGCCAAGATGATTATTGGCAAGATCGAGAACCCGAAGTCTCTTGAGTGCTGTGAGAGCATAAGGATCGAGTCGCCGGAGGCCGTTGTCTTGAAGATAAAGTTCCTCGAGCTCGTGCAATTCCGAAAAAGTTCTCACGGTTACGTGACTAAGCCGGTTCATACTGAGCTCGAGAAATTTGAGAGCTTGCATCGGTTGAAAGGCGGTGTCCTCGATGCGCGATATGGAATTGTTCGTGAGATAAAGTCTCTCGACGAGGAGCAAGTCACGAAACAACGGTGCTTGCAGACGAGTCAGACGATTGTGACCAAGCCACATTATCCTCACGGAAGCTTGGCCGCGCAGGGAATCGTTGTGCAACACACCGAGACCATTGTTATCGAGCTGAATGGACACCAACGAACTGCCACCGACGCCACTCTGTCCCACGTCGTTCGATATTTGAAACACATCGCCGAGAACCGCCAGAAGATTACCCTGTAGATTGACATGCTGAAGACTGTGAAGAGATCTCAGCGCGCCGGTCTCCATATCGGTGATGGCGTTGTTCTGCAGATGTAGCTCGAGCAACGAGGGCAACGGCGTGAAAACGCCACGTTTCACTTCGGTTATCTGATTGTCCTGCAATCGAAGCTCTCTCAGTTGTTTCGCTTTGGCGAACGTGCCCACCTCAAGCTCGCGAATGTTATTGCCGTCGAGCGAAAGCGTCGAGAGATTCTCGCAATGCTCGAGAAAATCACGCGGCACTTTCTCGATGTAATTGCCGCTCAGATGAAGCTGTCCCAGCTGACCAAGGCTCGCCAGTCCCCTCGAATCTATTCTACGAATCGCATTTTGCTGAAGATAAACGACCGACAAGCTCGCGCTACCGGCAAACGCCTCCGCCGGTATTTCCAATATGTTGTTCTCGGCGAGAAAGAGCTCCTTGAGCTCGGGCAGCCTCGAGAACACACCGCGTATATAGTGTATATGATTGTGACTGAGATCGATTGATCGGAGCTTTTGATTGGCACGGAATGTCGCCACGTCGAGAAATACAATTTTGTTGTGACTTAGATCAATGGACTCGAGATCGATGAGGGATATAAAGGCGTCCTTGTCGACGGTCTCAACGGCGTTGTAATAGAGCGTTAGTGTTCTCAATAATGGACAACAACGAAAACAATTTAACGGTATTATCACGAAATTATTGCTGCTCAGATCGAAAAAATTGAGCGCATCGAGACGAGAATAGCCGTCACCGGGCAACTGTGATATTTCGTTCCAAGCGAGACGCAGCGAGGTAAGATGCTCGAGACGACGGAGCGACGTCATCGGGAACATTCGTATTTTGTTCTCGGCGAGATCGAGATCGGTCAGTGTATTCTCGAGACCGGCGAACGCGTATTCCGATATTTTCATTATTTGATTGCCCTTTAGATTGAGTTTCATCAGCGATAGACCGTAAAAACTGAAACTCGGCAAATCGTGAACGTGATTACCCTCGAGATCGAGAGCAGCGAGACGTCCGAGATTCGCGAGTGCTTTCTGCGGTACGTGCTGCAGATGCCCCGAGACCAGTGCCAATGACTCGAGGCTCGAGCTTAATCTCTCGAAGGCATCCTCGTTAACATCCCGTATACCGGAGTGCGATATCTGAAGATGACGTATCCGAGTACCGGCTGGAAATACAGTAGCTCTGAGCTCTTCGACACGGCGGTCCAGCTCGTAAACGCTCAACGACTGTACCATGGCTTCTGAAAATAAAATGCAGGAGCATCGTCAGACATCGATGATACACTACCACGACGTAACAGGATATTGCTCCGTGTAAACGTCACGCTGTTTTAAGGGCAAATAAAAGAACGAAGTGACCTTTTCATCCGAGCTCGTCGACGATTCTATCGATCCACCGTTCGAACTGATCAATCATGCAGGTTATTCGCGTTACTCCGATTTTCATTTCATCGAATCTTCGTGGAACGATTTTGAGCGAAAAGTTTAGCTCAGCTTTTCTCGCAATCGCGTAAAACACTGCGTCGTACAATTAAATTCCCTGCACACGGATTTCCGACGGTGGACTCCATTAAGGCCGTAGTCTGGTCTGGAGCGAGGTTTTTGACGTCATTTCTAATGTGCAATAACGTTTAAACCGTTGAAGTTGTCTTGATGAAAATTTACACGTGCATTTATTGATCCTTAAAGAATACTTGTACATTAAAAAAAAATTATTTTAAATATTTTCATGTAGTTTTTTTCCTTGTTGCAACATGGTGCAACAAGGAAAAAAAAATATACATATTCTCAATCTGTATGAGTATTCTGAGCACTGGTAGCAGAATTGGTACTTAAAAAAATTTGTTGACAAAATGGCGGCCTGTTGAACTTTCATTAATGATATTTCATTATTCGACGAGTTATAAAATGTCGGCAAAATTATTGTTCGACTTGATGAAAAATTTTTTTAAGTACCAATTCTGCTACCAGTGCTCAGAATACTCATACATATTGAGAATATATATATCTTTTTTTTGTTCAGATGCATACAACATCGTCCAGAGTGGGCACCGATTGAGGCGCAGCATGTTGCAACAAGGCAAAAAACTACATGAAAATATTTAAAATAATTTTTTTTTTTAATGTACAAGTATTCTCTAAGGATCAATAAATGCACGTGTAAATTTTCATCAAGACAACTTCAACGGTTTAAACGTTATTGCACATTAGAAATGACGTCAAAAATCTCGCTCTAGACGAGACTACGGCCTTAAAATAGTGTCACTTTCTCTTCGTGCAATCGAGGCGTATTTCCGAATCACCTTTGTTACAAGAGCTTGCACGAAAAAAATGTTAAAATTAAAATGAGCTGACGATCTCGACATTGAATCCCTGATGAAGTGAAAGATTATCAGCGACACTAATATACATAGATATTTCATTTCATTCATAAAACCGTCTGTCGATAATCGAAACGATTCGGAGACGAGTCGCTGCGCGAACGAAAGGGTCTGGAATTTATTGTTTCTCGATCCCGTTTCCCGAAGAGAAAGAGATCGTGAGAGAGAGGGAGCTCATCGGGTTCCCTCCTAAAAATGAAAATCTTTCCTTAAAGGAGACGCGCAAGAGGAGCAAGCCGAGAGATATGGTCGTGGAGAAGAGTGAACGGTAGACGAGCCGCGACAGTTTGAAATTGAAATGCGCCAGCCAGCGAGATTGAATAAATCGCCTCCGGGGTGGAGAGTAGGTCGCGTGACGTCACGTGGCATATCCTATTCGGGTCAGTTCTTATTTTTACTTTGTGGCAAGGCTACCAGGAGTATACCTTAATATGGTATAGGCCCGCTATTTCGCTATATAATGGAGCATGCCTAGTGCGGCTTATACATTACTGGTTTCACACACCCCCGCCCCTCCTTTAACTCCCTCGTTCATGCTTCGGGGTCACGAACTCTCTCTCTCTCTCTCTCTCTCTCTCTCTCTATCAAGCTACAAAGTTATATATCCTTTCGATATATACATGTATATCCATGCCGAGAGTGAGCAAACAAAAAGGCGTAACTGACTTTACTCTGCGCGTTAAGGGGGAAATAGGGTTAGACGGTTCAAAAAATCGATTTTTTTTAATTTCATAAATTGTTAGTAAAACTATTCAAAAATATGTTTCCAAAATTTTAAATGAAAATTCCCATTCGTTCTATTGTTATAAGCCATTAAGGGGGGGAAATAGGGTTAGGACAGCGTTTTCTTAATGATTTTCATGAATTTTTTTATAGTATAAAAAATGAATATAATTTATTGAAACTTTGAGAATATATTATACATATATTTAAATATATACTATAAATTTTGTATACATATATTTAAGTATATACTATAAAATATTAGCGACCCCATATTGCTTGTTTTTCTTGGTACGATTTTTTCAAACGCGTTTTTCTGAAAACGACTTTTTTTTAACTTGCGTACACGCTAGTTTGAAAAGTTTTCAACCAATCGTTTTGAAAATTGGCAGTTACTTTCTTCATGGTATTGCGCTCTATATGACGCTAAAATCGGAATATTATCATCATTTAAAATAATTTTTTTTTGCAAATAAAGTTGTAAAAAATAGCAAAAAATCATGCTTTTTTGTTTTGACCCCTGTAAAAAATTCAATTTTCTATTTTTTTTTATAGCATTTAGGTTCATATAGAAGAGAGACATATAATAAAAGTAAATTCCAACCTCGTTTGATTTCAGATGAAAATTGCGGCTTCCAGAATGTACGCAAAATGCTGAGTCTGATTGAGACCTACAATATAGGGTCGTTAATATTTTATAGTATACGAGGGGGGACCCAAAAAAACGGGAATTTCGTCATAATTTCTTTATTTTTTAATATTTTTACAC
The DNA here is from genome assembly GCA_958009045.1 of Oxytorus armatus. NCBI lineage: Eukaryota > Metazoa > Arthropoda > Insecta > Hymenoptera > Ichneumonidae > Oxytorus > Oxytorus armatus. The sequence continues at coordinate 19,483,695 of OY253749.1, read as the reverse complement.
CAAATTTTGATCACCTTCAAAGTTTTCTCCTTTGACCACAACGTACCTCTGCAAACGATCCTTCCAATGTTCAAAACATTTTTTTAAATTCACTTATCGGGATGTTTTTTAGGCCTTCCAGCGATTTTTGTTTGACCTCCTCCACAGTGGCAAAACGCTTGATTGCTGCTTTGTTTCGGGGTCGTATCCGTAGCACCACGATTCATCACCAGTAATCACCTTGGAAAAAAGTTCAGGGTCCTCTTCGAGCTGATTTTGAAGTTCAAAACATGCCTCAAGTCGACGCTCCCTTTGCTCGTCTGCGAGAAGGCGAGGGACAAATTTGGCTGCAACTCTGCTCATGTGCAAATCTTTGGATAAAATCCTCTGAATTGAACTCCATGATATCCCAGACATCTCACAGAGTTGATCAATGGTTCGGCAACGGTCTTCGAGAATGAGAGCATTGATTGTGTCGACGTTTTCGTCACTTCTTGACGTTGAGGGGCGTCCTGAACGGGGTTGGTCGTCAATTGACATTTCTTCATTTTTAAAACGTGAAAACCACTCGTAGACTCTGGTTTTACTTAGGGCAGCGTCTCCATAAGCAGTCTTAAACATTACAGTAGTTTCCGCGGCCGGTTTCCCCAACAGGAAACAAAATTTCCCAGCCGCGCGTTGCTCTCGACAATCGGCCATCACGTTTTCGCCGAAATGGAAAAAGTTGTTTCACTACAAAAATTCCCACGGGCAAACCGATGCACTCACGGCGACAGAACTTCGCACGCTAACTCAGGAGACGTGTCCCCAACGGACACCTGGTCGAGCAATGGGTTCCCCCACTCTCCCGCCCCGCCGCAGTGCAATTCCCTTTTTTTGGGTCCCCCCTCGTATACTCAAATATATGTATACAAATTTTATAGTATATACTTAAATATATGTATAAAATATTCTAAAAGTTTCAATAAATTATATTCATTTTTTATACTATAAAAAAATTCATGAAAATCATTGAGAAAACGCTGTCCTAACCCTATTTCCCCCCTTAATATTCGACGATTTCCGCCCTGTTATTTGCGTACTTGTATACTGTATATAAAGATATGATTTGATATATATGAGCAACATATATGTATCACGGAGTTATGTCATAATATAGCGAACGGACCATCTAGCGCCGTGGCTTTACTGGCCAAACGGCAGCGGTAACGAGCGCTCAGCGAAGCGGATCGATATTAAGTTTATATCGTGTCGGTTTCACGATACACTTAAATGTGTATATATGCAGGTCACATAAAATGTTCCATCAATAAACCATAAAATGTTAATAATCACCTTCGGTACCAGCTACGGTCAGTACACCGGTCAGTGCAATCCTGAGCGATTCCTCGGTGGCACCCGCGCACTCGAGAAACAGACCATCCTCAAAATTGTAACACGGACATCCCGGTATGGTTTCGGGCTGCGGGCATTCGACGCTCTTTGCTTCGTTACTCGCGACCCAAGCTGCCAGTACCATTGAGTATATAATGCGAAAGCCCGTTCTACGACGATGATGATGATGATGATGATGATAATGATGATGACGACGATGATGATGATGATGATTATGATTGTGACGACGCGGTGATGAGGAATTACGAAGACGCTCCGTGTGGGAGCGCCTCTCGCGCTCCCATTCGCTCTTGTTTGAGAGCGGATCTCGCCACTTCCGTCTCGTTCGTGGCCACGTCGTCCACATTATCGTACTTTCTTCTCTCGCTGTTCTTTCTCGAGCATCGTGCCACCCTCAATTCCACAGCCCCCCCCTCGGTTATGCGACGATATCTGAAAATAAAAATATACGTAACGTTTATTTATTTGTCGTGAAAGCTTCGGGGTATATTTACGCGTAATATTCCATACGCAAATATGAAAATGTAATGCTAATATTCCACCAGGTATGTTCGCATGCGTATGGAATATTAGCATTGTATTTTCACTTTTGAATAATTAAATTCAGTCTTAAGCGCCACGTGATACATCAGCTTCCTGCGTGAATCTAAAGTTATTAATTAGTAATTCACGATTAAACAAATAATCGTCCGCGTAGATTTATGTGTGCATATTACGTTCTTGTCATCATTTTCCAATTAAGGTAGTAGTCTGGTATCTTAAGCCGATTTTCATGCCTTTATTGGAGGGCGTGTTTTTGTAGGAAAATAAAAATGAATCGTTTTGGATATTAAGGATGTTTTTATTTGCATATTAAAGATACAAAAAAAAATTTGTTTGAAATAATGTAATAGATTATTGATCGAAGTTGGCACCTCGAAAAAAAAGCGCGTGGGTGGCCCCGGTGATTTTGGCTCTTGATGTTATCTGAAATCAAAAATTCTTGATAATTCTTAATCTATAGACATGTCGTTCTGGTCGGAACTACTGAAGTTAAATTTCATGGATAAACAACAAAATGGCGGACTTTGGAAAAAAAAAGTCCTCCGCCATTTTGTTATTTATCCATGGAATTTAACTTCAGTAGTTCCGACCAGAATGACGTGTCTATAGATTAAGGATTATCAAGAATTTTTGATTTCAGATATCATCAAGAGCCAAAATCACCGGGTCCACCCACGCGCTTTTTTTTCGAGGTGCCAACTTCGATCAATAATAATAATAATAATAATAAACTATTAAATTTTTTCAAACAAATTTTTTTTTGTATCTTTAATATGTAAATAAAAACATCTTAAATATCCAAAACCATTCATTTTTATTTCCCTACAAAAAAAGGCCCTCCAAAAAAGACATGAAAATCGGTTTAAGTTACCAGACTACTACCTTAAGTTGAATGTCATAATTTCGAGCCTTTTGTTGTTAAGTTCCGATTGTTGCAAATAGTCATTAACATAAGTTCATCTCTTCTCGCTGCAGACATACTATGTTCGTACATTCAATAAACTGCGTACGTCGACGACTTTTTATCGTTCGAGTCTCGTACGGAAATTCCATTCTAACGAGCAATTTTCGTGGTTCTCATGTTCACGAGGAATTGATATAAATAATCAAACTTTAACGGTTTATCGAGCATTTAACGTTAGTAAGAAACACATGTCTTAGGTAGATTGTCGTAATTCCCGAAATAAAAAATCCCTGAAACGTTTGTATATAAATACTAAATGTGTAAAATATTGATATTTTATTTCACGATGTATACCGTGAAAAAATTCGACAAGATCAGCCGGGGATATTGGACGATATTCTACTTTATTGGTTCCATAACATTACGGAGGACTCCAAGAATGATGCATTTTATATGGCATTTATGTTAGTTGCCCTCGTAATACATCTCGCATTAACCCGTTTCGTAGACGGTATAAGCGATGAGCGTACAAGTTCGTCAGCTTATATATGTATACGGTTTTGTACTATATGAAAGAAAAATAGAACGAGAACTCAGGCTAGAGCTTTAATCTCGGCAATGCGGAGAACCGAGAGAAAGCTCGAGTGAGATAAAGAAAGATAGATGAGGAAGCGAGGTAGCTCAGAGAGTCTTCCTCCGTCATTGGTATAAAACTGGGTTTCCTGGGAATATACCAGAGATATTGTCGAAAGCTCTATATTCCTTTCTCATTCTCCTCCTGCACTTTCCTTTTCGTTGTCCCACGGGGCAGGGAGGGGGTGGGGGGAAGAGAATAATTGGTGGCAGACGTAACGAAGTCCTTTGATGAAGAAGCAATGTATGTTAGCGGTATATATTTCGCAATCCGTTATCAAAGTATACACTTCTGTGGGTTTCGGATATGGAAGCCGGAAGTGTAGATGTATATATGTCAGTTTATTCATTTGAAATTAGAGCAGGTTAGTCGATTCGTGTAGAATCAAAGCTCGTTTGATCTGCACAACGTACAATGAATTCCATAAAGGACGTACAATCAGATGGTAAACTCGATATATGCATTGATGTTTCCTTTGTGCTAGAAACAATTAGCGAGAAGCACACAAATTATCCTTTGAAATAACAGCGAAACGAAGAAAGTACTGTTCTACCGTTCAGATTAAGAGTAAGCTTGAAAAACTTTGTATAGAACAAGTTTAAAGATGCGCAGTAGTGAAAACGGCCATTTTACTAATACCCATCAACCTCTGTTTAATGTAATCGTATATAACACAATGTCTGTGTCGGTGATTCTGTAAATTATCGGAAAGAGAACAGCATTGAATTCCTATTGGTGCAAAACGAATCACTTCAGATCCGAGAAGTACGAACGAGGACTATAGTAAAAAAATGCTTCCAACCCAAACTACAGTTGTACCACTCAATTTGTTCAAGTACAATTCGTTCTCTCAACGAAAAATATGGCAAAAAAAAAACGGGAGTCTTGAAGTTGCTGGAGTTCGATGAAGATAAAGATCGCGAACTATCGAACGTAGGAAACTTTTCTGTGCTGTGGATAATCGGAGCTTCAAGCGTTTCCGGGGAAATAATAGCGACCGTCCCGGTACTCACTGTGCCGCTTCGACGCCGCATCGGTGGTCAGGGCCTTTCCGCGCCATTAGAGCCGCAACGAAATTGAATTTTGCACCGTGCCGTCGTCGTTGCTCTGATATGCGCGGCAATATACCGTTTCATATATAAAGATACATAAATGCACCGCGTGCAACTGAAGCCGAAATCGGGATGGGAAAATTGTTCGTGGAACGGGCACGGATTAAATCGTTGAGGCATGCCGAGAGAGGGAAAGAGAGAGAGAGAGCGAGAGACGAGAGGAGGGGTACTAACAACCCTCTTTTAGTTTTTACCGTTTGCTGTAACGAAGTGTATCCCGATTAATTTAAAAGACTAAGTTCTGGAAGAGGCATCCAGCAGCCTGGGTATGAACGTTAGTCTTAAAGTAAGTCGAGCAAACCTTTTCACGGAAACTCCAAGTTTTTCCACACCGTGTGTGGAAAATTCGTGTTTTATGCACGCTTACAAGAGATTACAAGAGACCTCATAAGCAGTGATGCTAATCGGGAGTTCTTTTATGTAAATCGTATGATCAATTTAATATGATGGACGTTATTGTGTCGAGTTCATCGTCTGCGATGTGTAATATCCACATCATCGAATTCCGAGCGCACGGCATCGACAACTGATTAAAATCAATCTGAGTCAACGACGGAAAAAGCAAAGTCCAAATCCCAATAAATTCTATATTAACGGCAAAATGTCATTTTCATTTTCATATATTTCGACACCGCGTTACATGTCGTTTTCGTGAGAGAATGATTGAGGGAGGAAATAGGGTTAGACGGTTCAAAAAATCGATTTTTTTAAATTTCATAAATTGTTAGTAAAATTATTGAAAAATATGTTCCGAAAATTTTTAATGAAAATTCCGACTCGTTCTATTGTTATAAGCCATTAAAGTGAGTAGCTCTCCTTCAGGCCCCGAACGCGCTATTTTTTTAAACGCGTTTTCCTGATAACGACTTTTTTTGAACTTGAATAGGGTTAGGACAGCGTTTTCTCAATGATTTTCATGAATTTTTTTATAGTAAAAAAATGAATATAATTTATTGAAACTTTGAGAATATTTTATACATATATTTGAGTATATACTATAAAATTTTTGAAGAATTTCCTAGAAAAACACCGCAGATATTAGCGACCCCATATTGCAGGTCATCATCAGACTCAGCATTTTGCTATTTTTTCAAACGCGTTTTTCTGAAAACGACTTTTCTTGAACTTGCGTACACGCTAGTTTGAAAAGTTTTCAACCAATCGTTTTGAAAATTGGCAGTAACTTTGTTCATAGTATTGCGCTCTATATGAACCTAAAATCGGAATATTATCATTATTTAAAATAATTTTTTTTTGCAAATAAAGTTGTAGAGAATGGCAAAAAATCATGCTTTTTTGTTTTGACCCCTGTGAAAAATTCAATTTTCTTTTTTTTTTTATAGCATTTAGGTTCATATAGAAGAGAGACATATAATAAAAGTAAATTCCAACCTCGTTTGATTTCAAATGAAAATTGCGGCTTCCAGAATGTAGGCAAAATGCTGAGTCTGATTGTGACCCGCAATATGGGGTCGCTAATATCTTCGGTGTTTTTCAAGGAAATTCTTCAAAAATTTTATAGTATATACTCAAATATATGTATAAAATATCCTCAAAGTTTCAATAAATTATATTCATTCAAAATGCTGTCCTAACCCTATTCCACCGTTAACTGTGTTAAGCTGCAGTGTACAAGAGTTGAATATAAGAATTGGAGTATGTATAAGAGCGTTGATTAATTGTTTTTTTTTTCTTCAATTACTTAGAGTCCAGACGTCACTGGTTATCTGTTCACGCAATTCATAATGGGATTGTTCCGTTGGTGTGTACGACGTGTGTGGAGCATTCATATTGACGCGTGTGGAAATATACGAGGGGAATGGGTACTCCGCGAGAGTGGGCTTGGTTCATCTGTTGGGCGTATTTGTGAGGGGACAATTAGTACGAGGTGACAGTGTATGCGAGATGAAATAACAAGATGTCATTTGATGCGAGAGGTAAGCACATGAGCGCGCTGTATAACGTGTACGAGGGATGAATCAACCCTTTAATTCATACGATTCATTCGAGTTACACGAGAGCGAATTTTACGAAGAATCAACTTACGAACTTTTAACTAACACGAAGCACAATCAACATCTATGATATACCATCTGATCAGGAGTTATAACAGTTGCGTGGAGAAGAGGGGTGGAAACCGTTAATTAATACGAGGGACTTTAACTATACCGCTGTACCCAGAGTCCTGCATCAATCACGCGTTGCTAACACTTCGGGGGTCAATGGGGAGAAAACGCGATCGACCTTCCCCCTCTCAGTCACGTAAGCATACGGGAAAAGTGGGCACAAAGCTCCGAGAGTTTGAACCTCACGGGACATTGTACCTAGTATACAAGGCTATATAAACCATACACTTGCTTGTCCTGCTTGCTTGCCTATGCCCGCCTGCCAGTTGTTCACCTATTTGAATAAGGTCGACGATGGTAATGAGAATGCAAATGGCTGCACGCCAGCGTGAAGTTTATATATATACAACCACCACATGGAATAAAAGTAACTCGCTCGGAATAAGGCCGACTTGGGTCTCTACGGCTTGCCGTCTTTCTCTCTCTTTCGCTCTCGCTCCCTCATTCGGAAAGATCGAAGATCCCTCGAGAACTCGTCCCTCAGCATTACCTCTACTCGCGGATTAAATATATATTGCAATAAATTCTTTGGAGAACAGTAGAGTTAAAAGTTCGTATAAATATGGTAGACGGAATTACGGAACCGGCTCACGGCAGTGATGTATTAACCCTCGGGGCTATATCGTACCGTTCATTTTTTAATAAAAACCCGTTTTCTTCATGGAACGATGTACATTTTCGCAAAATATTGCCTCTACTGCTGATGTCGATATACGTTGAATTGTTTCCGATTACGTTCAGCCAAATATTTGAAGGAAGGATAAGAAAATCACGGGATTTTCCATCGTTCCAATTAGTTCACCGGTACCACAAATTATTAGTATATTTTCTAACAAATGTTCTTTGAGAAAATAAATGTTCGATCGAATAAAAAGAAAAGAATAGCGTGTCGATGCGTCGCCGGTTATTGTTGAAATGGCCGCGAAGGCGGTTTAGCTTTTATTTCATCATATTAAAAGTTTCCTGATGTAAATCAATTAATTTTTAGTCCGGTTGATCGACAGAGACAAATGTATATGGTCTGGGTGTTACCGGCACTGTGCCGGACTTTGAATCATTTCGAATGTACACGGTCGTCTCTCCTACGACCCTCGAATGCCTGACGGCACGCCAACTCATTTACACGCGACGAACGATCGCCCTTCGTATCCTCGCTACTATTGTTATACGTTCGGAACATTGAGCGCAGCAAATAACTCAGAAGCGACTCAGAACGTTATAGCTCTGGAACAAAAATAATAAATCGAAAGCTTTTCTTCATCTCACTTCGTCCGTTCTTCGCAATTTCGTTCAGAAGTTTTTTATTTTTCGGTCTCGAGAAATAAGCCAACACGGTGGTTCCTGTATTCTATAGGCAAGTTTAAGGGCGGAAATGGGGGTAGACGGTTCAAAAAATCGATTTTTTTTTATTTCATAAATTGTTAGTAATACTATTGAAAAATATGTTCCCAAAATTTTAAATGAGAATTCCGACTCGTTCTATTGTTATAAGCCATTAAGGGAGGAAATAGGGTTAGGACAGCGTTTTCTCAATGATATTCATGAATTTTTTTATAGTATCAAAAATGAATATGATTTATTGACACTTTGAGAATATTTTATACATATATTTAAGTATATACTATAAAATTTTTGAAGAATTTCCTTGAAAAACACCGGAGATATTAGCGATCCGATGTTGCAGCATTTTGCTATTTTTTCAAACGCGTTTTTCTGAAAACGACTTTTTATGAACTTGCGTACACGCTAGTTTGAAAAGTTTTCAACCAATCGTTTTGAAAATTGGCAGTCACTTTCTTCATAGTACTGGGCTCTATATGAACCTAAAATCGGAATATTATCATTATTTAAATTAATTTTATTTGCAAATAAAGTTGTAAACAATGGCAAAAAATCATGCTTTTTTGTTTTGACCCCTGTAAAAAATTCAATTTTCTATTTTTTTGATAGCATTTAGGTTCATATAGAAGAGAGACATATAATACAAGTAAGTCGCTAATATCTGCGGTGTTTATCAAGGATATTCTTAAAAAAATGTATAGTATATACTTAAATATACGAGGGGGGACCCAAAAAAAACGGGAATTGCGCTGCAGCGGGGAGGGAGAGTGGGGAAACCCATTGCTCGACCAGGTGTCCGTTGGGGACACGTCTCCTGAGTTAGTGTGCGAAGTTCTGTCGCCGTGAGTGCATCGGTTCGCCCGTGGGAATTTTTGTAGTGAAACAACTTTTCCATTTCGGCGAAAACGTGATGGCCGATTGTCGAGAGCAACGCGCGGCTGTGAAATTTTGTTTCCTGTTGGGGAAATCGGCCGCGGAAACTACTGTAATGCTTAAGACTGCTTATGGAGATGCTGCCCTAAGTAAAACCAGAGTCTACGAGTGGTTTTCACGTTTTTAAAATGGAGAAATGTCAATTGAAGACCAACCCCGTTCAGGGCGCCCCTCAACGCCAAGAAGTGACGAAAACGTCGACAAAATCATGCTCTCATTCATGAAGACCGTCGCGGAACCATTGATTAAGTCTGTGCGATGTCTGGGATATCATGGAGTTCAATTCAGAGGATTTTATGCAAAGATTTGTACATGAGCAGAGTTGCAGCCAAATTTGTCCCTGGCCTTCTCACAGACGAGCAAAGAGAGCATCGAGTTCAGGCATGTTTTGAACTTCGAAATCAGCTCGAAGAGGACCCTGAACTGTTTTCCAAGGTGATTACTGGTGATGAATCGTGGTGCTATGGGGACGACCCCGAAACAAAGCAGCAATCAAGCCAGTGGAAGACACCTCGCTCTCCTCGTCCGAAAAAAGCTCGCCAAGTGAAGTCAAACATCAAGACAATGTTTTGTTTCTTCGATTGCAGAGGTGTTGTGCACGCGGAGTTCGTTCCCCCGGGTCAAACTGTCAACCAGAAGTTCTACTTGGAGGTTTTGAAAAGATTGAGGGAGAGTATCCGGAAGAAAAGGGCAGATCTTTGGCGCACAAGTGACTGGTTCCTCCATCATGACAACGCGCCGGCCCACGCCGCTCTCTCCGTAAAGCAGTTTTTGACCAAAAACTGCATGACACCAATTGTCCACCCCGCCTACTCACCGGATCTAGCTCCCTGTGATTTGTTTTTGTTCCCCAGACTCAAAAGGAACATGAGAGGAAAGCGTTTTGTCACTGTGGAGGAGGTAAAACAAAAATCGCTGGAAGGCCTAAAGAACATCCCGATAAGTGAATTTAAAAAAATGTTTTGAATATTGGAAGGATCGTTTGCAGAGGTGCGTTGTGGTCAAAGGAGATTACTTTGAAGGTGATCAAAATTTGGTGTAAAAATATTAAAAAATAAAGAAATTATGACAAAATCCCGTTTTTTTTGGGTCCCCCCTCGTATGTATAAAATATTCTCAAAGTTTCAATAAATTATATTCATTTTTTATACTATAAAAAAATTCATGAAAATCATTGAGAAAACGCTGTCCTAACGCTATTTCCCCCTCAAATCCAAATTGAAAAAGAAACAAACGTACATAAACAAATATTTTTCATTTGACACCACTAAAATTTGATGGAATTATTTAGAGTGTAGAAAAACGACGATTTCACGATGAGATTATAATCTTCCTTTAACGCGTATGGCAATTTGAGCGTTAACGCGGTAATTCGAACGTCGATGTATCTCGCATCAGAACCATACGATTGGTAAGAGAGAGAATTGGAATCGCGATTTCCATATGGATTTTATCGCTCGATAAAACGTGCGTTAAACCTACCCCACAGTGGGCTATAGTATAACAATATAACGAAAGTACGGACATTGTACTGGACGTTAATATAATCACGGACAGGTCACGAACGGTAGCGGATCAATATCATTCGAGTGATGTCGTGGCGCATTTTTCCGCTGGTTTAACTGCATCGTCTATACGTTATATTCGTTCGAATTTTCCGAACCTCCGTACCTCTCCACCTCTGTGGATACGTGCGATATAATTTTTATATTCATGACAAGTTAGTTGTACGGAAAGTGGAATGGTGTGTTACCCTTGAAGCTTATCCGACAAATTTCGTTCCGGCATGTGTGTCGAATGGTTCAGAAGAAAAAAAGAAACCATAGATGGAGAGCGAACGTTCGGGATAGCCGTATGCATCCTTCTTACAAAATTAATTATGGCGTCGTAGAGGGATGAAGGACGGTCAGATATCTTCCGCTCTCATTCTGTCATTCATTCGTCGTGGAACTCGGTTTTTTTTTTCCTTTCAGCCAGAAGGAATGAAAGAAAAACTACACGAAGCCGCATAATCCCGACGGAAATACCGTGAGACGTAGATATAGAACGGATATAGAACTTTTTTTCGTGAATTAATAATACATTCGTTTCAACGATATATATATAAATATATACCCGTATATTTCATTTATGTGACGTCGGCGACGAAAATATAGGTCCGAGGGCATGAAGTCCATCCGATAATTTAGATTCCTCAATGGTATTCTCCGAGTAATCCGATGAAAGCCAAGCTCCAACAGCAACGGCTACGTATAAGTACATACTATGTGCATACATGTATATGTATATGCATATGTTTTCCGTATTTGAGCAAAAAAGTTTTTCCGTAGCGGAGCATGAGAGTTTGCTTCCTGGTCCTTAGGTGGCCCAACTACACTGCTCGTACACTGCATGTACATAGATATATATATATCCATGTAACGATGAAAATATAAGAGGGTGAGGGTGTTGTATATAGGTATAACAAGTTGGTCGCTGCCCTACTCTGGACCCTTCAATGGCCCCTCGAACTTTGTAATCTCGTGAAGAGGCGAGACCACTGGAGCTGCCCGCTATCTATATATGCGCGAAAAGTTTCGCAACGATTTTTCGCGTAATAATATACGTAGGGGCTCCGCTATGGAAAGCCACAAAGCGAGAGTGACATATAGACATATACACATTTGTTAGAGAGAGGGAGAGAAATAGACAAAGGTGCAAGAGGGAAAGGAATGGAGAGAAACGATGAGTGCGGCCAAATGAGAGTTGAATGGAGGTCCAGGGACGGTGGGTTTTGGGGCAAAATATATACGCGAAATGTCTGTTTTCCGGCGTTGCAACTGTTGGGATATTTTACGAATGAAAAGAGCGCGGGAGGTGGGAAAGAAAAGTGAAGTGGTGAGTCGGGAAAGGGCGTGATATTGCCGAGAAGCGGCATCAGCATCAGATATCCTCGCCACGGGTATAGGACGCAGTGAAAAGAAGTAAAACCCGGGCTGGGGCAGGAGGGGGGGGGGGGGGGTGTATATATAGTCGAGCTTTTCTTTTCACCGTTATCCGACCGACGAGAGGGAACGAGATCTCGGTTGCCATAGACAGCAAGGTCGTGGCCTCGCACGTTCTTGATATACGCGAATACGAAGATCATTTACCGCCGGTGCACACGCGTCCGAAAGCATGTCATATACATATATATACGCGTTGCGGGTTTTGGGTTGATATGGAAAAGCAAGTGAGAGAGAGGAAGAGAGAGCGAGAGGGATCACGGAGCTAGATGGTATCATATTATGCCATAGGAGAAGCTGAAGATCATTTTGAATGAAGCTTCCGTACGTTGGTGAATGGGATAAAGCGTCGGGGCGAAAAGAAGCGCGATGCGCGCAAGGGTACGAAAATGATGAAGAGGAAATGCGTACAGGTCAAAAGGAAGAGACAGGTAGAGATGCGGAGATAAAGTTCGCGATGACGAGATGACAGAGAAGGCAAGAGATTTAAGGGTTGCATGAGGTTGAAAAATAAGCGAAAGTATATATATATTTTATACTGTGTGTATATATATTTTATAGTGTGTTGTAAGCAGTACAATTGACGGCCACTAATCAATTATTAACCGTACGATTGTGATTGGCCTATGAGCAACATTGGCTAAAGCGAGACGACAGAATGCTGATAACCAGTCGTTGACATTCTTTGGAAATGCTAATGAATTATACATCCTCTTCCAGATAGCGGACTCTCATGGTCCTTTTTTCAAACGAGATAGGCGGTAGCATTATCGACATGAATATGCAGTAATGTCGTGAGTCGTTTTAGGGCAGCCTGAAGAGTTCTCCGAGAATGCTCGACTGTGGACATCGAAGAATTGACATAAATTGACATAAATCGAGCCAATTTCACCCTCAAGATGTTTGTTTTATTGTTCGTCATATCAATAAATCAAGCGTGTATCGTAAAGCTGATATTTAAGCGACCAAAGTTTCATAAGAGGTTTCATAACAGATTGTCAAAGGTAAATCTTCGATATTTCTTGCTCGATCAAAAACGTTGGAGAACGGAATAATCGCTAAACGTTGAATGGGGTGTAAGACGTTTCGGTACAATACGGGTTACTCGTTTTCTTTCTGTATCGTGGAATATTATTTTATTCCCTGGATAGTTAAGTAGATGTACATATCAACGCTGCAAACGAAAACTAGCATGTTTCAGATTTCTTACGAAAACAAGCACGCTTGATATCTGCGCGAAAACTAGCATGTTTCGGCTTTTACCACGAAAACTAGCAGGTTTCGACTTTCACCACGAAAATTAGGACGTTTCAGTATCACTGGAAGTGTTTCTCATTTTTTACTCCACGTTTTTTGAACATCCTTTTTTACTCCAAATTGACGAAATATTTATGCTTGTCATTTTATGCTGTTTTATTTTTTGTTTGAATTTTTTTCAGACATATTTTACTGTTTGAATTTTGGTCTGCTAGGCTTATCATAAGATGGCAAACAGCAAATGCCTCGTAATTTTGGAGTAAAAAAACCATGGCCAAAAAAATTAGAGAGAAGAAAATCGAAAACAATTGCGGTGTATGCAAAGTTAACAATGTCAGTTTTTTTCCCTCTTGCTACTTCGTCCAAGACCTGACATTTCTCGAGATATCTCAATCGATTGTTTTCAAAATTTTGTCAACTGTACTTTATACTTATACTGTACTTTATACTTTAGTCGTTGATCACTCCAAGATTGTGTTTTTTTTAATGAAATAAAAACACAATAAACAATTCTTCAGACTGTAAGTAGAATATACTTTTTATAAACAATAATTTTGTTCAATTCATCGCTGACTCCGAAACTTGAAGTCATGAAAAATATCATTGATGAACAATTTTAGTTTTTGAGTGATGGAATATTGCGTATCGTATTTGCGAATCGTATTTTCAATAATGTTATTATTTTTTTAATAGAAAACGAATATAAATGTTTAAGGGTGTACGGGCGATACACCCTTAATGTTTTTCATTTATTCCTTATAGTGCTCCCGAAAAAATTATTAAAACATTTGTGAAAGTTCTGAATCTTATTCGATTTAGTTCGGCAAATATACTACTTTTTCCAGTGCAAATCGAAATATGCTAGTTTTCGCGACGGAAGCCGAAACATGCCACTTTTCGCGGCAGAAGCCGAATCATGCTAGTTTTCGCGATGAAAGCCGAAACATGCTAGTTTTCGCGTCGAATATCGAAACGTGTTGATTTTCGTGGTGGAATTCGAAACGTGTTAGTTTTCGTAAAAAATTTGAATCGTGCTACTTTTCATAAGCAGCGTCGATATATCAATGTCGATCATTCTTTAGAGCATTGGGCATATCTCTTTACTTTAGCAGCGAGAGATTAAATGTCAGAGAATCACAATTTCCAAATGAATGCGTCAATGTTTTCATCGTTCATTTTTTTGTTGTTCATCGAATATTTGAAATCGATACTCGTTCGGCTATGGTATTTTAATTTCCCTCCATCGCTCGCACGGTTCAGTTGCGAAATATTAATATTCCCCTGTTGATGTTGATACGTGTGGGGGCGCGGAGCCCGGCATTTCAAAATGGTCCATCTGCATACACAAACGCGTCGATATTACACGATATATAATTGGATTCCGTTCAGAAAATTGCCGTTCTTTCACGAACTTATAAGCTCATGCATACAGACGCTTAGCGAAAGATAAAGACGATAAAAGTTCAAAAACTAACAAACAAAAGTTTTCGATGAATCACCAATTCGTTCATGGCATCCCACCGAGAGAATTCATTATAGAGAAAGGTTTTTTTTTAGTGTTTTAAAGGTGGTCTACCATTGGTGGATATACGTTGCTCTTAAAAACTTGAATCGTTCGATAACAACTTGTGATCATTAAAACAGTGAAATTCGATATGGCTTTACGTGAAAGGAAAGTTTTTCTTCTCCCGAGTCATTATAATGTTTGTAAAGAAGAAAGAGACGGACAGAAAGAGGAAGATAGAGAGAAAGAGAGAATTTCGAGCTGCACTACCTTGAATCGTATAAATTGTACGAATCTTATCAGAAGCAATTATGAGAAACATCGTCACTTTGAGTTCTATTCTCAAGTTATTTCTTTCGTTGAGGAGCAAATTTTCACCTTGGCATCGTGCCTATCGTGAATATTAAGCGCGTATAAACACAATCAATAAACAACCAAACATTAAGATCAAACACATATATTCGTTCCGCTAATTCTCAGCGGAGCGAGGTTTTGTTCGCGTAAGAGGTTTAGTTGTCGAGCTTTGAATCCTCAACTTCGCTATTAATGATCCTCTCTGTCTCTTTTTTCTCTGTCTGCTATCATCTCCAGGTCTCGTTGCATCCCGTTCTGTTTTCAGCATTGCAATTCTCTTCTGACATTTTGTCCTATCGCACGAACTAATGGACTTTTGAAGCCGCGATAAACAGCCCTCAAGGCATTGACAACTGATGCTTCGTTAAGTACCTAAACAAATAGGCTAAATGCCATATATTATACAAACGAAGTATATTAGAGACTGTGCTGATAGTTCTGTGACAATAAACTGAGTCGTATATAAAGAGAGTGAGACAAATAATTCGTACAAATAATTCCCTCGAATCTTGCCTGCATATAGGATCGCAAGCGCAAATTTTTGTACATACGAGGGGGGACCCAAAAAAAACGGGAATTGCGCTGCGGCGGGGAGGGAGAGTGGGGGAACCTATTGCTCGACCAGGTGTCCGTTGGGGACACGTCTCCTGAGTTAGTGTGCGAAGTTCTGTCGCCGTGAGTGCATCGGTTCGCCCGTGGGAATTTTTGTAGTGAAACAACTTATTCCATTTCGGCAAAAACGTGACGGCCGATTGTCGAGAGCAACGCGCGGCTGTGAAATTTTGTTTCCTGTTGGGGAAATTGGCCGCGGAAACTACTGTAATGCTTAAGACTTCTTATGGAGATGCTGCCCTAAGTAAAACCAGAATCTACGAGTGATTTTCACGTTTTAAAAATGGAGAAATGTCAATTGAAGACCAACCCCGTTTAGGACGCCCCTCAACGTCAAGAAGTGACGAAAACGTCGACAAAATCAATGTTCTCATTCATGAAGACCGTCGCCGAACCATTGATCAACTCTGTCAGATGTCTGGGATATCATGGAGTTCAATTCAGAGGATTTTATCCAAAGATTTGCACATGAGCAGAGTTGCAGTCAAATTTGTTCCTCGCCTTCTCACAGACGAGCAAAGGGAGCGTCGACTTCAGGCATGTTTTGAACTTCAAAATCAGCTCGAAGAGGACTCTGAACTTTTTTCCAAGGTGATTACTGGTGATGAATCGTGGGGCTATGGATACGACCCCGAAACAAAGCAGCAATCAAGCGTTTTGCCACTGTGGAGGAGGTAAAACAAAAACCGCTGGAAGGCCTAAAGAACATCCCGATACGTGAATTTAGAAGACGTTTGAACATTGGAAGGATCGTTTGTAGAGGTGCGTTGTGGTCAAAGGAGAATACTTTGAAGATGATCAAAATTTGGTGTAAAGATATTAAAAAATAACGAAATTCTGACGAAATTCCCGTTGTTTTTGGGTCCCTCCTCGTATGCTAACCGATTTCTATTGAATCAAAACTGCGTTTGACAACGTAATTTTTTCGTACACTCTTCCTTTTTTATACTATTTTTTTTTTAGTCAAACGATACGCTGTATTCATTAGCCCGGATTGTTTTATCTTGAGGAGAGTTTTAGCGGCGCAAAATCAGGTCAACCGATTACGAAAGTTTGAACGAGTTTTCTTATTTCGAGCAGTTCTTTTGTGCAAAAACCGTAAAATTGCTTCGATTTTAATGGATGCCGACTCGTTGCATAAGAATATTCGTAGATTTACAAAAAAACAATTCAGACATTCTCAAACTGTTGTAAAATTCGCACGATGCGTGCTTGCAATATGTACATTTTTTTATTTCGGTACGAATTGACCAAACTTATTCTTACATCGATTCTCAAGGTTCTTAAGACACGTTCTCTGTCTAATATCCGCCAAGATGAGTTATGAGCTTAAATTGCGAGCGATTTAGCGCTATAATAACTTAGGAGGATGTGAAATCGTCGCTTCACCGCGAAATGGCACGCTGCACGCCCGCTATGAGGTAATAGAGGGAGAATATTATACACGAAATGGCGTCGATTTCGAATTGTTCAAGATGAGCGAAGTTGGATTGTGGTTCGAAAAGCATGCCAATCCGCAGTGCAGCCGTATCTTCGAGTCTTTACGCGAGAAATGGTTAATCTAAAGTACGACGATTACAACAAAAGTACGAGGAGAGTGGCGGTGAGGGAATTGGTGCCGGTGTTACGACATTTCGAAACTTGTTCTGCTACGCTTTCAGAAATCGAAATTAGTTTGGCTGGCTACTATACCGTCTATTACATAAGGTATGCATTGGAATACGTATATATATATATAAATAGTGTAGTATATGGCAGCATCTCTCGTGCAATAGTATATATATTTCACTGTGTCATAGCACGGCCACTGCTGCTGCTGCTGCTGCTGCGGCGAGTTGGAATCTTCGAAACGCGAGGGGTTGATTTACGAGCTTGCCGTGTGTTCTATATACGGTTGTGATTAATATTTTGTATGCAGTACAATGTACAGTACCGTTCTATATGTTTTATATATATGGGACCCGGGCTATACGACCTTGGCAGAGGCGAGGGTGCAAAAAAAACGAAAAGTTCCCGGTCGTTCTCGTGTATTCGTCTGTGGGACACGGGCGAGAAAAGGAATGAAGGAAAGTACGAGAATGATAGAGAGAGAGAGCGAATAATGAATTAATTACTCCCTCTGTGACGTATATACCCAGCACGAGTTTCACAGTTAACTCTCTAGGTTGGGGTTCGGCGTTTCGAACGTTTACTTTTGTCGGACTGTTGGCTGAATAATAGAAAACTCATATTTTACTCGTTTTTATAAAATGTACATATATTTTTTTGTTTATTTTTTTTTGGGCAGTAAGAAATATGGACAATGTCGGATTTCTCGATATTCCTGTCTCTAAAACAGCAATGATCTTGGAGAAATAAAATTCTATTCATAAAGTTATCACTTTGAAGGTTGATAAATTTCAATTCGCGTATGTCGCAAAATCAAAAAAATTGTTTTTTTCGGAAAATGAACCGTTTGCCATTTGCTTTAATGAGCGTTCTTTCGAAATGTCCTTTCCCGACGTTAAGACACATTTTAAACGCATTACTATTGAACATTGGAGAATGAATGTTTTCACGAAAACAAAGCTTTCCCCATGAGGAAGCAAAAACAGCTGGAATACCTCATTATGGATAAAAATAACGTATATACATATACACTAATAAAATATACGTATATGCTCTCGATTTATCGTCCGAGTGATCCTTATTCGTGGGCATTACTCGACCTATTCGAATTATCGACTTTTTCCAAACGAGGAAAGAACCGGGGTGTGCATGGAAGATAGAGAGAGAGAAAGAGAGGGTGAAAGCTCTCTAGAAAGAATTGGAAAAAGAGGAAAAGAACGAGAAACAGATATTCTCGCTTTCGATCACCCTCCCGAGGGTATATATATCTATATATATATATGGAGCTGTAACTACGATAAGAAAAATCGGAATTCGATTGAATTTCTTCTCGCTAGCTTACTTCCACTGCTGTGGTTCTATGGGCTGTGCTGGATTTCAGATAAAAGCTTGTGCTTTCGAGTCTCTCTCTCTCTCTATCTCCCTCATTGACGCCCTGCGACGTTACACAGGGAATATAAGAGATGCGATTGGAACAGCCAGGGTGTGGTTCTCGTCGTGAGAGTGAAATATTTTTGTTCGCTAAATGCAGCGACGAGCTTTGTGCGTTTTCTGGTCGTAAAAGAGTGGAAACGATCGAGCGGGGAAAGCGGAAATTGATTCTTCCTGGTTGGTAAACGGGTCCAAATTTCTGGCACGTTTTTGTGCTTGGTCCAATATGAATCTTAGAGAGTATAATTTGAGCCAGTGAGTAATAAGAAATGATTGCTCGATTGTTGTGCTTTAGTTTTCAAATAAAATTTTGTTATATAATTATATTTATATTATATTTGTATTAGGGCGATTTTTTTTTCGACTATTTTTTTTCAGTCCTCACCCGAAATTTTGGTGGATATGTCGAAAAAGAAATTCCCTGAAAGTTACAGCCCTTAATATTAATTATAAGTACTCTCCCAAAGCGTGAGAAGATTTTCCATCTAAAATACACGTAAATCGAATTTTTTTTTTTTCAAATTTCTATAACTCAGCCGCATGTTATGCTATCATATTGTTCTTGGTTTCGATTTACTCAGAATAAAACAATCTAAAAAAGTACCTTTTGCGGCGAAAGTGTAAATTGTACTGGTGAGTTGGTACGGGTCACTGAAGTTGATTTTTACCCAAAATTCTCGTTTTTTTGCGGTTATCTCCGATACAATTAACTTTACGAAAAAAATGTAAATGAAAAATTTGTTGAAAATTTAATTTCCTACAAAAAAGGTTCTATCGACCCAATTGCTTAGATTAATATTTCCTGAGATATTAAACTTTAACTTATGAGTAGTATAAAATTTATAAAATATGAAATATTAAATAATAAAAAAAATTAGAAAAAAAATTAAAAAAAATTAAGTTCTATATCTCAAGAAATATTAATCTAAGCAATTGGGTCGATAGGAACTTTTTTGTAGGAAATTAAATTTCCAACAAATTTTTCATTTACATTATTTTCGTAAAGTTAATTGTTTCGGAGATAACAGCAAAAAAACGAGAATTTTGGGTAAAAATCAACTTCATTGACCCGTACCAACTCACCAGAACAATTTACACTTTCGCCGCAAAAGTCACTTTTTTAGATTGTTTTATTCTGAGTAAATCGAAACCAAGAACAATATGATAGCATAAAATGCGGCTGAGTTATAGAAATTTGAAAAAAAAAAAATTCGATTTACGTGTATTTTAGATGGAAAATCTTCTCACGCTTTGGGAGAGTACATAGAATTAATATTAAGGGCTGTAACTCTCAGGGAATATCTTTTTCAACATATCCAACAAAATTTCGGGTGGGGACTGAAAAAAAATAGTCGAAAAAAAAAATCGCCCTAATATGTATATAAAAATCGTTATATAATATCGCACCCCCACTGGAACTTATCGAGTGATCGCTCGAATAGGCGGTGCTATTATAAAAGTTTCGATGACTCCAAGACCTTGGATTTTTTTTTCATTTCATCCAATAGCTCCATGGAAGGCCCGACTCTCATTGCAAAGCTCTCTCGTCCGATACCCACTTGAGATACGATAGAAGTAACATTCTTCATTTACCGTATCAGACAATAATCTTTATATTCGCGATAACGATTATATCGGCAGAAGCTTCTAATCACCTACAGCCATTCTTGACATTTCTCGTATCAGTTAATCACGCCATATCGTTTCGCGAGATTTCAAACAATATAATAAATACTCGAACGAGATTTCTGGAAAAATATATCCCAGTAAAACGCGAACGATTTGATTTGACGTTTTCTTTTTATTAAGTTTTTTTTTTCTTTATTCCAACGGAATACACTCTCGGGTTTTTACGTATGACCATTCGCAATTCCAATTTTTTTCCATATTTCAAGATAAAAGTTTCTTTTACACTTCGTCTGTAAACGTTTTGTCCGCACCCCCCGTCTGTAAAAGTGAGTCTTTCGTGTCCGGCCATTATTTCACCCCCTTAATGCACCGACAAATTCTGAAAAAATGTATGCTACTGTTCGAAATATTCATTTTGGAGTATCAATTGTAAATTTCTCGAAAATGTAATTTGTTCATAAATTTTTTGTCAAATAAATGAAGAAATTGGGGAAAATTTTTTAATTTACAAAATAAATTGTAACTCAGAGAAAAATGAAGATAGTGTGATTTTCCAAATTGCAAACTAAAGGCGAATAGTGCAGCTTTATGAAAAAAATTATTTCGTTTCGTTTGTTTAAACCTAAATGCTTAAGTTTTGGAGATGAATACAGGCAATCGATTTCCTAGGTACAAAGGTGTTTTTGCTCGGACACGAACGACCCAGGGTTTACAGACAAAGTGTTAAATTTTTGTAAATCCTTATTTCATTGGTCATAAATCTCCGATCGCGTATGACGAGAAACCATCGATTCTTTCAACCACGTATGAAACAACTTATCGAATGCTTCTCAATTGTCCACTGATCCGGACAAAATTTCATCCCTCGTCGTGTGTTTTACAAGCTCTGTCAATTTAATGAAATGATGTACGGTACTTTATCACAGTGAAATTTCGAATTGTCAAATCCCGAACGATTGGATCTTGTTGACGGTGAACGAGACGACATAATACGAAAGACAAGTTAATCAGAATCGTGTTTTGTGCCGTGATAGTTATACTTAAGGTGGTACGCAGGCGGAAAGAGAACCGTGGGTTCAAAACGAACGAGGGAAGTCTCGTGAAGTTCTCTACGTGGATGAACACGACTCTACCAATATGGGATGAAAGTCGAAGAGAGAAATGCCGTGACTCTAGTGACAAGCACACCGGTTTCCCTTTCTCCATCCATTTCGCTGCAATTCTGGAACGTCGAGAATCTAGTGCATTGCTGTGCACTCGAGCAAAGGACTCCGAGGGGGGGTGGGGGACGGTGCACGCTAACATTAAAGGCGGGCTTACAACAGCTATTGTTTCGAAAAGTCCCGGAATTGCTTTACTTTGCATATCGTTCCCGGTAGTAGAATCGTCGTACCTCCACCGTCTAGTACCGTTTCTTCCGAGAAGCCAATACTTGTGCCCCGCTAACTCTCACTGTTTTAGCTCTTTTTGAAGCGTTATATACACACATATATACACGATCTGTATATATAATCGGTATTAACCGAGTCTAAGTGCAGTCGGCAAGAGGTTAAAATTTCTTGACGAACGCAAAGGGCAGCGCTCGTCGGAGACGAGAAATAGAATTTTCACTTATCCGACGAGACATTCACGTCGTTTGCATTTTAATGAAAAGTGCTGTTACGTATCGCCTTGGTATGGGTGAAGAAAAAAAATAATAAGGGGACATTGGGATGATAGCGCACTCGTGCTTCGCTTTTAATTCATCCAATTATCTTGAAAGCAACATGAGACACGTGAATCCGCGATAATATTGATCGTCGCAAGCCACAAATGTAATTATTTGTGGAGGGACATAGAAACCACCGAGAGGCGTTATTAATCGCTCCGGTTAATCGTGATAAGATTATGTTTTGTTAGAATTTTTTTTTAATAATCGAATTGCTGAGATGATGAAAATTTGTCAACAAGTACACTGACAATGAGAGAAAAAATATCTAAAATAAATTGATTAGTTGAATAAGATTTTTTATGAATGTCACTAGTTGCTATATTTTTTTTCTTCATAAAAATTGATACCAGTTCAAATTTGGGAATTTTTTCTTCAGAAAAAATCAATTTTTCCAACTATTGGTAAATCAATTTTTATCCACGTTCGTATGTGCGCTTCGGATCCGTTCGGATTTATTTCTTTTTACGTGTAGTGGCTTAAGGGGGGAAATAGAGTTAGACGGTTCAAAAAATCGATTTTTTTTTTATTTCACAAATTGTTAGTAAAACTATTGAAAAATATGTTCCCAAAATTTATAATGACAATTCCGACTCGTTCTATTGTTATAAGGCATTAAGGGGGGAAATACGGTTAGGACAGCGTTTTCTCAATGATTTTCATGAATTTTTTTATAGTATAAAAAATGAATATAATTTATTGAAACTATGAGAATATTTTATACATATATTTAAGTATATACTATAAAATATTAGCGACCCCATATTGCTTGTTTTTCTTGGTACTATTTTTTCAAACGCGTTTTTCTGAAAACGACTTTTTTTAAATTTGCGTACACGCTAGTTTGAAAAGTTTTCAACCAATCGTTTTGAAAATTGGCATTTACTTTTTTCATAGTATTGCGCTCTATATGAACCTAAAATCGGAATATTATCATTATTTGAAATAATTTTTTTTTGCAAATAAAGTTGTAAAAAATGGCAAAAAATCATGCTTTTTTGTTTTGACCCCTGTAAAAAATTCAATTTTCTATTTTTTTGATAGCATTTAGGTTCATATAGAAGAGAGACATATAATAAAAGTAAATTCCAACCTCGTTTGATTTCAGATGACACTTGCGGCTTCCAGAATGTACGCAAAATGCTGAGTCTGATTGTGACCTGCAATATGGGGTCGCTAATATCTTCGGTGTTTTTCGAGGAAATTCTTCAAAAATTTTATAGTATATACTTAAATATATGTATAAAATATTCTCAAAGTTTCAATAAATTATATTCATTTTTTATACTATAAAAAAATTCATGAAAATCATTGAGAAAACGCTGTCCTAACTCTATTTCCCCCCTTAACGCATGTTTCAGTCGTCATTTTGTTGCAAATTATCATCAATAGAGAGGACCAACGCACGAAAAATCCGTAACCTAGTCCGTCCGATAAAAAGTATCCGTAGAAAATTACCATAAATCAAGGGACAGTACTAATGACCACAATTTCGAGATAGTACTTTAAATGACGATAGGATGATAAGCGAATGTATGTCAATTGGACTCGTGCTGTCTGTACTTTGACCCAATACTTATTTCGAATTCACACATATCGACGATCTCGTCATTCATTTCACTGTATTTCATGCGCATTGTTCGTAATATTCTCGTAGCATTGGTCATGATTACTTTTTGATGTTGCATTCTGGAAAAAAAAAAGAGAACGAGAATCCGAGCGAATCTATTTTACGTCCGGGAATCACAGAGCTTCTCGTGTACGATTGAAATTCATAATCGATGATGTTACAATGGAATTCAACGTGAAATGTTGAAACAATGAACGAGGCATGGCTCGAAAATCGAGTTGTTTAATCTCAATGCCGCGGCAACTGGGTGCATTCTGCCCCCGTCCTCCATTCCGCGATAAGCGACGTCAATTAGCGATCATTCGTTTTTCTGTCTCTATCAGGCTCCCTCGGAACCACTTTTTTTCGCGTATCTTTTTTTTACATTTTTTTTTTATTATTGCTCGCTCATCGTAAAGTGTGTCGAGTGTGTGATTGTGAAACAATATCGACGGTATATAGACATTTCTGTTATCGGCATCGATGATTGCCCAAGTGTTGGTCGTTTGTCATTTGCATTACACTCGAATAAAAATTCAATAAAAAGAACATTTTCGTTCGTTTAATATAACGTATATTGTAATGTTCAGTTGGGTTGTTGTTTTATGTTTGCATAAAAGATATATAGACTTTTTATTTAAATACAGGGTGTATGTAGTTGGTGGTAGAACGGGAAAGACTGTTTTTGAACCGTTTAAGCTGTCTTCTTTTGAAGTATGAAATATTGTATCGTTACAATGTGGAGTTACGGTGACTTATTGACTATCTAGCCTAGAGTGACGATTTTTGTGTGAGACAGCGATTTTTAGGGAGGTAGGAATATGTCGGGAGGTTTCTCAGGAGTACGTACACCCGATCTACGTCTTTTTAGGACTCTGGATGCCGGACATCAATGTTTTCGAACAGAAATATACATTCAGAAAAAAAAAAAAAAAAAAAACTGCCAGCTACAAAATGTCACGGAAGTGATCAAATGGAATTTGCAAAATAAGTTATACAATGGTAAAATAATGAGTAATAAAAAACGAAATACATGTGTTGGCTTCGTTAGCGTCAATACTTATGTTAATTAAGGCTAGAAAATGTGAAATATAATGAGTTTTTATAATGAGTTTAATATAAAGAGTTTGCTCCGAAGCAGATTGTTATATTTTTTTTCCCTCTCTTCACTCGAGCGGGGTACCATTTCATCAATTTCATACGTTTTTTATCCCGACGAATATACGACACACGAGGGCGGGAGCGGTTTTATTTATCGCGAGTGTTTTTTTTTACGGGTTTTAGTAATATGCCGTATGGTCGAAACGCCAACATCGTCGGCGTGGAGTGGGATAAAAAAAGAACGGAGGCTACGTCGTTACCCGGAGCGCATAAAATATTTACGCGGTCGTCGCAGGCAAACCAACTATGGCTATGGCTCCCAAGTTGCGGTACAAGTGCGTGCGTAGACTCGGCGTGCTTTGGGTACGTACGGGAAAAATCTGCGAGAACGTCGGGTGAGGTTAAGGAGGAGGTTGCTCCAAGGGGGTAGTGCGTTTTAATTACACTCATATGCTCACGACGACGTACTGCGGCAAAGGGAAAGGAAGAGAGAGAGAGAGAGAGAGAGATACGAGAGAGCAATGCTCTTTTAAGTGTCGCACGCCATTACTGCCGAGATTATTTCTCCTAATTACTTTTAATTACGCTCATAATGTCCATACGCGGGTTGAATGCAAGTCTATGATAAAAATTATATCTTTGCCATATACCGGACAAGTTTTGATGTTATTACGTCTATAACGAGATCTAACATCGCCTTTGCGATGAGCTGGCCTTGCGTAAATCTCTTATGAGTTACCGAAATTTTGCTTATAAATACTGTTTATACAGTTAATGGAGGATTTTCAGGAAAACGTTGAAAATGCTAAGTGCGGTTCCGTAGCGAACATCGGCCAATCGAATTCTTTCTCATTTTTCAACGACGTTCCAATGCTGATGAGAGTTGTCATTTCCAATATCGAATGTCCATATATTTTAATCACCGAAACTTCCTCTTCAATAATCACCAGATCTTAACCCCGGCGTCAAAGCTTTTCGATGCAAAAAATGCCGATAAACTATTGAAGCTTCCCGAATGCATGGCCTATTGGAATTATCCGATTGAGATTCTGGGGGGGATTTTTTCAACGACGCGAGATGCTCTCTCTATCGGCAATAAGGCATTAAGGGGTTTGATAGCGGACAATATCAATTTGCGGGATATCCGTAAAACCACGATTTCCATTGATCGACGAAATCCTCTCGCAATCGGCCATTTCTCAATCGCTCAGGATAAAACAAATCTCATTTGAAATTAAACTTTTTGGTTTCCTGATATCGGTTCGACTTTCGCACAATATCGGCAAAAAAAATGTTGTTGCACTTCATATCGACGCTGCTTACGAAAACGAGCATGTTTCAGACTTCTTACGAAAACAAGCACTCTTGATATCTGCGCGAAAACTAGCATGTTTCGGCTTTTGCCACGAAAACTAGCACATTTCGATATTCGCCGCGAAAACTAGCATGTTTCGGCTTTTACCATGAAAACTAGCAGGTTTCGACTTTCACCGCGAAAATTAGCACGTTTCAGTATCACTGGAAGTGCTTTTCATTTTTTACTCCACGTTTTTTGAACATCCTTTTTCACTCCAAATTGAGGAAATATTTATGCTTGTCATTTTATACTGTTTCATTTTTTGTTTGAATTTATTTCATACCCATTTTACTGTTTAAATTTTGGTCTGCTAGGCTTATCATAAGATGGCAAACGGCAAATGACTCGTCGTTTTGGAGTAAAAAAACCATGGTCAAAAAAATTAGAGAAAAGAAAATCGAAAACAATTGCAGTGTATACAAAGTTAACAATGTCAGTTTTTTTCCCTCTTGCTACTTCGTCCAAGACCTGACGTTTCTCGAGATATTTCAATCGATTGTTTTTAAGATTTTGTCAACTGTACTTTATACTTATACTGTACTTTATACTTTAGTCGTTGATCACTCCAAGATTGTGTTTTTTTTTAATGAAATGAAAACACAATGAACGATTCTTCAGACTGTAAGTAGAATATACTTTTTATAAACAATAATTTTGTTCAATTCCATCGCTGACTCCGAAACTTGAAGTCATGAAAAATATCATTAATGAACAATTTTAGTTTTTGAGTGGTGGAATATTGCGTATCGTATTTGCGAATAGTATTTTCAATGATGTCATTATTTTTTTAATAGAAAAAGAATATAAATGTTTAAGGGTTTACGGGCTATACACCCTTAATGTTTTTCATTTATTCCTTATAGTGCACCCGAAAAAATTATTAAAACATTTGTGAAAGTTCTGAATCTCATTCGATTTAGTTCGTGCAAATATACTTCTTTTTCCAGTGAAAATCGAAATATGCTAGTTTTCGCGACGGAAGCCGAAACACGCCACTTTTCGCGGCAGAAGCCGAATAATGCTAGTGTTCGCGGTGAAAGCCGAAACATGCTAGTTTTCGCGTCGAATATCGAAACGTGTTGATTTTCGTGGTGGAATTCGAAACGTGTTAGTTTTCGTAAGAAATTTGAATCGTGCTACTTTTCTTAAGCAGCGTCGATATGACCTCTACTATATATACAATATACCTGTCTGGATGTATATAATAATAGCTGCTTTACAGCCAGGCAAAAAAATGTGCACCTTCCGACAACTACCTCTATAATTAGGTATGCCGGACGATAGCGGGATTGCGAAGCTGGCACGCATAAACTCCAATGGCACGCGAAATGTTTGCGTATGGTGTACCACCACGTTGATACCAAACAGTATATATAACGGATGTATCATATACACAAGAAGTTCATGTAACGGGGAGTACATAGATATGCCACATGAACTTGGAACTTACAGAGAGCACCAGAGTTAATCCTATCCCCGTAGGGCTCAATCTGGCGAGCACGGCGAGTTGAACTAGATCGTGGCGAGCGCGTTCATGCCATTTTCCATATATACTAGCAGAGAGATAGAAGAGAAAGAGAGAGAGAGAGAAAGAGAGAGTCGAGATCGCGTTATATCAGAAGCAAGCTTCGTTCT
Source organism: Oxytorus armatus (assembly GCA_958009045.1). Classification (NCBI taxonomy): domain Eukaryota; kingdom Metazoa; phylum Arthropoda; class Insecta; order Hymenoptera; family Ichneumonidae; genus Oxytorus; species Oxytorus armatus. The sequence goes on along the minus strand of OY253749.1, from coordinate 19,455,939 downwards.
CCACTATTTGCTCTTCACAGTCCGTCCGAGATGACGGCTTTCAAACGACGCCTGACTCTCATACGTTACTTGTACAAGTTCCGCTTTACATACAGCGTAGTCGGGCTTGTAACGACGTGCTCAGGACATCAAGACACTTGTCTGTTTACCCATGAGATGTGGATCGAGTATATATGTTGAATAAACGGATTTAAATCCCCGTTGATGGTACAGCATCAAGGAGATGGAAAGTTTGGAATGAGCGATTTCACTGTTATTTTAAATACAGCATTACCCACGTTATTTTATTATTTTGAGTGAGTTTTATTGGGTTAGTAAAGTTTTTTTGGAGATAGAGTTATCGGTACACTTCACGTTTATCATTGGTGAGATTGGAACAAAGATATTTTCTCGGATAGGAAGAAGAGCGAGGGGATAATCATCGAAGCATGACTGGATAAAAGAAGTAAACACAACATTTTTGGCGTCGTCGATGAAGGAAAAAGTGCGAGGTGTCTTATCTCGTTGAACTGTGTGCCAGGCGCGTTGATATATTCGTAGCGATTTCTGTTTGCCTGCAGGTGTTCAGTGACACCATTTTTTTTGCGAGATTACGTACGTATAAATTGAGCTGTTGCGATCACGTTTTAAGCATTAGTGACCGAGATGTCCTCAAGGCTGTTGTTAATGTGCGTGCTGGCCCTTGGGGCTGGACGAATTGAAGCGGTCAGCAAAGGTTCGATAGAATGGTGGAGGAACTCCTTCATCTATCAGATCTATCCGAGGAGTTTTAAGGACAGTGATGGAGATGGCGTGGGTGATTTAAACGGTATCACGAGCAAACTCGAACATCTCGCCGATATGGGAGTGAGCGCACTGTGGATTTCACCGATCTATCCGAGTCCAATGGTCGATTTTGGCTATGACATCTCTAATTTCACCGACATCGATCGTCTATTCGGCGATCTGAATGATTTTGACAGACTCACCACGAAAGCCAAATCCCTTGGGCTCAAAGTACTTCTTGACTTTGTGCCAAATCACAGTTCCCACGAGCATCCGTGGTTCAAGAAGAGCATCCAGAGAATCAAGCCCTACGATCGTTATTACATCTGGAAAGACGGTACGGTCGTCAATGGTACAAGGCGACCACCGAATAATTGGTTGAGCGTGTTTGGAGGATCCGCTTGGGAATGGAATCCTCAGAGACGTCAGTACTATTTTCATCAGTTTGCCGTTGCTCAACCAGATTTGGATTACCGCAACTCGGCGGTGGAGAGCGAAATGATAGGTGCATTGAGATTCTGGTTGGAGCGCGGTGTCGATGGTTTTCGTATCGATGCGATAAGTCACATGTACGAAAATACCGAACTTCTCGACGAACCTGTTAATCCTGGAACGGGTCTTCCCGTCGACGACTACGACACTCTCAATCATATCTACACGAAAGATCTCATTGAAACTCATTTGATGCTGCGGAAATGGCGTAAGCTTTGCGATTCCGCGGATTTCACAGGCGACAAAAAGATACTTCTCACCGAGGTTTACGGGAGCAACGATGTCGTGATGAAGTATTACAATTACGGCTCTGATGTGCCCTTCAACTTTATGTTCATGGGCGAATTAAACGGCCGTTCGCGAAATAACGATTTCAAGCGTGCTATCGACAAGTGGCTCAACGAAATGCCAAAGGGTCAGTCGGCCAATTGGGTGGTAGGAAATCACGATCAACGTCGCGTCACTGAAAGATTTGGCGTTAAGAGGGCTGATCAGATATCGATGCTCATTGCTGTACTTCCTGGTATCGGGATTATTTACAATGGTGACGAGATTGGCATGGAAGACGTGTGGCTCTCGTACAAGGATACCGTTGATCCTGCTGGATGTAACGCCGGACCGGACCGATATCATCTCAAGTCCAGAGATCCCCAGAGATCTCCGTTCCAATGGGACGCTTCGATCAGTGCTGGTTTTTCCACAAACAACAAAACCTGGCTTCCAATTAATTCAAATTACAAGACATTGAACTTGGCGTTGCAGAAAAAACAATTGGTATCGCATTACACAATATTTAAAAATCTCGTCGTACTGAAAAAGCAATCGATCATGGTCAACGCCAGTACGGAAACAATTCTTGTGGGTGAGAATATTTTGGGTGTTGTGCGAAGATCCAACGACGAAGTCGTCGTTCTTCTCATAAACTTTTCAGAATCGACCGTCGTCATTGACGCTAAGAGATGGCTAAATGTTCCTCGAATCTTGGCCGTCTATACAGCGAGCGTAGACTCAAAGTTAATTCCCGGCCTAACTGTGAATACGGCCGCACTCAGGGTACCAGGCGCTGCTTCGATTATACTGTCCTCCAAGCAACTGACTATAGATATTTTCGACTAGTACAATCTGTGCTGATGTGACAAACCAATGTATGAACAAACGTGTGATAGTTGTATTACAATAGCCATGAAATTTGTATTCAATGCAAAAATAAAAAAATAAACAAGATTCCTATGAATTAAAAAAATATATATAATTATTCATCCTTCCCTATATTCAATCGCTTGAAAAAAAAAGCTCCCAACTGCAAGGTTGTTGACGAAAAATAAATTCACATAAATCTCACATGTAAAATGAATTGAATAATTCATAGTACTTAAGGTAGTAGTCTGGCAACTTGGGTTCAAAGAATCGAAATTTTTTTTTTGCTTAATTTGAAAGTACAGTGTCTTGAGAATATACTGCGAAAATTTCAGACCGAAATTCGAAATACTTCCGGAGTTATAATGAGTTTTCGAGAGTGCCTCGAAGTCGCACATTGAAGGTCGACCGGCAGCTGCGAGCGGTTGGGCCCTTCTATCGTTTACGCGCATCCTTTATACCTGGGTTGCCTCTGTTGTAGTATTACATTGTATTTTATAATACTTAGAATCTGTACCAACATAATCTTTTGGAAAGATGTTTAGGAAGAAACACGCAGAATAACAATGAGGCTTTCAACCATTGTGTATGGAATTTTGCACCAAAGCATATTTTTGTAGGCCAAAAAACGTTAGAAATTGCTGCATTCACTGCAGCATGTATATTTAACGAAGGGTTTTCCCAATAATAAAAATATTGGAAGTCATGGACGTTACTCTCGGGCCGTACGCTTTCGCGTTTGCAAAATCCTACAATAATTCTCGGATCGCAAAAGCGGAAAATGCCACAGCGATGTCATCGAAAGAAGCCCGAAAGAGTCGCAGAGCGGACAAAGTTGCGGAAAATGATGCCAATGAAGAGGATGAAGGCATATTATACGCTCCAGGCATAGACGATTAACGTAAGTATAAGTTTACTTATGAAAATCTGTTGTTGAATTTTAAACGCGTTTTTCTCAAAACAGTGTTTTTCTGGTCAGCCCGGGTCCTAACTTTTTTTCTACCGAACCGATTCCTTCCAAATTTTACCGGGCTACTCTACACACTCATAGTTCTCATCGGAACTACCGAGAATTTTTTTCACTCCTAACTTTTTATTTTACAACCCCTTCTTTGCTAAAATAAAAGGACTTTTTTTTTCCAAAGTCCGCCATTTTGTTATTTATCTATGAAATTTAACTTCAGTAGTTCCGACCAGAATGACATGTCTATAGATTAAGAATTATCAAGAGTGTTTGATTTCAGATAACATCAAGAGCCAAAATCACCGGGGCCACCCACGCGCTTTTTTTCGAGGTGCCAACTTCGATCAATAATAATAATAATAAACTATTACATTTTTTCAACAAATTTTTTTTTTGTATCTTTAATATGTAAATAAAAACATCCTAAATATCCAAAACGATTCATTTTTATTTTCCTACAAAAAAACGCCCTCCAATAAAGACATGAAAATCGGCTTAAGTTACCAGACTACTACTTTAAAAAATGCAAACATGAATTTTGTCAATTAATAATTTCTGTGTAAAATTTGTTCGCTGTTATCAGCGGAAAATCATCAACAGTATTGTGTCAAAGATTCTTTGGATTGTAGGAAACAATCAGCCAGTCAGCAGCAGCAAAGACGCGACAGTTTTCCGAATTTGCCTGGGGAACATCGCGAACATGAAAATACGAAGAATAAATGTATATATAGACGGGGAAACGGAGAGAGCTAAGGAAGAAGCAATTTTAGAGAGAAAGGTCTTTGAAGCCCGATGATCCTGGTGATGTTTGTTGGACGTGCCGTAGAAGGACGATCTTTCGTTTATTCTAGCGGATCGTCGCAACATCGCATACTGAATTCGGAATTTACCAATCTAAGTCTGCGCACAGGGATATTGGGTGAGCTCAGCTTGCATCGATCCGTCGGGCTGTGAAATCCCATCTATCGGACAAGGTATGTGCGTGGAAGATTCTGCAAGACGTCAGTATATATAATCACTTCACGATTGGAGCAGAACTACTTTGCTTTTGAAGATAAATATACGTCTTCGAGATAGAGTTATTGGTACACATCAGGTTTATCTTTCGAGAGCGTGAACGCAAATTTTTTTTTCATGGTCCGTAAGCGGAAGAGGGGACGGGATAATCGTCAACGAGTGGCTGGGTAAAAGATCTAAGTAAAAAAAATGTTCGTGTTGTCTGGGAAAATAAGATCCCAGATATCTTATCTTATTGAACTGCGATAGGCTTCATGGTATATTCGTTGATGCGAGTACTGTTTCGCCGGTATTGAGAGATAAACAATTTTTTTTTTCACCGTTCCTAACGTATATAATTGAGGTGTCGCGATCACAATAAAGCATACGTGGTTGATATGTTCTCAAGGTCGTTCTTACTGTTTCTGCTAGCCCTCGGGGCTGGCCGAATTGAGGCAGCTAGCAACAGTTCAATCGAATGGTGGAAGGACACCTTCATCTATCAGATCTATCCAAGGAGTTTCAAGGACAGTAATGGAGATGGTGTGGGTGATTTGAATGGCATCACGAGCAAACTCGAACATTTGGCCGACTTGGGAGTGAGTGCACTATGGATTTCACCGATTTATCCAAGTCCAATGGTCGATTTTGGCTACGACATCGCCAACTTCACCGACGTCGATCCTATATTCGGTAATCTAAATGACTTCGACAGACTCACAACGAAAGCCAAATCCCTCGGACTCAAGGTACTTCTTGACTTTGTGCCAAATCATAGTTCTCACGAACATCCATGGTTCAAGAAGAGTATCCAGGGAATTGAGCCCTACGCGCATTATTACATCTGGAGAAATGCTACTGTGGTGAACGGTACGAGGCGACCACCTAACAATTGGTTGAGCACGTTCGGAGGTTCCGCTTGGGAATGGAACGCCCAGAGAGGTCAGTACTATCTTCATCAGTTCGCCGTTGGTCAGCCAGATTTGGATTATCGAAATTTGGCACTTGAGAATGAAATGAAGGGTGCATTGAGCTTCTGGCTGAAACGCGGCGTCGACGGTTTTAGAATTGATGCGATAAATCACATGTACGAGAATGCCGCGTTATTAAATGAACCAGTGATTCCTGGAACGGGTCTTCCTGCGGACGACTACGATACTCTCGATCACCTGTATACGAAAAATCTCAACGAGACTTATGTCATGCTACAGAAATGGCGTGATCTTTGCGATGCAGCGAGCTCCACGGGCGTTAAAAAGATTCTTCTTACAGAGGCTTACGCGACTACCGACCTGGTGATGAAATATTACAAGTACGGCTCTAATGTACCCTTCAACTTTATGTTTATGGGCGATTTGAATAACCGCTCGAGACATATCGATTTCAAGCGTGCTATTGACAATTGGTTCAATCAAATGCCGAAGGGTTATTTGGGCAATTGGGTGGTAGGAAATCATGACCAACGTCGCGTTACGGAGAGATTTGGCGTTAAAAGGGCCGACCAGCTATCGATGCTCGCCGCCGTACTTCCCGGTGTCGGGATCATTTACAACGGGGACGAAATTGGAATGGAGGATGTATGGCTCTCGTACAACGATACCGTTGATCCTGCTGGATGTAATGCCGGACCTGACCGGTATAATCTCAAGTCTAGAGATCCACAAAGGACTCCGTTCCAATGGGATTCTTCGACCAGTGCTGGCTTTTCCACGAGCAACAAGACCTGGCTTCCGGTTAATTCAAATTACAAGACCCTCAATTTGGCAGCACAGAAGAAACAATCCATATCGCATTACTCGATATTTAAGAAGCTCGTCGCACTGAAGAAGCAACCGATCATGGTAAACGGCAGTACGGAGACAATTCTCGTTGGTGACAATGTTCTGGGTATCGTGCGAAGATCCAATAGAGACGTCGTCGTTCTTCTCATCAACTTTTCCGAATCAAACGTTGTCATTGACGCTAGCAGCTGGTTAAACATTCCTCCGAGTTTGGTCGTATATACAGCTAGTGTTGGCTCCAACATTGTTCCCGGTCTAAGTACAAATACCGCGAAACTCAATGTACCAGGTGCTGCTTCGATTATACTATCCTCCCAAAAATTGACATTGGAAATTTTTGATAAATTCAGTCTTTACTAACGCGATGAATGTACTTATGGAAGAGCGAGTGATAGTTGTTTCATTGCGAAATGAGTCTGTATTGCAGTATACGCGAATAGCAAATTCCCGTGTATCTTAGATATTCAACGGAAAAATAAAAAACCCACGATTGTCGTTCATTATTTTAATGAAAATATTTTATTGTATTTCATTGTTTTCATTATTCAAATGTAATTATTTATTCCTTCCTATCATCCAGTTTCTGTACAAAAATGTTAGAAAATTTGAACAGCCTCACTGAAAGTCATTTACCGAATAGTAATTGGCATAAATTTGAGATACAAAAAATGTTGAATAATTTATAGTAATATCATCGCGTCGCTCCTCGAGACCGAAGTTACATAGAAATTAATAAAAATTCTTTACGATGGAACAATTCTATTAAAAAATGAAATCTTTATAATTCCGTTACTTTGCAAGTACTTCTAGTTTCTCAGATATTAATCAGGAATAAAAATGATGTTGGGTTCTGCTTGATAATAGACGAATCTTTGCACAGATGATATAAAGATTGTTTTTTTTGAGTTTTCATCTCCTGCATATTTGAAATGTTGAAAAACTTTTAAAAATCACATTTAGGAAAAAAAATTCCGGACGTATATGTGTACGTATAACGCACAATTTAAACGGCTATACCTTTAAAATTGCTTGAGCTATGTACAGCGTTGCAATTGTGCGTACAAGTGAAGTACTTCCCCTTTATTTACTGCATTTTTTAAAAAATGCATGGAGTGGGTAAGATTTTATTATGGCTCTTCGAATCTTTCGAAAAATAATTGTGAAAGCACTAATTCTCGCAAGTGATTAGATATTAGGTCAGAATTTTCTACGGAAATGGAATATCATGACGGGATAGTTGACGTCGGTTATCACGAAATTTGATGATACGGTTGCAGTTTTATTCAATATTGCGATTCTTTTTTATGTATCTATGCTTGCTCTAACCTCAGGGGGTTATTAGATCTCGGGCTGAAATTTTCTGGTATTTAGGTAAATCCTAGTACATGGATAGAATGTTATTCAAGAAAGATTGGTGTATTTCGCGAGAATCAATGAAACGATTTCGATATGATGAAATCTGAGATTGTTCGAAAAATGTGTGCTCAATCGTTACGACGTATAGGAGAGAAAAAACGCCGTAAGTTAAAACTTGCAAATTGATCCTCGAAATTTCACACAAAGTAATTTACAAGTTGTGATCGAAATATGGGAGATAGTGGCTTGATGTTTTCAAAATGATATGGATACTTTGTATATAAGTCACAATTTCGATACGACGGAATTTGAAGTACTCCAATTTTCATACATCAACGATACTATTTAAAATAAGATTTTAAGGCAATAATATTCGTTTATTTAAATACGAAAAGCTTAAACATATTATTTTTTGAACGACGTGACCGTGAAACTGATATCTATAAAATCTTATCTCGTCTTCACGCCATCGTCATACTGTACACGTGGCTTCCGGAGAGAATGACAATTACAAAGATTATTGAATCTTTTCATTAACTATCAGTAAATCGCGTGATTGTGTTTCAATCCATAGAAATGATTAGCCGAAGAATTTTTCATTAGCAACTTTTCGCGATATAAATTGATGAGTTGCAACCTCGATATTGAACAGTATTCGAAATGCTGTCAAAGTCGATCGTACTAATTTTCGTGGCCTTCGGGACCGTGCGTGTTGATGCGATTAACAAAGACACGAAACAATGGTGGAAGGACGCATTTATCTATCAGATCTATCCAAGAAGCTTCAAGGACAGCAACGGGGACGGTGTTGGTGACTTGAATGGTATTACCAGCAAGCTCGAACACTTGGTCGATCTGAACGTAAGTGCACTATGGATATCCCCAATCTACACCAGCCCAATGGCCGACTTTGGCTATGATATAGCAAACTTCACCGATATTGATCCGATATTTGGCAACTTGAGGGACTTCACCACTCTCACGGCCAAAGCCAAATCTCTGGGGCTCAAGGTCCTCATGGACTTCGTCCCGAATCACAGCTCCGATCAACATCCATGGTTTAAGAAAAGTATTCAGAAGATCAAGCCCTATGACGAGTACTACATTTGGAAAGAGGCTAAAATTGTCAATGGTACAAGGCAACCGCCGAACAATTGGTTGAGCCGATTCGGAGGATCCGCTTGGGAATGGAACGCTCAGAGAGGTCAATACTACTTCCATCAATTTGTGGCCGGTCAACCCGATTTGAATTATCGTAGCGCAGCTCTGGATCTAGAGATGAAGAATGCTTTGACTTTCTGGCTGGATCGCGGTGTCGATGGCTTCCGTATCGATGCGATAAACTTCATGTTCGAGGACCCGAGACTCTTGAATGAGCCAGTAGTGCCTAATACTAACCTCCCGCCAGACGACTGGGAAACTCTGAATCATATCTACACAATAGATCAAAACGATACCTATAATGTGGTACAATCATGGCGCAAGCTCGTGGATGCTCACGTAAAGAAAGCTCAGAGCGACGCAAAGATTCTCCTTACCGAAGGATACACCGTACTACCTCTTGTTATGAAATATTACGAGTATGGCTCAGACGTACCGTTCAACTTTATGTTCATGTCCGATTTGGACAATAATTCGCGTGCCATTGATTTTAAGCTACAAATCGATCGGTGGATGAATGCTATGCCCAAGGGTTATTCGGCTAACTGGGTCGTGGGAAATCACGACAATCATCGCGCAGCATCGAGGTTTGGTACCAAGCGAGCTGATCAACTCTCTATGCTCTCCACTGTGCTACCCGGTGTCGCCATAATCTATAACGGCGATGAGATTGGCATGGAAGATCTATGGCTCTCGTACAATGACACCGTTGATCCTGCTGGATGTATCGCTGGCCCGAGTAGATATGAATTGAAATCCCGTGATCCCGAGAGAACTCCGTTTCAATGGGATACTACCGCCAACGCTGGTTTCTCCACGAGTAAGAAAACCTGGCTTCCCGTTCATCCAAACTACAAAACCCTCAACTTGGCAACGCAAAAAACTGTAGCGGTATCGCATTACTCTGTATTCAAGAAGCTTGTGACATTGAAACGGATACCGATTATAAGTAACGGCACTATGGAAGTAATTCTCGTGACCGAAAATGTTTTGGGTGTCGTGCGAAGGTTGACCAACGCTGACCCCGTTGTACTTCTTATCAATTTTTCGGAATCGACCGTAACGGTTGACGCAAGCTCCTGGATGAATATTCCGAAGGAGCTAGTTGTGTATGTCGCTAGCGTAGATTCGAAAATACCACTCGATGCTCGAGTGAACACTACGGCTCTCAGGCTGCCCGGAGCTGCTTCGGTCATTCTGTCTTTGTAAAAAGAAGCTTTCGAAGTTTTCAACGAATTTAACTTGCATTGATGAACTTAATATATTATGTATAAATATCAAACTACTTTCGTCTTTGTTCTTTATAAACATTGAATAAAAAACGTCGCACGTGATTGCCATATAATCGATGTCAATAATCAACTGTTTATTTTGTCCTCCCTCATACCTAGTTAATCAGAATATTAGTTTGTCTGTGAAAGCGATTACCTGCATCACCTAGGAAAGGAATCTAGACCTACCGAAAAGGAATCTAGGCGAAATCCATCGCATTCGGGGTGTTTTTTTTCTGCCCTATCCATCGTGGAAACTTTTGCTTGAGAGATTGAAGAGATTGCACTCGATTTAGCTATTGATAAACAATTTTTTTTAATGTTCCTAACGTATATAATTCAGGTGTCGCGATCGCGATTGAACATACATGGTTGATATGTTCTCAAGGTCGTTCTTACTGTGTCTACTAGCCCTCGGGGCTGGGCGAATAAAGGCAGTTAGCAACGGTCGAATATAATGGTATAAGGACACCTTCATCTATTAGATCTATCTAAGGAGTTTCAAGGGCAGTAATGGAGATAGTCTTGGTGATTTGAACGGCATCACGAGCAAACTGGAACATTTGGCCGATTTGGGAATGAGCACACTATGGATTTCCCTGATCTATACAAGCTCAATCGTCGATTTTGGCTACGACATCGCCAATGTCACCGACGTTGATTCCACATTCGATAATCCAAATGATTTTGAAAGACTCACTATGTTAGCCAAATCATAGTGCTCACGAGCATCCATGGTTCACTAAGAGTATTTAGAGAATTGAACCCTACGCGCATTATCACATCTTGAAAAATGCTACGATGGTGAACGGTACGAGGCGACCACCTAACAATTGGTTGAGCACGTTCGGAGGCTTTGCCTGTGAGTGAAACGCTTAGAAAGGTACTATCTCTCCTTCAGTTTCCCGTTTGTTAGCCAGATTCGGATTATCGAAATTTAGCAGTTGAGAATGAAATGAAGGGTGTATTGAGCTTCTCGCTGAAACGCGATTTCGACGGTTTTCGAATTGATGAGATAAATCATGTACGAGAATGCCGGATTATCAAATGAACCAGTAATTCCTGGAATGGGTTTTCCTGCAGGCCTCTACGCCACTCTCGATCACATTTACACGAAAATCTCAACAAGACTTATATCATGCTGAAGATATGGCGTGATCTTTGCGATGCAGCGAACCCTACCGGCTTCAAAAAGATTCGTCTTACCGACGCAAGTACTGGCCGAGTGATGAAGTACTACAAGTACGTCTACAATAGGTTTACAAGTACGTCTCTGTGCCCTTCAAATTCATGTTCATGGGCGACTTGAATAACCGCTTACGACACATCGATTTTAAGCGTGCCGTTGACAATTGGTTCAATCAAATGCCGGGGGGTTATTCGGGCAATTGGGTGGTAGGGAATCATGACCAATGCCGCGTTACAGAGAGATTTGGTGTTAAGGGGGTTGAATAGTTGTCGATGCACGCCGCAAGCATTTTTTTCCTCACGCCACTAACTTATAAATAGAACGAGATGTATATTTTCTTACATCTAATCACCGTCACAATCCGCAGTAGTAGGTTTCTCTGACTAATAATAAAACAATAATATTAAGACAATAATATATAATCGTTTTTTTTTAAATACGAAAGGCTTATTATTATTTTATCGATGTGACCGTGAAACTGATATCTATAAAATCTTATCTCGTCTCGCCATCGACATACGTGGCTTCCGGCAAATAATGAGAACTATAAAGATTTTTGAATCTTTTCATCAACTATCAGTATATCGCATGATTGTGTTTCAATCCATACAAATGATTAGTCGAACTGTTTATCATTACAAACTTCTCACGACATAAATTGATGAGTTACTGCCTCGATATTAAACAGTATTCGAAATGCTGTCAAAGTCGGTAGTACTGTTTTTTGTGACTTTCGGGACCGTGTGTGTTGATGCGATTAACAAGGACACGAAACAATGGTGGAAGGACGGATTCATTTATCAGATCTATCCAAGAAGCTTCAAGGACAGCAACGGGGACGGTGTTGGCGACTTGAATTGTATTACCAGCAAGCTCGAACACTTGGTCGATCTGAACGTAAGTGCACTTTGGATATCCCCAATCTACACCAGTCCAATGGCCGACTTTGGCTATGATATAGCAAACTTCACCGATATTGATCCGATATTTGGTAACTTGAGGGACTTCACTACTCTCATGGCCAAAGCGAAATTTCTGGGGCTCAAGGTAGTCATGGACTTCGTCCCGAATCACAGCTCCGATCAACATCCATGGTTTAAGAAAAGTATTCAGAAGATCAAGCCCTATGACGAGTACTACATTTGGAAAGATGCTAAATTTGTCAACGGTACAAGGCAACCACCGAACAACTGGCTGAGCCGACTCGGAGGGTCCTCTTGGGAATGGAACGCTCAGAGAGGTCAATACTACTTGCATCAGTTTGTGATTGGTCAACCTGATTTGAACTATCGTAGCGCAGCTGTGAATCAAGAGATGAAGAATGCTTTAACTTTCTGGCTGGATCGCGGTGTCGATGGCTTTCGTATCGATGCGATAAACTTCATGTTCGAGGACCCGAGGCTGTTAGATGAGCCAGTAGTTCCTAATACCAACCTCCCCCCAGACGACTGGGAAACTCTGAATCATATCTACACAATAAATCAAAACGATACGTATATTGTGTTACAATCATGGCGCAAGCTCGTGGATGCTCACGTAAAGAAAGCTCAAAGCGACGCGAAGATTCTTCTCACCGAAGGACCTGCACTGCCTCTGGTTATGAACTATTACGAGTATGGCTCAGACGTACCGTTCAACTTTATGTTCATGTCCGATTTGGACAATAATTCGCGTGCGATTGATTTCAAGCGGCAAATCGATCGGTGGATGAATGCCATGCCCGAAGGTTACTCGGCTAACTGGGTCGTGGGAAATCACGACAATCATCGTGCAGCATCGAGATTTGGCACCGAGCGGGCTGATCAAATCTCTATGCTCTCCACTGTGCTACCCGGTGTCGCCATAATCTATAACGGCGATGAGATTGGCATGGAAGATCTCTGGCTCTCGTACAACGACACCGTTGATCCTGCTGGATGTATCGTTGGGCCAAATCGATATCATTTGACATCCCGTGATCCCGAGAGAACTCCGTTTCAATGGGATACTACCGCCAACGCTGGTTTCTCCACGAGTAAGAAAACTTGGCTTCCCGTTCATCCAAACTACAAAACCATCAACTTGGCAACGCAAAAAAGTGTAGCGGTATCGCATTACTCTGTATTCAAGAAGCTTGTGACATTGAAACAGCTACCGATTATAAGTAACGGCACTATGGAAGTAATTCTCGTGACCGAAAATGTTTTGGGTGTCGTGCGAAGGTTGACCAACGCTGACCCCGTTGTACTTGTCATTAATTTTTCGGAATCGACAGCAACGGTTGACGCTAGCTCCTGGATGAATATTCCAAAGCAGCTTGTTGTCTACGTCGCTAGCGTAGATTCGAAAATACCACTCGGTGCGCGAGTAAACACTACGGCTCTCAGGCTGCCCGGAGCTGCTTCGGTCATTCTGTCCTTGTAAAATAAGCTTTCGAAGTTTTCAACGAATTTAACTTGCATTCATGAACTTAATATATTATGTATAAATGTTAAACTACTTTCGTCTTTGTTTCTTATAAATATCGAATAAAAAGCGTGGCACGCGATTGCCATATAATCGACGTCAACAATCAACTATTTATTTTGTCGTTTCTCCTACCTAGTTAATCAGAATATTAGTTTCTTCATGAAAGCGATTATCTGCATCACCTAGAAAAGGAATCTAGCCCGGCTTATCGTAACTCATCACGTTCAGGGTGTTCCTTTACTGCGAGGGATAGCCTCGTGGAAAGTTTTGCTCGAGCGATTGCAGAGATTGCACTTTATTTAATTATTGATAACTGTATGCTTATCGAAGACCATACTTCGAGTTTTGTTTGCAACGTTCACTAGAAAGATAAATAGAGGCCAGTGGATCTATAAATTTCGAGGTTACCATTTTTTCGTTTCACTAGATTCTTGGACTTTTTATAAAACGTTTTCTCACTTTATAAATGGAGAAGTTACAGGCGCAATAGAGTACAGTATTCAAGATGTTGTCAAAGTCGATCGTACTGTGTGTGTTGGGCTTCGCGACTCTGGGAGTAAATGCAGTCGGCAAAGAACCGAAAGAATGGTGGAAGGACACATTCATCTACCAAATATATCCGAGAAGTTTCAAAGACAGTAATGGTGACGGTGTCGGAGACTTAAACGGTATTATAAGCAAACTGGAACATTTGGTCGATCTGAATGTAAGCGCATTGCTAATTTCATCTATCTACACGAGTCCGATGATTGATTTTGGATATGACATCGCAAACTACACCGATGTTGATCCGCTATTCGGTAATCTCGATGATTTCACGAACCTCACCGTTAAAGCTAAGTCCCTCGGGCTTAAGGTACTATTGGACTTCGTGCCGAATCACAGCTCGGACCAGCATCCGTGGTTCCAGCAGAGTATTCAGAAGATCAAGCCGTACGACGAGTATTATATCTGGCAGGACGCTAAATTGGTGAATGGCACAAAGGAGCCGCCAAACAATTGGCTGAGCGTGTTTGGCGGATCTGCTTGGGAGTGGAACCCCGTGAGAGGTCAGTACTATTTCCATCAGTACGCCATTGGCCAACCGGACTTGAACTACCGTAGCACGCTACTCGATGTTGAGATACAGAGCGTTTTAACGTTCTGGCTGGATCACGGTGTCGATGGGTTTTACATTGATTCGATCAATACGTTGTTCGAGGATCCGGGTCTCTTGGACGAGCCCGAGTTATTTGGCGTCGGTCTTCCATCGGATGATTACAATACTCTCGACCACATATATACGAAAGACCTCAACGATACTTATATTGTTCTAAAATCCTGGCGCAAGCTTATCGACGCTCATTCGAAAAAAGCCAGCAAGGGTGAAACAAAAATCATTCTCACAGAAGCTTACACAACACTTCCTCTGACGATGCAGTACTTCGAGGCTGGCTCTAACGTGCCTCTCAACTTCATGTTCATATCCGATCTAACCGACAGATCCCCCACCTTCGATTACAAGCGTCTCATTGATCGCTGGATGAATGCGATGCCGAAGGGTCATTCGGCCAATTGGGTCACGGGTAACAACGACAATCATCGAACGGCCACGAGATTTGGCTCTAAGCGGGCGGATCAGCTCTCCATGCTCTCCGCTGTGCTTCCCGGTGTGGGTATCATTTACAACGGTGATGAGATTGGTATGGAAGACATGTGGTTCTCGTACAACGAGACGATTGATCCAGCCGGATGCAATGCCGGACCTGCTAGATACAATTTGAAATCTCGAGATCCCGAGAGAACTCCGTTTCAGTGGGATACTACTGTGAACGCGGGTTTCTCCACGAGCAACAGAACCTGGCTACCCGTTAATCCTAACTATAAAAACCTTAATTTAGCAACGCAAAAATCTGCAACGATATCACATTACTCCGTGTTCAAGAAACTCGTGAAATTGAAAAAGCAACCGGTCATGAAAACCGGCAGTATGGAAGTCATTCTTGTCGATGAGGATGTGCTTGGTGTTGTGCGTAGAGCACCCGAGGGTGGTCTCGTTGCTTTGCTAATCAACTTTTCCGAATCGACCATTGTCATCGATGCCAGAACTTGGATGAATATACCCGACCAATTGTTCGTTTATGCTTCGAGTATACATTCGGGAATACCATCTGGTGTCAATATGGACACCACGGTACTCAATCTTCCCGGAGCTGCTTCGGTAATACTGTCTTCCGAAGAATAGATTTTTCGAAGTTCTCAATGAATTCAAGTCGTACTGATTATACAAACTTAATATAACTGGTGAAGCAAACAATATGTTAGAAATAAGCAATGATCATTCCCGTATGTAATATTATGTACATGTAAAAATAAAAATCCTGCAATATCATGAATTTATTTCATATGGTTTTTCATCCGATCCCACATTCACACGTACGAGGTCTGTTCAAAAAGTATCGCGAATTTTGAATTTCCGCGAGCTACGTATATTCGATTTTCGATTTTTTTGTGGCGTTAGGTTGGTACTCATGTCCCTCACTTATGCTAAAAAAATCGGCCATTTTGAATGTCTAGTTAAATGTTGACAGCTGTTTTGGTTAGACGTGTTTTGGCTTGTCTTCGATTTTTGCCTATTCCAAAACAGCAGCTTCCATTGCGATGATTGAGCTTTGGTTCCCACGTCATAACCATAAACCCATGATTCGTCACCAGTTATGACCCCCTGGAGCAAATTTGGGTCTTCGCTGACCAAGTCCAACAGCTTCTTAGCAATGTTAACGCGACACTGTTTTTGTTCGAAATTGAGCAATTTTGGCACGAATTTCGCGGCGACCCGTCTCATGCCCAAATCATCGGTAAAAATCGAATAGCACGAGCCAATCGATATGTTTAGTTCCGCAGCAACTTTTCTAACGGTGATTCGACGATTGGCCAATATTATTTCCTTCACTTCATCAATGTTTTCGTCTGTTGTTGATTTGCTCGGGCGTCCGGAAAGCATTTCGTTATTGGCATCTTCTCGGCCCTCTGAGAAATTTTGTACCACCAATAAAAGTTGCTTTGGTCCAAGGTAGCTTCACCATATGCCACAGTCAACATTCGGAATGCGTCCGCGCACTTAATTTTGTTATTCACATAAAATTTGATACAGATTCTTTGATCCATTTTTTGGAATAGACAAAAATCGAAGACAAGCCAAAACACGTCTAACCAAAACAGCTGTCAACAATTAACTAAACATTCAAAATGGCCGATTTTTTCAGCATAAGTCAGGGACATGAGTACCAACCTAACGCCACAAAAAAATCGAAAATCGAATATACGTAGCCCGCGGAAATTCAAAATTCGCGATACTTTTTTAACAGACCTCGTATGGCGATACGACTGAATAATGCATTTCTACAGAAACCCGTGGTAAATCATGTAAATGACGTGAATCACGTATTAATGCTGTAACGATAAAAATGTACGGTTAAGCCAAATTCTGTTGCGAAACCCGGCAACATTTCCTTGCCATTATATACGATCAACGCAAGCTCAACGCCCTTTAAGATGAATTCTGTTTATTTAACATCGAAGAAATTCAGTTGGTTTCCAATATAACGTTCATTAAACTAGATCGAGAACCGTGTAGTAACTTTGTCAGTCATTTCTACGACAATGAGTCATCTACGATGAAAAATCCACAACATTCTTACAAACTTCTTAGCCGCGCCAAAAATATACGTCACAGGCGGACCTACTGGCGTCTACTGTTACGCGTCATTCGAGTGATCTGTCGTCCGCGTCTACAGATCCATTACGAAGTAAACGAGATGCTGATCGATCGATCAAGCTCTCTTCGCGATAAGTGGTAAGATATATATTTCATCGCGAAGGGAAGATTGGGATGTATAGAGGGTGGCGGCGGAAGTCGAGCCGGAAACACTCGCAGCTCGAGGTGGATACTAGAGGTTGGGTATATATGGTAGTACACTATTAGGGAATAGTACACTATTAGGAGCGTGCTATCGCCGACACGAGCCGCAAAGTGGTTGAAGCTTGAGAGGGGAAGTGCTGGAAGTACACGCCCGTCGTCATCGTCGTCGTCGTCGTCGTCGCCGGTTCTGCAAATGTGGGCCAGACAAGAGGGTAGTTCAATCATGTCATAGCGGAGCGAGCGAGAATGGAAATGAGCTTATACACGAGATGAGAGTGCGAGTCGCAGCGACGATGTATGTATATTCTATATAAATCCACTATGTTGGTTCCTTCCATGTATTTTAACATGTCTACGACTAGACACCGCGGTGTGAACCAAGCAAGAGAGCGTGAAGAAGCAAGCGGGATACACATACATACAGGAATAGATATATATATATATATATATATATATATATATACAAGAGAGAGAGAGAGAGAAAGGTGGGAGACAACACCGCTCTAGGAGAAATGTTCACAGATTCTCGTGACAGCAGTGGAAGAGCAGTATACATTCGCTATATTATACGTATGTGTATGTATATATATATATATATTGATAGCCAGAACGCTCTGGCGCGCACCAATCACACTGAGTGCACATTCTTCAACTGGTCTCTCAAGCGAGCACCTAACGGGAGACAGAGTTGCGGGAAAAATGAAAGAGCGAGGGGATGGGATGCGGTGAGAATTTGAGAAATAAAGCCAAATACAGTGAGTGCTTATATATATATATTTGGAGAAAGCTCTGGAAAACAACTCACGCACAATGTTTAGCCTGGAACACATTGCCCATTTAGGCTCATTGTCATTCTCTCGTTGCATATTGAACTTTTTCGTGAATCTTTTTCTATCTGTCCTCGTTTGTCATAAAGGAACCATTGTTTTTCGTGAAGAATTTTCTTCGCGTTGTTCAGTACAAATTTTTGTGATAATCGATAAAGCGATTTTTGATTTAGTGATATCTTAAGGGGGGAAATAGGGTTAGACGGTTCAAAAAATCGATTTTTTTTTAATTTCATAAATTGTTAGTAAAACTATTAAAAAATATGTTCCCAAAATTTTCAATGAAAATTCCGACTCGTTCTATTGTTATAAGCCATTAAGGGAGGAAATAGGGTTAGGACAGCGTTTTCTCAATGATTTTCATGAATTTTTTTATAGTATAAAAAATGAATATAATTTATTGAAACTTTGAGAATATTTTATACATGTATTTAAGTATATACTATAAAATTTTCGAAGAATTTCCTTGAAAGAGCGAGGGGATGGGATGCGGTGAGAATTTGAGAAATAAAGCCAAATACAGTGACTGCTTATATATACACATATATTTGGAGAAAGCTCTGGAAAACAACTCACGCACAATGTTTGGCCTGGAACACATTGTCCATTTAGGCTCATTGTCATTCTCTCGTTGCATATTGAACTTTTTCGTGAATCTTTTTCTATCTCTCCTCGTTTCTCATAAAGGAACCATTGTTTTTCGTGAATAATTTTCTTCGCGTTGTTCAGTACTAATTTTCGTGATAATCGATAAAGCGATTTTTGATTTAGTGATATCTTAAGGGGGGAAATAGGTCTAGACGGTTCAAAAAATCGTTTTTTTTTTATTTCTTAAATTGTTAGTAAAACTATTGAAAAATATGTTCCCAAAATTTTAAATGAGAATTCCGACTTGTTCTATTGTTATAAGCCATTAAGGGGGTAAATAGGGTTAGGACAGCGTTTTCTCAATGATTTTCATGATTTTTTTTATAGTATAAAAAATGAATATAATTTATTGAAACTTTGAGAATATTTTATACTTATATTTAAGTATAGACTATAAAATATTAGCGACCCGATATTGCTTGTTTTTCTTGATACTATTTTTTCAAACGCGTTTCTCTGGAAACGACTTTTTTTTAACTTCCGTACACGCTAGTTTGAAAAGTTTTCAACCAATCGTTCTGAAAATTGGCAGTTACTTTCTTCATAGTATTGCGCTCTATATGAACCTAAAATCGGAATATTATCATTATGTAAAATAATTTTTTTTTTGCAAATAAAGTTGTAAAAAATGGCAAAAAATCATGCTTTTTTGTATTGACCCCTGTAAAAAATAAAATTTTATATTTTTTTGATAGCATTTAGGTTCATATAGAAGAGAGACATATAATAAAAGTAAATTGCAACCTCGTTTGATTTCAGATGAAAATTGCGGCTTCCAGAATGTACGGAAAATGCTAAGTCTGATTGTGACTTGCAATATGGGGTCGCTAATATCTTCGGTGTTTTTCAATTAAATTCTTCGAAAATTTTATAGTACATACTTAAATATATGTATAAAATATTCTCAAAGTTTCAATAAATTCTATTCATTTTTTATGCTATAGAATAATTCATGAAAATCATTGAGAAAACGCTGTCCTAACCCTATTTCCCCCCTTAAGGGAATACTTACATCGAGTATCGTGAAACTAATAGCAAAAAAGCCAATGATAAACGCGGTTATCCCTTTATTTTTGGCCATTCATAGGACACGCAAAGCTATTTGATGAAGCAGGAGGACATGCGAATGAGAAAACATAATAAAATTTTCAATTTTGTGCCCTTTATTTAAAATCTTCATCCATCACGAAATCATCTCTGCTACCTGTCTCACGTACACGTCTACTAGCCCCATCAGCCACGTCTCTCATCGCCTTCTCTTTCTCTCCTTCGCATACTCTCGCGGCTCAAGGAGCTTGGGCTTCGCGCCCGAGAGTTGCGTCTGATTCACCGTGAGATAACTCACTCGTCTTAATTAACCCGCGACAGCCTCTTGTTCGTGGGTAAGGGAGGTGCAAGGGTCACGACCTATCACACACCGACCGCACGTTACAGCAGAGCTCACTCACCTCGCAGTGCAATCTGCTTGCATATGTTTCACACCATAATCCAGGTGCCTTTGAACAGGTGTATATACTTCCCAAAAACCCTTTTAGCGTAAAAAAAAGGGGACAAATATAAACGGTATGTTATTTTCGTCGCCTCACGATCGGTAATTTAATTTTCAATCGCGGTTATAAGCATCGCGACTGGGCAACCATTCGTGACAATCGAGCGTCAACCTATTTTAACTAATATCCACTGATTCGATATTAACGTTTTAACGATTCGAATCGAGATACGGAAAACCGTAATTACTCGAGCGGTAAATACGATTAAACGTCAAGTTCGATATCACGAAAACAGATAATGGCTTCTGGTGAATATATTGCTACGAATATCAGGATTCAACATGTAGTTCTCTTCTATATAACTGTACAAGTGATTGGTAAACGATCGATACGACGAACACCTGACAATGGACAATCGAATGACAATTAACTTCATAACGATTCACAGATTAACAGTCGAGATAAAAACGTGGAAATGGAAAGACGTGCAACAGATAACATGGATTTTCGGGAGTCGTATCTTTCTGCAATTAATACATCCGATCTAACAAACAAAAAAACGTCATCTTCATTTCGCTCGGTTCTTCACGATATATACCGATTCAATATTAGAAAAGTTTTTATTTTATAATGCTCGATTTGACTATATCCCCGGCATTCTTTATCAAACCGTCGCTTATGACGAGAACATATCGTTACTTGCGATATATTCCTCTCTTATCTCCTCGAAAATTGCTTTGCTGACGAAGAGAGTGACTTTTCTCAAGAAAAGCAATGCGTGCTTTTACGTTCATATGAATAATAGTTTTAGTAGATTTTCCGTCTCGTGTCGCACAACACAAAGAAATCGGAGAAACACATTTGTATGTAAAGAAAAGAACACCGAGTACTCGAGATTCCAGAGAACAAGAGAATCGAAACTTTTAGCGGCAGAAGGAAGCCAGGCCGTGCTTTCAAAGGAGTTTCTGTGGTTCCTGTGGTACACGGAATCAGTGACTCTTGAAATTGCTTTCGGTCATCCTACACTCGTATACACATACACGCATACCTAACTTACGAAAAGGGAGACCTCTCGAAACGACAAAGCAAAATTACCAAGATCCCCAGTGTGGAACTTCGAATTTCAACATCCAAGCACCTTGTATGATTAGGTATATATACATTAGGGTGGGTCAAATAAAATGACTATTTTTTTTTTTCCTCGATATAATGAAAAATCTATTGTTTGGCATCTCGAAAAAACCCTCTGCAAGTATGAGCCCTTCATATTTAAATTAAGAGGTCCCTCATCGCGAATTTTCATTTCCCATTTAAATAACATGGAAACAATTTTTTTTAACTTTGGAATTTTATTAGACTTAAACCGTTGATGTTACGAGAGTTTTTTAACACATTTTTGTAGAACATTTGATGCTCTACAAAAAAGCTCTCTTGTGTCTAATCGATAAAAGTAACCGTACAAAAAATAATCGGTGATAATTAGCTCTGGATTCTTTTATATTTGTTTGAAAACAATTAGTAATATATTAGTAGTATATTAGTATATAAGTAATATATTAGTAGTATATATTAGTAGTATATTTATTTATATTGATAACGAAAATTTAAAAAATTTTGAAATTCATGTACTAATAAACGAGATAAGTAGAATCCAGAGCTAATTATAACCTATTATTTTTTGTTCGGTTACTTTTATCGATTAGACACAACAGAGCTTTTTTGTAGAGCATCAAAAGTTCTACAAAAATGTGCTGAGAGACTCTCCTAACATCAACGGTTTAAGTCTAATAAAATTCCAAAGTTAAAAAAAAATTTTTCCATGTTATTTAAATGGGAAATGAAAATTCGCGATGAGGGACCTCTTAATTTAAATATGAAGGGCTCATACTTGCAGAGGATTTTTTTGAGATGCCAAACAATACATTTTTCATTGTATCGAGGAAAAAAAAAATTAGTCATTTTATATGACCCACCCTAATAAACATATATATATATTCTTATATACATATGGGAATATTACTAGGTAGTCTCATTTCTCTGAGAAATTTGATTATAATGGAGACGAGAGAGGTCTGCTGTGGCCAAAGTGATTAAATATACCGAGGAATATCTAGAATTTTTGGCGCAGCTGCATTTTTGCCCTCAACGCTTAATCACAAATAATAATGAGTGTTCCATCGTAAAAAGTTCTCGGAAAATATGTGACCGGCAGGGGTCCAGCGCATCGCTCATAGCGTGTGGTTGTTTTCGCGACCGTGGTAATACTGTAGAAGTTGAAAAAATTCCGGAGTACCGACAAAAGCCCAAGCAACGTGAATATATTTTTAGCGAATTTTTAAAAGTTTGCGCCCTTGGCTTTTTTCAATTTTTATTTTTCTTCGAAAAAATAATGCTGTAAACAATTTTTTTGGGATGGCAAAAAATGTGAGTATTCCTTTTTTTCAATTTGCGACAAAAAAAAGTCTAGTATTTTTCCCATGTCGATGATAGATTGCGCTATATAACGATTTGAAAAGTACTTTGACCAATACTTTGACAACGCACTATATGCAAGAAAAATTTAATTAGGGAATGGAGTGTCTCAAAACATGTTCTAGGGTGAACTATACAAAAGGCTTGAATTTGATAAAATAAATGTGAAAGGTTCGACGGAAAGCTCTTGAATCTCCACATACCAACTCAATACATCGATAAGGTTAAACTATTCTATATCTCATCGGTATATTGGCAAATAGTAAATATTCCGCCTCCGATTGCTCGACTGTATTTCATACTCAATAGTTGTACGTAAAGTAACTGCATCTCTATGCCGTTGCGTATATGTATACGTGTTATGTACGCGAGTGTACAATGTTGATTTATATCCTATGTTTTTACTATGGCAACGTAAAACGTTACGAAGCGCAAATTCTCGTCGTTACGGTTCTCTGAAAACTCGTTTCGACAGTGGAATATCTGTTCTCTGTATATCCAACCCTTTGCAGGCGTCAACTACCTGAATATAGGTATATACATATATACAGAATAACCGCCCGGTCCTTTTCGCCTGGTATATTATATATATACCGGGCAGTATATCGTATATATATATTAGGGCGATTTTTTTTTTCGGCTAATTTTTTTTTCCAGCCCCCACCCGAAATTTTGTTGGATATGTCGAAAAAGAAATTCCCTGAAAGTTACAGCCCCTAATATTAATTCTAAGTACTTTCCCAAAGCGTGAGAGGATTTTCCATCTAAAATACACGCAAATCGAATTTTTTTTTTTTTCAAATTTCTATACTCAGCCGCATTTTATGCTATCATATTGTTCTTGGTTTCGATTTACTCAGAATAAAACAATCTAAAAAAGTGCCTTTTGCGGCGAAAGAGTAAATTGTACTGGTGAGTTGGTACGGGTCACTGAAGTTGATTTTTACCCAAAATTCTCGTTTTTTTACTGTTATCTCCGAAACAATTAACTTTACGAAAAAAATGTAACCGAAAAATTTGTTGCAAATTTAATTTCCTATAAAAAAGGACCCAATTGCTTAGATTAATATTTCTTGAGATATTGAACTTTTTTTATTTTTTATTTTTTTTATCATTCAATATTTCATATTTTATAAATTTTATACTACTCATAAGTTAAAGTTCAATATCTCAAGAAATATTAATCTAAGCAATTGGGACGATAGGACCTATTTTGTAGAAAATTAAATTTCCAACAAATTTTTCATTTACATTTTTTTCGTAAAGTTAATTGTTTCGGAGATAACAGCAAAAAAACGAGAATTTTCGGTAAAAATCAACTTCAGTGACCCGTACCAACTCATCAGTGCAATTGACACTTTCACGGCAAAAGACACTTTTTTAGATTGTTTTATTCTGAGTAAATCGAAACCAAGAACATTATGATTGCATAAAATGCGGCTAAGTTATAGAAATTTGAAGAAAAAAAAAATTCGGTTTACGTGTATTTTCGATGGAAAATCTTCTCACGCTTTGGGAAAGTACTCATTGTTACAATTAATATTAAGGGCTGTGACTTCTAGGGAATTTCTTTTTCGACATATCCAACAAAATTTCGGGTGGGGGCTGAAAAAGAAAATAGTCGAAAAAAAAAATTGCCGTAATATATATATATATATGACCCAACCCAACCCGACCCGACATTTTTTTTTTTTCATTTTTTTTCAATGTTTCGATAAAAATCACTATTTGGACGATTTTCGACGGAATTGTGAGTTTCTCAAGGAAACGGTTACTGAATTAGTAATCAGCGAGTCAAAATACATCGATATAGCGTCCTAAAAGAATATTTAAAAATTCAAAATTTTGTTGCATTAAGGCCAACCAGAAGAAGCTTCACTAAAAATCGCTGTAACGTTGCCTCCCGATGGAGTTAGAACCCCGATCTGTACTCATTCTTTTCGTAACCGTTCAACCTTTAAAATGCCGCTTCATTTATTGAGCTACGATTTTTTTTCGATTTTTCGTAGATTTTCAAAGTTGGACCATCGATTTTTGCGAATTTCTCCATACATACCCCTTCTCATTTTTTTCGCCGATTTTCAACCTCCTCTCACGGCTACAATATTTGAGATATCGGGATGATCCAAAATGCATTTTCTACGTCTACTCGCGACGTTTTGAAAACACTCGTTAAAACCCAAAATCGATAAAACGGGAGCCAAGTTATGACCATTTGAAATTTCGAGATTTTTTGGTTTCCGAAAAGGTGGGCCAAATATTACAAAAATTTTTTTTTCCTTTTTTTCAATGTTTCCATACCCTAATCGATCGGAAATTTTCCGCTGATTACGAATAACCCCGAGTTTTAGTCGAAATCTCAAAATATCAATGTGAAAAAGGCGAAAAACGATAAAAATCGCTTTTTAGACGAATTTCGATGGAATTTTGAGTTTCTCAAGGAAACGGTTACCGAATTAGTAATCAGCGAGTCAAAATACATCGATATAGCGTCCGAAAAGAAGATATAAAAATTCAAAATTTTCGTGTATTTTGGCCAAACAGAAGTGGCTTCACTAAAATTGCTGTAACGTTGCTTCCCGATGGAGTTGGAACCCTGCTCTGTGATCATTCTTTTCGCAACCGTTCAACCTTTAAAATGACGCTTCATTTTAAAGGTCGAACCCCCTTCCCCCGGTCACCCTGCCCCCGTTCGCTTTCCGCAACTCTTGTACATGGCGGCGGTGGCAGCGATATATTTATATAATATAGAGAGATATACTCGTATACACTATTGTATGAACAACCCCTGCATTTGAAACCCCATCCGTTCCGATAACTCTCTTCTCTCTAACACGGCCACATTATATAGATATACTGTTCCATCCGTACTGTACGCTACGTGCTATGCGCACGGCAACTAGCGACGATATTGGCCGGTGAATTTCGAGTGCCACGCGAATCCAATTACCTCAAATAATTTATCGAGGAATCACGAACATAAATGATGTGGGGAAAGACATGGAAGAAGGGCGGTGAATATATCGTCAATATATATATATATATATATATATATATATATATATATATATATATATATACACATGTATACTACGTTAATCCACAAGGGATTCTGGCTGAACAATCCGGCGATCCAGAGTTCCAGCCGATGAAAACCGATTTTCCGAAAGGTCCATAAAAATACACAGCTCCCTCGTGATAGCATGTATACACCTCTCGTGTGGGCTATCGGCCGGCAAAACTCTCCCTTGTAAAAACATCCTATATATAGATATACATATATAAACATATGTGAATTGCCTACCAATAAAAGAACGTAACCCAGACGATGTGCCACCGAAAGCAATGCCAGTTACGCCATTATGTTTGTTAGCAGTCGGATGTGCTATACTCGACAAAGCTTCGACGGGCACCAGCCCCGAGTGAGATGGGAGGGCTTTACTCGAGCCTCTATTTCGGTGATTAAAGAAGATTTATACTCGCGATAGCCACGGCGACGTGCGGGAAGTTACCCGCAATTACAACGATCGACCGGCCATGCTTCCACACCCTCGCTCTAAGGACTCTATTTAACTCTTTTTCTGCGAACAAAATGCTAACCATACTAAATTTTATGGAGCAACACGTATCATCCTGAAACGTTTCAGTGTCATTTTCTCAATCGTCGAAAGTTTTCACTGGGCGTTGGTTTAAAGAGTGACGATTGGAATGAGAAGAATATTTAAAAGAAAGTGGTAATATAAAGTTTCATTTTCTAATAGAAAAACCTCGCTGTGCAGTCGCGTCGTGTGTCCTCGGTGCATGACACTCCAGAAACGGAGACACATATTCTTAAGGGACTTCGATAAAATGTAATAACTTTTCACCGGTTGTACTTATACTCTTACTCCGACGGAGTGGTTGAAATGGAATCACCCAGACACTGGATATATAGAAACTCACCCGTCTCCCTCACTGTCGCATCGCGTCCGGACTCTTGCAGAAGTAGAGTTACGCATTCGAATTATACCGATGGAAAAGTTTTCACGGAATATTCCGTTCGCCTCAACTGCGGAAAGTGCACCAGGGAGGAAAATTTCATGCGACTTCGGAGTCCTCGAAAAGTCCGCGCGCGTTCACCCCTCCATCAGATTTCCTCGCTTTTCTCCATCGTTTCTCTTTCTACTGTCTGTAGTATGTCGTTTCGTGTCTCTCTATTATTGTCTATGGTGTCGTTTAACCGAATCCAAATGTATATTCCTACAGATATATTGATTGCGTTATTTTGTCGTACCACTTTGTTCATTGAAAATATTCCTTTGCAATAAAGAATGAAAAGTTAAAAAAATAAATAATGTGCCTAATACTCGACGAGAAATGTATCCGTCTCTTCGTATTTATAGCTTTTATTTTCTCACCGTGAAATCTCAGATAATAAAATATAATTTTGTATGAAACAAAGTACGTTGTATACGGTAAAAAATAGAATGTAAACATTCGTGCGAAATGGGCGCTTAAGAGAAGAGTTTTTATTGTTTTCTTTGTTCGTTAAATAATCCCGTGACGCTGCGCGGAAGCTGAGGATTCCGTACAAAGGCGTCAACCAGAAAGCGTTCATACACAATCTCTTAAGTCCTCCAAAGCTCTTCATTTATATTTATTTTATGCAAGCTTGTTTCTTCGTAGAATAGTTCTTTCGTCTCATTGTTTTTTTTTTTCATCCCGGACTTAATATAGCATGTATAGCGTGTTTTATTCATCATTGAGACAACGGCAGACGAGGCGATGTGCGACCTGAAATGAAGTGCACCGGAGCTGTTACTGCGTAGTGCAAAAAGGATCAATAACGACGCTGCTTACGAAAAGTAGCACGATTCAAATTTCTTACGAAAACTAACACGTTTTGAATTCCACCACGAAAATCAACACGTTTCGATATTCGACGCGAAAACTAGCATGTTTCGGCTTCCGTCGCGAAAACTAGCATATTTCGATCTGCACTGGAAAAAGTAGTATATTTGCCGAACCAAATCGAATAAGATTCAGAACTTTCACAAATGTTTTAACAACTTTTTAGGGAGCACTATAAGGAATAAATGAAAAACATTGAGGGTGTATCGCCCGTACACCCTTGAACATTTATATTCGTTTTCTATTTAAAAAATAATAACATTATTGAAAATACGATTCGCAAATACGATACGCAGTATTCCACCACTCAAAAACTAAAATTGTCCATCAATGTAATTTTTCATGACTTCAAGTTTCGGAGTCAGCGATGGAATTGAACAAAATTATTGTTTATAAAAAGTATATTCTACTTACAGTCTGAAGAATCGTTCATTGTGTTTTTATTTCATGAAAAAAAAACACAATCTTGGAGTGATCAACGACTAAAGTGTAAAGTACAGTATAAGTATAAAGTACAGTTGACAAAATCTTCAAAACAATCGATTGAGATATCTCGAGAAATGTCAGGTCTTGGACGAAGTAGCAAGAGGGAAAAAACTGGCATTGTTAGCTTTGCATACACTGTAATTGTTTTCGATTTTCTTTTCTCAAATTTTTTTGACCATGGTTTTTTTACTCCAAAAGTGACGAGGCATTTGCTGTTTGCCATCTTATGATAAGCCTAGAAGACCAAAATTCAAACAGTAAAATATGTATGAAATAAATTCTAACTAAAAAAAAAACAGTATAAAATGGCAAGCATAAATTTCCTCAATTTGGAGTAAAAAGGATGTTAAAAAAACCTGGAGTAAAAAATGAGAAACACTTCCAGTGATACTGAAACGTGCTAATTTTCGTGGTGAAAGTCGAAACCTGCTAGTTTTCGTGGTAAATGCCGAAACATGCTAGTTTTCGCGGCGAATATCGAAATGTGGTAGTTTTCGTAGCAAAAGCCGAAACATGCTAGTTTTTGCGCGGATATCAAGCGTGCTTGTTTTCGTAAGAAATCTGAAACATGCTAGTTTTCGTAAGCAGCGTCGATATATAGTAGCGTCAAACTCTGTATACAAAATGTTCGATGGCGCTTGACAGTTAATAATTCATAAATAGTTAAAAACATTAGAATGTGTCAAGAAAACGACTGTTTATTTTTCATGTCCTGGACTCTAAATAATTTAATACCGACACATTGACTGTTAAATTTTTTTTCAAATCATATCCGCGAAACTTATAGACTTAATATTCACAACTACATTCAGTCGATGCCGATCAGGTATCTTTGGTCTTTTCACTTACGACAAAGTAATTGCGTAACTCGGTAACTGCAGCTGCCGTAACGAAAAAAAAGATTCATTGGGAAGATTGGAACCATGGAGCGTTTATGCTTTACCACTGGTTAACCTTAAAACTGCAAAAACGATCCAGAGCCAATCGCGATATCGTTGTGTAAACTAGGCATCTCTCTGCCTCTTTCCATCCGTCGTACCGTTAAATTGGACAGATGCATTCGCGATAGTACACACACTCGTAAAATTGTACACGATATACCGATCATATAGAAACAGCACCACTAAAGCTGTTAACCGTGAACCACCGACTGTGTGAATCCGAGTGTTCTCCTCCGCAGTTGGCGTTTGCGGCATTGGCACGTTCCTTCTTCCACGTGGCTGGTCTATGCGGTCGCCCGTGATAGGTTGAAACCTACACGGAGAATGGTTGTTCTCCTGGTACTTCGAAATAAAAGTTTTGCCGATAATTTTTCGTGTAACACCGGAATCGGCGCAGTGAGAAGGCAAGCGTGTGGCTCTATTGGGCAGCCACCACGATCCCACACACGTCCGCAAATCTCTCTTTCACTGAGTCAACATATATACCCTGCTCTCTCATATTTTCTTCCTCTCTCTAAGTCTTGGAACTTAACAAATCTTTTATACGAGCACGTTAGGAGTTTGGGAAACATATCTCTCTTTACAAGAAGCTAAGACACGGAGTTTTGCCGAAAACACCGACGTATTTATTTTATTTTTTGTTTAATCCGTGAGCGGGTAATAATTTTCTTTCCATAGACGCTCTCGTGGATTCGGTGGTGATAGATATCTCGTTCAGAGAGAATACTGATTAAATTTAGCGTTGCTCTATTCGGTCAGGCATTCCGATTGCTCTGTTGATTAATCGTAAGCGTATGCACGCGTGCAAGAATCACTTACTCGTCCGTTTATATGTGTATTTCCTAGTACCATACAAAAGGGCGTGATACTCGCGATCTGACATATAAATTCATATGGTTTAGACCCTTTTGCTTGCTAACAATCGATTTATTTACACACACACATATACCATATACAGTATAGAATACGTCGGGACATATGGTACATTCGTCACTAAATTTGAACGGCAGTTGCAACCGCTGCTGATGGTCCAATCGTGGTAGAAGGGGATCCGGACGACGTTGCGAATCCTCTCGGATTTGTACGGGGGAGCCTGACGCAAACTATGTAACTGCATTAGGTCCCCTTTCCACCTATTCTACATACTGCTCTTTCTCTCTCTCTCTCTCTCTCTCTATTTCACTCACTTCAACCCCTTTTCAGTTCTGTATCAGTCTCTATCAATGTGCTTTTCGTCCAGTGCAGCAGAGTTGGAAGTGGTATATACGCGTGTGTGATTGCGTGAAGTCCTTTAAGCATAGTATAGGAGCGGAATACCAATCAGTTATGTCAATTGGCCCCCAACAAAGTAACGAATGGTAATTGCCGGCAGCCGTCGCAATGCCGGCCTACGCCCCGAAAACCCCATCCTGGAACGTTTCGGATTTCTGTCTCCATCACGGCGCGTTCGCGATTTCGAAACAACCCTTCAACCGCTCATTCCTCGAACTGGCGTCCGCGTGTGGAACCCCACCGTCAAACCTTGACGGCCTTAATCCCATTGTCCCTGTCTCGACTCGCCTTCCCATATCGATTTATTTTTACTTTCTCGTTCCGACTCCGGACTGGATTAAATCGTGAAAAAGAATGCACGACAAATAAACTTAAAAAAAGTTGACGATGCATAATATAATTATAATAATTGTAATGTCATCATTTTAACAATTCACTTTTTATCTTTCTTTCAATCGAGAGACGCGTTTTATTTATCTAATGGTAATCACTGCTTGTGAATTTGAGATGAGTGTTACTACATTTACAATGATTACCGGAAGGGTACCGGACGATCATGTGGTCTTCGCGGTAGTTAATATATTTTTTATTCTAATTTAGATATATATTTAATTATATGGCAAAATGGCCGAAGATCCAAAGAGACCCGTATACCATGCTTAAACCACCGATGTGAATATATGTATAAATATATAGACCTTGTACAAACGAGAGCAGACGAGTCTAAATTTCGTTCGTGTATGCAGTGAAATTTGTAATCAGATATTTGTGTGATGAACAAATTGTGTACGGGAGTATCGTGTACTCACCAATTGGTTAATCAAGGCGCTGTCATTATATATCGAGACGCGCGAATTCACGATCGAATCAATTCTGTGCTCTCGTTCCGAGCTCACATTCATATAACCATCATTTTAAATGGCCTGGGGTTTCAAATGCGGACGCATGTGCGCTTTTGCCAGAATGGCCTTGTTATACTGGCAAAACAAACGAAAACTTCTGTAGCGCGATGACGGTTTAAATTAATCGAACATCGCTCTGCTTGCTCTTCTTCGTTTGAGCGAAAAGTTTTGATTGCGCTGAGATGAATGTGATACAATATACGTTACACAGTCCCGTTGTTACTGCTGCTTCCATTTGTTTCATCAATGCAAATTGTTTATTATTGAAATTAAATTCTGCAGGCGCACGATAAAACCTGTGGGAGATTTTCATATGGGATCAGTCCGTACAGTAAAAACAGCGAAAATATAGAAAATTTATTACATAGGGGAAATGAGGACAAACGAACGGCGAGGTAAAAAATAATCTTATCTTTGTTAAAAACAACTTTTTACAATTTTCCGACTCTTTGAACATGAAAGGTGCGGAAAATCAGTGACAACTGTTCATTAGACGAGAAACAATGTCAACAAAACTGTATTGTTATGTTAAAAAATCAAGAATGCTTAGGGATTAATAGAAAGAACAAATGCCGCCAAAATCATCACTTTTAACGTGTCCTGTTTGTCATCATCACGATCTATCTACTTTTTTTTTAAAGAGGATCA
This sequence comes from Oxytorus armatus, assembly GCA_958009045.1. Taxonomy (NCBI): domain Eukaryota; kingdom Metazoa; phylum Arthropoda; class Insecta; order Hymenoptera; family Ichneumonidae; genus Oxytorus; species Oxytorus armatus. The sequence continues at coordinate 19,423,902 of OY253749.1, read as the reverse complement.
AATTCAGCGCAATGTTGCAAAATGCTCGCCCTCGTATTTCTTTTTGTTTCACCATAGCGCGCTATTCCTCCCTTGTTATTTTCCATATTCGCGTTCAAAATGAAACCAGCGTTCGCGGGAATTAATTGAAAAATTGTTAGGCAAATTCGGACCAACATTCTCCGCAATACCGGCAACAAATCTACCATATTGGTCGTTTTTCGACGTTTTAGCGAGCAACAGGAAGATGAAATACACGAGTCCTAGCTATATCGCATATTATGGTAATACATGCTCGAAGCAATTTCACGTGTTAAGCTAGAAAATGATATATATGTGATGCGCTCGTGACGTTGGCAAATTGCAATAATCCAACGTGGATAGTTGATCCGGCAGCTTCTCTTCGCCACGAAGCGTTATCATATTCTGTTGCAGTGCTGTGCATTGGATGTGAGTCGAAATGCTACGCTGCAAAGGAATATATATATATATATATATATATATATATATATATATGCCCCGTAGTTGAATGTATGCGCGTGTGCCGGAAGAGGCAAACTCAGAAGCATATCAGAGAACACAGGGGTGGTTATTTTCGCGTATGGTTGGACCTTGCGGCTTAACCACGCATTAAACCGTTCGTCCCTCGGAACGTTTGTACAGTGGGTCAAAAAAGTATTCATACACCTTGTTTTTTTGCGATAACTTTATAGACATAAGCGATACGCAAAGAAAGCCAATTTTATTTAATAGTACATAAGGTACAGAGATAAACTGCAAATAGAGAATTTTTTCCCAGGAATAATAGAAGAATTATGAAAAAAAACGAAAATTTTCGGGCCAAAAAAGTATTCGTACACTTACGATTGAGCTGCCAAACCTCGATATTCACTCACGGACGGTCTGACCTCTGCGTACAATGTAAACAAGTCTTCGTTTACACAATGGTTTTGACCTATTCCATGCGGTAGTAGATCTTCAAGCTCCGAACAGACACGATGGCAAAGAAAAGCGAAATATCGATATCCATGCGAGATAGAGTGATTTTTTTTCGGAAACGCGGTGAAAGTTATCGAAAAATTAGTAAAGAACTAAATCTAAGTTCTGCGACAGTGCAATATATAATAGAAAAATACGAAAGAACAAACAGCACAAAAAATAAGCCACGAACCGGTCGACCGAGAATACTAACGGTACGAGAGCGTCGGAGTGTTGTTACAGAGGCTACAAAAAAACCGTTCACAAGTGCTCGCAGTTTAGCGAATGATGTCGCGTCAACATCGGGGAAGAGCGTGTGTCCCCAGACTATTCGAAACGTTTTGCATTCTGCCCAAATATACGGCAGAACTGCTCGCAAAAAACCATTAATTAATAATATAAATCGAGAAAAACGTTTATGTTTCGCAAAAACCTACGTCAAAGAATCTATAGAATTTTGGAAACGTGTCGTATTCTCGGATGAATCGAAGTTTAACATCTTCGGGTCCGATGGAAAAAAATTCGTCTGGCGGTAACCAAATACCGAGCTCCAGAAGAAAAATTTAATACCGACTGTAAAGCACGGCGGAGGAAGCGTCATGGTTTGGGGCTGTATGGGATATTATGGCGTTGGTAATCTGGCTTTTATAGATGGTACAACGAATGCCCAGAAGTATATGGACGTGTTGCGCAGCAATTTGAAAGCAAGTGTAGATAAAATGGGCCTGGATGGAAATTTCTACTTCCAACAAGATAACGACCCGAAACATACTGCCACGAAAACGAGGGAATGTTTATTCTATAATGTCCGCAAACAATTGATTACACCACCGCAATCTCCGGACATCAATCCTATTGAAAATTTATGGCACTTGGTGGATGTAGACATTAGGAAAAGAAAAAATAACAAACAAATCCGATCTCCAAAGAGTGCGTTTAGAAGAATGGACGAAAATAGCAAAAGGAACAACGCAAAAGCTAGTAGAATCCATGCCTAAGAGACTCGAGGCGATAATTGAAGCAAAAGGGATGCACACCAAATATTAGTTATAATTAACAACTATGATGATGTAGGTTTTCACTACAATCGTAAGTGTATGAATACTTTTTTTGCCCGAAAATTTTCGTTTTTTTGGCATAATTCTTCTATTATTCCTGGGAAAAAATTCTCCATTTGCAGTTTATCTCTGCACCTGATGTACTATTAAATAATATTGGCTTTCTTTGCGTATCGCTTACGTCTATAAAGTTATCGCAAAAAAACAAGGTGTATGCATACTTTTTTGACCCACTGTATGTGTATCGTTACAGTCGTTTCTATGAAATGTCCTATATACCAACGACTCCTCTTTCTTCAACATTTTACACGGTACGCGCGTTAGAGTATCATTTTTACGCCCTTGCTTTCACCACCATTCCGAATATATGCGGAGAACCGGAAGATCAGGAGCAATTATTTCACTCACAGTTGTGACCAAGACGAATAACGCTACCGACTCTCGTTGTTTCGCATAAACCGTACGAAACATGTCAGAGAATAGCGCACTTACCTTCTACTACAGCGATATAAAAAGTATACGGATACTGATTGGCAATGAATCGTAATTGATCGCTGCGGCCGGTCGCATCCCAAATTAGGGGTGATTAAGTGTTAACTAATCAGCCCATTGGTCGGGTATTTTATATACATCGAAAACAGTGGTTCTGCTCTTTTTATTCAAATTAATTAATATACCGCTAGGTCGAGGAACGACAGACTTAAGAGAAATTGACTTACGAAAAGTTTCACCTCGTTAGTGTCTTATCATAAACAAAAAAGGTATTACTCTTGGCTTTTTGTGCTGCGGGCGGTCGGGAACTAATATAGCGAGGAGTCCTCGCGTTTTGAGATAACCAGTCAAGGGTGTTTTTGTTGTTTTGTTCTTTCCTAGAATAGTTTCACTCGGAGAACTTGTTGTGTTCACGCTGGAATTGTCTTTTATCGTTCGCCACTTGTGCGATCTAACAAGCATGAAAAATCATTTGTGCAAGGGCGTTTATATGCTCCACTCAGGTTTATATCGTATTACATAGCCCATGTAGCTCATGTATGTTATGAATTTTAGGAGCGATATCGTCGCAACACAAGAGATGGTCATTCTGAAGAGAATTTAGTGTCGCGATTCGAGGAAAAGGGTCGCTTGTTTGTGGGGGGGGGGGTAGTGAATTGAAACGACACGAAAAAGTCTGTGAGGTCTGCAAAAGTAGACAATTGGATTTATCTTCTGTATAGCTGGTGTATACTACGTGGTAAAGAGCTTGTGTGTTGAACGAAAGTCTTCTTTTTCAAAGGGGTGGTCGGCTCCTTTCATGGGAGCGATCCGACTGTCGGCCTTACTTTTCAGCCCTTCTTTTTTTTTATCGTCCTCTCTTGCTCTCATTCGTGTTACTACCAAATGGCGTATCGAGCCACGGAATACACAACCCAGCAAGCTCGGATAATCGACCACTCAAAAGAACGCCTTTGCTTCTGTTTCTCTCTCTCTTTCTCTTTCTCTATCTATCGATTTCGACTCAACGCGGAGCCACAAAGGGCCACAGATATTTCGAAAGCTTTTCCGCTCTTCTTTCCGTACCATTTAGTTCCATGGTCTTAGGGCAATGGTACTAAATCCATCGGACTTTCGAAACCCCGAGTTCGGGGGCTCTTCTAGCCCCGGAACATCAAAAAGTTACAAACGAAAGAGCATTCGAGTTTGTTGTAGACATGCCCATGTACGAAAATGAAATTCCAACAATTCTCTGTGTGCATTAATAATGTATGGACGTGCGGGATAATGACGAAGAGCAAACTTTACAAACTGAAAACAAACAATTCTTGACATTCGTATATATTTATATATAAATTAGCACCCGGAAACATATCTCGCAGGCTTTTGAAACTCGTCAGCGTCTATGTATGTTTTTCGAAGTTAATATTAAATTGAATTAACTTTTAAGTTGAAAACATCATGTTTGTTAAGATTAACCTCACACATTGAAAAAAATCTACGAAAATATATCTGATGAAATAAAGGAACAATAATAATGTATGCTTGTTGCAAGTATTTCGAATTTTCCATATCGACCTCGCCTTCGTTCAGCAAAATTAATGTCCGTATAACTAAGGTAATTGTTGTAAAAAACCTAAATTCTCGTTGTCCACTTTTATTTAACCATACATTTTTTCGCGCAGATAGCCGGCAAAGTTCGACGAACATTAAATTATTAAACAACAATAAATTTTGTACGCTAGGAAGAAAGTGTGAGAAAATCCTTTATCGGTATCCAAGTTGAAATTTAAAAACTCTGTTGCCTTAATATTATATTCCAATTGTAAAATGTAGAAAGTCCAAAAATCAGGTTCGTTGCTTTCCATTAAATGCCCGAGAGTATATAAGCATGTAACGCCAACTGAAGTCCGGATCCAACGAAGCGTTAAAATTTTTATTCGGTCTATAAAACGATAGAGCTGACAATAAGATTTGTACGTAAGATACGAGATTTTCCGCAGTTCCCATCCCTGATTGATCAAGTGGCAGCGCGCCAAAGATTATTTGAAATGTTCTATTTTCTATCTAAATATTGTCTCAGCAAATACTGCACAAAGCTCCATTGAATCTGTCGGAAATGCAAATTCGAATCGAAGAAACAGAATTAAAAATAAACAAGCGGGGAATGTTCGTGCATAGAAATAATTTATTTGAATATCGGCCTGATAAATAGTCTAGCAGACCGATATTTAAATAAAATGTTATTCGTTTGAAATAAATTTCGTTGAATTAATAAATCATTTCTCGGTGTTTGTTCAACTGATTTGGAATATTGGAATTTCATCGTTTCGTGCCTGTGATATAAATTAAATTAAAGCAATTAATACAAAAAGAAAAAAATATATACGTTTGAATGTAAACCGACAGAAGTGGACGCATGATCTACTGAGTACGAGGTCTGTTCAAACAGTATCGCGAATTTTGAATTTCCGCGGGTTACGTTTATTCGATTTTCGATTTTTTTGTGGCGTTAGGTTGGTACTCATGTCCCTCACTTACGCTGAAAAAATCGGCTATTTTGAATGTTTAGTTAATTGTTGACAGCTGTTTTGGTTAGACGTGTTTTGGCTTGTTCTCGATTTTTGCCTATTCCAAAAAAGCAGCTTCCATTGCGATGATTGAGCTTTGGTTTCCACGTCATAACCATAAACCCATGATTCGTCACCAGTTATGGCCCTCTGGAGCAAATTTGAGTCGTCGCGGACCGAGTCCAAAAGCTCCTTAGCAATGTTAACGCGACACTGTTTTTCTTCGAAATTGAGCAATTTTGGCACGAATTTCGCGGCGACCCGTCTCATGCCCAAATCATTGGTAAAAATCGAATAGCACGAGCCAATCGATATGTTTAGTTCCTCAGCAACTTCTCTAACGGTGATTCGACGATTGGCCAATATTATTTTCTTCACTCACAATGTTTTCGTCTGTTGTTGATGTGCTCGGGTGTCCGGAACGCATTTCGTTGTTCGCATCTTCTCGGCCCTCTGAGAACATTTTGTAACACCGATAAACGTTGCTTTGGTCCAAGGTAGCTTCACCATATGCCACAGTCAACATTCGGAATGCGTCCGCGCACTTAATTTTGTTTTTCAGACAAAATTTGATACAGATTCTTTGATCCATTTTTTGGAATAGGCAAAAATCGAAGACAAGCCAAAGCACGCCTAACCAAAACAGCTGTCAACAATTAACTAAACATTCAAAATCGCCGATTTTTTCAGCATAAGTGAGGGACATGAGTACCAACCTAACGCCACAAAAAAATCGAAAATCGAATATACGTAGCCTGTGGAAATTCAAAATTCCCGATACTTTTTGAACAGACCTTATATATGTTGTAACACAGAATAATAAAGAAAATATATATGTTTGAATGTATGCATAGATATTTACTGCGTACAACAGCGAGAGTGTGTATATTGAACGTGTGGAAACCATCTGATAATGTCGCACAAAACGATTCGGTTACTCGTTATTCTTGATGATCGGTATCCGGTTCAGAGGGCGCACACTCGTTTCCTTTTTAGCTTATCCAATCTTAAATATCCTCGTTTTTCCGTAAGCTGAATATATATATGTATATATATATATATATATATATATATATATACTAGATATACATGCATCCCTGTCGTCTTTATCGCGCGGATATATTATCATAACGCGTGAAACGACCGTATACGTTGGTTGGCCGACGGAGTTACATTAAAATCGGATTCGGGTGTGGACCCTTCTCGAGCCAAAGGCGTACAGAAGCACTAACAGACGGATTCGCTCACTGCTTCCTCGCTTTATGGCCACTGGACTCTCTCCAATAACTGCCGCCATTCGTTGTACCCAAAAGCTCGAGAGTTAATTTACGGTTTTCGTGAAAAATAATGTAAGCTCACGACGGCAGAAACGATAAACCTCATGTCCGATATAAAATGGAAATACGAAGAAAAGTAAGCTCGTACATTTGTACAATAATCTACGGTGGAAAAAATAATATTGCTAAAACAAATTTGTGAAGGTTCAACAATAACTTTTTAGTCCTTGCAATTTAACAATTTATCTGGAAATTCTCAACAGGAAACATTTGGTTACAATGACAAATCATCTGTGATACTTGCGGATCGTTAATTGGATAATTCGATAATTTCAAAAGCAACAAAATAAATTTAATAAATGATTTCGAAAAGAAAAAAAAAATTACATATTTCGTTTCACCAATACAGATTCATCGCGATGTTTATAGAAATATTTTTCTTACCGCGTACGTAATGGAAAAAAAAGATGATGAATATTGCTGTTGAGATATCATGTTTACACACCGCATACGCGAGATCGATGCCTCCTCGGTATTCGCTGATATTTATTTCTTATATAAACTTCGATCGATCATGTGTGCCGTTGCGAATCCAACGGGAAATTTTCTCGTGGGTATCGCGAGTGGTTTTCTTTTTTTTTTTTTCCCCCCTTTCATCGAACTGTGACTTACTCCATTAAGCCGCTGTCACAACTCGCGTTATAACCACCGTTTACGATGATGGATCGCACTTTTGCCTACTCATCACAGCAACACCAATTGCGAAAATATTATAGGTTCGTTGAACCATCATCGGAGGCGTGTATTTTGCAACAGGATATAGATAAATGGATTAACGGGAAAATAAAATTATCGCGTTTTTCCGCTATTGCAAGTGTATTATATATACGAAGTCTGTTCAAAAAGTATCGCGAATTTTTAATTTCCGCGGGCTACGGATATTCGATTTTCGATTTTTTTGTGGCGTTAGGTTGGTACTCATGTCCCTCACTTATGCTGAAAAAATCGGCCATTTTGAATGTTTAATTAATTGTTGACAGTTGTTTTGGTTAGACGTGTTTCGGCTTGTCTTTGATTTTTGCCTACAACAAACAAAGCCAATTCTAGAACATATTGATGTTTTAACTAAATCAAAGGCATCCGTTTGAAAACGAGTTCGGCTCACAGAGCCTAAGTCATATGTACATATACATATATTTTCGAATGTTCGACAGGGATTTTCACAACCGAAACGAATTTTTTCGACCCCTCGAACGGTATTCTAAAATGAACCGTTTCTACAGGCCATTTTAAATTCATATCCGGAGCTTACCGGATGTGGTTACTGGAAATGCTTACATCCGGAATCGTAGAAATCTATACGGCGCACAGCAACGCCATTTCTTTATTTATTCTGTAATATTCATTATTTATAACATATAATAATATGTATTTCATGTATTTCATAAAAGCAACGTTGAATTATCCGCAGTGTTCATAATCGTCACGAAATTACAACGAAAAATAATAATAAAAAAGTACTTTCATAATATTCGAAATTTTTCAATTATCCGCGCGACTGTACATTTTACATATGAGATAGAAATAATTTCGTACGTTTTCATATTAATATTAATATTTAACAGAGTGATTGGTTACTATATCTGGGGAATTAGAAGAGAGAGGGTGAGTGAGGGCTTTAATCGATTGGCCCTCATCAATTCATCATCGTGCTCTTTAATCATGGCACTGTTCTGTCCGCGTTAAAATATCGATGAGCCGGCCACGTAGTTTTTGAACGATTGATGTGTCCTATATGCGCGTGTGAAGTTTCAAAAATAGATACGAGTTTTCACGAATCCAAATGCTCCAGGATCTTTAACTATACACGTATATTTTTTATACATCGATTGATCCCTCGGCATGGGGTGTAATGTAGACTCGTGTGTGTATACCACCTATGCAGTATTTGCCGAAAGCTTTAGAGTAAAACCGGGAAATTTTCATGATATTACGGTTCACTGGATATTGTATCAATTATTTTGCAAAATTAATTTCACCAAATTCACACGCATTCAAATTCGCCATTTTATTAACGGGCTATACGCAGTTGGAAATTTATTGCATCTTCGGAATGTACATATATTTGAGTATATTCTCTGAAAATTTCAAATCAATCCGGCAAATATTCTTGGAGATACATGCATATTTGTAAGGATTTTAACAATGTGTAAACGACTTTAGAAACATTGAACGCGTTTACTCAAAACGGTGTTTTCAATGACGGAGAGCACGATTTTACGAAAACGGCTCAACCGATCGGTCTGCAATTTTAACACAACCTTCTAAGATATATTCTTCAGGTATTGATCGAAGGAATACGATTTCCGATAATTATTTCTATTTTTTTTAAACAATTCAACGAAAAAATGTTGGTCGATAATTGCAATTTTTTCTTTTTGGAGCCGACATTTTGTCAAAAATAAAAATTTCGACTATTCCTTCGATCAATGTCTAGATTTATCTATCCACTAATAGAATCTTTTTGGTTTTATTTCATTTTAAATAATCCAAACCGGAGATATTGTTCTCACCGCCAGATACCTGTTTTTAAAGGAGCTCCCGAAGATCGGCTATAGAAGTTTTAATAATCATTATTTTTACAAATAAAAAATATGAAAATAAAGCTAAAAGTTACCACAATATGTATATAAATTTGTACGGTAATAAATTAAAAGGTCTTTCCAGGAAAAATTCTTGAAAAATCGCCATTTTTCGGTCTCCTGAATGCGTATAAATCCCATGTACCTATGTTTCCTTTACGATTGGAGAATATTGCATATTCAAAAAATATGACTATACAGTTGAGTTGAAAAATATGACTAATACTCGAGAGCAAGACGAGTACAACAAAGTTTTCAGTTCATTTCTTTTCTGAGACCAGCTGTTGTATGAATGACTCATGAACTTTCCGGGTTCACTTCGATCGATGCACAGCCATAGTCGCAGCAAGTTTCTAGAGTCGTTTCTACTACTTTAGAGTTTGTGTTTCCATGGACGTTGCCTTTCGCAGCTTCTACGTAACGATTGTTAGAGAGCATGAGTGACGTGTGCGTAAAGTACCTCTTTAAGGGAGGAAATAGGGTTAGACGATTCAAGAAATCGATTTTTTTTTAATTTCATAAATTGTTAGTAAAACTATTGAAAAATAGGTTCCCATAATTTTTAATGAAAATTCCGACTCGTTCTATTGTTATAAGCCATTAAAGTAAGTAGCTCTCCTTCAGGCCCCGAGCGCGCTGTTTTTTCAAACGCGTTTTTCTGAAAACGACTTTTTTTGAACTTCCGTACACGCTAGTTTGAAAAGCTTTCAACCAATCGTTTTGAAAATTGGCAGTTATTTTATTCATAGTATTGCGCTCTATATGAACCTAAAATCGGAATATTATCATTATTTAAAATAATTTTTTTTTTGCAAATAAAGTTGTAAAAAATGGCAAAAAATCATGCTTTTTTGTTTTGACCCCTGTAAAAAATTCAATTTTCTATTTTTTTGATAGCATTTAGGTTCATATAGAAGCGAGACATATAATAAAAGTAAATTCCAACCTCGTTTGATTTCAGATGAAAATTGCGGCTTCCAGAATGTACGCAAAATGCTGAGTTTGATTGTGACCTGCAATATGGGGTCGCTAATATCTTCGGTGTTTTTCAAGGAAATTCTTCAAAAATTTTATAGTATATACTTAAATATATGTATAAAATATTCTCAAAGTTTCAATAAATTATATTCATTTTTTATACTATAAAAAAATTCATGAAAAATATTGAGAAAACGCTGTCCTAACCCTATTCCCCCCCTTAACGAAATGACGCCGGGACGGTGTATCACATTCGTTTATCTATTGATCTGTTTTATTCTCCATGATCTACCGTCATAGGAAAAATATGTAATCCTACTATGATAAAAATTCTACCAAAGGCGAAGGTTCAAAGTTACCTGGAATCTTCGATTTTAAAAAAATTTCCTCAATCAGCACTTCATTGGTGACCGGCAACGATATTTCATTGGTCGTTCATTCTGGTAACGAGTCATAAAAAGTAATCGTTCCTTTCTCTTTACTTTTAGTTAACAAACGTTTTAAAGCTCATCGCGGGTTTGCTTTGTACGCTGAGAAAAAAGCTGGGAAAACAAAAACATTTTGGTTGATGCAACAAAATGTTGGTTAATACAACAAAATTTTGTTTCGCCAACGAAAACTTCTTTATTCTCAGTGCATTCGACCGAGAAACTCGTAAAATTTACTGATATTTAAAATCTTATCCATATAGTTATTCGATATCACGAACATTCGTGTAAATATAATTTCATCCCATTTGCAATGTTGCATAATCGTTAATGGGGACGGCACGGGTTTTCCTCATTGTTTTACGCACTATCACAATCCCCAATACTACGTGCGCATTATATCGTGGCTCATGGATTTCGTATAATCTGAAATTATTTTCCTCTCGTGCATGAATATGTAAAGATAAGTAGTTGGGACGTTGTATGCGGTGGACAAACTGCTATTAACGCGGTAGAATCCGGCTTAGTTCGTTCACGGCTTATTATTTGCACCAATCGTTTCACAGTTTCCCTCGAGCTTGTGAGGGGTGGAAATCACGGTTTGTAATGACGACACCGTGCGAAAGATAGAGAACTGGTGTTTCGTTCTCTCGCCACCATTTAATCCTATATATTTTTCCATTAACAGTGAAACCCCGGAAGCTCAATGTACTTGCCTATATAACAAGAGGAGGATGGGAAGAAATGCTCAAGTTTTCACCACTGAAAATTCCAACCGACCTCACTCCATCCTATATTTAATACAGCGCTTCGCGTATACGCGATACTTCGCTCTAATACGAGAACAAAATATTGAACACAACGGGAAGGAGAAATATTTCTTGGTTTGGGGCGCAAATTGGCGTAGATGACGGGTCGAAGATTCGCGGGGTTTTATTGCCACTGGGGGAAAAAGTGCCTTGAGCCTCTTCTACGGAACGAGACTTTCTTAATTATCGGTTGACTCACTCGACGGTACTTAGGCAAAGGGGATGGGAAAGCGCGGACGCGATCCCCCCCAGACGACAGTTCAGAGACCGTCCTCCGAACTTTGGAAACATTACAAAAGCCCTTTTTTTTGTGATAACGGGATGTGAAAATAAGAGATACTTTTCGGTCCCCTCGGAAAAAGAGGGTATAAGATATACGACCTGGGAGACTCGTAAGATACATATATACATATATTGCACGTAAGCATCGAATTTGGCATTGGAGAAGAATGAACAGTATGAGTGTGTGTGTGGGTGTGTGTTCTTTTTTAACAGCGACGATTATGGCATCGGTTTTCGCTTAGAACGGGGAGATGTTGGGAAAAAGCTTTAAATTACGCGATAAGTCGTAGGGAGCGCGTGAAACTGCCGCGTACTATCCGCGGTGTGAATCACTCGGGGCACAAAGAAATTATTAATCGAGCAATAGTTGCGAGCTAATGTAAAAAATGAGATAAAAATAAGATTTTTATTAGTATTTCCATCGTATATTATTTTAACGTTTTTCAAGTCTCTTCCCCGTTGTTTCCATTTTCATTCGTTGAGACCGATGAGACCCTTAATTATGAAACTTTAGGAAAGCACTAAAAGACTGGCCACAGAATCCATTAGAAAGAAATCTGACCATGGTCGAAAATCTGAATCCGTACTAACCGATCAATTATTGATACGCCTACTTTTTCTGAAATTATTATCGTATACGTGTCGTGCATATATGCAAAGGGGTCAAAAAAGTACGCAAAGGAAGCCAATTTTATTTTTTTTTGTTTTTTACATCAGGTGCAGAGATGAACTGCAAATGGAGAATTTTTTCCCAGGAATACTAGAAGAATTATGCCAAAAAAACGAAAATTTTCGGGCAAAAAAAGTATTCATACACTTACGATTACAGTGAAAACCTACATCATCATAGTTGTTAATTATCACTAATATTTGGTGTGCATCCCTTTTGCTTCAATTATCGCCTCGAGTCTCTTAGGCATGGATTCTAATAGCTTTTGCGTTGTTTCTTTTGCTATTTTCGTCCATTCTTCTAAAAGCACTCTTTGGAGATCAAATTTGTTTGTTATTTTTCTTTTTCTAGTTTCTACATCCACCAAGTGCCATAAATTTTCAATAAGATTGATGTTCGGAGATTGTGGTGGTGTAATCAATTGTTTGCGGTCATTATAGAGTAACCATTCCCTCGTTTTCATGGCAGTATGTTTCGGGTCGTTATCTTGTTGGAAGTAGAAATTTCCATCCAAGCTCATTTTATCTACACTTGCTTTGATATTGCTGCGCAACACGTCGATATACTTCTGGGCATTCATTGTACCATCTATAAAAGCCAGATTACCAATGCCATAATATCCCATACAGCCCGAAACCATGGCGCTTCCTCCGCCGTGCTTTACAGTCGGTATTCAATTTTTCTGCTGGAGCTCGGCATTTGGTTTCCGCCAGACGAATTTTTTTCCATCGGACCCGAAGATGTTAAACTTCGATTCATCCGAGAATACGACACGTTTCCAAAATTCTATAGATTTTTTTACGTAGGTTTTTGAGAAACCTAAACGTTTTTCTCGATTTATATTATTAATTAATGGTTTTTTGCGGGCAGTTCTTCCGTATATTTGGGCAGAATGCAAAACGTTTCGAATAGTCTGGGGACACACGCTCTCGCCCGATGTTGACGCGCCATCATTCGCTAAACTGCGAGCACTTGTGAACGTTTTTTATGTAGCCTCTGTAACAATACTCCGACGCTCTCGTGCCGTTAGTATTCTCGGTCGACCGGTTCGTGGCTTATTTTCTGTGCTGTTTGTTCTTTCGTATTTTTTTATTATATATTGCACTGTTGCGAAACTTAGATTTAGTTCTTTACTATTTTTTCGATAACTTTCACCGCGTTTCCGGAGAAAAATCACTCTATCTCGCATGGATATTGATATTTCGCTTTTCTTTGCCATCATGTCTGTTCAGAGCTTGAAGATCTACTACCGCACGGAATAGGTCAAAACCATTGTGTAAACGAAGACTTGTTTACATTGTACATCGAGGTTTAGCAGCTGAATCGTAAGTGAACGAATACTTTTTTGGCCCAAAACTTTTCGTTTTTTTTGCATAATTCTTCTATTATTCCTGGGAAAAAATTCTCCATTTGCAGTTTATCTCTGTACCTGATGTACTATTAAATAAAATTGGCTTTCTTTGCGTATCGCTTATGTCTATAAAGTTATCGCAAGAAAACAAGGTGTATGAATACTTTTTTGACCCACTGTATGGGTTATTGCACAAAGAAATTAGTAATCGAGCAATAGCTGTGAGCTAATATAAAAAATGAGATAAAAATTAAGATTTTTATTAAGATTTCCATCGTATATTATTTTAACGTTTTTCAAGTTTCTTCCCCTTTGTTTCCATTTTCATTCGTTGAGACCGATGAGACCCTTAGTTATGAAACTTTAGGAAAGGACTAAAAGATTGGCGACAGAATCCATTAGAAAGAAATCTAACCATAGTCGAAAATCTCAATCTGTACTAACCGATCAATCATTAACACGTCTATTTTTTTCTGAAATTATCATCGTATACGTGTCGTGCATATATATTCATTTTTGCAAATTTTAATCCCGGCTTTATTGATCACATGTATTACGTATCCATATTTGTAATATATATTCGTAACCTGTGGTGCAATAAAACAACCCTTCTCAATCGAAACAATAAAGGATGAAAAAAATTTCACAGAAATAAATCAACATCGTATTCTTGCCCATATTCCTCACCGACAATGATAAATTCATCCGCGTATACCGAACCACTTCATTGTAACGACGTTGGTGGCCAACAAATTTGTCCTCCTCGAATTACACGTAATAACGACCAAACGGTAACGAAACGCGACGCACACACGCCCGCGAATGTCGCTCTATGCACGAAACTTTTGTTCCAACAAAATGGGAACAATGGAGAGGTCGTTAGTTTTGTTACTGTGTTATTTTTCTTCTTTTTTTTTTTCTTCTTTTTAAATATTAATTTAAACCGCGAAGCACCAAAATAACCGGACAATGCGAGCGCGCAAATGTCCGTTCCCCCAATCCCCAATAACAATTATATTCGCGAGGGTCGTTGGTTCGAAATAAAATTCACTTTAATAAATTCTCACTTTTTCCATAATATGAATATTAATTAAGTGTGCCGAGGGGTTAAATCCCAGCGAGATATAATGCCACAGTTTCGGCGTCGAACTCTTATCGTAGAATAATAAACGTTTTTTGTTATTTTATTTTTTTGTACAGCCCGAACGTATAAATTATTCATGAAAATTAATAGCGAAGCTTCTGTCTATAGGCCAATGACGCTATAACGAAATTCCACCTTAATAAGTGGCAATAGTCGCGAGATAAAAAGTTTTTCTCTCGTATTCGACGAGAAATATATGTTTCGCCGTAACCTCGTCGTCAAAAGCGCCGACGGCTGTTGAATAAACCAAAGCGGTTTTGGATTCTCAATTCACCATTAGTTGTTAAACGACGAGGAATTCCAACAACCCTTCGCACAACTCACGTTATATATGTATCTATCTATACATCAACTGTTGGCAAACAGAATGACGTAACCCGCGTAACTTTATGGGTGTTAAATCGTGGCGTACGCCCGTTTGTTTGCTCTCAATCGTAACTATGCATCGATAAACCACTCTTGTAGGCGGAATTCGAATCGTGGGTAGACACAGTTAATCGAGCACGTGCTGTTAGTCCGGAACATACTGACAGTGCCGAATTCGGCGTCGGAAGGATTTGTATTCTACCCCTTCCACCCTAAACTATATCTTCAACGTATAGAATTGGCGTCCCGGTCGGTCCTGGGCTCGTGGTCATCGCGTATACATATGGGTAGGACGCATATCCAATATTATCCAACCACAACTGCAATCCCAAAATTAACCCGAGAGAAAGAGAGGGATAGAGAGAGAGAGAGAGAGAGAGAGAACGAGAACGAAACCGCCAAGGATGATCGTGGCCCCAAACTGATTTAATGGAAAGTGAAGCAATCTCAACGTTTGCCAGAGTTATTATCATTGTGCACCCTCGCCACCCTCGCACAAGTCGGATGAGCTTAAAGCCGCGACCTTTGCCATCATCACGGGTTGCAGTATAGTATAGCAGCTAATAGAAACGGCGAACGGAAGCGAGAGAGGAACGTTGGACATTGCACACCGCGAGAGATCGTCATTGCCCACACCAACCCTCACTGTCGGGCGTCTCGCGTCCGCCCCCGGAAGTTGCTAGATTAGTTTCAGATTAAGCCATTCTCGTTGGTACTTTAGATTGCTTTGAATATTTGACACCGAAATTCTACGTCCTATCGGATCTCACTCTCTCGTCATCAAACTAAAAGATTGTCCGCCACCGGTCGTCGCAAGTAAAATGTAGCGAACTTCTCCATGGACATGGAGTATTCCTGGCTATTTCGTTCAGGGTCTGACTCCTCATCCTTTCTGATTTGGATTATACTTCCAGAAGCTGTACTCGTCGATTCATCGTTCCCAATTTTTAACGTTTTCAATTTTTTTCCTTCAGCCTTCTCGGCCCTGTGTCAACGATATATTCTGAACAACAAGAACAAGTCTTCGTACATTTTTTAAATATACGAACTTTTTAATTTTACTCATTTGGTCGTTCTCTGCAGGGAAATTATACAGCTCGTCGTAGAGAATTTGGTAAATAATTGAAGGTGGACCCGGATACATATGTTGCGCCACAACTACTGGATAGGTACACATGTTTATTCAATTGTTCGAGAAGCGAGCGGAGAAATTGCATGAAAAATGTAACGGTTATACGTAATATCTTTAGAAACTATTCTCGCGGAATGAGTCGAAGATGTGAAAGAGCACGCTACAATCCTCTACATGTATCGACTGCTAAGAAGCAAACAGGCCACAATATTTCATGTGTGGGATACGGGCATCATCCGAATAAAAAATGGCTCTGAATACTTTTTAATATAAATACTAACGAGTGATTGTTAAGTTTTTGTTATTTGGCTGTCGCGAGACAAACAGACGGACAGACAAACAGAAACAGACGCAAAACGGTTGAGATAAATCGAGACAATTATCATCATTGTAATACTTCGTTCTCAATATGTCCATTTCACTGGTGCAGACTAATTATATATTTTTTTCATTTTTTTCATTTTTTTTTTCTTTACAAAATTATAGCCTAAAGTGCACGTTGTTTTGCCACTGAACACGCGATATACCGGGATTGCAGCTGCAGTTAGGAAATCCGACGATCGAAATAGCGAAGAGAAATAAAAATCGTAAAACACACTGAAAGAAATGGCATACGTTGATTGTTTAGGGCGTATACCAGCATTACATGCATATCACTTCTCGCTTATCTTTATGAACAGAACACGCGGCTCGATTCTGATATTTTCCGTATCGCCCGACACCAAAATTGCTCGTAGAAAAAGAGAATTCTTTGTTTCGGACATGGACGACGATAAAACACTTTATAGCTGTTGTTTTCGATGAGATTTAAATCCCCATTGTCGAAACAATCTCCAGAACTCGGGCGCCATTCCAAATGGAGAGTAATATATATATGTGTGTGTTATTGCATAAGCGAAAATGCCAGGTTTAAGGTGACACGGACGATCTATGTTATATTACTGTCATATCCCTGAAGAGCGCTGATAGAGCTATATATAGAATGAAAGAGCGTCGGAGAAAGAGAATGAGGGGTGAGAGAGAGAGAGAGAGAGCAAAAACCCCAAGGCGATTTTCCGTTAGTCTACAGTACAGGGAGACGTATTTCGTCGGTCGTTTTCAAATTTCTGCGGAAAGCTCAAGGTCGTTTGCAGAACTTACCCCCCGGGCTGTAGTTCACGCTGTCACTGCCTCGACGGGGATTAGATTTATAACGCCACCGCATATATACGCTTGCTTCATATGCAACCCAAGTTTAATTTTATGAATATATTATTCCGTCAGTCAATGCATAGCACATACGATGTATAACGGATATTTCATAAGAGCACACTTTCCTTTATAATCAAGGATAGTGTACTCTAGTGGTAGCAATCAGAAGCTTTTTGATGGAGTTCAAATGGTATATGTGAATCCAAGGGGGCATTGAAAAAAAAATTTTAAGTCATAAAATAAAAGATTTGGTTAGCAACCCTCTCATTTTAATGAAGTTTATATTTTTTAAAGGAGGAAATAGGATTAGACGGTTCAAAAAATCGATATTTTTTTTTTATTTCATAAATTGTTAGTAAAACTATTGAAAAATATGTTCCCAAAATTTTAAATGAAAATTCCGACTCGTTCTATTGTTATAAGCCATTAAAGTGACTAGCTCTCCTTCAGGCCCCGAGCGCGCTATTTTTTCAAACGCGTTTTTCTGAAAACGACTTTTTTTGAACTTGCGTACACGCTAGTTCGAAAAGTTTTCAACCAATCGTTTTGAAAATTGGCAGTTACTTTCTTCATAGTATTGCGCTCTATATGAACCTAAAATCGGAATATTATCATTATTCAAAATAATTTTTTTTTTGCAAATAATGTTGTAAAAAATGGCAAAAAATCATGTTTTTTTGTTTTGACCCCTGTAAAAAATTCAATTTTTCATTTTTTCGATAGCATTTAGGTTCATATAGAAGAGAGACATATAATAAAAGTAAATTCCAATCTCGTTTGATTTCAGATGAAAATTGCGGCTTCCAGAATGTACGCAAAATGCTGAGTCTGATTGTGACCTGTTTTTCAAGAAAATTCTTCAATAATTTTATTGTATATACTTAAATATATGTATAAAATATTCTCAAAGTTTCAATAAATTATATTCATTTTTTATACTATAAAAAAATTCATGAAAATCATTGAGAAAACGCTGTCCTAACCCTATTTCCTCCTTTAATAGTCCAGTATGGTATTGGACAACACTAATGCCCAATAACGTTTGTGGTAACTCTCTGATTGTGATCTAATTTTGCAAGCCCCCCGAAATTAAGTGGGTGATTTTTTTGTTTGTATATTCAACACCCTACAGGTAAGGTCGTTTTGCAAGGTTGAAAATGCTTTTTTTTTTCCTGTTGTTTAAACAGTTTAACAGACCTTTTCTTCGTAATTTACGATTACATCACTAGTTTTCGGGATTTATCGAACTAAATTTGTCGCATCACAGTTCCATATGTCTGTACGATACTTGAAGGGAAATGAAACCTTGCGTTTACCCATGTAAGAGCATTCATAAATGGCGCCGTAAAATCCGCGTCATTGTTATCAAAGACTTTGAGTCTTGTTTCAAACGTCGCTGATTCTCTCTCTCTTTTTCGTCGTTTGCCGCTGTGCGGGTTGCCAACACTGTATACGAAAAGCACCAGTCCGAAATGCCGAAAGATCAAACAGCTTTAAGCTTGTTTCATTCGACGAGAGGGGTATCACTATAGTAGCGTTCTTCCGCATCGATCTCATGATATGCTATGAAAGCTTTTCGGCAAAACCGTCGGGCCTCTTTCACCATGTCTTTTTGCTACTTTTTTGACCCGCGTCCGTATACAATTTCCGGTATTCTTTTGACCAACAAAGTCGGAAGAAACGACGTGCATTTCGCAAAATTTTTCTTTCAATACCTTACTGTGTTCTTGACATTCTCGGCGTCGTATACAACGGATACGTAGCGAGCTCAATAATAATAATGTAATATTGTACATTTCCAGTTAGTTTGACATTATAATAAACGAATGAAATTAACGGAGAGTCTCGTCCATGCCGCACTTTTGAACGATCTTCGTTCACTTTGTTGTGGCCACAAATTCGCCTCAGACAGATAAATTTGTCGATTCAGCAAGTTTAACTTGCTGGTTCTGTACTAAGTAGCAAAAATTTGCTGCGTCAGCAAACTTCTCGCTGTGCCAACAAATGTTTTTTTTTTTTTTTTCACCGTGTGAAAGGCCGGCTCAAATAACGAATGAAAATATAATTTCACGGTGTGACAGATCGAGCGAGGAAAAAAGTTTGCACAAAAAAATTCCGAGCATGCTTTTTTACGATGTATAAAAAAAAAAAGTTATTTCATGCCGAGATATCCGGGGTTGCAATCTGTGTCTAGCTTTGGTGAAATCATTTCTGTTTTCAAATATAATACATGCACAGGATATTACTTCTGTCTCGGCGTCTGCTTAATCCCATTTGCTGCTAGAAAATAATTACGTTCGTATATTCCCGAGAGGATTCAGAAATCCCAATTTGTGACGATTCCGCTCCGATAATTCCGTTTTAATTCATCCCGCTTTCATCCCCGTTGCTTCGTGCAAACATTAGAACCAATTTCGGAAATCCTCGATGGTCATTATACAGAACTTGCGCTATCGGAGTTTACTTTAATAACGCATTCTTTTAAATTGCCACGGAATCGAAACCTACCCATATAACTGATACCGTTAAACTCGCTGATATTATAGCAGTAAATTTAAATAAGCTCTTTCCTTCCGCTAGAGTGACTCGCTACGTTTATATCACGAAAGATCAAAAATATATATAGAATGTTGAACCAAATTGCGTTCATAAATATATTTGATTTATCGACAGGCTAGAATCTAAAGGGCACGATTTTATACGAAAAATGATATAGGTTACGTTCTCATCTTCCCCCAAAAATTCGGTATACATTGTTCGTTTCGTCATAAAATTTATCATTTTATCTATATCACTCTAGACTCATTTCCTTACTCTCTAGACATAATAATTCTTTTTTATTCACGCTATCGTGCAGTCACGATACTGTTTTTTTCATAAACATCAAATACGCATTATTTACAGAAACTATTTTGATGAAACCCGAAATAATTGTTTCAGCACGACAAATCGTTTACTAAATCGACGAGGTCACCGATGTGACCTCGCATTACCAAATCTGTTCTGAATTATTCAATTGGTCAACTAACGCTAGCGTGAAATCAATTCGAGCCTCGGTAGCGCGTGCGGTCGACGGCCTTTCAACTTTGATCGGCATTTCCATCATTGTTGAGGATTAAATGGGCATTGTCTAGGCAAAAGTAAATACCCGACATGGTAAATTAATCGTTCAGGACAGAAGATATTGAATTTACTTCATAATGGCTGAAATTCGACTGCGTTTTTTTTTGTCGTCAGTGATGATATATTAAGATTTTTGTGGAAAATATATCAAAGGTTAAATAAATTATGATAATAATAAAATTTCATTAAATAGAGGTTAAGTGAATATGATTTGAATTTTAGTGGATTTTCGAATACATTATATAAAATAATAGATCGCTTCCATAACAATTCAAGCGATAATACTGTTAAAACAAAGCGCAGCTAGATCTATTGTTTCCTCGTATTTCTATCGTCAGTTTTGGCACGTTCAAAAATGTATTGTTATGTCCCATTATCCTTGCGTAAAAAACCATAAGTGTATACGACGCGAATACAATAGAAAGGACAGAGATAGAGAGATAGAGAGAAGAAAAATTTAACTATACCCTTGGTATGTACGATGAAAGTGTTCATTGACCATAGAACGATATAAGTGGTGCAGTTTATTTCTTTTTAATTGCGCTTCGGCATGTAACAACGGATCTCTCATCGACGCACGTTGATACACATCGTTTTTTGCAAGTTTGCATATACGAGAACTGCGAAATTCCGTGGGGAACTTTACCGCGCTGTTCTCGAGGATCGCGGGAACGAAATTGCATTTTCGCGTGTGTTACACGTCTAGATAGGGAGGAGGGTGGTAGAGGGGGGTGGAAAAACGTCAGAATAGGTGAGAGGGTTACGTAGCCAGCGCTCTGCGATACAACTGATAATATGTGCGTCATACACGAAGCCCGGGATAGTGGTAGTAGTGGAGAACCGGTGGAGGCATGTTTAATAAAGAAAAATAAATAAAATAAAAACAAGCAATGGTAGGGCGGAGAAAAAAATACGACTGAAAAATATAATGGAATAAACGATACGGTCGCGTGAAAAAGCTCTAGTGGCCTGCGACCATATTCGGATCACGTACGGCAAGCTTGGTTTTAAAGCTGAAATGCCTCTCGACGGGATTCACCTGCAAATAGCACCAGCTTGGGACACGGACATTTACGAATGAGAAACCAACGGAATATATTTAAAAAAATAGAATAAAATGAAAAAATATCACAGAAGTCATTTGGTAATGCGGACGTTTACACCCTCAAACGAAATCTAATCGTAACTTGTAAATGGGACAGTTTCAAAGTACGTTTAAAAGTCATCGTGATGAAAGTCTCCTAAAGTACGTACCTACATCCAGAAACAAAGTTCCATCGTATTGAAACGCTTCTACGCACATTAATCAAACTATCAAAACCGAAAAATCAATAGAAAAGAAAAATTAACGTATGAAGTAATTCAAGTACCTCAAAGTAACGGAGCGTCGAACGATTGCATCGATCGCACGATTCGTCGAAGTTTCCCCTCAGATTTCGTGATAACGGACACCCAATGTAGCAATGAACAACAGTATGTGAAATATGAAGAACATTAAAAATCACGTCACCTCACGAATTAATGTATTAATTTAAAAGAAACATTGAAAAAATAAAAATAAAATAGAAAAGTCTCGGCGCCAACGGACATGGCAACAGTGTCACGTACGTTGCGATTATTTATCGAAATATACAATACATTATTAATAATATGAGAACGATATATTTAATATTTTCTTCTTAACTAATTCATGTAGTTTTTTTTTGTTTATTCAAATTCAAACTCACGATTATTCCCGCACTATTTTCATTCACGATCGGATTGACGAGTAATATCTCGTGTTAAGGGATACACGTGGTGTCGCGACGCGCGCCCACGGTAGACTGGCGCTCACTCGGCCCGTCTGACTCGTACCTGACTATCCCTACTGCGAGGAGCGCTGGTATCGTGCACGAACGCCGCGTCGAACGTCGCTTATGTCGCTATACTACTTGGTGTACTGAGCATTACGTTGTATATCAGCACAAACCGGAGCTATGGGCATACTCTTGGCTTTTCCCCTTACCAGCATCACCATTGGCCACCGGAGTATATATGTATATGTATATAGACAGTACACACCGTCGACCTCTGGTCTCTAACCCCAGCCTCGTGGTGTCTGCTTACGTGCATGTCGCTACTACTGTCAAAACGAGAAGAGCTCTCGCGCGGTGTGTTTCGTCACGAATTCAAACACCCTCGCTCTGCCCCTTTCAATTTCTACGTTCATCCATGACCTAACGTTGTTACATCGCGTGTAATCGAAGCCAAAGCGATCTATAACCATCGAATTTTATAATATCGATAAGAACTTTCGCTTTTGAAGCTTGTGTTAGATAGGTGTAAAATGAACAGGGTGGAAAATGGTCGATTTGACTAAAAGTGTGAGGCATAACGGTTACCAAAGATAAACATGATAATTTTACTGAAATTTATTTCTTTGCACGTTCTTTTTAACTAAGGACCAGCAACAAAAAAATGTTCCTTTGATTCAAGTAGATGGCTACTGGAATGAGACGCGCACTTCACCAATTCCGGACATATCGACAAAAAGTCTATTATAGATTCACATCAGGTCTCTCTCGAGATAATTTTAACATCAATCTTTTAAGGGGGGAAATAGGGTTAGGACAGCGTTTTCTCAATGATTTTCATGAATTTGTTTATAGTATAAAAAATGAATATAATTTATTGAAACTTTGAGAATATTTTATACATATATTTAAGTATATACTATAAAATTTTTGAAGAATTTTCTTGAAACACACCGGGGATATTAGCGACCCCATATTGCAGGTCACAATCAGACTCAGCATTTTGCGTACATTCTGGAAGCCGCAATTTTCATCTGAAATCAAACGAGATTGGAATTTACTTTTATTATATGTCTCTCTTCTATATGAACCTAAATGCTATCGAAAAAATAGAAAATTGAATTTTTTACAGGGGTCAAAACAAAAAAGCATGATTTTTTGCCATTTTTTACAACTTTATTTGCACAAAAAAAAAATTATTTAAGAAATGATAATATTCCGATTTAAGGTTCATATAGAGCGCGATAATATGAAGAAAGTAACTGCCAATTTTCAAAACGATTGGTTGAAAACTTTTCAAACTAGCGTGTACGCAAGTTCGAAAAAAGTCGTTTTCAGAAAAACACGTTTGAAAAAATAGTGACCGCTCGGTTATACACGTGGCGCGCTCGGGGCTTGAAGGAGAGCTACTTACTTTAATGGCTTATAACAATAGAACGAGTCGGAATTTTCATTTTTAATTTTGGGAACATATTTTTCAATAGTTTTACTAACAATTTATGAAATAAAAAAAATATCGATTTTTCGAACCGTCTAACCCTATTTCCCTCCTTAAGCTAATTTATCTGAAGTCTCCCAATCCCTTCGATTATAGATAATGTAGTGTGGGAACATTTTTAACCCGGTACTACGATCACTTTTTCTTAATTGGGTGGAACGATGACGACTATCCCCAAAGTGAACGTTCTTCCGTTCGGATCTAGCGTCATTGACGTCACCGAGATGCTTTTGAGATATTCTTCAAAAGAAATGTTACAAACGTTCGTAAATGTTGTTCTATTCATAAAGGGGTCTCTACCTCATCACGTATCTACGAGACATTCTAGGGATTTTTATTTATATATACATTAATGATCCTCGAAGGATTACGAACGACGAAAAAGAGAATCGATTTCAAACAAAAGTACATGAGTGTAGCACGAAGCTCGTCCCAGAAGAGCGGCGTGCTGCTTTTTCCGAAGCTCCGGGTGGATATATAGCGAGCGCGGATTTGCACCGTTCGTAAATCATTCGGTCGGTATCGCGAGACCTCCGCGCGCCCGACAAATAATTTGTACCTACTCGTGCGCATACAGTCAGAGGCTTTCTCTTCTTACGTGCGGCTATGTGAAAATGGCGAACCATCGCGGATTTTCCTCGACGACGAACCCCGAGAACGTCTCCGGACGGATTAACGGAGCTCGTGATACCGCACGACTAACGGTATACATATATACAACGACCATTAATTATCATCGTACTTCGAACTGAATCGACCTTTCAGCTGATGAGGGCGAGCCCGGGATGCGAACTTTGCGAAATGGCCATTTGTCACGCAGCGATCGGTGGACCGGTACAATCAATCGTGTCGTATACAACGTAAATAATCCTTTGTTCTCTTGATCGAAACTTTTGTTCAATCAAAAAAAAAAAACGAGATTGACGCATTGAGCTATGTCATAGATTTTTTAATGGAAAATTTAACATATCGCCTAACATTAATAAACATCTTACAGGCCCAACTAACAGTCCCAAGTATGCGGAATATTCTGACGAGCAAATTTCGTGAATAAGGGCAAATTGTGACGAAGCGATTTACCATATTTCTAGCTTAGCACGATTTTTTGTTTGCTTTTCAAATCTACCAATCGAAGTGCACGGTATGAATCGAGGTTTAATGAATTTCCATGGTATTCCTTCTTCTCGCATTCACTCCGAGCTTTTTGTCTCCACGTATGCACACGTGCTGCACACAACATAGTAAATTGGAGGCCAAGCGAGTGATTTGATACATCGCGCTACTCGCTCGACCGCGTTATCTTCGCTACGGGACTATTCGCGTGTGCAAACAGGACTGGGACCGGTACCAATGTACACCATCGCGCCCCTTTCCGCATCGCCGCGTTACACCAGAAACTTCACGTGACCCGTTTCGGAGCTTCCACAGTTTACGAGAAACCACGCGGCCCTGGCCCGTGCAATTCCTACACGTAGGTTTACGGGTGCATTCCTCATCCTACTGCCATATATGTATGTGTTTCTGAGTTACAGCGCCGGAGAGAGAGAGAGAGAGAGAGAGAGAGAGAATCTATCGGAGTAAGCACCGATACACTCTAGAATGGAAGATAGGGACGCGTGAAAAGGGACGAGTGATTCATATATCACGTGTAGAAATCTGTTGAAAACGAACATGTGATACATGTATGAAATCAAAGGGATTCGTGTTATACGTGGTGTGGGAGAATGGTCAAACGCTATCGCATAGTCGACATCTCGCTACAAATTTCCGAGTGTGACAAACTCTACTTCGTATATTAAATGTTCGCAAATACAAGAACATAACTCACAGCTGACGCAGGTAACATCGTGGTATTTTAGAGGAGTCAACATGGCGAATAATCGGTCCATGCCCTTTATTAAGGTTCAAACGACGTGAAATAACAGTTTGAAAAAAGTGTAAGGTCAGAATAGACGCAATGACGAAAAGTTTGTAAAATAAATGTCATAACGTCAGAGGAATTTTTTTGTCGAGCACGGAGAAAGTGGTCTCTTTTTTTTATTAAATGAACAATATGGAATGTGTCTAATAAATATGTTGTCATATCATCCAAGTAAATATACTTTCAGTCAATTTACTGTCTCTCCGACTATTATCAGATTTTTTTCGACCTTGTTCGCTTCTATATATCGAAAGGGACACGAATGACGGAAATGTCCACGCTTATCCGTCATTCTGATTGACCATCACTTGTACAATACGAGGGTTGTTTGCGGAAGCACGCTCCTTTCAGAAACAAAATTTTTGATGACACAAGTTCATACACGCCATCGTTAGAAGAAGATGCTATGTCGCGATATATATCGATCTGTAATTATCTCTCCAGTCGCTAACTACTCATTTTATTTGGCTGATGATGTACAGTTGGTCAAAAATTTATTCATACACCTTGTTTTTTTAAGACAAATTTATAGACATAAGCGATACGCAAAGAAAGCCAATTTCATTTAATAGTACATCAGGTGCAGAGATAAACTGCAAATGGAGAATTTTTTCCCAGGAATAATAGAAGAATTATGCCAAAAAAAACGAAAATTTTCGGGCAAAAAAGTATTCATACACTTACGATTATAGTGAACACCTACATCATCATAGTTGTTAATTATGACTAATATTTGGTGTGCATCCCTTTTGCTTCAATTATCGCCTCGAGTCTCTTAGGCATGGATTCTACTAGCTTTTGCGTTGTTTCTTTTGCTATTTTCGTCCATTCTTCTAAAAGCACTCTTTGGAGATTGGATTTGTTTGTTATTTTTCTTTTTCTAATTTCTGCATCCATCAAGTGCCATAAATTTTCAATAGGATTGATGTCCGGAGATTGTGGTGGTGTAATCAATTGTTTGCGGACATTATAGAGTACCCATTCCCTCGTTTTCATGGCAGTATGTTTCGGGTCGTTATCTTGTTGGAAGTAGAAATTTCCATCCAGGCACATTTTATCTATACTTGCTTTCAAATTGCTGCGCAACACGTCGATATGCTTCTGGGCATTCGTTGTATCATCTCTAAAAGCCAGATTACCAACGCCATAATATCCCATACAGCCCCAAACCATGACGCTTCCTCCGCCGTGCTTTACAGTCGGTATTAAAATTTTCTGCTGGAGCTCGGTATTTGGTTTCCGCCAGACGAATTTTTTTCCATCGGACCCGAAGATGTTAAACTTCGATTCATCCGAGAATACGACACGTTTCCAAAATTCTATAGATTTTTTTACGTAGGTTTTTGCGAAACCTAAACGTTTTTCTCGATTTATATTATTAATTAATGGTTTTTTGCGGGCAGTTCTGCCGTATATTTGGGCAGAATGCAAAACGTTTCGAATAGTCTGGGGACACACGCTTTTCCTCGATGTTGCCGCGACATCATTCGCTAAACTGCGAGCACCTGTGAACGGTTTTTTTGTAGCCTCTGTAACGATACTCCGACGCTCTCGTACCGTTAGTATTCTCGGTCGACCGGTTCGTGGCTTATTTTCTGTGCTGTTTGTTCTTTCGTATTTTTTTATTATATATTGCACTGTTGCGAAACTTAGATTTAGTTCTTTACTAATTTTTCGATAACTTTCACCGCGTTTCCGAAGAAAAATCACTCTATCTCGGATGGATATTGATATTTCGCTTTTCTTTGCCATCATGTCTGTTCAGAACTTGACAATTGACAATGAAAACCATTGTGTAAACGAAGACTTGTTTACATTGTACGCAGACGTCAGACCGTCCGTGAGTGAATATCGAGGTTTAGCAGCTCAATCGTAAGTGTACGAATACTTTTTTGGCCCGAAAATTTTGGCCTTCTTTGCGTATCGCTTATGTCTATAAAGTTAACGCAAAAAAACAAGGTGTATGAATACTTTTTTGACCCACTGTAGATGCTCGAAGTTCGATTGTATGGATTAATTTCGGTTCGTAGATGGCCAATCTAATCGATGAACTATGAGCGCGTTTTGGTATTCGATAAACGATATCACACGTGCTTGTGTGACAAAAGTGGGGAAACTACGGAATCCGCACCCTTTCTCTTCTACGATTATTCGTCCGCCTCGAGTGGTTTCGACGCGTACTGGGCTTCTCGCATCCCTCGCAGCGACCTCCCCCTATTCCGATAATATTCTCGAGAGCGGAAATAATTATTGTCCCGCGGGACTCGCGTGAGATTGTACGCGAATATTATGCCGTAATAATGTAACGAGATTGCATTAGGAATTGTGTGTCCAAGTGTCTGCGTGAGCGTGAATTTAATCTGTGGACGTGGGTTTGCGGTGTATAGATGTGAAAGGCGGCTGTATAACGAGGTCTCTCGCTGTATATAGCTCAGTTGCGGTTTAATGCCACGATGCTCCCGTGGGTCTTCGGTATATACGCGTGTATCACACCATCGCGCGTTACCTCTGGAAACCTCCCTTATATGGCACAGGCAACTAAACTACAAGTCCTCTTTCGCAATATCCACGGTGATAACGTTCAGCATCAGTCACACGTTTACACCCTCGCGTATGATACTCCTGTCGGATATTATATCGTTTTGTGCGCAAACCCCAACTTCATGAAATAATTAAGAAGATTTTGTAAAGATAAACCTTCCAATACTACACTTTAAATAGATTTAATCTGTCGAATTGGGAGTAGCGAATTAACCGAAGATAGAAAAGACATTAATCCTTTGTGGCTTCGAGGTTTCTAGAGAAACTGAAAACTGATTATATAGTCATGTTGGATTCATAGTATATCCATTACTTGCGATAAAACGTGTTTCTTACGTGCGACATAAAAAGAATCCGTTGCTCTTGATTCTTATCCCTTGAAACCTTAGTTTCTCATAAAAACTGAAATCGTAAATAGAGACGTTGATTCTCTCTCTTTGTTAGCGGAAGAGACAAATCTCTTTCGTTGACATCGTCAAGCTGTCAGACTTGCCGGACGTGCGTTAACGCCGTTGGTACGGACCTTAAAACGGACGGATGGACGAAGGGATTTTCAGTATGCATGTAAAAAATCGCGTATGTGTATGTATACAGAAACGTGCAACGTTGACGAAGGTATATGGCGTTGGTGCCCTGGCGTGCTTGCATAGTACTCAGCGTTGTACCGGAAATGGAGTACGCCTTTAGGAAAGACGGAAATGCCCACGGTGCGGCACTAGACGGCGAACGTTTGTCGGTCATGGAGCACACGGTCTCGGGGCTTTTATGGGAGCAACGGGGGAAGGAAAGAGAGAGAGAGAGAGAGAGAAAGAGAGAAAGGGAAAGGACGTGTTTATACAACTTTGAAGGGCTCTTGGCTCTCTGTTTCTCGAGCTTACTCTTCCTCGGTCGTCCTCCGCGTTTTGCGCGTGTACACAAATGTATATATAATATGGACGTTCTAGCGAAACTGGTGAAACTCAAAGATTCGCAGGGCACAAGTAAACGCGCACCATTGAATTTGCAATGCGGTGAAACTGACCGGTTTAACAACGTTTTCTTCACACGAGTACACCAAGATACCATCATATATAGCAAAACGTTAAGTTTCCTTGTGTTCGCCTCCGTATGAGTGTACCGTACATTTATGTATAACGTGCAAACTTTCAGTAGACGCATATTGCGTAAGTATAGGCCGTGAAGTGAGAATTACAAGCGTGTGCTTGAAATTCATATACAAGCATAACGAGTTTTCAGGAAGGAAACACCGTACCCTCCACGGATTTAACGCGTAAAGTTGTTTGTATTACGCCCTTTTGTTTGATAACTGTCGATATACATATGTGCGTATATATACATACATGTGAGACTGTGTATTAGCGAAACACCGTATATGCAATTATGCACAGTAGTTTACTCAAGTATAGCTATTGTACCTAAAATTGTCTCTTGTTCCCCCTTTCTTCCTGCTTATTTCGCAAACGCAAATAAGGATTATTATAATATATTCTCGGGGATAATTGCGCCAATTTTGAACGAGATTGTGTGAAGAGCATTCTCGTGAGTTTCGAGCATAAGCATGTCGCATTATGAACAATACGGCTGTGTATGTTTATAATGTCGTACATGAAATCTTTTGTTATTGTATTTTATATTCCGTCTTTATACTTTTGTCCTTTCTTCGGGCTCTATTCCTCCGCAGTACCCATAAATCCTCACCGGGGAGAAAAACCCAACGGAGACAAGAACTCTGTGCTATCGTATGGTGTTATACTGTTACGACAGAATGAACGTGTGCTCATGTGTGCGTGTGTCTGTGTATTTGTGTATTTGTGTTTGCACGAGCCTTGTCACGTAGATCGTTTGAGCCTCGTAAAATCCCTGCGGGGCATCCCGACTACAGCGACAGACTTCCGTGTACATACACCTATATATGCCGTATGTAGTGACGTAAATCGTGTACACTCTGTTCTATACGTGAAATAACGACATATACAAACACGTGCTGACTCAGCTTTACTATACAAAAAGTTTCATGTCCCAATGAATTTATTAGGTATATAAACAATAAATGGTCACGTGACGAAAACATTACTGAGAGAGAATTGACTTGTCGAATTCCGTTAAGGGGATGCCAAATACCGACCGACGGTAACAAATAACTGTAATCAAATCTGTTCGTAGGTATCTTGAGTTTTGGATGGAAGGGCTAAATCTTACATCAATACCACATACTCTAAGATTTTCCATGTTGTAGAATAATCAATGCTCCTCTGATAAAAGTTGGATCCTAGATTTGGAGCCGGGCTATAGTCTAAGTGGAGCTCGCCTCCCCTTAAAGGGGGGAAATAGGGTTAGGACAGCGTTTTCTCAATGATTTTCATGAATTTTTTTATAGTATAAAAAATGAATATAAATTATTGAAACTTCGAGAATATTTTATACATATATTTGAGTATATACTATAAAATTTTTAAAGAATTTTCTTGAAAAACACCGCAGATATTAGCGACCCCATATTGCAGGTGACAATCAGACTCAGCATTTTTCGTACATCCTGGAAGCCGCAGTTTTCATTTCATTTTCACAAATCTGTGAAAAATCGAAAAATAATGATAGCATAATGATTCAAGCGCCATTTTAAAGGGTGTTCGATCACGAAAAGAAGGAGCACAGAGTGGGTTTCCAACTCCATCGGGAAGCAACGTTACAGCGATTTTAGTGAAGCCACTTCTGGTTGGCCGAAAAGCAAAAAAGTTTTGAATTTTTGAATTTTCTTTTAGGACGCTATATCGATGTATTTTGACTCGCTGATTACTAATTCAGTAGCCATTTCCTTAAGAGGGAAATAGGGTCAGGACAGCGTTTTCTCAATGATTTTCATGAATTTTTTTATAGTATAAAAAATGAATATAATTTATTAAAACTTTGAGAATATTCTATACATATATTTAAGTATATACTATAAAATATTAGCGACCCCATATTGCAGGTCACAATCAGACTCAGCATTTTGCGTACACTCTGGAAGCCGCAATTTTCATCTGAAATGAAACGAGGTTGGAATTAACTTTTATTATAAAACAGAAAAAAAACAGAAAATTGAATTTTTTCCAGGGGTCAAAACAAAAAAGCATGATTTTTTGCCATTTTTTACAATTTTATTTGCAAAAAAAAAATATTTTAAATAATGATAATATTCCGATTTTAGGTTCGCACAGAGCGCAATACTATGAAGAAAGTAACTGCCAATTTTCAAAACGATTGGTTGGAAACTTTTCAAACTAGCGTGTACGCAAGTTTAAAAAAAGTCGTTTTCAGAAAAACGCGTTTGAGAAAATAGCAAAATGCTGAGTCTGATTTGTGACCTGCAATAAGGGGTCGCTAATATCTGCGGTGTTTTTCAATAAAATTCTTCAAAAATTTTATAGTATATACTTAAATATATGTATAAAATATTCTCAAAGTTTCAATAAATTATATTCATTTTTTATACTATAAAAAAATTCATGAAAATCATTGAGAAAACGCTGTTCTAACCCTATTTCACCCCTTAATGGCTTATAACAATAGAACGAGTCGGAATTTTCATTTAAAATTTTGGGAAAATATTTTTCAATAGTTTTACTAACAATTTATGAAATTAAAAAAGAATCGATTTTTTGAACCGTCGAACCCTATTTCCCCCCTTAAGAAAACTTTTTTAGATCTCTGAGATCATCAAAGCCAAAGAAAAAAACATGTCCGGTCAAGTGATCACCATGATATAACGCATTACTCCCGTGTTCTTTAAACGAGTTGGCAATTGGAAGTTGAAATATATTTTTAATCATACTTTCGAGTATCATTATTCCCGAGTGATAATAATTTTTCGTTAATCGCAAAAATATAAGTGTGAGATGCATAAGATAAGGACAACCTCGGAAAATCTTAAATATCATGTCCGGCATCTTTTAGGAATGTTTCAACGTACGAAGTTTCGTACAAACCATCAAAGTGATAGCCTAAACACATTCGATTAGTGCACGCATGTGGTGGCGCTTTGAAAACAGCTGAATCGTCGGAAAAACTGAGCGCCTAACGAGTCAGCAAACAAAAGAGAACGGACGAAGGGTTGGAGGGTCCTCGAACGCCATAGACGCGAGGGCGCCGGGCAGCTCGCGCGATTTTCTCCCCAGGCATTAGAGAACTCGAGAAAAAAGACGCGTAGAGTTGGCGGAGTTGTGTAGAGGAATTGCTGAGTGTAGGTCGGAACCCATAGCGATTTTTTGCTTTTTAAACGTGTCGCAGTCGAAAGTGTACACGTGCTCTCTGTCACCGCTGTTCACTGTAGTATGTATGAGTGTGTGCGTGTGGGGCGGCCCGAGTATTCATGAGATTCGTGCGAAATTTCGGTCCGTTGAGCTACCAACGAGGTCCGAATGGTAAAAACTCCGAGTTGGGAACATTTCTTTTTCTTTGTCATCGTGCAACACACCCACCTTTTACTCTCGTTGTCCTACCACTCTCCATTCCGACCTCGCGCTTGGACTTACCCCTTCTCGCGCGTACTGTGGCTAATGGCAGCTCGCGCACTGAGACGAAATGTTTGAGCGAAATGCGTGCATTTCGCTCAAACATTTCGTTTGCATCTGACGAGTTTCTGGAATTTCGGCTAGGAATCCGCCGGAGGGCTTCAGGCGTAGCGCTCTCGCGTTAGCGACAGATCGCTCTGATGCGTACATTTTTCAATTTTAAAATCCTTTATAATTCTCTGATTTTTACTCTTGTTAGCTCATTCCTTTCTTCCGACAGATTGATATTTCATAAACAAATATCTTTCGTTTTATAACAATGAATATTATTAAGCATCCGCTTTGGTGAATTAAGGGGGGAATAGGGTTAGGACAGCGTTTTCTCAATGATTTTCATGAATTTTTTTATAGTATAAAAAATGAACATAATTTATTGAAACTTTGAGAATATTTTATACATATATTTAAGTATATACTATAAAATATTAGCGACCCCATATTGCAGGTCACAATCAGAATCAGCATGTTGCGTACATTCTGGAAGCCGCAATTTTCATCTGAAATCACACGAGGTTGGAATTCACTTTTAGTATATGTCTCTCTTCTGTATGAACCTAAATGCTTTGGAAAAAATATAAAATTGAATTTTTTACAGGGGTCAAAACAAAAAAGCATGATTTTTTGCCATTTTTTACAACTTTATTTGCAAAAAAAAAAATTATTTTAAATAATGATAATATTCCGATTTTAGGTTCATATAGAGCGCAATACTATGAAGAAAGTAACTGCCAATTTTCAAAACGACCGGTTGAAAATTTTTCAAACTAGCGTGTACGGAAGTTCAAAAAAAGTCGTTTTCAGAAAAACGCGTTTAAAAAAATAGTACCAAGAAAAACAAGCAATATGGAGTCGCTAATATTTTATCGTATATACTTAAATATATGTATAACAATTTTATAGTATATACTTAAATATACGTATAAAATATTCTCAAAGTTTCAACAAATTATATTCATTTTTTATACTATAAAAAAATGCATGAAAATCATTGAGAAAACGCTGTCCTAATCCTATTTCCTCCCTTAATGGCCTATAACAATAGAACGAGTCGGAATTTTCATTTAAAATTTTGGGAACATATTTTTCAATAGTTTTACTAACAATTTATGAAATTAAAAAAAAATCGATTTTTTGAACCATCTAAGCCTATTTCCACCCTTAATGGAGATGCTTTTGTGATGCTCCAGCATCGCATACAAGTATACTACTCGAAATGTGAGAGAATATTAGATAGACCGCAGTGGTTACTTAGTAATTACTTAACAATCAGACGGTATATATCTCGTTCATTTTTCATTTTCCGATAAACAAAAGATTGCCTATAAACAAAAATTGTTTGAAAGCAAAAGGCGCGCCAGGTTTATCGTGGAATTATTGATAAAATGAAAATAGCGCGTGTCAACTATACCTCAGGACGATTACATGATGCGTTAAGATAGTTCAACGAATATACTGTCAATTATTGATGTTTTATATAAAAATATTTCACGAAATGATTTATTTATGGATAAACATAATAATCACCGTATAAATGCATACTTTATAACGTACAGTCAGAGTTGGACGGCACTAACAATAAGAAGAGTCGAAGGACTCAAAGCTCATGAGGAGTAGCGTAAAGGGTTCGTGGAGGAGTGCGGGAGAGAGGAGAAACACGTACGAAGTACGCTGGTAAAGTTGGGGGCACCACTTAATCTGCATGTTCCACCATGAAATATGCATTTCCTTTCGAGCACGTTGGATTCGACGTTGCGCGGTCGCCGCTTGAAAGTTGTGCGGGATAGTTTCCGAGGGGGGTTTGTGCGTGTTGGCAGAGGTGACTGGAAAGCAGAAAAACATTCGGGACTTGCGACCGGAAAGTCTGCGGAAAATTGGTACGGAAATTCGATAGGTACAGTGTGCGCATAGCAAAAGCTGACTATCTGATCGAATGATGGATTGGTCGCATACTCTTTGTTGGTTTGATTTTCTTCATTTTTTTTTCTCATCGACAACGTAATATTATTCTTTGGTCGACGGTGGCCGGAACCATGCAAAGTTTTTCATCCTTACCGGAAGAGGAAGTTCCGAATAAAGAGACGAGCAACGTAAGAAAATACACGTCGGTGAGAGTTACCTCTTTGGAACTCGGGGAGAGATTCGATTTTCTTGAAAGGGAGGAAAAACGCGGCGGAAGAGAGTGGCCGTGGATGGCATTTCTGAGAAGATACCTACTACCGCGAGCATCTGGATAGACTTTGGGGGTATACTGGGGCGGGGGCGCGTACACAAACACACGGATACACACGTTTGGTTCGATGTAAAACCACGCGAACAGAGCCACTTTAACTTCGTTACGTATGCTCGTGCATCAAAGTGACTTTTGCACGGTAAACTATCACTCTACCCGGCTATACTAACACGGAAGTCTCACCGTAAAAGATTTTTCTCTCTCTCCACTGCAGTGGAGTAGAGAGCTTGGAATACAGGGTTGATAAAATATAACGAAAAATATAGCGAGAGAAGAGTACGAAGTGTGTACCCTCCCTTTTTATAATCTTCTCTATCTTCCTCAATGTAATTTCTTTTCACCGAGATACCGCGAAACAAGTTCCGACTTCATTTTCATCTTATATCTCCGACTATTTACATTTCATTTCTTGAATAACTCATTGCAAAAAGTGTCCTGACGCTTAGTGAATAAAATTTAAAATTTCACGGCAAACACGGATGATAAAATGCAACCGATTCGTTCTCATATACATGCTTTTTTTATTAACCGTTTGACAGCAAACCGGAAGTATCCCGAGAATAAACAGAAGTGGAGTAGTGTGCGTAACATCCAAAGGGAAAATGTTTATATGCTTATGTAGTCTCGTTCCATCTCAATTACGTCACCCGAATCAAATGAAAAATTATTCTGGTTTCACAACATTTTTTTTTTTTTTTTCATTACATAGAGAATCGCCCGTTCATTAGCCGTATATAGTTCACCATTTTTCGTTTGAAAATATTTCGATTCACTATAGAACTAGCCGAGAGATCAACTTCGTGACCCATATGCCATACCGGAAATTTATTGGTCGGAGCTTTGACGTTGGTCAAACCGGCTCACTTTAGAGAAAATTATCGGATAAACTTTATTTTTGCTTTCAGTTATCCAGTGAGTTATCAAAAACCGACGTTCACCACTCAGAGTTTTTTCGCATACTGTAATTTGCAGTGTGTTAAAGTAGGAATACACCCAATCGGAATGATATTTTATTTATTTATCGACCATTCAAATTACTGTCGAATTATGGATGACTTATCTCGCATGGAACACCCGATATGTACTATCATAGATCGTGTACTATATAGATGTAAACAGTGACGTTTCCCAACGTAAGACGTCTCTTTTTCAGGTTCGCCATGAGTAAATAAATCGTGTGCACTATAGAGTGAAAGGGTGTATATAGAAAGGGGCGAGAGAAGGAGTTGCAGTACCAGCTGTCGTAGTGAGATATGAAATTTTACGAGGGCACGGTGCTGCGAATTTTGTCGTGCGAACCCTCTTCCCACGCCAATGTCCCTCCTCGCAACCCCTTCCTTTCCCGTTTCCATCGAAACTACGAGGCCCGGTCACATGTACTCTTACTACCTGTCATGGGATTCGCATTGCCGGATGTCAGGTCGCACTCAAGCGATAAGGACGCGCTCTGCACGTCACTTTATTTACGTATCCCATCCCACCTCTTCATATTCTCTTCTCGCTCGTACTATTATAAAGTATATTAGGACATTCGCGAGAACAATATCCTCCATATCCGTACAAATGACTTTGGAAAAGGTGAAAATTGAACATCAAGTGAATAGAAATATGCTTAAATAAATTTTGCTCATACGTTAAAATAACACTTTTCAAATAATGTTTATTCTTATTATATGGTTCGAAAAAAAATGGGACGCGTTAAATATTTGGCAAGCTGAATGTACAGTGGGTCAAAAAAGTATTCGTACACCTTGTTTTTTTGCGATAACTTTATAGACATAAGCGATGCGCAAAGAAAGCCAATTTTATTTAATAGTACATCAGGTGCAGAGATAAACTGCAAATGGAGAATTTTTTCCCAGGAATAATAGTAGGATTATGCCAAAAAAACGAAAATTTTCGGGCAAAAAAAATATTCGCACACACGTTTATAGTGAAAACCTACATCATCATAGTTGTTAATTATAACTAATATTTGGTGTGCATCCCTTTTGCTTCAATTATCGCCTCGAGTCTATTAGGCATGGATTCTACTAGCTTTTGCGTTGTTTCTTTTGCTATTTTCGTCCATTCTTCGAAAAGAACTCTTTGGAGATCGGATTTGTTTGTTATTTTTCTTTTTCTAATTTCTACATCCACCAAGTGCCATAAATTTTCAATAGGATTAATGTCCGGAGATTGTGGTGGTGTAATCAATTGTTTGCGGACATTATAGAGTAACCATTCCCTCGTTTTCATGGCAGTATGTTTCGGGTCGTTATCTTGTTCGAAGTAGAAATTTCCATCCAGGCCCATTTTATCTACACTTGCTTTCAAATTGCTGCGCAACACGTCGATATACTTCTGGGCATTCGTTGTACAATCTATAAAAGCCAGATTACCAACGCCAAAATATCCCATACAGCCCCAAACCATGACGCTTCCTCCGCCTTGCTTTACAGTCGGTATTAAATTTTTCTGCTGGAGGTCGATATTTGGTTTCCGCCAGATGAATTTTTTTCCATCGGACCCGAAGATGTTAAACTTCGATTCATCCGAGAATACGACACGTTTCCAAAATTCTATAGATTTTTGTACGTATGTTTTTGCGAAACCTAAACGTTTTTCTCGATTTATATTATTAATTAATGGTTTTTTGCGGGCAGTTCTGCCGTATATTTGGGCAGAATGCAAGACGTTTCGAATAGTCTGGGGACACACGCTCTTCCCCGATGTTGACGCGAAATCATTCGCTAAACTGCGAGCACTTGTGAACGGTTTTTTTTTGTAGCCTCTGTAACGATACTCCGACGCTCTCGTACCGTTAGTATCCTCGGTCGACCGGTTCGTGGCTTATTTTCTCTGCTGTTTGTTCTTTCGTATTTTTTTATTATATATTGCACTATTGCGAAACTTAGATTTAGTTCTTTACCAATTTTTCGATATCTTTCACCGCGTTTCCGAAGAAAAATCACTCTATGTCGTATGGATATTGATATTTCGCTTTTCTTTGCCATCATGTCTGTTCAGAGCTTCAAGATCTACTACCGCATGGAATAGGTCAAAACCATTGTGGAAACGAAGACTTGTTTACATTGTACGCAGAGGTCAGACCGTCCGTGAGTGAATATCGAGGTTTAGCAGCTCAATCGTAAGTGTACGAATACTTTTTTGACCCGAAAATTTTCATTTTTTTTGCATAATTCTTCTATTATTCCTGGGAAAAAATTCTCCATTTGCAGTTTATCTCTGTACCTGATGTACTATTAAATAAAATTGGCTTTCTTTGCGTATCACTTATGTCTATAAAGTTATCGCAATAAAACAAGGTGTATGAATACTTTTTTGATCCACTGTACGTGCCAAAGGAGGAGAAAAATTTGGCGTGCACGGTTAAGAAAAATAAGTTCAGGAAGATACGGTATGTAACATGTAACATAACACTTTCACGGACGAATAACATACTCGCTGTGGTTGCTCGTCCGGCAACCGGACGAACAAGAGCATTTTATTTTTCACGACAATTGCCCAACGACGCGCATTTGATGGCTATATGAGGGGAAACAGAAATGAGTACGTGCACGTAGCGCGATTGTTCGGGTTTAGATATTCTGTGGCGATACATGTGGAAATATACTGCCGCGAAACTCCGTCGAGTCTCTTTATATACAGTGAGGGTTTTGGTCAATGGTAAGGGGAAAAAAAAAAGTTCCAATGTACATCCGGATATAATAGGGTATTGTATAGTCTGTTCCTGACGGGCATCAACCATGTCGTTGGAATTTTTCATCCACCTCGTCGGACAAAATTGTGATTGCGTCAGGAGCATGTTTTTTCCCAATCCTCCCCTGATCCGTTATGTATCAAGAGCGGTGGGGAATATCAAATTTCCCCTTCGTGTCATAGCAAACGGGTACGTATTCGAGATTATCACGATTGCCCGTTTATCCGCGTGTCTTCAGTCATATTCACATCCACAATAATCATCAATTGATGAAATGCGTTTCGTTGACATTTGTGTTAGTAAAAAAAAAAGTATTGAAAACGAGTATTGGAAATTTCTATTTTCAAGCTACGTTTCGGTTCAATACACAACCGGTCGGTTCTACGCATTCCCGGGCGATTCTATCCAATCGGTAAATTGTATTCATTTGACGAAGAGAAGAATGGGAGAAAGAATGGCGTACAAGCAATGCCAGTCATAAACAAGCAATTGCGTGGTAATAACGCTCATTCCAATATTTTTTTTGTCCACGGAATAAAGGAGGATTTCGAATCTAGCTGTACTAAAGATATCCCGACATCCTTTGGGGCTGTATTTATTGCGAAACGTTGGTTTGCCACATATATACGAGTTCCCCTGTCGGCGACTGTTCAGAGGGTCGTTCAAGCATATAATAAGATGACCGGTATTTGCGCCAAGAATTCCTCTTTCTTCGAATCAGAATTTTTTGGTACAAGAAAAAAAGTTCAGTTTGATAAAATATCAAGCAAGTACGTGGACCATACTGCATGGGAGTAGACAGCGAGAAAGAAAAAAATAAAATGTAAGATCAAAGAAGATGAGGCTCAGAGGGAATTTTAGCCTGTTAGAGCAGAGAGCAGTCCTTTTCTAATAATAGCCCAAGACAACGCTTACGTTTACAAAGTAGCATTAAAGATTAACCGTGCTCCTAACGAGCCCCTCGGAAATTTTCTTATATCGCAGTTCAAAGAGAAATCCCTTCTCCCATTAGCGTACCAACTATCCTTTATGAGTGACGAGATTAATCGTCGTGGAATTTTGTATGTCCCGACAAATCCGTGGAATACACGAAATTTTAAATATCCTTTCTCTTTGTTAATGTGTCATGCCCTCCTGCTTCTTTGGTGGAATCTTACTTTAGCAGGAAACCAACTTCATTTATT
This sequence comes from Oxytorus armatus, assembly GCA_958009045.1. Classification (NCBI taxonomy): domain Eukaryota; kingdom Metazoa; phylum Arthropoda; class Insecta; order Hymenoptera; family Ichneumonidae; genus Oxytorus; species Oxytorus armatus. Next base: position 19,384,030 of record OY253749.1, on the reverse strand, counting down.
ATCATGGCGAACTACGATGTACTGCAGATTCTTTCCTCAATCTTCGTGCCACATATTACTCCGAATCACCGAAATCTCAGGATGATAACGTTCAATGTTTAATTTTTCTACTGCTCTACATGCTCCTTCGATTGTACTTTTCCCCTTGTCACTTGACGATATTCCCGGTATCAATCGATTCAAAGCTTGACACTGTCTTTGCTCGCCCATTTGCAAAAGCTCCTTCGCATCAGCATGTACGAAAAGACAGGGCAGAGCAGTTTGGGTGAGGGAGGTTTTGCCAGAAAGGAAACTAAAAGGTTATAGTGGCCAAGCCCCGTCGGTGGGGTTAGTTTCGCGATCTGACTTTCAGATCTTCTCTGCCCGGCGGTTAACCGCCCTCTCATAAATTACTAGAAAGGGTGGGACGGTGAGATTGTTGGTACTAGGAGGAGAGAGGGACGAAGGGGTCCTTGATGCATCGCCGCGTGTTGGCCGGTCTACCGAGCTCCAAGCTCCCAGCACATCCACTCTACTCGACGTGATGGCTAGTATACCAGCTGAAATATATACACAGACAAGATATACCATATACGTTTATGTGGAATACACTGATGAACCAGTGGGTAACCCACCTGCTTGAGGCACGTTTTGTGTTGTATTGGTATATGTATATATCTACTTGAGTATGCATATAGACCATTCCCATCAAACACGTGCATTTGTAAACGGTCTCGTAACGTATGGACCGGTGTCGGTTGCACTTGGCCAAGCATCAGCATTCCCGCAACGTCTATTATATGTTGCGTCCCAAATACACACGGATACCCATATTTAGTTTGTACGGCGAACTACCGACAAACAATGGAAATGCAAGGTGTCGAGTTGCCAGGACTTGGAGTTTTATATGACGCGATAGGAGATGAAAGATGGGCGGTAGTGGATACCATATAATAGAATGGAAATGGTAACGCGGAATATAGAGGTGGCGTTTGCGATTCTGGCTGAGGATAGTTCGAAAACTCGAGGGAAACTCCGCCATCGACATCGATACGTGAGCAAAGCATATAACATCTCAAGGGGATCGGGATTTCTCCTGTCAAGAGAATGATTTATGTGTCACATGGATATTGAATATAAAAATGCTCAGCAATTTGAAGAGATCGCATTTCGTTAGATAGCAGAAACGGATTGTTTAGCAAATTATTTCGGCTAGTTGGCAATTCGAGCAAGGGCAATTGAAGATGAGAACGGGTATAAATAGACGAATGTGTCGTTGCATTATGTTCATTCACGGAAAGTCTCCTTATACGAGACGAGGAAACTTGAGCTAATTTTCATTACCAACTATAATTATAACTGACAGGGAAAAGTCTCGAATGTTTATAATAAATTGTGATGACATTTTGAATGGAGTGTATTTCCTTTTGGGACAGTATTATAAAGGGGTGCGATCCAGAGCTGACTAGTTAGCTGACTTCAGAAGTCAATCAAGTTAATTAGATCCCTTGAGTTCTTGAAGATACTTACGGACGTAGGTGGAGAAAAGTTTGGATTTTCATCGTCCATACAAAATAACTTATACATTACGAAATCAAATGTATCTTCATACGCGCTGATATCCTATTCCAAAATGCTTCTGCAGTTTGACGGACTGGATTACACTAAAAGCAGGTGTCATTAGAGGTAAGCGAGGAAGGAAAGAGACCTCCGTATCTTTGCTCGTTCTCAAGATCCAACGAGCACTCTTCATGTTACCATAAGAACTTTCGTCGGCGATGCATACAGTCATACGGTATATATATACTGTGAAATCTACATTATGCAAAGCAGTCGAACTGCTTTTATATCTATCTTGTACGAGAAATGTGGGGAAGTCTTTGATCTTTACTGGCTTAAAGTCGCATCGATGTTCCGCAGAATTTGTATATATCTTGCCTATTGAACTCTCAATGATCTTCATATCGATCGTCGATCTCACAAGTTGAGCGGTATTGGAGCTCTCTCAATACTGAGATGGGTGACCACTTGGACATATACTGGTTTACAGAGCCACTACCCAGCGGAAAGCACTTTTTCCTAAACTTCTAATGGTAATACAAGTGGAACCCAGTAAAACATGGACGACTGTATCGTTCGGGTTTTTTGCAGTTAATCCGTGCCCTCGTTGCAAATGCGATACAGTAGTGCATTGGAAAAGAGTGCCTGACGACAGCATACTGGAGAGTCTCAAAGATTATAATGGAGATGAGAAAAAACGAGTAAGGACGTAAAAATCTGATAAAGGTAGGTTATGGAAACAGCTATTAAAAATATTAAAAAATTCAATAGTGCGAAGGCCACATATAAAAATCGACCGTGTGAGGATCGATAATAATAAACCCAATATAGCAAACGACTATTTTCATCCCTTAGTGTTTCAATTTCTTCGTATCGTCGGGCGCTATACGTGTGACAGTAAAAACCGTGCGGCTCCGTCGAGGTTTCACCGTTGCTCGTTTATCGGAGAAACGTTCACTCGCTCGTGACGAGAGGGCCACGACGAAAAAAAAATAATAATAATGAAAAATAGTTTCCTGTGGGAGGGGCGAGGCTTTGGACGTTCCAGCAGGGCGGCGGTTATACCGAAACATTTTAAATTAAACTGCGGCCAATTCCAATTTTATCTGGCTCGGGGATTATGGTGTTGGAACGGATCACGGGACTAGCCAGACGGTGTATATAATATGTAAAGTGTAATATAGCATATCGTACGGTGGAAGAGAGAACGAAATTAAACAATCAACTCTGCTAACGTTTCGAAATAAGTTTTCTCATCATTATTACAGTTATAGCTAACGAAACCTAGCATCTTGATGATAGGTAATAAGAGAAATATAATTTAAAAAGAACGAAAAAACGCCCGACTGCAAAATAATTCTTACTTTGCAGTATTTATGCATATACAATTTCGATAGTATGTATACTCGTACACTCTTTTTTGTAAATACCGCATCTCTGCCATCGTATAAATAATTATTCAACAATGAAAAAACCCCGGTGTTTATCTTCAGAATCGGTACTACGAATTACGATAAGATATTTTCTGCCGTTTATGAGTGCAGCATTAATGCGAAAAAAGCATGTTAAATCATGTAAGTTCCAGCGAATAGCATCAATCTCATGTATTGCTCGTAGAGCAGTTGTGAGTTATTTATTTGTTTTCAAGTATACGAACGTCTTTGATATGTGAAAGACTAAAATACGATATTGAAAAATAGAAACAAGAAAAAGTACGTAAGTAATTTCGATATCGAGATAATCATTTCAAATGGGATTAAAGATTTGATATTTGCCAAGGAGAGAAGCGGGAAGATACAATTACCAAACTATAATAATCGTCGGCATTGTACGATGGGTCTCATTATCGGATTTTGTGAGAAGGTTTCGAAATGATTTGCACTAAAAAGACTGGGTCACATTAAAATTAACAGGTCGGAAATTATGCATATATAGCTGTTGAAAATGATAATTTTAACAAATTTCCCAGCGAATATTCATATTCGGTTGAATTTAAGATATTTGTCGTTTAGTAAATTAATTATTTGGCGTCGAGACGCTGTCACATCTCAAGATTTCCCAATTCGTTTAATATTTAACGCACCTTGTTACTTTTATTTCAACAATATCCTGTAGGATTCACGGAAAATTAAATTATCTCGGAGGGTCGTCCGTGAGCACAGTTGCGATAAACCGAGTTCACGATGGTTACTATATTGACGAAATTTCTTTGTCTTATCCGCCACACTTTACTAGACTTTTGTGAAGCTGCTAAATGATACTCTCCATAAAATGTAAAACAAAAAACAACACACACACATACACAGATGAATTTACTCGTTTAAATTTTATTGGTTTTACCTCACTTGACCTTTTTATGTGAGGATGTAAAACATTCGACTTCCAGGCAGTGCTAATAATGGAAATTGAGAAGCTGACTCAATACGAGATAAATTCTAAGATCCACGAGAAATCAGACAGTCATGGACACTTCTTATCTCTGTGAGAAATGTCATCTTGACAATGCCAACGGAGAAACAACGAAAAGAAATTGATGGGGAAATAAGATGATGGAGAGAGAAAGGGAGAGAAAGGGAAAAGATTTAATTAGCGTTCGAATCTCTCTCCTTTACGTTCTTTTCAATTTTCATTCTCGCTATATCCACATCTCTAACGCCTGTCATACAAGCTTTCGTGCATGTTCTCTTCGCGAGATTTATACGTTTACGAGAATATGCGAGAGAAATTAGCAGACCCAGGAATTAGGCACGTCGTGAACACTGATAACGAATCCCCAAGATTTTTTTTTTCCATCTTTTTATTATCGATAATGACGTCGTCTGCGCTGTTATAAATTTTTCTCATGCCACCCTCTCTCGGCAAAAGCTCTCCCCCTTACGTTTTAATTAACGCCATGGGGTGCGAGAGCGAGGCAGAATTCGCTGCTAGTCGAGAGCTTTACGCTCTGGTTTCTCGTCGAAAAGAAAGCGGAAAAAAAATCCTTACCGTTTTGCCTCAATTCAATGATTATACATATATATGTGTATAGATGATACGCAGACAGCGATTCGTCTGTGAGTTCTTTGATGAAAATAAAGGCGCGATACTTGAGGGGTCGAGGACCGCGTAAGTGCTGAAACGGAACGCTGGTGAGAACACCAATGACTAATCGATTAAGGTTCGATATAGAGGCGCGATATCGCTTCTGTCGTATAGGTTGTGAACGATCGATTACATCCCCGGGGAGTGTTGGAGGTCGAACGATAGAGAATAAACCCGATGAGCGAACGAAACGGGGAACGTGAGTTCGAGACTTTTGCGAAAGGTGAAAGGCTCGTCTCGAGGGGCGCCGATATCTCGCCGTTCTCGCGAAGGTTCGTCTCGTCGCTCGTTTAAGAATGTACAAGCCGTACAGTCATATTCAAAATGCGCTAATTATTGTTTAGAACGTAGTTCTAGAACATCAATGAATTACATTAATTTTCGATGTAATAAATGTGTTCTTAGCATAAAATTTCATGCAATATTCAGTTCTACGAAAAATAAGTGTCCCAAATCTAAAACTCAAACCGTCAGTTTACATAAACAATGACAATTGCAGTGAAATAATAACGATAAAACAAAAAATAGAACGAGTACACTTAAATTCTATTTTCATTACCAATTTCTCACTGGCGCAAAGAATAAATGATAGTTTAGCTTCTCGGTAATTACGCATTTTATTCTACGTTGATTCACACAGATCGAACAAGGAATAATTAACGTAGATTCCTTGTGGAAAGATTGAGCAAAAAGAATTTTTTGTAATTTACAACTTTTTGCAAGCCAAACTCTAACAACTGCATACCAACCGACGTGATATTCTAAAAAATCTATAAAGCAAACTTTCTGTTCAAGGTATTGCAATTTTGAAATACTGCCGTGCTTGTTAATTATTATTAGATATTCATTATGAAAATAATATTGCTTCCACCATGAGTCCGTTTTTACGGATTGAAAATATATCTGCCTTTCTCCAAATTTGCTTTACCACTGATCGAGCTCGATGAATTAATGCCGCTCTTCCCTTTTCCTACATTTGAATATTAATAACTGCATATAATGAAACTCGGTGATTTATACGCTCTTGATATTCAATATACTCGTTTCGTTTCAATCAATCTATGCCACACAGAGTGCACCCATTCCGCGAGTGAAACTACCTTTCATCGGAAGCGAATACATGTATCTATAATATGTCCGCGCCAACCGTATGAAAGAATTTCTTTGCAAATCTTCTTTTTTTTTTCATATCCCACGCCGTAATGGGAAAGTGCTTTTTCATCATTCACTCTTCCGCCTCCGATTCGTCGCTTTTCCCCAATAAAATCAGCTACAACGTAAAGTTTCCGTGCGAGGATTTTCGTATTCTCTCTGACGGAAACGTCGCGAGCAGCCCGGAAACCTTTATCTTCTCGTTTCACCCACTTGTTGTCCACCTCAATTCTAGTCACGAACGGTATAATGCAACAAAGCTCAGATACGCCTCCCTTGACATAATCCCCCACCCCCCCAATCCCCCCTCCCAACACCGCGAAGGCCTTCCGCACATTCCCGAAATTTGTCCAGCGACGATGTCGAGGGCGAGCCATTCTGTCCATTCTATCGTCCAAACAGCTCTATATCTTTGCAGCGATAATACGACTCTACGTTTTGTTGGCGAGTGCGACTCGTGTTATACACGTTTCGTTGAGAATTGTGACCCAAAGCCATCTGGCGTTGAGCCTAGTTAGATGAAAGCGTTGAGCCCTCTGTGATGTCGCTATCCACCGCACATCAACGAAATCCCGGGAACATTCGCCGGAACTGACAAAATGGCCGGGCCTCGGATCACGAAATGTCAATACCCACCGTACCACTTGACGTTTCAGTCTGAACTGTTCGGTGTTACTGTCGCTGTAAAGATAAAATTCATACCGTTTATCAGCCGATTCTTATCCTTAGACTGTATCAGTTATTATAGAGTATCGGGTATAAGTCATATCCTGATATTCGTAACATATGCGTTATATATAGCATACGAGGGGGGACCCAAAAAAAACGGGAATTTCGTCATAATTTCTTTATTTTTTAATATTTTTACACCAAATTTTGATCACCTTCGAAGTATCTCCTTTGACCACAACGCACCTCTGCAAACGATCCTCCCAATGTTCAAAACATTTTTTAAATTCACTTATCGGGATGTTCTTTAGGCCTTCCAGCGATTTTTGTTTTACCTCCTCCACAGTGGCAAAACGCTAGATTGCTGCTTTGTTTCGGGGTCGTATCCATAGCCCCACGATTCATCACCAGTAATCGCCTTGGAAAAAAGTTCAGGGTCTTCTTCGAGCTGATTTTGAAGTTCAAAACATGCCTGAAGTCGACGCTCCCTTTGCTCGTCTGTGAGAAGGCGAGGGACAAATTTGGCCGCAACTGTGCTCATGTGCAAATCTTTGGATAAAATCCTCTGAATTGAACTCCATGATATCCCAGACATATCACAGAGTTGATCAATGGTTCGGCGACGGTCTTCATGGATGAGAGCATTGATTTTGTCGACGTTTTCGTCACTTCTTGACGTTGAGGGGCGTCCTAAACGGGGCTGGTCTTCAATTGACATTTCTCCATTTTTAAAACGTGATAACCACTCGTAGACTCTGGTTTTACTTAGGGCACCATCTCCATAAGCAGTCCTAAGCATTACAGTAGTTTCCGCGACCGATTTCCCCAACAGGAAACAAAATTTCACAGCCGCGCGTTGCTCTCGACAATTGGCCATCACGTTTTCGCCGAAATGGAAAAAGTTGTTTCACTACAAAAATTCCCACGGGCGAACCGATGCATTCACGGCGACAGAACTTTGCACACTAACTCAGGAGACGTGTCCCCAACGGACACCTGGTCGAGCAATGGTTCCCCCACTCTCCCTCCCCGCCGCAGCGCAATTCCCGTTTTTTTTGGGTCCCCCCTCGTATATGTCAGCCAATGTTACACCCAAAGATCTATGTGGGGATCTTGCATTACTTGACGTTCTCAAGGTTAGATTGAAGAGAGCATTCGCGGCTCTGACATACCGTGTCTCCGTTGCCCTAAGCGTACAATTTGGATGATGCGAGCTCGTGTGACACCCATAACCGGAGTGGATGAAATTCAGCCGACGCTCTCAGGGGTATCGGGGCTTTACATTCCATCCGAGCCAAGGAAGACGTACGACAATCCTCTGAGAGCCGCATGACGTTACGTATAGCACGAGTGCTAATGACGAATGTGGTTCACCGAGAGACGACATAGGTTGTCCGACTATATACACAGAATATGCGCGTACAATATACGTTTCGGCGGAGTTTAAGGGGGGAAATAGGGTTAGACGGTTGAAAAAATCGATTTTTTTTTATTTCATGAAAAATATGTTCCCAAAAATTTAAATGAAAATTCCGACTTGTTCTATTGTTATAAGCCATTAAAGTGAGTAGCTTTCCTTCAGGCCCCGAACGCGCCACGTGTATAACCGAGCGTACTATTTTTTCAAACGCGTTTTTCTGAAAACGACTTTTTTTAAACTTGCGTACACGCTAGTTTGAAAAGTTTTCAACCAATCGTTTTGAAAATTGGCAGTTACTTTCTTCATAGTATTGCGCTCTATAGGAACCTAAAATCGAAATATTATCATTACAGAAAATAATTTTTTTTTTGCAAATAAGGTTGTAAAAAATGGCAAAAAATCATGCTTTTTTATTTTGACCCCTGTGAAAAATTCAATTTTCTATTTTTTTGATAGCATTTAGGTTCATATAGAAGAGAGACATATAATAAAAGTAAATTCCAACCTTGTTTGATTTCAGATGAAAATTGCGGCTTTCAGAATGTACGCAAAATGCTGAGTCTGATTGTGACCTGCAATATGAGGTCGCTAATATTTTCGCCGTTTTTCACGAAAATTCTTCAAAAATTTTATAGTATAGACTTAAATATATGTATAAAATATTCTCGAAGTTTCAATGAATTATATTCATTTTTTATACTATAAAAAAATTCATGAAATTCATTGAGAAAACGTTGTCCTAACCCTATTTCCCCCCTTAACGAAGTCCTTTCCCCACCCGGCCATATACGCAATCTCCTTTGGATTCAACAAACTACAACGAACGTGAAAAGATCCAGAGTATTCGTCTCTGTACAACTGATTCGTATAAACTTTCAATATTTTATGAAGTTGAGATATAAGATCTTTTATGCTCGAGTTATGGAAGATGAAAGATGCCATTAACTATGAAAAGCTACCAACCAGTTATCCTACTTACACACAAATGGTGCTCAAAACCATACGCACACACACAAACAGACAGAGACACATACACAGTTAGACAAAAATGAGGGGTGCATGTTTCTATAAGAACTATAGAACACTTAGGGAAGCGGATGATTGATCACTAGCCTATTATTGACAGTGTCTGCAGTGAATCGCCTTGGCTAGAAAGGGCTATACGTACATCAATTCATGTTTTTTTTTCGCTTCCTCCCAAACAAGGTTTTTTTTCAAGATATTCCGAGTTCGAGGTGTTCCTAGTAGCTTGAAAATCACATATGAATGTTTGTGTGGGCGTACGATGAGATTGACAAAAATAAAATCCATGATCATTCGAAAATGGTTTCCGTTAGCGTGTTGAAATTTTGCATACAATTACGTGAATCAAACAATGAACACGGCTGTTCGGTCTTGCCTTTCTTGAGAATCGATAATTTCATCGTATGGAATTGAATTTTTTCTTTTTTGAATAACTAACATCGATGCTTATACTCCAACAAACACTGATCACATTGAATCTTTCTGCGTCGATCAATAACACACAAAGTAATCAGCCTCCGAATGATTGAACTTCGAATGTAACAAAATAAACTCCGCAAATGTGAAATGTAGTTCACATTTCCCATCCGTCGTTTTCCCTTGTTCGCGAAGTTTCCTAATGTTTCTCCGTCACTGGTACACACTAACGTACGTTTATGCAATCATCGAATTGCTCTGTGATCGGGGCCAGCGACGAAACGTGATTCACAAGATCAAAGTTTCGGGAGATTATTCAATGGGTAATCGTTGGTCGTCGATATACGTTCGCTGAGGATGTAGAACACGATGTAGCCGTTTGTCGCATTGATACAAGCTACAAGAGGCACTCGGACAAGCTCTTGATCGCTGGTATACTGCAGTAGATTGGATCGTCGGACAGGGACGAGCGAGTTAGCTCGGGGCTGGTTGTTTGGTTAGAAGGGCGAAAGGGACGAGAGAGATCGGAGAAGGTTAGTATACTAGGCAAGTGGAGTGGCTTGTCACAACGTATTTCGAATGATCTACGGCTGTAATTAATGGCTACTCCCCATGGGAGCTACGTGGATTTCAATTATCTCTCGGACTAGTTGGACAGTTGCGTTGGCACCCCCAATCCCCCCCCCCCCCCAACACGTTTCTCAAAGTTTCGATAAAACTTATCCGTATGTATTTATATGATCCATAAAAAATATGATCCATTCTTCATAGCCTCGTTCTACGGACAAGCAATTAAGCTGACATTCTTCAACTCTGAAATAAACAAGCAAATCTCGTTTATACATTTTCCAAAATCATCCGGAGCTTCTACCACAATAGTCTATATATTTTTAACAAAAAAATAACAACTAAATAAACATTCGTACACACTGCTTTTCGGCTAAGATTTTGGATATGATTAAAAGGTGAATGAGCGATTAAAAATATACAGTGGGTCAAATAAGTATTCATACACCTTGTTTTTTTGCGATAACTTTATAGACATAAGCGATACGCTAAGAAAGCTAATTTTATTTAATAGTACATCAGGTACAGAGATAAACTGGAAATGGAGAATTTTTTCCCAGGAATAATAGAAGAATTATGCAAAAAAAAACGAAAATTTTCGGGCCAAAAAAGTATGCGTACACTTACGATTGAGCTGCTAAACCTCGACATTCACTCACGGACGGTCTGACCTCTGCGTACAATGTAAACAAGTCTTCGTTTACACAATGGTTTTGACCTATTCCATGCGATAGTAGATCTTCAAGCTCTGAACAGACGTGATGGCAAAGGAAAGCGAAATATCAATATCCATGCGAGATAGAGTGATTTTTCTTCGGAAACGCGGTGAAAGTTATCGAAAAATTAGTAAAGAACTAAATATAAGTTTCGCAACAGTGCAATATATAATAAAAAAATACGAAAGAACAAACAGCACAGAAATTAAGCCACGAACCGGTCGACCGAGAATACTAATGGTATGAGAGCGTCGGAGTATCGTTACAGAGGCTACAAAAAAACCGTTCACAAGTGCTCGAAGTTTAGCGAATGATGTCGCGTTACTATCGGGGAAGAGCGTGTGTCCCCAGACTATTCGAAACGTTTTGCATTCTGCCCAAATATACTAATATTATATACTATATACTATACTATATAATATACTATATTATATACTAATATAATAATATAAAACGAGAAAAACGTTTAGGTTTCGCAAAAACCTACGTAAAAAAATCTTTAGGATTTTGAAAACGTGTCGTATTCTCGGATGAATCGAAGTTTAATACCGAAGTTTAATAGCGGAAACCAAATACCGAGCTCCAGCAGAAAAATTTAATACCGACTGTAAAGCACGGCGGAGGAAGCGTCATGGTTTGGGGCTGTATGGGATATTATGGCGTTGGTAATCTGACTTTTATAGATGGTACAATGAATGCCCAGAAGTATATCGACGTGTTGCGCAGCAATTTGAAAGCAAGTGTAGATAAAATGGGCCTGTATGGAAATTTCTACTTTCAACAAGATAACGACCCGAAACATACTGTCATGAAAACGAGGGAATGGTCACTCCATACTGTCCGCAAACAATTGATTACACCACCACAATCTTTGGACATCAATCCTATTGAAAATTTATGGCACTTGGTGTGTGCAGAAATTAGAAAAAGAAAAATAACAAACAAATCCGATCTCCAAAGAGTGCTTTTAGAAGAATGGACGAAAATAGCAAAAGCAACAACGCAAAAGCTACTAGAATCCATGCCTAAGAGACTCGAGGCGATAATTGAAGCAAAAGGGATGCACACCAAATATTAGTTATAATTAACAACTATGATGATGTAGGTTTTCACTATAATCGTAAGTGTATGAATACTTTTTTTGCCCGAAAATTTTCGTTTTTTTGGCATAATTCTTCTATTATTCCTGGGAAAAAATTCTCCATTTGCAGTTTATCTCTGCACCTGATGTACTATTAAATAAAATTGGCTTTATTTGCGTATCGCTTATGTCTATAAAGTTATCGGAAAAAAACAAGGTGTATGAATACTTTTTTGACCCATTGTATCTCTTCTTATACGCTTGAAACCCAATAGCGTCTCAACCTCGATAAATATCGAAATTCTATGAATTCCAATAATTGCAGTATGAAAACGTTTTTCCCTAGGGCGACTCGTATGCCCCCGTCTATCGTTTCATTGTGTTGCACGTCCCGTCGGTGTACCATGGATAGTTTGCTGGGAGGAAGCTCTCGGCATTCATAACGGAGGGGATTGTATGGTTGCAGCCCCTCTCTTTCGAGCTTCCTGTCGCCAGCACTGCCAGCGATATGAAGCGTGCGGTGGATATCGGGAATCCTCTAATTTCCCGAGGCGGGCATTCTCGACACGCGCCGTGCAGCCGATGGCCCCAGGACACACACGCCCGATGTAATAATATTTGCCAGACGACATACTACTACTACTAATAATAGACGACTGCTGCAGATAGGAGCATATATTCAGCCTTCATCCGTATCATGTATGCGGCCTGGCGGACCAATGTTCCAAGTGCAATTGTAGGCAATCTGTCCCAAAAGGGAATCGTCATCGATCATCGTTGCACCGTTACATATAGGTGTACCTCGAGTGATTGCGGCGAAGCGTCTGAACGCGACCACCTGCTCACCATTTTGGATGGTAGCTGTCACTCCCGTTCGCGTCATCAATCGCGCGTCCAACCATTTTACAAAAATTCCATCACCGACCATTATTGTTGGGAATAAACGTCAGCCAAGGAATTGCGTATTCGTTTATACGCAGAGTGGTCCGAGCATCGGCCGTGTCTACTCACTTACCGAACGAAATACTGCGTGAACGTCCGGCTCGGCTCGTTTCTTCCAGCATGGGAATACTCGATAGTTGAGCGAAATTATTTAAAAATATAAACATTTCAGTATAATCTAAGAAAAATATATAAAATTTAATAAGAATTAGTATTGACGAATAATTAAAACGTTATACTATTTGAAAATGGGATAAAAGGATTTAAAGTGCCTAAAAGCTTGTACAGATTCATTCGGTTGAATTTTCACAGTAAAATTATATTTGTGTTCAGATAGTATTTTTAATTCTTTAAATTATCTGAAATCCGGTTCACTGTCGATGGGACATTTAAATATTTGACGTAAACATACATTTTTTATTTATATAAGCATTATATATTTTAGAAACATTGAACACTTTTATGGATTATTTAAGGATTAGCGGTTAATTGTTATTTTTATGTTATTTTGAGCAGATTTTATTGAAAATGAAAAAATAACTTTCAGAAACTAACATGGTTTAAATGGTACATCCGGTGTGAAGACATATTCGACCACTCCTGTATTGAACCATCTCGAATTCTTATATTTAGCGGCGACGGTGACGACACATTTATATAATGGGTAGATGTTGATATATCACTCTATATTATATAAATATATCGCCTCCGCCGCCGCCGTGTACAAGAGTTGAGAAGATGGGTTAGACGGGTCAGATTGGATTGGATCAGGTGAGGTTGGATCAGGCTAGATGGGATGAGACGACGAGAGAATGGCGAAATGAAACTATCGTAAAGTGAATTCCGACGGGGTCCCGGAGTCGATCTTTGACTTTGTCCAGTTGAGTTATTCCCGAAGTGAGACGAACGATTGTGATACTACGAGAGGTTCGTCTCACTCGGGGAATCAGCCTGCCAACCATTGTCCAAAAAGTGATTTTTTCGATTTTCCCGTCTTTCCCATTGATTCTTTGAGATTTCGACAAAAACTCGGTGTTATTCGTAATCAGCGGAAAATTTCCGATCGAATAGGGTGCCGAAACATTGAAAAAAAAGAAAAAAAATTTTTGTCATTTTTTGCCCACCTCTTCGGAAACCTTGAAATGTCGAAATTTCAAATGGTCATAACTTGGCTCCCGTTTCATCGATTTTGGGTTTTGCCGTGCGTTTTCAAAACGTCTCGAGTAGACTTAGAGAATGTATTTTGGATCATCCCGATATCTCAATTATTGTAGACGTGAGAGCAGGTTGAATATCGGCGAGAAAAATGAGAAGGGGTATGTATGGAAAAACTCGGAAAAATCGATGGTCCGACTTTAAAAATCTGTGAAAAATCGAAAAATAACGATAGCACAATGATCCAAGCGCCATTTTAAAGGGTATTCGATCACAAAAAGAATGAGCAGAGAGTGGGGTTCCAACACCATCGGGAAGCAACGTTACAGCAATTTTAGTGAAGCCACTTCTGGTTGGCCGAAATGCAAAAAAAATTTTGAATTTTTAAATTTTTATTTAGGATGATATATCGATGTATTTTGACTCGCTGATTACTAATTCAGTAGCCATTTCCTTAAGAAACTCGAGATTTCATTGTATATATATATATATCCCTATATTATATAAATATATCGCGGCCGCCGCCGCCGCCGTGTACAAGAGTGGGGGGCCGGGCGAGATGGAACAGGGGCGGGGGGCAGGCACGCGGAGCGCGCAGGGGGTGGAACCGCCCTAGTATATATTATATATATATATTATATAATAGTGTCCAATTCTCACCGTCGTCATTGTTTTATAGTTTGCAAAAATGTGTCTCGCTGAACACAAAATTCCAGCCTTATTAAAAGCGATAAGCTCTTTGAAAAGCACGTGTAGAGCACAAAGTACAAATGCGCTTACGCGCATCGGTTAACTGAAAAGAGCTCTCGGAATTCTAGAATCTCTCCAAGTCGGGATTAACGGGTGGTGGAACTCATTTTTTTTTCCCCTTCATTTTCGCACTGAAATCTTTTATGCGCGTGTCCATTATTCTCTACTTCCTCCTCCCCCGTTTGCCATTGTTATTCATTCTATTTTCGATGCTTGTGTCCACGGTGCAGGCGCTGAGGGTTTATTTGACTGCATATAGCTGTACACACACTTCTGTTCTAATTGAAAAAAGGCGATGTTTGACCGGAGCCGTGTATATAGATACGTCCAATCAACCAGGCGCGATACACGCGTGTTTCATGCAAGAAGCACTGTGGAGGAGAGTGTGAAAAAATGTGGATAAAAACACTGCCCAAAAAAAGCTCGCACCGGACAGAAAACAGATTAAAAATAAAACAAAAGCAAAAAAAAATCGAAAATCCCCATGGAACTCGACACACAGGTGAGTATCTCTGGCCTGTGGGAACGAGCGTCAGTACCGCAAGCTAGATTCTCGTTTGCCTTTGTGCTATATTTCGTTCTTGAAACCTAATGGCGTATACCCGTGTCTATTAACATGGGGAGTACGCCGTTTTGTCTTTAAACATCCGCTATGTGTATGTCTAGCGATAGATATTGCCTCGCTTTGTCCTAGGGTTGCGTACGCCCGAAGCTCGTAAAACGAAAGCCTTGTCACGTGTTGTCCAAACAGCAGAGAGCCTGATATAGATATATGATGATTCCTAATAAACAGAGGAGCCTAAAATACATCGATTTACCTGTTGGATCGTGCGGATCGCGCCCTTTTTGGTTTCGGACAGTCGATATATACCACACATAAACCTCGGTAACACTGGATGTGTGTTGCGAGGTTTGGGTAAAAACGGATGGGAGCGTAACAAACGATCCGAGCGAGTGGGGTACCTCCAATCGTTGTGGCCGATCGGTCGTTTTGATCTTCCCAATTGTCCAAATTCTGGGGCATTGTTTGCGATGCTTTGTATTATCGCGGAAAGGGGACGAGAGAGGGAAAGAGAATGTCGAAAAAAGAACTACGCTTTACACGAGAATCTACAGATAGATGCACATCGATTTCGCACGGTGAACATAACCGGAATACTGCACCTTCTGGTTATATACAGTACAGTGAGTGCCTATAACTTAGGCGCTGAAGTCAGCTTCATCGTACGAAACTGGTTCGAACATACTTCGAACTTTGTACAAATACGTTCGTACATTTATTTCAGTCATTTATAGCAGCGACACGTTCTGGAAAACATTGATGCAGAAAGGGAGAGAGAGTTAGAGTGAGGAAGGATTTCCAGAGTGCACGGAACCAGGAAAAGGGCCGAACGAGGGTATAAAGTCTGTCCGTTATAGCGAATAGTGGGGGATGGGAAAGAGAATCGACGAGTTATATTCAGAGGTTGTAGAGCACGGGATAAATTGTTCTGTAACTGTTAATCCATGGAAGGTTTCGAAATTGCCGCGATAAAATTTACTGGAGTTGTTTCTCACGAATGAAATAAAATAAAAGGAGAATAACACGAAAGTTAAATGTAATTAAAATAACGGCGATGATAACAAAAAAACTAAGAATATGAATGATAATTTGCGAATAGACGATCCAATATTTATCTTACGTTGATATAACGGACATTGACATTTGTGGTTATTCAGTGAGAAATAATTAGGCAGGATAAGTTAGATTGGCGCATAGTCGAAATATTTGTCGAATTTAAATAAATACTTATTTCATTCTAGGTACTGAAAGTACTTTTTCAACCATTTTCTTTTGTCCTTTCACGAATTCCCATAAAATCGACAATATTATTATTCGTAAGCTGAACATGTTTTATATATATATGTAGTTTTCTGTCAATTTTATCAATTATTTTTAGTTACAGTATAAAAATTTGATTTTTTTTAAGTATTTTTTGAAAAATATTCATAAATAAGAATGTAGAAAAAAAAATTATGTATGTCTCTTTGATACGCACGAACGGATTTTATAGTTACCCGTGTGAAAATTTTGATCGGGACACCCATCGTCGCATCATATCCCGATCGGGATTTGGTATGGACTCCCCAAAAAGGCTGTCCCTGTCCGAATCTAGATGATACCGTGTCATAATACAGACGGCAGCCAATCGCTATAGCGTCCCGATCGCAGCCTGATCCGTATCACGTGCGGTATCCATGAAATGTAAGTGGCGCCACAGGTGTCAAAATTTGAAAACATATTTCGCGACATACCGACTACAGCCCGTTCCGATCCACATGTGGCGTCCGTGATACATAGAGTGCGCACCCCGCGGCAAAATTTGGAACCATCTTTTATGGCGTCCGGATTATGTCCTGATCCGGACCGTGTGCGGCGTCGAGCGAGTGTACACACGTCAAATTCTCGGTGTATAGCGCAAAGGATTTGTTTTATCATTGTGTGTATTTGATAGTGTTTACTATTTTAAACAGTCGATTAATTGTGATTAATCTTTAAGTGTGCCTTTTTTATCACAAAATGTACAGACAATTAAGTAGTGCTGAGAGAAGGCGGATAAATTTACGTCGTCACCGTGAATTACAAAGACAAGTTCGACTTGCATTAGAAGGTTATGTCGAGGAAAGTACTTCAACAAATGCAGGTAAGCAATATATGTTTGAAAACTAAACAATTGATAAAAATGTTGAAAGCTCTATGAGTGTACACTATGTGAAAAGTGCGTTAAGGTCGATACTTTTTCAAAATGTTAAAATTAGTTACAATCAATAAGACTCAATAACAACTCGACTGAAATTGACTTTCTAACGATAAAAATAACTTTAATAAAATGGACTGGAATTTGCACAAAAATTTGTTTGTCTTCGTCATTAAATATATGTGTATTTCAGGGAATGACGAACTTATGGTCGACGAGCTGGTTGAAACTTCTGATCAGCCTGAAGTACCAGATACAAACGACGTTAGTGAATTACAACTATCACCTCAGGATGAAATCCACTTCAATGAAGAAGAAACAGTAAATCATGAAAGTGATGTGGATAGTGCGAGTGAACCTAACTCTAATTGTGAGAATAACGCAGGAAATGTTGATGAAGTTCCAAGAGAAATCAACCAGCTGCGTAAATGGGCTTTAGAATCTGACACCAAACAAGTGCATCTTGACAAATTATTAGAAATTCTCAGATTCCACTTGATACCTGAGCTACCAAAAAGCTCAAAAACATTCCTGAGAACACAGTCGACGCCATTCAAAATTTTGGATGTCCAAAGTCCAGATGGTACGAATGTCGGTAAATATGTTTACTTTGGCATTTTAAACGGCCTTCAAAAGTGTATCGACCCCACTCTGCACCGAGACGGACAACTCGATTTGCAGTTTAATGTTGATGGAATATCATTGTTTTCATCGAGCACGAAGCAATTTTGGCCGATTCTTTGCAGAGTATTCACTAGCCCAGATATTTACAAGCCTTTCTTGGTGGCAATATTCTGTGGAGAAGCAAAACCATTTTGCGTTAATTCGTACTTGCAAGATTTTGTTTGCAAATTTGGGTCGTCGCGGACCGAGTCCAACAGCTCGTTAGCAATGTTAACGGGACACTGTTTTTGTTCGAAATTGAGCAATTTTGGCACGAATTTCGCGGCGACCCGTCTCATGCCCAAATCATTGGTAAAAATCGAATAGCACGAGCCAATCGATGTGTTTAGTTCCTCGGCAACTTCTCTAACGGTGATTAGACGATTGGCCAATATTATTTTCTTCACTTCATCAATGTTTTCGTCTGTTGTTGATGTGCTCGGGCGTCCGGAACGTATTTCGTTGTTCGCATCTTCTCGGCCCTCTGAGAACATTTTGTACCACCGATAAACGTTGCTTTGGTCCAAGGTAGCTTCACCATATATCACAGTCAACATTCGGAATGCGTCCGCGCACTTAATTTTGTTTTTCACACAAAATTTGATACAGATTCTCTGATCCATTTTTTGGAATAGGCAAAAATCGACGACAAGCCAAAACACGTCTAACCAAAACAGCTGTCAACAATTAACTAAACATTCAAAATGGCCGATTTTTTCAGCATAAGTGAGGGACATGAGTACCAACCTAACGCCACAAAAAAAAATCGAAAATCGAATACACGTAGCCCGTGGAAATTCAAAATTCGCGATACTTTTTGAACAGACCTCGTATAACGAACAATCGTTCGTATGACTGATCGCGAATGAGTTTCGTATGTTCCGGCTCTCTATGGGCTATTTACCGAGTTCCTGTCCACTATAACTGCCGCGCCGAAAAGCTCATGTACCGAAGAGCATTGTTCAATTCTACAATCAGGAATAGTATTTCAATGAAAATTCAGGATATATATATATATATATGGATACGTATCGGATGGTTTCTTCCATCGAATATCTCTTTGTTATCAACGGTCATGGAAACTATATTCTCGGTACCTAGTTACCGGATTTTGCGACTCGATGATATCCAAGTAATCTATGCATATGATAACTACGACCGCGATAACGAGTATGACAATTGTTTGGAAAATTCGGATGGGACCCTACCGCTCACCAGATATAATTCACTCTAACGACTATTCTTCCTCATGGAAACGGCTGACTTCCGTTTCGCGCTAATATACGATATCCCGGCTGAACGAGAAAAAAAGGGATTCATTTCCCAATTGGTTTATATTTAAGGATGATTGGCATGTACGGCAAAGTCCAAAAGTGAGGATTCACCGACCCGAACGGCGAGAATCGAGATATGATCCGTGGCGCAAATGGTTATAAACTTGAACGCAGAGAAACAACGGCTTTGAGAAATATATTTTCCAGAGTCTCGATGTTAGGGGAACGAGCGGAGAACATCGCCTACTCTTTTTCCATTGTAATCTATTGTATTATGATTGTGTGTTTTAGATAGTACTATCGTCAAAGTGGTGATATGCATCTCGACGACTTACAGAAAATTAAATTAAACCAATGCACGACTTCGACTATTATCGGGCGGTGAAGTGGTAGAAACGATTTTTCAACGTTTACTTCGGTGTTTTCCCGTGTTTTTTTCTTCTTCTTTCTGTCTCTACCGGCTTTTCTGCTTCGAGGGGGTACTTGATTATATAGATATAGATATAAAATACAGCGACGGAATACCGTAAAGACGGAAGAGCCGTGTGCCACGCATGGGATAGGAGAACGAAGTGCCTCTATCGTTTTTTCCATTTTACGGAAGATAATGGCTTTTTCCTTTCGACACGAAGATCCGTTTTATTTATATTCTCCCGCACGAGGACACACACCGACGCTTCTCGATCGGATTTTTTTTCCCTTTCAGGTTCTCTCTTTCTCTCTCTCTCTCTCTACCCCTTACTTGCTGTACCGTTCTTTATCACTACATTTTCACGTTTCTTTTTTGCAAACCTTATTCTCTGACTCTCAGCGGCTAATACTCCAATCGAGTAAAGGGGTATAAATTTTCCAACTCTTCGGCAGTTTTTCCATCTTTGCTAGACAAAAGTTCTGTTACGATGCGGGAAGGGGGGGGGGGGGAGTTGTCTTATGACCGAGATGCTGAGGGATAGAGCTTGAATTATCCTCAAGTCATTGAACAGATAGACAATAAATTAAAAGACGAAGTAACAAATTATTACAGTTTAATGCCCTTTTATTGAAGTGCATCAAAACATAAATCTCGAAATGGAATATCTTCCTTTGTAGGATTTCTTTACATAGAAGAGGATAATTTTTTTTTTTTTTTTCATGTATCTGAATTACGAGATTTCATTGCGAGTTTAGCACGTGCTGATTTTTATAGAAAGAACGAACATGCAGTGAGGATCATTGTATTTTGAAAAATCCTTACGTTATGCACTATTCGGAGTACTCGGATCTCGATATTGTGGCATATGGGTGACAGATAATAAAAGGAGCAGTAAAAAATTTAATATACCAAATCTCCATATTTCCGGGAGATTGCGGGTATCAATATCGCAGCACGCGCCTTCGCATCGTACGGAACAAGGCAACGGTATAATGGATATGCTGAGATGACATGTGAAAACATTTCCTCATGCCGTCTCAATTGTGTTACTGCATTTGATGCATCGAAGAAAGAACATTTTTTTATCGATGTAGTATGCGCGCAGCTGAGGATCGTATAACCACGAGCGAATATCAATTTCCATAGATGTTGAGAGCTCGTCGGATAAAATTGAATTTTCATATATTGTTTTTCGTCGCGGTGCACTACTCCGGAATTGGCACGGCGGGGAGAAGAGAGATAAGAAGGCCGTGATATAAATCGATCGATTGTCACCGACTGAGTATCTCAAACATCGAAGTATCGGTCGTGAGAGACAGATTGTTCGAATGCGAGTGGCGAGAGGAGGTTCGCCGTCGTTCGTTCGATATCGCTGATTTCTGCGATGGATAGAAAAAAAAACGGTTGATACAACGATTCCTGGATGTTTTCACGAGTAAAACGACCCTTGGCACGGCTAAACGATCGCCAATCCAAATACTCTGCAACAAAGCATTACTGATTAACTTCTGAGATCACCAGAGCTGCACCCTGACCCGCCTACCTATCGCTGTCGTTCCAATATGCACATATATTATATGGTCATTGTATTATGCATTGGGGCGATTTTTTTTTTCGACTATTTTTTTTTTTTCAGTCCCCACCCGAAATTTTGTTGGATATGTCGAAAAAGAAATTCCCTGAAAGTTACAGCCCTTAATGTTAATATTAAGTACTCTCCCAAAGCGTGAGAAGATTTTTCATCTAAAATACACGCAAATCGAATTTTTTTTTTTCAAATTTCTATAACTCAGCCGCATTTTATGCTATCATATTGTTCGTGGTTTCGATTTACTCAGAATAAACCAATCTAAAAAAGTGCCTTTTGCGGCGAAAGTGTAAATTGTACTGGTGAGTTGGTACGGGTCACTGAAGTTGATTTTTACCCAAAATTCTCGTTTTTTTGCTGTTATCTCCGAAACAATTAACTTTACGAAAAAAATGGAAACGAAAAATGTGTTGCAAATTTAATTTCCTATAAAAAAGGTCTTATCGACCCAATTGCTCAGATTAATATTTCTTGAGATATTGAACATTTTTTATTTTTTATTTATTTTATTATTTAATATTTCATATTTTATAAATTTTATACAACTCATAAGTTAAAGTTCAATATCTCGAGAAATATTAATCTAAGCAATTGGGTTGGTAGGACCTTTTTTGTAGGAAATTAAATTCCCAACGATTTTTTCATTTACATTTTTTTCGTAAAGTTAACTGTTTTGGAGATAACAGCAAAAAAACGAGAATTTTGGGTAAAAATCAACTTCAGTGACCCGTACCAACTCACCGGTACAATTTACACTTTCGCCGCAAAAGGCACTTTTTTACATTGTTTTATTCTGAGTATATCGAAACCAAGAACAATATGATAGCATAAAATGCGGCTGACTTATAGAAATTTGAAAGAAAAAAAAAATTCGATTTACGTGTATTTTAGATGGAAAATTTTCTCACGCTTTGGGAAAGTACTTAGAAATAATATTAAAGGCTGTAACTTTCAGGGAATTTCTTTTTCGACAAATCCAACAAAATTCCGGGTGGGGACTGAAAAAAAAAAGTCGAAAAAAAAATCGCCCTATTATGCATGTTATATAAACAGAACAGAGATAGCAGGAAAAAAAAGGAACAGAGAGGCAGAGAGAAAGAGTTGAGAGAGGGAATTGCATGGATGTATGAAGTACAATAAGTAGCGCCAGTAGTGAATGAGGCAAGCTAGGAGCAGGCGACAAACAAGAGGTCGGGAGTAATGAGCGGCCCGACCTCGACATGTAGGCCAAGCGCTGTTAAACATATATACACACATATTCAACACCATGTTGCATATATTCCCTAGACTGGCTGTTAAGACCTCGTAAGTAGCTTTGCCAGTTAAAGTGCGAGCTATAAGCTTGTAATCAAGGAAAAACGGGACTGTAACGTAAATAATAACAGTTCGAGATTCGCAGTCCGATATGGACAATCTTGGATCAGCTATAAAGGGGCACATTTTCAAGATTAACTTCGGAACCTCGTCATTGTTCTGTTTCGTGTATACATACAGGGCGAACAAGAGAACATTGTGGCATTCCGCAATGCACATGCAATACAATTTCCCTGGTGCATAATACCAATTTGCGGAGGGCCATATTGTTCCAGGATAATAAACACGACCGAGATGTCATAAATTCCGTTGAATCTAGTTCTCGCAGGGTCCTACGCGCAAGTGTCACAACTGTCATTGCGACATTTGACAAAGAAACTTTAAGGTAGTAGTCTGGTAACTTAAGCCGATTTTCATGTCTTTTTTGGAGGGCGTTTGTATGTAGGAAAATAAAAATGAATCGTTTGGATATTTAGGATGTTTGTATTTATATATTAAAGATAGAAAAAAAAAATTTTTTGGACTAATTTAATAGTTTATTATTATTATTATTATTGATCGAAGTTGGCACTTCGAAAAAAGCGCGTGGGTGGCCCCGGTGATTTTGGCTCTTGATGTTATCTGAAATACAAAATTCTTAATAATTCTTAATTTATAGACATGTCATTCTGGTCGGAACTACTGAAGTTAAATTTCATGGATAAATAACAAAATGGCGGACTTTGGAAAAAAACGTCCTTTTCCATTTTGTTATTTATCCATGAATCTTAACTTCAGTAGTTCCAACCAGAATGACATGTCTATAGATTAAGAATTATCAATAATTTTTGATTTCAGATAACATCAAGAGCCAAAATCACCGAGGCCACCCACACGCTTTTTTTTCGAGGTGCCAACTTCGATCAATAAAAATAATAATAATAAACTATTGAATTAAAAAAAAAAATTTATTTTGTATCTTTAATATGTAAATAAAAACATCCTAAATATCTAAAACGATTCATTTTTATTTTCCTACAAAAAAACGCCCTCCAAAAAAAAAATTAAAATCGGCTTAAGTTACCAGACTATTACCTTAATCTTTCCATTCAAAGAACACATTTTCCATGAATATATTCTTTAATATTTACGTTTTACTACTTCGCGAGGTCAGCCTTTTCTCCATTAAACTTCTGATCTGACTTCTTGTCTTGACAAATGTGCTTAACGATAAAGCTAAGCTCAGAAGGTGTTGCATATTACACTACAACGTTCAGTATGGTTTTTTCGTTCTTGTAATATGTAGTTGGTGTTGAGTATTGTTTGTAATTTATTAGCTATCCCAAAGAATGGCCGTTGGGGCCTAATCTACCTCTGATGGGCGACGTATCGTGAGCGAGATACGCCACATACTCGGCTATATATACGGTAATACGGGAAGCTTTTGCCTCGACGCTGCAGAATGTAAATCGTTAGGCGAATCGTGCGGCTAATATTATGCGGAAGCAGGCACCCGAGGTATGATAATGACAGTGGCATAGCTCACTGGCGGCGTCTGGGCGCTATCACTGCACCCGGTGGCCTCACCCCTCGCTTCCGCCTACAGGTCCTTTTATAAGCAATGGATGCCTGAAAGGATTAGCATCATCCACAACCGCGAACTAGATAGAGCAAGAGGGAAAGAGAGAGAGAAGGATGGAAGTATAGAGGGAAAAGGTTGAAAATATAAGGGGTGATAGATTGGTGGAATAAAACCTCGATGAGAAGATCTTTCGCTTTTCCGATTCGTATATATACTCTTCCACAGTAGTGATACTCGTAAGGAAAGAGGGAAAAGCTCCGAGAGGTATATGTCGTTCGCCGAAGGATATAACGTGATTCCTTGGGAGTTTCGATTTCCTGGCTTGGTTCCCGTCCAACTCTGGTTTAAGACCCGATTTACTCTCTTCTTTCTGGGAATTATCGTGAATAACGAAGGAGCTTCAAGAATAAGCACTTTGCTGGGGGATTATGGGAGACCATACCATTCAGCTCCGACCAGTGAGAGGCTCAAGAAGGTAGAGTGAGTTGATTTTGTATGGTAAATATTGTTTTATTTGTAGTCTGCTCAGGAATAATGACTCAATGATTCTGCTGTTCAATGATGATTCGGGTCATCGAATTAAACATTTTTCAATTTTTTCAGAGTTTTTCCTGTCTCGGTCGCGCGCCGATCAGTTATCAAATCCAAAAGCGTGTAATGTGACCCATAGAAGAAATTTAAATCGGCATAAAAAAACAGTATGTACATGTGATGCGTATATGCTACAATATACGAGGGGGGACTAAAAAAAAACGGGAATTGCGCTGCGGCGGGGAGGGAGAGTGGGTGAACCCATTGCTCGACCAGGTGTCCGTTGGGGACACGTCTCCTGAGTTAGTGTGCGAAGTTCTGTCGCCGTGAGTGCATCGGTTCGCCCGTGGGAATTTTTGTGGTGAAACAACTTTTTCCATTTCGGCGAAAACGTGATGGCCGATTGTCGAGAGCAACGCGCGGCTATGAAATTTTGTTTCCTGTTCGGGAAATCGGCCGCGGAAACTACTGTAATGCTTAAGACTGCTTATGGAGATGCTGCCCTAAGTAAAACCAGAGTCTACGAATGGTTTTCACGTTTTAAAAATGGAGAAATGTCAATTGAAGACCAACCCCGTTCAGAACCCCCCTCAACGTCAAGAAGTGACGAAAACGTCGACAAAATCAATGCTCTCATTCATGAAGACCGTCGCCGAACCATTGATCAACTCTGTGCGATGTCTGGGATATCATGGACTTCAATTCAGAGGATTTTATCCAAAGATTTGCACATGAGCAGAGTTGCAGCCAAATTTGTCCCTCGCCTTCTCACAGACGAGCAAAGGGAGCGTTGACTTCAGGCATGTTTTGAACTTCAAAATCAGCTCGAAGAGGACCCTGAACTTTTTCCAAACTGATTACTGGTGATGAATCGTGGTGCTATGGATACGACCCCGAAACAAAGCAGCAATCAAGCGTTTTGCCACTGTGGAGGAGGTAAAACAAAAATCGCTGGAAGGCCTAAAGAACATCCCGATAAGTGAATTCAAAAAATGTTTTGAACATTGGAAGGATCGTTTGCAGAGGTGCGTTGTGGTCAAAGGAGAATACTTTGAAGGTGATCGAAATTTGGTGTAAAAATATTAAAAAATAAAGAAATTATGACGAAATTCCCGTTTTTTTTGGGTCCCCCCTCGTATGTCTTGCTAGATTTGCGTTGTGCATTCGGTTTCTAGCTAACTCTAGCTGTTAGGACTAGGTGCATTACGTGCTTTGCTTATCGCATCGAACCAATGATTACCTTCCACAAGTTGTATTATTGTCATGTACATCATGTGTTTCTCCGACGTGACGATTGTACCTAATATATTAGAGTAGTGGCGTTTCGGCATACGTCTCCCGTCTGTACCTACCAAAACTTCATTCGTTATTCTCGTTCTGCGTCATCCAGCGAGCATCTCTATGCCTGCTACTTCGCGCGGTATGATTATTAATACCGCAGATTGGAATGTTCTCAAACTTGAATTCCTCTCTTGGTTACTCGACATCACGGATACTAGTTGTTAAATTACTTCGTATTGCTACTAACGTATGTATACGAACAAGAATATATAATTTACGTCCGTGTGTGTAACACTACAGTCAAACTGCACCTATTCGTTCAAGTATCAACTACCAGGGGGTTTTACTTATTCAACTAGAACAGCAGGAGAAACCCCCTCATTGGGTTCCCTGAGGTAGTTCAAGTTCTACAAGGGTGGGCAACTTGGAAATTGACGCGAGAGTGGTAATGAGATGAAACTATTTCCGGTTTAATAAGTGGTTTCACGCCGGTGGCCGATTCGTAAAATGACGCGGGGTTCGAATAGGTGGGGGTCCGACTGTATATCCTTGCATGAGGAGGTTATGTACCGACTAGCAAATGGAGTTTCAACGTTCTTAAGGATATATAAATATTTGAGACGCCGCAAGGGAGAAATGCACATGTGCTCGTTACTTGGTTGGCTTGTAGGATCAAACCCCACTGTAGGATATTGTAGTTGTGTCCTAGAGTTTGCCGCTATTGCACGATATAACGCGCTACTACTTGCCGTTGGCCAGGTCCCTGGCAATCCCTTGCCATCAGAGACCCGCCGCACTCGCTATTGTCTAATGAATTTTTTAACTACGGGTACGGTGGTGGTGTGACCGATGAATTTTTCAGTGAACTCCTTGTCTACCCCACTTCCTCACTATCCTGTCTGGTTGTTCTTTCGTACTTACTTACCGCGTATGCCATGAGCGTGATAGGGCATTTCCTGATGCATAGATTATTGGCCAATGTCTGGCCACACAACGCGCAATTGAAGAACTTATTTGTAACGACAACAAAAATCGATCGACAGGTCCAATCTATCGGGACGGTTCTGAACAAGGGACTGTACTCTTCGACACGTAGATCTTCTGGACAAAATATACCGATTTTGAATCCTCCCTCGTGTCCGTCATACATCCTGCCTCGATAACGATGTACGATGTACAGTGAGTCAAAAAAGTATTCATACACTTTGTTTTTTTGCGATAACTTTATGGACATAAGCGATACGCAAAGAAAGCCAATTTTATTTAATAGTACATCAGGTACAGAGATAATAGATAGATAGACAGATAGATAGACAGAATAATAGAAGAATTATGCAAAAAAAAACGAAAATTTTCGCGCCAAAAAAGTATTCGTACACTTACTATTGAGCTGCTAAACCTCGATATTCACTCATGGACGGTCTGACCTCTGCGTACAATGTAAACAAGCCTTCGTTTACAAAATGGTCTTGACCTATTCCGTGCGATAGTAGATCTTCAAGCTCTGAACAGACACGATGGCAAAGAAAAGCGAAATATCAATAGCCATGCGAGATAGAGTGATTTTCCTTCGGAAATGCGGTGAAAGTTATCGAAAAATTAGTAAAGAACTAAATCTAAGTTTCGCAACAGTGCAATATATAATAAAAAAATACGAAAGAACAAACAGCACAGAAAATAAGCCACGAACCGGTCGACCGAGAATACTAACGGTACGAGAGCGTCGGAGAGGCTACAAAAAAACCGTTCACAAGTGCTCGCAGTTTAGCGAATGATGTCGCGTCAACATCGGGGAAAAGAGCGTGTGTCCCCCGACTATCCGAAACGTTTTGCATTCTGCCCGAATATACGGCAGAACTGCCCGCAAAAAACCATTAATTAATAATATAAATCGAGAAAAACGTTTAGGTTTCGCAAAAACATACGTAAAAAAATCTATAGAATTTTGGAAACGTGTCGTATTCTCGGATGAATCGAAGTTTAACATCATCGGGTCCGATGGAAAAAAATTCGTCTGGCAAAAACCAAATACCGAGCTCCAGCAGAAAAATTTAATACCGACTGTAAAGCACGGCGGAGGAAGCGTCATGGTTTGGGGCTGTATGGGATATTATGGCGTTGGTAATCTGGCTTTTATAGATGGTACAACGAATGCCCAGAAGTATATCGACGAGTTGCGCAGCAATTTGAAAGCGAGTGTAGATAAAATGGGCCTGGATGGAAATTTCTACTTCCATCAAGATAACGACCCGAAACATACTGCCATGAAAACGAGGGAATGGTTACTCTATAATGTCCGCAAACAATTGATTACACCACCACAGTCTCCGGTCATCAATCCTATTGAAAATTTATGGCACTTAGTGGACGCAGAAATTATAAAAAGAATAATAACAAACAAATCCGATCTCCACAGAGTACTTTTAGAAGAATGGACGAAAATAGCAAAAGAAAGTACGCAAAAGCTAGTAGAATCCATGCCTAAGAGACTCGAGGCGATAATTGAGGCAAAAGGGATGCACACCAAATATTAGTTATTATTAACAACTATGATGATGTAGGTTTTCACTATAATCGTAAGTGTATGAATACTTTTTTTGCCCAAAAATTTTCGTTTTTTTGGCATAATTCTTCTATTACACCTGGGAAAAAATTCTCCATTTGCAGTTTATCTCTGCACCTGATGTACTATTAAATAAAACTGTCTTTCTTTGCGTATCGCTTATGCC
This sequence comes from Oxytorus armatus, assembly GCA_958009045.1. Classification (NCBI taxonomy): domain Eukaryota; kingdom Metazoa; phylum Arthropoda; class Insecta; order Hymenoptera; family Ichneumonidae; genus Oxytorus; species Oxytorus armatus. The sequence continues at coordinate 19,355,427 of OY253749.1, read as the reverse complement.
TATAAAGTTATGGCAAAAAAACAAGGTGAACGAATACTTTTTTGACCTACTGTAGTTAAAGTTCTAAAAGTACGTATAGATCGAGCAATGATTAAACTGGCCCGGCGGTTTGTGAATATTGATGTAGGATTTATAAGAAAAGATAAAATAAAATAAACTCGCCAAAATAGGAATGTTCGACTCTGAACCACTTTTATCCACATTCATTAAATGATTTCCAATCCAACCGGCGAAGCGCTACGAAGAAGTATTTATCGAGGCATTCGTAATGATATTTGGTGAAAAAAAAAAAAAATCCCGCAGTTAGTGGCTTTGCAAATATAGGGAATTGAACTGATATCACTCTAGCGTAATTCAACGAGAGCGTTTCGTGATACAGTGAGGTATTCAGAGTTTGCGAGGCAAATTGAAAAACGGATATTCAGCTGAACTTTATGCCACGGGGAATGAAAAACAATTTCAATGTTTGTTGGGGCAATTACACTTGAGCTTTAGAATCGCATCCCGGTATTCACCGCCTTTATACATTCACTACAAAGCCAATGTTCCCCATTGGTCTAACGTAATGGATTTATTCTACGCCACATGCGACTATGAACAGGTCGATTTATCGTTATTGTGGCTGGTTCGTATTTGATCCCTCCTTTTTGCACCCCTTTCATCCAATTCGAATTAAACGATATCGTTACTGTAGAGGAACGTTTCACGTTTTGTGAAGCGTCTTCTATTAACTACAGGATATCGTCATCGAGATACGCACAAGCGTCTCAGCGTCAAATTGTTAAAAGGAAAGCTCTAAGGAACGCTTTTACACTTTTGCCTACTCTTGTACGTGCAAGTCTGTGAAACAGATTTTTCAAATATATGCATATCTTGGACACGTGCATACACTCGACATTGTACTCGAAGTGAAATTTTGGTGAAACTTTCGATGAACATATTCGAGATACGAGCACAAATGCTCAACAGTGCCAGTGGAGTTTCCGTAATCGAGTTTTCATTGTGCGCATATATTTCAAAGTTACGTGGCCGTTGTACGTGATACAATTCTCATTGCGAGCATGAGAGATGTACATACATAAATTCATATCCCACTGATACAGCAGTGTATATTTATCAAGTTGTTATTATCAATATAGGTATCCCGTTGATTGGCATATATTCATGTAACCCTTTGTGACAGCATGACGGGGGGGCGGTGTCGTTACGAAGAGCTCGTCTACCGTTACATTATTTCATTATTTCTCTTCTGCTATATTATATGTATATATATATTATATAATAATATCTGCCGTATAATACACGTAACCATGGATAGAGCGTGAAGCGAGAGAGCCATCTCCCCTTTCGCGGCTTGGTCGGTCGGTACAACGAATGTGAGTCGGTGTTGTATTATATCCTGCCGGTGATGGTCGCTTCCGCATCGATAATTTGAAGAATTATTATAACCACTGACGAATAACGCTGCAACAGCGCGACAAAACGAGGGTGGGTAGGCGCGCGGTGAACGGCTATAAATTACGTGTTTCACGTGGCGCGAAAGGGAACGTCGAAACGAACAGGAATCCAAAATTTCATTGCCCTTCCTCTGTATATACTAGCAGATTGTTGCAGCTCGGTCGCTTCGGACTATGGAATTTTTACAGATAATGTTCACTCTGTATTGTACTACTAATAATAGTAGATCATCCACGGGAATTATGTAGATAAATTTATTCATAACGAGATCGCGCATGAAATTGTGTAAACCGCAATGACAACAATTTTCAATATAAATTTTTTCATTCGCGACGGAAAATGATCGTCGCGCACTCTTCATTGATTTTTCGATCACACTTTCCTAAAAAAAAAAGAATGAATCCCGTGTACCTAGGTATTTTAACATTGTTACTGTTTGCCTGGGCCGATCGTTCATCATCTCCCTCCCCCGCCCCGGTCGATATACACAAGATTTATATCGAGGCGAATGGCGAAACGAACGTCAGAGCAATTCGTCATCGAGATTCCTTTCAAAGACCAGAATTTGTAATACCGTTGTGGTATTATTCTCGTGAGCCACGAAATACTCAAACGTCTCGTGTGTCTACTCGTGACACACGATATATTCGAGAGGTAACAAGCGATTTCATGACGAACCGGCGTTGAGCGAGATTCCGTTGGTTCTGTGTCACGATGATATTTCGCCAAAGTATCGAATTGGCACGGTCATAAACGAACGACTCGTCGATCATTTCGTTCGAGGCATTTTAGAATGAAGTATTTGGTCGTGACATCGAGTATCTCGATCTAGCTTCGCGATCTCTCTTCGTAAAGTACCCTCCTAGACGTTCCGTGAATGGCACGCGTCACGGAATTTCACTTTGAGATCGTATACACACGCATCAAACTCTTTCATGTTTCACGCTTACGTATCGATTATCGCAGCATATCGTCGAAGTTTCGAATTTAGATTATCGATCGAATTAAGGTAGGAGTCTGGTAACTTAAGCCGATTTTCATGTCTTTTTAGGAGGGCGTTTTTTTATAGGAAAATAAAAATGAATCGTTTTGGATATTTAGGATGTTTTTATTTACATATTAAGGATACAGAGAAAAAATTTTTTGAAAAAATTTAATAGTCTATTATTGTTATAGTTATTGATCGAAGTTGGCACCTCGAAGTTGGCAGCCCGGGTCCTAACTATTTTTCTACCGAACCGATTGCTTTCAAATTTTAACAGGCTACTCTACACACTTATACGAGGGGGGACCCAAAAAAAACGGGAATTTCGTCATAATTTCTTTATTTTTTAATATTTTTACACCAAATTTTGATCACCTTCAAAGTATTCTCCTTTGACCACAACGCACCTCTGCAAACGATCCTTCCAATGTTCAAAACATTTTTTAAATTCACTTATCGGGATGTTCTTTAGGCCTTCCAGCGATTTTTGTTTTACCTCCTCCACAGTCGCAAAACGCTTGATTGCTGCTTTGTTTCGGGGTCGTATCCATAGCACCACGATTCATCACCGGTAATCACCTTGGAAAAAAGTTCAGGGTCCTCTTCGAGCTGATTTTGAAGTTCAAAACATGCCTGAAGTCGACGGGACAAATTTGGCTGCAACTCTGCTCGTGTGCAAATCTTTGGATGAAATCCTCTGAATTGAACTCTATGATATCCCAGACATCTGTCAGAGTTGATCAATGGTTCGGCGACGGTCTTCATGAATGAGCGCATTGATTTTGTTGACGTTTTCGTCACTTCTTGACGTTGAGGGGCGTCCTGAACGGGGTTGGTCTTCAATTGACATTTCTCCATTTTTAAAACGTGAAATCCACTCGTAGACTCTGATATTACTTAGGGCAGCATCTCCATAAGCAGTCTTAAGCATTACAGTAGCTCTGCGGCTGATTTCCCCAACAGGAAACAAAATTTCACAGCCGCGCGTTGCTCTCGACAATCGGCCATCACGTTTTCGCCGAAATGGAAAAAGTTGTTTCACTACAAAAATTCCCACGGGCGAACCGATGCACTCACGGCGACAGAACTTCGCACACTAACTCAGGAGACGTGTCCCCAACGGACACCTGGTCGAGCAATGGGTTCCCCCATTTTCCCTCCCCGCCGCAGCGCAATTCCCGTTTTTTTGGGTCCCCCTCGCTAATGTCCTTTTATTTTAGCAAAGAAAGGGTTGTAAAATAAAAAGTTAGGGGTGAAAAAATTTCTCGGTGGTTCCGACGAGAACTATAAGTGTGTAGAGTAGCCCGTTAAAATTTGAAAGCAATCGGTTCGGTAGAAAAAAAGTTAGGACCCGGGCTACCAACTTCGAGGTGCCAACTTCGATCAATAATAATAATAATAATAAACTATTAAATTTTTTCAAAAAAATTTTTTTTGCATCTTTAATATGTAAATAAAAACATCCTAAATATCCAAAACGATTCATTTTTATTTTCCTACAAAAAAACGCCCTCCAAAAAAGACATGAAAATCGGCTTAAGTTACCAGACTACTACCTTAATTCGTGCAACGTACGTACGAGAAAAGAAATACCGAGTGGTTGACGACGGCCGTTTTCTCGTGTACATTCGTTGCACGTTTCTCCTTGGTGAACGTTTTTTTTTTTACACAGATACACGTCTGTGTAGTACGTGTTATACATGAGTGACTCTGCAAAAAGAATTTTTCGCGTGTGCCGTTGCGTCTTCTCAGCTTGCCCTCGTAAATATATGGTCTACTGGATAAATCGAACTGGCTGGAATGCTCGTCGAAAGAGAGAAGCTCGGGGTTAGTGTATACCGATGCATTTGCTTTCTGTCCTCGGGCCAGTGATATGGAGAAGATGGAAAACGAACGACGAATCCTCGCTCGGTTTCAAGCATGATCTTCATCCCGTACGAGTGTCACTTGAGCGCAGAGCCACGTGGGAAATTTAACGATATTGAAAATCCACCTGGTCGGAAATCGAGCACGACTGCGACAGCATTGACGTATGGTATATTTAACTGCAATCTTGACTCTGTAACGGTGCCATGTTCTTCTACAAACGTGCGATAGTCTCTCCTGAAATACTCTATATCTTCGCGAGTACAGAAAAAAAAAGAAGTTTACACCGGTCTGCAGGTAAAAGCATTGTTGAGTCGTTGTTATTTTTTTTCTTCCGCTTGTTTTCCTTCGTACGTATCCCTAGACACGCTGTAATGTGGATATTCGGTAACTTCGCACACGCCGATTTAGCGGTGAGAGATTCTTCGAAATTTTTCGTCAGTAGCCCGTTACACACGTTCGCCATGTACCACATCCTCGTGTAAAAGAGATTTATCGTAGTTGGCACGGCTGAGAATATAGAGCGCGCCCACGATCCTTTCGTGAAACAGCCGACACTACTAAAAATGCCTACAGCGTACAAAACAGATTTATCGCGCGTGTCCACATTCTATTTCATATACTGCTGCTGTGGTGTCATGTGTGAAAATCTTGCGAAAAGTGGTGGAACATTAAAAAGATCAGCAATCTGAATGTTCGCCCACTGCGAGACTCGGGTACAACGTCAAATAAATTTTAGAAGTTACTTGTAATTTTACTGCTCGTGTTAACGGTTTATCGAAATTGTCAGATCAAAAATCATTCAAAGGGCAACTGTTTTGTAATCTAAGAGTGAAAAAAGCAAGAATTTATGATTTTCGCCCGAATGAATATCTAGTTCTTGTCGATTATTAGTACTCTATTAATTCGTGAGCCGTTGCTCGAATGTTAAACTTGCATGAAAATTGCGCCCAATTTGACGCCGAGTAAAGGTTCCATATTCCGCGTGCTACCCTATATTTAATGAGCGAAGCCAAATGAACCGGATAAATTCCATGCTAGAGAGAGAGAGAGAGAGAGAAAGATAGCGAGTCAAATAAAGGATGTAGAAACGAAAGCCGGAGAAAGACGATGAAAAAAAAGTGAGAAAAAAAGCTCGAAATCACGGGGAACAATTGCCTCGGCATTCGAATGAACCCACAAAACAATGGAACGGGTAATTGTCTACCCAACGGAGAAAGAAGAGCGTGAGATGGGAATAAATTCATAATAAGTGGAAGCAGCGAGATTTGAACTAACCGAGTGACCTCATAAATATTTAAAAAAAATACAATTACCTTCAACCCATTCTAAACATACCCGAGAATGTTCGATATGACTGATTCAACACATTTATCGATTTACAATTGAAATTCGCCGTTAGATCGCAATTCGGGGTAGTATTTTCATTTAAAAATGACGATCGGATGATGGAAAAGATCATTTTAAAAAAGGAATTTAAAAAAATCGAACGCGAATCGCAAATGCGATTAGATCAATAAAATTCGAACGTTACCATCGGAGAATCGATTTATAGGTCTGTTTATAGGTATTGGCAGTTATACACATATTCTATACTATGTAGAGTCGGATAACATAAATCGCAAGTTGTAGGACGTCAAGATAAATGGAAAGTGGGGAGGGGTACGACAGACCGCCAATGGAAGCGTCACAGATATGGGTTTCCTCGACGTTTTGAATCAAAAGTAAACGAATAGTCATAGCCAGAAGGCTACGGGCTATCAGAAACCTAGCGGAGCGAGAGGGGTGGCAACATATCCAACTGGCACATCCGTAAGGACCGCGGCATTTTCGATTATACGTCGAGTAGTCGTGGCTCACTAGCGCGGAATTTCGAGTCTGCCAACTTAGATTGCCGACGGACTCTTGAGACAAAAGTTACTCCCACTACGAGCGCGTCCCTTCCCGTGAAATTCAGTTTGTTGAAGGATGCAAGAAGTTCATACGTATATACCGTGAAGAACGTCTGACAATAGAGAAGTTGTACGTAATGAGTAGGTAGCATTAAAATGAGAAGAATAATAAGGGGTGAGCAAAAAAAACCGGTGAGCTGACAGCAGAATGAACATGCGCAAACCAAAGGTGGTCTCATTCTAATGAGAAAGGGCGAATTTCGGTTATATATATTTTTTTTTCTATACACTCCTCCATTAATGGGAATTCCGATTCAATTTCATTTTACTCGAGGGTGCCTCGTTAGCCGACTCTTTTGTTTCGCAAATTAGATTCGTCCGGGCGTACATATTATTATCGAGGCTGAAAGAGTTCCGAGACGCGACAACGTTTGAAAACTTGCTCATTTTGCGAACACGAACTGCAATAAGCGTTGAAATTCTCTGAAAACAATGAAACGATGGTAAGAGAAAGTCTGAAGCGCAAGTGTGCATTGTATTCGGAAAATGTCTTTAATAATTGTACCAGAAGAAAGTCTAGAAGTCCAGGAGACGAAAATCCATCAATATCTCGTTTACTCAATTTTCCTCATTTTTTTGTTGGACATAGGAAAATGAAGTTTTACATATTATTATGCAATTGCGTCAGGTAAAACGAAATATCATTTGGCAGTAAATACAAATTTTCATTTGATTAAGGGGGGAAATACGGTTAGACGATTCAAAAAAACAATTTTGTTTTAATTTCATAAATTTTTAGTAAAACTATTGAAGAATATGTTCCCAAAATTTTAAATGAAAATTTCGACTCGTTCTATTGTTATAAGCCATTAAAGTGAGTACTTTTTTAAAAATTGCGTACACGCTAGTTTGAACAGTTTTCAACCAATCGTTTTGAAAATTGGCAGTTACTTTCTTCATAGTATTGAGCTCTATATGAACCTAAAATCGGAATATTATCATTATTTAAAATCATTTTTTTTTTGCAAATAAAGTTGTAAAAAATAGCAAAAAATCATGCTTTTTTGTGTTGACCCCTGTAAAAAATTCAATTTTCTATTTTTTTGATAGCATTTAAGTTCATATAGAAGAGAGACATATAATAAAAGTAAATTCCTACCTCGTTTGATTTCAGATGAAAATTGCGGCTTCCAAAATGTACGCAAAATGCTGAGTCTGATTGTGACCTGCAATATGGGGTCGCTAATATCTTCGGTGTTTTTCAAGGAAATTCTTCAAAAATTTTATAGTATTTACTTAAATATATGTATAAAATATTCTCAAAGTTTCAATAAATTATATTCATTTTTTATACTATAAAAAAATTCATTCAACCCTATTTCCCCCCTTAAATTACAATTTTGTGGATAATAACTATACACTTATGTCGTCATATTAAAAATAAATTGTTATTGAAAAAAAAATCTTTCTTTAGTGCACCGCGTCGTGAAGTCTAGTTTCCGTTCACACTGCCTCATGTCAGTACATACTTCGTACGTTTAATCACGAGAATTTGCATATAATGTGGCAGAATATATACGATCTACATTGTGCATATTATGATAAATTGGACTTACGTGTTTTGCAAGCACCACTAAAAGTCAAGGAGGAGACTTACCCGCGAGTTCGACGGGATATAAAATACATATGTATGTACGTATGCGAATGGGAGAACGCCATGCAGAGCCACTTGGAAAGGATGGTATGGAAAATAATTTAATTCTACCACGTATAACTTTAATTTTCTCTCCACCATTCAACCCCACATAATTTCCGCAGGATTGTATATAAGAACAATTTCAGTTACGATCTTTAGACAGTTTTGCTCATGGGCGCGAGTTCGGAGCAAAACTAAGTGTCACGTTGCACAAACGCATTTCCAATTACCTTAATTGCCAGACGCGAGAGACTGCTTTTGCCAGTCGTCGTACGAGAAAGATTATATTATCAGCGACACCGATCGACCGAAATTTCGTTTATGCGAGTTCCATTGACTTTATATGATCTTATTGTTAGTTGAAAAAAAGAAAATAATAATACCATTAAAGAGTGAGTGCTTTAACGCGGTAGTCTGGTCTAGAAATTTGAAAAAATCGATTTTTTTTTTCATTTTCTTATTCCTTAGACCTTTCTTCATACGCTCCTGAACACCGTTTATTGATATTTTTAAAATTAGCCGAGAAATAAAAATAAAAAAACAGTGCTCAGAATACTCATACAGATTGAGAATATATATATATTTTTTTTTTTCAGATGCATACAACATCGTCCAGAGTGGGCGCCGATTGAGGCGGCTTTCGGCGCACCATGTTGCAACCAGGCAAGAAATACATGAAAATATTTTAAATAATTTTTTTTTTTATGTACAAGTATTCTCTAAGGATCAATAAATGCAGGTGTAAATTTTTATCAAGACAACTTCAACGGTTTAAAAATTATTGCACATTAGAAATGACGTCAAAAATCTCGCTCTAGACCAGACTACCGCCTTAAAATGAAATTACAATACACTATCGCATTAAACGAAACATTCATGAAATACAAAATCTGGAGGTACCAAACGGGATAATGTTATTGAATAGAAAATTGATTGAAAAGTGTACGCGAAATCGATCCACGCTCCTTTGCGACCAACGTTGCGGACTCTATCATCTTTTCAAGTACATTTTTACAGTGGCTCATAGTATCATAGCTCATAGAGTAACTTCGCTTTTATAAACAAAGTGGAATTAATCTCGACTAAACGCCGTACTGGTTTCTTGGCACTTTGTAACTTTAGAAGATTTAGGACTTTATAACTTTAGAAGGAGAAGGTAGAGTTTAATGGAACAGAAACTTCTGAAATGTATATTTTATATTCCGTACTTATACGCGAAACGCCTTGAAAGATTTTTTTTCCTTCGAATTTTCATCTGTACCGTTTTTTGTAGGATTAATATTAAAAATCTGCATTTTTAACGCACGTTCTTACGACGCGTTGATTTGCTGGTCGTTATAAAACTCCTGAAGAAAAAACGTAACGAAAACAATCGAAAAATACTATAATGTAGAAGGTCTGTTAAAAGGAAAATCCCCAACAAAAATCAGATTGTTTCGTTACCTCGTTTAATATCGCTCTACACTTTTTACGATCGAAAGAAAATTTGATAAGAACCATGCGTGGCTAAGCTGCGCCACCTGCCTCGTCGGTCGTGTATCACCCCCTGTCGCACCCCAGCTTACCTAGTGAACGCCATTAAGGGAAGGTCATAACCTCAAAAAATGTGTAACTAATTTTTCTCGACGACGACTACCAAGAACGATAATTGAAAAAAAATCCATAAGAGTGTCTGCATAATTAGCAGACGCAGACGACCACATAATTTTTTCTCCATTCGATCAAACCCTTTCCGAGGAAAATATGTTAGAAATTCTTCATCTACCCCTCTCGCGCTCATTAGTGCGAGGAGTCGGAAGGAAGGGCTCACCCCTTTCCTTAACTTAATCTTGAACTTAATCCTGCTGTAATGGTCAATTATCAAGATTACCAGAACGTTCGGAGTTTTTACTCATCACACTAAAACCCTCGTCCTTTTATCTTCTTTATATCTCCGGCATTGCTTTCTCACTTTATGTACTTTTGCGGCTGGTTCTGAAAAAGCCACGGAAACTTCCTTTTCCGGATCGTACAGGTTGACCATGTGGCCGTGCGGGATAAGAGAAAACCAGGGAGTATTAGTGCACAGACGCATTCTTCCGGTATACATAAGCCATAAACTGCGGGAAAAGTATTTCTGAGGAGAAATGTCGGGGTAGACCGAAGCTAGTTTCGTCGCATTATATGTATGTATGTATCGTACCAGATACAAGATATGGACTGCTCGTAAACGAAATGCCCTAACTAACAAACTTCAATAGGTAAATTGATGTGATTTCCGCCTTTCTTGTTGGCTAGCACCCGGTATACGTGTACGCATTTATAGAACACATATATGATTGATATGTGTATGAATTCCATACCGAAGCTTCCCACCCACATATAATAAAGGCATCCGGCATATATATATTATAAAATGTATAAAAGTGGAAACTGTAAATCCTTTGCATACGGCTTCGCCTGGCTTTGCCTACACCCTGCTACTTTGCGTATCATGACTGTGCGCCGCACAGTGAATGTTTTTCAAAGTTGAGTTTCTCGCGAGCGCATTCGAATAGGGCGGCAGTAGATGTACTCGTATAAGTATTCTATAGTCTCAAACTAAGATATATAAATATATACCTACTACGTGTAGCATAGTATATCCATATACTCTCGTTGGCAACGGCATCGTTGTGCGAGCACGCGAAAGCGGATCAGTACATGGACTCCGTTTTCCATTTCTACCCAACCGTTAAAGCTTATAAAGGCACCCCTTGGACTTGTAATTTCGATCCTTTTACATCCTAAAAAGCACGTACACCCTTTCCCAGAGCAGTGAGAATCAGTGATATTCTGAAAGGAGCGAAACAGACAGAGAGAGAGAGAGAGTGAGAGTAAAAGAGATCATGGAGGATATAAAGCAAGATCTTCCTGCGTGTATCTGTGTTTCTACCAGCTAGAAACGTATGCCTGCTGTGAAACCGCAGTAAACCGGAAGCCGGAAGAGAGTTGGATCGTCGTCGTCGCCCGAGAGAGAGAGATCGTACGAAAAAGGGCATTCACCGAGTTGCGTTTGGTCTCTGACTTCGCCGCTGCTATAATATAGCTTCAACCATAGCAGCCGTTTTGTCCGCTTGTAAAACCGTGGCTAGTCATCGGCTTGTTTGGCATCTTTTTTCTCCTGAGTCGACAAATATGATCTGTTTTCAATCTTTTCGCTCTTGCAAGGTCTACTGCCGATTTGTACATATCTTTTTCTGTCATAGGAAATATTTTCGTTAAACAATAATCCTATTTTATTATTATTAATCCATAATGTATCATATTTTTGATCTTATCATCGCATCGCCTGTATGACATTTCTCATCCGAAAAGGCACTTACACATCAATAGTAGATCTAGTTTCCGTTTCCCTATGTATACTGTAAGCTCGATCAATCTGTATATAAAAGTGGCCAATAACTCATCAGATGCCTGACGATTGTATCGCTCATTCCATCGTTCTTCGTCCTTTCATAGCCTCCGTTTGGCCTCTTTGCTCTACCGAGAGAAAATCTCTACCGTTACCTCCTTCATCCGTGTCTCTCTGTAGTCTGCCTCCCTTTTCCCACTATATATAATACGAGCTAACCCCATTGTCTCATTCCAACGTTTATTTCAACGCGCCCGGAACGAATCCCAACCGGAATTCCTGAGAGAAATTTAGCTCTCCGCGTTAATTCATTAACTTCGGAAGTTTCGTTGCGATGCGTGACCGCGTTTTACGATGGGAGTCGCGGTTTCATCTCCACGATGCCCTGATTTTTGTTCTTACGTTTTACGTTCTTTTCGTTTTACAGAATGCAAGCCGATCGATAGAATAATTCATTATATTATTATTGTTATCCGATGTGTCAGTCGCGGAGATGAAATCCGTGTATATCTTAAATGTACCCCATCGCGCAACGGAAATATTCGGGATTTAGCTCGTGCAACGTCGCGCTCCGTGTGTTTATCTGCCTCGATTGTGCCGGATGTTCTTCGATTTAAATTGAGTTTAATCTCATATCCCGAGGCTATGAACAAAGTACCGCTTCGAGTGTGATAACAACGTGAAAAGCCCTGTTCACGGGTACTTTATGGAAATCTGATTTCCGTGTTGCTGCTGGAGTTCGTGGCAAAGTGCCCGGATTTCACTGGGTCTCTATTCAAGTGTTATGTGTACAGTCAAACTTCTATTAAGTGAACTTACGTCATCAAAAAACATGGCTTGCACAAAGTTAAATTGTCCATTTCGTGGTTTCCTCCGCCAAGCGGCATTCTAACTTGCGCCGAACGTCACTTTCCTCAAACAACATACCCTCGTTCCGTACGAAAATTCTTTAGGACATTCGAGAACTTCGAAATCATTGAAATTATATTTGTTGAACATTTTCTGCGGGAACGATGAAAACAAAGTACTTTTTATGAGGAAGCAAATGTATTCGATTGCACTAAACGCACAGATCGTGTCAGTTGTCGAGGGATTAAAGCTTGACGAATAAACTTTTTGTATCACCTCAAATGAGATTTGAGAATGGCGGATAAATTGAAATTTTAGGGCACGATGGCTGATCCGAAATTGGTGGAATCAGCTATATATACATATCAAATGATACGATTCCGTGGATGAATCAAGAATGGATCAAATAAACTGGATGTTGGCCATTAATCATTCGTAATCGTTGAGTACGTCGTGTACGTCGGGTACGTTCTCTCAGACAACATTTTTATCGGGTATGTGGAAACGGTTTCGTCGTCTCGTTGGAAAATTCTGTCGCGAGATAATTTACCTAATATCCTGCTATATTGCAAGTCCTCGCTGGTGCGGAGGAATGCTCATGGCGTATAATTGCTTTTTGCCGTGAGACGCTGATTAATGGAGCTCTTTATATACAAGTGCCCTGTTTCCTGGTGGGTTTCCGGGAGAATTAAATGAAATAACGAGGGCACATAGTAACGCCGTGACTGTAGCTATAGCTTTATTAATTCGGTGCTAAGGACAAAAAAAATATACGTGTTACATCGTGTCAATTCAAATGTCACCAAGAATTTTTCCTTGTGATAGTACAACCTCTGAAAAGCCTTCGAAAAAAAAGAGTTTAGTCGTCATTAAACATCCATCGTTAGCCGATGAATTTTTAAACGCATCTAAAACAAGTCCCACTCAATTTTTACGAACTAAGATAATAGTAGGAAATTTAGATTTATAAATGCCATCTCATCAATTGTTCGATCGGATATTGGTTTTGTTTCATTCACGTAGCTATACAAATTAACAATTTAAATGTATTAAAAAACCAACGGCGCGAATAGCATATTCGAGAGAACACAGTGAGTGTGAGAAAGAGAAAGAGCTACGGGGCGGATCTATGTCCCAGGGTAAGAACAGAATTCCCCGGAACCAAGACGACTCTGGGATACGGATCGTTGTCACGGGCTGAAGATCTTTGTCGAGAAAAAAAATCGATCGTAATGTACAGCGGAAGGAACGGCAAGAGCAAGTGCGACAGAAAAAGAGAAAGACTGGTGGTGAATCCAAGTGAAAATTGTCATACTATAAGGCGACGAAGTTTCTCGTATTTATGTTATACTTTACAGGAAAGGTGTACACCGAAAATGTTAACAGTAATTACTTCTCGATATACCTTTGATCCTTTCATTGCGACCAATATATATTAGCTGCATTAGGAATTTCGTCATTAAGTTAAATGCTTTTTCCAAATCCTTCGGATTCTCGTTTTCATTCTATACATTCAATAATTTTCGGATCTCTGGTTGGAGTCGGATCATTATACGCGAAGAGGTTACGTGCAAGAGACCGTCATTTGAGTTTGCCATTCAATTCATCGTGTCCGCGATTTCTGTCCTTCTTCGATTCTTCAACCACGACCTCACAACGTACTCTTCTTATTTTTCAGGGAACGACTTCGTTACGTATACGGGACCTTTCCTATCAAGCAAGTGTGATATATGTATATGTGGAAGCGATCGAGAATCATGATTGCACTAGCGTCGGTTCTTTCATTGCTTCGTAGTACGTGGCAGCACTCGATGGTCCTCGTAACGTTAAACGAGAGGTCTCGTAGTTATCGCGTCGTTCACAACTACCAGGACGAAGACTATAGTATACGATCATGACGGCGATGGATAAAGAGAGAAAGAAAAAGGATGGTCGGGAAAAACTACGAGGAAAACGAGACTAAAGAGATGACGATGTGAAAGGATAACGGATGTATATATACATACACGTAGAACATTTTTTTTCCCTCAATGTCCCGTTATAACGAACGCATGACATGCATGTACTTTTTCCTTATTCCACTAGTTTTATATCCCATCTATTTGTTTTCCCGCACCTTATTTTCACTCTTCTAACTCGAACGTAACAATGTTTATTTCATGTAATCGGACAGAGTGCGGCAAGAGTCGCGAACGTTTTGTGCCGTGAACTTTGTCACTTGCTCCAGTAAACGACGAAATCAAAGTAATGTTGGTCATCCTATAGATCTACATCAAATAAAGTGCATGTGTCCCTCCAAACTCATACAAATTCGAACAGGTACATTTGCGCACTCACATAACACCCCCTTCGTGGCCACCAGCAGAGTCAATTCCAAGCCTAGCACTGCATTGGTGATAAATCGCAAAACCTGAGCATTTAGTTTGCTTGTAGAGCTTGTCAAAAGAGATATTTATAGGAAAGAATGGAGAGAAAGAGAGAGAGAGAGAGAAAGAATGTTGCGGATCATTGATCCGCAACTCTCGGATAATTGGTGGGTTATCTAACGGCGTAGGAGACGACCAAGCGGGTGTGATATTGATGTCCACAGTTACATGGGACCACTTGTTCGTGAATAGAGGTCGAGGAGAATGGATGCCTGCTAGAAGCATTCATAGCCTCGAGTTTCATCTTCCTCTGTTTATCGAAGATTACAAAGCCTCTATAAAGCGTTAATTGCATAACTATGTAGGGGCATTTGTTTGTAGCATCATTGGTGACGACCATCTGAACAGTAGTGGTGTACAAGTAGCGACGATATAACGAGGACTACGTAGCGGAGTATAAGAGAGTTCGTAACGATCGTAGAAGTGTAGTGGTTGCATTATTGTTTGGCCGCACAGGAGCAATATAGCGATGCTGTTATAATAGGCAGAGGAAGGATGCCGGGTGAGCATGGGGTCTATCGTATACGACAGAAAGTATCTAAACCCGATGTATACCTGTGTATACCCGTGTCTTGTCGTCATTCTACATTATTAATCGGATACTGTGCAAGACCTTCCCCAGAGATCCTCCACCCGATACGATCCAGAGGTAACTCGTGAAACTTTCTATTAGAGGCGAGAAAGACAACGTCCTCCTCGGCTATTCTGATATGGTTCTCCAGTGGCCGCTCGACGAATCGCTAATTGCTCAATTCGTAATTCAACGACTTCATTGTTCGTAATTTCTTCAAGGCGTCGCGTCACCTCTCCTGATTATAACTGTCTAGCCAATTCAGATCAGGTCGATCAGAAGAAGAACAGAAATTTTTCAAATCACGACCAGTTAAAGATCTATCGATTCAATGTTTCAGTACTGACCATTAATCGAGAGAGTGCAAAAGCAATTCATTAAAGACGCCATCCGACTCGTACGAATATCCAATACCATTTAAAGGATGAATTAGTAATTTGATCAAATTCTGACCGTGGATCAATAGGTCACGATTTGTCAACTATTGCACAAACGAGAGTGAAATGAGTTAAGAATTTATGACTGTCGCTTTCCCTCGAGGTCTAAAATTTCCTACAATGAAGCGTGAACGATATAAGATCGAAGTGCCAGAAATCCACCTCTCTCTCTCTCTCTCTTTCTCTCTGTCTTACTTCTGACGTTACGATTCGATCAAAGAACTTGACCAAGTGCTTTCCGGCGTTTCTCACTCCTGAGCAAACTGGCCAAATTCCTCGTTTCGTCGACAGGAAAGTATTGCTTCTCGTGGTACGTGTCCCGAATACTTTCTTTCAAAACTAAAAAGTGAGGCTTGGTCTTTCCACGCCGAGAACGTGCCGTTCCGGGCACCCTAGCATCCCGTCAGCCGTCTCCAGAGTTACACTTGTGTCCGAGCCTCGTTGAGCTTCTCCGCCATTGGCATACGTATATATATATGCAGACACACATACAAACACACACATTGCATTTTGTTTGCTGTTACTTTGCACGTTGGTATTCTTTACTGTTTCCACGAACGATGCAGAGAGTGAGAATTTTGGAAGTCTCAACGGGAGTGCAATTCAGCAACACCACAAACTTGCCAATCTTCTCCTTTGTTTAATCTTTATTTATTATTTCATCTGACCATTGTTTCCGTGTAAGCTTAGCTCATTCTTATTCCAAATCGCAGAGATTCAGAGATTCTTCAATACCAATCAACGATTCCTGAACCAACGGATACTAGTTTTGTTTTGCCCAATGATTGATATAAAGTCACAGTAAAGATACAAAGTAAAGAATTGAGGAGGGAAATAGGGTTAGGACTGCGTTTGCTCAATGATTTTCATGAATTTTTTTATAGTATAAAAAATGAATATAATTTATTGAAACTTTGAGAATATTTTATACATATATTTAAGTATATACTATAAAATTTTTGAAGAATTTTCTTGAAAAACACCGGGGATATTAGCGACCCCATATTCCAAGTCACAATCAGACTCAGCATTTTGCGTACATTCTGGAAGCCGCAATTTTCATCTGAAATCAAACGAGGTTGGAATTTACTTTCATTATATGTCTCTCTTCTATGGTATATCAATCTAAATGCTATCAAAAAAATAGAAAATTGAATTTTTTACAGCGGTCAAAACAAAAAATCATGATTTTTTGCCATTTTTTGCAACTTTATTTGCTGAAACAAAATTATTTTGAATAATGATAATATTCCGATTTTAGGTTCATACAGAGCGCAATACTATGAAGAAAGTAACTGCCAATTTTCAAAACGATTGGTTGAAAACTTTTCAAACTAGCGTGTACGCAAGTTAAAAAAAAGTCGTTTTCAGCAAAACGCGTTTGAAAAAATAGTACCAAGAAAAACAAGTCAAGGCAGTATAAATTTTCTTCGGTGTTTTTCAAGGAAATTTTTCAAAAATTTTATAGTATATACTTAAATATATGTATAAAATATTCTCAAAGTCTCAATAAATTATATTCATTTGTTATACTATAAAAAAATTCATGAAAATCATTGAGAAAACGCTGTCCTAACCCTATTTCCCCCCTCAATGGCTTATAACAATAGAACGAGTCGGAATTTTCATTTAAAATTTTGGGAACATATTTTTCAATAGTTTTACTAACAATTTATGAAATTAAAAAAAAATCGATTTTTTGAACCGTCCAACCCTATTTCCCCCCTTAACGAAGGTTAACGCTACAATTTTTTGCAACACATCTACATTTGCTCCGGCTGGGCTCGATTATCGTAAAATATTGCCACATTCATCCCTACTATCAGGATGTTATTTTTAAAAAACGATTTATTAGTCGATAAGTATACTTTGAGGTACTCGAACGTCTTGTCGTAGACACATGCACTGATAATCATCATTTGATGATTTCTCATCGTGGATGTTCCGCATTACCCTCTCCACAATTTAATCCACAATCGGTTGTACATAACCGGAATCACACGTGGACTTTCACCCTGTCAATAAAATGGCTTTTGACCGGATATTTGTTTTTTTTGTTTAATCGCCCACCGGATGAATATTTTCCGAGTTTCCGAATCGTTAATTCAAATCGTACGACGAAAATTGACCATAAAAACGAGGGTATTCCGAACATCGGTCGCGGGATAAATGGTCGTTGACCTATGCATAACTCTTACGTAGGTACACGGCTGTCACGCTCTCATTGACGAAGACATTCTCGTTGAATTACCTCTTCAAGGATTCTTCATGTACAGCAGGATCGGAGGAGCATTCGAGCAAGCGCACGGAACCGGGTGCAGTTAGTTATAAGAGGAAAGGATGACCTCGGTAACAAGCGAGTACAAGCAAGGAAATACGATAGTTGGCCACGTCGCCGAACCTAGTTGGCGGAAGTTGCGACGGGGTGTTGAGGGAGAAAGGGGTCTATTTAACTGCCTTGTAGCACGAGGAAACGGCAGGAAACTCTGTTACTAGCGAAGTATAGACCATGGGAAACCTCTTGCGACCGGCCTGATAATTATTCGCCGCATAGACAGGTCTTCTCGCTGCTTTCTTCTTGATACATAGTCCAGCTTACTTCTTCCTCCTTAATACACCCGCAGCACATATACACGGTTAACTGCGTGCAATAGACCAGTTAAATTTGCAAATGTCCTTATAAAAGCTCTTCGTCCCACGTGTTCTTTTTCCTAGGCTCTTTTGCCTCAAGATCGTCGTTGCCAAAGGAAAGGAAACGACTCTACTAAACGGAATCTTCATCGGGATACAGATCGATTTGTTTCAGACTGGTCGACTCAGATCATCATCCAAAATTGCGAAATTCAAAAACATGAATGCGCGTGACACCAACGATTCCGAAACATTTTGATGCGCAAAAACGTTGCCTTTGTATTTATAAACGGGTGGCTCAACAATTCTCAAATTCCGAGTTTTGTGCCAATCGAACGCACCATCCATTTTCTCCATTTTGCTCGGCTACTTTTGAATTCGTATGGCTCTTCTGCGACGCGAACTCTCGTAGCTAGCGACTCTACATGTACAAGGAACATTTCCTTATACCATCTACACGTAATGTATCGACTGCTAAAAGTCAGAAAGCCGTACCTTTTGACTTTTACCATTAGATATATATATGTGACCACTATACCGGGCTGTACACCGTATATAAGAATGCATATAAGTTCGGGATATAGCGTAGACACGGTGTGTGTAACGTACGGACCGGTCGCTCGTACATTTTCACACATATTGAGGCGAGAGAGTATATTTTAGCGTACGCGAGGGGGTTGTATAGGTACGCAGACGAAGGAGGTTCGTTCGTTTTCACTAGTCCCACCTCGGCTATATGGCACTCTCCTCACAGTGCGGCTTTTGCTGGGCTGGGTTTCTGACTCTCGGTCCAGGCTACTGGAAGCCTTCCAACTAGTACGAAAAACTAAAACGGTTCGCAAAGTCGGCAGAAATATGGCAACCGTATACCGTCGGCCTCTCGTACATCAAATATTACTGTGAGCTAGCGACCAAAGCTCTAGGCTCTAATATAGTATAGTATGATTTTTGTCGTAGGTACATGAGGCATTTCTAGCGAAATTCACAGGTTCGTGAGCCGTGCCGCCGGGAATTTGGTATTCACATTTTTTTAATATTGTTGTCAGAAGATAGGTGCTTCAGAAGTGGTCCAGGAATCATGTTCAAGAAATAATTTACTTATCGTCCGAATCACATTGCCATTTATGTTCTCGCTGGCCCCCGTATTTTCTATGATTTTCCTCTCAAGTATAAAGTCTTTCGATTTCGCACGCGCATCTCTACATTAATAAGCGAATCTAAAGGGTCGAATTGAAGAAATTCTCGAGAATTTTCGAGCCCACCAGCACGATAACTTTAGCGATGTGACAAAATTCATACGTTGATCTCCCGTCTTCAACCTTTATGTGTGTATGTGTACGTGTTAAAGCAGAGAGAGAGAGTAATACCGTTCTTTGAGAGAGGCGGGATTTATGCGCGACCGGTTACACGTTTGAGCTCGACTGGGGTGGTAAAAGAGTAAAGCAGACATCATTTGATGGTAGCACAATGTTCTTCTGCAGAAAATTTGTAACCTAAACCATATACCTTATTTCACGAAAAGCCAAAGGCTGATTTACGTTAATAACAAGTCAGAAGTATTAATTGAGCCACATTATTTTTATAACGAGCTTGACGTGTGTAATTCCTTTCATTTCAATGTCTCATTTAAAAGGGAAGCAATTGGTCCCGGGACATTTCGTCCCGTCAATTCGTTGCCCTAGAGTTTATCCCTACCGACAATGTATCCTATGATTTTCGATGTAGTCTCGTCAAGTCTCGAGGTCTTGGACGTGTCGTTTGAAGGCGTATAAGGCCTGGAGATGAGATTAGATAAGTGATGAAAGATTTAAATCTCGTTATAGGACGTATTTAAAAAAAAACTATACACCGCCTCCATACTATATTTCCAGAAGATTCTTGTAACGATGAGAGACATTTCCACTTGTCGGTTCATTCGCTTGACCAAATCTGACATCGATAATAAGCAGGCGTGTGTAGGTTCGAGTACAAGGAAGCTCCGAAGGGATTTCGCCAAGATAACGAGCATTAGCGAACGTGGCTGCGTGCGATACATTGCCTTGAGAAGGGTGCACTGTCGGCCGGGCTCTATTGCTCGGTGCGTGTAACGTACATACGTGATACGGAAAGCAAGGGGGCCCGGAATTGTAACATGTACATAGCTATAATAGTAAAGCGGTATAGTGTGCTAATCCCTGCGCTTACTATCTCTGTCTTGTATACAACAGACAGGTGCTACTTGCCGATGTTAATGTTGCTACTAGTTGGTGCAGCCACTGACCACCGTACATGGGGTATAAATAAAATTAAGGTCGGAGGAGGAAGGGGAGAGTAGCAACGCAGAATTTCACAGCGTTTTTTACTGGTGCTGTCTGGTCTTGTTGGTGCACAATAAAAATTAATGTTTTTTTTTGCGATGCAGTCCGAGAAAATTTGACAGTTTATTTACAAGTGGATGCAGAAGTTTTGATCGATAGAACGTGACATGTAACGATGCTATTTTCACGAATATCCAGTAGACTATATCGGATTATACGAGTACACGGTATGTCAAACTACGAGATACGAGGTCTGTTCAAAAGGTATCGCGAATTTTGAATTTCCGCGGGCTACGTATATTCGATTTTCGATTTTTTTTCGTGGCGTCAGGTTGGTACTCATGTCCCTCACTTATGCTGAAAAAATCGGCCATTTTGAATGTTTAGTTAATTGTCGACAGCTGTTTTGGTTAGACGCGTTTTGGCTTGTCATCGATTTTTGCCTATTCCAAAAAATGGATCAAAGAATCTGTATCAAATTTTGTGTGAAAAACAAAATTAAGTGCGCGGACGCATTCCGAATGTTGACTGTGGCATATGGTGAAGCTACCTTGGACCAGAGCAACGTTT
Source organism: Oxytorus armatus (assembly GCA_958009045.1). Lineage (NCBI taxonomy): Eukaryota > Metazoa > Arthropoda > Insecta > Hymenoptera > Ichneumonidae > Oxytorus > Oxytorus armatus. Next base: position 19,334,376 of record OY253749.1, on the reverse strand, counting down.
ATCGGTGGTACAAAATGTTCTCAGAGGGCCGAGAAGATGCGAACAACGAAATGCGTTCCGGACGCCCGAGCACATCGACAACGGACGAAAACATTGATGAAGTGAAGAAAATAATATTGGTCAATCGTCGAATCGCCGTTAGAGAAGTTGCTGAGGAACTAAACATATCGATTGGCTCGTGCTATTCGATTTTTACCAATGATTCGGGCGTGAGACGGGCCGCCGCGAAATTCGTGCCAAATTTGCCCAATTTCGAACAAAAACAGTGTCGCGTTAACATTACTAAGGAGCTGTTGGACTCGGTTCGCGACGACCCGAATTTGCTCCAGAGGGTCATAACTGGTGACGAATCATGGGTTTATGGTTATGGCGTGGAAACCAAAGCTCAATCATCGCAATGGAAGCTGCTTTTTTGGAATAGGCAAAAATCGAAGACAAGCCAAAACACGTCTAACCAAAACAGCTGTCAAAAATTAACTAAACATTCAAAATGGCCGATTTTTTCAGCATAAGTGAGGGACATGAGTACCGACCTAACGCCACAAAAAAATCGAAAATCGAATATACGTAGCCCGCTGAAATTCAAAATTCGCGATACTTTTTGAACAGACCTCGTACAAAGAGGGCGAGAGAGCAGGAGACAGGGGTGAATAAAAAATGTATTGATCGCTATTTCAATATCACGTTGAGACGAGATAAAAAATAATAACTCCATAAAAGTTAATAGCTTCAAGTTACGTCGTAATGTCATGTTAACCTGTGTTCAGTTTGTTGACGTAATTAAGTAATTTGCGATAAAATTCTGTATCCGGTGAATTTTCAGCACCTAAATTCCATTACCTCGAAGCATTCGTGGCGTTTAAATTTTCACGCCGTGGTAATCGAGAACGATTTATATCGCGTATCGAAAATCCATAAAAAAAGTCTTCCTCCGTCGTCGATGAATAAAAGTTCGACGATTATGAGTATTATTAGAATATAGAGTGTGCTTCGGTAGGGAATCGAGTATGAAAAGAGTCAGGAAAAACCAGCTGGCCACGCTTAATCGTTATAAGCTCAATGTCTCATTTTCACGCGCAGTACATTCGTTTCAGCTCTTCGTGGACATAAATGTTCGCAAAAGTTTTAAGGATCCACCGATATGAGAGACACACCAGGATCCCAAACTCTTTTTTTTTCGCTCCATTTGGCCGATTTGATGGCCAAATCGTCGTGATACAGTTGAATGATCCAACATCAATATTTTCTTACTCGTGTATATAATTTCCATCGGATACGAACGTTGTATAATGTTTTGAAATTTTTCAAAAGCGCCAGAAAAGCGTTTTACGTCTCACATCGCGGACAGCCGTTTTGTCCCCATATGCAGTCAGAACGCTTTGGGGTGGAATTGAGTGAAGTCGATTTGATTTCTTCGGGGTAACTGCAGCATTGTATTATATATGTAAGATTTTTCGATCGTATTGATACTTCATTGTATTATCTGTATTTACGACAAAATGGAAGATTTTTCCAACGCGTTTGATCAATGTCATTATTGTATACGGACTGAGGGGTTCAAGACGTACTCGGTTAATCTGCCTGTTACTCATTGTTACATGAGGACATTTTAGACGAAAAAATCATCTCGTTTTCATCACATCTTACAGTATAAATATATTGCCATTTTCGGTGATAAGAAAAAAATATATGTCGACCAACTGAATAGACAATATAGCACGCGCAAAATTTGACCGAGTAGAGTTAAGGGGGGAAATAGGGTTAGGACAGCGTTTTCTCAATGATTTTCATGAATTTTTTTATAGTATAAAAAATGAATACAATTTATTGAAACTTTGAGAATATTTTATACATATATTCAAGTATATACTATAAAATTTTTGAAGAATTTTCTTGAAAAACACCGCAGATATTAGCGACCCCATATTGCACGTCACAATCAGTCTCAGCATTTTGCGTACATTCTGGAAGCCGCAATTTTCATCTGAAATCAAACGAGGTTGGAATTTACTTTCATTATATGTCTCTCTTCTATATGAATCTAAATGCTATCAAAAAAATAGAAAATTGAATTTTTTACAGGGGTCAAAACAAAAAAGCATGATTTTTTGCCATTTTTTACAACTTTATTTGCAAAAAAAATTATTTTAAATAATGATAATATTCCGATTTTAGGTTCATATAGAGCGCAATACTATGAAGAAAGTAACTGCCAATTGTCAAAACGATTGGTTGAAAACTTTTCAAACTAGCGTGTACGCAAGTTCAAAAAAAGTCGTTTTCAGAAAAACGCGTTTGAAAAAATACCGTACCTGAGTGCCCGCTCGGTTATACACGTGGCGCGCTCGGGGCCTAGAGGAGAGCTACTCACTTTAATGGCTTATAACAATAGAACGAGTCGGAATTTTCATTTAAAATTTTGGGAACATATTTTTCAATAGTTTTACTAACAATTTATGAAATTTAAAAAAAATCGATTTTTTGAACCGTCTAACCCTATTTCCCCCCTTAACCTCTATATCCCTGCCTACAATATATGTAGTATTGCAACCGTAGTTTCACACTATAGTAGTCGCTACAGTCCCGAACAATCACTCCATCGCCGTTGACCTCGCCACGATTCATGTCACGATTGGACACGAAATAACTTTGTGGTAGCCCGTTAAATGGTTTCGTTACGACGCGATCAACTCTGCGGTAACTGCCGGCGGTTCACCGTACTCACTCAAGTTCCCGAAATCCTTTTTTCTTCTCTTCTTTATCCCCGATCGTTTGTTCCGCAACTCTCCGCTTGGAAACGTTAACAAGATCGCGCGCGCTATGAAAACACGCTTAATTAACCATAAAGTACTTATTACGATTATGGGATAAGTGAGACTGTGATAATGCCTCGATAAAGTAGGTATAAACGGCTAAGGATATGGTTAAGACTTTTGGCTTAGGTTCGTAAAAAGAAACGCTGACATGCGTTAGCGATACATTGAGATAAAAACAGCTAATTATATTTGACATTGGTTCTATGTTTATCAACGAAGATTTTCCTTCTGTCTCAATAACTCAGCTGATTTATGTAACTAGGTGGATAAATCTGGGAATGCCGTTTCACGAAAATCAATTATGTGTTTGTAACTGAAACAAGAATTTGCTTCTCTCTCCTGCTATCGTCCTTACAAAGTTGCCTCCAGCATTGTAACATCTAACGTCTTCAACACTTCCATACTCTGCTCCGACTCGTAACAAATTGATTAAGGCTATGTTGAGCTCTTGCCCTATATCGTAGAGATGCAATACGGGTGTGTTGACACGAAACCTGAGAGTTGCAGAAGTCGAAAACAAGAAGTGACGCAATGTCAAAGTCGCACCCATCTCTGAGATCTGTTGATCAACAATTCGACTATTTGCTCGTTGAGTTCACCCTCTCGAAACCTGATACGAAACAATACCACGACGATGAATTGTTTCGATAATGAAATTTACTTTGTCGCGACCAAGTACTGCAAGTAATGGCAAACGATGGATAATCGCGAAACAATGGGTTACGAACAACGAGCAATTTTGTGAATATTTTAATAGAACGGAGTAACATTTGCATCCAAATCAAAATTTAAATTGCAAATAAATAAGTGTCAGTGTCATTGGGAATGAAACTTGTGATCGGCTGACACTAATGTCCGCAGGGTTTAGTAGTTTTCGTACGACAGTGAAATTTAACGGTTACGAAATTAACAATAGTCTGCCGAAATATTTCATTGCCAAATGACACGTAACACTGATATGATTGTTGATTGTTAACAACATTGTATTTTAACTCATTTCACAATAGGAAGTTTTGCCATTCCACGTGTATTATGAGACAGTTTTTCGGAGGATGAAAACAGAAATCTGATAAATGAGGAACAAGGCCATTTTTGTCATTGTTCACATGTGCACGCGTGTACCTATTTCTGTGGTGCTCCGGTTTCTGGTGAGCGAGGATCCGCGCATTCATCTTGCTAGCCCGGGGGTTAACGTCCATTATAATATTTATGAATACAGATGCAATCTTTCCCATATGCTCCGACACGTACTCATCACCGTCCGCAAGAATAAATTGGATTTATATTCGAAGCGAAACCAACGGCCACGGTCGCGTTCGGATCCCAGATAAAATGTAATGTACAGCTTTTTTGTACGCCGCGACTATGTGTTTCGTCTTGCAGGGAAAAGTGGCAATGGGGAAAAGAATGGCCAAAGCTTCAGCGCTAAACGGAAGAATACTCTCGATGGGTTCACATTGGGAAATCGAGATTCTTCTTGCTACGTACCTCTCGGTCTAGCGAAAAAAAAAAATGCAAGAACAGCAAATACTTGCCGACAAGACGACAGCGATGCTGATGATGATGATGTGGGTTCGAAATCGGGCAAAGTCTCAGACGCTATGTGTGTACTCTTACACAACGGATAAACCGGGCGACGTTCCACCTACCGGGTGTGTCCAACTTCTTTCTACTTCTCCGTCGAGAATCGAGAGTAAGAAATAAATCTCCCGAGCGGCTTCCCTCTCTTACTTTTTGTCGCTCTCTCTCGCTCGCTCCTCTTATCCAGGAACTCGAGAAATCCTTTGTTCTTTTGGCGGTGCTTTTGCTTCCACTGCTGATTCTGTGGTTGACGAGCGGTGGAATGGAAAGATCCGGGCAACGGAGAAATCGGTTGGATGAAGAAAAAAAAAAGCGCAAAAAAGTACGGAATATTGGAGGTCACGTTGGAGCTCTTCTATCTCCTCAAAACAGATCATCACTAACGTTTAATCAAGTCAACAACATTTCATAAGATGTCAGGATGTTTTCGTATCTATTTGTTTTTTTGTCACGAATCTTCTCTAACCCGTGTGAAATATGCTTTTGAATGATAAACAATTCAACGAATATCGGTCGTTATGAAAGATCCATTGCAGAAATTTTAAAACCTATCGTTTGCACTGATGTCATGTCCAAAATAGCAATTACGATAGTGTCTATAAATAATTCATTCGTTGGTATTGTACGGACGGTCGATTTCGCGGTTGACAATAGTTTCCGGTGGCGATCGGTACCCGTATGTTTCACTAGAATGGAAAATTCTATATCGAGAAATGAAAACAATTCGTGGAATATCGCGGGTTATCTGTGTGTATCGATATGAATGCTGTAGTTGCGGATGACCGGACGTGCACGTATACGAATATTTGGTCCAGCGGGATCGTGCATTCGCTCGGACGTGTCAAATCCAGAAGCGGAGACTTATTCGCGTCGCTTGAGATAGTGACAATTTTAAACCGGAATGGTATAATATTAATTGCAATCGGAGTGTGCGAAGTCTCGAGGAGAATCGAATTCGATGAGACCGATGAGAAAAGCTTTCGTAACTCTCTACCCTGGGAAATCGATTACCCATTTCTGCCACGTCGAAGAATTAATTTCGTACTCGCGAATGCTCCTATAATTCCATATCCCCGCAGTGATCCTCGTACGCTCTTCTATTCCGGCTTATCCGGAGGAATATTGCCGCGCGATTGATATAGAATTAGATACGTCCTATAGATTAAAAGGCAATTTCTGAAATTGCCCCATTTTTCTGATGTCCCTGGTCAAGTGACAATACTGCTGACAACACGAAATGCCGATTTCATAGTGCAGCCACGTCATCTGGAATATCTCATATATGATTATTTGTACTTGCAAATGTCAGTGTGACATATGACTAATAATATACGTGCCTGAAATTTTCGTTAATTGCCAATGTCGATAAAAAAAAGTAACAAGATGTATCAAATTCTGTTTATCCTGTACGATGAGCATAAGATTGTGAAAAAAAAAAGTTAAAGATCTTTCCTTTATCAGCGTTTACCAACGTCAAATACGGTTATCGTCAACGGGAAGAAGAGCGAGTTCTGGGAAAAAATTCAATATGCAAAGTATCGTTTAACTATTATCCGTCAACACGATGGTCTGAGCACAACGCGTGTCGAAACTTTTCAGCATGCTGTTATGCACAATATTGATTTTCCTGATTTTTTTTAAATTTTTGTTAATACTGAAAATACTGTAGGTGGTTATTTTTCAGATTTTTCTTCTGCGTCTTTTCTCATTTGTTTTAAGGCATTACGCAGAACTCCTGATAATAATAAGAGGACACGCAAGGAGAAGTTAGGTTCGACCGCAAAAGCCATTTTCTAAAATATAAATTGGACTGGGCTATCGGTTTGTTATCAGTTTGTTATAGCCTAGGAGTTCGGTTAGTCGATTTGTTCAAATAACTATACCCTCGTTCTAATATAAATAATAAAACAACGAAAGAAAAGAGTAACTTTATAGATATATACTCGCTTTCGACACGAAGTCTTCTCCACGGTTTTACGTAGTTTGTATTTGAGATCCGCATTTTTTTGCATAGTCATAAACGAGTGTTATCAAGACTCGAGTCTCAGCAAGTACAAGAGCTTTGAGGTTCTCCACCATGAAAAATACTAAGCGATAGTCTGAACACAGCGTTTTTCTTGTATTCACTCTGTGAGCAACGTACGGACCATTGCGATGAAGAGAAGTCTGTGCCTCGAGCAACGTCTGGCCATTTACTTCCACTCCCACTCTCTCATCCTTACGAGGCTCGTTCCAAACGGCTACCCCTAAATTTTAACCGCTGGAAATTCAATATCGTTTTAGGCATAGATGGTTTCTTCTCCGTACTGTGTGCTATAGCGCCACCGACCATAAACTCAAAAAGTATCACCCCCATAGCATCAACGAAGATATATTTTCTACTGGATTGGAGTCGGTTGAATCCGCTCTGTTCCGTTAAAGTTTGTCGTTCACGGTCGACACGCGAAACGATCAAATATCGCATATATCTACTACACTTTATAGCTACAAACTCCCCCGTTTCGGAATACTTCCGAAGCTCGTACTTTGACAAGGAATCAGTCAGTGGGTCAGTCTGGCTGTGTATTGGATATTGCATGAATCTAGGGGGTGTAACACTCTGCCGCCATAAAAATAATATGGAAATAGAAATAGTGGATGGAAGCGCGAGTGGATTTCCTGCATAAGAAATCTATATATCGATTCTAGATTAGTTACTTACAGGGGAAGTACCCGAGGTGTCTCCCTGCGATATAGTTGAAATTCAGGTATGTTATAGAGAATTAAAAACTAAGCGACACGTATTTTTTTTTTCGGCGGAAAAACGGTTTCAAGGGATGAAGCCACACCCTAAAATTGCACAGGTCAATGAGCGATTTTGCTGTTTCACATACGAGCAGTGCATCGATTTTGATGACACAAAATGTAAAATATTTCTTATCCGAAGGAGTGAAGAATCCACCAGATAATCAAAGAAAAAAATATAAAATTTCTGTATTTATAAAAAATATGAAAAAAAATGTTATCTATTTTTTTCAATGTTTCGATAGCCAATTCGATCGGAAATTTTCCGCTGATTACGAATAAGACCGAGTTTTAGTCGAAATCTCAATATTTCAATGAGAAAAAGGCGAAAAACGAAAAAAATCACTTTTTGGACGATTTTCAATGAAATTTCGAGTTTCTCAAGGAAACGGGTGCTGAATTAGTAATCAGCGAGTCAAAATACATCGATATAGCGTCCTAAAAGAAAATTTAAAGAATTCAACATTTTTTTGCATTACGGGGAAAAAGAAGTGGCTCAACTAAAATCGCCGTAACGTTGCTTCCCCATGGAGTTGGAACCCCACTCTTTGCTCATTCTTTTTGTGATGGAAAACCCTTTAAAATGGCGCTTGAATCGTTGTGCTATCACTATTTTTCGATTTTTCACAGATTTTTAAAGTCGGACCATCGATTTTTGCGAATTTCTCCATACATACCCCCTCTCATTTTTTTCGCCGATTTTCAACCTGCTCTCACGGCTACAATAATTGAGATATCGGGATGATCCAAAGTGCATTCTCTAAGTCTACTCGAGACGTTTTGAAAACGCACGACAAAACCCAAAATCGATGAAACGGGAGCCAAGTTATGACCATTTGAAATTTCAAGATTTTAGATTTTCGAAAAGGTGGGCAAAAAATTACAAAAATTTTTTGTTCTCTTTTTTAAATGTTTCGATACCCTATTCGATCGGAAATTTTCTGCTGATTACGAATAACACCGAGTTTTAGTCGAAATCTCAAAATATTAATGTGAAAAATGCGAAATTTCGCTGATCACGAATAGCACCCCTTTTAGTCGAAATCTCAATATTTCAATGAGAAAAAGGCGAAAAACGAAAAAAATCACTTTTTGGACGATTTTCAATGAAATTCCGAGTTTCTCAAGGAAACGGGTACTGAATTAGTAATCAGCGCGTCGAAATAGATCGATATAGCGTCCTAAAAGAAAATTTAAAAATTCAACACTTTTGCGCATTTCGGCGAAAAAGAAGTGGCTTCACTAAAATCGCTGTAACGTTGCTTCCCGATGGAGTTGGAACCCCACTCTTTGCTCATTCTTTTTGTGATCGAAAACCCTTTAAAATGGCGCTTGAATCGTTGTGCTATCACTATTTTTCGATTTTTCACAGATTTTTAAAGTCGGACCATCGATTTTTGCGAATTTCTCCATACATACCCCTTCTCATTTTTCTCGCCGATATTCAACCTGCTCTCGCGGCTACAATAATTGAGATATCGGGATGATCCAAAATGCATTCTCTAAGTCTGCTCGAGCCGTTTTGAAAACGCATGTCAAAACGCAAAATCGATGAAACGGGAGCCAAGTTATGACCATTTGAAATTTCACGATTTTTAGATTTTCGAAAAGGTGGGCAAAAAATTACAAAAATTGTTTTTTCTCTTTTTTGAATGTTTCGATACCCTATTCGATCGCAAATTTTCCGCTGATTACGAATAACACCGAGTTTTAGTCGAAATCTCAAAATATCTATGTGAAAAAGGCGAAATTTCGCTGATCACGAATAACACCGCTTTTAGTCGAAATCTCAATATTTCAATGAGAAAAAGGCGAAAAACGAAAAAAATCACTTTTTGGACGATTTTCAATGAAATTCCGAGTTTCTCAAGGAAACGGGTACTGAATTAGTAATCAGCGAGTCAAAATACATCGATATAGTGTAAGAGGATGGCTTCTTACTTAATAAAACACAAAATGGATTGATTAAAAGTACGTCTTTACTTCACAACGTTTAATCCAAAACTCTAAACTCCAATCAATCAAACAAATTATCTTAGCAACCGAAAGACAGTCCATTCAACTGTCTAGCTAGATGATATATATATGTATATGATACTTCATATGTATCATATGTATATACTACACTACTGCAATTCGGCCAGCCTGACTAGAATCCGTCTCGGATTTAAACGATTGAGTTAACAAATATATGTTTAGTTGTTACTTCCATTTGGATTATTCCAGGGTCTCAGGTTTGAAGTTTCCCAAACACCTTGATAAGGTTTTTGCGTATTTTAAAATCCTTCTATATCGCCCACTATATATCGATTATTTCGCAGGGTCTTAACAATAGTATACGGTCCTTTGAATTGTGGTATGATTTTTTTCGAAGCACCGGACGTCGAATCGAAGTTTCGTAACATCACAAAATCACCCACTTCATATATGTGTGGTTCTTTTCGTTTTTTGTCGTAATACGTCTTATTGTGTATCTGCGATTGCTCCATTTTCTTCGCAGAATATTCTCGTATCTCTTCTAGATCCACTCGTTCTTTGTCGTCGTTATCCCGTAAATATTCCTTTTTTCTCTGTTTCCATTGATTCTTCCGATATTTGGACGCATTGAAATTCCTCTTGCCGCGTACAAAGACCTTTTTCTTGATGTTGATGCGTACAAAATTCTCGTTAACCTTGCCCGATGCCAGTTTTTCCTCGAATTTCTCGCGAGCCGTTAAACTTTCTTTCGGCTTAACGATCGGAACGTTTTTTACCGCGTCGGTCGTTGCAACGGATTTTGAAGAATCATTAACGAGATCGCCCGTTGTATTTTTCGGCATTCCAAAACGTGGCACGACTTTAGTTGCTTTGACACCGCAGATCTGTATATTTAGACCATTGAACGTATTCTCAATTATTTCTTCGGCCACCGGTTTGTTCGATTTTTCATTCTTTTTTCTCGTTATCCGTTTTCTCGGAATCGCTTTCTTTTCACTCGTTGATGATAATTCGAGTTTTGTTTTTGCTCTCGTTGAACGTGTAACCCGCGTTATTTTTCTGCCCCTCTTCTTTCTCTCGTGAATCTCGTCATCAATGGGCTTTGATTCGATTTTTTCGTTGGATTCGTTATTGGTCTCGGGTTCGACGGTGGAAATAGTTTTAGCGATAGGTAACTCGTTGCTTTCCGGTACTACTTTCGTTGTGTTCGTATCAATACATAATATTTCTCGAATTGCTTCATCTATTAGTTGTACTGGCTTAGTCAATTTCATACCGAACTTTTTCAGCGCTTCTCGCCCTAGTACAACCGGAATAGACATCGTATTATTTCCTACTACGTAGAGCATGATGTCATCTCTAGTCGCTCCATCAATTGTGACTCGAGCTTTTGTTTTTCCCGCGACATTCAAGATAGATCGATTTACTCCGAAAAATGGACCATCTGAATCGCTTACACTTTCAATAGATGTACCATCTACGAATTGCTCTTTCACAAAACTGATCGCACTTCCGGTGTCAAGCTGTGTAGTGACTTTAAATACCTTGTTTGAGTTGGTACCTCCTATTTCATATAGAACGTTGTCCTGATATTCGTTTTCTTCTAATGAATTTGTACACAGATTAACTTCTGTCGTAGATTTCTTCGGACAATTCTTAGAGAAGTGACCTTGTTCGTTGCAGGTGTAACATATGCCCTTAGCCGTCTGTGGCTCAGTACAATTCAACGATTTATGTCCAATAGCGTTACAATTGTAACATTTCAAAATTCGTCGGATCTCATTGCTCTTTTGTTGTGGTTTCGTAATTTTTGACTCCGATGAATTCAACTCATATTTTTCGGTCGAATTTAGTGAAAAGTTTTGTTTCTGACGAGTTCCCACTTCCGGTCGGAAAGTTATTTTCTTGAAGGCTTCGAAAAGTGCTGTTGTAGAATCGAACGCCATCATCCGCGCATGATTACGAAGATGTGAGTCTGGTATACCGTCGACGAAATAATCTACTAGCTCGTCATCGGCTACTGGTACTCTATTTGCTAGTATCAATTTATCATGATAATAATCTCCGAAGCTCTCATTATTCAGCCACACTCGTCCTTCGAATACTTTTCGTCGCTCCAATTTGCTTGAACGATTATCAAACATTTTCCGCATTTCTTCAAGTAACACTATTAATCTCATGTTAATGTGGCTTGAACTTGAATGGAACCAACTGGCTGCTTTTCCTTTTAATCTTGAACTGAGTAATATTCTTGCTAAATTGTCATCCAATTCATATGTCGTGCAGAGTAGTTTAAATTGTTTTTCCCAATCACCAAAGTCACGATTTGTACCGTTAAAGTCACTTAATAAATCACTTATTGATTTAATGTTTATATTCGAGCGCGCGTTTGCGGAACCTGATTGAGACGATGATGACTCTCTTGACATTTGATTTTCTCGATGTGCTAATTGTAATTCTCGTTGGAGTAATTGATTCTCCCTACGTAATAATTCAATTTCACGACGGGCAACATCGTCCATATTCGGGGTATTCGACGTTTGATTTTGTTGTGGATGATCTGTATTTACAACATTGGATTCATCGATGTTTCGTCGCTCACTCTCAATGTTCACCAATCGATCGCTACGTTGATCGTCCGTATCCTCTATCAAATTATCTGCTGTCGAAGACACAGCTCTTGCCTCCGGTATCCTCAGTGCTTCCATCATCCATTCTCCGGACGGATCGTCATTCATCAATCGCGTGAATAATTCTATTTTTACTCCATATGGCGAGAGATTTTTATTTACAAGAAGTTCTTTTAATTGAACTACCGTGAAATCGCTTATCCCCGGCATTTTTTTTGTAAAGCGATCTCAAATTGCGTGGCCTTGAAATTACTCTGATGCGCGATATTTCTCAGCGGTCTCTAAGCCGATGGACTCGTTAACAGTTTCGCGATTGTACTTTCGGCACGCAGCTAATACAGTCGTCTCACTATTACAAACTGTCACTTATAATTCTTGTATTGAAATACAAGCCTCGATCCCACTTCTGATATTGTAAGAGGATGGCTTCTTACTTAATAAAACACAAAATGGATTGATTAAAAGTACGTCTTCAAACCTTAAAAGTAAACTTCAAACCTGAGACCCTGGAATAATCCAAATGGAAGTAACAAATAAACATATATTTGTTAACTCAATCGTTTAAATCCGAGACGGATTCTAGTCAGGCTGGCCGAATTGTAGTAGTGTAGTATATACATATGATCCATATGAAGTATCATATACATATATATATCATCTAGCTAGACAGTTGAATGGACTGTCTTTCGGTTGCTAAGATAATTTGTTTGATTGATTGGAGTTTAAAGTTGTGGATTAAACGTTCTGAAGTAAAGACGTACTTTTAATTAATCCATTTTGTGTTTTATTAAGTAAGAAGCCATCCTCTTACAATAGCGTCCTAAAAGAAAATTTAAAAATTCAACATTTTTGTGCATTTAGGCGAAAAAGAAGTGGCTTCACTAAAATCGCTGTAACGATGCGTCCCGATGGAGTTGGAACCCCAATCTGTGCTCATTCTTTTTGTGATCGAAAACCCTTTAAAATGGCGCTTGAATCGTTGTGCTATCACTATTTTTCGATTTTTCACAGATTTTTAAAGTCGGACCATCGATTTTTGCGAATTTCTCCATACATACCCCTTCTCATTTTTCTCACCGATATTCAACCTGCTCTCACGGCTACAATAATTGGGATATCGGGATGATCCAAAATGCATTCTCTAAGTCTACTCGAGACGTTTTGAAAACGCACGTCAAAACCGAAAATCGATGAAACGGGAGCCAAGTTATGACCATTTGAAATTTCAAGATTTTTTGATTTTCGAAAAGGTGGGCAAAAAATTTAAAAATTTTTTTTTTCTCTTTTTTAAATGTTTCGATACCCTATTCGATCGGGAATTTTCCACTGATTACGAATAACACCGAGTTTTAGTCGAAATCTCAAAATATCTATGTGAAAAAGGCGAAATTTCGCTGATCACGAATAACACCGCTTTTAGTCGAAATCTCAATATTTCAATGAGAAACAGGCGAAAAACGAAAAAAATCACTTTTTGGACGATTTTCAATGAAATTCCGAGTTTCTCAAGGAAACGGGTACTGAATTAGTAATCAGCGCGTCGAAATACATCGATATAGCGTCCTAAAAGAAAATTTCAAAATTCAACACTTTTGTGCATTTCGGCGAAAAAGAAGTGGCTTCACTAAAATCGCTGTAACGTTGCTTCCCGATGGAGTTGGAACCCCACTCTTTGCTCATTCTTTTTGTGATCGAAAACCCTTTAAAATGGCGCTTGAATCGTCGTGCTATCACTATTTTTCGATTTTTCACAGATTTTTAAAGTCGGACCATCGACTTTTGCGAATTTCTCCATACATACCCCTTCTCATTTTTCTCGCCGATATTCAACCTCCTCTCACGTCTACAATAATTGAGATATCGGGATGATCCAAAATGCATTCTCTAAGTCTACTCGAGACGTTTTGAAAACGCACGTCAAAACCGAAAATCGATGAAACGGGAGCCAAGTTATGACCATTTGAAATTTCGAGATTTTTAGATTTTCGAAAAGGTGGGCAAAAAATTACAAAATTTTTTATTTCTCTTTTTTAAATGTTTCGATACCCTATTCGATCGGAAATTTTCCGCTGATTACGAATAACACCGAGTTTTAGTCGAAATCTCAAATTATCTATGTGAAAAAGGCGAAATTTCGCTGATCACGAATAACACCGCTTTTAGTCGAAATCTCACTATTTCAATGAGAAGAAGGCGAAAAACGAAAAAAATCACTTTTTGGACGATTTTCAATGAAATTCCGAGTTTCTCAAGGAAACGGGTACTGAATTAGTAATCGGCGCGTCGAAATACATCGATATAGCGTCCTAAAAGAAAATTTCAAAATTCAACACTTTTGTGCATTTCGGCGAAAAAGAAGTGGCTTCACTAAAATCGCTGTAACGTTGCTTCCCGATGGAGTTGGAACCCCACTCTTTGCTCATTCTTTTTGTGATCGAAAACCCTTGAAAATGGCGCTTGAATCGTTGTGCTATTACTATTTTTCGATTTTTCACAGATTTTTAAAGTCGGACCATCGATTTTTGCGAATTACTTCATACATACCCCTTCTCATTTCTCTCGCCGATATTCAACCTCCTCTCACGTCTACAATAATTGAGATATCGGGATGATGCAAAATGCATTCTCTAAGTCTACTCGAGACGTTTTGAAAACGCACGGCAAAACCCAAAATCGATGAAACGGGAGCCAAGTTATGACCATTTGAAATTTCAGGATTTTTAGATTTTCGAAAAGGTAGGCAAAAAATTACAAAAAATTTTTGTTCTCTTTTTTATATGTTTTGATACCCTATTCGATCGGAAATTTTCTGCTGATTACGAATAACACCGAGTTTTCGTCGAAATCTAAAAATATCTATGTGAAAAAGGCGAAATTTCGCAGATCACGAATAACACCGCTTTTAGTCGAAATCTCAATTTTTCAATGAGAAAAAGGCGAAAAACGAAAAAAATCACTTTTTGGACGATTTTCAATGAAATTCCGAGTTTCTCAAGGAAACGGGTACTGAATTAGTAATCAGCGCGTCGAAATACATCGATATAGCGTCCTAAAAGAAAATTTCAAAATTCAACACTTTTGTGCATTTCGGCGAAAAAGAAGTGGCTTCACTAAAATCGCTGTAACGTTGCTTCCCGATGGAGTTGGAACCCCACTCAGTGCTCATTCTTTTCGTGATCGAAAACCCTTTAAAATGGCGCTTGAATCGTTGTGCTATCACCATTTTTCGATTTTTCACAGATTTTTAAAGTCGGACCATCGATTTTTGCGAATTTCTCCATACATACCCCTTCTCATTTTTCTGGCCGATATTCAACCTGCTCTCACGGCTACAATAATTGAGATATCGGGATGATCCAAAATGCATTCTCTAAGTCTACTCGAGACGTTTTGAAAACGCACGTCAAAACCCAAAATCGATGAAACGGGAGCCAAGCATGACCATTTGAAATTTCAAGATTTTTAGATTTTCGAAAAGGTGGGCAAAAAATTTAAAAAATTTTTTTTTCTCTTTTTTAAATGTTTCGATACTCTATTCGATCGCAAATTTACTGCCGATTACGAATAACACCGAGTTTTAGTCGAAATCTCAAAATATCAATATGAAAAAGGCGAAAATTGGCTGATCACGAATAACACCGCTTTTAGTCGAAATCTCAATATTTCAATGAGAAAAAGGCGAAAAACGAAAAAAATCACTTTTTAGACGATTTTCAATGAAATTTCGAGTTTCTCAAGGAAACGGGTACTGAATTAGTAATCAGCGAGTCAAAATACATCGATATAGCGTCCTAAAAGAAAATTAAAAAATTCAACATTTTTGTGCATTTCGGCGAAAAAGAAGTGGCTTCACTAAAATCGCTGTAACGTTGCTTCCCGATGGAGTTGGAACCCCACTCAGTGCTCATTCTTTTCGTGATCGAAAACCCTTTAAAATGGCGCTTGAATCGTTGTGCTATCATTATTTTTCGATTTTTCACAGATTTTTAAAGTCGGACCATCGATTTTTGCGAATTTCTCCATACATACCCCTTCTCATTTTTCTCGACGATATTCAACCTGCTCTCACGGCTACAATAATTGAGATATCGGGATGATCCAAAATGCATTCTCTAAGTCTACTCGAGACGTTTTGAAAACGCACGTCAAAACCGAAAATCGATGAAACGGGAGCAAAGTTATGACCATTTGAAATTTCAAGATTTTTAGATTTTCGAAAAGGTGGGCAAAAAATTACAAAAATTTTTTTTTCTCTTTTTTAAATGTTTCGATACTCTATTCGATCGCAAATTTACTGCCGATTACGAATAACACCGAGTTTTAGTCGAAATCTCAAAATATCAATATGAAAAAGGCGAAAATTCGCTGATCACGAATAACACCGCTTTTAGTCGAAATCTCAATATTTCAATGAGAAAAAGGCGAAAAACGAAAAAAATCACTTTTTAGACGATTTTCAATGAAATTTCGAGTTTCTCCAGGAAACGGGTACTGAATTAGTAATCAGCGAGTCAAAATACATCGATATAGCGTCCTAAAAAAAAATTTAAAAATTCAACATTTTTGTGCATTTCGGCGAAAAAGAAATGGCTTCACTAAAATCGCTGTAACGATGCGTCCCGATGGAGTTGGAACCCCACTCTGTGCTCATTCTTTTTGTGATCGAAAACCCTTTAAAATGGCGCTTGAATCGTTATGCTATCACTATTTTTCGATTTTTCACAGATTTTTAAAGTCGGACCATCGATTTTTGCGAATTTCTCCATACATACCCCTTCTCATTTTTCTGGCCGATATTCAACCTGCTCTCACGGCTACAATAATTGAGATATCGGCATGATCCAAAATGCATTCTCTAAGTCTACTCGAGACGTTTTGAAAACGCACGTCAAAACCCAAAATCGATTAAACGGGAGCCAAGCATGACCATTCGAAATTTCAAGATTTTTAGATTTTCGAAAAGGTGGGCAAAAAATTAAAAAATTTTTTTTTTCTCTTTTTTAAATGTTTTAATACTCTATTCGATCGCAAATTTACTGCCGATTACGAATAACACCGAGTTTTAGTCGAAATCTCAAAATATCAATGTGAAAAAGGCGAAATTTCGCTGATCACGAATAACACCGCTTTTAGTCGAAATCTCAATATTTCAATGAGAAAAAGGCGAAAAACGAAAAAAATCACTGTTTGGACGATTTTCAATGAAATTCCGAGTTCCTCAAGGAAACGGGTACTGAATTAGTAATCAGCGAGTCAAAATACATCGATATAGCGTCCTAAAAAAAAATTTAAAAATTCAACATTTTTGTGCATTTCGGCGAAAAAGAAATGGCTTCACTAAAATCGCTGTAACGATGCGTCCCGATGGAGTTGGAACCCCACTCTGTGCTCATTCTTTTTGTGATCGAAAACCCTTTAAAATGGCGCTTGAATCGTTATGCTATCACTATTTTTCGATTTTTCACAGATTTTTAAAGTCGGACCATCGATTTTTGCGAATTTCTCCATACATACCCCTTCTCATTTTTCTGGCCGATATTCAACCTGCTCTCACGGCTACAATAATTGAGATATCGGCATGATCCAAAATGCATTCTCTAAGTCTACTCGAGACGTTTTGAAAACGCACGTCAAAACCGAAAATCGATTAAACGGGAGCCAAGCATGACCATTCGAAATTTCAAGATTTTTAGATTTTCGAAAAGGTGGGCAAAAAATTAAAAAATTTTTTTTTTCTCTTTTTTAAATGTTTTGATACTCTACTCGATCGCAAATTTACTGCCGATTACGAATAACACCGAGTTTTAGTCGAAATCTCAAAATATCAATGTGAAAAAGGCGAAATTTCGCTGATCACGAATAACACCGCTTTTAGTCGAAATCTGAATATTTCAATGAGAAAAAGGCGAAAAACAAAAAAAATCACTTTTTAGACGATTTTCAATGAAATTTCGAGTTTCTCAAGGAAACGGGTACTGAATTAGTAATCAGCGAGTCAAAATACATCGATATAGCGTCCTAAAAGAAAATTTAAAAATTCAACATTTTTGTGCATTTCGGCGAAAAAGAAGTGGCTTCACTAAAATCGCTGTAACGTTGCTTCCCGATGGAGTTGGAACCCCACTCGGTGCTCATTCTTTTCGTGATCGAAAACCCTTTAAAATGGCGCTTGAATCGTTGTGCTATCATTATTTTTTGCGAATTTCTCCATACATACCCCTTCTCATTTTTCTGGCCGATATTCAACCTGCCCTCACGGCTACAATAATTGAGATATCGGGATGATCCAAAATGCATTCTCTAAGTCTACTCGAGACGTTTTGAAAACGCACGTCAAAACCGAAAATCGATGAAACGGGAGCAAAGTTATGACCATTTGAAATTTCAAAATTTTTAAATTTTCGAAAAGATGGGCAAAAAATTACAAACATTTTTTTTTCTCTTTTTTAAATGTTTCGATACCCTATTCGATCGGAAATTTTCCGCTGATTACGAATAACACCGAGTTTTAGTCGAAATCTCAAAATTTCAATGAGAAAAAGGCGAAAAACGAAAAAAATCACTTTTTGGACGATTTTCAATGAAATTTCGAGTTTCTCAAGGAAACGGGTACTGAATTAGTAATCAGCGCGTCGAAATACAACGATATAGCGTCCTAAAAGAAAATTTAAAAATTCAACATTTTTGTGCATTTCGGCGAAAAAGAAGTGGCTTCACTAAAATCGCTGTAACGATGCTTCCCGATGGAGTTGGAACCCCACTCTGTGCTCATTCTTTTTATGATCGAAAACCCTTTAAAATGGCGCTTGAATCGTTGTGCTATCACCATTTTTCGATTTTTCACAGATTTTTAAAGTCGGACCATCGATTTTTGCGAATTTCTCCATACATACCCCTTCTCATTTTTCTCGCCGATATTCAACCTGCTCTCACGGCTACAATAATTGAGATATCGGGATGATCCAAAATGCATTCTCTAAGTCTACTCGAGACGTTTTGAAAACGCATGTCAAAACCGAAAATCGATGAAACGGGAGCAAAGTTATGACCATTTGAAATTTCAAGATTTTTAGATTTTCAAAAAGATGGGCAAAAAATTACAAAAATTTTTTTTTCTCTTTTTTAAATGTTTCGATACCCTATTCGATCGGAAATTTTCCGCTGATTACGAATAACACCGAGTTTTAGTCGAAATCTCAAAATATCAATGTGAAAAAGGCGAAATTTCGCTGATCACGAATAACACCGCTTTTAGTCGAAATCTCAATATTTCAATGAGAAAAAGGCGAAAAACGAAGAAAATCACTTTTTGGACGATTTTCAATGAAATTCCGAGTTTCTCAAGGAAACGGGTACTGAATTAGTAATCAGCGTGTCAAAATACATCGATATAGCGTCCTAAAAGAAAATTTAAAAATTCAACATTTTTGTGCATTTCGGCGAAAACGAAGTGGCTTCACTAAAATCGCTGTAACGTTGCTTCCCGATGGAGTTGGAACCCCACTCAGTGCTCATTCTTTTCGTGATCGAAAACCCTTTAAAATGGCGCTTGAATCGTTGTGCTATCATCATTTTTCGATTTTTCACAGATTTTTAAAGTCGGACCATCGATTTTTGCGAATTTCTCCATACATACCCCTTCTCGTTTTTCTGGCCGATATTCAACCTGCTCTCACGGCTACAATAATTGAGATATCGGGATGATCCAAAATGCATTCTCTAAGTCTACTCGAGACGTTTTGAAAACGCACGTCAAAACCCAAAATCGATGAAACGGGAGCCAAGCATGACCATTTGAAATTTCAAGATTTTTAGATTTTCGAAAAGGTGGGCAAAAAATTTAAAAAATTTTTTTTTCTCTTTTTTAAATGTTTCGATACTCTATTCGATCGCAAATTTACTGCCGATTACGAATAACACCGAGTTTTAGTCGAAATCTCAAAATATCAATATGAAAAAGGCGAAAATTCGCTGATCACGAATAACACCGCTTCTAGTCGAAATCTCAATATTTCAATGAGAAAAAGGCGAAAAACGAAAAAAATCACTTTTTGGACGATTTTCAATGAAATTTCGAGTTTCTCAAGGAAACGGGTACTGAATTAGTAATCAGCGCGTCGAAATACATCGATATAGCGTCCTAAAAGAAAATTTAAAAATTCAACATTTTTGTGCATTTCGGCGAAAAAGAAGTCGCTTCACTAAAATCGCTGTAACGATGCTTCCCGATGGAGTTGGAACCCCACTCTGTGCTCATTCTTTTTATGATCGAAAACCCTTTAAAATGGCGCTTGAATCGTTGTGCTATCACCATTTTTCGATTTTTCACAGATTTTTAAAGTCGGACCATCGATTTTTGCGAATTTCTCCATACATACCCCTTCTCATTTTTCTCGCCGATATTCAACCTGCTCTCACGGCTACAATAATTGAGATATCGGGATGATCCAAAATGCATTCTCTAAGTCTACTCGAGACGTTTTGAAAACGCATGTCAAAACCGAAAATCGATGAAACGGGAGCAAAGTTATGACCATTTGAAATTTCAAGATTTTTAGATTTTCAAAAAGATGGGCAAAAAATTACAAAAATTTTTTTTTCTCTTTTTTAAATGTTTCGATACCCTATTCGATCGGAAATTTTCCGCTGATTACGAATAACACCGAGTTTTAGTCGAAATCTCAAAATATCAATGTGAAAAAGGCGAAATTTCGCTGATCACGAATAACACCGCTTTTAGTCGAAATCTCAATATTTCAATGAGAAAAAGGCGAAAAACGAAGAAAATCACTTTTTGGACGATTTTCAATGAAATTCCGAGTTTCTCAAGGAAACGGGTACTGAATTAGTAATCAGCGTGTCAAAATACATCGATATAGCGTCCTAAAAGAAAATTTAAAAATTCAACATTTTTGTGCATTTCGGCGAAAAAGAAGTGGCTTCACTAAAATCGCTGTAACGTTGCTTCCCGATGGAGTTGGAACCCCACTCAGTGCTCATTCTTTTCGTGATCGAAAACCCTTTAAAATGGCGCTTGAATCGTTGTGCTATCATTATTTTTCGATTTTTCACAGATTTTTAAAGTCGGACCATCGATTTTTGCGAATTTCTCCATACATACCCCTTCTCATTTTTCTCGACGATATTCAACCTGCTCTCACGGCTACAATAATTGAGATATCGGGATGATCCAAAATGCATTCTCTAAGTCTACTCGAGACGTTTTGAAAACGCACGTCAAAACCGAAAATCGATGAAACGGGAGCAAAGTTATGACCATTTGAAATTTCAAGATTTTTAGATTTTCGAAAAGGTGGGCAAAAAATTACAAAAATTTTTTTTTCTCTTTTTTAAATGTTTCGATACTCTATTCGATCGCAAATTTACTGCCGATTACGAATAACACCGAGTTTTAGTCGAAATCTCAAAATATCAATATGAAAAAGGCGAAAATTCGCTGATCACGAATAACACCGCTTTTAGTCGAAATCTCAATATTTCAATGAGAAAAAGGCGAAAAACGAAAAAAATCACTTTTTAGACGATTTTCAATGAAATTTCGAGTTTCTCCAGGAAACGGGTACTGAATTAGTAATCAGCGAGTCAAAATACATCGATATAGCGTCCTAAAAAAAAATTTAAAAATTCAACATTTTTGTGCATTTCGGCGAAAAAGAAATGGCTTCACTAAAATCGCTGTAACGATGCGTCCCGATGGAGTTGGAACCCCACTCTGTGCTCATTCTTTTTGTGATCGAAAACCCTTTAAAATGGCGCTTGAATCGTTATGCTATCACTATTTTTCGATTTTTCACAGATTTTTAAAGTCGGACCATCGATTTTTGCGAATTTCTCCATACATACCCCTTCTCATTTTTCTGGCCGATATTCAACCTGCTCTCACGGCTACAATAATTGAGATATCGGCATGATCCAAAATGCATTCTCTAAGTCTACTCGAGACGTTTTGAAAACGCACGTCAAAACCCAAAATCGATTAAACGGGAGCCAAGCATGACCATTCGAAATTTCAAGATTTTTAGATTTTCGAAAAGGTGGGCAAAAAATTAAAAAATTTTTTTTTTCTCTTTTTTAAATGTTTTAATACTCTATTCGATCGCAAATTTACTGCCGATTACGAATAACACCGAGTTTTAGTCGAAATCTCAAAATATCAATGTGAAAAAGGCGAAATTTCGCTGATCACGAATAACACCGCTTTTAGTCGAAATCTCAATATTTCAATGAGAAAAAGGCGAAAAACGAAAAAAATCACTGTTTGGACGATTTTCAATGAAATTCCGAGTTCCTCAAGGAAACGGGTACTGAATTAGTAATCAGCGAGTCAAAATACATCGATATAGCGTCCTAAAAAAAAATTTTAAAATTCAACATTTTTGTGCATTTCGGCGAAAAAGAAATGGCTTCACTAAAATCGCTGTAACGATGCGTCCCGATGGAGTTGGAACCCCACTCTGTGCTCATTCTTTTTGTGATCGAAAACCCTTTAAAATGGCGCTTGAATCGTTATGCTATCACTATTTTTCGATTTTTCACAGATTTTTAAAGTCGGACCATCGATTTTTGCGAATTTCTCCATACATACCCCTTCTCATTTTTCTGGCCGATATTCAACCTGCTCTCACGGCTACAATAATTGAGATATCGGCATGATCCAAAATGCATTCTCTAAGTCTACTCGAGACGTTTTGAAAACGCACGTCAAAACCGAAAATCGATTAAACGGGAGCCAAGCATGACCATTCGAAATTTCAAGATTTTTAGATTTTCGAAAAGGTGGGCAAAAAATTAAAAAATTTTTTTTTTCTCTTTTTTAAATGTTTTGATACTCTACTCGATCGCAAATTTACTGCCGATTACGAATAACACCGAGTTTTAGTCGAAATCTCAAAATATCAATGTGAAAAAGGCGAAATTTCGCTGATCACGAATAACACCGCTTTTAGTCGAAATCTGAATATTTCAATGAGAAAAAGGCGAAAAACAAAAAAAATCACTTTTTAGACGATTTTCAATGAAATTTCGAGTTTCTCAAGGAAACGGGTACTGAATTAGTAATCAGCGAGTCAAAATACATCGATATAGCGTCCTAAAAGAAAATTTAAAAATTCAACATTTTTGTGCATTTCGGCGAAAAAGAAGTGGCTTCACTAAAATCGCTGTAACGTTGCTTCCCGATGGAGTTGGAACCCCACTCGGTGCTCATTCTTTTCGTGATCGAAAACCCTTTAAAATGGCGCTTGAATCGTTGTGCTATCATTATTTTTTGCGAATTTCTCCATACATACCCCTTCTCATTTTTCTGGCCGATATTCAACCTGCCCTCACGGCTACAATAATTGAGATATCGGGATGATCCAAAATGCATTCTCTAAGTCTACTCGAGACGTTTTGAAAACGCACGTCAAAACCGAAAATCGATGAAACGGGAGCAAAGTTATGACCATTTGAAATTTCAAAATTTTTAAATTTTCGAAAAGATGGGCAAAAAATTACAAACATTTTTTTTTCTCTTTTTTAAATGTTTCGATACCCTATTCGATCGGAAATTTTCCGCTGATTACGAATAACACCGAGTTTTAGTCGAAATCTCAAAATTTCAATGAGAAAAAGGCGAAAAACGAAAAAAATCACTTTTTGGACGATTTTCAATGAAATTTCGAGTTTCTCAAGGAAACGGGTACTGAATTAGTAATCAGCGCGTCGAAATACAACGATATAGCGTCCTAAAAGAAAATTTAAAAATTCAACATTTTTGTGCATTTCGGCGAAAAAGAAGTGGCTTCACTAAAATCGCTGTAACGATGCTTCCCGATGGAGTTGGAACCCCACTCTGTGCTCATTCTTTTTATGATCGAAAACCCTTTAAAATGGCGCTTGAATCGTTGTGCTATCACCATTTTTCGATTTTTCACAGATTTTTAAAGTCGGACCATCGATTTTTGCGAATTTCTCCATACATACCCCTTCTCATTTTTCTCGCCGATATTCAACCTGCTCTCACGGCTACAATAATTGAGATATCGGGATGATCCAAAATGCATTCTCTAAGTCTACTCGAGACGTTTTGAAAACGCATGTCAAAACCGAAAATCGATGAAACGGGAGCAAAGTTATGACCATTTGAAATTTCAAGATTTTTAGATTTTCAAAAAGATGGGCAAAAAATTACAAAAATTTTTTTTTCTCTTTTTTAAATGTTTCGATACCCTATTCGATCGGAAATTTTCCGCTGATTACGAATAACACCGAGTTTTAGTCGAAATCTCAAAATATCAATGTGAAAAAGGCGAAATTTCGCTGATCACGAATAACACCGCTTTTAGTCGAAATCTCAATATTTCAATGAGAAAAAGGCGAAAAACGAAAAAAATCACTGTTTGGACGATTTTCAATGAAATTCCGAGTTCCTCAAGGAAACGGGTACTGAATTAGTAATCAGCGAGTCAAAATACATCGATATAGCGTCCTAAAAAAAAATTTAAAAATTCAACATTTTTGTGCATTTCGGCGAAAAAGAAATGGCTTCACTAAAATCGCTGTAACGATGCGTCCCGATGGAGTTGGAACCCCACTCTGTGCTCATTCTTTTTGTGATCGAAAACCCTTTAAAATGGCGCTTGAATCGTTATGCTATCACTATTTTTCGATTTTTCACAGATTTTTAAAGTCGGACCATCGATTTTTGCGAATTTCTCCATACATACCCCTTCTCATTTTTCTGGCCGATATTCAACCTGCTCTCACGGCTACAATAATTGAGATATCGGCATGATCCAAAATGCATTCTCTAAGTCTACTCGAGACGTTTTGAAAACGCACGTCAAAACCCAAAATCGATTAAACGGGAGCCAAGCATGACCATTCGAAATTTCAAGATTTTTAGATTTTCGAAAAGGTGGGCAAAAAATTAAAAAATTTTTTTTTTCTCTTTTTTAAATGTTTTAATACTCTATTCGATCGCAAATTTACTGCCGATTACGAATAACACCGAGTTTTAGTCGAAATCTCAAAATATCAATGTGAAAAAGGCGAAATTTCGCTGATCACGAATAACACCGCTTTTAGTCGAAATCTCAATATTTCAATGAGAAAAAGGCGAAAAACGAAAAAAATCACTGTTTGGACGATTTTCAATGAAATTCCGAGTTCCTCAAGGAAACGGGTACTGAATTAGTAATCAGCGAGTCAAAATACATCGATATAGCGTCCTAAAAAAAAATTTTAAAATTCAACATTTTTGTGCATTTCGGCGAAAAAGAAATGGCTTCACTAAAATCGCTGTAACGATGCGTCCCGATGGAGTTGGAACCCCACTCTGTGCTCATTCTTTTTGTGATCGAAAACCCTTTAAAATGGCGCTTGAATCGTTATGCTATCACTATTTTTCGATTTTTCACAGATTTTTAAAGTCGGACCATCGATTTTTGCGAATTTCTCCATACATACCCCTTCTCATTTTTCTGGCCGATATTCAACCTGCTCTCACGGCTACAATAATTGAGATATCGGCATGATCCAAAATGCATTCTCTAAGTCTACTCGAGACGTTTTGAAAACGCACGTCAAAACCGAAAATCGATTAAACGGGAGCCAAGCATGACCATTCGAAATTTCAAGATTTTTAGATTTTCGAAAAGGTGGGCAAAAAATTAAAAAATTTTTTTTTTCTCTTTTTTAAATGTTTTGATACTCTACTCGATCGCAAATTTACTGCCGATTACGAATAACACCGAGTTTTAGTCGAAATCTCAAAATATCAATGTGAAAAAGGCGAAATTTCGCTGATCACGAATAACACCGCTTTTAGTCGAAATCTGAATATTTCAATGAGAAAAAGGCGAAAAACAAAAAAAATCACTTTTTAGACGATTTTCAATGAAATTTCGAGTTTCTCAAGGAAACGGGTACTGAATTAGTAATCAGCGAGTCAAAATACATCGATATAGCGTCCTAAAAGAAAATTTAAAAATTCAACATTTTTGTGCATTTCGGCGAAAAAGAAGTGGCTTCACTAAAATCGCTGTAACGTTGCTTCCCGATGGAGTTGGAACCCCACTCGGTGCTCATTCTTTTCGTGATCGAAAACCCTTTAAAATGGCGCTTGAATCGTTGTGCTATCATTATTTTTTGCGAATTTCTCCATACATACCCCTTCTCATTTTTCTGGCCGATATTCAACCTGCCCTCACGGCTACAATAATTGAGATATCGGGATGATCCAAAATGCATTCTCTAAGTCTACTCGAGACGTTTTGAAAACGCACGTCAAAACCGAAAATCGATGAAACGGGAGCAAAGTTATGACCATTTGAAATTTCAAAATTTTTAAATTTTCGAAAAGATGGGCAAAAAATTACAAACATTTTTTTTTCTCTTTTTTAAATGTTTCGATACCCTATTCGATCGGAAATTTTCCGCTGATTACGAATAACACCGAGTTTTAGTCGAAATCTCAAAATTTCAATGAGAAAAAGGCGAAAAACGAAAAAAATCACTTTTTGGACGATTTTCAATGAAATTTCGAGTTTCTCAAGGAAACGGGTACTGAATTAGTAATCAGCGCGTCGAAATACAACGATATAGCGTCCTAAAAGAAAATTTAAAAATTCAACATTTTTGTGCATTTCGGCGAAAAAGAAGTGGCTTCACTAAAATCGCTGTAACGATGCTTCCCGATGGAGTTGGAACCCCACTCTGTGCTCATTCTTTTTATGATCGAAAACCCTTTAAAATGGCGCTTGAATCGTTGTGCTATCACCATTTTTCGATTTTTCACAGATTTTTAAAGTCGGACCATCGATTTTTGCGAATTTCTCCATACATACCCCTTCTCATTTTTCTCGCCGATATTCAACCTGCTCTCACGGCTACAATAATTGAGATATCGGGATGATCCAAAATGCATTCTCTAAGTCTACTCGAGACGTTTTGAAAACGCATGTCAAAACCGAAAATCGATGAAACGGGAGCAAAGTTATGACCATTTGAAATTTCAAGATTTTTAGATTTTCAAAAAGATGGGCAAAAAATTACAAAAATTTTTTTTTCTCTTTTTTAAATGTTTCGATACCCTATTCGATCGGAAATTTTCCGCTGATTACGAATAACACCGAGTTTTAGTCGAAATCTCAAAATATCAATGTGAAAAAGGCGAAATTTCGCTGATCACGAATAACACCGCTTTTAGTCGAAATCTCAATATTTCAATGAGAAAAAGGCGAAAAACGAAGAAAATCACTTTTTGGACGATTTTCAATGAAATTCCGAGTTTCTCAAGGAAACGGGTACTGAATTAGTAATCAGCGTGTCAAAATACATCGATATAGCGTCCTAAAAGAAAATTTAAAAATTCAACATTTTTGTGCATTTCGGCGAAAACGAAGTGGCTTCACTAAAATCGCTGTAACGTTGCTTCCCGATGGAGTTGGAACCCCACTCAGTGCTCATTCTTTTCGTGATCGAAAACCCTTTAAAATGGCGCTTGAATCGTTGTGCTATCATCATTTTTCGATTTTTCACAGATTTTTAAAGTCGGACCATCGATTTTTGCGAATTTCTCCATACATACCCCTTCTCGTTTTTCTGGCCGATATTCAACCTGCTCTCACGGCTACAATAATTGAGATATCGGGATGATCCAAAATGCATTCTCTAAGTCTACTCGAGACGTTTTGAAAACGCACGTCAAAACCCAAAATCGATGAAACGGGAGCCAAGCATGACCATTTGAAATTTCAAGATTTTTAGATTTTCGAAAAGGTGGGCAAAAAATTTAAAAAATTTTTTTTTCTCTTTTTTAAATGTTTCGATACTCTATTCGATCGCAAATTTACTGCCGATTACGAATAACACCGAGTTTTAGTCGAAATCTCAAAATATCAATATGAAAAAGGCGAAAATTCGCTGATCACGAATAACACCGCTTCTAGTCGAAATCTCAATATTTCAATGAGAAAAAGGCGAAAAACGAAAAAAATCACTTTTTGGACGATTTTCAATGAAATTTCGAGTTTCTCAAGGAAACGGGTACTGAATTAGTAATCAGCGCGTCGAAATACATCGATATAGCGTCCTAAAAGAAAATTTAAAAATTCAACATTTTTGTGCATTTCGGCGAAAAAGAAGTCGCTTCACTAAAATCGCTGTAACGATGCTTCCCGATGGAGTTGGAACCCCACTCTGTGCTCATTCTTTTTATGATCGAAAACCCTTTAAAATGGCGCTTGAATCGTTGTGCTATCACCATTTTTCGATTTTTCACAGATTTTTAAAGTCGGACCATCGATTTTTGCGAATTTCTCCATACATACCCCTTCTCATTTTTCTCGCCGATATTCAACCTGCTCTCACGGCTACAATAATTGAGATATCGGGATGATCCAAAATGCATTCTCTAAGTCTACTCGAGACGTTTTGAAAACGCATGTCAAAACCGAAAATCGATGAAACGGGAGCAAAGTTATGACCATTTGAAATTTCAAGATTTTTAGATTTTCAAAAAGATGGGCAAAAAATTACAAAAATTTTTTTTTCTCTTTTTTAAATGTTTCGATACCCTATTCGATCGGAAATTTTCCGCTGATTACGAATAACACCGAGTTTTAGTCGAAATCTCAAAATATCAATGTGAAAAAGGCGAAATTTCGCTGATCACGAATAACACCGCTTTTAGTCGAAATCTCAATATTTCAATGAGAAAAAGGCGAAAAACGAAGAAAATCACTTTTTGGACGATTTTCAATGAAATTCCGAGTTTCTCAAGGAAACGGGTACTGAATTAGTAATCAGCGTGTCAAAATACATCGATATAGCGTCCTAAAAGAAAATTTAAAAATTCAACATTTTTGTGCATTTCGGCGAAAAAGAAGTGGCTTCACTAAAATCGCTGTAACGTTGCTTCCCGATGGAGTTGGAACCCCACTCAGTGCTCATTCTTTTCGTGATCGAAAACCCTTTAAAATGGCGCTTGAATCGTTGTGCTATCATTATTTTTCGATTTTTCACAGATTTTTAAAGTCGGACCATCGATTTTTGCGAATTTCTCCATACATACCCCTTCTCATTTTTCTCGACGATATTCAACCTGCTCTCACGGCTACAATAATTGAGATATCGGGATGATCCAAAATGCATTCTCTAAGTCTACTCGAGACGTTTTGAAAACGCACGTCAAAACCGAAAATCGATGAAACGGGAGCAAAGTTATGACCATTTGAAATTTCAAGATTTTTAGATTTTCGAAAAGGTGGGCAAAAAATTACAAAAATTTTTTTTTCTCTTTTTTAAATGTTTCGATACTCTATTCGATCGCAAATTTACTGCCGATTACGAATAACACCGAGTTTTAGTCGAAATCTCAAAATATCAATATGAAAAAGGCGAAAATTCGCTGATCACGAATAACACCGCTTTTAGTCGAAATCTCAATATTTCAATGAGAAAAAGGCGAAAAACGAAAAAAATCACTTTTTAGACGATTTTCAATGAAATTTCGAGTTTCTCCAGGAAACGGGTACTGAATTAGTAATCAGCGAGTCAAAATACATCGATATAGCGTCCTAAAAAAAAATTTAAAAATTCAACATTTTTGTGCATTTCGGCGAAAAAGAAATGGCTTCACTAAAATCGCTGTAACGATGCGTCCCGATGGAGTTGGAACCCCACTCTGTGCTCATTCTTTTTGTGATCGAAAACCCTTTAAAATGGCGCTTGAATCGTTATGCTATCACTATTTTTCGATTTTTCACAGATTTTTAAAGTCGGACCATCGATTTTTGCGAATTTCTCCATACATACCCCTTCTCATTTTTCTGGCCGATATTCAACCTGCTCTCACGGCTACAATAATTGAGATATCGGCATGATCCAAAATGCATTCTCTAAGTCTACTCGAGACGTTTTGAAAACGCACGTCAAAACCCAAAATCGATTAAACGGGAGCCAAGCATGACCATTCGAAATTTCAAGATTTTTAGATTTTCGAAAAGGTGGGCAAAAAATTAAAAAATTTTTTTTTTCTCTTTTTTAAATGTTTTAATACTCTATTCGATCGCAAATTTACTGCCGATTACGAATAACACCGAGTTTTAGTCGAAATCTCAAAATATCAATGTGAAAAAGGCGAAATTTCGCTGATCACGAATAACACCGCTTTTAGTCGAAATCTCAATATTTCAATGAGAAAAAGGCGAAAAACGAAAAAAATCACTGTTTGGACGATTTTCAATGAAATTCCGAGTTCCTCAAGGAAACGGGTACTGAATTAGTAATCAGCGAGTCAAAATACATCGATATAGCGTCCTAAAAAAAAATTTAAAAATTCAACATTTTTGTGCATTTCGGCGAAAAAGAAATGGCTTCACTAAAATCGCTGTAACGATGCGTCCCGATGGAGTTGGAACCCCACTCTGTGCTCATTCTTTTTGTGATCGAAAACCCTTTAAAATGGCGCTTGAATCGTTATGCTATCACTATTTTTCGATTTTTCACAGATTTTTAAAGTCGGACCATCGATTTTTGCGAATTTCTCCATACATACCCCTTCTCATTTTTCTGGCCGATATTCAACCTGCTCTCACGGCTACAATAATTGAGATATCGGCATGATCCAAAATGCATTCTCTAAGTCTACTCGAGACGTTTTGAAAACGCACGTCAAAACCGAAAATCGATTAAACGGGAGCCAAGCATGACCATTCGAAATTTCAAGATTTTTAGATTTTCGAAAAGGTGGGCAAAAAATTAAAAAATTTTTTTTTTCTCTTTTTTAAATGTTTTGATACTCTACTCGATCGCAAATTTACTGCCGATTACGAATAACACCGAGTTTTAGTCGAAATCTCAAAATATCAATGTGAAAAAGGCGAAATTTCGCTGATCACGAATAACACCGCTTTTAGTCGAAATCTGAATATTTCAATGAGAAAAAGGCGAAAAACAAAAAAAATCACTTTTTAGACGATTTTCAATGAAATTTCGAGTTTCTCAAGGAAACGGGTACTGAATTAGTAATCAGCGAGTCAAAATACATCGATATAGCGTCCTAAAAGAAAATTTAAAAATTCAACATTTTTGTGCATTTCGGCGAAAAAGAAGTGGCTTCACTAAAATCGCTGTAACGTTGCTTCCCGATGGAGTTGGAACCCCACTCGGTGCTCATTCTTTTCGTGATCGAAAACCCTTTAAAATGGCGCTTGAATCGTTGTGCTATCATTATTTTTTGCGAATTTCTCCATACATACCCCTTCTCATTTTTCTGGCCGATATTCAACCTGCCCTCACGGCTACAATAATTGAGATATCGGGATGATCCAAAATGCATTCTCTAAGTCTACTCGAGACGTTTTGAAAACGCACGTCAAAACCGAAAATCGATGAAACGGGAGCAAAGTTATGACCATTTGAAATTTCAAAATTTTTAAATTTTCGAAAAGATGGGCAAAAAATTACAAACATTTTTTTTTCTCTTTTTTAAATGTTTCGATACCCTATTCGATCGGAAATTTTCCGCTGATTACGAATAACACCGAGTTTTAGTCGAAATCTCAAAATTTCAATGAGAAAAAGGCGAAAAACGAAAAAAATCACTTTTTGGACGATTTTCAATGAAATTTCGAGTTTCTCAAGGAAACGGGTACTGAATTAGTAATCAGCGCGTCGAAATACAACGATATAGCGTCCTAAAAGAAAATTTAAAAATTCAACATTTTTGTGCATTTCGGCGAAAAAGAAGTGGCTTCACTAAAATCGCTGTAACGATGCTTCCCGATGGAGTTGGAACCCCACTCTGTGCTCATTCTTTTTATGATCGAAAACCCTTTAAAATGGCGCTTGAATCGTTGTGCTATCACCATTTTTCGATTTTTCACAGATTTTTAAAGTCGGACCATCGATTTTTGCGAATTTCTCCATACATACCCCTTCTCATTTTTCTCGCCGATATTCAACCTGCTCTCACGGCTACAATAATTGAGATATCGGGATGATCCAAAATGCATTCTCTAAGTCTACTCGAGACGTTTTGAAAACGCATGTCAAAACCGAAAATCGATGAAACGGGAGCAAAGTTATGACCATTTGAAATTTCAAGATTTTTAGATTTTCAAAAAGATGGGCAAAAAATTACAAAAATTTTTTTTTCTCTTTTTTAAATGTTTCGATACCCTATTCGATCGGAAATTTTCCGCTGATTACGAATAACACCGAGTTTTAGTCGAAATCTCAAAATATCAATGTGAAAAAGGCGAAATTTCGCTGATCACGAATAACACCGCTTTTAGTCGAAATCTCAATATTTCAATGAGAAAAAGGCGAAAAACGAAGAAAATCACTTTTTGGACGATTTTCAATGAAATTCCGAGTTTCTCAAGGAAACGGGTACTGAATTAGTAATCAGCGTGTCAAAATACATCGATATAGCGTCCTAAAAGAAAATTTAAAAATTCAACATTTTTGTGCATTTCGGCGAAAACGAAGTGGCTTCACTAAAATCGCTGTAACGTTGCTTCCCGATGGAGTTGGAACCCCACTCAGTGCTCATTCTTTTCGTGATCGAAAACCCTTTAAAATGGCGCTTGAATCGTTGTGCTATCATCATTTTTCGATTTTTCACAGATTTTTAAAGTCGGACCATCGATTTTTGCGAATTTCTCCATACATACCCCTTCTCATTTTTCTGGCCGATATTCAACCTGCTCTCACGGCTACAATAATTGAGATATCGGCATGATCCAAAATGCATTCTCTAAGTCTACTAGAGACGTTTTGAAAACGCACGTCAAAACCCAAAATCGATTAAACGGGAGCCAAGCATGACCATTCGAAATTTCAAGATTTTTAGATTTTCGAAAAGGTGGGCAAAAAATTAAAAATTTTTTTTTTTCTCTTTTTTAAATGTTTTAATACTCTATTCGATCGCAAATTTACTGCCGATTACGAATAACACCGAGTTTTAGTCGAAATCTCAAAATATCAATGTGAAAAAGGCGAAATTTCGCTGATCACGAATAACACCGCTTTTAGTCGAAATCTCAATATTTCAATGAGAAAAAGGCGAAAAACGAAAAAAATCACTGTTTGGACGATTTTCAATGAAATTCCGAGTTCCTCAAGGAAACGGGTACTGAATTAGTAATCAGCGAGTCAAAATACATCGATATAGCGTCCTAAAAAAAAATTTAAAAATTCAACATTTTTGTGCATTTCGGCGAAAAAGAAATGGCTTCACTAAAATCGCTGTAACGATGCGTCCCGATGGAGTTGGAACCCCACTCTGTGCTCATTCTTTTTGTGATCGAAAACCCTTTAAAATGGCGCTTGAATCGTTATGCTATCACTATTTTTCGATTTTTCACAGATTTTTAAAGTCGGACCATCGATTTTTGCGAATTTCTCCATACATACCCCTTCTCATTTTTCTGGCCGATATTCAACCTGCTCTCACGGCTACAATAATTGAGATATCGGCATGATCCAAAATGCATTCTCTAAGTCTACTCGAGACGTTTTGAAAACGCACGTCAAAACCGAAAATCGATTAAACGGGAGCCAAGCATGACCATTCGAAATTTCAAGATTTTTAGATTTTCGAAAAGGTGGGCAAAAAATTAAAAAATTTTTTTTTTCTCTTTTTTAAATGTTTTGATACTCTACTCGATCGCAAATTTACTGCCGATTACGAATAACACCGAGTTTTAGTCGAAATCTCAAAATATCAATGTGAAAAAGGCGAAATTTCGCTGATCACGAATAACACCGCTTTTAGTCGAAATCTGAATATTTCAATGAGAAAAAGGCGAAAAACAAAAAAAATCACTTTTTAGACGATTTTCAATGAAATTTCGAGTTTCTCAAGGAAACGGGTACTGAATTAGTAATCAGCGAGTCAAAATACATCGATATAGCGTCCTAAAAGAAAATTTAAAAATTCAACATTTTTGTGCATTTCGGCGAAAAAGAAGTGGCTTCACTAAAATCGCTGTAACGTTGCTTCCCGATGGAGTTGGAACCCCACTCGGTGCTCATTCTTTTCGTGATCGAAAACCCTTTAAAATGGCGCTTGAATCGTTGTGCTATCATTATTTTTTGCGAATTTCTCCATACATACCCCTTCTCATTTTTCTGGCCGATATTCAACCTGCCCTCACGGCTACAATAATTGAGATATCGGGATGATCCAAAATGCATTCTCTAAGTCTACTCGAGACGTTTTGAAAACGCACGTCAAAACCGAAAATCGATGAAACGGGAGCAAAGTTATGACCATTTGAAATTTCAAAATTTTTAAATTTTCGAAAAGATGGGCAAAAAATTACAAACATTTTTTTTTCTCTTTTTTAAATGTTTCGATACCCTATTCGATCGGAAATTTTCCGCTGATTACGAATAACACCGAGTTTTAGTCGAAATCTCAAAATTTCAATGAGAAAAAGGCGAAAAACGAAAAAAATCACTTTTTGGACGATTTTCAATGAAATTTCGAGTTTCTCAAGGAAACGGGTACTGAATTAGTAATCAGCGCGTCGAAATACAACGATATAGCGTCCTAAAAGAAAATTTAAAAATTCAACATTTTTGTGCATTTCGGCGAAAAAGAAGTGGCTTCACTAAAATCGCTGTAACGATGCTTCCCGATGGAGTTGGAACCCCACTCTGTGCTCATTCTTTTTATGATCGAAAACCCTTTAAAATGGCGCTTGAATCGTTGTGCTATCACCATTTTTCGATTTTTCACAGATTTTTAAAGTCGGACCATCGATTTTTGCGAATTTCTCCATACATACCCCTTCTCATTTTTCTCGCCGATATTCAACCTGCTCTCACGGCTACAATAATTGAGATATCGGGATGATCCAAAATGCATTCTCTAAGTCTACTCGAGACGTTTTGAAAACGCATGTCAAAACCGAAAATCGATGAAACGGGAGCAAAGTTATGACCATTTGAAATTTCAAGATTTTTAGATTTTCAAAAAGATGGGCAAAAAATTACAAAAATTTTTTTTTCTCTTTTTTAAATGTTTCGATACCCTATTCGATCGGAAATTTTCCGCTGATTACGAATAACACCGAGTTTTAGTCGAAATCTCAAAATATCAATGTGAAAAAGGCGAAATTTCGCTGATCACGAATAACACCGCTTTTAGTCGAAATCTCACTATTTCAATGAGAAGAAGGCGAAAAACGAAAAAAATCACTTTTTGGACGATTTTCAATGAAATTCCGAGTTTCTCAAGGAAACGGGTACTGAATTAGTAATCGGCGCGTCGAAATACATCGATATAGCGTCCTAAAAGAAAATTTCAAAATTCAACACTTTTGTGCATTTCGGCGAAAAAGAAGTGGCTTCACTAAAATCGCTGTAACGTTGCTTCCCGATGGAGTTGGAACCCCACTCTTTGCTCATTCTTTTTGTGATCGAAAACCCTTTAAAATGGCGCTTGAATCGTTGTGCTATCATCATTTTTCGATTTTTCACAGATTTTTAAAGTCGGACCATCGATTTTTGCGAATTTCTCCATACATACCCCTTCTCGTTTTTCTGGCCGATATTCAACCTGCTCTCACGGCTACAATAATTGAGATATCGGGATGATCCAAAATGCATTCTCTAAGTCTACTCGAGACGTTTTGAAAACGCACGTCAAAACCCAAAATCGATGAAACGGGAGCCAAGCATGACCATTTGAAATTTCAAGATTTTTAGATTTTCGAAAAGGTGGGCAAAAAATTTAAAAAATTTTTTTTTCTCTTTTTTAAATGTTTCGATACTCTATTCGATCGCAAATTTACTGCCGATTACGAATAACACCGAGTTTTAGTCGAAATCTCAAAATATCAATATGAAAAAGGCGAAAATTCGCTGATCACGAATAACACCGCTTCTAGTCGAAATCTCAATATTTCAATGAGAAAAAGGCGAAAAACGAAAAAAATCACTTTTTGGACGATTTTCAATGAAATTTCGAGTTTCTCAAGGAAACGGGTACTGAATTAGTAATCAGCGCGTCGAAATACATCGATATAGCGTCCTAAAAGAAAATTTAAAAATTCAACATTTTTGTGCATTTCGGCGAAAAAGAAGTCGCTTCACTAAAATCGCTGTAACGATGCTTCCCGATGGAGTTGGAACCCCACTCTGTGCTCATTCTTTTTATGATCGAAAACCCTTTAAAATGGCGCTTGAATCGTTGTGCTATCACCATTTTTCGATTTTTCACAGATTTTTAAAGTCGGACCATCGATTTTTGCGAATTTCTCCATACATACCCCTTCTAATTTTTCTCGCCGATATTCAACCTCCTCTCACGTCTACAATAATTGAGATATCGGGATGATCCAAAATGCATTCTCTAAGTCTACTCGAGACGTTTTGAAAACGCATGTCAAAACCGAAAATCGATGAAACGGGAGCAAAGTTATGACCATTTGAAATTTCAAGATTTTTAGATTTTCAAAAAGATGGGCAAAAAATTACAAAAATTTTTTTTTCTCTTTTTTAAATGTTTCGATACCCTATTCGATCGGAAATTTTCCGCTGATTACGAATAACACCGAGTTTTAGTCGAAATCTCAAAATATCAATGTGAAAAAGGCGAAATTTCGCTGATCACGAATAACACCGCTTTTAGTCGAAATCTCAATATTTCAATGAGAAAAATGCGAAAAACGAAAAAAATCACTTTTTGGACGATTTTCAATGAAATTTCGAGTTTCTCAAGGAAACGGGTACTGAATTAGTAATCAGCGCGTCGAAGTACATCGATATAGCGTCCTAAAAGAAAATTTAAAAATTCAACATTTTTGTGCATTTCGGCGAAAAAGAAGTGGCTTCACTAAAATCGCTGTAACGATGCTTCCCGATGGAGTTGGAACCCCACTCTGTGCTCATTCTTTTTATGATCGAAAACCCTTTAAAATGGCGCTTGAATCGTTGTGCTATCACCATTTTTCGATTTTTCACAGATTTTTAAAGTCGGACCATCGATTTTTGCGAATTTCTCCATACATACCCCTTCTAATTTTTCTCGCCGATATTCAACCTCCTCTCACGTCTACAATAATTGAGATATCGGGATGATCCAAAATGCATTCTCTAAGTCTACTCGAGACGTTTTGAAAACGCATGTCAAAACCGAAAATCGATGAAACGGGAGCAAAGTTATGACCATTTGAAATTTCAAGATTTTTAGATTTTCAAAAAGATGGGCAAAAAATTACAAAAATTTTTTTTTCTCTTTTTTAAATGTTTCGATACCCTATTCGATCGGAAATTTTCCGCTGATTACGAATAACACCGAGTTTTAGTCGAAATCTCAAAATATCAATGTGAAAAAGGCGAAATTTCGCTGATCACGAATAACACCGCTTTTAGTCGAAATCTCAATATTTCAATGAGAAAAATGCGAAAAACGAAAAAAATCACTTTTTGGACGATTTTCAATGAAATTTCGAGTTTCTCAAGGAAACGGGTACTGAATTAGTAATCAGCGCGTCGAAGTACATCGATATAGCGTCCTAAAAGAAAATTTAAAAATTCAACATTTTTGTGCATTTCGGCGAAAAAGAAGTGGCTTCACTAAAATCGCTGTAACGATGCTTCCCGATGGAGTTGGAACCCCACTCTGTGCTCATTCTTTTTATGATCGAAAACCCTTTAAAATGGCGCTTGAATCGTTGTGCTATCACCATTTTTCGATTTTTCACAGATTTTTAAAGTCGGACCATCGATTTTTGCGAATTTCTCCATACATACCCCTTCTAATTTTTCTCGCCGATATTCAACCTCCTCTCACGTCTACAATAATTGAGATATCGGGATGATCCAAAATGCATTCTCTAAGTCTACTCGAGACGTTTTGAAAACGCATGTCAAAACCGAAAATCGATGAAACGGGAGCAAAGTTATGACCATTTGAAATTTCAAGATATTTAGATTTTCAAAAAGATGGGCAAAAAATTACAAAAATTTTTTTTTCTCTTTTTTAAATGTTTCGATACCCTATTCGATCGGAAATTTTCCGCTGATTACGAATAACACCGAGTTTTAGTCGAAATCTCAAAATATCAATGTGAAAAAGGCGAAATTTCGCTGATCACGAAAAACACCGCTTTTAGTCGAAATCTCAATATTTCAATGAGAAAAATGCGAAAAACGAAAAAAGTCACTTTTTGGACGATTTTCAATGAAATTTCGAGTTTCTCAAGGAAACGGGTACTGAATTAGTAATCAGCGCGTCGAAGTACATCGATATAGCGTCCTAAAAGAAAATTTAAAAATTCAACATTTTTGTGCATTTCGGCGAAAAAGAAGTGGCTTCACTAAAATCGCTGTAACGATGCTTCCCGATGGAGTTGGAACCCCACTCTGTGCTCATTCTTTTTATGATCGAAAACCCTTTAAAATGGCGCTTGAATCGTTGTGCTATCACCATTTTTCGATTTTTCACAGATTTTTAAAGTCGGACCATCGATTTTTGCGAATTTCTCCATACATACCCCTTCTAATTTTTCTCGCCGATATTCAACCTCCTCTCACGTCTACAATAATTGAGATATCGGGATGATCCAAAATGCATTCTCTAAGTCTACTCGAGACGTTTTGAAAACGCATGTCAAAACCGAAAATCGATGAAACGGGAGCAAAGTTATGACCATTTGAAATTTCAAGATATTTAGATTTTCAAAAAGATGGGCAAAAAATTAAAAAAATTTTTTTTTCTCTTTTTTAAATGTTTCGATATCCTATTCGATCGGAAATTTTCCGCTGATTACGAATAACACCGAGTTTTAGTCGAAATCTCAAAATATCAATGTGAAAAAGGCGAAATTTCGCTGATCACGAATAACACCGCTTTTAGTCGAAATCTCAATATTTCAATGAGAAAAAGGCGAAAAACGAAAAAAATCACTTTTTACACGATTTTCAATGAAATTTCGAGTTTCTCAAGGAAACGGGTACTGAATTAGTAATCAGCGAGTCAAAATACATCGATATAGCGTCCTAAAAGAAAATTTAAAAATTCAACATTTTTGTGCATTTCGGCGAAAAAGAAGTGGCTTCACTAAAATCGCTGTAACGTTGCTTCCCGATGGAGTTGGAACCCCACTCAGTGCTCATTCTTTTCGTGATCGAAAACCCTTTAAAATGGCGCTTGAATCGTTGTGCTATCATTATTTTTCGATTTTTCACAGATTTTTAAATTCGGACCATCGATTTTTGCGAATTTCTCCATACATACCCCTTCTCATTTTTCTGGCCGATATTCAACCTGCTCTCACGGCTACAATAATTGAGATATCGGGATGATCCAAAATGCATTCTCTAAGTCTACTCGAGACGTTTTGAAAACGCACGTCAAAACCGAAAATCGATGAAACGGGAGCAAAGTTATGACCATTTGAAATTTCAAGATTTTTAGATTTTCGAAAAGGTGGGCAAAAAATTACAAACATTTTTTTTTCTCTTTTTTAAATGTTTCAATACTCTATTCGATCGCAAATTTACTGCCGATTACGAATAACACCGAGTTTTAGTCGAAATCTCAAAATGTCAATATGAAAAAGGCGAAAATTCGCTGATCACGAATAACACCGCTTTTAGTCGAAATCTCAATATTTCAATGAGAAAAAGGCGAAAAACGAAAAAAATCACTTTTTGGACGATTTTCAAGGAAATTCCGAGTTTCTCAAGGAAACAGGTACTGAATTAGTAATCAGCGCGTCGGAATACATCGATATAGCGTCCTAAAAGAAAATTTAAAAATTCAACATTTTTGTGCATTTCGGATAAAAAGAAGTGGCTTCACTAAAATCGCTGTAACGTTGCTTCCCGATGGAGTTGGAACCCCACTCAGTGCTCATTCTTTTCGTGATCGAAAACCCTTTAAAATGGCGCTTGAATCGTTGTGCTATCATTATTTTTCGATTTTTCACAGATTTTTAAATTCGGACCATCGATTTTTGCGAATTTCTCCATACATACCCCTTCTCATTTTTCTCGCCGATATTCAACCTGCCATCACGGCTACAATAATTGAGATATCGGGATGATCCAAAATGCATTCTCTAAGTCTACTCGAGACGTTTTGAAAACGCCCGTCAAAACCGAAAATCGATGAAACGGGAGCAAAGTTATGACCATTTGAAATTTCAAGATTTTTAGATTTTCGAAAAGATGGGCAAAAAATTACAAAAATTTTTTTTTCTCTTTTTTAAATGTTTCGATACCCTATTCGATCGGAAATTTTCCGCTGATTACGAATAACACCGAGTTTTAGTCGAAATCTCAAAATATCTATGTGAAAAAGGCGAAATTTCGCTGATCACGAATTACACCGCTTTTAGTCGAAATCTCAATATTTCAATGAGAAAAAGGCGAAAAACGAAAAAAATCACTTTTTGGACAATTTTCAAGGAAATTCCGAGTTTCTCAAGGAAACGGGTACTGAATTAGTAATCAGCGCGTCGAAATACATCGATATAGCGTCCTAAAAGAAAATTTAAAAATTCAACATTTTTGTGCATTTCGGCGAAAAAGAAGTGGCTTCACTAAAATCGCTGTAACGTTGCTTCCCGATGGAGTTGGAACCCCACTCAGTGCTCATTCTTTTCGTGATCGAAAACCCTTTAAAATGGCGCTTGAATCGTTGTGCTATCATTATTTTTCGATTTTTCACAGATTTTTAAAGTCGGACCATCGATTTTTGCGAATTTCTCCATACATACCCCTTCTCATTTTTCTCGCCGATATTCAACCTCCTCTCACGGCTACAATAATTGAGATATCGGGATGATCCAAAATGCATTCTCTAAGTCTACTCGAGACGTTTTGAAAACGCACGTCAAAACCGAAAATCGATGAAACGGGAGCAAAGTTATCACCATTTGAAATTTCAAGATTTTTAGATTTTCGAAAAGCTGGGCAAAAAATTACAAACATTTTTTTTTCTCTTTTTTAAATGTTTCGATACCCTATTCGATCGGAAATTTTCCGCTGATTACGAATAACACCGAGTTTTAGTCGAAATCTCAAAATATCTATGTGAGAAAGGCGAAATTTCGCTGATCACGAATTACACCGCTTTTAGTCGAAATCTCAATATTTCAATGAGAAAAAGGCGAAAAACGAAAAAAATCACTTTTTAAACGATTGTCAATGAAATTTCGAGTTTCTCAAGGAAACGGGTACTGAATTAGTAATCAGCGAGTCAAAATACATCGATATAGCGTCCTAAAAGAAAATTTAAAAATTCAACATTTTTGTGCATTTCGGCGAAAAAGAAGTGGCTTCACTAAAATCGCTGTAACGTTGCTTCCCGATGGAGTTGGAACCCCACTCAGTGCTCATTCTTTTCGTGATCGAAAACCCTTTAAAATGGCGCTTGAATCGTTGTGCTATCATTATTTTTCGATTTTTCACAAATTTTTAAAGTCGGACCATCGATTCTTGCGAATTACTTCATACATACCCCTTCTCATTTTTCTCGCCGATATTCAACCTGCTCTCACGGCTACAATAATTGAGATATCGGGATGATCCAAAATGCATTCTCTAAGTCTACTCGAGACGTTTTGAAAACGCACGTCAAAACCCAAAATCGATGAAACGGGAGCCAAGCATGACCATTTGAAATTTCAAGATTTTTAGATTTTCGAAAAGGTGGGCAAAAAATTACAAAAATTATTTTTTCTATTTTTTAAATGTTTCGATACCCTATTCGATCGGAAATTTTCCGCTGATTACGAATAACACCGAGTTTTAGTCGAAATCTCAAAATATCTATGTGAAAAAGGCGAAATTTCGCTGATCACGAATAACACCGCTTTTAGTCGAAATCTCAATATTTCAATGAGAAAAAGGCGAAAAACGAAAAAAATCACTTTTTACACGATTTTCAATGAAATTTCGAGTTTCTCAAGGAAACGGGTACTGAATTAGTAATCAGCGAGTCAAAATACATCGATATAGCGTCCTAAAAAAAAATTTAAAAATTCAACATTTTTGTGCATTTCGGCGATAAAGAAGTGGCTTCACTAAAATCGCTGTAACGTTGCTTCCCGATGGAGTTGGAACCCCACTCAGTGCTCATTCTTTTCGTGATCGAAAACCCTTTAAAATGGCGCTTGAATCGTTGTGCTATCATTATTTTTCGATTTTTCACAGATTTTTAAAGTCGGACCATCGATTTTTGCGAATTTCTCCATACATACCCCTTCTCATTTTTCTCGCCGATATTCAACCTGCTCTCAAGGCTACAATAATTGAGATATCGGGATGATCCAAAATGCATTCTCTAAGTCTACTCGAGACGTTTTGAAAACGCACGTCAAAACCCAAAATCGATGAAACGGGAGCCAAGCATGACCATTTGAAATTTCAAGATTTTTAGATTTTCGAAAAGGTGGGCAAAAAATTTAAAAAATTTTTTTTTCTCTTTTTTAAATGTTTCGATACTCTATTCGATCGCAAATTTACTGCCGATTACGAATAACACCGAGTTTTAGTCGAAATCTCAAAATATCAATGTGAAAAAGGCGAAATTTCGCTGATCACGAATAACACCGCTTTTAGTCGAAATCTCAATATTTCAATGAGAAAAAGGCGAAAAACGAAAAAAATCACTTTTTGGACGATTTTCAATGAAATTCCGAGTTTCTCAAGGAAACGGGTACTGAATTAGTAATCAGCGTGTCAAAATACATCGATATAGCGTCCTAAAAGAAAATTAAAAAATTCAACATTTTTCTGCATTTCGGCGAAAAAGAAGTGGCCTCACTAAAATCGCTGTAACGTTGCTTCCCAATGGAGTTGGAACCCCACTCAGTGCTCATTCTTTTCGTGATCGAAAACCCTTTAAAATGGCGCTTGAATCGTTGTGCTATCATTATTTTTCGATTTTTCACAGATTTTTAAAGTCGGACCATCGATTTTTGCGAATTTCTCCATACATACCCCTTCTCATTATTCTGGCCGATATTCAACCTGCCATCACGGCTACAATAATTGAGATATCGGGATGATCCAAAATGCATTCTCTAAGTCTATTCCAGACGTTTTGAAAACGCACGTCAAAACCGAAAATCGATGAAACGGGAGCAAAGTTATGACAATTTGAAATTTCGAGATTTTTAGATTTTCGAAAAGGTTGGCAAAAAATTACAAAAATTATTTTTTCTATTTTTTAAATGTTTCGATACCCTATTCGATCGGAAATTTTCCGCTGATTACGAATAACACCGAGTTTTAGTCGAAATCTCAAAATATGTATGTGAAAAAGGCGAAATTTCGCTGATCACGAATAACACCGCTTTTAGTCGAAATCTCAATATTTCAATGAGAAAAAGGCGAAAAACGAAAAAAATCACTTTTTGGACGATTTTCAATGAAATTCCGAGTTTCTCAAGGAAACGGGTACTGAATTAGTAATCAGCGTGTCAAAATACATCGATATAGCGTCCTAAAAGAAAATTAAAAAATTCAACATTTTTCTGCATTTCGGCGAAAAAGAAGTGGCCTCACTAAAATCGCTGTAACGTTGCTTCCCAATGGAGTTGGAACCCCACTCAGTGCTCATTCTTTTCGTGATCGAAAACCCTTTAAAATGGCGCTTGAATCGTTGTGCTATCATTATTTTTCGATTTTTCACAGATTTTTAAAGTCGGACCATCGATTTTTGCGAATTTCTCCATACATACCCCTTCTCATTATTCTGGCCGATATTCAACCTGCCATCACGGCTACAATAATTGAGATATCGGGATGATCCAAAATGCATTCTCTAAGTCTATTCCAGACGTTTTGAAAACGCACGTCAAAACCGAAAATGGATGAAACGGGAGCAAAGTTATGACAATTTGAAATTTCGAGATTTTTAGATTTTCGAAAAGGTTGGCAAAAAATTACAAAAATTATTTTTTCTATTTTTTAAATGTTTCGATACCCTATTCGATCGGAAATTTTCCGCTGATTACGAATAACACCGAGTTTTAGTCGAAATCTCAAAATATCTATGTGAAAAAGGCGAAATTTCGCTGATCACGAATAACACCGCTTTTAGTCGAAATCTCAATATTTCAATGAGAAAAAGGCGAAAAACGAAAAAAATCACTTTTTACACGATTTTCAATGAAATTTCGAGTTTCTCAAGGAAACGGGTACTGAATTAGTAATCAGCGAGTCAAAATACATCGATATAGCGTCCTAAAAGAAAATTTAAAAATTCAACATTTTTGTGCATTTCGCCGAAAAAGAAGTGGCTTCACTAAAATCGCTGTAACGATGCTTCCCGATGGAGTTGGAACCCCACTCTGTGCTCATTCTTTTTATGATCGAAAACCCTTTAAAATGGCGCTTGAATCGTTGTGCTATCATTATTTTTCGATTTTTCACAGATTTTTAAAGTCGGACCATCGATTTTTGCGAATTTCTCCATACATACCCCTTC
Source organism: Oxytorus armatus (assembly GCA_958009045.1). Taxonomy (NCBI): domain Eukaryota; kingdom Metazoa; phylum Arthropoda; class Insecta; order Hymenoptera; family Ichneumonidae; genus Oxytorus; species Oxytorus armatus. The sequence goes on along the minus strand of OY253749.1, from coordinate 19,290,121 downwards.
TCATTTTTCTCGCCGATATTCAACCTGCTCTCACGGCTACAATAATTGAGATATCGGAATGATCCAAAATGCATTCTCTAAGTCTACTCGAGACGTTTTGAAAACGCACCTCAAAACCCAAAATCGATGAAACGGGAGCCAAGCATGACCATTTGAAATTTCAAGATTTTTAGATTTTCGAAAAGGTGGGCAAAAAATTACAAAAATTTTTTTTTCTCTTTTTTAAATGTTTCGATACTCTATTCGATCGCAAATTTACTGCCGATTACGAATAACACCGAGTTTTAGTCGAAATCTCAAAATATCAATATGAAAAAGGCGAAAATTCGCTGATCACGAATAACACCGCTTTTAGTCGAAATCTCAATATTTCAATGAGAAAAAGGCGAAAAACGAAAAAAATCACTTTTTAGACGATTTTCAATGAAATTTCGAGTTTCTCCAGGAAACGGGTACTGAATTAGTAATCAGCGAGTCAAAATACATCGATATAGCGTCCTAAAAAAAAATTTAAAAATTCAACATTTTTGTGCATTTCGGCGAAAAAGAAATGGCTTCACTAAAATCGCTGTAACGATGCGTCCCGATGGAGTTGGAACCCCACTCTGTGCTCATTCTTTTTGTGATCGAAAACCCTTTAAAATGGCGCTTGAATCGTTATGCTATCACTATTTTTCGATTTTTCACAGATTTTTAAAGTCGGACCATCGATTTTTGCGAATTTCTCCATACATACCCCTTCTCATTTTTCTGGCCGATATTCAACCTGCTCTCACGGCTACAATAATTGAGATATCGGCATGATCCAAAATGCATTCTCTAAGTCTACTCGAGACGTTTTGAAAACGCACGTCAAAACCCAAAATCGATTAAACGGGAGCCAAGCATGACCATTCGAAATTTCAAGATTTTTAGATTTTCGAAAAGGTGGGCAAAAAATTAAAAAATTTTTTTTTTCTCTTTTTTAAATGTTTTAATACTCTATTCGATCGCAAATTTACTGCCGATTACGAATAACACCGAGTTTTAGTCGAAATCTCAAAATATCAATGTGAAAAAGGCGAAATTTCGCTGATCACGAATAACACCGCTTTTAGTCGAAATCTCAATATTTCAATGAGAAAAAGGCGAAAAACGAAAAAAATCACTGTTTGGACGATTTTCAATGAAATTCCGAGTTCCTCAAGGAAACGGGTACTGAATTAGTAATCAGCGTGTCGAAATACATCGATATAGCGTCCTAAAAGAAAATTTAAAAATTCAATATTTTTGTGCATTTCGGCGAAAAAGAAGTGGCTTCACTAAAATCGCTGTAACGTTGCTTCCCGATGGAGTTGGAACCCCACTTAGTGCTCATTCTTTTCGTGATCGAAAACCCTTTAAAATGGCGCTTGAATCGTTGTGCTATCATTATTTTTCGATTTTTCACAGATTTTTAAAGTCGGACCATCGATTTTTGCGAATTTCTCCATACATACCCCTTCTCATTTTTCTGGCCGATATTCAACCTGCCCTCACGGCTACAATAATTGAGATATCGGGATGATCCAAAATGCATTCTCTAAGTCTATTCCAGACGTTTTAAAAACGCACGTCAAAACCGAAAATCGATTAAACGGGAGCCAAGCATGACCATTCGAAATTTCAAGATTTTTAGATTTTCGAAAAGGTGGGCAAAAAATTAAAAAAATTTTTTTTTCTCTTTTTTAAATGTTTCGATACTCTATTCGATCGCAAATTTACTGCTGATCACGAATAACACCGCTTTTAGTCGAAATCTCAATATTTCAATGAGAAAAAGGCGAAAAACGAAAAAAATCACTTTTTACACGATTTTCAATGAAATTTCGAGTTTCTCAAGGAAACGGGTACTGAATTAGTAATCAGCGAGTCAAAATACATCGATATAGCGTCCTAAAAGAAAATTAAAAAATTCAACATTTTTGTGCATTTCGGCGAAAAAGATGTGGCTTCACTAAAATCGCTGTAACGTTGCTTCCCGATGGAGTTGGAACCCCACTCAGTGCTCATTCTTTTCGTGATCGAAAACCCTTTAAAATGGCGCTTGAATCGTTGTGCTATCATTATTTTTCGATTTTTCACAGATTTTTAAAGTCGGACCATCGATTTTTGCGAATTTCTCCATACATACCCCTTCTCATTTTTCTCGCCGATATTCAACCTGCTCTCACGGCTACAATAATTGAGATATCGGGATGATCCAAAATGCATTCTCTAAGTCTACTCGAGACGTTTTGAAAACGCACGTCAAAACCCAAAATCGATGAAACGGGAGCCAAGCATGACCATTTGAAATTTCAAGATTTTTAGATTTTCGAAAAGGTGGGCAAAAAATTTAAAAAATTTTTTTTTCTCTTTTTTAAATGTTTCGATACTCTATTCGATCGCAAATTTACTGCCGATTACGAATAACACCGGGTTTTAGTCGAAATCTCAAAATATCAATGTGAAAAAGGCGAAATTTCGCTGATCACGAATAACACCGCTTTTAGTCGAAATCTCAATATTTCAATGAGAAAAAGGCGAAAAACGAAAAAAATCACTTTTTACACGATTTTCAATGAAATTTCGAGTTTCTCAAGGAAACGGGTACTGAATTAGTAATCAGCGAGTCAAAATACATCGATATAGCGTCCTAAAAGAAAATTTAAAAATTCAACATTTTTGTGCATTTCGCCGAAAAAGAAGTGGCTTCACTAAAATCGCTGTAACGATGCTTCCCGATGGAGTTGGAACCCCACTCTGTGCTCATTCTTTTTATGATCGAAAACCCTTTAAAATGGCGCTTGAATCGTTGTGCTATCATTATTTTTCGATTTTTCACAGATTTTTAAATTCGGACCATCGATTTTTGCGAATTTCTCCATACATACCCCTTCTCATTTTTCTCGCCGATATTCAACCTGCTCTCACGGCTACAATAATTGAGATATCGGGATGATCCAAAATGCATTCTCTAAGTCTACTCGAGACGTTTTGAAAACGCACGTCAAAACCCAAAATCGATGAAACGGGAGCCAAGCATGACCATTTGAAATTTCAAGATTTTTAGATTTTCGAAAAGGTGGGCAAAAAATTAAAAATTTTTTTTTTTCTCTTTTTTAAATGTTTTGATACTCTATTCGATCGCAAATTTACTGCCGATTACGAATAACACCGAGTTTTAGTCGAAATCTCAAAATATCAATGTGAAAAAGGCGAAATTTCGCTGATCACGAATAACACCGCTTTTAGTCGAAATCTCAATATTTCAATGAGAAAAAGGCGAAAAACGAAAAAAATCACTTTTTGGACGATTTTCAAGGAAATTCCGAGTTTCTCAAGGAAACGGGTACTGAATTAGTAATCAGCGCGTCGAAATACATCGATATAGCGTCCTAAAAGAAAATTTAAAAATTCAACATTTTTGTGCATTTCGGAGAAAAAGAAGTGGCTTCACTAAAATCGCTGTAACGTTGCTTCCCGATGGAGTTGGAACCCCACTCAGTGCTCATTCTTTTCGTGATCGAAAACCCTTTAAAATGGCGCTTGAATCGTTGTGCTATCATTATTTTTCGATTTTTCACAGATTTTTAAAGTCGGACCATCGATTTTTGCGAATTTCTCCATACATACCCCTTCTCATTTTTCTGGCCGATATTCAACCTGCCCTCACGGCTACAATAATTGAGATATCGGGATCATCCAAAATGCATTCTCTAAGTCTACTCGAGACGTTTTGAAAACGCACGTCAAAACCGAAAATCGATGAAACGGGAGCAAAGTTATGACCATTTGAAATTTCAAGATTTTTAGATTTTCGAAAAGGTGGGCAAAAAATTACAAAAATTATTTTTTCTATTTTTTAAATGTTTCGATACCCTATTCGATCGGAAATTTTCCGCTGATTACGAATAACACCGAGTTTTAGTCGAAATCTCAAAATATCTATGTGAAAAAGGCGAAATTTCGCTGATCACGAATAACACCGCTTTTAGTCGAAATCTCAATATTTCAATGAGAAAAAGGCGAAAAACGAAAAAAATCACTTTTTACACGATTTTCAATGAAATTTCGAGTTTCTCAAGGAAACGGGTACTGAATTAGTAATCAGCGAGTCAAAATACATCGATATAGCGTCCTAAAAAAAAATTTAAAAATTCAACATTTTTGTGCATTTCGGCGAAAAAGAAGTGGCTTCACTAAAATCGCTGTAACGTTGCTTCCCGATGGAGTTGGAACCCCACTCAGTGCTCATTCTTTTCGTGATCGAAAACCCTTTAAAATGGCGCTTGAATCGTTGTGCTATCATTATTTTTCGATTTTTCACAGATTTTTAAAGTCGGACCATCGATTTTTGCGAATTTCTCCATACATACCCCTTCTCATTTTTCTCGCCGATATTCAACCTGCTCTCACGGCTACAATAATTGAGATATCGGGATGATCCAAAATGCATTCTCTAAGTCTACTCGAGACGTTTTGAAAACGCACGTCAAAACCGAAAATCGATGAAACGGGAGCAAAGTTATGACAATTTGAAATTTCGAGATTTTTAGATTTTCGAAAAGGTTGGCAAAAAATTACAAAAATTATTTTTTCTATTTTTTAAATGTTTCGATACCCTATTCGATCGGAAATTTTCCGCTGATTACGAATAACACCGAGTTTTAGTCGAAATCTCAAAATATCTATGTGAAAAAGGCGAAATTTCGCTGATCACGAATAACACCGCTTTTAGTCGAAATCTCAATATTTCAATGAGAAAAAGGCGAAAAACGAAAAAAATCACTTTTTACACGATTTTCAATGAAATTTCGAGTTTCTCAAGGAAACGGGTACTGAATTAGTAATCAGCGAGTCAAAATACATCGATATAGCGTCCTAAAAGAAAATTTAAAAATTCAACATTTTTGTGCATTTCGGCGAAAAAGAAGTGGCTTCACTAAAATCGCTGTAACGTTGCTTCCCGATGGAGTTGGAACCCCACTCAGTGCTCATTCTTTTCGTGATCGAAAACCCTTTAAAATGGCGCTTGAATCGTTGTGCTATCATTATTTTTCGATTTTTCACAGATTTTTAAAGTCGGACCATCGATTTTTGCGAATTTCCCCATACATACCCCTTCTCATTTTTCTCGCCGATATTCAACCTGCTCTCACGGCTACAATAATTGAGATATCGGGATGATCCAAAATGCATTCTCTAAGTCTACTCGAGACGTTTTGAAAACGCACGTCAAAACCCAAAATCGATGAAACGGGAGCCAAGCATGACCATTTGAAATTTCAAGATTTTTAGATTTTCGAAAAGGTTGGCAAAAAATTACATAAACTATTTTTTCTATTTTTTAAATGTTTCGATACCCTATTCGATCGGAAATTTTCCGCTGATTACGAATAACACCGAGTTTTAGTCGAAATCTCAAAATATCTATGTGAAAAAGGCGAAATTTCGCTGATCACGAATAACACCGCTTTTAGTCGAAATCTCAATATTTCAATGAGAAAAAGGCGAAAAACGAAAAAAATCACTTTTTACACGATTTTCAATGAAATTTCGAGTTTCTCAAGGAAACGGGTACTGAATTAGTAATCAGCGAGTCAAAATACATCGATATAGCGTCCTAAAAAAAAATTTTTAAATTCAACATTTTTGTGCATTTCGGCGAAAAAGAAGTGGCTTCACTAAAATCGCTGTAACGTTGCTTCCCGATGGAGTTGGAACCCCACTCAGTGCTCATTCTTTTCGTGATCGAAAACCCTTTAAAATGGCGATTGAATCGTTGTGCTATCATTATTTTTCGATTTTTCACAGATTTTTAAAGTCGGACCATCGATTTTTGCGAATTTCTCCATACATACCCCTTCTCATTTTTCTGGCCGATATTCAACCTGCTCTCACGGCTACAATAATTGAGATATCGGGATGATCCAAAATGCATTCTCTAAGTCTACTTGAGACGTTTTGAAAACGCACGTCAAAACCGAAAATCGATGAAACGGGAGCAAAGTTATCACCATTTGAAATTTCAAGATTTTTAGATTTTCGAAAAGATGGGCAAAAAATTACAAAAATTTTTTTTTCTCTTTTTTGAATGTTTCGATACCCTATTCGATCGGAAATTTTCCGCTGATTACGAATAACACCGAGTTTTAGTCGAAATCTCAAAATATCTATGTGAAAAAGGCGAAATTTCGCTGATCACGAATTACACCGCTTTTAGTCGAAATCTCAATATTTCAATGAGAAAAAGGCGAAAAACGAAAAAAATCACTTTTTAAACGATTTTCAATGAAATTTCGAGTTTCTCAAGGAAACGGGTACTGAATTAGTAATCAGCGAGTCAAAATACATCGATATAGCGTCCTAAAAGAAAATTTAAAAATTCAACATTTTTGTGCATTTCGGCGAAAAAGAAGTGGCTTCACTAAAATCGCTGTAACGATGCTTCCCGATGGAGTTGGAACCCCACTCTGTGCTCATTCTTTTTATGATCGAAAACCCTTTAAAATGGCGCTTGAATCGTTGTGCTATCACCATTTTTCGATTTTTCACAGATTTTTAAAGTCGGACCTTCGATTTTTGCGAATTTCTCCATACATACCCCTTCTAATTTTTCTCGCCGATATTCAACCTCCTCTCACGTCTACAATAATTGAGATATCGGGATGATCCAAAATGCATTCTGTATGTCTACTCGAGACGTTTTGAAAACGCACGTCAAAACCGAAAATCGATGAAACGGGAGCAACGTTATGACCATTTGAAATTTCAAGATTTTTAGATTTTCGAAAAGGTGGGCAAAAAATTACAAACATTTTTTTTTCTCTTTTTTAAATGTTTCGATACCCTGTTCGATCGGAAATTTTCCGCTGATTACGAATAACACCGAGTTTCAGTCGAAATCTCAAAATATCAATGTGAAAAAGGCGAAATTTCGCTGATCACGAATAACACCGCTTTTAGTCGAAATCTCAATATTTCAATGAGAAAAAGGCGAAAAACGAAAAAAATCACTTTTTACACGATTTTCAATGAAATTTCGAGTTTCTCAAGGAAACGGGTACTGAATTAGTAATCAGCGAGTCAAAATACATCGATATAGCGTCCTAAAAGAAAATTTAAAAATTCAACATTTTTGTGCATTTCGGCGAAAAAGAAGTGGCTTCACTAAAATCGCTGTAACGTTGCTTCCCGATGGAGTTGGAACCCCACTCAGTGCTCATTCTTTTCGTGATCGAAAACCCTTTAAAATGGCGCTTGAATCGTTGTGCTATCATTATTTTTCGATTTTTCACAGATTTTTAAAGTCGGACCATCGATTTTTGCGAATTTCCCCATACATACCCCTTCTAATTTTTCTCGCCGATATTCAACCTGCTCTCACGGCTACAATAATTGAGATATCGGGATGATCCAAAATGCATTCTCTAAGTCTACTCGAGACGTTTTGAAAACGCACGTCAAAACCCAAAATCGATGAAACGGGAGCCAAGCATGACCATTTGAAATTTCAAGATTTTTAGATTTTCGAAAAGGTGGGCAAAAAATTTAAAAAATTTTTTTTTCTCTTTTTTAAATGTTTCGATACTCTATTCGATCGCAAATTTACTGCCGATTACGAATAACACCGAGTTTTAGTCGAAATCTCAAAATATCAATGTGAAAAAGGCGAAATTTCGCTGATCACGAATAACACCGCTTTTAGTCGAAATCTCAATATTTCAATGAGAAAAAGGCGAAAAACGAAAAAAATCACTTTTTGGACGATTTTCAATGAAATTCCGAGTTTCTCAAGGAAACGGGTACTGAATTAGTAATCAGCGTGTCAAAATACATCGATATAGCGTCCTAAAAGAAAATTAAAAAATTCAACATTTTTCTGCATTTCGGCGAAAAAGAAGTGGCCTCACTAAAATCGCTGTAACGTTGCTTCCCAATGGAGTTGGAACCCCACTCAGTGCTCATTCTTTTCGTGATCGAAAACCCTTTAAAATGGCGCTTGAATCGTTGTGCTATCATTATTTTTCGATTTTTCACAGATTTTTAAAGTCGGACCATCGATTTTTGCGAATTTCTCCATACATACCCCTTCTCATTATTCTGGCCGATATTCAACCTGCCATCACGGCTACAATAATTGAGATATCGGGATGATCCAAAATGCATTCTCTAAGTCTATTCCAGACGTTTTGAAAACGCACGTCAAAACCGAAAATCGATGAAACGGGAGCAAAGTTATGACAATTTGAAATTTCGAGATTTTTAGATTTTCGAAAAGGTTGGCAAAAAATTACAAAAATTATTTTTTCTATTTTTTAAATGTTTCGATACCCTATTCGATCGGAAATTTTCCGCTGATTACGAATAACACCGAGTTTTAGTCGAAATCTCAAAATATGTATGTGAAAAAGGCGAAATTTCGCTGATCACGAATAACACCGCTTTTAGTCGAAATCTCAATATTTCAATGAGAAAAAGGCGAAAAACGAAAAGAATCACTTTTTGGACGATTTTCAATGAAATTCCGAGTTTCTCAAGGAAACGGGTACTGAATTAGTAATCAGCGTGTCAAAATACATCGATATAGCGTCCTAAAAGAAAATTAAAAAATTCAACATTTTTCTGCATTTCGGCGAAAAAGAAGTGGCCTCACTAAAATCGCTGTAACGTTGCTTCCCAATGGAGTTGGAACCCCACTCAGTGCTCATTCTTTTCGTGATCGAAAACCCTTTAAAATGGCGCTTGAATCGTTGTGCTATCATTATTTTTCGATTTTTCACAGATTTTTAAAGTCGGACCATCGATTTTTGCGAATTTCTCCATACATACCCCTTCTCATTATTCTGGCCGATATTCAACCTGCCATCACGGCTACAATAATTGAGATATCGGGATGATCCAAAATGCATTCTCTAAGTCTATTCCAGACGTTTTGAAAACGCACGTCAAAACCGAAAATCGATGAAACGGGAGCAAAGTTATGACAATTTGAAATTTCGAGATTTTTAGATTTTCGAAAAGGTTGGCAAAAAATTACAAAAATTATTTTTTCTATTTTTTAAATGTTTCGATACCCTATTCGATCGGAAATTTTCCGCTGATTACGAATAACACCGAGTTTTAGTCGAAATCTCAAAATATCTATGTGAAAAAGGCGAAATTTCGCTGATCACGAATAACACCGCTTTTAGTCGAAATCTCAATATTTCAATGAGAAAAAGGCGAAAAACGAAAAAAATCACTTTTTACACGATTTTCAATGAAATTCCGAGTTTCTCAAGGAAACGGGTACTGAATTAGTAATCAGCGAGTCAAAATACATCGATATAGCGTCCTAAAAGAAAATTTAAAAATTCAACATTTTTGTGCATTTCGCCGAAAAAGAAGTGGCTTCACTAAAATCGCTGTAACGTTGCTTCCCGATGGAGTTGGAACCCCACTCAGTGCTCATTCTTTTCGTGATCGAAAACCCTTTAAAATGGCGCTTGAATCGTTGTGCTATCATTATTTTTCGATTTTTCACAGATTTTTAAAGTCGGACCATCGATTTTTGCGAATTTCTCCATACATACCCCTTCTCATTTTTCTCGCCGATATTCAACCTGCTCTCACGGCTACAATAATTGAGATATCGGGATGATCCAAAATGCATTCTCTAAGTCTACTCGAGACGTTTTGAAAACGCACGTCAAAACCCAAAATCGATGAAACGGGAGCCAAGCATGACCATTTGAAATTTCAAGATTTTTAGATTTTCGAAAAGGTGGGCAAAAAATTAAAAAAATTTTTTTTTCTCTTTTTTAAATGTTTCGATACTCTATTCGATCGCAAATTTACTGCCGATTACGAATAACACCGAGTTTTAGTCGAAATCTCAAAATATCAATGTGAAAAAGGCGAAATTTCGCTGATCACGAATAACACCGCTTTTAGTCGAAATCTCAATATTTCAATGAGAAAAAGGCGAAAAACGAAAAAAATCACTTTTTGGACGATTTTCAATGAAATTCCGAGTTTCTCAAGGAAACGGGTACTGAATTAGTAATCAGCGTGTCAAAATACATCGATATAGCGTCCTAAAAGAAAATTAAAAAATTCAACATTTTTCTGCATTTCGGCGAAAAAGAAGTGGCCTCACTAAAATCGCTGTAACGTTGCTTCCCAATGGAGTTGGAACCCCACTCAGTGCTCATTCTTTTCGTGATCGAAAACCCTTTAAAATGGCGCTTGAATCGTTGTGCTATCATTATTTTTCGATTTTTCACAGATTTTTAAAGTCGGACCATCGATTTTTGCGAATTTCTCCATACATACCCCTTCTCATTATTCTGGCCGATATTCAACCTGCCATCACGGCTACAATAATTGAGATATCGGGATGATCCAAAATGCATTCTCTAAGTCTATTCCAGACGTTTTGAAAACGCACGTCAAAACCGAAAATCGATGAAACGGGAGCAAAGTTATGACAATTTGAAATTTCGAGATTTTTAGATTTTCGAAAAGGTTGGCAAAAAATTACAAAAATTATTTTTTCTATTTTTTAAATGTTTCGATACCCTATTCGATCGGAAATTTTCCGCTGATTACGAATAACACCGAGTTTTAGTCGAAATCTCAAAATATGTATGTGAAAAAGGCGAAATTTCGCTGATCACGAATAACACCGCTTTTAGTCGAAATCTCAATATTTCAATGAGAAAAAGGCGAAAAACGAAAAAAATCACTTTTTGGACGATTTTCAATGAAATTCCGAGTTTCTCAAGGAAACGGGTACTGAATTAGTAATCAGCGTGTCAAAATACATCGATATAGCGTCCTAAAAGAAAATTAAAAAATTCAACATTTTTCTGCATTTCGGCGAAAAAGAAGTGGCCTCACTAAAATCGCTGTAACGTTGCTTCCCAATGGAGTTGGAACCCCACTCAGTGCTCATTCTTTTCGTGATCGAAAACCCTTTAAAATGGCGCTTGAATCGTTGTGCTATCATTATTTTTCGATTTTTCACAGATTTTTAAAGTCGGACCATCGATTTTTGCGAATTTCTCCATACATACCCCTTCTCATTATTCTGGCCGATATTCAACCTGCCATCACGGCTACAATAATTGAGATATCGGGATGATCCAAAATGCATTCTCTAAGTCTATTCCAGACGTTTTGAAAACGCACGTCAAAACCGAAAATCGATGAAACGGGAGCAAAGTTATGACAATTTGAAATTTCGAGATTTTTAGATTTTCGAAAAGGTTGGCAAAAAATTACAAAAATTATTTTTTCTATTTTTTAAATGTTTCGATACCCTATTCGATCGGAAATTTTCCGCTGATTACGAATAACACCGAGTTTTAGTCGAAATCTCAAAATATCTATGTGAAAAAGGCGAAATTTCGCTGATCACGAATAACACCGCTTTTAGTCGAAATCTCAATATTTCAATGAGAAAAAGGCGAAAAACGAAAAAAATCACTTTTTACACGATTTTCAATGAAATTCCGAGTTTCTCAAGGAAACGGGTACTGAATTAGTAATCAGCGAGTCAAAATACATCGATATAGCGTCCTAAAAGAAAATTTAAAAATTCAACATTTTTGTGCATTTCGCCGAAAAAGAAGTGGCTTCACTAAAATCGCTGTAACGTTGCTTCCCGATGGAGTTGGAACCCCACTCAGTGCTCATTCTTTTCGTGATCGAAAACCCTTTAAAATGGCGCTTGAATCGTTGTGCTATCATTATTTTTCGATTTTTCACAGATTTTTAAAGTCGGACCATCGATTTTTGCGAATTTCTCCATACATACCCCTTCTCATTTTTCTCGCCGATATTCAACCTGCTCTCACGGCTACAATAATTGAGATATCGGGATGATCCAAAATGCATTCTCTAAGTCTACTCGAGACGTTTTGAAAACGCACGTCAAAACCCAAAATCGATGAAACGGGAGCCAAGCATGACCATTTGAAATTTCAAGATTTTTAGATTTTCGAAAAGGTGGGCAAAAAATTAAAAAAATTTTTTTTTCTCTTTTTTAAATGTTTCGATACTCTATTCGATCGCAAATTTACTGCCGATTACGAATAACACCGAGTTTTAGTCGAAATCTCAAAATATCAATGTGAAAAAGGCGAAATTTCGCTGATCACGAATAACACCGCTTTTAGTCGAAATCTCAATATTTCAATGAGAAAAAGGCGAAAAACGAAAAAAATCACTTTTTGGACGATTTTCAATGAAATTCCGAGTTTCTCAAGGAAACGGGTACTGAATTAGTAATCAGCGTGTCAAAATACATCGATATAGCGTCCTAAAAGAAAATTAAAAAATTCAACATTTTTCTGCATTTCGGCGAAAAAGAAGTGGCCTCACTAAAATCGCTGTAACGTTGCTTCCCAATGGAGTTGGAACCCCACTCAGTGCTCATTCTTTTCGTGATCGAAAACCCTTTAAAATGGCGCTTGAATCGTTGTGCTATCATTATTTTTCGATTTTTCACAGATTTTTAAAGTCGGACCATCGATTTTTGCGAATTTCTCCATACATACCCCTGCTCATTATTCTGGCCGATATTCAACCTGCCATCACGGCTACAATAATTGAGATATCGGGATGATCCAAAATGCATTCTCTAAGTCTATTCCAGACGTTTTGAAAACGCACGTCAAAACCGAAAATCGATGAAACGGGAGCAAAGTTATGACAATTTGAAATTTCGAGATTTTTAGATTTTCGAAAAGGTTGGCAAAAAATTACAAAAATTATTTTTTCTATTTTTTAAATGTTTCGATACCCTATTCGATCGGAAATTTTCCGCTGATTACGAATAACACCGAGTTTTAGTCGAAATCTCAAAATATGTATGTGAAAAAGGCGAAATTTCGCTGATCACGAATAACACCGCTTTTAGTCGAAATCTCAATATTTCAATGAGAAAAAGGCGAAAAACGAAAAAAATCACTTTTTGGACGATTTTCAATGAAATTCCGAGTTTCTCAAGGAAACGGGTACTGAATTAGTAATCAGCGTGTCAAAATACATCGATATAGCGTCCTAAAAGAAAATTAAAAAATTCAACATTTTTCTGCATTTCGGCGAAAAAGAAGTGGCCTCACTAAAATCGCTGTAACGTTGCTTCCCAATGGAGTTGGAACCCCACTCAGTGCTCATTCTTTTCGTGATCGAAAACCCTTTAAAATGGCGCTTGAATCGTTGTGCTATCATTATTTTTCGATTTTTCACAGATTTTTAAAGTCGGACCATCGATTTTTGCGAATTTCTCCATACATACCCCTTCTCATTATTCTGGCCGATATTCAACCTGCCATCACGGCTACAATAATTGAGATATCGGGATGATCCAAAATGCATTCTCTAAGTCTATTCCAGACGTTTTGAAAACGCACGTCAAAACCGAAAATCGATGAAACGGGAGCAAAGTTATGACAATTTGAAATTTCGAGATTTTTAGATTTTCGAAAAGGTTGGCAAAAAATTACAAAAATTATTTTTTCTATTTTTTAAATGTTTCGATACCCTATTCGATCGGAAATTTTCCGCTGATTACGAATAACACCGAGTTTTAGTCGAAATCTCAAAATATCTATGTGAAAAAGGCGAAATTTCGCTGATCACGAATAACACCGCTTTTAGTCGAAATCTCAATATTTCAATGAGAAAAAGGCGAAAAACGAAAAAAATCACTTTTTACACGATTTTCAATGAAATTCCGAGTTTCTCAAGGAAACGGGTACTGAATTAGTAATCAGCGAGTCAAAATACATCGATATAGCGTCCTAAAAGAAAATTTAAAAATTCAACATTTTTGTGCATTTCGCCGAAAAAGAAGTGGCTTCACTAAAATCGCTGTAACGTTGCTTCCCGATGGAGTTGGAACCTCAGTGCTCATTCTTTTCGTGATCGAAAACCCTTTAAAATGGCGCTTGAATCGTTGTGCTATCATTATTTTTCGATTTTTCACAGATTTTTAAAGTCGGACCATCGATTTTTGCGAATTTCTCCATACATACCCCTTCTCATTTTTCTCGCCGATATTCAACCTGCTCTCACGGCTACAATAATTGAGATATCGGGATGATCCAAAATGCATTCTCTAAGTCTACTCGAGACGTTTTGAAAACGCACGTCAAAACCCAAAATCGATGAAACGGGAGCCAAGCATGACCATTTGAAATTTCAAGATTTTTAGATTTTCGAAAAGGTGGGCAAAAAATTAAAAAAATTTTTTTTTCTATTTTTTAAATGTTTCGATACCCTATTCGATCGGAAATTTTCCGCTGATTACGAATAACACCGAGTTTTAGTCGAAATCTCAAAATATCTATGTGAAAAAGGCGAAATTTCGCTGATCACGAATAACACCGCTTTTAGTCGAAATCTCAATATTTCAATGAGAAAAAGGCGAAAAACGAAAAAAATCACTTTTTACACGATTTTCAATGAAATTTCGAGTTTCTCAAGGAAACGGGTACTGAATTAGTAATCAGCGAGTCAAAATACATCGATATAGCGTCCTAAAAGAAAATTTAAAAATTCAACATTTTTGTGCATTTCGGCGAAAAAGAAGTGGCTTCACTAAAATCGCTGTAACGTTGCTTCCCGATGGAGTTGGAACCCCACTCAGTGCTCATTCTTTTCGTGATCGAAAACCCTTTAAAATGGCGCTTGAATCGTTGTGCTATCATTATTTTTCGATTTTTCACAGATTTTTAAAGTCGGACCATCGATTTTTGCGAATTTCTCCATACATACCCCTGCTCATTATTCTGGCCGATATTCAACCTGCCATCACGGCTACAATAATTGAGATATCGGGATGATCCAAAATGCATTCTCTAAGTCTATTCCAGACGTTTTGAAAACGCACGTCAAAACCGAAAATCGATGAAACGGGAGCAAAGTTATGACAATTTGAAATTTCGAGATTTTTAGATTTTCGAAAAGGTTGGCAAAAAATTACAAAAATTATTTTTTCTATTTTTTAAATGTTTCGATACCCTATTCGATCGGAAATTTTCCGCTGATTACGAATAACACCGAGTTTTAGTCGAAATCTCAAAATATCTATGTGAAAAAGGCGAAATTTCGCTGATCACGAATAACACCGCTTTTAGTCGAAATCTCAATATTTCAATGAGAAAAAGGCGAAAAACGAAAAAAATCACTTTTTACACGATTTTCAATGAAATTCCGAGTTTCTCAAGGAAACGGGTACTGAATTAGTAATCAGCGAGTCAAAATACATCGATATAGCGTCCTAAAAGAAAATTTAAAAATTCAACATTTTTGTGCATTTCGCCGAAAAAGAAGTGGCTTCACTAAAATCGCTGTAACGTTGCTTCCCGATGGAGTTGGAACCTCAGTGCTCATTCTTTTCGTGATCGAAAACCCTTTAAAATGGCGCTTGAATCGTTGTGCTATCATTATTTTTCGATTTTTCACAGATTTTTAAAGTCGGACCATCGATTTTTGCGAATTTCTCCATACATACCCCTTCTCATTTTTCTCGCCGATATTCAACCTGCTCTCACGGCTACAATAATTGAGATATCGGGATGATCCAAAATGCATTCTCTAAGTCTACTCGAGACGTTTTGAAAACGCACGTCAAAACCCAAAATCGATGAAACGGGAGCCAAGCATGACCATTTGAAATTTCAAGATTTTTAGATTTTCGAAAAGGTGGGCAAAAAATTAAAAAAATTTTTTTTTCTATTTTTTAAATGTTTCGATACCCTATTCGATCGGAAATTTTCCGCTGATTACGAATAACACCGAGTTTTAGTCGAAATCTCAAAATATCTATGTGAAAAAGGCGAAATTTCGCTGATCACGAATAACACCGCTTTTAGTCGAAATCTCAATATTTCAATGAGAAAAAGGCGAAAAACGAAAAAAATCACTTTTTACACGATTTTCAATGAAATTTCGAGTTTCTCAAGGAAACGGGTACTGAATTAGTAATCAGCGAGTCAAAATACATCGATATAGCGTCCTAAAAGAAAATTTAAAAATTCAACATTTTTGTGCATTTCGGCGAAAAAGAAGTGGCTTCACTAAAATCGCTGTAACGATGCTTCCCGATGGAGTTGGAACCCCACTCTGTGCTCATTCTTTTTATGATCGAAAACCCTTTAAAATGGCGCTTGAATCGTTGTGCTATCACCATTTTTCGATTTTTCACAGATTTTTAAAGTCGGACCTTCGATTTTTGCGAATTTCTCCATACATACCCCTTCTAATTTTTCTCGCCGATATTCAACCTCCTCTCACGTCTACAATAATTGAGATATCGGGATGATCCAAAATGCATTCTGTATGTCTACTCGAGACGTTTTGAAAACGCACGTCAAAACCGAAAATCGATGAAACGGGAGCAACGTTATGACCATTTGAAATTTCAAGATTTTTAGATTTTCGAAAAGGTGGGCAAAAAATTACAAACATTTTTTTTTCTCTTTTTTAAATGTTTCGATACCCTGTTCGATCGGAAATTTTCCGCTGATTACGAATAACACCGAGTTTCAGTCGAAATCTCAAAATATCAATGTGAAAAAGGCGAAATTTCGCTGATCACGAATAACACCGCTTTTAGTCGAAATCTCAATATTTCAATGAGAAAAAGGCGAAAAAGGAAAAAAATCACTTTTTGGACGATTTTCAAGGAAATTCCGAGTTTCTCAAGGAAACGGGTACTGAATTAGTAATCAGCGCGTCGAAATACATCGATATAGCGTCCTAAAAGAAAATTTAAAAATTCAACATTTTTGTGCATTTCGGAGAAAAAGAAGTGGCTTCACTAAAATCGCTGTAACGTTGCTTCCCGATGGAGTTGGAACCCCACTCAGTGCTCATTCTTTTCGTGATCGAAAACCCTTTAAAATGGCGCTTGAATCGTTGTGCTATCATTATTTTTCGATTTTTCACAGATTTTTAAATTCGGACCATCGATTTTTGCGAATTTCTCCATACATACCCCTTCTCATTTTTCTGGCCGATATTCAACCTGCTCTCACGGCTACAATAATTGAGATATCGGGATGATCCAAAATGCATTCTCTAAGTCTACTCGAGACGTTTTGAAAACGCACGTCAAAACCCAAAATCGATGAAACGGGAGCCAAGCATGACCATTTGAAATTTCAAGATTTTTAGATTTTCGAAAAGGTGGGCAAAAAATTAAAAAAATTTTTTTTTCTCTTTTTTAAATGTTTCGATACTCTATTCGATCGCAAATTTACTGCCGATTACGAATAACACCGAGTTTTAGTCGAAATCTCAAAATATCAATGTGAAAAAGGCGAAATTTCGCTGATCACGAATAACACCGCTTTTAGTCGAAATCTCAATATTTCAATGAGAAAAAGGCGAAAAACGAAAAAAATCACTTTTTGGACGATTTTCAATGAAATTCCGAGTTTCTCAAGGAAACGGGTACTGAATTAGTAATCAGCGTGTCAAAATACATCGATATAGCGTCCTAAAAGAAAATTAAAAAATTCAACATTTTTCTGCATTTCGGCGAAAAAGAAGTGGCCTCACTAAAATCGCTGTAACGTTGCTTCCCAATGGAGTTGGAACCCCACTCAGTGCTCATTCTTTTCGTGATCGAAAACCCTTTAAAATGGCGCTTGAATCGTTGTGCTATCATTATTTTTCGATTTTTCACAGATTTTTAAAGTCGGACCATCGATTTTTGCGAATTTCTCCATACATACCCCTTCTCATTTTTCTCGCCGATATTCAACCTGCTCTCACGGCTACAATAATTGAGATATCGGAATGATCCAAAATGCATTCTCTAAGTCTACTCGAGACGTTTTGAAAACGCACCTCAAAACCCAAAATCGATGAAACGGGAGCCAAGCATGACCATTTGAAATTTCAAGATTTTTAGATTTTCGAAAAGGTTGGCAAAAAATTACAAAAATTATTTTTTCTATTTTTTAAATGTTTCGATACCCTATTCGATCGGAAATTTTCCGCTGATTACGAATAACACCGAGTTTTAGTCGAAATCTCAAAATATCTATGTGAAAAAGGCGAAATTTCGCTGATCACGAATAACACCGCTTTTAGTCGAAATCTCAATATTTCAATGAGAAAAAGGCGAAAAACGAAAAAAATCACTTTTTACACGATTTTCAATGAAATTTCGAGTTTCTCAAGGAAACGGGTACTGAATTAGTAATCAGCGAGTCAAAATACATCGATATAGCGTCCTAAAAAAAAATTTAAAAATTCAACATTTTTGTGCATTTCGGAGAAAAAGAAGTGGCTTCACTAAAATCGCTGTAACGTTGCTTCCCGATGGAGTTGGAACCCCACTCAGTGCTCATTCTTTTCGTGATCGAAAACCCTTTAAAATGGCGCTTGAATCGTTGTGCTATCATTATTTTTCGATTTTTCACAGATTTTTAAAGTCGGACCATCGATTTTTGCGAATTTCTCCATACATACCCCTTCTCATTATTCTGGCCGATATTCAACCTGCCATCACGGCTACAATAATTGAGATATCGGGATGATCCAAAATGCATTCTCTAAGTCTATTCCAGACGTTTTGAAAACGCACGTCAAAACCGAAAATCGATGAAACGGGAGCAAAGTTATGACAATTTGAAATTTCGAGATTTTTAGATTTTCGAAAAGGTTGGCAAAAAATTACAAAAATTATTTTTTCTATTTTTTAAATGTTTCGATACCCTATTCGATCGGAAATTTTCCGCTGATTACGAATAACACCGAGTTTTAGTCGAAATCTCAAAATATCTATGTGAAAAAGGCGAAATTTCGCTGATCACGAATAACACCGCTTTTAGTCGAAATCTCAATATTTCAATGAGAAAAAGGCGAAAAACGAAAAAAATCACTTTTTACACGATTTTCACTGAAATTTCGAGTTTCTCAAGGAAACGGGTACTGAATTAGTAATCAGCGAGTCAAAATACATCGATATAGCGTCCTAAAAGAAAATTTAAAAATTCAACATTTTTGTGCATTTCGGCGAAAAAGAAGTGGCTTCACTAAAATCGCTGTAACGTTGCTTCCCGATGGAGTTGGAACCCCACTCAGTGCTCATTCTTTTCGTGATCGAAAACCCTTTAAAATGGCGCTTGAATCGTTGTGCTATCATTATTTTTCGATTTTTCACAGATTTTTAAAGTCGGACCATCGATTTTTGCGAATTTCTCCATACATACCCATTCTCATTTTTCTCGCCGATATTCAACCTGCTCTCACGGCTACAATAATTGAGATATCGGGATGATCCAAAATGCATTCTCTAAGTCTACTCGAGACGTTTTGAAAACGCACGTCAAAACCCAAAATCGATGAAACGGGAGCCAAGCATGACCATTTGAAATTTCAAGATTTTTAGATTTTCGAAAAGGTGGGCAAAAAATTAAAAATTTTTTTTTTTCTCTTTTTTAAATGTTTTGATACTCTATTCGATCGCAAATTTACTGCCGATTACGAATAACACCGAGTTTTAGTCGAAATCTCAAAATATCAATGTGAAAAAGGCGAAATTTCGCTGATCACGAATAACACCGCTTTTAGTCGAAATCTCAATATTTCAATGAGAAAAAGGCGAAAAACGAAAAAAATCACTTTTTGGACGATTTTCAAGGAAATTCCGAGTTTCTCAAGGAAACGGGTACTGAATTAGTAATCAGCGCGTCGAAATACATCGATATAGCGTCCTAAAAGAAAATTTAAAAATTCAACATTTTTGTGCATTTCGGAGAAAAAGAAGTGGCTTCACTAAAATCGCTGTAACGTTGCTTCCCGATGGAGTTGCTTCCCGATGGGAACCCCACTCAGTGCTCATTCTTTTCGTGATCGAAAACCCTTTAAAATGGCGCTTGAATCGTTGTGCTATCATTATTTTTCGATTTTTCACAGATTTTTAAAGTCGGACCATCGATTTTTGCGAATTTCTCCATACATACCCCTTCTCATTTTTCTGGCCGATATTCAACCTGCCCTCACGGCTACAATAATTGAGATATCGGGATCATCCAAAATGCATTCTCTAAGTCTACTCGAGACGTTTTGAAAACGTATGTCAAAACCGAAAATCGATGAAACGGGAGCAAAGTTATGACAATTTGAAATTTCGAGATTTTTAGATTTTCGAAAAGGTTGGCAAAAAATTACAAAAATTATTTTTTCTATTTTTTAAATGTTTCGATACCCTATTCGATCGGAAATTTTCCGCTGATTACGAATAACACCGAGTTTTAGTCGAAATCTCAAAATATCTATGTGAAAAAGGCGAAATTTCGCTGATCACGAATAACACCGCTTTTAGTCGAAATCTCAATATTTCAATGAGAAAAAGGCGAAAAACGAAAAAAATCACTTTTTACACGATTTTCACTGAAATTTCGAGTTTCTCAAGGAAACGGGTACTGAATTAGTAATCAGCGAGTCAAAATACATCGATATAGCGTCCTAAAAGAAAATTTAAAAATTCAACATTTTTGTGCATTTCGGCGAAAAAGAAGTGGCTTCACTAAAATCGCTGTAACGTTGCTTCCCGATGGAGTTGGAACCCCACTCAGTGCTCATTCTTTTCGTGATCGAAAACCCTTTAAAATGGCGCTTGAATCGTTGTGCTATCATTATTTTTCGATTTTTCACAGATTTTTAAAGTCGGACCATCGATTTTTGCGAATTTCTCCATACATACCCATTCTCATTTTTCTCGCCGATATTCAACCTGCTCTCACGGCTACAATAATTGAGATATCGGGATGATCCAAAATGCATTCTCTAAGTCTACTCGAGACGTTTTGAAAACGCACGTCAAAACCCAAAATCGATGAAACGGGAGCCAAGCATGACCATTTGAAATTTCAAGATTTTTAGATTTTCGAAAAGGTGGGCAAAAAATTAAAAATTTTTTTTTTTCTCTTTTTTAAATGTTTTGATACTCTATTCGATCGCAAATTTACTGCCGATTACGAATAACACCGAGTTTTAGTCGAAATCTCAAAATATCAATGTGAAAAAGGCGAAATTTCGCTGATCACGAATAACACCGCTTTTAGTCGAAATCTCAATATTTCAATGAGAAAAAGGCGAAAAACGAAAAAAATCACTTTTTGGACGATTTTCAAGGAAATTCCGAGTTTCTCAAGGAAACGGGTACTGAATTAGTAATCAGCGCGTCGAAATACATCGATATAGCGTCCTAAAAGAAAATTTAAAAATTCAACATTTTTGTGCATTTCGGAGAAAAAGAAGTGGCTTCACTAAAATCGCTGTAACGTTGCTTCCCGATGGAGTTGCTTCCCGATGGGAACCCCACTCAGTGCTCATTCTTTTCGTGATCGAAAACCCTTTAAAATGGCGCTTGAATCGTTGTGCTATCATTATTTTTCGATTTTTCACAGATTTTTAAAGTCGGACCATCGATTTTTGCGAATTTCTCCATACATACCCCTTCTCATTTTTCTGGCCGATATTCAACCTGCCCTCACGGCTACAATAATTGAGATATCGGGATCATCCAAAATGCATTCTCTAAGTCTACTCGAGACGTTTTGAAAACGCACGTCAAAACCGAAAATCGATGAAACGGGAGCAAAGTTATGACCATTTGAAATTTCAAGATTTTTAGATTTTCGAAAAGATGGGCAAAAAATTACAAAAATTTTTTTTTCTCTTTTTTAAATGTTTCGATACCCTATTCGATCGGAAATTTTCCGCTGATTACGAATAACACCGAGTTTTAGTCGAAATCTCAAAATATCTATGTGAAAATGGCGAAATTTCGCTGATCACGAATAACACCGCTTTTAGTCGAAATCTCAATATTTCAATGAGAAAAAGGCGAAAAACGAAAAAAATCACTTTTTGGACGATTATCAATGAAATTCCGAGTTTCTCAAGGAAACGGGTACTGAATTAGTAATCAGCGTGTCGAAATACATCGATATAGCGTCCTAAAAGAAAATTTAAAAATTCAACATTTTTGTGCATTTCGGCGAAAACGAAGTGGCTTCACTAAAATCGCTGTAACGTTGCTTCCCGATGGAGTTGGAACCCCACTCAGTGCTCATTCTTTTCGTGATCGAAAACCCTTTAAAATGGCGCTTGAATCGTTGTGCTATCATTATTTTTCGATTTTTCACAGATTTTTAAAGTCGGACCATCGATTTTTGCGAATTTCTGCATACGTACCCCTTCTCATTTTCTGGCCGATATTCAACCTGCCCTCACGGCTACAATAATTGAGATATCGGGATGATCCAAAATGCATTCTCTAAGTCTACTCGAGACGTTTTGAAAACGTATGTCAAAACCGAAAATCGATGCAACGGGAGCAAAGTTATGACCATTTGAAATTTCAAGATTTTTAGATTTTCGAAAAGATGGGCAAAAAATTACAAAAATTTTTTTTTCCCTTTTTTAAATGTTTCGATATCCTATTCGATCGGAAATTTTCCGCTGATTACGAATAACACCGAGTTTTAGTCGAAATCTCAAAATATCTATGTGAAAAAGGCGAAATTTCGCTGAGCACGAATAACACCGCTTTTAGTCGAAATCTCAATATTTCAATGAGAAAAAGGCGAAAAACAAAAAAAATCACTTTTTAGACGATTTTCAATGAAATTTCGAGTTTCTCAAGGAAACGGGTACTGAATTAGTAATCAGCGAGTCAAAATACATCGATATAGCGTCCTACAATATAATTTTAAAATAAAAAATTTGTTTGCTCAGAAAAAATGAGCAGGGTACCCTTCTCAATTTGTTCCGCCGATTTTCAACCTATTCTCACGGCTACCATAATTGAGATATCGGGATGATTCAAAATGCATTCTCTAACAAATTTTTTTTCGATCCTCATCAACATATCTGATAACCTAGGCGCATTTTAATACTACTCGACAGTATACACTGTGATTTTGTTAAAATGGTTTATACGTTCCTTTTGAAAGAAATTTTTGTTCCTATCATTATATCTAGAAGGAGTTAAATAACAAAAAAATTATCCGACAAAAAACTTGTCCTTTTTATGCAATTATTTGAATGCACAAAGGTCGTCTTTTTATTCTGTTTCATTTTGCAAATGGCGATTTAGCGAATAAAATAAAATTATTGGCATATTCGAATGTCAAGCGAATAGCGTATATGTATGCAGCTATTACTGCGGGATAGGCTCAGACAGCGAAGGAAAATTTTGAAACTACTAGGAACTTGGCGCCATCAAAATACAGTATTATCGTGACTGAAAAAGAAAAGACCCAATGAGAAAGAAAGTCACAGTGGTCACGTTACACTGCCACGGATGTCGGTCTTCTTTCAAAAGTCCATTGTTCGCAATCTTATCGAAAGGGCAGACGTAGGTAGGGCAAGTGCGAAAATGAAAGCGAGATAGCATGAACTTTTGTCGGACAGTAACGTCTGAGTTAATCACGGCTCAGTTTATAAAGTGCGCTCTCCTAGGGCCGAGAACAACGCAGGCAGAGTTATTCTTGGGTTTCGTGGTCTCTTTTACTGGTTCATCACTCCCTTCTACCCAGTCGTTCAGTTCCTTTGTACCTGTCTTCATGATTTTTTTTTATCATTGTCTCTGAATATAGCGCTTTCTTCATAGGACCGGTAATTTATATGCTCTCTTTCACATTCTTTCGTTTGTTTTTCATCTCACAGTTTACATTACTTCCTTGGAAAAAAATATTGGTCGTTCATAGCGTAACGATTCCATTGCTCTTACGTTTGTAAATGGAATATTTCTACTTGTCTCCTCTTCCCAAAATACCCTGATTTGAAGCAAACTATTCTTTTCATTTTAAAATTCAAATTCGGCAAATTTTAACAACGGCATTCTCAACAAAATTCAAATAAAATTGCAGGCACACTTAGTGAATAATAATTCATACTATTAAATTTGGAGGCTTTTTGAAAATAGCGAATAAAGCCAAAGAGAATTCCCTATTAAAGGGGAGCGACTGTGATCGACTAGCGGCGACGTCGAGTAAGGACTCTTCCGGACAACGCAACGAAGTGACTACACAAGCTGATCGAACCCTTCATTCGTGCTCTTTTCCTCGCTCTCTCACTATCAGCCAGCGTACCTCCTTGCCCCGAGCGAGAACTTCTGCAGCCACACTAACGGTTAACCTGACCGACCAACGAACCCAAAGAGGGCACACATAGCAGTCTAGATAACCGAGGACTTCCGGCGGGGTGGAGGCCACTTCCGAGCTTCGTGGCCAGCCCCCTTCCTGCTACTGGGCATATTATGCGCACGGCACACGATATATATATCGATAATACTAGAGGTCTTTGTCTTCTATCGTGATTCGTTAAATCGTCACAAACAGACGTATCTTCGTATGCTACAATTCTTGACGAGCATTAAACATTTGCAGGTATCCGAGCTCCAATGGCCTATTAGTACAAGCAATACCTTTCAGAAACATTTCAATGTTATAAGTGCGTCATTATTTCGTAATCCGGCAATAACGATGAGATTAGTTGCGCTAAATGTACGAGAGCAGACAATAAAATAGATGTGTACGTAGACGATAATAATATCAAACTGTGGAGTAATATATACAACTTTGTATCGCATGAGAACGTTATTCTGCAAGAAAACGTTATGTATGAAGAAAAATTATGAGGGCCGACCCTTTCACTCAGCAGACAGCATAGAACCATCGTATTTTGGAATATACAATTTTCGCAATAAACCCATAATTCTTTCCCGATCGAATCATCCATACAATACTGAGCAAACCTGTTATAAAATGGTACGCAGTAAAAAAAATTTGCAACATTCTGGGAATATTGTCTGAAAATTATTGTCCCAGTAGTTCGACGAAACAATAATGATTTGAATTTGAATTCATTTTGGCACCTACAAATTTTTTCAATGCCAAAGTAAGTTCAGCCAGGTAGTATCTCGTTTGATTTCACTAAAACTCATGTCGCAATTTTTACAAAATTTGTTTCCCACCGTATACGAGTCATAATCACAGCCGAGGGAATAATTTTTTTCATCAAGCTTCAAAGATTCTGTATCATAAAAAGTGCAGGTCGTATTCGACATTACGTTCCATTGCCGCTATTTTACTTAGTGTGTAGCGGAAATATACGGTAGGCTACACATCGGAGTGGAGCAGTTCAATCGATTGGAAGTAACGAACCCGAAGGCCTTTGCTCACGGAGGAATTTAATTCGTCACCCGGTCGTCCGTACAGCCGAATCTCACTGAGGTCCACGATCGCCCGGGCATAAACGTTTAATTAATTAAAACGAAAGAAACTTGAATAGCACAAAGTGACAGGGGTGTAGCGGAGCAGGAGCCGAGCAAAATTGCTGGCGAAGTCGTGGGCTAGACCTCTTTCGGATAGGGAGAAAATGAAACGAGGTGCTTGCCGGAAGTAACATCCTCTTAAGTAACGAAGTCGAAAGAGACGGGTGAAAAGCAGTCTGAGCAAAAGGGGGTGAAAGAACTCCGGTGAAAAATTCATTCGTAAGTCATTATCCGTGGCAAGGCGAGAGCATTGGAACCCACTCTTAATGTAAAAGTAAAGAAAATGAAGCGCGAGAGAGTGAGAGGGCAGGATGGAGAGAAAAAGAAGAATTGATAGATAGTCGTTTGACCCGTTGTACCGTCGAACTTTTATACCCTTGTTCACCATTCATTCGGAGCAAAGACTCCGTCACTTCTCTTCAACCCTTTCGTCGTTTATATTCCATCGAAATGCAGAAACTCCGTGAACTATATTCGAGAATGAAAACTCCCGAATCAAGAGTGCCTGGTCGTCCCGTCGGTTCATAGGCCAGAGCGCGCACGGCCTTCGACTTTCACAGCGGAGCTCCGAAACGGAGTATCAGAAGCCGCAGTTCGGTTGCCGAGCTGCATGAAAGATTGAGCGAGTCGCGGTGCGGATGAAATCGCGTTAAAGTTTCGGTCGTTGGTTTGGAAGCTCTTGGTTATATAAGTATAGACATTTTACCGTGCAACGGTATCAAGTGCTCCAGGCACCTTTACCTCCCGCGGTAGATCTCCACTTTTCATGTTCTATACCAAAGAAGATCAAACGCAGTTGGATCGTTGGCCACTTGATCGGGCAATGGGTAGCTCTGTATATCAGGAAAAATGGGACTGTGAATCATACTGTACGGAAGGAGATAGGAAGTGTGCCAATAAGTGGTACGTTTGCACGTTCCTTAAATAGCCAACGACTGCGGTTACAGTTTTATATCGCTGAGTATCCTATATATCGAGTGCTATACATATATATATATATATATATATATATATATATATATATATATATACGTTTAGCTACTTTAGGTGTACTCTGCGCTCTTTTGCTCCTTGGAGACGAGACTGGCGATATCTCTTGCCGGGATCGTCGCTTAATCTTGTCGAACTCTCGAAAAAAGGATGGAGTAGAAGCGGCCGAAAGAACTCACAACCCCGTTTCGATTCGCTATAACTATACATATATATAAATATATATATATGTATATATATATATGTATGGAAGGTATATAGTATGCCTTAACGAAGGCCGTGTCGATGGTCCGACCGATTGGCTGACGGTGTTTCTTGGATCCTCTCCAAGAAATTCTAGACCGATGAATTCTAGCTATTGCTTCCTGCCCGGGTCTCTGCGGCTAACTCCCTCACGATCATTCCTCTCTCTCTCTCTTTGTTACTCAAAGTTTCGATGTGCCTCAATCCCTATCTCTTTCCGACTTGTACACGGAGGAGGCACCTTCTCGTGACCTGTTCCTCGTTCGTGCCAGCATTAATACCTCCTTGCTGCTCACGAACAACACGCAATTTTATTTCATATATGGCTTTGTAATGCTTTATTAAATATTCCCGCCGTGTTTTAGTTATCGATAAAGGTGGGTATGAAGATACTACGGCGTACAAATGTGGAGGCTCGCAATCGAGTTGGGAGGGATATGTATATTGATGAAATGGAATGCGAGGATGTACGATCGGAAAGGTGATACGATGTTTTGCATCGTACCTACTGAGGATATACGATCGGATAGGTGATACGATGTTTGACCCGCTATACAGTGGGTCAAAATAGTATTCATACACCTTGTTTTTTTGCGATAACTTTATAGACATAAGCGATACGCAAAGAAAGCCAATTTTATTTAATAGTACATCAGGTACAGAGATAAACTGCAAATGGAGAATTTTTTCCCAGGAATAATAGAAGAATTATGCAAAAAAAAAGAACATTTTCGGGCCAAAAAAGTATTTGTACACTTACGATTGAGCTGCTAAACCTCGATATTCACGGACGGACGGTCTGACCTCTGCGTACAATGTAAACAAGTCTTCGTTTACACAATGGTTTCGACCTATTCCATGCGGTAGTAGATCTGCAAGCTCTGAACAGACATGATGGCAAAGAAAAGCGAAATATCAATATCCATGCGAGATAGAGTGATTTTTCTTCGGAAACGCGGTGAAAGTTATCGAAAAATTAGTAAAGAACTAAATCTAAGTTTCGCAACAGTGCAATATATAATAAAAAAATACAAAAGAATAAACAGCACAGAAAATAAGCCACGAACCGGTCGACCGAGAATGCTAACGGTACGAGAGCGTCGGAGTATCGTTACAGAGGCTACAAAAAAACCGTTCACAAGTGCTCGCAGTTTAGCGAATGATTTCGCGTCAACATCGGGGAAGAGCGTGTGTCCCCAGACTATTCGCAACGTTTTGCATTCTGCCCAAATATACGGCGGAACTGCCCGCAAAAAAACCATTAATTAATAATATAAATCGAGAAAAACTTTTAGGTTTCGCAAAAACCTACGTAAAAAAATCTATAGAATTTTGAAAACGTGTCAGATTCTCGGATGAATCGAAGTTTAACATCTTCGGGTCCGATGGAAAAAAATTCGTCTGGCGGAAACCAAATACCGAGCTCCAGCAGAAAAATTTAATACCGACTGTAAAGCACGGCGGAGGAAGCGTCATGGTTTGGGGCTGTATGGGATATTATGGCGTTGGTGATCTGGCTTTTATAGATGGTACAAGGAATGCCCAGAAGTATATCGACGTGTTGCGCAGCAATTTGAAAGCAAGTGTAGATAAAATAGGTCCGAATGGAAATTTCTACTTCCAACAAGATAACGACCCGAAACATATTGGGATGAAAACGAGGGAATGGTTACTCTATAATGTCCGCAACCAATTGATTACACCACCACAATCTCCGGACATCGTCCTATTGAAAATGTATGGCACTTGGTGGATGTAGAAATTAGAAAAAGAAAAATAACAAACAAATCCGATCTCCAAAGAGTGATTTTAAAAGAATGGACGAAAATAGCAAAAGAAACAACGCAGAAGCTAGTAGAATCCATGCCTAAGAGACTCGAGGCGATAATTGCAGCAAAAGGGATGCACACCAAATATTAGTTATAATTAACAACTATGATGATGTAGGTTTTCGCTATAATCGTAAATGTATGAATACTTTTTTTGCCCGAAAATTTTCGTTTTTTTGGCATAATTCTTCTATTATTCCTGGGAAAAAATTCTCCATTTGCAGTTTATCTCTGCACCTGATGTACTATTAAATAAAATTGGCTTTCTTTGCGTATCGCTTATGTCTATAAAGTTATTGCAAAAAAACCAGGTGTATGAATAGTTTTTTGACCCGCTGTATATGAGGGCTTCTCCTGGCTCACATTCTTTTTCACAATATTAGTGTTCTACACTTTTGCGTCGCTGATTATTCAAACTTTGTCTAGGTGTTGTTCATACACGAATAATTTAGTAACAGCATGTCTACGGTAAGAATTTGTAACATAAAAAACAATGTTAAAGTTGTTTTTCAAATTCCGATTGCTCGTTCGATTTCGATCAGAATCGAACGATGCATATGAAAATATGGAGAAAAAAAAACAACAAGATAGTAAATAAGATTTTCCCGAATATGTACGCTACCGGAAATCTCGACGTGCACCAGTTTCCGAGTATATTTTCGAACGGCGCGCTACCATTTTCAACATTTCCGACCGGCGTACTCGCGTATAGCGTGTGGTGTTATTATTACATACAGGCTGCATCGACGCACATGCATGGCACTCGTACGAGAGAAAGAGTGCAAGCATGAGAGCTCACCGGGCGGGGTCAACGTATTTCTCAGATTCTTTTTAAATTTATACCGTACGTGATCCAGGTATCAAATGGGCAAAGGACCAAGTGACTTCGAGAATCACGTCCCCATCGTCGTGATCGTCGTGTTGCTGAAACGGCGCGAAGGCGATCGAAAGGGAGCGGTCCTCACGATCGTGTATTGTACGACTTGATCGTGGGCACTTCCAAAGTCCGATCGATTCGGACATTTTCCATCGCCAGTGCGATGGTAGATTTCCGATCAATAATGCCATCAAAAACACTTTTTATTTTATTGTCAGTTCATTCAATTGGTTGGACGTTAATTCGAATTTATTTAATACAAATTGGTAACGCTAATCTGTTTTAATCTGAACAAATATTTAGGTACATTAGTCTCGGTTTGTTGTCGTGGTAGTTGTTGAAAATTTACTGATATTCGGGAGAAAAAAAAATGATTGTACATCAATAGAATTGCTGTATGTATCAACGAACTTGGCGAGGCATAGAGACCTAAAAACATTCCAAACGTAATTACGAAGTGTCTATACGTAAGTAAATGAAAAATATAATGTTATCTGTCGACTTCTGAGACAACGACTAGAAATCATTAATTGTTTTAGGAATCAGGAACATGAGAAACGAATGAATATACTCATTATCATTTTATTAAAGCACAAAGTACAAGTTTCATTAGCAAAGTAATACCTGCGAAAACGTATTAAGGAAATATGTTAAGGTAGTATGCGGTACCCGACGGACCCTTGAAATTCTTCTTGGTGAAATAATAATACCCAAACCCGCCCACTTCCATTACTTCTTGTTTTATTAACACTACATGACGCTAGTACCAACAAAAGTTATCGTGAAAGCTCCCGAGATCCGCCCATGAATGTATAATAAGATGAGGATAGCCAGGCCACTCTCCGGTCGTAGAGAAAAAGATAGAAAATTTTAACTCCGTGAAATTTAATAAAAAAAAGCAGTACCATTTCAATTTCCGGGGCAAACTTAGTTAAATCCTATTTAGATCTTCATGATCCAAGTCGAAGAAGGATCCTGATGACCGTTTGGTTAAGTAACCATATATCTCTTGAAGAAATTGCGAATGCACGATTCCCTAAAACAGACCTGTTCAATGTGAATAAATGAAATATTTATGGTATTTTCGTGAATTCAGAAGAAATCGTGTTAACCCCATAGTTGTGATTTCGTTATGCTATCGGAGAGAATTTCGAAAGCAATGAAGAATTGAATGATTGTTTTTATTACACACAAAATAAAAATTTATATGGCGCCAATACTGCAGACTAGCTTCCAGTGACTACACCACTTGTAAAAACTTACCTGAGTTGTTGAATATCAAGAATGAGGTAAATTGATTTATGCTGAATTGGTTGGCATTTTTATAATTTAAAAAATGGTTGTATACAATTGTATTTGTATGCAATGCAAGTTGTGTAGTTTCTGGCAGTGGAAGAATAATATAGATATTAAGGCGATTTTTTTTTTCGACTATTTTTTTTTCAGTCCCCACCCGGAATTTTATTGGATATGTCGAAAAAGAAATTCCCTGAAAGTTACAGCCCTTAATATTAATTCTGAGTACTTTCCCAAAGCGTGAGAAGATTTTCCATCTGAAATACACGTAAATCGAATTTTTTTTTCTTCAAATTTCTATAACTTAGCCGCATTTTATGCTATCATATTGTTCTTGGTTTCGATTTACTCAGAATAAAACAATCTAAAAAAGTGCCTTTTGCGGTGAAAGTGTAAATTGTACTGGTGAGTTGGTACGGGTCACTGAAGTAGATTTTTACCCAAAATTCTCGTTTTTTTGCTGTTATCTCCAAAATAATTAACTTAACGAAAAAAATGTTGACGAAAAATTTGTTGGAAATTTAATTTCCTATAAAAAAGGTCGTATCGACCCAATTGCTTAGATTAACATTTCTTGAGATATTGAACTTAAACTTATGAGTAGTATAAAATTTTTACGGTTTATTCTTGAAGAAATGAAATAAAAACTTTATATTCCTCATAAGTTAAAGTTCAATATCTCAAGAAATATTAATCTAAGCAATTGGTTTGATGGAACCTTTTTTATAGGAAATTAAATTTCCAACAAATTTTTCGTTCACATTTTTTTCGTAAAGTTAATTGTTTCGGAGATAACAGCAAAAAAACGAGAATTTTGGGTAAAAATCAACTTCAGTGACCCGTACCAACTCACCAGTATAATTTACACGTTCGCCGCAATAGGCATTTTTCTAGATTGTTTTATTCTGAGTAAATTGAAACCAAGAACAATATGATAGCATAAAATGCGGCTGAGTTATAGAAATTTGAAAAGAAAAAAAATTCGCTATACGTGTATTTTAGATGGAAAATCTTCTCACGCTTTGGGAAAGTACTTAGAATTAATATTAAGGGCTGTAACTTTCAGGGAATTTCTTTTTCGACATATCCAACAAAATTTCGGGTGGGGACTGAAAAAAAATCGTCCTAATAGATACATTATTTATCAATATATCGAGTCATCAAAATGATACTTTGGTAATAATTCGTCAGGGATGATAAAACGTTCAACGTCCAGTGGTTATCGTTCAGAGTAATGTCTCTGAGACTTTTTTTTCTATCACTCAGCAGTTCAATAAAATCGATTAAGCTGAAGAAGCATCGAAACGACGCTTCGTACAAGATACGCTAGGGAGCAGGACACATTTTTTTTCCTTGAAATAAAATCCCAGTTTCATGTTCGAACCCTTGTCGGCCTTTCTTCGTAAGCCCGATCGATCACTTCGACACATTACGGGATTACAAACTTCTGATATCATACAAAGCAAAACACAACACGCTGTTGGTCCGCGTTTGCCCGTGTAGTTCGACGAAAGTTTCGTGAACCCCTCAAGGGAATCTCCATTCTCTGGAGAGAAAAACCATTGTGATACTTTACGCGGCATGATTCACGATCGCTTTTCTTTCCATATTTGAATCGTCGAATATCTTTTCGAGCATTCTGGAACTATCGAGTTGAATGATAAATGTCGTTAACGTAGAAAATTATGATATTAATAATCATATAATAATATTGCGGGCAGGGGTGAGTATCGTTTAAATGAAAAACTATTAGAAAAACGTTTTCAACTGAATACAACATATAGTGTTCGGTCTCATAATTTTGTGCAATTTTGACATGCGCACAACAACTCGAAGATAAAGTCGAGTAGCGTGAAGTGGTGACGAATAAGTCGTGGGGGGATATAATATACATTCGCACGAAAGAAATGACATGTCTTCCCCGATAATATATGAAAATTCAAATGTCGAGATTGCGATGAAAATCCCCCTTCCCTTTAATAGATTTACATCCCCGTTCTGCACAGTTCACTCATAAATGATTGTTTTCTTTCCGGCAACAGACTTTATTATAACAATTAAACACGAATTTATCGTAATAATAAGGTACGCTTACAACTGTCAAACGGCTGAAAGATGGCCTATTTCGTAATGGTCGAAGTACTACTACGTTCACTAAATTGCTAAGTGCAGAGTCACTGCAGCATAAAAGTTCGGGAAAAACAAGTGTCTCGAGAATTGTTACTGTCACTGCTCTGACAAATCATCGTTTGCTCTGGATCTAAACTTTTCGTGCTGACAGAACAAGCTTGGTAGATCAAATAGAATAGTATACCGGAGAAGATACAGGTTATCTTGTAAAAGAGCACGCGAGTCTGCGAAACGATGATAGCTCGTCTCGTTAGTGTGACGAGTCGGATAGACCATTATACGAGTCAGAGTAGAACGCTTAGCGAAACGGAATTTAAGGACTGTCACGGGGACAGGCAGCTCAAAACGTGATAATCTGAGAATTTTTTAAATTTGTTTAGTAAGTAACTTAGTTGGAAGGACGAAAGTGAAAGTAACTTAGTCGAAAGGACCGAAGAATGATTGAAAAGTTTGAGTAGCTGTTGATGAACTAACGGTGAATGAGAAATGTATGGAAAATTTGTTCTGCGATCGATCGTGGAAACATCTCCTGTATACCGGTATATATTCCAATATCGGCTCACAATTAAATTGGCTGAAGATGCGCAGGACTGGTGCAAATAGAATGCCACGCCGTTGAGCATACGCAGTGCCGAGCCCGTTAATAGTGTACCTTCTCCTCGGTCGACGTAACGTAATCATCGGAGTCGTGAGGTTCCTAAAAGTAATTTTAATGTCCAGCACACGCAGGGAGCAGCGGATGGTGTAAAACCCTTTCTTCGTGTAGTAGATAGTTGGAAAAATCGATCGTCCGCGTGCAATATAGCGTGGCTCGCAAATGCAATTAGTTCAATATCGATCTACTGACGTTTAACGTAACGTAATCGGTTCGGAGAACAAGTGAGGACCAACTAGGTAAGTGAAAACGTTATATAAATTCTCAGACAAAGTCATAAATTGTTCGTTAAATTGCTAATTATTGTTCTCTGTTCGTACCGGCTATCTCACGATCAAACTACTACCAAGATAAACTACGTCTGGCCGTTGACTTTTTCATCAAACTCAAAAGTCTCTGAATTATATATTATAGCAGCTAATGCTACTTTTCAATAATTCTAACTACTGGTCAGAAATACTCGCGAGGTTCCATGTAACGACTGAAAAACCACCGTCAGAAGACTCGTTCAAAATTCATCTGCAATAATGGATGCTGCAACTATTTTTGGGCAATTCCGAGAATTCGAAAAGACTTGAGGGGTCGGCCACGGTAGGAGGGACAAAATCATGTGGACATTTAACAATTTTTTGTATGAAAAAGTGATTTATTGATAAAACTAATTACACATCCATTTAGTATAAATATCAAGCTAATAAAAAATATTTTTGTTTTGTTTTTTTGTTATACAAAATGGCCGACTACTGCCATTTGCTTTTTGACCATGAGCAAAAAAAATGTTCGTTAATCTACATCAGAATACCCCTCTAGGTATTCTGATGTATAATATAATAATGTTTTTCAAATTTCGTACGTACTTCTCTAAGTACGTACGAAATTTGAAAAATATTATCTTATTCGAATATTGTAGGCATTTGAACTTACGAGGAGAAATAGGGTTAGACGGTTCAAAAAATCGATTTTTTTTTTATCTCATAAATTGTTAGTAAAACTATTAAAAAATATGTTCCCAAAATTTTAAATGGAAATTCCGACTCGTTCTATTGTTATAAGCCATTAAAGTGAGTAGCTCTACTTCAGGCCCCGAGCGCGTCACGTGTATAACCGAGCGGTCACAATTTTTTCAAACGCGTTTTTCTGAAAACGACTTTTTTTGAACTTGCGTACATGCTAGTTTAAAAAGTTTTCAACCAATCGTTTTGAAAATTGGCAGTTACTTTCTTCATAGTATTGCGCTCTATATGAACTTAAAATCGGAATATTATCATTATTTAAACAATTTTTTTTCTGCAAATAAAGTTGTAGAAAATGGCAAAAAATTATGCTTTTTTGTTTTGACCCCTATAAAAAATTTAATTTTCTCTTTTTTTTGATAGCATTTAGGTTCATATAGAAGAGAGACATATAATATAAGGAAATTCCAACCTCGTTTGATTTCAGATGAAAATTGCGGCTTCCAGAATGTACGCAAAATGCTGAGTCTGATTGTGACCTGCAATATGGGGTTGCTAATATCCGCGGTGTTTTTCCAGAAAATTCTTCAAAAATTTTTTAGTATATACTTAAATATATGTATAAGATATTCTCAAAGTTTCAATAAATTATATTCATTTTTTATACTATAAAAAAATTCATGAATATCATTGAGAAAACGCTGTCCTAACCCTATTTCCTCCCTTAAAAGGTGAATTTCCAGTGAAAAATTTCGTACAAAACTGCTCATAAAATGGAAAGTTTTTCATCAATCAGAAATTCCGTATTTACTTCTCTGTGAAATTCAATTAGAAACATAATGTAAACAATTTGAAGTTAATCGGGTCAAAATTGTCAAAGTCATTTATCACGCAGCGCGCTCGGGTACTCTATGGCCGTGCCAGAGGTAGGCTAACGTTATACCCTCAATGTCGGTAAAACAAATTACTAACTACTGCCTTAACTTAACTTAACTTATTTCTATGATGACATAGCTTCGTGTAAGCAAAAAAAACATTGATTTTTTTTAAATTCTACCGTGGCCATACCCTCAAGTCGTTTCTTGATTATCCAATGAGACGGAAACGAACGGTAGTAGAGATGCCACCCTATGCAGATTCGTAACAACTGTCGATAAGGGTAAGACCTGACTTTCACTCGCTCGATTACATCAACAAAGACTTCTACATGTGCGACTGAGACACAATTTCTAAGGGTAGTGAGAGCATGCGGTAGGTTATGTACATGGGGTAATCGGTCGGTAATTTCAATTCTCGGTAAAGCTCGACAATGGCAAGGCTGGTAAACGGCTAATAAACGGCTGGTAAACGACTGATAAACGGCTGGTAAACGGAAAACTTGCTATCTGTATGGTTCTGATAGGGAGATGATATCGATTAGGTTAACTAAGTTCTACTGTTTCATCGACGGACAACCCTTCATAATGCAACAGTCGATAACTATCGCCGTGATACTTTTTTGTTTAATTGTTTCAGTATATGCGTGCAACTGTATTCCCGCAAGCACAAAGCAGCTCATAGGCAAATTAAAGACCGAAGAGACTCATTGTCTAAGTGTTACCATGTGGGGGAGCATATTATCGACTGCTAAATAACTCGAATGACTCGCGTATGTCGAAAAAGGGGTCTGCTCTGGACGGGAGAAGATTCTTTTACTGCATTTATGACAATCCGAGACCTATGAGCTGAGTGTGAAATATGCTCGGATAACGATTGCGTTGAGTTTGATTTTGTTAACGAAGTTTTACATTATTGTACGATATTTTTAATACTATTTAATTCTCAATAAAGAACGCTATTATCCATTGAAATAAGAGTCGGAGATTCACTAATAATGTGTAACGAAAAAAATAATACTTTTTCCTGTATTTCGTGGAGGTCGTTTTAGTTTGTTGCCACA
This sequence comes from Oxytorus armatus, assembly GCA_958009045.1. Taxonomy (NCBI): domain Eukaryota; kingdom Metazoa; phylum Arthropoda; class Insecta; order Hymenoptera; family Ichneumonidae; genus Oxytorus; species Oxytorus armatus. The sequence continues at coordinate 19,253,909 of OY253749.1, read as the reverse complement.
TAGAAGATATAAGAACATCATAAACTGAGGTGTACGTTCCAGAAACTTCATAAGCGTCATATTTTATTCATTCTCAATTAGTGGAATTGAATCATCAGCAAAGCTACGAGGCTAGAATCTACGAAGTTCCGAAGTGAGCTCGAAAAAGTTTAACCACTCGGATTGAGATAAAATCAAGAATTTTCAACCTCAACTTCTGTGAGTTGAAAGTTGTAATTAACCCTCTAAGTATACATCGAAGCGCTCTCTCGTATCCGGTAATTGGCTTGATCATAAAATTTTCGCTCAAACGCTGATAGAGTGATCTATTCAATCTACTAATTCATAAACACTGGTCAAAATGTTATGATGATGCTTATATATTGCATAATGGTGACTTGCCCATCACGATCTAGCATCGGTAAGCCGATACTTCATTTATATTTTATGCGGATTTGAAGTCGAGAATTCTTGATTCGTGTAACACATTGCGCCTTTGCTGCTTGTGGGTCTGCTCGTCACTGCAGTAGAAGGTAACGCTTTTGTGAAAGCCTATCCCGTATTCGAATCGCGTTTCCGAGACACGTAACCCCGGGCTTGGTCCCACGAGGGCACGAGACTCGGTTGCAATACAATCTAAATCCAAGCACAACTATGCATACTGCTCGCGTGTGTCTCCTGATTTGGTTCTTCGGTGTCTAATCCCTGAGATTTGCCTGCCCCGGCCTTCGCCCTGTAGCAAGGATCAAGAGGCAATGAAACAGTGATATACCGGGTTCTCACAGCCTGTAGAAACGCGTATAATAAACCTATTTATGCATTATTAAAATGAAACGAAATGTAAGCCGACAGGGTGTATTTACCTCGAGCCTAATATTAAATTTCGGAAGCTTCGTGTTATAAAAATTTCGCGGACGAGACGGACTTCATATCAGCCGTTATTTATATATATATTTTTTCGCTTTCGCGAGAATAACGAGGCAGGTGGTACCCCCATAAAGACCGCAGTGCAGAGTATACCATGTAACTCCCGACATTTCCTTGGCGTAACTATCCGTAAGAACCCAGAGACCCTCGGGACTCTGGGTGGCGTAACGGCGATGAATCTGCCCTCCTATAGATTCTCGTGGACGATAAAGCTCCTCCAGTGGGCGCCCAGCACGAACCAAGTATAAGAGATGTGCCATGGTTCCGACATCCATACGGCAAATATTTCAAAGAAACGACCATGGGACGAGGGCCAAGAGCATCGAATAATCAGAGAGCGTACTAAGAAATATGAAACGAGCTGGGCCTATGATAAAATGTCTAATTGCTTCGTTTTGTGATTGCGAAAACCGGTCGTATAAGTGCATATATGTATATGAGGAAAAATCAATCAATTCAACAAAACCGTTGAACTCACAACTTTTTAGAGAAGTGAATGAGTGTGGTCACACTGTTCGTACGGGTTCCTTTTGGGGTATCGGAGACAGGTGAATGGTAATAAAAAAATTCACTGTATATTTTTTTAAAACATCAGAAACCCACAGAAAATTTTAATGGGGCATCATTATACGCGAGTAATTAAGGGGGGAAATAGGGTTAGACGGTTCAAAAAATCGATTTTTTTTTAATTTCATAAATTAGTAAAACTATTGAAAAATATGTTCCCAAAATGTTAAATGAAAATTCCGACTCGTTCTATTGTTATAAGCCATTAAAGTGAGTAGCTCTCTTTCATGCCCCGAGCGCGCCACGTGTTTCAAACGCGTTTTTCTGAAAACGACTATTTTGTAACTTGCGTACACGCTAGTTTAAAAAGTTTTCAACCAATCGTTTTGAAAATTGGCAGTTACTTTCTTCATAGTATTGCGCTCTATGTGAACCTTAAATCGGAATGATATCATTATTTAAAATAATTTTTTTCTGCAAATAAAGTTGTAGAAAATGGCAAAAAATCATGCTTTTTTGTTTTGACCCCTGTAAAAAATTCAATTTTCTATTTTTTTGATAGCATTTAGGTTCATATAGAAGAGAGACGTATAATAAAAGTAAATTCCAACCTCGTTTGATTTCAGATGAAAATTGCGGCTTCCAGAATGTACGCAAAATGCTGAGTCTGATTGTGACCTGCAATATGGGGTCGCTAATATTTTCCGTGTTTTTCAAGGAAATTCTTCAAAAATTTTATAGTATATACTTAAATATATGTATAAAATATTCTCAAAGTTTCAATAAATTATATTCATTGTTTATACTATAAAAAAATTCATGAAAATCATTGACAAAACGCTGTTCTAACCCTATTTCCGGCCTTAATCAAAGATCTGTGAAAGCACCGCCCATACTTTGAGGATAAAATTAATTGCGATGGAGTAAAGAGCTCCCTTAAATTGTTGAACCTGTGGCTCGTGACAGATATCTTATAGTTTTTGTTTTCGTAACTCTTCGTTTGAGAATAAATGTCACTGATTCGAAGCAATTCCACCGAAAAATACATATAGTTACAATGTTTTCTTTCTCGTTTTAGTCGCGCCAACTCGGATTCCTTTGTTCGTTCTTGAATCCCAGATAAACCCTTGCACGACGTCTTCATTCTCTCAACTTCCGGTACCCCATTTCTTCTTCCTTCACACACTCACCCACACACATTTATATACACACCCTAGCTTATCGCTTACTCTGGCTCTTTGATTTTCTTCCTACCACCTCATGTTGCTTTGTCTCTCGGAGCACCTTATTTCTTTCGGTAAAGGGGGGCAATCAATAAACCCTATCGTTTTCAGCGAGGGATTCTTCGAGATTTCCGTGGTGCCTTTGAGTCGGCTATTATTGAAGGAAGAACGAGTAAAGCAAGAGGTCAAAGCATTGTAACATCGTTAAAAGATTCGAGACGGTCCATCGCTGAAGAACGTCGCTGTAGTCGTTTCCCAGGCAAATTTTTTCACTCCGAAAAATGTGAACAATATGTACAGTTGTTCGTCACTGTGCAGTGATAGGCAGTCACTGTAGTGTATCGCCTTGGATTGAAAGAGATAAAGATATGCCGATCACTGTTCTATTTCGTGTGCTTAGGTTACTAATCATTGGACCATTTCCATTACGATTTTACGCGGTGAAGTTCACAATTGTGCAGAAAGAATTGCCACAGCTCTACAGTGATGAATATTTCAGGCTATTACCGCGTTCTGCCACTGCGGTCGCGTGCATTTTTTATCTTCGGCCGGAATAAGACCGGCTATATTCGTACTCCTGAATTGCCGTTTTCACCACTGCGGAGAGTTTCAATGTAAAAATGATAAGAACTCAATATCAACGACGACATAAAGAGAAAGACGATGAAGGTGTGCGATAGATAAAGAGCTGGCACTGAAATATAATAGAAAGGTTGTAGTGGCGTATTCTTTAATCAATTTAAATAATTACACCATTAATTTAAATAATTACACGAAAATTACAAAGAACAAATGTGCAAGCTTCAAATTGCAGTTTAATTATTCTTCGCTCCTTAAAACTGCAAAAGAATATTTCTATATTACGGTATACCTCTTTAAATCGTCAATGACCATTGTCCTGGTCATTGACGATTTAAAGAGGTATACCGTAATATAGAAATATTCTTTTGCAGTTTTAAGGAGCGAAGAATAATTAAACTGCAATTTGAAGGTTGCACATTTGTTCTTTGTAATTTTCGTGTATTCACAAATTTTCGTCTATGAGGAACGAACTTTGATAATTTTGACTCACAGAGGAAGTTAATATTTATGGCGTTCTGACATTGATATCTATAAAAATAGAACTGTTTTTACGAATACATGACTTCCTGGATGAGAAGGAAAAATTGATGCAACTAATTCTGTAGTTTTTTTTCTCAGGAGGTTTGTTAACCTCACTGTTGATGTACGATAGGGGGTTACTATGAAATGTCGAGAGAGTATAGAGTGTAGGAGTAACTTAGTTATGAGCCATCCATTACCTTGCCCAACTCATCCGCCCATCCCAAGATTCACAATCCTCCACAAGCCAACCATACTCCTCGCATTCTGCCTTCATCCCTCTCATCCTTCTTCGACCCTCTTACTCGCCTCGTACACGCTATATGCTAACATGCTCGCTTCGAGCACTTGCTATGCCTTTTCTTCCTATATCTCCGATTCCACTTACACTCCAGCCTCCTCGTTTCTCAACTACTGTATAAACTACCACACTGGCTCTCCGAATCTTCTATACGTTAGTCTGGCCCCTCAGCTTCTTTTCTCCGCTAGTCTCATGGACTACCATCTTTCTCAACCAGATATTCGTAATTTCCATGATATATATATATTAGGGCGATTTTTTTCTCGACTATTTTTTATTTCTCAGTCCCCACGTGAAATTTTGTTAAATATGTCGAAAAACAAATTCCCTGAAAGTTATAGCCCTTAACATTAATTCTAAGTACTTTCCCTTAGCGTGAAAAGATTTTCCATCTAAAATAGACGTAAATCGATTTTTTTTTTCAAAATTCTATAACTCAGCCGCATTTTATGCTATCATATTGTTCTTGGTTTCGATTTACTCAGAATAAAGCAATCTAGAAAAGTGCCTATTGCGGCGAAAGTGTAAATTGTACTGGTGAGTTGGTAAGGGTCACTGAAGTTGATTTTTACTCAAAATTGTCGTTTTTTTGCCGTTATCTCCGAAACAATTTTTAACTTTTTTTATTTTTTATTTTTTTAATTATTTAATATTTCATATTTTATACATTTTATCCTACTCATAAGATAAAGTTCAATATCTCAAGAAATATTAATCTAAGAAATTGGGTCGATAGGACCTTTTTGGTAGGAAATTAAATTTCCAACAAATTTTTCATTTACATTTTTTTCGTAAAGTTAATTGTTTCGGAGATAACAGCAAAAAAAACGAGAATTTTGGGTAAAAATCAACATCAGTGACCCGTACCAACTCACCAGTACAATTTACACTTTCGCCGCAAAAGGCACTTTTTTAGATTGTTTTATTCTGAGTATATCGAAACCAAGAACAATATGATAGCATAAAATGCGGCTGAGTTATAGAACTTTGAAAAAAAAAATTCGATTTACGTATATTTTAGATGGAAAATCTTCTCACGTTAAGGGAAAGTACTTCGAATTAATATTAAGGGCTGTAACTTTCAGGGAATTTGTTTTTCGACATATCCAACAAAATTTCAAGTGGGGACTGAGAAAAAAAATTGTCGAAACAAAAAAGTCGCCCTAATATATATATATCAATTTGTTGTCAATCTTACTTATCAACCAACATGATGCAGGTATGGCCGTAAATATACACAGCCAAATCCTAAAGATCCGGAACCGTGTTTAAAGACTTACCGCATCGTTCACTTCCCATCCGCGTCCTTTGTTTATTCATGTCGCACCTCAACCATTAACTGAAACTATATTAGATGATGTTGAAACGTTGAACCCGCCGGGATGAGGACGTCTTGGAAAAGAGGTCGATTTAGTACGGAAGATTGACGCATCCTCGAAATTCGATTAATTCTTAATTCAAACAGCAATGGAGAGAATGAAATTGGACGCCCGAATTTCCGTGAGTTGGCAGAGCCGCAATGTACATTCTACCTCGGTAACCGCATTTTCGACCCGAGAGTACGACCATGAGGACGAAAAACGGCTCTGTGCCAAAACATCGACATTCTGCTCATCCATCCGGGGACTCAGATCTGCTGCGGAATTTGCTGCAATACACACACACCTCTAGTCTTGTATCATTTTTCCCTCTTGTTTAATGATTATTCGGGAATGAAAACAAAACCTCTAAGAAAAGAAGGAGGACACTTGGAGGAATGAGTAAATATTGAGGGCAGTGAAATTAGTAAAAAAACATTGCTGAAGATCTGAAAATAAAGACCATCTCGATATGTCAATCGTTGTCAGTATGTCGGTAATTCCATAAAGCTCGTAGAGACGATATTGGGAAGAAAGCATTTTTTTATGGACAAGCGTACCTATATAGCTTCACGTACTGCCAGAAGACAGAATCACTAGTGCAAGATGCGTAGTCATTTAAACGATCGGATTGAAGACCGATATCAGAACGACGGAGACGTGGGGTGCAGAGTAAGGCTCTGCAAAAGAAGGTGAAAGCTCTGACAACTTGACGATGCTAAACATGCATGTCCTCATGAATCAGCAGGTATTTGTTTTCTATTTGTTGTTTCAATTAGACATACGATTTTAGCGATTGAACGAGCTGAGATAGAATAGCAGGAATTATGAAAAGTTCTACTACATAAATAAAAGAGCATACAAAATGGATTTCAAATAGAATAATACACAACCGTAAGTGAATCTAGGACATGTCGTGAATTTGCAAAATTCTTGTGATATAGGGTAGGAAAGCTGGCTCAACACCTGTGCATGATAACAACAGACGAAACACGTTTAACGCGAAACAAGAAAGAAGAGCAACGACAGCAGAACACATCACGAGAACTAGAGTCGAGAAGATAGGAAAATGGTGATGCTTCCGAGCTTATACTAAACGCTAATTTGCATTGCATCTAAATGTCCCATCGCCCATATACCGGGCGGCTTACTCCGAGTGCTTCCACCCTTAATACTTTGTTAAGCTATACGATAACCATAACACAGCCGCGAATAAGCGAGCATAGGCACGTCGTTCGTGGCGAACGTTGAATCGCTATCACGGAATGAGTATTAAGCTTTTGGCCCGGCATATACTCGCAGTTATATACACTCCGTTGTGAATGCTATTCGAATAAATTCACCGAGCGAAACTTTCTGATCGGATGGGCTCGTACCGGAAAAACATTCCGGGACACGGCACGAGAAGAGTAGGAAATAATATTAAAAGAACAAAATAAAGACGCCAAAGAGAATGAACGAAATGTTTCGAGATGAATGCTCGATGGAATTTTTCTGCTGGTCCAGCTGGTCTTCCTCACCGTTCTCGTGAAACTCTGAGATATCATAAAGTACTCCAGAAGAGATAATCAAATTAGGTTTGTACGAACGAGGATACGGAATCGAACGAGCGGAAAGCTGGCAGCAGCGAAAAAAGAGGAAAAGGCAGCGGAATACCAAAACGCAATACCGAAGGGTCTCAGAAAAGTCACGAACGTGCCTCGAGCGATATTCTCCTGCAGCATTACTGGCAAGTGCTACAATGGAATAAAAAAAAACGTACAGTTTTCAGCGCCCTTCTATCTCTATTCATATATATACAACGTGCAGTAGAGAGACGACCATTAACTATGTGGCGGTCACAAAATGCAACCACTCTTCTACGTCACGTGCCGGGTTGGTGAAGTTGAATACTCCTGATGAATTTTTCTCTGCAAAGTCCGTGGACAAGGTATACAGTACGGTCGATAAGGTTTACCTGGCGGATCTCCGTTAGCCATTCCGTTTGTAATGTTTTATTTATTTATTTTTTTTGTTCGTACTAGATCTCTCTCGCTCCTCTATCGCCTTCTTTTACCTCTTCCAGCGTACAAATCCAAAGTGGCCGACTGACTGCTATTGTAACTCGGCTACTCGGGGCTTCTTACTACGAAGGAACACTCGTGCAAAGCGAGCACGTAAGTGATGGACGAAGAGGAGGATCGTGAAAACGCTTGGATGCACTGCATCCTCACGGGGTTTGCCAATCCGCAGAATCGTCGACCTTTTTTTTTTGTTACGTTGCTTTCCATTCCCCTCTCAACTGTTTCGGTCTCTTTCGGGTTTCCTACTGGTACCGTCAGCTCAAAGTTTTCAGTGACTGTTTCACATGACCGCGAGATCCTTGCGAATTTTTCCGACGTAAAAGTTGGAGTTGATGAGTGGAGAACAAAGAACGCGCTACCGTGGCACGAAATCGTTAGGATTCTTTGATCCGGGGTTTCTCATCTACTCACTACTTTTACAACTCGGCGTAATATTCAACGATATAAATGTAAAGTGGATTTGCAAGATATATTATTTTATCGAATATTCGTATCATAAAAATACATATACGTTCTGAAGATACGATTCAATTATCACTGCCGCTAAAAATCCGAACATTCCGCGAGATAATAGAAAAGATATGCGTCGTACGAAGTCAGACAATCTTTAGATTCCTACGAACGAGCACGATTAATCTCATGAATTCTTGTATTAATATCGTCATATTCAGGTAAAGATGAACTTAGCATATAGAACCGAATAAATCTCGGGCGTTCCATACTTTTCCTTATTCACCATTTCGTTATATTCACTTGGTTTTCTTTCCCCGATCGTTGCCATTCTCGGGGTCTACGCCCTCCATCTTTAACTCGCACCATTTTCTCGTTTTTTTTTTTTTTTTTTTTTTTTTTTCGTATCAATGGTGGTCTGCCATTGCCGATTCCGCTAGAAACTGCGAAGCGCAAAGTGACTTTCGAGGTTCTACGGGAGAGTTCTGAGACGCAAGAAAATGTCGAGAGGTAATCTGGTGGGGTCTGCAAGCCGGCTGATAAGGTCGACCGATCGATAGGTAAAACTGATGGAACGATTTCCACTGCTCTGCCACTACTTTCTTCATTTAGCATGGTTCTCTTTTCATTCTCTCCTCTTCGTTTTCCATAATTTTTTTCTGGAAATTGACGTTCTCGGTTAAACCGCAAAATTGCCGAATACTCGCGAGAATCTTCAGGGTTTTCGGCTGGACATTCTCCATCTAGAAATTTCGACGAAAGTGTACAGGAAACTTCGAGAAGTTGCCGTGCGTTTCACCGTGCAAAGGAGCGCGAAAACCTTCGGGCCATTTCTGAACGATATGTATATACGAGGTCTGTTCAAAAAGTATCGCGAATTTTGCATTTCCGCAGGCTACGTGTATTCGATTTTCGATTTTTTTGTGGCGTTAGATTGGTACTCATGTCTCTCACTCATGCTGAAAAAATCGGCCATATTGAATGTTTAGTTAATTTTCGACAGCTGTTTTGGTTAGACGTGTTTTGGCTTGTCTTCGATTTTTGCCTATTCCAAAAAATGGATCAAAGAATCGGTATGAAATTTTGTGTGAAAAACAAAATTAAGTGCGCAGACGCATTCCGAATGTTGACTGTGGCATATGGTGAAGCTATCTTGGACCAATGCAACGTTTATCGATGGTACAAAATGTTCTCAGAAGGCCGAGAAGATGCGAACAACGAAATGCGTTTCGGACGCCCCAGCACATCGACAACAGACGAAAACATTGATGAAGCGAAGAGAATAATATTGGCCAATCGTCGAATCACCGTTAGAGAAATTGCTGAGGAACTAAAGATTTCGATTGGCCCGTGCTATTCGATTTTTACCAATGATTTGGGCATGAGACCGGTCGCCGCGAAATTTGTGCCAAAATTGCGCAATTTCGAACAAAAACAGTGTCGCGTTAACATTGCTAAGGAGCTGTTGGAGTCGGTGCGCGACGACCCAAATTTGCTCCATAACTAGTGTGAATCATGGGTTTCTGGTTATGACGTGGAAACCAAAGCTCAATAATCGCAATGGAAGCTGCTTTTTTTGGAATAGGCAAAAATTGAAGACAAGTAAAAACACGTCTAACCAAAACAGCTGTCAACAATTAACTAAACATTCAAAATGGCCGATTTTTTCGGCATAAGTGAGGGACACGAGTACCAACCTATAGGGACAAAAAAATCGAAAATCGAATATACGTGGCCCGCGGAATTTCAAAATTCGCGATACTTTTTGAACAGACCTCGTACACACGAATATCTAACGCAAAACTATAGAGACCTCGTCCGACTAATTATCCAATGTCTGTGCCAAACATCTGTCTCCAATGTCCAATGTCTAAGTTCAATCGTCTATAACAAGTTTCGTGGTAGTTAACAGCAAGTGACTGTACACTGCGTGTTGCACACGGAAACATTGAAACAAATTTTTTGTATTTTCATCTTTACGAGGCGTACGAAATTGTTCAAAAATTTCTTACAGCAGTTCATTTCGAACCTTAAGAACGTTAAAACACATTAACATATTAGTTTAACAGGCCAAGTGTGAGATACGAAGTGAAAGCGTCTTGCAATATCGACAGAAAGTGTTTTTATTGAGACGCATATCAAACTACAAAACAAAAAATATTTCTAGGTTGTCGAGTTTACAGGTATATGTATATACCTATAACGATGGACGAAAGAACGTTGAACGGTTAACATCCTGAAAGAAACCGTTTGAAAGTCAAGGAGAGAAAGGGGAGCTCCTCGTGAAATGTTAGAGTCGAGAGCTCTCGTATCTTTTGGAAAGGAGAAATTGAGGATGAACGAGTGAACGAGCCTTTGCTACATCACATACGAAACAGAACTAGAGAGGATCTGATGAAAAGTCCAGTGAAAAGCTTTTAGTTCCACGGAGGATCGCCTTCATTAACGTCATTTTCCCAAATACCGCAGCATCTTTTAATAAAAAAAAACTACCGTAAAAGATACTTCAATGTGATTCTTTTTTAGTCAAGACTCGCAACTCATTCTCAATAATCTTCAGATAGTGCTCCTCATCTACGAGCACTTTTGTGTATCTTCTCAACTCCTCTTTTGTGGAGGTTCGTGGCATTCATGTTGTACGAAAAATGGAACAATATCTCGAGTGACGAGACCTTCGGAGGGAGTGTAGTTTTTTTATGGATTTAAAAAATGTTTGCTTGCAATCTCGTGCGGTGTAAATGCTTCCATCTTTCATGCTAATCGCATTGCATACAATTTGAATCAGGAATAAAGTTCTGTTTAATAAAAGTCTCACACGCGCTGCATCTCACAAACTGATCATGAAAGTATGGCTATTGTCCCTCATTAGCTGATGGCGATTCGTCAACACAGCATTAGAAACTTCAAAAGTCTAGTGACGAAAAAGCACTAACTTCAAAAACTGTTTATGACCCGTGTTGTATTATAATGGTTGTATAGAAAAATCGACGTACCCGCCCGATGCCATAGGAAGCTGTCTGCATCACGGAGAATAAGTCAAGTTGTAATAGAATAAGGAATTAAAGGGTGGGGTGGCGTGTACAGTTGCAATTTCGTGACAAATAACGTTGGACGGGAGACGATAACATAAAGGGGACAAGCGTGACGGTGCGAAGGTAACAGGGTTAGAACTATGCTAATGAACTCGGTGTGTTATTATCTTAACTATAGAGAGTGGCCACCACTTAACTCAAGCACGGAGAATATTCACCGTGTGAGGCCGGTGACGAATATAACAGGTACTACGTACGGAGACAGAATGGGATCGATGATGGTGAATATAGGCAAGAGTAAAGAGAAATTCGATTTGCCCTGGTAACATCCCTTCACGAAGACAGACAATGGAACCAAGAATTGGCTTGTATAAGTCAACTCTACCTCCAAAATTTTATTGATGCATCATATAGAGAATTTAGGTTTTTTACGTGTACATTTGCACGTAAATTTGTAGGCATTGTCGGTTCTACTTTAAGGGTGGAAATAGGGTTAGACGGTTCGAAAAATCGATTTTTTCTTATTTCATAAAATATTAGTAAAACTATTGAAAAATATGTTTCCAAAATTTTAAATGAAAATTCCGACTCGCTTATTGTTATAAGCCATTAAAGTGAGTAGCTCTCCTTCAGACCCCGAGCACGCCACGTGTATACGAGGGGGGACCCAAAAAAAACGGGAATTGCGCTGCGGCAGGGAGGAGAGTGGGGGAACCCATTGCTCGACGAGGTGTCCGTTGGGGACACGTCTCCTGAGTTAGTGTGCAAAGTTCCGTCGCCGTGAGTGCATCGGTTGGCCCGTGGGAATTTTTGTAGTGAAACAACTTTTTCCATTTCGGCGAAAACGTGATGGCCGATTGTCGAGAGCAACGCGCGGCTGTGAAATTTTGTTTCCTGTTGGGGAAATCGGTCGCGGAAACTACTGTAATGCTTAAGACTGCTTATGGAGATGCTGCCCTAAGTAAAACCAGAGTCTACGAGTGGTTTTCACGTTTTAAAAATGGAGAAATGTCAATTGAAGACCAACCCCGTTCAGGACGCCCCTCATCGTCAAGAAGTGACGAAAACGTCGACAAAATCAATGCTCTCATTCATGAAGACCGTCGCCGAACCATTGATCAACTCTGTGAGATGTCTGGGATATCATGGAGTTCAATTCAGAGGATTTTATCCAAAGATTTTCACATGAGCAGAGTTGCAGCCAAATTTGTCCCTCGCCTTCTCACAGACGAGCAAAGGGAGCGTCGACTTCAGGCATGTTTTGAACTTCAAAATCAGCTCGAAGAGGACCCTGAACATTTTTCCAAGGTGATTACTGGTGATGAATCGTGGTGCTATGGATACGACCCCGAAACAAAGCAGCAATCAAGCGTTTTGTCACTGTGGAGGAGGTAAAACAAAAATCGCTGGGAGGCCTAAAGAACATCCCGATAAGTGAATTTAAAAAATGTTTTCAACATTGGAAGGATCGTTTGCAGAGGTGCGTTGTGGTCAAAGGAGAATACTTTGAAGGTGATCAAAATTTGGTGTAAAAATATTTAAAAATAAAGAAATTATGACGAAATTTCCGTTTTTTTTGGGCCCCCCTCGCAACCAACCGGTCACTATTTTTTCAAATGCGTTTTTCCGAAAACGACTTTTTTTGAACTTGCATACACGCTAGTTTGAAAAGTTTTCAACCGATCGTTTTGAAAATTGGCAGTTACTTTCTTCATAGTATTGCGCTCTATATGAACCTAAAATCGGAATATTATCATTATTTAAAATAATTTTTTTTTTGCAAATGAAGTTGTAAAAAATGGCAAAAAATCATGCTTTTTTGTTTTGATCCCTGTAAAAAATTCATTTTTCTATTTTTTTTATAGCATTTAGGTTCATATAGAAGAGAGACATATAATAAAAGTAAATTCCAACGTTGTTTGATTTCAGATGAAAATTGCGGCTTCCAGAATGTACGCAAAATGCTGAGTCTGATTGTGACGTGCAATATGGGATCGCTAATATCCCCGGTGTTTTTCAAGAAAATTCTTCAAAAATTTTATAGTATATACTTAAATATATGTATAAAATATTCTCAAAGTTTCAATAAATTATATTCATTTTTTATACTATTAAAAAATTCATGAAAATCATTGAGAAAACGCTCTCCTAACCCTATTTCCCCCCTCAAGAACTTTTGATTATATTTTTTTCAATCATAGAACTCTGATGCACGTATAAGTTTCGCTCATCAAGATTACTTTCAGGAGGACTGATTGTACTTATCTCACGAAAATGGCTAATTAACCTCAACGGCCGTAGAATATAAAAATGGAAAAATAGGTCATGAGCGGTGTATTATAAATCTTTCAGAATAATGAAAAAAAAGGAAAGAATAGTGGACCAGTTAGGGAAAGTACGGACGGATGAAAATGCTCATGGAATGCGCGCAAAGATTCATTCTCTTGGTCGATCAAACACCGTTGAACTTCATAAATGTATACTAGTCATGGCAAAAATGATTAGCCGGTAAGGCAACGCGCAAGTCGGATAAAGGAAGAGGGCAAAAAGACGCGATGAAGAAACAGCGGATAAGGAATGAGAGGATTGAGGGAGTAACGGCAATCTAGAAATTACGTGCTCTTCAATATTCATGCCAGAGAACTTTAAGAAGTAAAGGAGAAGAGCGAGAGAGAGAGAGAGAGAGATAGTCTAGGGTCACCGAAAAAAAAAGATGATGCGACACAGAAAGGAAGAAAACTGTGGCAAACTGGTGAAGTATTGCGAGGGGGTGTGAGAGAAAGAGGACGAAACGAAGGGCAGATGCAGAGAGAACGGACAAAGGAGTGTGAGATTGCTTGACTGCCGCGGAAACACGTGTCTATTAGCATCGAGTAATGAATCCCTAGGAAGTAATTAAAGTTTTCCCTAGCAAATTTTCCCGTCGTGCCCTGTTCCGCTGTCCTCTACCAAGCTTTTCTTACTATCTACTTCCACGCATAAGGTATATCCGGAATTGCGCTCCACGAGGCTTTTCACGCTATCCCGCATTTTTCATCCTGATTGCGTTTCCCCGACCCCCACGCAAACTTCAACCCTCTTCCTTCATTCGTGACATCCGGTCGTTCGTCTTATTCGCCAAGCCCACTTACTATATTCCGCACGGCTAAATGCGCCAGGTCATGCGGATACAGTCGTCGCAGTGGCGTGAAGGATCAGAAAAGGAATGAGAAAAAAGGGGTAAAAAAAAAGAAACCCAAGAGGAAAAACTCGTCGTCGTCGTCGTCGTCGTCGTCATCGTCGTGAAAAACGTGGAGATAATTGAACCCTTAAAAATTTCACGGACGTGCCAGCTCTTCCGGCATCCTATCCCGCTTAATTCGCCATTGCCCCGAGACTCGGAGAATGAAACGAAGCGCGGGCTACGAGGAGGTTGTGGGTGCACTAGGTTGCTTCCCCTCGTTCTTATTCGACCAAGTCCCACGGTATTCCGCGTTGCCTCTACGAGAGAAGGCATCTTCTTTGCGGGACGAATAGTAGGGGGGGAAAAAAAAAAGTATCAGAATCTCTCACTCGTTGTAAGCTCTCGAGACGCAAAAGTTGAGGCGCAAAAGCTTCTGCGCCTTGTTCGTTTGCTAGAACGGAAAAGAGCAGAACGAAAATGATATATGCGGGTAAAGGATGCGAGAAACGAACTGACACGAGGGATGAAGAGAGAGAGAGAGAGAGGGAGAGAGCGAAGGGGGAATGAGCCGGTAGAGCAAGGGTGGGTGACATTTAATCTCGGAGAAAGCGGCGACTCTTGTACAACGAGAACGAGGCGACATTTTACTGTAATATTCCGTCCAGTGTGCCTGTCCAAGGCAATGTATACTGTATGCTTTAAGCCCGACAGAGAAGAGCCTCGACCCTGTGTATGAGTCGCCGAAAAAACAAGAAACGGCGTACATGAAACGACGACACGGGACACGGGGGGTTGCGAGTAACCGACGCGAAACTTCGCCACTTGCATCCAGAAACACACTTTCACCTTACACGTCTCTACTGTGCACTTTATTTCACAAGTGTGCTTGTGGATAATCAAGTTTTCCGTGAGATACACATAGAGATACCGTCATCTCTCAAAGTCTTGGGCGATATGATAACGCTCACGTTTCCAGATACTCTCCAATTATTTATATTGTACGTACTTATATTGCGAGAGCTTATATTTCACTGAACTTTAGAAATCGTCACAAACTGGTTGTGTTTGCTTAGCGTTCGGTGGACGAATTTATCGACGATTTTACTTTTAACACGATATTTTTCAAAACGTAATAAATACAAAATAAATAATAACCTTGTAGATTGATCTTCCTCGCTGAGGAAAGGATACTGGATAGGGTAACGTTAGGCAGGGTTCATCGGCTATAATCGGCAGCTTTGGAAGGTTTAAGCTCGGCAATCGGTGTTTTCCATCGTTTCGCAACACACCCTCCGGGGTCCCTGCAGCCTCCCCGGTTTATCTTTCCTCTGGGAAGTACTAAACTTGATCGTCTCGTCGAAAATACGTGAATCGTGAAGGAAGCAACCCATAGTCGATCAGCGTCGTGGTTATGTGGACGAGTACGAGGATCGTGAGTTAAAGGACGATCGAAAATCGATATGGATTCGGGCGCGTCGAGTTGTCGATTTTTCGACCCGATTAACCACACGTATTCTGCCTTCGGCCACCATTCCACATCGATGCGAAACCACCCGCGGCAGTTTTGTAACTATACTCTCGATCTACGTAATATCTGTACGTGACTGCAGTATAGTCTACATATATTTGTATACATATGGGGGGCAGGGAGGGGATGGATGTACCATAAGTTACGCCAGAAGGGCATGAAAGTCTCATAGGAAAGGGGGTATTACATGTATGATTCGTTATATGGCTAAGGTTACGGTTATTCATTAAGGTAACGTAGCAAATGTGTTATTTTGACGTATCAAACTATTTTTGTTTATAAATATATTGGGGCGATTTTTTTTTCGACTATTTTTTTTTTTCAGTCCCCACCCGAAATTTTGCTGGATATGTCGAAAAAGAAATTCCCTGAAAGTTATAGCCCGTAATATTAATTCTAAGCACTTTCCCAAAGCGTGAGAAGATTTTCCATCTAAAATACACGTAAATCGAATTTATTTATTTTTTCAAATTTCTATAACTCAGCCGCATTTTATGCTATCATATTGTTCTTGGTTTCGATTTACTCGGAATAAAACAATTTAAAAAAGTGCCTTTTGCAGCGAAAGTGTAAATTGTACTGGTGAGTTGGTACGGGTCACTGAAGTTGATTTTTACCCAAAATTCTCGTTTTTTTGCTTTTATCTCCGAAACAATTAACTTTACGAAAAAAAGTAAAGGAAAAGTTTGTTGGAAATTTAATTTCCTACAAAAAAGGCCCTATCGACCCAATTGCGTAGATTTATATTTCTTGAGATATTGAACTTTAACTTATGTGTAGTATAAAATTTATAAAATATGAGATATTAAATAATAAAAAAAATTTTTTTAAATAAAGTTCAATATCTCAAGAAATATGAATCTAAGCAATTGGGTCGATAGGACCTTTTTGTAGGAAATTAAATTCCCAACAAATTTTTCATCTACATTTTTTTCGTAAAGTAAATTGTTTCGGAGATATCAGCAAAAAAACGAGAATTTTGGGTAAAAATCAACTTCAGTGACCCGTACCAACTCACCAGTACAATTTACACTTTCACCGCAAATGGCACTTTTTTAGATTGTTTTATTCTGAGTAAATCGAAACCAAGAACAATATGATAGCATAAAATGCGGCTGAGTTATAGAATTTTGAAAAAAAAAAAAATCGATTTACGTGTATTTTAGATGGAAAATCTTCTCACGCTTCGGGAAAGTACTTAGAATTAATATTAAGGGCTGTAACTTTCAGGGAATTTCGTTTTCGACATATCCAACAAAATTTCGGGGGGGGGGGGGGACTGAAAAAAATAATAGTCGAAAAAAAACCCCCTAATATATATATATATATTGTTTGAAATATTTTTCCTTCTCGTTCGACGTTTATAACAAACCTCATTAAACGCTCATTATGTGTGAATCATTTTCAATAGCTGACATTTAAAATTTTCAATTATATGAATGTAATTCATATTACGAAATTCCCATCACCAGTCACTCACTGGTATATTCAACTTACCGTAGTTAATCGTCTATAATCGCCATATTTTTTTTTTGACAGTTATGTCACTGCTCTCATTACGCGATATATAATCCGCCTTTTACCTCAAACCGTCACCGAATAGAAGCTCGTATTATTCCGGGGAAAATGAGAATTACAGGTTTCACTGCTATTTTTTTTTGTCTCTGATCAACCTTCATCCTTCTTACAGTCGCCAAATCTAATTAAACCGGGATCCCCAGTTCATTATCGATAATTACATCCGAAGTACGCGAAGGATATAATTTTTTTAATCGTCCTTTGTAACGTCGGAACTCTGGTACGTGTTGAAGAGCCGTTAGGTTGGGTCGGTAGCTCGTCAAAAGATCATTAAAAGAAAAAAAAGAAAAAATTGTACCGAATGCTCGAAGCCGGGGATTTTACGACTGAACATTTTCGTTCTGTTTTGAAACGAGCGACAGTGCCATTGACTCGTTCGTCAGTGGTAGCGTCAGGGCGCATAAAAGCTGCCGAAGGATTTTGTCCTATCGATGTGTGGAAAGCTGTAGAATGATGGGTTGACGTGAAGGACCAAGTGTGAAAGAGAGGACGGAGAGAGTGAGAGAGAGAGAGGGAGACAGCAGTCTCGGATTGTATTCTTGTGCCCATAGTTGCCGTCAAAGTTTTTACCTCACCGTATCACGGAGGCGTCCGATAAAATTTCTGCGCTACAGCTCAACGACATACTTCCATACCACAAATAGAACTTCGGCATTGTCTGTCGACGTCATAATATTTACGATAACTCACACAAAAGGAACATAAATATATGAGCACGTGCATGAGGTCCCATAAATCCGTCGAATCGATTTTTCGCAATGATAAAACGGACAGTAACACCGAAAACATTTGCGAGAAGATATTAAGACTTTCAGAGAAGGTTATCGTTGGAAGAACTCGAAAGAATCATTGAAATTCACGCGCCGTCAAACTTTAATACAATGGAAATACTTGTCAGATTCATGGTCCGCATTTACTTTTGTTCACAAAGCACAGAGTATTGCGAGAGCGTATGCCAAAACCATCAATTTTCTTTTCTATTTCGACTAACGTTCCTAGGCTAGGGCATTTTCACTTTCATATGAATATATATGTGGTGAAAATTGCATCGACGAGGGTCGTCATCCATCTCAACTAGATTGTCGAACAGTGGCGAGGCTGCTCGTTATCGGCACTTACCCGGTCACTACCACTAATCGCCACAGCACGAGAATTGACCGCATCCCAGTCGTGAACTGCGTGCGAGATTCGTGTCTGCTCTGCAAGCGCATAGCGCTATGCGGTCGGCCCCAGTAGTTACGTCTCTCATCGGGTTGACCGGCCAAATCTATTATATCACTTACTCTTCTTCATCCGTCTGCCCCCCCCCCCCCCCCCCCCTCAATCACCGCAAAATCGGCTAACATTATCAGCCGATGAACTGACCAGTCAGACGTGTACATCGACTGTAAAATGAATAGTACAACAGTAATTAAAACTCCTCTATTCAATAACTGTAAATGGTGAACTCCGATGTATGATTTTTCCACGTAAAACATGAAGTATCCCTTATTTTAATTGATTCTTCCATATGATGCTCATGATATGGATTAAGGCGGTAGTCTGGTCTAGAAATTTGAAAAAATCGATTTTTTTTCTTTTTCATATTCCTTCGACCTTTCTTCGTACGCTCCTGAAAACCGTTTATTGATATTTCAAAAATTAGCCGAGAAATAAAAATTCTAAGCAAGCCGCGCGCTCAGGTAGCGCGGTCGGGAAGCAGCTAACGCAGAGGCTACTGAGTCGCTCATTTAACGGTGTCAAAACTTTGAACGCGTTTTCTCAGAACTATGTTTTTCAAATCGGCGCCCACGATATCTTGATAACTAATGAACCGATCGAGCTCAAATTTTGCACGTACCTTAAGTAGCCTGTTTCTGAGGACTGGTAGCAGAATTGAGTCGATCAATAATTTTGCCGACATTTTATAACTCGTCGAATACCCGAAAATGTATGAAATATCATTAATGAAAGTTCAACAGGGCGCCATTTTGTCAAAATTTTTTTTAAGTACCAATTCTGCTACCAGTGCTCGGAATACTTATACAGATTGAGAATATATATATATTTTTTTTTTTTAGATGTATACAACATCGTCCAGAGTGGGCGCCGATTGAGGCGGCTTTCGGCGCACCATGTTGCAACAAAACAAAAAACTACATGAAAATATTTAAAATAATTTTTTTTTAATGTACAAGCATTCTCCAAGGATCAATAAATGCACGTGTAAATTTTCATCAAGACGACTTCAACGGTTTAAAAATGATTGCACATTAGAAATGACGTCAAAAATCTCGCTCTAGACCAGACTACCGCGTTAATGTTTGATCTTGAGAATACTGTAAGCCATTGACCAAAGTGAACACACCGGTAAAGGGAATTTTGTAATTTTTACATGAAAAGCCGAAGAATCTATGAGATTCTAGATGAAGAATGTGAGTTCTCTTTGTTATCTTAAAGTTTTTATTTTTATTTCATTCTTTTAAGAAATTTCCACTCCGTTACAAAGTTATAGCAATAAATGTGACCGAACATCGCGTTGGGACGGCTACCTACCAGACACTTTAAGGGAGCAAATAGGGTTAGACGGTTAAAAAAATCGATTTTTTTTTATTTCATAAATTGTTAGTAAAACTATTGTAAAATATGTTCCCAAAATTTTTAATGAAAATTCCGACTCGTTCTATTGTTATAAGCCATTAAAGTGAGTAGCTCTCCTTCAGGCCTCGAGCGCGCCACGTGTATAACCGAGCGGTCACTATTTTTTCAAACGCGTTTTTCTGAAACCGACCTTTTTTGAACTTGCGTACACGCTAGTTTGAAAAGTTTTCAACCAATCGTTTTGAAAATTGGCAGTTACTTTCTTCATAGTATTGCGCTCTATACGAACCTGAAATCGGAATAATATCGTTATTTAAAATAATTTTTTTTTGCAAATAAAGTTGTAAAAAATGGCAAAAGATCATGCTTTTTTGTTTTCACCCCTGTAAAAAATTCAATTTTCTATTTTTTTGATAGCATTTAGGTTCATATAGAAGAGAGACTTATAATAAAAGTAAATTCCAACCTCGTTTGATTTCAGATGAAAATTGCGGCCTCCAGAATGTACGCAAAATGCTGAGTCTGATTGTGACCTGCAATATGGGGTCGCTAATATCCTCGGTGTTTTTCAAGAAAATTCTTCAAACATTTTATAGTATATACTTAAATATATGTATAAAATATTCTCAAAGTTTCAATAAATTATATTCACTTTTTATACTATAAAAAAATTCATGAAAATCATTGAGAAAACGCTGTCCGAACCCTATTTCCTCCCTTAAAAGCGTTTTTCTCGAAACTATACTTTTAGACAGTGTCAGCACGATAACTCAGTCAATTTTTAATATTTTTTAACGTTTTTTTCTAAATCTTGATAATTATTTTCTCTATAGACTGACGAGAGGTTTTTATAATTTTTTGGTTGGACAATTTTGTATAAATTATTAAACACTAATTTTTATTTTTTAATTGCATACCAAAGTTTGAAATACTGTAATTTCTTCATTTAAAAAAAAAAAAAAATTCCCTTCGTTAGACTATTACTAATACATTATTTTACTAGATTTATCTTAATCTTATCACAGACACAATCAGATTCCCGTCAATTCCCTACTCCTATATCACAAATGTGCCCTTTGGCTTCTGTTAGGACAAATGGATGAGCGAAGAAACGGTGTAAAGTTGTAATATAATTTTTTTTTCCCCCCCAGTCACGAAAGACACGTTTATAACGATCGGAAGGGTTGCGAGTTCGTAGGTGGAAGAGAGGCTGTAAATCAATGGAGCCATGCCGGTGCACGTGCGAACGTGTCGATTCGATTGCGGAAAAGTTTACAGGTTGGACGCGAGGGATTCGGCGTGGCACCGGCTCGGTTGGTCATCTGCGTGGCAGCAGCAGCAGCAGCAGCATGGATGGTAGCTATAGAGGGTGGTGTGCACTTTAAATCAACGTAAACCGATGGTGCGAGAACGCCTTCCTCGTACGCTTATGGAACACGTGCGGCAGATGTTCCAGTTTAAATCAACTGCCTTCGAATGTGCACCAGCAACTATCTGGTTCTCCCTTCGTCCCCAGCAATCCAAACAGCTGTGCTGTGCTTAATTAAACGGGAGGTACTTGTAAACATCTCCCGCGTGGTCTTTATACGTCTGTTGCTCGTTTTTTTTTTTTTTTCGTTCTGTATGAAACATTAGGTAACATGTAAAGTTCTACGACGATTTTGGCAAGCCTCAAAACGGCCGTTTTCGATCATTGCCCCATGTATCACATTGCACTCGTCCTTCTGCACTATTCTACACGACTATATTCCAAAACGTACTTTGTCACTCCTGATCCGATTGGTCGTGAAAATAATTGTTACCATCGTTGCCCAACTTTCCGACTTGTGATTCACACAGTCATAACGTTTTGTTTCCCGCCAGAAATTGGCACTTTGCCAATATCTCCATCGTATTATACGGAACAAGTACAGCGGGGGGGGGGGGGGGCAAGAGTGCTTGATAAATGTTCTCGTGTTTACGAAGCTATCAAGACCATTCGGACATCACGCCTCTCGATGAAATTCAAACAAATTCACTGATGTCACGACCGTCTTACGTGCCAAACTCCATTCAGAGAAGGTCAATTATCTAATTCCACTAACATACCACAATCGAATAAAGCACCACCACCCCCTCTGGCGAAAATAGATGCATAAACTTGTTTTCTCTTAACCATTTTTTTATTTGGACCAAGATTTCAAGACGTTCCTTTTATTTTGTTCTTGCATAATATCGAAGTAAACAATTTCCAATAGAACAGCTATTCACAATTAATTCATGAACGAGCAATGCGCGGATAAAGTTACCTCACTTTTCGCCCGTTCAAACCTTCCAATTTCCTATAAACGCAAACTGAGAAGTTCTTACAGTATTTTCATTAATTACATAGTCGATTGCGTTTCGGAGCGCTGTTTATGACTTGGCCCCTCGTCATTGCTTCACGAAGCAGCTGCCGCAAGAAGCAGACGCTGAGAGTAGAATGATCCTTGGGTACCAGAGTACCAAGCGTTGTTCATTAGAGGTTAATGTATCGGGGAATACTAACTCGATCAACTAATCGACGTGCAATGCAGGGAGGAAGAACGTGCCGAAGAGGCATCGAGGCCACCCGCTTAACGCGTGCGCTAAGGTTAACTTAATGGGTTAGCCGTTATTATCCATGAGCACGAATGACGAAGGTTTAGAGCCGTTAAAGGAGGAGGCGGATTTCTTCGTGTAATTGGAGGATGTAGTTCAAAGGCCCAAGGCTTTGCACCATTACAGTGCGATTTAATTCAAAGACTCCTTTCTTAGTTGTTACGGCGTTTATAGATCAGATTTCTCAGAAACAACGTATATACATACGAAATGGATGCTACAGCATCACATCGAAAATACGCAATTAAATTATCACAAACATTTAGAAAAATCATTGTCGTGAAATATTATCCTCTAAGGGGAGAAATAGGGTTAGGACAGCGTTTTCTCAATGATTTTCATGAATTTTTTTATAGTATAAAAAATAAATATAATTTATTGAAACTTCGAGAATATTTTATACATATATTTAAGTATATACTATAAAACTTTTGAAGAATTTCCTTGAAAAACCCTGACGATATTAGCGACCCCATATTGCAGGTCACAATCAGACTCAGCATTTTGCGTACATTCTGGAAGCCGCAATTTTCATCTAAAATCAAACGAGGTTGGAATTTACTGTTATTATACGTCTCTCTTCTATATGAACCTAAATTCTATCAAAAAAATCGAAAATTGAATTTTTTACAGGAGTCAAAACAAAAAAGCATGATTTTTTGCCATTTTTACAACTTTATTTGCAAAAAAAAAATTATTTTAAATAATAACAATATTCCGATTTCAGGTTCATATAGAGCGCAATACTATGAAGAAAGTAACTGCCAATTTTCAAAACGATTGGTTGAAAACTTTTCAAACTAGCGTGTACGCAAGTTCAAAAAAAGTTGTTTTCAGAAAAACGCGTTTGAAAAAATCGTACCAAGAAAAACAAAGTCAAGGCAGTCATAAATTTTTTCGGTGTTTTTCAAGGAAATTCTTCAAAAATGTTATAGTATATACTTAAATATATGTATAAAATATTCGCAAAGTTTCAATAAATTATATTCATTTTTTATACTATAAAAAAATTCATGAAAATCATTGAGAAAACGCTGTCCTAACCCTATTTCCCCCCTCAATAGCTTATAACAATAGAACGAGTCGGAATTTTCATTTAAAACTTTGGGAACATATTTTTCAATAGTTTTACTAACAATTTATGACATAAAAAAAAATCAATTTTTTGAACCGTCTAACCCTATTTCCACCCTTAACTGTAGATAATAGAAGACCCGTTGCTTGCGAGCTGTTTAATTTTCCAAGTCAATTTGTAATCTGCGTACGCGGGAAGGCGCGATGCCCCTTCACTTCATCGTCCTCTCGTTCGTTCGAATTCTCTGGAAATATAACAGAATTAAACTAAAACGCCCGAGGGAAGACCAAACTCAAGAGAGATCCAGAGAGAAACGAGGAGAACGATGTTATACGCAAGAAACAAATGGAGTCGCTCGACTGTTCTAACGGCAGAAGCGTTGCTACGCTTCTCTCGGTTCGTTACAACTTGCTCTTATCGAGCATCGCTTCCACAACCTCCAAACACCCTCTTCCACCCACAGGACTGAGACTCTACAGCGATCTTGCCCACATTCTCTTCCTCATCCTTCGTTCCCCTCCGCCAACTCGCACTTTCTCGGACGCGACGGCGAATCAGCGTGAAATTAATTGCCAGCTACCCGCTATAAACCAAGTGCAAGCTCGTCTGAACTTTGCCGGTGCTCTAGCGCCCCGCGCTCTCGAGTGTATACATCAGTGGAAAAATGGGTGGAAGGTGAGCTTAGGTCTGACATGTTGCTGTAATGCTTAAAACTTTTTTATGGAATTTTTTTTTATATTACCAGCTTGTCGGCGAAAAAGATAGAATAATTAATCAAAATGTAGCGATAAACTTTCGATTTTTATTTATTGATCTCTTCTATCGACAATTCACTTTTCTTTTTGTGTGAATAATAAAGAAATTATGTTTTTAAATTTACTCGAAGCTAACGGAGGTTACTTAAAGAGTCTAAATTTTGGCTTGAGCGATTAATGAACCCCCGTTAAATCTCATTCGCAGCGTCCCCACATGAAGAGATCAAATCATTCAAATTTATCGTACTACCAGCAGTGAAATGGGCGAAAGTGAATCGGTGAAAAAGAGGGTACGGAATCGAATGATTTCGGATGGGATTACCGGTCAATCGACAAACAAAGCCGTTTAAAATGAAGAAGTCCGGTGTGAGTTAGTGAGCCAGAGAGCGGTTGGTTTTGCTCCAGGGTCTTAATTAACCTCATTGTAAGAAGCGAGGTTGTATCCGGACCGCGAGCATGTAGACCGTTGTCAATATTTACGTGCAATAATCTCTCTGAACTTTCAATCTTAATGAAAAATTGATGTTTTTATAATCTTCACTTTTATATTACATATAATTTACGTTAAGCTACACTTTCAAACGAATACTTATTGATTTATTTTCGGGATGCAAATACTCATTTCTCCAAGGAATTATGGAAAATCTAGGACATAATAGGCACGATATTTAATTCGCGTATGTTCCTGTCTACAAATGGTTATTCTTGTAGTTGCTCTTCTAGTTTTCGTGGTTCCATCAGCAATGGAGAAAATTAATGTTGAAACCAGATTGGAACTACGAGAGATTTGCATTGAGTACACTACGAGAGAGAGAGAGAGAGAGAGAGAAATGGCTCTCAGTTGCACCAGCTGGAACCTTACCATTTCCTCATACCCATGGAATATCTAACCCTCTAGAAAAAGCGTAGAGTCCTCATTGGGACTTTGGGAAAGCTTCCTCTGGAAAGCTCAGTCCTGCTACAACCTCTCTCTCTCTCTGACACACACACACAGGAACACACACAAATACACACACAAGAGCACTTGACCTGGATCGACTTGTCGGTAACGTGAATGTACGATGGAAACCAGTGGTTCCTGTACCTCTCATGCATATTATCTTGATTTTCGGCATCCATTATTTCTCTATTCATATACTCGTGGATTAGCGAAGGGAATTAAGTCGAGAAACAGGTTATATTCAGATTTGCGATCGGCAATTCAATCAATTTCGTCTCTTATTTATTCTTTAATTTATTATTTAAAAATAAAAATCTTTATTAAACATGCCTCATTCCCAGTTATACTATAAATTCCAATGCACGGTACAACAATTCCCAAACAAAAATTCCTCAGTTCTTTGACGCGTCACGATAACGTCGGGACGAAGAGAGAAGGAATTTTGTTATTCCCCTATGGAAAAGTGAGGAATGACAGGAGAGTGAATATACCAAACGCGAAAACTCCAAGGGAAGAACGAAGAGATGGAAAAATAGAAAGAACCGAGCGAGACATTGTGGAAAGAGTGTGGAGGAGTGTGAAAGGCTTGTGAAGAACTATACGAGAAGAAAGAGATCAGTGGAGAGGGAGAAATTCAACACCAAAAGAGCGTCGCCGGAGTGGAAAGTAGAGATATGCAAAACCACGAAGCGAGGATGCATTTTCACGAGAAATATGAGTGAAGTTCGTGACTCGAGCAGGAGGTCGTAAGATGCTTGGAAGCATCGATCGTTACATGTGTATGCAAGTAATGTCTACTGAAATGAAAAAATAAAATAAAATAAAAAATAATAATACACTCGGATACGTACACGCAAACGTATGCACGAGCGACAGTGAGAGGCGTTCAGTGTCGTCGTAACTTGCGTCGGAGTTTTTCCAGTACTTCCGTGATATTTCGAGTATTATGTACGGTTAATTATATTAAATTTATCGATCCTCAATACAATCCCCCACCGTATATTTATAACCATAACACGAATTACTGCAAATGTTTATATTTCTGGCATTCCTTCGAAATACTGCATATTCAAAACGTTTGACCCGTTAATTATCGGAAAAATGTATCGTACTGAAATATTTCGTACAATTTTCGTCCACTCTTTGACGGACATATTCGCCAAGCACAGCATATTTCCGACATCATTATTATAAATGTCCGAGTGACTATGTGTAGGTGAATTCCGATTAAATAATCGCATTACTATTATATCTCTATTCCGCGTACTCTCTGCAAGAGACTTCGTCACGTTTCTCCGAGGAACGGCAGTCCGAAAATTATATTCTCGCGTTTGCGGATTGTCCGTGATTTGTAAATTTACATTTACATCTGCATATCCATTTACATTTAGCTTTGTGTAGATGGCACAGAGATACGTGTACTATACCGCACATTCTAGATACGAAGTGGTCGTAACTGACTAACGAGATGAGAGAAATCATCAAACGAGGTCTCTCACGTACGGTCATCGTTATTGAATTGTTCGTTCCATTGACATATACAGTGGGTCAAAAAAGTATTCATACACCTTGTTTTTTTGCGTTAACTTTATAGACATAAGCGATACGCAATGAAAGCCAATTTTATTTAATAGTACATCAGGTGCAGAGATAAACTGCAAATGGAGAATTTTTTCCCAGGAATAATAGAAGAATTATGCGAAAAAAACGAAAATTTTCGGGCAAAAAGGGTATTCATACACTTACGATTATAGTGAAAACCTGCATCATCATAGTTGTTAATTATAACTAATATTTGGTGTGCATCCCTTTTGCTTCAATTATCGCCTCGAGTCTCTTAGGTATAGATTCTACTAGCATTTGCGTTGTTTCTTTTGCTATTTTCGTCCGTTCATCTAAAAGCACTCTTTGGAGATCGGATTTGTTTGTTATTTTTCTTTTTCTAATTTCTACATCCACCAAGTGTCATAAATTTTCAATAGGATTGATGTCCGGAGATTGTGGTTGTGTAATCAATTGTTTGCGGACATTGTAGAGTAACCAATTCCCTCGTTTTCGTGGCAGTATGTTTCGGGTCGTTATCTTGTTGGAAGTAGAAATTTCCATCCAGGTCCATTTTATCTACACTTGCTATCAAATTGCTGCGCAACACGTCGATATACTTCTGGGCATTCGTTGTACCATCTATAAAAGCCAGATTACCAACGCCATAATATCCCATACAGCCCCAAACCATGACGCTTCCTCCTGGAGCTCGGTATTTGGTTTCCGCCAGACGAATTTTTTTCCATCGGACCCGAAGATGTTAAACTTCGATTCATCCGAGAATACGACACGTTTCCAAAATTCTATAATGTTTTTTATGTAGATTTTTGCGAAACCTAAACGTTTTTCTCGATTTATATTATTAATTAATGATTTTTTTCGGGCAGTTCCGCCGTATATTTGGGCAGAATGCAAAACGTTTCGAATAGTCTGGGGACACACGCTCTTCCCCGATGTTGACGCGACATCATTCGCTAAACTGCGAGCACTTGTGAACGGTTTTTTTGTAGCCTCTGTAACGATACTCCGACGCTCTCGTACCGTTAGTATTCTCGATCGACCGGTTCGTGGCTTATTTTCTGTGCTGTTTGTTCTTTCGTATTTTTTTTTATTATATATTGCACTGTTGCGAAACTTAGATTTAGTTCTTCACTAATTTTTCAATAACTTTCACCGCGTTTCCGAAGAAAAATCTCTCCATCTCGCATGGATATTGATATTTTGCTTTTCTTTGCTATCATGTCTGTTCAGAGCTTGAAGATCTACTATCGCATGGAATAGGTCAAAACCATTGTGTAAACGAAGAGTCGTTTACATTGTACGCAGAGGTCAGACCGTCCGTGAGTGAATATCGAGGTGTAGCAGCACAATCGTAAGTGTACGAATACTTTTTTGGCCCGAAAATTTTCGTTTTTTTTCCATAATTCTTCTATTATTCCTGGGAAAAAATTCTCCATTTGCTGTTTATCTCTGTACCTGATGTACTATTAAATAAAATTGGCTTTCTTTGCGTATCGCTTATGTCTATAAAGTTATCGCAAATAAACAAGGTGTATGAATACTTTTTTGACCCACTGTATATGAAATTTTGCCCGGAGGATCGCACTGCCTCGTTTATATTTCATCGCATGGATTACGAGAAACGAGCGTTGGTCAGTACGCTTTTGTCTGATGGTAAGATTTAATCGTCGTCCTTATCATTTTGTGGACCCGATCAAAAAGTCGATAGAAGAAAAAGAAGAAAAATTGTGTGACGCTATATACCGAGTGATATTCTATCCCATCTGTAAATCTCAATTCCTGAACCGCAACATTCGAATCTTGATCATATTGAAGTATTTTATTGACTTTTTTCTTTTAATTTTCCAAACGCATCGAGTTTTTAATTTGCAATCATTCAATTTTCCTTTAGAAGCCACGCTAACATTATTGAATAGCACATTGTTCGTTGAGAATTCGTGTTCGTAAGATAGGTAACGTTCAAAAATGTACATAACGAACCCCGCAGCAACGTTACGAGTATATTCACCTTGTCATTTTTATTTCTCTGCAGTTGCTGTTGATCCAACCTATATCTCGTCGCCCGCTCGCTTCGAATAACTTTTTTACATTTCACAATCGCTAAATACGAATGAGCGAAATGGTCTATCAGGAACCGGACGTGTATCCCGGGATCAACGAGCGATCGGAGAAAAGAACTATCAACTACGTATATGGTTTGAACTGCAGTAGCAAAAGCCCGGGGTGCACACGCGATCGAACATAAAATGTTTACGATGAACGTCCATCACTCCTCTCCCTCTCGATTACTATCCTGCTCTTCGGTTGCAACAACGAGGTGCTTTAAAGCCCCTGTGTCGTAGTAAATCGATAAATGAACAAAAAAAATGTATCCACTATGGGTATGATCGATATTTATGGTTGGACATTGATCAGTTCCCCATGTAGTGCCTGGACATAGTTACCGTTATAGTTTCCTGACATTCACCCCCAAGCTTAGAGAATGTTGGACGTTCGAGAAATCATTTCACACGATACGTTATATTCTCCACTATCCGAAATTTCGAGACGTTTCAAGCGTGTCGTTTTAAAAAAACGTTCAGTTTACTGAGTTTCCCGTTCCCCGCGAAGAAAGTCTCCCTCTGCAATGAGCGTTGTAAGAACGTCTTCCATGAGATTCCAAGGGTATTTTCGGCGTCAATCATCCCCTCGTTTTCCATCTACTCTGCAACTCGTCTTCCCTCCCCAGTTTGAATATTGCTCGTGCAAAGTCTGTATACACGCTATAAAGAATAAAGAGGGGGGAGAAAACTCGGGGGAGTGGCTGGGCGAAGAAGCAAGAGTCCCAAAGGAAATTGCTTATTCGACGATGCAATCTTCATGCTAATTTATTAGCCGTACCAGCACCAATTTAATATCCTCTCCTCGCACGCCTACTACCAACAGACTTTCCTCTTTCCTTTCGCGGATGTGCGCACGAAATATACGTATATCTTACTATATTGTATCCCCATCACCGGCTGTGCGTGGAGATGCCTCGGTGTACATTATGCTATCACTACTATTATTAGTTGTTCTCGAGACGAGTTAACTACAAGAGACGCTAAACCGTTTTATGACTTATTAATATCCGGTATATCTTCGAGCTATGCTAATAAATTGTGCCCCGATAGTGCACGTCAAATATTGGATGAATCGATTATGGCCTCGATTATTGTCAACTTATCGGATCAACCGTCATTTTTTTTTTTCGAAATATCAATCGTATACGTGGATAAATGAATATACATGTAAGGGATGATGCACAGCCGGAACATAATAGACGTACTTTCGACAAAAATTCGGATTCTCTTCAACATGTTTTGTTCTTCAATGTTTTTTCAACTACGGAAAGACACGAGATCTGTTCAAAAAGTATCGCAAATTTTGAATTTCCGCGGGCTACATATACTTGATTTCCGAGTTTTTTGTGGCGTTAGGTTGGTACTCATGTTCCTCACTTATGCTGAAAAAATCGGCCATTATGAATGTTTAGTTAATTGTTGACAGCTGTTTTGGTTAGACGTGTTTTGGCTTGTCTTCGATTTTTCCCTATTCCAAAAAAGCAGCTTCCATTGCGATGATTGAGCTTTGGTTTCCACGTCATAACCATAAACCCATGATTCGTCACCAGTTATGACCCTCTGGAGCAAATTTAGGTCGTCGCGGACCGAGTCCAACAGCACCTTAGCAATGTTAACGCGACACTGTTTTTCTTCGAAATTGAGCAATTTTGGCACGAATTTCGCGGCGACCCGTCTCATGCCCAAATCATTGGTAAAAATCGAATAGCACGAGCCAATGGATATGTTTAGTTCCTCGGCAACTTCTCTAACGGTGATTCGACGATTTTCGTCTGTTGTTGATGTGCTCGGGCGTCCGAAACGCATTTCGTTGTTCGCATCTTCTCGGCCCTCCGAGAACGTTTTGTATCACCGATAAACGTTGCTCTGGTCCGAGGTAGCTTCACCATACACCACAGACAACATTCGGAATGCGTCCGCGCGCTTAATTTTGTTTTTCACACAAAATTTGATACAGATTCTTTGATCCATTTTTTGGAATAGGCAAAAATCGAAGAGAAGCCAAAACACGTCTAACCAAAACAGCTGTCAACAATTAACTAAACATTCAAAATGGCCGATTTTTTCAGCATAAGTGAGGGTCATGAGTACCAACCTAGCGCCACAAAAAAATCGAAAATCGAATATACGTAGCCCGCGGAAATTCAAAATTTGCGATACTTTTTGAACAGACCTCGTAAATGGACGAAAGAAAACGAAAAATTACAACGTGATCCGGTAATTAACTAACCGGAAATTAATATTGGAATTCATTACATTTTGTTATCCCTCTAGCTTGTCCCAAATGGAATCACAGCGTTAATGTAAGTTTTGTTTTTTCTACGAAGTAACAAGAAAAATACTTGTGCGCCATTCCCGAACTGAGCTTCGTTGTCAGGCTGAAATGGCAACTGAATTAGCTCGAGATATACGGGTAGCTCTCAACGAAATGCCTTAATGCACGTGCTCGTGCGGCATAGAATAATGACCGCCGATAGAGAACTGAGAGACGATAGAGCCGTACACGTTGTATATCCGTGAATGCATTTTGGTAGAAACTGTTATTGGTTGGACACGAGAGTCCGCGATGGTACCGGGCATTTTCACCGAGATCCACACACGAGACGAGTGAAATTTGCGTCGATTACCGTCGTAATATAGTGCAATAATTCGCATAATGCGACCCGATAAGTGGAGGACCACCGTAGCACAGAGAGAGAGAGCAGAGACGATTTGGTCTTGTACCGTTAGGCGGTGCGGTCACTGCGTTGCATTGCGACGTATTTCATTTTACTGTGCTCGTATAGTCGATGTTAAGCATGGAATATATATGTTTATACGAATGTATATATTATATGTGCATGTGTGTATGTGATGTGAACATTCGTGTTCTCGCGTTCGACACCCCTCACCCTCCACCACCCCCATTCCCACCCTCGATGAATAGAGATAGCCGGAAACTATTTCATAGTTAATTGGAGAGAGTTATGCACTTACGAATCATAAATTTAGTAATGGCCGAGGGTGAATCCCCACAGGGATGTCACAGAACTTCGTCCCATTATTCTATCTATATATATATTCTCTATTCGTGTAATCGCTGGTCATATAATATACCGTTGGATTTGGGTACGAGCGGAGAACACGATCGTATATCGTAGAGTCATGACGTTGTGTCTGACATCAATCGATATAACGTATTGTGTACACGGGGTGAGAGTATATACTATATATATACTATAGTTTTAAGTAAATATAATCGTAACAATATGTTTTGCGAATCAAAAGTTATAGTCGAAGCATACTCTTGAAAATCATTTAGAGATAAGTCTCTGAAACTAAACTCGAGAAATCTCGTACCATCCCAAAATATCGAATGAAACATCAGGAACGAAATCGAAAAACACAAAGGTGAGAATGTCGTAAAAACGATGTGGAAATATCTCGTACAATAGATAGATAGCTATATGAATATCATGGTCAAGCGTTGAACAAGAGGAAAATGCAAGTATAGGTGGACGACGTGAATGAAAATGTTGGTGTATGCCTTCGGGCAGACGCCCAGAATTGTTCTTTTTGTTCTCGCTCCCGGTTGTCCGTACCAAACCACGGAATTTCCGGTATAAATCATGCCCACAACGTCGCCCGGAGCTTGAATATATTCGCGAACCCGTTGTTCACTCGCTCCGTCTTTCTCATTCCTTCCTATCGTATAACACGACTAGTGGCTTGAAATAAATATATAAAAAAAGAAGACAAATTCTTTTCTATTCTATTCCGAAACTTTGACTATGTGTGTAATGCTCATTAATGGTTAGGGATTTTATCTAACACACCGTTTATCAAGCGCGACCGCGTTGTTACCAGCCGAGTAGATAGGGCACGGATCAATCGTCTGTCTGTCAACCGCTCGGGATTCCCATTAAAACATACAATTAAGGCCTTATACACGCGAAAAATTTCAAAATTTTTCATTTTTTATTTATTTTTGATTCCATTACAGAATTGAAATAGCGCAGGATGCTATTAAATAAGGTAAGGTTGCATTTATAATAGATACCGCGTGGCTCGCCCGACCGTCAACTTCAAAGCCGTTTTTCCACGATTCACTTTTATGAACCTTGTGTAAGTTCCAACTCTTGAACGAAGGTTCAGATCGATTTAAAATGTTTACAACATATTCTTAGTATCATCACCTATCGTGTGAACCACAGAAACAAAAATTTCAATGACACAAAAAAATATAGAAAATAAAATACCGACAGAAAATTGAGTAAAAAATGTAATGTTTCGAATTTTTATTATAATAATTAGTTTTTTGGTTCACACTGAAGATACATTCATTATGCAATTATAAATATGTTCATTTTTTTTTTCTGACACCCACATCGATGCCGAGAACGTTCTTCGTCAACGCGCGCGCAAAATAAATATATTGCTTTATTATGTTAATATTTTTGATTTTTTTTTACATATACTTAACCATGCGCATAAATGATCTGTAAAAAAAATGTTGTCAATATATGCATCATTTTTTTTTAATCACATCTAGAAAAGTACCTTCGAAAATCGGCGAAATCGCGTATATCAGGGCTTAAGGGAGGAAATAGGGTTAGACGGTTCAAAAAATCGGTTTTTTTTTAAATTTCATAAATTGTTAGTAAAACTATTGAAAAATATGTTCCCAAAATTTTTAATGAAAATTCCGACTCGTTCTATTGTTATAAGCCATTAGGGCGGAAATAGGGTTGGACAGCGTTTTCTCAATAATTTTCATGATTTTTTTTATACTATAAAAAATGAATATAATTTATTGAAACTTTGAGAATATTTTATACATATATTTACGTATATACTATCAAATTTTCATACATATATTTAAGTATATACTATAAAATATTAGCGACCCCATACTGCTTGTTTTTCTTGTCACTATTTTTTCAAACGCGTTTTTCTGGAAACGACTTTTTTTAAACTTGCGTACACGCTAGTTTGAAAAGTTTTCAACCAATCGTTTTGAAAATTGGCAGTTACTTTCTTCATAGTATTGCGCTCTATATGAACCTAAAATCGGAATATTATCATTATTTAAAATAATTTTTTTTTGCAAATAAAGTTGTAAAAAATGGAAAAAAATCATGCATTTTTGTTTTGACCCCTGTAAAAAATTCAATTTTCTATTTTTTTGATAGCATTTAGGTTCATATAGAAGAGAGAAATATAATAAAAGCAAATTCCAACCTCGTTTGATTTCAGATGAAAATTGCGGCTTCCAGAATGTACGCAAAATGCTGAGTCTGATTGTGACCTGCAATGTGGGGTCGCTAATATTTTATAGTATATACTTAAATATATGTATACAAATATTCTCAAAGTTTCGATAAATTATATTCATTTTCTATACTATAAAAAAATTCATGAAAATCATTGAGAAAACGCTGTCCTAACCCTATTTCCCCCCTCAATAAAGTATCGTGAAATTCAACTCACTTACTCTACTGACCATTGAAACTAACACAAACTCAATATTATCACGCCGAAGATGTTGTAAATTTCATTTAGCTTTTAATAGCTTTTCACTTTCGCATCGAATCTGTATACGATCATCGACGGGAGTCTTATATCGCGAGCTCAATATTTCCAAGAACTCCTTCACTCGAGTCTTTTCATTCCGTGCTTCTAGATCGCGATCTCAATTTAATAGATTTGCAATTGCGTGCTTGAGTCGAGTCCACCGACGATGAACTTTAGTAGTACGCGAGCGCAATAGAGTTTGCTTTATTTTAACCTGGCGCTGTGAGTAAACTTTCATCGAGAGTGACGAAATTGAGAGGACGAAAACATCGTTGATTTGGTATACACTCTATAGAACGTTCTACGGCGCAATCGACGGTATCGAGAATCTAGTTGTAATTATGGAGGAATTGAGGTCGAGGAAGATTTACGCTCGGGCGAGCAATCGAGTGTACATTTCAAGTGGAGTTTCCCGGAGGAGTCTATAGTATCTTATTCATCCACTCGAGTTTTCGCTATATTCAAGAGTTGACTCGTCAGACGGAAATAGATCGTTGATTCTCATCGGGCACATAATCAGCGCCATATATTTTCATAACTCGATCGCCCGAGATGTGGAGTACATTTAAAAAAAAATGAAAAATACACATTTTCCAAGTGTAAATTTTACAAACAAAAATATCTCGAAGAATTTCATCTCGTTATTTTATAACAACATTATGTTGCGACGAAGAATGATAATCCAATCAAGAAATCTAAGATGCTAAAACACGGAGATGCCATTCGTCACCTCGTCCGGGCGAAAACACGTTCGTGAATCTTCTTCAAATATTAACACGCGCTTGCCTCTCCTGTATACGAGATATCGTACTCACGCTTACCTTCGCCTAGTCGGCAAAGGCCGTTAAAAAAAAATGGCAAACTGTAAACTTCGTTTTCACCGACTGTCAAAAGTAAAACAGTTAAGACGGTACAGCGAGAATAGTAAATTATGTCTGTACCACTAGTGAGCGTAAATATTTTTTTGCGTCTCGTCACCAGACACCTTTGAAATTGCAACCAATCGAGGGACAATAGAAACCTTTGCGGATGTACGGTAAACTTTTTTTTCTTCTGGTGAGTAACAGAGAATGGCGGTGGATTGTAAACTATGAGAGGAGAACTGTGACCTCGAGGAATAAACCTTTGAAGCCAAAGTAACAGTCTTTTCACGCAAAGCGAACCGGAAATTGATCATCCTTTTCGATTCCGTAGTAGTCATGTAGTGGAATAATAACAATGAAAATCGATTTGCGAAATATCTCGTGAGATTTTCGAAAGCTCCGTCCCCCGCCGTTTCATATCAAAAGGACCGAAGCGACATCCGGGCGAATACTCTATAGACACATATATACATACGATAGAAAATTGAAGGTAGAATTGATGAATAGATGAATCAAGGAATTCCCGGTCCCCTAGATGTATTCATCTTCCATCATACACCCGTTCGTTTACTCTCTTTCTTGAAAAGTTGAAAAAAAAAATCAACGTCACGAGGCAAAATCGTCAGGACACAGAAAACGACACGACACGTCGGACGAGCGTACCCGATCGACGTTATACCGTATTGTGCTTGACAGAGCTTTTCCACAATGCGCACACGCCAAGTGTGAAGAATTTCGACGACTTTTGCCCGCTCGTTCAATAGGACTATTTCGTCGCGGGAAAAACGACGAAAGCGAGAAAGGAGGGGGGTAAAAAGGAAGAGAAGACCGTGAATGGAAGAGAGAGAGGGAGCGAGAGGGAGGGAGAGGGAGGGAGAAAAAGCTGTGGATGATGGGATGCGAGCTCCACTCGACATAAAAAACGCTTGAGCTCTCGCAAGATGACAACTGTCTACACACATCGATTTCGTCTCTACGACCCACATATTTCGTTCCATATTATTCTTGCTCGATCTCCCGGAACGAGGAATTTTTTTCTTTTAATTCCATTTCTTCCCAGGTTCGAACCACTTGCTACCCGTACGATTGTGAAATAGTCGTTTAAACGTTTCCGGCTCTTCATCAGGTATTCCTTCATCATCAATTTGAAAGAAGGGATGTACGGTTGGCACAACAGGGATTCCTATCGCCGAGAAATGCACGTGGCCTACATTCAGTTAATATTCATATATTGATACCGCATAATTTATATTAGGAGGGATAAACATTTTTTTCGAGTCAATTAAGGGTAGGGATAAGTCGTCAAATATTTACATCTTATCCCTGATTCCAATGCTTATAATTTCGCCCAAAGTTGATGCTGGCAATTGATACACAAAACAGACCTTAAAAATTGCGCCATGATCCGAGAATAGTACATAAAACGGTGATGAAATTGCAGGAAACAACCCTTACGGAAGCAGCGGATCGATGCCACTTTATTTCGACTTATTTTGTTTCTACTCAAGCTCTTAAACCGTTCGTGCTTGGAATTTATCATAAAACGAAGGCTTCTACGATATTGCTCTGCCGTACAATGAAGTGGTTATTCTCTCCCTCGAGATTGAAAGAGTATTCGGAAGGTTCGGGCCGGAGGGGCAGGGGCGAGATATGTGTAGAAGTGATCTGCAGAAAAATCGTGCTCATGGTTGAGCACGTATTTTGGAGTTTGGGGAGTCGGTTAGTGAGTGTCTGAAGAATGTACCTTATATCCGTATACTTTTAGCATGTTTATGCCGCAGCCGGTTGAAATCCGTTTCCTTTTCCGTCTCCTCCGGCAATTGTGCCACTTCAGCGCAAATGTTTCTACCTTCTTAGGCCCTCTCAGCATATATTATATAAATACATTCGTACATAAATGCAT
This sequence comes from Oxytorus armatus, assembly GCA_958009045.1. Classification (NCBI taxonomy): domain Eukaryota; kingdom Metazoa; phylum Arthropoda; class Insecta; order Hymenoptera; family Ichneumonidae; genus Oxytorus; species Oxytorus armatus. Next base: position 19,216,743 of record OY253749.1, on the reverse strand, counting down.
ATATATATATGGGCGATTTTTTTTATCGACTATTTTTTTTTCAGTCTCCACCCGAAATTTTGCAGGATATGTAGAAAAAGAAATTCCCTGAAAGTTACAGCCCTTAATATTAATTCTAAGTACTTTTTCAAAGCGTGAGAAGATTTTCCATCTAAAATACACATAAATCGAATTTTTCTTTTTTTCAAATTTCTATAACTCAGCCGCATTTTATGCTATCATATTGTTCTTGGTTTCGATTTACTCAGAATAAAACAATCTAAAAAAGTGCCTTTTGCGGCGAAAGTGTAAATTGTACTGGTGAGTTGGTACGGGTCACTGAAGTTGATTTTTACCCAAAATTCTCGTTTTTTTGCTGTTATCTCCGAAACAATTAACTTTACGAAAAAAATGTAAATGAAAAATTTGTTGGAAATTTAATTTCCTACAAAAAAGGTCCTATCGACCCAATTGCTTAGATTAATATTCCTTGAGATATTGAACTTTAACTTATGAGTAGTATAAAATTTTTTAAATATGAAATATTAAATAATAAAAAAAATAAAAAATAAAAAAAGTTTAATATCTCAAGAAATATTAATCTAAGCAATTGGGTTGATAGGACTTTTTTTGTAGGAAATTAAATTTCCAACAAATTTTTTATTTACATTTTTTTCGTAAAGTTAATTGTTTCGGATATAACAGCAAAAAAACGAGAATTTTGGATAAAAATCCACTTCAGTGACCCGTACCAACTCACCAGTACAATTTACACTTTCGCCGCTAGAGGAACTTTTTTAGATTGTTTTATTCTGAGTAAATCGAAATCAAGAACAATATGATAGCATAAAATGCGGCTGATTTATACAAATTTGAAAAAAAAAAATTCCGATTTACGTGTATTTTAGATGGAAAAACTTTCCACGCTTCAGAAAAGTACTTAGAATTAATATTAAGGGCTGTAACTTTCAGGGAATTTCTTTTTCGACATATCCAACAAAATTTCGGGTGGAAACTGAAAAAAAAAATAGTCGAAAAAAAAATCGCTCTAATATATATACGTACATAAATGGATGTAGACCCAAAAATTATACATAAACTGGAAAAAAACATAGTGACAGTGTGCAAAAAATAAAGGGAACGGTGAATTCCGAGGGGTGATAAGAAAATTGTCACGCAGCGTGTCTCGGTCAACGATCAACGGGCTGAACAAGAGTGCTTCCGTGAATATAAAAAAAAAAAGTGCCTGAGAGCCTGGTGTGACGCAATCGGTGAACGGAACAAGAACGGGACAAAGCGTCTTGTACCCACGTCAACGGGCGTGTAATGGCCTCGGATCTCGGGAGCTTTCAACGACTACAACAACGGCTAGAGGACGAGAATCGCCAGTCGTTTTCCTCGTCGACTTGCTCTTTCTTCGGCGCTTTCGAGACAATTCAACCCCTTGGAATCTTTCTTACGTCTTATGCTAGAATATTTTGTTCTCTCGTAAAAACGAAAGATCAGTTCCATTCGGAGATCTGGTGCAACGAAAACTCAACAGAAGAATTCACGATAGATGCAAAAGTTCAAAGTCGTTTTACATTTCTCAATATTTTCAGTCTATTGCCCGAAAGGGCAAAAACACGAGAGTTATACGCGTATTTTAGTTTAACTACGTTTGAATTGCATATTTTTTCGTCTGTGACGCCACCTCTAACGTTACGACACTAAGTTTATGCGTGTGAATTGTTTTCGTCCCGTTGATCACTCGCTACATAGACACGAGTATCGATGAGTACTTAATGCGCGAATTCGTGAACGTTGGAAAACGATTTGAATCGTTACAATCGTGCAACATGATACAAAGAGAGAACGACAGGCACAAACGGAGGCCGTGCACTATAAAAAAAACCGGGAATGGGTATCAATTCGAGGAAATAAAGAGAGAAAAAACGACCAGAGAGATAACGCACGCTGGTCTAGATTCGGGTTGACGAGTACCATGACTCTTTTGTCGATAGCACAAAGTATTCGAAGGGCCGGAGAGAGAGAGAGAAAGGGAAAAGAGGGATACAGAGATAGAGATAGTCTGGACCAATTAGACTAGTCGAGTGGTCCCGCTCAAAGAGAACGCCAATATAGAAATTGGCGTACTCTCCGTACTCGCGGGACATATCGATCGGTGAATCATTTTATGTGTATCTGTAACGATCATTCTTTCCCTGCGTTGCACAAGATTGTTCATAACCACCGACACCAATAGATGGCACTATGATGCTAAATGCTTCCTCGTTAGCGATTTCCGCAGTTCAATATCTAAAGATCCTAGAGGCACAAAATGCCTCTCGGCCCAGAGGCGTAAAATGGTACTCTAACTTGTGTGCTCATTTTTTGTCGGATTTCACAGATTACATCGATTCTTTTTATCTCACGCGTTCGCGCGCACGATCACTCGCCATTTAAGGTAGTAGTCTGGTAACTTAAGCCGATTTTCATGTCTTTTTTGGAAGGCGTTTTTTTGTAGGAAAATGAAAATGAATCGTTTTGGATATTTAGGATGTTTTTATTTACATATTAAAGATACAAAAAAAACATTTTTGAACAAATTTAATAGTTTATTATTATTATTATTATTGATCGAAGTTGGCACCTCGAAAAAAAAGCGCGTGGATGGCCCCGGTGATTTTGGCTCTTGATGTTATCTGAAATCAAAGATTCTTGATAATTCTTAATCTATAGACATGTCATTCTGGTCGGAACTACTGAAGTTAAATTTCATGGATATATAACAAAATGGAAAAGGACGTTTTTTTCCAAAGTCCGCCATTTTGTTATTTATCCATGAAATTTAACTTCAGTAGTTCCGACCAGAATGACATGTCTATAGATTAAGAATTATCAAGAATTTTTTATTTCAGATAACATCAAGAGCCAAAATCACCGGGGCCACCCACGCGCTTCTTCTTCGGGGTGCCAACTTCGATCAATAATAATAATAATAATAAACTATTAAAGATACAAACGAATATTTTTTTGTATCTTTAATATGTAAATAAAAACATCCTAAATATCCAAAACGATTCATTTTCCTACAAAAAAACGCCCTCAAAAAAAGACATGAAAATCGGCTTAAGTTACCAGACTACTAGTTTAACGCGGTAGTCTGGTCTAGAGCGAGGTTTTTGACGTCATTTCTAATGTGCAATAATTTTTAAACCGTTCAAGTTGTCTTGATGAAAATTTACACGTGCATTTATTGATCCTTAGAGAATACTTGTACATTGAAAAAAAAAATTATTTTAAATATTTTCATGTAGTTTATTGCCTTGTTGCAACATGGTGCGCTGAAAGCCGCCTCAATCGGCGCCCACTCTGGACGATGTTGTATGCATCTGAAAAAAAATATATATATATTCTCAATCTGTATGAGTATTCTGAGCACTGGTAGCAGAATTGGTACTCAAAAAAAAATTTTGACAAAATGGCGGCCTGTTGAACTTTCATTAATGATATTTCATACATTTTGGGGTATTCGACGAGTTATAAAATGTCGGCAAAGTTATTGATCGACTCAATTCTGCTACCAGTCCTCAGAAACACGCTACCTAAGGTACGTGCAAAATTTGAGCTCGATCGGTTTATTAGTTATCGAGATATCGTGAGCGCCGATTTGAAAAACATAGTTCTGAGATAAACGCGTCCAAAGTTTTGACACCGTTAAATGAGCGACTCAGTAGCCTTTGCGTTAGCTGCTTCCCGACCGTGCTACCTGAGCGGGCGGTTTGCTTAGAATTTTTTTTTCGGCTAATTTTTTAAATATCAATAAACGGTTTTCAGGAGCGTATGAAGAAAGGTGTAAGGAATAAGACCTTTCCGCCTTAACTCGTGATACCAACGAAACCGTTCACTGAACGCGCAACCATAGTCATCTCACGGATCTGCAGTTTACAATCTTTTTGGTACTTATTAAATAATTTACAGCTCGCACGTTCGGTCAAATACACATTTTTCCAAACTGTGACATTCACGTCTCAAGATAATTAGACATACATTCTTTCCCTTGATCTTTTGATTATCTCTGAAGAGCATAAATGTTCGTTTCGAAAAATCATAATTCATATCGGTCATCGTCAACGTTCAGTACCCGAGAGCGATTTTCCTTCAAGTCACAGTAACACGCGACATACAATCACAATTCACGCGAAATAGCGATTTATCAAGAACTACGCCATAATAACATACTCTTGAGTATGGTATAAGAATCTTTAGTAAATCTACGAAACGATGTGTATGCCAAGCCGACCTGTTTGCCTTTTTCCTAGCTCGTACGTGATGAGTAAAAGTTTTGGTAAAGAGTTTGTGCCCTCAAATGTAATTCCTCATGAACGACAGGCCAACGTGTTATTCCTTGGTTTTTTGTGTGTGCAGTTATTAAAGTTTGAGGCATTCAAGCTCACCAACATAAATCCACGCCGGGTTTGCTTGTTCGTGAAAGGTTTTTAACATCAGATTAGTCTTTTCATGGAAAAACATAATTCGTATTAGTGAATTTCGTGAAATTGTCGTCGAGAGTCACGTTATTTTCAATGGGGTGCACTATTTTTGCGTGCCTGAGCTTTTATAGATACGATTATATAGAAATTTATCTACGTTAGAGACTAACAAGATGCCGAGGAGTTGACGAACATACTTTTCGTAGCATCTTCGAAAAGTTAAGTTTGAAGCGAGGAATAAAGTTAGTGCTTTGATGGTTGAACATAAAGTCCAAAAGATGGGAAAGCCGAGTTAAGTCGTGAACGCGGGTTGATATACGTTCAAAGATGCGGAGGATCGGAAAATTTCATGGGACTTTGGTGGCTTGCAACCACCAGCGACAGGGTCGTCACATTTTTCCAACTTAATTATCGGTAAGAAAGAGACATGAACGAACTCGATGTGGGGATACTAAAAAAGATCGTAGAAGTTTGCTCCAAGAGACGCGATCTTACTCCATTGGCTTGTGGATTCAGCGTTAGAACTTCCGAATCACTCGCTCTCCCAATTTTCCTCACCCTAACGTTTTATTGTTCTCTCTTGTTTCTCCTTATCTCCTTTACTGAACCGACTCAATGTATTTGAACTTTGGACTCTCAGCATCACAGTCAACGACGCCTTTCCTCGTATCACGTTTCTTCCTTCCCTGACAACTGTGATGGGCTGGTGATGAATTTGTAAACTTCGACGATCGGAGGCTGACGCATTCTTTTTCCAGTAAACAAACTTCTTCTCTGATTATATTAGAATATTCGACAAAAGTTGTAAGAGGCTTCCGGATGTTTTTCAATTCCGCGAGTATGTAATTACGGATATTTTTATTGAGCGGTATTCATTCCATCACAACGTTGGCTATGAAATCGTTTTAAGGCCGTAGTCTGGTCTAAAAATTTGAAAAAATCGATTTTTTTTTTTTTTTCATTTTAATATTCCTTAGACCATTCTTCATACGATCCGGAAAATCGTTTATTGATATTTCGAAAATTAGCCGAGAAATAAAAATTCTAAGCAGGCCGCGCGCTCAGGTAGCGCGGTCGGGAAGCAGCTTTGAACGCGTTTATCTCAGAACTATGTTTTTCAAATCGGCGCCCACGATATCTCGATAACTAATGGACCGATCGAGCTCAAATTTTGCACGTACCTTAGGTAGCCTGTTTCTGAGGACTGGTAGCAGAATTCAGTCGAACAATGATTTTGCCGACATTTTATAACTCGTTGAATACCCGAAAATGTATGAAAATGTATACCCAAAAATGTATGAAAGTTCAACAGGCCGCCATTTTGTCAAAATTTTTTTTTATGTACCAATTCTGCTACCAGTGCTCAGAATACTCATACAGATTGAGAATATATATATATATTTTTTTTTTTCATATGCATACAACATCGTCCAGAGTGGGCGCCGATTGAAGCGGCTTTCGGCGCACCATGTTGCAACAAGGCAAAAAACTACATGAAAATATTTAAAAAATTTTTTTTTTTTAATGTACAAGTATTCTCTAAGGATCAATAGATGCACGTGTAAATTTTCATCAAGACAACTTCAACGGTTTAAACGTTATTGCACATTAGAAATGACGTCAAAAATCTCGCTCTAGATCAGACTACGGCCTTAACGAAACATCATGTCCAAGAAGAGACTAATCGCTACTGTAGTTGCAAATTTTCGCGGCTAACGTTTAGAAGGGATAAAACGGCGATTTTTTTAAATTGCCATTAGCCGAGTTACGCATTCAGGGTATCTTGGATTTCGCATGATATAGGGTGAAAAGTGTTGGAGAATACGATAGAGTGCGTTGTGAATTTTCGTGACGGGAAGACATGTATAGTTCTATGGCTGGAAGATATATTCTTTGGGGAAACGGGGAAAGTTACAGAGCCGCGAGCGGAGAGCTTGCGATTTCGTGACACCGTTTCGTACAGTTCAATGATAAAGCTCTTGACGAAGGTTTCTCCTCCCATTCTATGGGGAATTCATCGTTGGGGAATTCATCGTCTATTTCTTCTTTTTCTCTCTCTCTCTCTCTCTCTCTTTTGTCTCTGTCTCCCTCTCTCTTTCTTCTTTCTCTCTCTCTCTCTCTTATCACCGCCAGAGCCGTTACCACTCTCGGGATGTATAGGAATCCAAATGCACGTTTTCCACTTTTTCGCGAACTCGACAGAGGGAGACAAAAAGAAAGAGAGAAAAAAGATATAGATATCGATAGAAATAAACCGATATCTTGGGAAGCCGGAGAACATATATATATATAGGTATGTATTTTCATCAATGACACGACTTTTTCGAGTGACGATCGTTCCAGTAGAACTATTCTTGTATTTCCTTCGCTGTCTCGGTTACATATACTCGCCGAAATGGAAGACAGAATACCATCAGGTCTATATATATATATGATATATATATCGTTTGGTTGCACGACGTATTCGCTGAATTTATTCGTTCTCGCGTTTTTCGTTGTGCCATCTCATATAAACCAAAGAGACACGTCTCTCTACGTCACGAAGTGCTGCGACGACGACGAGAACGACGCCATTTTGTAGCTCTGTATTGGTTCTTTCCAATCTCTTCCGGTCGCGATTTCATGTATGGCAAAAACAGCGGGAACCAGAATTTTCGCATTCTGAGGATTCTTGGAGCAAAACCGAAGGAGCGGGGGGTGGGGGGGGGCGTTCAACCGTGACGAAAATACAAATAATGAATAAATGCATTTTGACGGAAATGTTTCAACACAACAAAATTTCATGAAAGTTTCTTCCCTTCTGACACTTTAATTCATTAAGGGAGCCATAGTCACAAAGTCGGAAATATCGAATAACAACAAGAGTTTGGATTAAGATATTTAAAGTTCGTTCGGAAGAACGAAAACTCATACGGATTCATGAAGTCTGGAAACAAACAAAGTTTTTGATGTCGGGAAACAAAATCTCACGGTCAGCGGTCATGAGTAACCGTACAAAAAATAATCGGTGATAATCAGCTTTGGATTCTACTTATCTCGTTTATTAGTACATAAATTTAAAATTTTTTAAAAATTTCGTTATCAATATGAATAAATATACTACTAATATATACTACTAATATATTGCTAATATACTAATACACTACTAATATATTACTAATTGTTTTCAAACAAATATGAGAGAATCCAGAGCTAATTATCACCGATTATTTTTTGTACGGTTACTTTTATCGATTAGACACAAGAGAGCTTTTTTGTAGAGCATCAAATGTTCTACAAAAATGTGCTTAAAAACTCTCGTAACATCAACGGTTTAAGTCTGATAAAATTTCAAAGTTAAAAACAAAATGTTTCCATGTTATTTAAATGAGAAATGAAAATTCGCGATGAGGTAACTCTTAATTTAAATATGAAGGGCTCATACTTGCAGAGGGTTTTTTTTAGATGCCAAACAATACATTTTTCATTATATCGAGGAAAAAAAAAACTATTCATTTTATTTGACCTACCCTAATACATATATAGTGTTGTGTGTATCAATTAATATAGTGAATAATTGGGTCCTTCAGATGTATTATTAGTTCGTTGTTCGATTTAATTATCATCGAATTTTCCAACGATATTTAATATTTTGTTTGGCTCGAATGGTATACCACCGTTCACGACTGGCTTGGTCCGTCTGTACATGACGTTCTTCTTCACGCTGTTGCAATTCAAAAGCTCATTATCCTGGTACGTTTATAATAAACTGTCAAATTTTAACCGTTCAAGGGAGTGATTTTTGAGGGTTTCTCTCGGTTGTTTGCCTTCGCATGGTATTCTGCCTTTCTAACTTCGTTGTACAAAGGAACCTCACTGCCTCTCGTATATGTGGAATTCGGAAAATGCTAAAAATGTTTCATCATAGCGCGAGAGAGTGAGAGAGCGAGTGAGTGAGAGAATGGTCTTTTGTCTGAGGGAATATTGTATTACTTGAATAGTCGCGTGTATACGTGGCTCGGTGCCAAGAACACAAGAATTCCTAACACAACCACGCGCTTCACCCGTCAGGTGTCTATGCACCGAGCTCTCTACGCTTCGACGATCACCATTTTACGTGTATACGTTCCAGAGAGCTTACGAGCAATCGGAAACATCACATCGGAAAGGATCCCGTGTAGCGACGATATTATACACATACATGTATATGTATATAAATACTATCTAATCGTGGAGAACTATATGGACAAGTCTAGATCCACTTTGGCGTTGGCCGGACTCCATTTCAAAGGATCGAGCGGCCATTTCGACACGCTTCGCGAGTTATCGCGGTAGCAATAACGTACGAGGCAAACTTTGAACCAAAGGGTTATCGTCTATGAATAAGAGTTGATGAACATGTTCGAATTCATCGTGAATGGAGCGTCGAAAATGTGTGGTACGTGGTAATTAGTAATCAATCCACAAGCTTTTGGTGAAAATGGCGGTACGATCGTGAATGAGACTGTCGTGGGTATTTCAGCGTAACCAATCTCTGTTTGAGGTAGTAGTCTGGTAACTTAAGCCGATTTTCATGTCTCTTTTGGAGGGCGTTTTTTTGTAGGAAAATAAAAATGAATCGTTTTGGATATTTAGGATGTTTTTATTTACATATTAAAGATACAAAAAAAATGTTGTTGAAAAAATTTTATAGTTTATTATTATTATTATTGATCGAAGTTGGCACCTCGAAGTTGGCCGCCCGGGTCCTAACTTTTTTTTCTACCGAACCGATTGCTTTCAAACGTTAACAGGCTACTCTACACACTTATAGTTCTCGTTGGAACCACCGAGAAATTTATTCACCCCTAACTTTTTATTTTACAACAAAAAATTTCTCGGTGGTTCCGACGAGAACTATAAGTGTGTAGAGCCTGTTAAAATTTGAAAGCAATCGGTTCGGTAGAAAAAAAGTTAGGACCCGGGCTGCCAACTTCGATCAATAATAATAGGAATAATAAGCATTTAAAAAAAAAAAATTTTTGTCGTATCTTTAATATGTAAATAAAAACATCCTAAATATCCAAAACGATTCATTTTTATTTTCCTGCAAAATAACGCCCTCCAAAAAAGACATGAAAATCGGCTCAAGTTACCAGACTACTACCTTAAGTTATAGTGACATTTTTACTATCTGTTGCATTAGAGAACACATCGTATCAAAATAGATATTGTCTTAACCGCAAGGGGTTAAGTTAAATTATGTCTGAGCGAGAAATACATTTTTTTCTTAGCCTCGTGAGATAGTTAAATTCAAGAGAATCGAGGATTAGACTATTTTGTCGACCGGAAGGAAACCACGACGAAGTTCGACTAAAAAGGTTTGAATCCATGAGCACGCCAGATTCTGCAAAAACGTCCCTCTATAGATATATGCATATAGGAAAAGCTAAGAGCGGATGGAGATTGTGGAAAGCTTGGAAATCTTCATCGGATATCGGAAACTCTTTAGGATTAGAAGAGCGAATCGTGAAGGGCAAGCCGGTTACCAAGTCCGCGAGTAACCGAGTAACTTTCTTCTCTCTCACCACACCCTCTCTCTTTTTTTTCCCCAGATTGGCTATCGTCATACGCTGATGCATTTTCAATCGGATCTCCGTCTCGCAAAGGACGCCCCGTCAGATCGAATAATAATACGGCGAAGTACCTTCTGCCGTTATCGTCATAGGTTCAACGTCGACTATGAAGACTTATCTCTTCCATATAATGGTCTGAAATAAAACTCGACGCTCCAGGAAAAGAATTATGAGATAATTTATTACGGGATTGAAACTTTATTTTTCCTTTCGACCTTGCGTTGTTTTTTTTTTATTTCTTATTACACACTTCCATCTAATTATTGGAGATCTTGGAATTTTGCGTCACTTGTTAAGAAATATGCTAAGATTAAACAGTAAAACCGCTGTACAACGGCAGAGAGCAACCATCAGTTCCATTTTCCGCGCTCGGTGGCGATGTGATGTATGGCAAAATAAAAAACTTATTCAAACAAACAATGCATCCGGGATGCAATAAACAATGGCACGGGCATAGGCGTTAAGCCCTCCCGGGACCTGTGAACGCGCGAGTAAAGGACGCGGTCGCTGGTATAATGGTCGGTAGATATTTTCGCGCCTCCGCGTCTCGAGAGGCCAAGAGCGGTCAGCAGTTCTTGTCTCCGTGAGCACGCTTGCATTCGAGACCAAGCGTCGCGTAATTTATCACTCGCACGTAATAATATCCTTTATATAATGGCAATCATAGAGAAATTTAATGCTCATACTCGCAGAAATAAAAGTATTTTTATTATTCCACCTGTCTCCATTTATTTGTCATCGCGCCAACGATGGATTTTCACATCCGACTGGACGCGAAAGTAAAATACGATGCTCTCGTCTTTAGTTGCAGGTGTAATCGGCCCTGATGCTCAGAGAGAAAAAGGGAAAGAGAGGTAAATGGAGCGAGGGACAGGAGTAACCGAGCGAATGCGAGAAAATAAAGAAATGTAAAACTTTTCTGTTACCACTGTTCCAAGCTGGCCCGGTTTACTTTTCCAAGGAACATACCAATTTCGTACGAGACTACGGCGGGATGAGCCAGCTAGAGAACTTGCGAGCGTTGGATGGGCGCACAGTGCTCCCCGGCGGAGCGCATTGTTCTATGGGTGCACCAGCAACTAGAGCTCCGCGAATAATAATACCCGACTACCAGGTATAATATAAAGCGGTTGAAAGGCGAGTGCACGAGAGAATAGAAGAGTGAGATGGTCCTCGGAGTCCTTCACGAGCTTATATGTATGTACATAGAGATTGTATCTCTCTGTGTATTGTGCATTTCTCTGTATAACGATCTCGCCGATGCTCTGCCACTATGAAACGTTTCATACGAGAGAATCCAATAAAAAATCTCGGACACGCAAACATGCAAAGGGCTTTCAAGTATACCTCGTTAACCAGACTATTCAGGCAAAAATTCATGCAATCACATCGACGAATATGCGGAGACCTGCTAAAAACTCATGGAGTAGAACCAGAAAGAAAATTGAGTAGATCGAGTTGAGGATAACGAAACGCAATAACATAGAGTACGAGGTCTGTTCAAAAAGTATCGCAAATTTTGAATTTTCGCGGGCTACGTATATTCGATTTTCGATTTTCTTATGGCGTTAGATTAGTACTCATGTCTCTCACTTATGCTGAAAAAATCGGCCATTTTGAATGTTTAGTCAATTATTGACAGCTGTTTTGGTTAGACGTGTTTTGGCTTGTCTTCGATTTTTGCCTATTACAAAAAATGGATCAAAGAATCTGTATCAAATTTTGTGTGAAAAACAAAATTAAGTGCGCGGACGCATTCCGAATGTTGACTGTGGCGTATGGTGAAGCTACCTTGGACCAAAGCAACGTTTATCGGTGGTACAAAATGTTCTCGGAGGGCCGAGAAGATGCGAACAACGAGATGCGTTTCGGACGTCCAAGCACATCAACAACAGACGAAAACATTGATGAAATGAACAAGATAATATTCGCCAATCGTCGAATCACCGTTAGAGAAATTGCTGAGGAACTAAACATATCGATTGGCTCGTGCTATTTGATTTTTACTAATGATTTGGGCATGAGACGGGTCGCCGCAAAATTTGTGCCAAAATTGTTCAATTTCGAACAAAAAGTCTTAACAATAAAACTTAAGTCGATTTTCATGTCTTTTTTGGAGGGCGTTTTTTTGTAGGAAAATAAAGATGAAACGTTTTGGATATTTAGGATGTTTTTATTTACATATTAAAGATACGAAAAAAAAAAATTTTTTTAAGTTTAATAGTTTATTATTATTATTATCATTGATCGAAGTTGGCACCTCGAAAAAAATACTGCGTGGGTGACCCCGATGATTTTGGCTCTTGATGTTATCTGTAATCAAAAATTCTTGATAATTCTTAATCTATAGACATGTCATTCTGGTCGGAACTACTGGAGTTAAATTTCATGGATAAATAACAAAATGGAAAAGGACGTTTTTTTCCAAAGTCCGCCATTTTGTTATTTATCCATGAAATTTAACTTCAGTAGTTCCGACCAGAATGACATGTCTATAGATTAAGAATTATCAAGAATTTTTGATTTTAGATAACATCAAGAGCCAAAATCACCGGGGCCACCCACGCGCTTTTTTTTCGAGGTGCCAACTTCGATCAATAATAATAATAATAATAAACTATTAAATTTTTTCAAACAATTTTTTTTTGTATCTTTAATATGCAAATAAAAACATCCTAAATATCCAAAACGATTAATTTTTATCTTCCTACAAAAAAACGCCCTCCAAAAAAGACATGAAAATCGGCTTAAGTTACCAGACTACTACCTTAACATTGCTAAGGAGCTTGTGGACCCGGTCCACGACGACCCAAATTTGCTCCAGAGGGTCATAACTGGTGACGAATCATGGGTTTATGGTTATGACGTGGAAACCAAAGCTCAATCATCGCAATGGAAGGTGCTTTTTTGGAATAAGCAAAAATCGAAGACAAGCCAAAACACGTTTAACCGAAACAGCTGTCGACAATTAATTAAACATTCAAATTGGCCGATTTTTTCAGCATACGTGAGGGACACGAGTACCAACCTTACGCCACAAAAAAATTGAAAATCGAATATGAGTAGCACGCGGAAATTAAAAATTCGCGATACTTTTTGAACAGATCTCGTATAACATTTGTGCTCTGTACAGTAGGCGGAAGTTGGAAAGTCGGCTACCCAGGTACAACGCTCTCTGATCGAGCGAACCATCGAATTCCGGTTTTGACAAAACATATTTTTAGTTAAACAGCCGTGTATATTGGCGCCGACACTCAGTTTAGCATTTTCCAAAAGTATTCACTCATTGGTTGTTCGATATCATTAAATTCGAGTAATTTAAAAAAATCCAAATATTTACGTATCTCTGAAAAGTTTTACATGGTTATTTTCTCTTGATTTGCAAAAAGGAAACGTTGAATATGAACGACCCCAATGTGTATTCACGATATATATCCTCCTATCTCTCAGCTTCCTTTTGCAATGTCGGTAGAGCCTGGGGGGGCCCTTTCGAGTATCGACAAAGTTTCGCCGACGCGTCTTTCGGTTACCCGGGAAAGACAACCGGCGGGGTGCTGAAACTCTCGCGTGCCGCTGCTTCCGGGCAAAGCTACCCCCAACCAATGAGACTTCCCTGGTAATTAGATATTAACGCCCAGGCACAGCACAGACTCTGACACGTGGGGGTTATAGATTTCTACGCGCGTAGCTATGGAATACTGTCTCGATTCAGTTAACTTTGGAATTTTAGACGAGGACCGTGCTTCGTGTACCTCGGTAAAATCGCAACAACGAGAATCGCTGTTCTCTCTCCGCGTATAGCGCGAGATGAACATAGGACAGATGATGCAATTAGTAGTTGTAACAAAAGAGAGTTGAAAAAAGCTTCAACGCTCGCGGAGAAGGTTAATATTTGGTGAAACTCTCGTGGCGTTATTGCAAAGTAGCCAAAGTTAGGTTTAACAAATATTAATTATTATAACCATGTATAATTAGTTAGACGATAAAGTTTCCTCGTATAACTCGAACACCAATATGTTCTCGTACGTGAGTTGTGCGGTGAAAGAGTCACTATATGGGAAATTAGCCGGTGTTCCCGTACAACCAGTGAAGTTGCCAAGTGTGGTGTGTTATTAGTTGGAAAATTCATGACGCCAGATGAATAGTTAAATTCAATGAACAAATATATTCAGCCTCGAGTTTGATATATTTTCATTTTCTATCCTATTCCGTAGATTCTTGTACAATCTATAGGTGATACTCGAGTGATCGTCTGTTCGCGGGATCCTCGTGTAAAGGGGTTCTTATCGAATATGATCGAAGAAACGAGACAATTATACGTACAGAAAAGAACCCGTCGTTCATCCGCTGATTGAACCCCTCACCATTGAAGGATCTTTCGAAAAATTCGAACGTCAATCCGACAGAGTATATCGAAATTGAACGAGACTATCGTTGCACGGACAAACCTACCGGAAAGGAACGTGAGAGAGAAAAAGGCTTTTCGTTACGGAATAGAGTGAGCGAAGCCAGGGGAGGAGGCACACACCGATGAAAAGAACCATTGAGGGATTATCACACAACGCATGAGCGATTTTGTAACGTTCGATTAATCCAATAATTCCTGTAGATACGAAAAGAGAGAGAATAAAACAGCCGAACGTGTTCATTCAACATTTCCCCTACAACCAATCATTTGTTTTTCTCGCTATCCATTTTACAACCGAGCCAACGCCCGTATCGAACTGATGATGTAGCGAACCAGAAAACACATACACAGATCCACGAAATAACATGTTTTTTTTCTCACAAATATCCACCGGATAAAAATGTGGGAAAACACTTTTATTACTTTGTCAGGATATTTTTATTATGAGAAACTTTGGAATATATACAATATGCTTATTTTTTGTAGCCCCCAATGAGTGAGATAATTGTGAATAATAAAAAAATCTCTAGAAAAACGTATGGCGAGCTGTTTGAAGCTCCGTAGGATGAAGCTAGAGAACGACTAATTAGTTATCAAGTACTTATCGTTTATAAAATCAGCGATGCGTCCGGACCTCAATCTCCCGAAGGCGAACAGTTTCGCGAACACGTATATAGGATATTCTCTGCTTTTGTCGCTTCGAGCTTTCTCCAGTTCAGCCGGCACCCGAGCTTTTATCATGTAAATCTATGCGGACGACGGTATAGTGCACCAGGCTGTACTAGGGTGCGCGGGCGTACAAGGATTTTAATATTAACCGGCCGCAGGGGGTTGACGCGCCATAGTGGGAGAACGGTGAGAGCATGAAAGAAGGTAAAACAGTACGAGCGAGACGAGGGCCGCGAATAAAAGCTGGGGGTGGAGGGGTGAAAGAGGATCGGGTGGGAAAGCGAGTAATAAGGGAAAAAGACAGGCAAGGAATATCTCGTGTTGGTGAATAAAGCGAGAGGTCGAAATAAATAGGAGTTACGAAGAGTTAGAGCAGAAGAGAAAGAAGGAGAACGAAAGTTTCATTGCTCTCGACTAACACTTTGGTATGCTAGTTCCAACGCCGGTACCCTGCCCCTTTTATCACCGTGCTACCGTGCTGAACATGACGAGACTTTCGTAGTAGGCTTTTACCTTAGCATCTACATCTTACAACGAAGACGACGAGGTCGACGATACTGGAATCATACCGATAGCTTTTGCTCACTGCGAAACTTCCAAGAGCAACTGCACGGCGCGGTTGTTATCCCGCTCGTTTGTTCCGGGACTTGGTATTCCTAACTATTATTCCATCGTCATTACAGATTATACCCGACAATTGCAAACGTAAAGTTTACAAACATCGCTGGAATTGTCGATATTATTTCTCGACGAAATTCGTTAAAATTCGTTTCTTCTCAAAGGTTGATGCTTACGTTGACAGGAACGTTCATTCATGGCCGAATATCATCAGCAATAAATCACGACGGAGATATTATTTCTAGGTACGTATTTTTGGATTTATAGACGCATAAACGGATGCATCAACGTTTATCTTCCCAAGTTATTTTTCAATGACGATTAATTCAATATATTATAATTTACGTCGTACTGGCTTGTACACTTGCCAGGGCATATGCACTCTTTGTTCTGACGAACTTAAACTGGCTTGGAGTCAGAACCGCCCTTGTTGTCAAAGGGCACCGAGGTGCAGCCTCTCTACCGACGCAACCTCTCCCATAACTTGGTCCTGGCAGGAGCGAGCATCCTTCTCCAGTTGCCATTCCCTTTCTCTTCCTCTCTGTTGCACTCATTCTTCTCCGTATAGCTGCTATCTGAACCATTCTCGCGACCGCCATTAGGAACCCGACAAAGTTCGCAAGAGCCACTCGAGTGACGTATCTGCTGGCTCGGGCTTGGGCTATACACGACGAATCCGCACTCACACTGTCTGACCCCGTTAGAGACGAGAAGTTCGTAGAGCCAGAACTATCTCCTTACACGAACGTAGCCAGCAACTGTACCCGGGGGATATAGATTGTCACAGGGTGGGATAGGGAAACTGTGGTCTTTTACAACGAATGACCATGCTGCATGTGCAATTTATATCGATGATATATGAAGTCTCTTGGATTTTCTATGGCGCAGTAATTCCCAAGGAGCTCAAGAACATACGATATATAGAACATTTGATTTCATTATGAATATGGTTTGACCCCTTAAGCCAGAAATTATGGCATCTCGTTAAGGTAGTAGTCTGGTAACTTAAGCCGATTTTCATGTCTTTTTTGGAGGGCGTTTTTTTGTAGGAAAATAAAAAAGAATCGTTTTGGATATTTAGGATGTTTTCATTTACATATTAAAGATACAAAAAAAAAATTTGTTGAAAAAATTTAATAGTTTATTATTATTATTATTATTATTGATCAAAGTTGGCACCTCGAAAAAAAGCGCGTGGGTGGTCTCGGTGATTTTGGCTCTTGATGTTATCTGAAATCAAAAATTCTTGATACTACTGAAGTTAAATTTCATGGATAAATAACAAAGTGGCGGACTTTGGAAAAAAAACGTCCTTTTCCATTTTGTTATTTATCCAGGAAATTTAACTTCAGTAGTTCCGACCAGAATGACATTTCTATAGATTAAGAATTATCAAGAATTTTTTATTTCAGATAACATCAAGGGCCAAAATCACCGGGGCCACCCACGCGCTTTTTTTTCGAGGTGCCAACTTCGATCAATAATGATAAAAATAATAAAGTATTACATTTTTTCAAACAAATTTTTTGTTGTATCTTTAATATGTAAATAATAACATCCTAAATATCCAAAACGATTCATTTCTATTTTCCTACAAAAAAACGCCCTCCAAAAAAGACATGAAAATCGGCTTAAGTTACCAGACTACTACTTTAAGGGGGAAAATAAGGTTAGACGGTTCAAAAAATCGATTTTTTTTTATTTCATAAATTGTTAGTAAAACTATTGAAAAATATGTTCCCAACATTTTAAATGAAAATTCCGACTCGTTCTATTGTTATAAGCCATTAAAGTGAGTAGCTCTCCTTCAGGCCCCGAGCGCGCCACGTGTATAACCGAGCGGTCACTATTTTTTCAAACGCGTTTTTCCGAAAACGACTTTTTTCGAACTTGCGTAGACGCTAGTTTGAAAAGTTTTCAACCAATCGTTTTGAAAATTGGCAGTTACTTTCTTCATAGTATCGCGCTCTACATGAACCTAAAATCGGAATATTATCATTATTTAAAATAATTTTTTTTTGCAAATAAAGTTGTAAAAAATGGCGAAAAATCATGCTTTGTTGTTTTGACCCCTGTAAAAAATTCAATTTTCTATTTTTTTGATAGCATTTAGGTTCATATTGAAGAGAGACATATAATAAAAGTAAATTCCAACCTCGTTTGATTTTAGATGAAAATTGCGGCTTCCAGAATTTACGCAAAATGCTGAGTCTGACTGTGATCTGCAATATGGGGTCGCTAATATCCCCGGTGTTTTTCAAGAAAATTCTTCAAAAATTTTATAGTATATACTTGAATATATGTATAAAAAATTCTCAAAGTTTCAATAAATTATATTCATTTTTTATACTATAAAAAAATTCATGAAAATCATTGAGACAACGCTGTCCTAACCCTATTTCCCCCCATGAGAACTTTCGCATCATTGTATAGTGAAAATTTAATTCTAACTGTGTATTCCGTTTTCAAGACCTTTGCTTATTTGCATTCTTCCTAGGGACAATTATATATACGTACCCAAAACGTATTGGTTTAAATCATAAAAGCCGTTTACTTTTTTTCCAATGGTACCGCATATTTTATCTCGAAATATGATTGGCATTGATTGATCCAATTGAGGATACTTAAATGGCAGCCCGTACAAAATATTTTCGTAATTATCTTCAACTATTAGGCAGAAACTATATTTGTATTTTATACAAACAGTTGGACGGCACAAGTTGTTAAAGTTACAATTCTTTTTATTACGCAATTTCATGATTTCACATCATTACAAGAGTACTCAATCATAAGCGAATAGGGAAAAACAAGTATCATATTGAAATCATGAGATCTAAAATATTGTGTGTTTATTTTTATATTTTAAACGTTTGCTCTCGATTTGTCAATCCAAATAGAGCAAAGTGTCTCGTT
The DNA here is from genome assembly GCA_958009045.1 of Oxytorus armatus. Classification (NCBI taxonomy): domain Eukaryota; kingdom Metazoa; phylum Arthropoda; class Insecta; order Hymenoptera; family Ichneumonidae; genus Oxytorus; species Oxytorus armatus. Next base: position 19,198,087 of record OY253749.1, on the reverse strand, counting down.
ATATGGATGTATTCAAAATAATTTATTCGAAGCGGCAAGAAGGAAAAAAACGAATACTAAATTATGTTATTTCGTTAGCTGTCATCCGTTTCACCACTATACGCATTGGCAGTGAGGTTGTACATTAAAAAACTCAGCCAAATACCGCAGGATCGTAAAAAGATACAACAATATTTTCGTTCCGTTGTTTTCTCGACGTTTGCTTGGTGATATTCTTTTTATATAAACATTTTTTTTGTTTTCATTGCAAGTGAAGAAGCCAGAAGGAATACAGGAAAGATAGAGCTAGCCAAAGTCACACATCACACTCCATTTCCATGCTAATATTTGATAGAATTGGCAGAAAGCCATTCGCGTTCGCTCGATCTTTGGTCATTGCTTTGTACTTTGAGGATTCATTTGCATCGTAGTGCATGTACATTGAACGTTCATACACGTCGTCGCTGGACTATCACGTCGCTATAAATACCCTCTTATCGTATATACACAATACATACCTGAAAAATATACTGCAAAAGTATCAAGTCTAACCGCATTTACAAACGTTATAGATACATGTATATTTATATACAAGGGCTCGTCGATGCGATATCGCGAAACTTTTCATCGGCGAACGTGGCGACAACTTTTGACTCCGAATAAGCGAGTTGAGGATGGGAGAGTGCACTGCTGGCATACACGATTTTCGTATAGATTTGCCATTAGACCGGCGATACCATTGGGACCATCGCCGCGAAGTTTTCCAGATTTTTAAATATTTTTTTCTTCGCATCTTTCTACGCTTATGAAAAATATATCTCTTGGCTACTCTGTCGCTACTTTGATAATGGGCGGATATTCATGTGAGCGAAATATATGACCTGCTTTTATCTGTAAAAATATTGTCAAGATTTACGTCGATATGTCATCGTACCCATATATTTTTTCACGAATCTTATACCTGTCTTATATCACCAGCAAACGGCGCAAAAGCCCTGTCCTCTACCTAACGGGAACCCTAATTCTTTCAACTTTTCGGTCAACCATTAGATTGCTCGACTAACTGACTCTGACTTTTACGAATATAATTAGTTAAAAAAAAAATAACAAACTTCATTATGTAACATGTAATCATTATTGGGCAGAGTTTCGACGAGAAAATATTTCCAAACACGAAAAAAAAAGATATAAGAGAAAAAGAGTGAATATGGGGTTGAGAGCGAACGATGAGGCAAGAAAAGTGAAGAGAGCGAGTTCGAAAAATGGTTATAAGCTTAGACATCGTGGGATGTATTTTTGCGGATTTTTCTCGGGATAAGCATATTTTCCTGCGAGATACGAGGGAGGTTCTCGCGGATATATACATATATATCCGTCGGAGACATTCGAAAGAAACTTTTTACGCTGGGATTCGTTCGAACCGTCCCGAGGGCCGTAATATAAATGTCTACAGGCTTTCCGTCCGCTAAATTGTTTGTATATTCGTGTATCCTCAAGCGTGTATATATAACACGTAAATCCAATATAGCGCGAAATGTGGTCTCCTCCGCGCCAGAAAATAATATTATATCCTGACTGTATTATACGTATTGTGCAATATGCGCTAGAGGATGAAATAACGTGGTACAGTCGTCGGTGCCAAAGTTGCCGATATTTCTAACGTTTCGTTACGCAATGCGAGCCAAATGACCGCGTACATATCTACAAAATATTTTTTTTATATTAATTCCTTGGCGTCAAGACGCTGCCGTACAATAGTGAATACAAAACCTTCCACAACATAAAGTATTTTTTACATTGCCATATTTATGTCTGCCATCTAATTGAATTGAATCAGTGGAAAAAATGTCCTGAAATCTGAAAGATCCTCACACAAGGTTTTGAAGGGTTAATCAATAATTAGGAATATCTTCGGTAGAATAGCGTTGACCAGAAAACAAGTTATCCAAACAAAAATGGTCTTGTATTCATCTGTTCAAATTGCCAATAACGATGAACCGGAACTCTGGTAATTGGAAGAAAAAAAAAAGGTCATTCCAAAATGGAAAAGGTGGAAAATGTATTAAGATTGTTTGGTATACCTGCCAATATAACCTACATAGAAAACGTTCTCTCGAGCAATACTGGAATTAAGAATCGATCGGTAAGGCATTGTGTTGGAGGGATTCGAGTCAATTGGAACCCTCGAATGACAGTTTAATTAGCGTTTCGCTTCCAGGCAACGTACCAGGGGGACATAGGGTAGACGCGGTTTCAATTGCATTTCGATCGAGTTTGATTCTCCATTGACGTCCGAAACAACCTCATCCCTCTGTTGCGTTCAGGCTTTTCAGACTCTCAAAATATATTTCATCCAAATACGATATTCTGATTGTGCCAATTCTATCATCGGAGAATTCTCAACCGCAGATTGCGAGGCCCCAATTTTTCCGAACGTTTAAAATTATCGCACGAATCGTTAATTCGTCGTTCGTCGAATCACGTATACCAAATTCTGACCTACAGCAATCCAGTTTACCGCGATGTGTGGTAATTATCTACTAGCCTACCCTCGAATACAATGGAAAGTTCCCGATCGAAGCTTTGCACTGGAAAGGGGAAACGTAGTCAGTGGTTTGGCGAACATTCGACGATTATTAGGACAGTCGCAATCGCAATAATAGCCGTAGTAGAGACACCATAGCGGAGGAGGAAACACACGGGATAATACGTATACGACACGAGAATCGCGCGTGTCTGTGAGCTTTGGACTCGGAACTCGGTTATTGAATTGCATCTCCTCTCGGTAGAGAAGCAACGGTTCTGCTGTTATACCATTGGTTATATAGTCTTATCGAGGGGTGAATACACCACGTAGAGGTGGTCAGATATTACCCGGTGCGCAGTGTCGATCGCACGTTTGCTATACATATGCACGGCTTCGAACTAATCCTCTTGTCGTCGATATTAGAGCAGATTGTATCTATTTTGAACTGTTCAAGTTGCTTTCGTGATATGGCGTCGGAAGTGTACCATTCGTACAAAGTGTTACGGCAAAAGCAAAGAGAATTCGTAATTAATTTGTATGCAAACTGTCACGGCCTTTGCACAATACATTAAGGGGGGAAATAGGGTTAGACGGTTCGAAAAATCGATTTTTTTTTATTTCATAAATTGTTAGTAAAACTATGGAAAAATATGTTCCCAAAACTTTAAATGAAAATTCCGACTCGTTCTGTTGTTACAAGCCATTAAAGTGAGTAGCTCTCCTTCAGGCCCCGAGGACGCCACGTGTATAACCGAGCGGTCACTATTTTTTCAAACGCGTTTTTCTGAATACGACTTTTTTTGAACTTGCGTACACGCTAGTTTGAAAAGTTTTCAACCAATCGTTTTGAAAATTGACAGTTACTTTCTTCATAGTATTGCGCTCTATATGAACCTAAAATCGGAATATTATCATTATTTAAAATATTTTTTTTTGAAAATAAAGTAGTAAAAAATGGCAAAAAATCATGCTTTTTTGTTTTGACCCCTGTAAAAAATTCAATTTTCTATTTTTTTAATGGAATTTAGGTTTACATAGAAGAGAGACATATAATAAAAGTAAATTCCAACCTCGTTCGATTTAAAATGAAAATTGCGGCTTCCAGAATGTACGCAAAATGCTGAGTCTGATTGTGACCTGCAATATGGGGTCGCTGATATCCCCGGTGTTTTTCAAGAAAATTCTTCAAAAATTTTATAGTATATACTCAAATATATGTATAAAATATTCTCAAAGTTTCAATAAATTATATTCATTTTTTATACTATAAAAAAATTCATGAAAATCATTGAGAAAACGCTGTCCTAACCCTATTTCCTCCCTTAGACGTAAATATAAATTCATAATGTCTATGTGGTTAGTTTTCCACTTCCGAAAGAACGAAAAAATGTCTGAATGCATGAAATAAGGATAAAGCAAAATCGAACATACAAATTGTGAAATAAAATTTTCTATTTGCACTACAGAGCGGAGGTCCTCGGAGTAGACAATGCGTTTGATGAAGTACAGGGTATAGGAGTGTGGAACAAGCAGTTTAATTTTACCATTTGCACAAAACATTTTTTCACAAGGAACACAATTACTTTCGGTCCGTTATGATTGTGGATATGCGCGAGATTCACTGTCGAATTGATCGTCGAAGCGAGATCTATTCAAGGGTCGACGGAATGAGAGTTGCGAGGGGCAAAAGTAGAGAAAAAAGAGGCCAGAATGAGATGGAAAGAAGACGGAAGAACGGGGTCAAGAGAAAATCCTCTCGCGGAATTCCGAGGATTAAAGCGAAAGAAATTATCCAGATGCAATAGCAACGCGGACGTGTACAAATGAGGGGCATTGAGCTCCCGCGGCCCTTTAGTTCACTCGTTGGCGGACGAAAATGGTCGAAGAGACGCCTCTGTCTGCCGGAGACCGAAGAAGCATGCAAAATAACTGGAGGAAGGAGGAAGAAAAACTACAGGGAAGGAGAGAGAGAAAGAGAAAGAGAGCCCGTGGCGAAAAGTGGCGAGGAAAGGAGAGGATGTGAATACAGATAGAACGGAGTAACGTGCAAAATTAATGGACGTAAGAAAAGGTAAGAAAATCCAAGAAATGCATTCATAGATCTATAAGTCCTAGTTGCGTCGGTGTGTGCCTGTGTGTGTTTACTTTGAAGAGCATATATTTAAGAGAGCCTATTTATGATAATCTCTAATTCATACTGAGCGACTAAAAAAAAAAAAAATAAGCGACCCTTACAGTAGTCGCATATGATGTGTAACATCTGACATCTCACCTTGCTAATAAGCAACACTAACATTATATCCCGAAAAAAATGATTCAGGTATTATTTGAAATGTTTTTTCGTAACGAAGAATAATTCTTTTTAAGGCCGTAGTCTGGTCTAGAGCGAGATTTTTGACGTCATTTCTAATGTGCAATAACGTTTAAACCGTTGAAGTTGTCTTGATGAAAATTTACACGTGCATTTATTGATCCTTAGAGAATACTTGTACATTAAAAAAAAAATTATTTTAAATATTTTCATGTAGTTTTTTGCCTTGTTGCAACATGGTGCGCCTCAATCGGCGCCCACTCTGGACGATGTTGTATGCATCTGAAAAAAAAAAATATATATATTCTCAATGTGTATGAGTATTCTGAGCACTGGTGGCAGAATTGGTACTTAACAAAATTTTTTGACAAAATGACGGCCTGTTGAACTTTCATTAATGATATTTCATACATTTTCGGGAATCGACGAGTTATAGAATGTCGGCAAAATTATTGTTCGACTCAATAAAAAAATTTTTTAAGTATCAATTCTGCTACCAGTGCTCAGAATACTCATACAGATTGAGAATATATATATATTTTTTTTAAATGCATACAACATTGTCCAGAGTGGGCGCCGATTTCGGCAGACCATGTTGCAACAAGGCAAAAAACTACATGAAAATATTTGAAATAATTTTTTTTTTTTATGTACAAGTATTCTCTAATGATCATTAAATGCACGTGTACATTTTCATCAAGACAACTTCAACGGTTTAAGCGTTACTGCACATTAGAAATGACGTCAAAAATCTCGCTCTGGACCAAACTACTGCCTTAATGAAAACTGTATTTTATTTTATTAACGCTAGGAGTAATGCAATTTGCTATTGGAGACAGTTATTTTTGTTCAATTTGGGAGATATCGGAGACATTTCATCGACAATTTCGTATTACATGCAGTCGCTGTTGATGTAGACGAAGTAGAAGAAAATGGCAACGATGGCAATCGTAAAGTTGCATGACTGACAACCAGATTTGGTAAAGCAGTAGTTGGGTCGGCCGTTGATGTCTGTGAGACAATTAAGTTCGCTGCACGCGCCCGAAAATCCCTGCTACGCTGAGTCGAATTATGCACTTTTTTTGGGTCTACCTTTCCAGTTTTTCATTTTTCCACACGTTTTTTCTGTCGGTGATCTCGCATATATTCTGCTCTGGATTTACCTATCTCTGCAACTCACGAAATCATTAGAATTAAATTACAATTATAAATATTTAAGAAATTATTAATATCAAAGAAATTATCCGTGTAATTAATTAATTTGTTTTTTTTTTAATCAAAATAAAAATATCAATGGAGCAGCGACGGAAATTAATCTCAAAAGTTAAAAAAGCTATTTGTTTTTTTTTGTAATCAAAATTAAAAATATCAATTTAGCACCGACAGAAATTAACCTCAAAATTTAAAAAAGCTAAATATTCAAATATTTATTCGAATAATTATTCATTATTACTCACTTGCATTTTTTATCCATGATCTGCACTTTTTTCAGACACATTATCAATAGTAAATACATTTATTAATATAGTTTACACATATATGGTAAATTGGTTTATATAACAGCACACTTTATACACAACACTGTATGTTAAGCGCACAGCTGATGCCCTCTCCTGTATTTCCCTTTCTCTTTCTCGTCACACACGCACACGCTGTTGGCTGACAGTACCAACCTCTCGGAAAATGGATTGATACCATCTGACGGCCAACGCTACCACCGCGCGCGCTCATTGGTCAAATCAAATAGCGCGCGCTTCTCGGGCTTCCTCTTACACACTTCCGTCCCTTTTCGCGAAATCAGTGCCACAGAAACCGAGCGAAAAGATATTACACATCAAAAATCTCCTATATACAAAGTTCCATGAAAATTGATGTATTCAATTTTTTTCTTCATTCGTAATATTTACCTACAATTCGTATTCACTTCATAAAAGGAAACCCGATAGGTATAATGTTCCACAAAAATCTGACAAGGTATAAGATTTTTTAAATGTTCGGATCGCCATTTTGGCTTTTGCAATTCGACGATTAAAACCTGTAAACGGAAAAATATAATCATATGCCAAACATCATGGCCGAATTCACCTCCCGGTGAATTCTTCGGATTGCGGAACACGACAGCCCGAATAGGATTCGTCATTGCCTTAAATTCATACCGCAAGGCGCATTACGTATCCCCGTTTATTTCCATGAATATCGGAAGACGTACCGGAACACAATCCGGAGAACCGGAGATCAGTACGATATGCACCAGGAAAGCAGACTCCCCGATGCATAACTATTCAAAGCACAGTTCGCATACAGGATGCCACGATCGCTCTCTTCCTCTCTTTCTCTCTCTCTCTCTCTCTATATATATATATATATATATATATATATATATATATATACATATATATAATTCCTGTAAATCTGGTAGTATGGACCAATTTAGTCGTGTTAATAAATTATTAATCGATTATTCAGTAGTTTCTCTCCCACTCTCGTTCGATCACACGCCCCGCTCTCGTCTCACTGCATTAATTATGAGGATCCGGCACGGATCTCGATTATCGAATTGGAACGCGGTCAGAGAGACCGTGACCGATGTTCCATACAACGAATTTATCGACTCCTATGCAGGGGTGAGCTGCGGAGATCGACCTTCCGAACCTACGGCCCCGACGAACGATACTCTCTCACCTGGAATTAACGTCAATATACGAAATATATATGAAAACAGGAGGACCGAAATAATGCAATCAACGAACAGAAACAAATGTACATGCAAATGAATTATTTTTTGAAGAGCTTACGTGACTTTTTTTACTCATGACGTTGTGCCGAAACAGATAATTGGAAAAGTTATCGTTTGCAAATTCAATAATAGTCGTATTACTCGCGAAGACACCCACCAGTAAATTCGAAGTCCATTCAAAGGTTGACTTTTCAATGGCGAAATGAATCTCGCGATGAGCAGGTTCCCATTGAAACTTCATTGACCACAATTATCCATAGACAAATCGCCGTTGGCCTTTTGCCGAGAAATATAAATTGTGCATCTGAACATTTTGTCATCTAAAAAGGATCGATCAAATTTTATATACAGCGTACGCCGGCTCTTTATTGATTCAAAGTCGATTTGAGTTAGAGATGCAAATGACGACTGTGCACATAAAGGTCGTGTAGAAATGAAGAGGTTAAAGGTTATACCGATGGAAAATCGCCAATAATAAAATGATACGAGAGGTCACCCGTTACATAGGAGTTTGCCCGACTTTGCTCGATCGAGCGATAGGGAGTCACCGTTGGAAAAGAGTGGATAGACGATGGAAGGAAAGAAAAGGGATGCCGCAGAAGAGAAGACCGTTACTCAAATGGAATGCCAATTCGCTACTGTATGCTCTGCAGCGGTGCGCCGACAAAAGACATTCTTTTCGTTCACGATTGAATATGCGAATTCCCTTTTCCTTTCGTCGCATCTCACGGTCTTTCGTACGACGCTGAATTCACGGTGAGGCTCGTTCAGGCGTCACCCAGACACTCTTTGTCCTCGCTTCCGTTTCTCGTCGCCATCCCTTTCGTTTCGCTTGTTTTCAGTAGTACAACAGTTCAGAGGCCCCCCTCCGACATTATACCACCTTACCGTTTTGTCGTTCGAACGTCTCGATCTTTCTGCTCAAACTTTTCCACTAACGCCCATCATCGGAAGTCAAGTGACGTCATACCAACGCTCGAACCAATCCGAGTATGTCAGATTACAGGAATCGCGTGATGAAAGAAGGCATAGAGTGTACAGGCAAACGGGTGATGATAAAAGAATTAAGGAAAAATTATAGAGAGATAAAATTCGTCGCGTGGCATTCTTTAATCTTATTTTCTTCATCTTCAAACTCCATTCGATATTTTTTTCTACTCTTTCTCGGTTTCCTTTCGGTATATACGAGCAAACAGAAACCCGCGGCACAATTCGCCACTGTCTCCGTGCTATTATATCTTTTACGTCGTCTCTCAACGTGTTCAGCATCAGGTTTGGTGCGGGGACAAGAACTGCCGGGTCCGGTGGAGCCAAACACAGCGCGTTGGCTATCCACCGAATCGACCACCCCCGCTGGGTTATAAATTTTACCTCCCTGGACGCGGTTGAACCTTTTTCCCCCATTTCTTCCTCTTCTTCTCATTCGCCACTCTTCCCTATAGTCCTCTCGTTCCACGATATACGCAAAAATACAGAGGGTTTTTGGTCTACCGATTGTAGGAGAATTTACCGTGACATATGTGTACACATACACGCATAATACGATGAGACGGTCGTGGATCACGCAATGGCCGAAACTCCGGGTGGAACGGGAACTTAGAACTATGTAGAAGGGTCAAACAAAGACAGAGATATTTATTTTACTCAACTGGATAGAACTGCACTCCTCTCGAATCCGATTTATTATAAACTCAATTCGCATATCGCATCTTCTGGCACACCGTCAAAGAATCGAATTATAAAGGCCCAAAGAATCGCGAGGTATTGATGCAAAGTGTGTATTCGTGTACAATGGGTCAAAAAAGTATTCATACACCTTGTTTTTTTGCGATAACTTTATACACATAAGCGATACGCAAAGAAAGCCAATTTTATTTAATAGTACATCAGATACAGAGATAAACTGCAAATGGAGAATTTTTTCCCAGGAATAATAGAAGAATTATGCAAAAAAAACGAAAATTTCCGGGCCAAAAAAGTATTCGTACACTTACGATTGAGCTGCTAAACCTCGATATTCACTCACGGACGATCTGACCTCTGCTTACAATGTAAACAAGTCTTCGTTTACACAATGGATTTGACCTATTTCATGCGGTAGTAGATCTTCAAGCTCTGAACAGACATGATGGCAGAGAAAAGCGAAATATCAATATCCATGCGAGATAGAGTGATTTTTCTTCGGAAACGCGGTGAAAGTTATCGAAAAATTAGTAAAGAACCAAATCTAAGTTTCGCAACAGTGCAATATATAATAAAAAAAATACGAAAGAACAAACAGCAGAGAAAATAAGCCACGAACCGGTCGACCGAGAATACTAACGGTACGAGAGCGTCGGAGTATTGTTACAGAGGCTACAAAAAAACCGTTCCCAAATGCTCGCAGTTTAGCGAATGATGTCGCGTCAACATCGGGGAAGAGCGTATGTCCCCAGACTATTCGAAACGTTTTGCATTCTGCCCAAATATACGGCAGAACTGCCCGCAAAAAACCATTAATTAATAATATAAATCGAGAAAAACGTTTAGGTTTCGCAAAAACCTACGTAAAAAAATCTATAGAATTTTGGAAACGTGTCGTATTCTCGGATGAATCGAAGTTTAACATCTTCGGGTCCGGTGGAAAAAAATTCGTCTGGCGGAAAGCAAATACCGAGCGCCAGGAGGAAGCGTCATGGTTTGGGGCTGTATGGGATATTATGGCGTTGGTAATCTGGCTTTTATAGATGGTACAACGAATGCCCGGAAGTATATCGACGTGTTGCGCAGCAATTTGAAAGCAAGTGTAGATAAAATGGGCCTGGATGGAAATTTCCACTTCCAACAAGATAACGACCCGAAACATACTGCCACGAAAACGAGGGAATTGGTTACTCTACAATGTCCGCAATCAATTGATTACACCACCACAATCTCCGGACATCAATCCTATTGAAAATGTATGGCACTTGGTGGATGTAGAAATTATAAAAAGAAAAATAACAAACAAATCCGATCTCCAAAGAGTGCTTTTAGAAGAATGGACGAAAATAGCAAAAGAAACAACGCAAAAGCTAGTAGAATCCATGCCTAAGAGACTCGAGGCGATAATTGAAGCAAAAGGGATGCACACCAAATATTAGTTATAATTAACAACTATGATGATGTAGGTTTTCACTATAATCGTAAGTGTATGAATACTTTTTATGTCCGAAAATTTTCGTTTTTTTGGCATAATTCTGCTATTATTACTGGGAAAAAATTCTCCATTTGCAGTTTATCTCTGCACCTGATGTACTATTATATAAAGTTGGCTTTCTTTGCGTATCGCTTATGTCTATAAAGTTATCGCAAAAAAACAAGGTGTATGAATACTTTTTTGACCCACTGTATATCGAAAAACCATTCACAGTTTAACCGAACGTCCTTTGGCCAAACGATCTATGAATATGGTAAACGGTTATTTTACTCAGGGTTGAAAAATTCATATCTCGAAAATCATTTGTGTTGGTATGAAAATATTGTCAAAACGGTACGGAATATCTCGAATGTTTATATCGAATGCGTTTAAAAAAATATAACCAATCATTTTGAAGAGGGACGCGAAAGCTTCAATTATATTTAAACATAATTTTTCATGATTCTGTTACGTGAATGAAATTTTTTTTGTGCATCTTCCTTTCCACACTTGAAATTGTGTGTGGTCGCAGGACCATCGATAGTTTTGTACATTACAGTCATCACACGCGATAATATAAAAAAAATTTTGTTGTCAATGATTGATCTCTTAAAAACTACCAAAGTCAAAGAAATATCGACTAGAGCCTTTGACCGCGGACCGTAGTTACCTTTATGAGATTCTGTAAAGTCGGTAATTTTCGCACGTCAATCAGTATTCGTTATCGGATTTATTATATCCATATGAAAAATAAACTGCACGAGATCTCTTTGTTGTTCATGGCTAATAGCGTTTATACGGAAAGGATTTCCAAAAGTTACATCACGAAATGAAATCGAGCAAATGCTTTCAACGTTTGATACTTCTTTTATGTTGTTGGTCGATCTCGCGTTTATTGTCTATCGACAGGATTTTTGAATCTCTACACTATTTTCTATGCCACCACAATGAAGAACCCAACGGCACTCTCCTCCAGTTCACATATTTCACGATCGGAGTGAAATAGCGCAGGTTTTACTGCAAGACATAACGTTCTCGTGACCAGTGGATCGTAGAAACTATAGAAATACGAAGGCAAAATACAGTCCTCGGCACTCGGCTGGAAATTCAAGATGCATTCTCGTCACGAAAACGTCATAAACCAACCGTAGTCCGAGGGCCATATCTCGTATGAACGAATAATTTGTTCTCGGTGGACCCATTGCGCTCCAGTCGTCTACATCATGATGAGGACAAGAGGGAAATTCTGTTATGGGATGGTCGGTTCCATGGCAACCTTTCGATGCTCTCTTCCTTTTTACGTGATAGATATAGAAGAGCGCGTAGATTTTATTGCGAAAGAGAAACTGTCTGAAGTATCTCACGGAATGCATACGAGTCGTGTCAGTAAAAGTTATGCAATTGTGCGATATAACATTTAATGGCAGGAAAATGTTTACAAATATTCCTGCTTAAAAACTACAATTTGGTTATAAATAGCCAACGACTATTTTGAAATGCATATTAATTGTGACGTGTAATATATTTTTGTATTTTAGACACGGGACCATCGTACTGATGATGTAAAACACTTTAGATAATACGACACATAATTATGTACTCGGATGTCGAAAATTAATTGGAGAACATACCGTGTTATCGGACTAGATCGCAGGAGAATATCTGCAAGAGTTTTTATGGGCTTTAGTAGCGATATGAAATGAAATATCATTTTTTTCTCACACAACAACAAATTATCGAACGATGATCCGAGATCAAAGAGAAAAAGTGCTTTCGTTTTGGGAGAAAACACTTTGTTCATGATATCCAATCGAAGTCTGAGTTTATATTGAAAATTAGTCAAAATTGAGAGTGTTACATCCTCGTAGAAGAGGATTTGTGAAATATCGCAAAAATTATGAAGAAGCAGCCTGCAGGATTTTTTATATTGATTAGCAACGAAGTACATCATATTGTACAGAATTTGGATTAATATAAAAAAACTCTGAACTTTAAAAGCCATGATTTTTGTTAATTACCAAGAACTTCGCAAGGCCCAAGAAAAATTATGAAAAACCAATGAACCGTATCGGGTAATAGAGGAGAAAAGAATCGAGAGAAGCCAGATGCCATAAATGAGAAGCTAGCCAGCGCACAATGTTGTACGAGCAAAAGTTCGCTCGCTGTTTTTAAGTAAGCCGCAGAACTGAAAAGTCTGGTGAATGAAGAGAACAAAAATTGTGGAGGGAGGTCAGATATAAGAGATGAGAACGCGAATGAATGAGCGGCTTCTGTATGGTGGCGCGAAGAAAGCTCGAGTGTTTTACGAGAGAAGGAACGGTGTGCCCAGTTCGCGCGGACCCTCTCGAGTAGATGATCGCGCGAGAGCGTTGAAGCGTGCCTGGTTTATCTCGTGAAGATAAGGGAAGTGAACGGGATGAACGAGGATGAGGGTGCAAAGAGAGCTGGTGCATCGGAGAGTTAGCTGAAGGGGCGCCACTCTCTTTCTCTCTCAACTTTAATCGGGTGAACACGCGGGGCGTTAATTTCTCCCTCTAATGTACCAACGTCGAGGATCTTAATCGCTATCGTTAAACGGCTTACCGGTGCACCCACAGGAACCGGATTCGTCCTGGTGGACGAATTGCAGACTGCCCGATTCACTCACTCAATTTACCGAGACAAAGTTCATCAAGACGAAAGCTTACGAGTACAAAAGTTTCCAAAAAACGCGCCAGAGTATACATAAATCATAAATATATATGTATTGCCGGATTTCATGATTAATCGGCGAGCTATCAAGTACGAAATTGTCGATTCATTTCCTGCAGATAAGATCTACACATGACTTATGCATTTTTTTCATTCTTGTCATATAGGGAAGACGATATTGATCACTCATAAAGGAGACTTTGCGAATGATCGAAAATAATGAGTAAACAATGTGCAAATTTGTGTAATCATTTTGACGGGAATCTCTAGACGATCAGAGAATATATTTTATAAGTTGTAAATTATATACACGTTTTCACTCATAATAATGATAAATGTCATATCTTTTTACATCACCGTCTCGTCATCCGGTATAACGAAATCCCATATGAGCACGGGTGCGCAAAGGCAATATTCGATCGCTGGATTAAATCTCCAGGCAATCGACGTCACCGAGGCGAACCGAAATGAAGGGAGAAATTCTACAGCATCACTTATTGCACCTCCATCGGCTATGATAATCCACGGGGTCACGCGCCATCGAACTGACGTCTACTCTCCCGAGCCATCAATGAAACGTCGTGCTCTGACTTTTTCTCGACAGCAATCTCCCGTACCACGTCCACGCGCACTATGAACTATGACAGGAGATGTACGACGAACCGAAGCTCTCGCGCATAACTGCGATGATCATCTGATGAATCGTATTTTTTATTTTTTATTTTTTTTTTATGTGGGAATGAAGATGAAAAAAAAATGATTAAAATCCATATAGAACTTTCGCGAATCTTTACGTAAGTCATATTAAATTTTGTAGTGTAGACAGTATTTAGAAATAATATTTTTGGGGGTAGAACGAAAAAATTTGAATTCAAATTCGTAGATTCAACCATGAGCTGAAAATAAGCAAACACGGAAAAGTGAAAGGTTTCTTTGCTCCCTTGATGTCTACCAGTTTTCCAAGCTAAAGGGTTGAAAATAGTGGGTTCGCACTTGCGAGAGGAATGGAGGAGTATAACCCCCATCGTAAATATTTCTCCTTCAGAAAAAGGGGGAAGAGCCAGCGTTGAAAATCACTTCGTTTAAGTAAGCCAGCGTTGAAAATATAGTGCATATAGTGAGAGGTGCGAGTGAAACAGAGAGTATAGCGTGGATAAAGTTTATGCAGAAGGAAGTGAAACTACCTTGCCAGCCGTAAGTTCCGTTTATGCCTCGACTCACTTATTCAGCACTGTGCTGTAACGTTCAAATTCTTCCATCGCTTTTCCCCTCATTCTCGTCGGTATAAGCGTGAAATAGTTTTTCTAATACTCTTTCTTGTATTTCAATTCAAAACTAACTTTTCGCCCGGTCCCGAAGGAGGGAACTGGACGAAAAGGAATATTTAATCATTTCTTCAGTAAATAACGTCCCGTAATTTACAGGCTATGAACTAAAAAATAATGTATTATTTCTAGTAGAAAAGTTGTATTGTATTAAACCGACTATCTGCATAATAACAACGATAAAATACATCTTCACAATTAATTAGATGTAAAGAAAATCGACAAGAAGACCCAATTATCGTTTTTTTCTCCGAATATTACCAGTTTCTCAAAAAATCTTACACGAGTATCCTAGTACCCACTGGTAATAAGACTTTACTAAATAGCAATGATATTTTTCGTCAATACAAATTTGTTCCGCTGTTCAAGCATCGGGAAATCTAAAATGTTCGTGTGAAAATCTGCATCATTACTATTACAGTGAAGAAGAAAAGCCGCATACACTATTTCCTACGTCTGTGTCATTTCTTTTTTTTTGTCATTGCCGTGCATTAAAAACTCGACGAACCCACAGCGGAGGCTTTCTGCCTGCCTCTACTCAGTTTGTCGTCGTCGTCTCTCGTCTGGGGATATAAAGTTGGATTTAATCGAGATTAATCGCTCCCCAGTCTCGCGGTCTCCATTATAAATCATTGTGCAACTTTTTCCGTTTGCCCGAGTGTACGCCGCAGTTCTGGCATCTTTCTTTTCATACCGAGCATCTTCTTTTTTTTTTATATTTAAAAAATAATCAGAAAATTAGTTCTTGAAATAGTTTTGGCTACAATCTCCGCAGAGCCTCCGCTCTAACGTTTCTCTTGAAACTGTTTAAACCACTCTATATACTTGTTTATATACTTTCAATTTGTGGCGATACAGGCGGCCATATTTTCACTGTTTCATTGGTGCTGGTACGGGAGTAGACATCGAATGGGTTATCCATTGACCCGCAGCCGAAGTCTATTTAACTTGTGGGACTATACCGGAGCCACAGGCTGACCACCTTACGGTGAGGTGAACCGGAATTCGGTCGAAAGTTCGGTCGACCACACGAAATATTTTTATCAGCGAAGAGATATCGAAGGATCTAAGAGATTTACTACCCCATCCATATAATACCGTGCTTTACCACACGTACTTTAAAAGGAGAGGCAAAATCAGGTTGCGGTTTATTTTCTTCATTTTTTTCTCACGGAAACTCAAGTGACGACCATTCGTATACGAGAACGTTTGTGTGAACTCCTGCGGAATTAACGAGAAGTCCAGAGGGAAACGGTTGTACTTAACTGGAAGCCAAAAAGAACAGAGGAATGAGTGAAGATCCCGAGACGGTTAGTGCGAAGAAGAGATCTCGCACCCCAGACGCACTTATTCAACGTCAACGTATAATGTATAATTATTATTAAACATCCTCAACGCCCTTGCTCAAAGTGATTGTAATTTATATCTGGGCTTTTGGTGGCTCTGCGAAAAATACGATGATTCTCTATAGATATAGATACATAAGTTGTACGTTTGAAAATAACATTAAGCATTCTTCACCAGTCCAGCCGCAATTTTTTTCGTCGAGCAGGCAGAATTTTTAAATACTCTATCAGTGTATATTACTAATTAAAAGAATTTTCTGTGAATTATTTCAGATTTTTAAGCACAAGAGTTTAGAAGATGCTCTGTTTTGGTAAGTCATCATGTGTTGAAAAATATAGCTCGCACAAAAAAAAATATTGGAATGCAAAGAACGTGACTTTTGATCAAATTTTTAATGAAATTTCTGTTATAATTTTGTCAACCTCATAAAGTTGATTTGTACCGAAAAATATTTAAAGACGAAAATTTCGCTAGGAATCCCCCGATATGTATTGCTTCGAAAATGACAGAAACATAATCTTTAGAAACAACCCTGCACCTTTATGCCGATCGTCCAAGCAATCTCTGAACTTCTTTAAGGTAGTACTCTGGTAACTTAAGCCGATTTTCATGTCGTTTTTGGAGGACGTTTTTTTGTAGGAAAATAAAAATGAATCGTTTTTGGATATTTAGGATGTTTTTATTTACATATTAAAGATACAAAAAAAATTTTGTTTGAAAAAATGTAATAGTTTATTATTATTATTATTATTGATCGAAGTTGGCACCTCGAAAAAAAAGCGCGTGGGTGGCCCCGGTGATTCTGGCTCTTGATGTTATCTGAAATAAAAAATTCTTGATAATTCTTAATCTATAAAAATGTCATTCTGGTTGGAACTACTGAAGTTAAATTTCACGGATAAATAACAAAATGGCGGACTTTGGAAAAAAACGTCCTTTTTCCATTTTGTTATTTATCCATGAAATTTAACTTCAGTAGTTCCGACCAGAATGACATGTCTATAGATTAAGAATTATCAAGAATTTCTGATTCCAGATAACATCAAGAGCCAAAATCACCGGGGCCACCCACGCGCTTTTTTTCGAGGTGCCAACTTCGATCAATAATAATAATAATAATAAACTATTAAATTTTTTCAAACAAAATTTCTTTTGTATCTTTAATATGTAAATAAAAACATCCTAAATATCCAAAACGATTAATTTTTATTTTCCTACAAAAAAACGCCCTCCAAAAAAGACATGAAAATCGGATTAAGTTACCAGACTACTACCTTAAGTGTATCATGAATCATGAATATATGTATCATATAATTTGTGACCACGTATAGTTACAGCGTTCACAAGACTCAAGAGAAGAACAATGTCGTATTCCAATATTTCCAACAATAGAGTTGTTTGAGCATTAACTTAAATTAATTAGAATTTTGACATATGACTCGAATACGCCAACTAATATTCACGCCACAGCCCAAGGTAAAGCTCAGACAGCAGCTATATATCGAAGCAAGTGAACGAACGGTACACCACCTGTAAATATTTTATGTATTCCTGTTTGGCCAATGAAACGCAAGATTGCCATGTTATTTCTACGGCCTAACGTGTTTGTCTGTGTGTGTTTGCTTTCCTCGAGTAACCGAAACTTGGGCTTACGTATTAGAGTCATGCATTCAACAAAAAGCCCAAGTGCACCGGTCCCCAGCGACCACAAACAGCATTTCCGTTACATTCCTCACCACCGTGCAGATTGAACCAACAGCCGAGCTTCAAACCCCGACGCTTTCTCTCATCATTATTTCCTCGTTATTTCTCGAGGGCTCCCTTTCTATCCGTGCTCGCGAGACCGCCCCTTATCACGGGCTTCGTCGTCTCGTGACGTTTAAAGACGACGTAAGTCTCGGCTAACATCTACACTGCGGCAGCGAGATACGCGATGAAATCGTCTGTGAGTTCAGCGAGGCAGGCAAGTTTCACGGGCATAAAGAGGTGCTACATGAACCAGGTGTTTACGCCTGTGTGAATATGCACCCGACCACCAAAGCCAAGCACCATTTCCGACAGGCTGGTCGTGAAACGGTACCGGCAAAGCCAGAACTAGAGAGCCACGAAACACCTCACGGCAATCGCGGTTAAGACCAGAGGCTGAATCTCCGAGACTCTCTCTCACTTTACGAAAAGTCCAACACGTTTTATGAAGCATTTCTTGGTTCACGCTTGAAATGCGAAAGGATTTCGAGTCACCACTCATTGTACCAGCAGTAAGAGTTATTACTGTGGAACAAGAGAAGCGGAAAAAATAATTATTTACGCCACGATGGCGCATATTTTGAAAATGTCTCGCAAGTATTCTTGTCATTTTATTTGTTCGATAACCGTGAGCTGTAAGAGCTTAGAGGCGATTAATTTCGATCGGCTCATTACATCCGAACAATACAGCATTCGACACTCCTACAAGCATTCGTCGGATACTCTCGCAGGCACCCGCAGGCAGCCCCTTATACAGGTGCCCACAGATGCTTTCTCACATCGTCAAATATCGATATTCCTCGCACAGAGGCCCTCATAGATACAAGGTGTGTAAATTAAGTAATGAGACTGATTTTTTTCATTTTTTTTATTCAAATAGAATTACAATTTTATATTGTCACCCTCAAAATAACTTCCTTCTGAAGCCACACAGCGCTGGAGACGGTTCTTCCAATCCTCAAAGCAGTGCTATAACTCCGATACTGGAATAGCCTTCAGCTGGTCGGTTACAGCCGTTTGAATGTTTTCGAGTGTCCCAAAATGAGTTCCATTGAGGTGATTTTTCAATCTCGGCAAGAGAAAAAAGTCACAAGGACTAAATCAGGCGAATAAGAAGGCTGAGGAGCCACAGGAACGTTTTTACTGGCCAAAAACTCGTTTATTGAAATTGTTGTGTGACAAGGAACATTATCGTGATGAAACACCCAGTTGTTCTTGATGTTTGGTCTCACACGAGTGACCCTTTTTCGAAGTTTTTCAAGAACCTCCCGGTAAAAGCGTTGATTGACCGTTTGGCCTTGAGGTACAAACCTCTTTGTGGACGATTCCGTGGGTATCGAAAAAACAAATAAGCATGCATTCGATCTTCGACTTGCTCATTCTTGATTTTTTGCCTTCCGCTTTGTGGTTCATCTTCAATCGACTCTCTTCCTTCTGAAAATGCCTTAAACCACCGAAAAACGTGGGCTCTTGACAAAACACTGTCTCCGTAGGCCTGCTGAACTTTAGCAAGAGTTTCCGTTGCACTGTGCCCAAGTCTGAAGCAAAACCTGATACCGTCGCTCGAAATTGATGTCACTTATTTTTAGAACACAATTGAAAAAACTGTTTGACAGAAAAAATCCGCTACGGACAACCAAATGACTCGAGCAAGTTCAAACCCGTACTGAAGGCGTATCACATGTTCCGCTGCCGCCCCTC
Organism: Oxytorus armatus; assembly: GCA_958009045.1. NCBI lineage: Eukaryota > Metazoa > Arthropoda > Insecta > Hymenoptera > Ichneumonidae > Oxytorus > Oxytorus armatus. Next base: position 19,178,566 of record OY253749.1, on the reverse strand, counting down.
CAAGCCCAGCGCCACAAGTGTTGCCAGATCAAACGCTACGTTGCCAGTCTCATTACTTAATTTACACACCTCGTATGATGCAAGCCAACCTGAACTCTGGTAAAATTTCTATGCCGGCTGATAATATTATTTTTGTTACCGCTGTTTATACAAAGATACTCACTAGTTGAAATATTGGAATAACAAATAATAACAATGCAAAGCCAGGTAATTGTTCATGGCTAAAGCGAGTGCGCGATACGCCTGAGCCCTTGTGACCTGCTAGTTAATTCAATAAACCCAATATAACATGATCGAGGTAGATCGATTTATCGTTACATGAAAGCACGGCCCGCCCTCTCGTTCCTCGACCCATGGGAAATCTGACGCCGCAACCCTTGAGAGCTTATGCGGGCAACGCAGGGAGAGAAACAGAGAGAGAAAGAGAGAGAGAGGTTGAGTGGAGTACGATGAGAGGTGGTCTATAGTCGAGGAACGACCTGCGAACGTCACAAGCTCGTTGATGCTGGGAGGGAGTGAGAACGAGTGACAGAAGGGGGTTCCACGGAGTTTCCCGGTGCGGACGCGTCGAAATTCGTCGTGGCAGGTCTGGACGTGTTTCCAGGAAATGCGCGTCGTTGACGACGCTTCAGCCCTCGGCGGCTGGATCGCGGCAACAACCCCGGCGCGGACGGACACACAGAGAATTTCGGGATTTACAAAGCGAGAAACGTCCTCAACCGTTTGTCCAACGTAAACATACTTACGCATGAGCGAACGAGATACATATACACGTGCGACGAAACGGACGCGGATGTTCGTAACGTATGTCGGACGTTACCCGACGAACATAACGTACAGCGTTGTTATAGGTATGTTATATACGCACATTAGGTATGTGGCAATACCGTCGGGCAAATGCACTGCGTGTACACGTTCAGTAGAAATTGGGGGGGGGGGGGGGGGGGCGAGGATACAAGATAGTGAGTATTTGTTGGTTACTGTTGCCGCAATAGAGGTATCCTGATGACACTGCGCGTCGTCGGATTGCAGTATCGCTCTCCGGAGGGAAAGCGTCGAATGACCACAAACCAAATGACGAAACCCAGCAAGCCATTCCCATTTTCATTCCTGGTACCATCAAACAAGTCTAGACGGAAGGCCAAACACACAGTTTCTTCGTAATGCTCGGATTACACATTTGCAAAGCGATCGTCTCGCAAATAGCGAAAAATCGTGAATTATAACGACCGCATTAGAAGCCAAACAGGATGGTACAAAATGTCTCAAGTCGTCGAAGAACAATTCGGCATAAATTAACTTGATGTAACAATGGCGCATTGTAACCAAGATGAGCAAATGCCGCGTCGTCTGAACGATAAAAGAAATAAAATATAATAGTTACGTTCGAGGGGACGCTGTGTGTTTGGCGCAAAGAGCACGAAACGTCAGGAGGCTGCGGTTATAGTTGTGACGCGCCGACCACGAGGCGGATAATCCGAATAGTGAAAGGCAGTTTGGGAGGGTCGTGAACAGTGGGAATTGCCGCTATGGGAAAACCAAAACGGCGACTGGATTATACACAGCTCACCTAGTTATCATGGATCGTTAGTCTGTTGCATTCTGTATTCGTCGATACGACAATTATATGCTGTAATTACGTCGTTCGGAGCTGATAATTACTGCCGGCAATGTTCTCCTATAGCATTATCATCTGTGATGACAATACATGCAGAGACGACGAAATTCGCTGGCCCGTTGAAGAATTGACCTCTTTCAACGCAAATTATCACGACTTTTGTTCGGACCATTCACATTTTGTGCTTGCACCATCGTTAATGTTCTCTGCTGCTCGTACTTGAGATATAGACGAAAAAAAGAAAAAACGGGATTCCATTTTTAGGAGATGTCACAAGTGAGAGCGATTCATAATACAAAATAACATTTAAACATTTGTATGAAGATTAATTATGGTCCCTTATCCATCAGCTTTAACACTGTTTTCGACATTTAATTCTATGGTGAGAAAAATAATATCTGATATTCGGATACTTATCTGCCATTGTTATTTAAGGGATCACACACCGCTGCGCGCGCTGAAAATCGAGACATTTTGAAAAATTAATATAAAGGTTGTATGGTGAAAAAAAATTAAATTGTTGATTTCACATTTTTTATTAACTTTTGAACTAAAAGAAAAAAATTATAATTTTTTAAAACTATTAACATTATTTTTTATCAATGGACTACTGATGAAAACCATGACGCCTCCTCGTCGCTACATCATAACTTCACCAAAAATTATCCAATCTGCAAAAATAAAAAGGAATCTAGTAAAATAATGCAGTAGTAATGGTCTGACGGAGGTATTTTTTTTTCCAAACATTTAAAAAAAATTAAATAAACCTCTCGTCAGACTATAGAGACAATCATTTTCAAGATTAAAAAAAAAAGTTTAAAAATATTGAAAATTGACTGAGTTATCGTGCTGACACTGTCTAAAAACATAGTTTCGAGAAAAGCACGTTTTAGCTAGTAGTCTGGTAACTTGAGCCGATTTCCATGTCTTTTTTTTTTGGAGGGCGTTTTTTTGTAGGAAAATAAAAATGAATCGTTTTGGATATTTAGGATGTTTTTATTTACATATTAAAGATAAAAAAAAAAAATATTTTGAAAAAATGTAATAGTTTATTATTATTATTATTATTATTGATCGAAGTTGGCACCTCGAAAAAAAAGCGCGTGGGTGGCCCCAGTGATTTTGGCTCTTGATGTTATCTGAAATAAAAAATTCTTGATAATTCTTAATCTATAGATATGTCATTCTGGTCGGAACTACTGAAGTTAAATTTCATGGATAAATAACAAAATGGCGGACTTTGGAAAAAAACGTCCTTTTCCATTTTGTTGTTTATCCATGAAATTTAACTTCAGTAGTTCCGACCAGAATGACATGTCTATAGATTAAAAATTATCAAGAATTTTTTATTTCAGATAACATCAAGAGCCAAAATCACTGGGGCCACCCACGCGCTTTTTTTTCGAGGTGCCAACTTCGATCATTAATAATAATAATAATGAACTATTACATTTTTTCAACAAATTTTTTTTTTGTATCTTTAATATGTAAATAAAAACATCCTAAATATCCAAAACGATTTACTTTTATTTTCCTACAAAAAAACGCGCTCCAAAGAAGACATGAAAATCGGCTTAAGTTACCAGACTACTACCTTAAAGTTTCTGGTAGGTAGTCGTGCTAACCCGATGTCCGGTCACATTTATTGCTATAACTTTGTAACGGAGTGGAATTTTCTTAAAAGATGTTTTTTTTTTAAATTCTTAAAAGTATACTGAATAAAAATCTGTAACGAAAATCGATTTTTTGAAAATTTCAGAGGTATGTGAGCTCTTAATCATAATTAAGTAGTCCCATCTGGAAATCTACGATTTTTTTTAGTAAACAATTTTTTTTTCTACGCTTTAGAAAATCCTGGAGGGAAGAACGTTTCCAGCAATAACTGGTGAATCGAAGTAGTTGCTGGATTTCTGACGACTCAATTTTTTTTTTCCAGATATCGAGAAAACATGCCGTACCACATACATTATCGTTCTTACTGTATCTACAAAAGTTCATGAATACTACTGTATAGGAGAAGAAGCGTATTTTTCTCGGTGTCATTGGAATATTACGAGGATATTTCAGAACGAATCGAGTACTAGAAGATTCACAGTGGGTAAAGTCATAGAAGCGCGAACTATCGGAGCTATACAGATATTATTCGTCTAGCATGTATTGCTATATTCAACAGTAAAGCGATATCGCTTATCCGTTGTTACCGTCAAATTTTCGATATCCTCGCTACTCTCGATATATTGATTTCGCCTTTTAAACATTAGGCCAAACGATCACTATCGTATGCCATTTCCAGATGAACGGACCACAAACTTGTGGCATATAGTGTAACATCCATGAGACGAGAACTCAGGTCGACTGTAATGAACTTAAAGGCGTTAGGGCGAAACTGTAGCTCGCTGGAGGAACATCGTTTCGTATCTCGAACGATACATATAGCTTAGTATACGCTGGACATAAAGCCAGACGTACGTAAACGTACATATATTGCTCTGATGGTAGATATTCTAATGTCGACATATACATTCAGCTATTGACCGGTATCGGAAATTATATGTATAGATTACAGGCTCACACTGATATTTTGTAACAATGGAAACTTTATGCCCGAGCAAAACAATGCAACGTATGCGAAACAGCTTACAAGATTAGTCGAATATAAAGAATGAATCAAAAGCAGAAATGAATACAAAACATTATATTCTGCTTTTGTGTTAATTTTACTTCCTATTTATTTGTTGATCAGTTGACAAATCGTTATTATTACTATAACGATTTTTAGTATTATATAAATATGTGGAATGGTAATTTGGGTGGGTCGAGCATCGAACAAAATTTCTCGATGTTCGATTCACTTCAGGAGATTCCACCGCGCATATTGGACAGTCATTATTTTGTTTTTAATTTATTCTTTCGCTTAATTGGCTCCAAGGTGCTACGGCATTTCTTAAAATAACAGGTCCTAAAATTGTAATTCACTTGTTTGAAAGTTTTTGCATTTCTCGACATATTTCTATATAAAACAACATGTAGATAGATGCGATGGAAGTAAAGGTGGAGTTTCCGTCAAGAGGTAATGCCGTGCCATTATAAGAGCGGATTAACGAGAGAATAGTGAATTCGCTATTATTATTATTAGTCAATCAAGATGCCGCAACGTAAATTGACTACCTCGTAAAAATAAAGTTAGCACGGTCGTGAAAATAACAATAGCTGGCTGTTTTTATTGGCAGATGGATATACGTAGGAAGCATTGTGAAAATCCAAACCTCCGAAAGTATTAGAGCCACGGCATTTACTGTTCATCTTCACACTGGGATCCATTTTGCTATCTCAATTCTTTTTATCGTAACGTAGAGCCGTGAGTTGAAATTTTATTGGGCCATTCGAAAAGAATAATGAATGGGGTCAGGAAAAGTTATACGATTCGCAGTGGTAACCTTTACACTGGCACTATCGAATTTGCGTCGAAACACACACTAATGCACCCTTCGATATACTAGCGTATTTGGCGTGTATCCACGATAGCGAAACAATTCCTACAATACTTGCTGCATTTCAACGGGGCAAATTTATGTACGGTTATTTTATTATTGTCGTTATTATTATTATTATTGTTCTTTGTAAGGTAGGACCTGCTTTGACAATTGGGTTAATGAATATAATCGTGTTCTTCATTCGAACAAGCTTGTCATCAACCTTGTCATCATTAAAATAACAGAAAGTTGGAATGAAAAAAAAAAATTCTGGAGGAGAATGCTTTAGCACAATTGTTCAGTTATCGTATCTCATGACGCGTGATAAATATCCTACTTTTCTAATTGTCAGAAATATAATAATTAACATAGTATAAAACATGGTATGTTATTTTTTTCGATAAATGACCATTAACGATCCCGATTTCTGAACTAGCGACCCCTACCCCGATCGAAATTTTAACACCCTTTAGCGTACAGGGCTCATCGCTCATGAAGCTTTCGGCCTGCTGAGGTGTCCATACAGCGGTTGAAATAGCGATATATAATACTGTACTACAGGCGCTTGGCCGCTTCGATTGTCACGACGACTCGAGATTTATAGAGACCCGGCCCCCACCTCCAACCCAAACCCTCGCGAACATTCATTGTTATTCATTGCCTTCTGTAAATAACAACTAGAGCGGCGTGATATCCGGAGTACAAAGCGAGAAAGAGAGTAAATATGCGGGAACGAGGGTGCGGGAATGAACTAGGTGGAATATGCATGGTGCAACGCTAGAACGCTGCAATTCTCGATGCTGTGCTGTTTCCCGGGAGATGCAGCTGAGAGTACAGACGCTCCTCGCGTGATTTCTCTTTGCCATCAACGTTCCGCGGGAAAATCAGAAGTTTTCGTGAAGTAGACAGTCGGGGAGAAGTGAGAGAGGCAGAACGGACAAAGAGAGACCGTATTTTATGCGATGTCCGATCTTTCCGGTCCAGCGACGACGTCCGCCTCGTCGGAGACTGTTCGTCGCTTGCGCTATGTACCTTTGGCGTATATGAACAAAGTAAACTCAACCGAATGTAGGGCCCCGTTCCAAAGGACCCCGATATCTTCGTACGCAAAATATCGCACGTTAATGCAAACGAAAAAATTAAAATAAAAACAATATATGTATACTAGGGAAGCGACGCCCCCCGCGCGCCACCCCCTGAGATCTAACTTGACCCAACCTAACCTGACCCCACCTAGCCCAACCTAGCCTGACTCAACCTAACCCAACCTGACTCAATTTAACCTTACCCAACCTTTTTTTTTTTTTTTTTTGATGGGCTATGGAGGAGGAAAAATGCATTTACGCACACCGAAGTAGTGTGGGGCTCAGATGTTCCTAATACCCACTAAAAAACCCCCTTCATTTCCATCTCTCGTTCCTATAAACCCCTTCCGCGGTACTGACGTCAGTCATTGCTTCGCGGAAGGGAGAACAAAACGGGGCAGACTATCGCCCCCGATTCTTGTCAGCCCTCTGCTGGAAGGCTAACACTTTCATGATGTCGGCTGCATATTTACAGCCCTTATCCCACAGCTCCTGTGAGCGCAGCATGGAGCCCACGTAGCTTGTTACGGTCAGGCGGGTTTCCATACTACGCTCGAGCTCTACTCTCTCCTCCTCGAATCTGGGGCATTCCAGGAGGACATGCTCCGCTGATTCCCTCACCCCGGGGCATGTGGGGCAGTCTGGTGTTGTTGCTACCCCTATCTTAAAAAGATACTCCCGGAAACCTCCGTGTCCCGAGAGTATCTGAGTGAGGTGGTAGTTCACCTCATCAAATGTCCGGGTGGTCCAGCTGGAGATGCAGGGGATGAGCCGGTAGGTCCACCTCCCCTTGGTGGACTGGTCCCACTCCCTCTGCCACTCTCCTAGCATAGCTGCTGGGCCACCCCTTTCGTCGGCGCGCACCGCTGCTCCTTCGTTCGGGCCCACATTGGGCCTTTTCTTGTGGTATTGTTGCATGCGCACCCGCGCCAGGAGGTCTGTAGGAGGCAAGCCAGCGAGTACATGGGCCACAACTCCAGACACTGACCGGTAAGCGCATGCCACTCTCAGATCTGCGTCGCGTTTGCCCACACCGGGGCTCCGTAGAGCAGAATAGACGTACTGACGCCTGCCAGCAGCCTTCTTCTACTCTCTCTAGGACCCCCGACATTGGGCAGTATCCTCGATATAGCCGCCGATGTCCTGGCCGCTTTCTCCCCTGCGTATCTGAGGTGGTCCTTGAAGACCAGCCTCTGATCCATCCACACTCCCAGGTACTTGATGGAGGTTTGAGTCTGGATGGTATGACCCCTGAAGGTCAGTTGGATGTTGGTCCTGACCTTCCTGCCCGTGAAGAGCACTGCCTCCGTCTTCTGCATGGCCAGGGAAAGGCCCACTGAGCCCATCCAATGCCATACTCTGTCCATAGTGTCTTGGAACGTTCGCTCCATGTCTTCCGCATCAGTAGCGACTATGGTAGCCGCTACATCGTCCGCGTATACGGTGAGGCTTACCCCCTTTGGCATTTGAGTCTTCGGGAGGCCGTTGTACAGGATATTCCACAAAGTGCGGTCGAGTACTGAGCCCTGCGGAACTCCTGTACTTATCTCAAACTCCCTGGCTCCCGCAGTTGTGTCCGCAAGCACGACTCTGTCGCTTAGGTAGCTGCTGATGATCCTCATCAAGTACCTGGGGATTTGGAAGTCCCTGTTAAGGGACTCCCAGATTTTGTCCCATCTCGCCGAGTTGAACGCATTTTTTATGTCCAGTGTCACCATGAGGCAGAGCTTCCGGTTCTTCAGGGAACCTCACTCCACCTAGCCCAACCTAACCTGACCCAACCTAACCTGAGCCAATCTAACCCTTTTTTTTTGTTGGCTATGCAGGAGGAAAAAGGACCCTATCTAACCTGACCCAACCTTACCTGACCCAACCTCACCGGACACGACCTAACCCACCCTCTCAACTCTTGTACACGGCGGCGGCGGCGGCGATATATTTATATAATATAGAGAGAAACGCATACCAATGGATGTCGTATCAGTAAAACTGATGATGGACTTGGAGAGATAGTCGTACGTATATAAAACCTCCGTTATCCGGGTTTCGCAGATGCAAATATAAATCAGGAATATGAAAATCGATGACGGATGTTGAAGCGATAAACGCCGGAACATACACAATGTCAGAATTAAAACGTATATTAATAAACGTAACGGGCCAGGCACGATATTGTATAATTTTTATATGGCTAGACGAAGAGACGGAAGCACATATTCTGCCATATTGAAATGTATCAAAGTGTCTAAAGATAATAATTTTTTTCATTCGGATGTCGACGAAAAAATTGATACTTATCCCAAAATAAATGTCTCCGGAATGCATTTTGATTGAAACGTAATAGATCATAAAGATTCAATAATCATTGTGCGATTTCTAAAGAATTACATTTTGAAAAGTAAATCTTGACAAAATAACTAGTATTCAAAAATCTAGGAAATTCATCGCAAGCCGAAGTTAGTGCCATAATACAGTTATAAACTTGTACGAAATTGTGGCTGATGGGCTTTTCCTATAAATGAATTATTCAAGAAAATGGGAAAAATTACACCATGCCTGGACTCACATCTCTTTTGGATGATAGCGACTCGCGTTACCTACTGACCCGCATCACCTCTCCGTAACCCCTGGTAGAAGGAAATGAAAATTTGAGAGTTGGATGCTGCGCGCACCTTGGCCGCGCTTTCACAACTATATATACATATATATTCTGTTCTGGTCCTCTTCCCCTGCTATTTTCTCCTCCCGTCCCCGTCGCTATCACGTTCTCACTCGTTCCCACCCGCGCTTTAAAAGCCCTTTCCATCTCGCTCACGCCCACATAGTCGTTTCGTTCTTCATCCCGCTGACGGAAATTCCCAACTCGCTCTCTCTCTCTCTCACACCATAACGTTCCCTCGCTCGCCGCGTCGTTTTCTCCCCCTTGTAGTTCGTGGGTGCCCCCCGTGTGCTTCGCACATCTCTCGTACAGCGCACGATCGCCCAGTCCGCCGGCAACGCTTCAATGGGAGTGACGCGCTCTTGGACCGCACCAAGAACAGCTGCTTCTTCTTGTGCTTTACACACACATACACACACATAGAACAGAAAGAGAAAGAGAGAGAGAGAGAGAGACCCAAATATGCACACAGCACCCGAGTTATCGGGTTGATTGTTGATGTTTAAGCTCTGGAAAGACAAAGACGCGAAATGAGTAATGATACAATATATGAGAAAATGAAAAACGTGCTGAAGCGCGAATTCACGTTTTCCTTGTGATTCTCAGGTCGTTAGAGCATGTGCATACGTTGAGTAAGCACGTATGATACGTTGTTTCCGTACGAGTGTCGGGAGTGCGCGCATTATTCGGTGAAGTTTTATAACTCATGGAAAATAATAATAAACGATGATTATTGAAATGACAAACAATGATAATGATAAAAAATATCTATAATATACGGAACTATAATGATCGTGAATGACGATAGTGTGAGGATGGATTTTGGAGTATTTTCGCGTTACGGAAACGTCTATTGAATGGAGGTAAATATTCTCAACGATTGCGAGATTATTATTGAAGTTTTCGATGGAGATTTTAAATGAGAAAAATAAAAAACGTGCTTACTAGATGTCCAAGTCATCGCATATGGTGATTTAGGTATTTTCCTACTCACAAGCACAATCGTGGACCGCGAAGCAAGCATCCCCGTACACATGTATGCAGAGTTATGTATACGTAGGTATATATATATATATCCATACGTACGTACGTAAAAATATATATGTATATACATGCACAGTCGTACGGAAGCTGGAGAATATACAGCACTTCCCTGTGTCTGCACTGCACGGTCTCTTTCCCCTTTTCGCCGGCGCGTCTCGTACTCGAGAAGTCGAGAGCGGTGGCCGTGCCTACTACTTTACGAACCGGCCAGCCAACTCCGGCACTATATAACGTCGTCGGCTTGTCCCTCGCCCAACGAATGAAAGGAAAAAGCGTATGACGTTCAGCACAAACTCTAACTTCACTTTGTGTACTTAAACTTTGTTTCGTATAACTTAACTTTTTCGTTCAGCGTTATAGCTTCGAGTCGCGATCTTTTACGAAATTAAATCGAATAACGATATTGTCGAGAGCACACCCTTCTCAAGTTTATACTTGAAATTGTTTATTAGAAGTCAATAATTGTTCCGTGAAAATAATTGATAAAAATTATTAATGAAATAGAAATATTATTTTTGATGGCACTACTTCTATTTTTCTGCAATGATAATCGATGAAAAAAATAAATGGATCTTACCTGACATTTCGCTAGTCAGCTACTGCTATACCTCGCAAGAATACCCTCATCGGCATCGACATGTTACAAACGAAATTGGGTACAATTCTCTTCTTTTTCGAACAGTTAGGTCGCGAGCAAACATTCGGTTACTACAACGTACGGCTAAAGCCGGCTGAAAAAGAAAATATCACGCATCACTAAAATTTGTTTAATATTCATAACGGTGTATCGTACACTCGATGGTCGGAGTAGGGATTATGCCGTGAAATCGGTTATTGAAAAGTTCATTGAGTAACGAACGAAATTTTGAATTCGTTACCGAAGTGTACGAGGTCTGTTAAAAAAGTATCGCGAATTTTGAATTTCCGCGGGCTACGTATATTCGATTTTCGATTTTTTTTGTGCCGTTAGGTTGGTACTCATGTCCCTCACTTATGCCGAAAAAATCGGCCTTTTTGAATGTTTAGTTAATTGTTGACAGCTGTTTTGGTTAGACGTGTTTTGGCTTGTCTTCGATTTTTACCTATTCCAAAAAATGGATCAAAGAATCTGTATGAAATTTTGTGTGAAAAACAAAATTAAGTGCGCGGACGCATTCCGAATGTTGACTGTGGCATATGGTGAAGCTACCTTGGACGAAAGCAATGTTTATCGGTGGTACAAAATGTTCTCAGAGGGCCGAGAAGATGCGACCAACGAAATGCGTTCCGGACGCCCGAGCACATCAACAGCAGACGAAAACATTGATGAAGTGAAGAACATAATATTGGCCAATCGTCGAATCACCGTTAAAGAAGTTGCCGAGGAACTAAACATATCGATTGGCTCGTGCCATTCGATTTTTACCAATGATTTGGGCATGAGACGGGTCGCCGCGAAATTCGTCCCAAAATTGCTCAATTTCGAAGAAAAACAGTGTCGCGTTAACATTGCTAAGGAGCTGTTGGACTCGGTCCGCGACCACCCAAATTTGCTCCAGAGGATCATAACTGATGACGAATCATGGGTTTATGGTTATGACGCGAAAACCAAAGCTCAATCATCGCAATGGAAGCTGCTTTTTTGGAATAGGCAAAAATCGAAGACAAGCCAAAACACGTCTAACGGAAACAGCTGTCAACAATTAACTAAACATTCAAAATGGTCGATTTTTTTAGCATAAGTGACGGTCATGAGTGCCAACCTGACGCCACAAAAAAATCGAAAATCGAATATACGTAGCCCGCGGAAATTCAAAATTCGCGATACTTTTTGAACAGACCTCGTATGCATAACGAAATTAATGGTTCCTGAAGTCCATGAATAACGAAATTTTTAGAATCCTAAGTGAACGTTGATGGGAAATAATCGATAAGTGGTGGGAACTTTATATCCTTTTTATAATATTGCTTTATGGGATGTTGAATTCTCTCTATCTCTACCTCCTTTTCTCTCGCGAGATATCTCGATCGAATTAGTAGGTGACATTAAGCTCACTCGCCCGTTCCCTCAGCCACCTGCTCCCGTATGAATCTGTAGCTGCAGCTTTTGTAACGTCGTTCGCTCACCGATTTCTGGTATATACTTTATTCGCGCGACCGGTGCACTCTACCCGATGCCGTGACGCTCATAACGACTGCTCAATGAAGTCGTAAAGCGTTGAAACGAAGCAAAGGTACTGTTTAAGTATCATGTTGAAACATCGTAATGTTCGTGAAATATTAAAGACATTCTGCTCTGCTGTCGTTGAATCGTTATCAAGGGAATACAAACACTCAAGATCTTCCGTTCTCTCGCTTCTATAATTTCTCTCGCAAGCATACAAGAAAAACAAAGTATGACCAGTATCCCCCTGAGGGATGCCCCAAATGATTTCAAAGTAATGGAAAACTCAAATAACTTTTTTCGTTCTTAAGATTGAAGAACAGTCGGAAATTTCGCAACAAAATTTCACTCGTTCCACGAAATCGATAGTTGTTAACTGAATAGAAGTCTTTCTACAATAACGAAATTACTCATACGCACAAAAATCGAACTTTGAATGATAGAATTTAATGAAAGTTGAAAGAAAAATTCTGCAAATCGCAAATTTGAATATCGCGTCCTCATAATTTGACTATATCCACAAAGTTTCATATGTTCTAGTTTTTTACAAACCTTTTGTCCACTAGTCCGGTATCTTAATTAATAAAATGTTACAGACACGTTTGCAGTCCGTTTATGAGAGGGTAAATTCGGTCTCCAGCAAACAGAGTCAACGTTATACGGCACGAATGAATTTTCCTTCTCTCCCTCTCTCGTTTCCTTTTCCTTCGTATTTTGCTCTTTCTCTGCACCTTCGTTAACCGAAAATCCTTCCCTCTGTACTCGTTGAACGACACTTGCGCGCACCTTTCCCACCCGACTTCTCATCACGTACCATGCCGAATTGACAATAGCGAGTAAGCTCGACCCAACGTTCTCTAATAACTCTATTATCGAATGAAAAAAAAAAGAAAACCAAAAATCACTCCGTTTTTTTTCAGGGTTTCCTCGTCCAGCGGAATTATTCCCGTCGTCCAAGAGCCACTGTCATCGGATCAGATGATTGGTAATAGTGCATGATTCCAAGCTGCACTCTACGAGTATGTATATACCATGACACAGAACTAGAGACGGCGGAAGAGTTTGAAGTGAAGCAGTTAGGAGTGAAATTTGAAAAAAAAAGTCCGAATCAACAGTCGAAACCGTAAGTTACTTCCACTTTCGAGGGCTCGAAACTTTTTCGCGTAAAAACAAAGCAAGTCAAACAGCCGGAGCGTGCACCATCGCCGGATATAATAGTGATTCTTTGTTCCTGGATCGTTCTCTACTCGTAGTGGTACATTGAACCGAAAAGTTCCTCCAGAGGTTTGCAGAGTAACGACCTTTGCATACTTAACCCTCAGTCTTCATCGGCCGTAATCACTACGTCCTGATTCATTCCAAGTGCATGATTCTCGTTTTGGCATTCCCAGAGGACCGGAGAATCGATGAGCCGTCACGTATATTTAAAGCAACGAGCGTCGACCGAGAAAACAATGGATATAAGCCCAGGTGGCATTTATTGGCGATAGGCGTGGCTTTCGAGCACATGAAAATTGAAGGTTCAAGATTGAGGTTGACGAGTGGTCGGGGTAAAGAAGAAGAACATTAATCGACAGAGGAATATTAACGGGGAGTGGTGTATCAATTGAGAACGTCAGAAATGCGATAGTCATGATCGGCACAAAGACACCGAACATAATGTTGATGCGCGCGATGGTAAACTCTGAATGGTCGGATAATTTCTCATCGAAATGGACAAGTGTGCAAGTGTATTTCTACAAATACCGTGCGTCGCAGTAACGTATTTAAACGCATGTGACAAATGCCGAGTGTACGTAAATTAAGTTATCGCGTGGAGAGGAACAGATTGATGTTACACTCGACGGATTAGAAGAAACGATATTGAACAGCATTGCGTATGGTCATCAACAGATCTTATTTGTACATTAGAGGAAAAGTTCCAGGACAAGTGAGTATCCCATTTTATAATGCTCTTAAACCTTATTGAACAAATATCAGCATTATTTTTAAGTGCTGTTACACCAGTAAAAGGTGAAAAACCCAATTAGAGAGTATTCCTTTATTAGTGTTTTAATAACACCTGGAGTTTGGCTAATACCTTCCATTAGGGCGATTTTTTTTTTTCGACAATATTTTTTTTCCAGTCACCACCCGAAATTTTGTTGGTTATGTCGAAAAAGAAATTCCTTGAAAGTTACAGCCCTTAATATTAATTCTAAGTACCATCCCAAAGCGTGGGAAGATTTTCCATCTAAAAAACACGTACATCGAATTTTTTTTTTTTTTTTATTTCTATAACTCAGCCGCATTTTATGCTATCATATTGTTCTTGGTTTCGATTTACTCAGAATAAAACAATCGAAAAAGTGCCTTTTGCGGTGAAAGTGTAAATATTACTGGTGAGTTGGTACGGGTCACTGAAGTTGATTTTTACCCAAAATTCTCGTTTTTTTGCTGTTATCTCCGAAACAATTAACTTTACGAAAAAAATGTAAATGAAAAATTTGTTGGAAATTTAATTTCCTACAAAAGAGGTCCTATCGACCCAATTGTTTAGATTCATATTTCTTCAGATATTGAACTTAATTTTTTTATATTTTTTTTATTATTTAATATTTCATATTTTATAAATTTTATACTACTCATAAGTTAAAGTTCATTATCTCAAGGAATATTAATCTAAGCAATTGGGTCGATGGAACCTTTTTTATAGAAAATTAAATTTGCAACAAATTTTTCGTTTACATTTTTTTCGTAAAGTTAATTGTTTCGGAGATAACAGCAAAAAAACGAGAATTTTGGGTAAAAATCAACTTCAGTGACCCGTACCAACTCACCAGTACAATTTACACTTTCGCCGCAAAAGGCACTTTTTTAGATTGTTTTATTCTGAGTAAATCGAAACCAAGAACAATATGATAGCATAAAATGTGGCTGAGTAATAGAAATTTGAAGAAAAAAAAATTCGATTTACGTGTATTTTAGATGGAAAATCTTCTCACGGTTTGGGAAAGTACTTAGAATTAATATTAAGGGCTGTAACTTTCAGGGAATTTCTTTTTCGACATATCCAACAAAATTTCGGGTGGGGACTGAAAAAAAAAATAGTCGAAAAAAAAATCGCCCTAACCTTCCATATACATCATATGTTAATAAAATACAAAATTATTAAAAGTATATTTACATGCTCGTTTATAATAGTTCATTTTTTCAAAAAATAAAAATCTATCGAACTTGACAATAAATCATTGATTTGTTTGTCAATACCTAAAAGCCCATTGCATTAATTCAGGCCACCGCGCCTCGGTTAAACGATATTAATCGGCTATTGATTGATCGATAAAAGTTTGTAAAAACGATTTGAAAAACGTATCACTCATTTTACAAGCGGATAGTGCTGCAACTACTTTAAATATGGCAGGATTGTAGGCCAGCGATGGATTTTACCATACCAATACTGGCACTTCTCTTAGACGATATTTCTTCACTATCGTGTAAAATGACTGTTACAAGGGTATCTAGTACAAGGCACACAATAAGGATTAGAATGCGCAATTGTGGTGACGTTAGCTAATTGGATGTTATATTGATGGGTTACCGGTCTCTTCTGACACAACCAACTCCGGCATCTACCGGTATTGCCCGGAGGGTTATGAGAGAAATGGACGAGGATAGCCGGAACAGGGGATATGAAGAGAATGATTGTCACAGACGAGATTCAGCCCGGACGATGTGACCTCTCACGGCGTGATCAATGTCCGGGTGTATAAGCGCGCAAGGGCTGATACGATAATCCAATAATCAGCGGTTTCAGATGTTGATGAGACCGGGACTCATGCCACGAGCGAGAGGCTTCAACGAGAGAACGTTATATAGAGAAGACTCGAGAGAGAGAGAGAGAGAGATGAGCGAGACTCATGCTCGCCCGCCTCTGTGCGTTCAAAATTCACCCACATAATCGCAATTACGGTAGTGCGGGTAGGGTGCATACCATACACTGGATACATTCAGTACAGGTATCCGTCATATGCTGTTACAGTAATTATAGTGAGTAGAGTCGGCATCAAATGGTGTAAAGGCAATCCCGGAGGCATAGCTACACCAGCGTGTCGAAGTAGGGCAGAATAATTGCATGATCGTTATATCGGCGTGAGTTTGAACTTAGTTTCTCATCAATGATTACATACTTTCAAATAAATTCTAATTTTAGATCTTTTCTCGGCGATTTATTGTGCTGTATCTTTCAGGCAATCGAACTAAAAACATATATAGAGTGCGTACGAATACTGCTCTCGAAAAAAGACTATTTTCTGGATAACTAGAGTAAGCATATTATTTATCTAACATGTTTCACAGCTGAGAGTTAAAGCTGTCTTTTTGTCTTTAGACGATCCGTACGAAATTATGACTTTGAAACCCCTGAACCATTTTTATAGTTTCTTAATTAATTGGTATAATTCATTCCTCTTAACCCAATTATGACTCAAGTAGTATACGATTGTCGAGGAAATAGGAAAGAGCGCAGAGAGCTTTTATAACGTTCATATAACTGGTCAGTGGCGATGGGGCGCGCTCTCTGTTTTTTTGCTCTCCTCTCGTTCAACGGTCGCGTTGCGTTATTCATAAATTATTCGTTAATACGGCTACCACTACTTCACGATTAACGTTTGTCCCGGAAAATTCTGCGCTTTTTGCGTAACTTTCGAATAAAATTTTTTTATCTCTACGTAATTATTAAACGACGCTATAAAACGCGAAGCTTATATGCCATGGCTATGATCCTTCCCCCGGTTCGTGAACGGCACGGTCATCGTGACAAAAAGTGCTGCGACCAGACCGGTTCTTCAAATGCTGACAAGGAGTAAGACATTAGGATGAAATTTGTCGTTAAAAATCACTGAAACTGTTGTTGGACAGAAGATCTATCTATTAGTTCTAAAAAAAAAAAAGTATCCATCTCTAATTACGTTGAGTATTAAAAAATGTAACTTCTTAAAGACGTTATCGATTATGTATCGTCTCAACGGCACGAAAACACAGTCTGTATAGCCTGATGTTTGTGTGCATTAGAAACTAGTTTCAATCAATCACAAATGTCAGGAACATCGCAGGTAACATATAGACAGAGATTGAGTCAAGTTCTTGCTAAATTAGATAGGTAATTAAGGTACAGCGTGTGTGGTCGGGAAATCGACCGGTATCCCCCATAGTGGTATCGTACGGCGAATTCGCTGGACCTATCCGGATTGCGTTTCAGGATTCCGTTGCAGAGCCAGGAGGTCTACCAGATGCGAAGCTCAGATCTAACCAAGTTTCTCGATGCCTCTGGCTATCGGCTCGCAGCAACGAGGATAGCATTAGATTTAGATCTGGAGAATCTTGATCGCGGAGACGGGTAACAGGCGTGTATACGTACTCATACGGACGGAGTATAGTAATAGCAACCAGCCGGTGATCATACACACGGGAAGCCGGATCTTGTAGAGCAGCCTCAAATTAGGGACGAGCAGTCGCCTCCGGGGCGCTGAATGGGACAAGAGGGTTTAACGGGGGTTTGAGGGACCGATATACTCTAGAAACTGTGCGTATATCTGGTATATGACAATAGACACGTACGGGAAATGGTTCCCGCCACGTTTCCGTACAACCGGACGTCATCCCTCTGCACTCCATACCCTGTTACGGGCACGACGTCCCATACACTACTTCACCCATCCCTTATCCGACAGTCAAGCGTTCAGGACGTTGGGGCACCTCCTACCGGCTCTTACATTAACCGTTACGAAGTCCTTCGCATCCCACCATCGACGTAACATCTACCATTGGCGGGACTTGCATTACGAAGCAATAGCAGACGCACTGCCTCACGATAGGTAATGGCGAACTTCATATGCTGTTTGATTAACAGGGACCGGGAGGGTGGCCCGAGTGGTTTTGGCCTGCTGCACGTGACACCCCGAGCTCACCATCTATTACTCTTGTGGTCGCTCGATCTCTTCCCTGCTGTCGAGTTGCTAGCACCTTTCAACCCCAACTATCCTCCCGCGGGCCATCCTTTCCACACTGTGACAGAGATCCTTCGACTAGCTGCTTCGATTCACTTTAGTATACCTCTGGTTAAATCAATACCAACACATAAAGCTCTTGTATAGTAAGCGTTTGTACATGTTTGAGTATAGCTCTGAATGGCGACCTTCGTGATGTTGACAGCGTTCTTCGGATTGACTATCACGTAAGATTGCGAGTGAGGGAAAAACCGTGGCAAGGGAGCGAAGGACAAAGTTCGAAAAGTATTCCTTGCTGTTTCTGAGACAGAAATTTCCAATGGCCCGACAACGGTGCGCTGATTTTGATGTATGATTCTGTGTATTATATTCATACGCGTCGTATCTTCGGGGAATTTACTTTTTCTCCCCTCGTCTTCATTCCTCGTGGGCATACTCGCAAGGGAATGGAGAAGAAGAGGCAAAGCTCGATCTAATGTTGCCCCGTACCACGGGAGGTGGTAGGTATCCTCTTGCCACGTCTTTTCCCGACTATAGATCAGCTTGAGGTGGGTAGTGTAAAAGTCGATTGGCCCGGAGAAGCTTTGGGTTTGAGCCAAGAGGCTCGTGAATCCGTGAGCTTTGGCTGACTTCCGATCCCATAAGTCTTGTCCGCGGGAATATATGAGAATCGTCCTTTTTTTCCTCTCGTACCTTTTGGCCCGTGCACAGCGTTTTCAACACTTTTCAAAAACGTTCAACCATTGTATCTTAGATAACTTCTTGCTTGAACCATAAAATAATTGTACCTATTGCATTGGAATCGAGTAGCTGATAAAATTGAGCTTCATATTTCATTCAAGTATTGAGAAACCATAATGTTGGAAAAAAAATGTGGCCGCGTTCCTCCCGGATGACCATCACTCTCGGTGGAGAGAGAAAAACAGACAAAGCGTCAACGGGTCTATATCGTTCTTGTTTGAGAATTGCTGGTGACGTAAGGGAATGCAGTGGCCCGAAACTAAACGTAGGCACTCCTGTCCACAATGCCTCGTAGCCTGTTGTGCGGTAAGTATGCAGAGCATACGGTGGTCTACCGTTTCACGTATATAAGAACGAACACACTCACCCGGAGTAATTACCATGATTGGTCTCAGCTCGCACTGTTAGCGATTCACTCCGAATTGCCCCTCTCTAATTGCGACGTTTTGTTCATATATATACCTCATTTTCGTCGCGGGTATTAGCGAAGGTCATCATTGAGGCAAGATATTTTGAGTGAAGAGAACTGGCATCGCACCTCTATGAGTAGCAAAGAACTGTGAATTCAATTGATTCTATACTTACATACATACATGTATGTGCGTGAGTGTGCTAACCATCTATTAACGAGCTGCGAGTCGGTTTTCTCAGAGAGTGAAGTATTTTTCTCGTACAATTGTGCAATTTCCTTCCGCATGCACCATGCCGTTTCTCGGATGGGAAAGATTCTTCCAATGCAATGAAATCACATTAAATCGTCTTTAGTAGTGAATACTCCTATACCGGCGAAAAGCAAATTTCTAAAGTCGTCTGGTATAAAAACATCGAGTTTACTTGCTCTCTCGACTTCTCTCTTCTCACACTGCCTCGTTCGAAAAGATGCTTCGATGAGCGAGCTATACGTTTCAAATAGTCTTAAGGTAGTAGTCTGGTAACTTAAGCAGATTTTCATGTCTTTTTTGGAGGGTGTTTTTTTGTAGGAAAATAAAAATGAGTCGTTTTGGATATTTAGGATGTTTTTATTCACATATTAAAGATACAAAAAAAAAAATGTTTGAAAAAATTTAATAGTGTATTATTATTATTATTATTTATCGAAGTTGGCACCTCGAAAAAAAAGCGCGTGGGTGGTCCCGATGATTTTGGCTCTTGATGTTATCTGAAATCAAAAATTCTTGATAATTCTTATTCTATAGACATGTCATTCTGGTCGGAACTACTGAAGTTAAATTTCATGGATAAATAACAAAATGGCGGACTTTGGAAAAAAGTTTTTTTTTTCAAAAATCCGCCATTTCGTTATTAATCCATGAAATTTAACTTCAGTAGTTCCGACCAGAATGACATGAATGAATGAATGAAAAAAAGCGCGTGGGTGGCCCCGGTGATTTTGGCTCTTGATGTTATCTGAAATAGAAAATTCTTGATAATTCTTAATCTATAGATTTGTCATTCTGGTCGGAACTACTGAAGTTAAATTTCATGGATAAATAACAAAATGCCATTTTGTTATTTATCCATGAAATTTAACTTCAGTAGTTCCGACCAGAATGACAAATCTATAGATTAAGAATTATCAAGAATTTTCTATTTCAGATAACATCAAGAGCCAAAATCACCGGGGCCACCCACGCGCTTTTTTTTCGAGGTGCCAACTTCGATCAATAATAATAATAATAAACTATTAAATTTTTTCAAAAATTTTTTTTTTTGTATCTTTAATATGTAAATAAAAACATCCTAAATATCCAAAACGATTCATTTTTATTTTCCTACAAAAAACGCCCTCCAAAAAAGACATGAAAATCGGCTTAAGTTACCAGACTTCTACCTTAAACCAACTGAAGAATAACCATTGTTCAACAGCACGCAAAAAAAAGACGCAATGATGCATGATGAAGACCGAAAAATCGCAAACTCTACCAATGAATGAGACTAATTCACTGGATGGAGTGAGCTTCTATGATGGCTCATTTTTCTTCGCAACGTAATTCCGCACCTGGTGTTTGGGGAGCTTTTTCATTAAAGTTAAAACTTTAAGAAGAACAATTTCAAAAATAGTCAGTAACTTTGATTTGGGTAACTATAAAAAGAGAGAGAGAGAGAGAGAGAGAGATGTGTGTGTATATGTGCGGGAGAGAGGTAAAAGCACAGGGGTGGCAGGATGTAAATATTTGCTGGGTGATAGATTACGCGCTCGTGGATTTACGACACGTTGATTGAATGTGACAGGGGGTCTAGTGGCGGTGGTGCACGCGCATCCTTACTCAGCCAGGACTTCGTGCGCATGGTGAAGTTGAGAGTTGATGGGGCGCCGGCGGGATGCGATTTCGCTGAGCAGCGCGATTGCGCCGAGGGTGTTATAGTAGTAACGGAATATCCACATTGAATTTATCGTAACGTACCGATAGCCACAGGGGCCAAACTCCACCTGCCACAGCAAACACTGCTACAGACCGTAATGAAGAATTCGCTCGTAATATGCAAAGTAATTTGGACGCATAATTCAGATATTTCAATCTTTTTACTATTTATACGCAGAATCGTACCCACCCAATGCAACATACGAGGTCTGTTAAAAAAGTATCGCGAATTTTGAATTTCCGCGGGCTACGTATATTTGATTTTCGATTTTTTTTGTGGCGTTAGGTTGGTACTCGTGTCCCTCACTTATGCTAAAAAAATCGGGCATTTTGAATGTTTAGTTAATTGTTGACAGCTGTTTTGGTTAGACGTGTTTTGGCTTGTCTTTGATTTTTGCCTATTCCAAAAGAGCAGCTTCCATTGCGATGTTTGAGCTTTTGTTTCCACGTCATAACCATAAACCCATGATCCGTCACCAGATATGACCCTCTGGAGCAAATTTGGGTCGTCGCGGACCGGAGTCCAACAGCCCCTTACCTCCTATATTATTGCTCCTTAGCAATGTTAACGCGACACTGTTTTTGTTCGAAATTGAGCAATTTTGGCACGAATTTCGCAGCGACCCGTCTCATGCCCAAATCATGGGTAAAAATCGAATAGCACGAGCCAATCGATATGTTTAGTTCCTCAGCAGAACAGAGAACATTTAGTTTAGTTCCACTGAGAACATTTCGTACCACCGATAAACGTTGCTTTGGTCCAAGGTAGCTTCACCATATGCCACAGTCAACATTCGGAATGCGTCCGCGCACTTAATTTTGTTTTTCACACAAAATTTGATACAGATTCTTTGATCCATTTTTTGAAATAGGCAAAAATCGAAGACGAGCCAAAACGCGTCTAACCAAAACAGCTGTCAATAATTAACTAAACATACAAAATGGCCGATTTTTTCAGCAAAAGTGAGGGACATGAGTACCAAGCTAACGCCACAAAAAAATCGAAAATCGAATATAAGTAGCCCGGGAAATTCAAAATTTGCGATACTTTTTGAACAGACCTCGTATATGATGAATCAATAATCAATTATAGTTACATCAAAGGCCGACATTGCCAGAGGCGTTATTTGTTTTTTTTTTCTAAATGTAAGTATACGGCACCCACTTTGATCAATATATATATTATGGAAACCATACTAGGCATACGAGACTTTCAAGTATGCCATTCGGAGAAGACGAACATGAATCATTGAGAGTACTTCTTGGAATAATTACGAGTACGCTAGATTAATCCCCGTCAAATGGAAAATGTAACTGTCTGGTGAAAGAAAAATTAAAAAAACGAATTGAGACAGAGATGGTGGGCTTATTTTTTTATCGCGGACGAGTCCGGTGCATTCATTCTCCGATTCAAAGGGGATTTGCTTCTCAAAATATTATCTTTACTATATTCAAGCTATAGATATGTCGCACAAGGAAGCACAAGTCGCAACAAGTTTTTCTTCCGCAAAACCCACTCAGCATTTCTTCTACTTTAATGCTGGCAACACTTTGGCCTCGTACCAGAACTCTCGGTGACATCGTTCTAGTAGCACTAGTATTCAACATCGTCTTCGTCTCGTACGGGTCTCGACACCGACTCCATCTCTCATTTCCCTTTTCCTCCCGCTTTTATTCTCATACTTGTTTTCTTCGCATAGCCGCCCAGAGCTCTTTCCATCTTCACTGGACAAGGATATCCCTCAGCAAAAGATAAATCCATCCACGGGGCTAAGCTCGTTATAAAGCGATTCGAAACTCTGGGTATCGTCTCTCGGCGAGCCATTAAAACCAAATTTTCTGGCGAACGATATGGAAACGAAGCGGCAATAGCGATAGCTGAGCGTTATGCAGCAACTATACGGTCTTTTCGGTATCGTCGTGTTTCGTTCAAATAAATTCCATGGTATGTTCGTGAAGAAGGGAAAGCGAGCGTAGTTGTAAGGCGAGAAAGAGAGCCCCATATGCGGAGGGACAAACGAGAATGAGGAAGGAAAGAGAAATTGAATGGGCACCACGAGCCAAGGAGGATAGCCCAGCACTTGGGCACTACCCTTAACCGATTCTCGCCCCCCCCCCTCGACGCCTCCATCCCCTTGTCGGAGTGTCGCGGGGGACCGATCGTATGCTATCGTTAATGGAGCCGAGACGGAAATTGGTTCGGAGTCTTCGACGCGATATCATCCACAGCCACGGGCCAACAGCGTGTGGTTGTGGATGTCGCACGAGTATATATATGGATGTATGTATAATACATATACAGGCGCACACATTATCGCGAATTCCCGATTCGCGCTTACCAGCGACGGAAAGGAAAAGCAAGTAAAAAAATCCAGCGCAATGCATACGCCGCGGTGAGGGCCAATAAAATGCGAATAAAAGCGTCGCGATCTCCGGGTTGCTCGCACCACCAAATTCCTATTTCGCTTCATTCCCTCCGATCGTTCTCCGCCAAACTCCCACTCTCGTTCCGTTCTTCGACCTCTTCGCTAACCACGCCAAGTGAGGAGAACGCAAAAGAAGAAAAAAGAAAGAAAGAAAAAAATTTCCCGAACGCCCGGAGAATGCCACTGCGGCAATTGCTGCCAGCGGAATACGCCTGCCCTTACCGATAAACTCAATTAGCCAATGAAGTTAATTGAAACACTTTTTTCTCCATTCAACTTTCTTAACTGTCAGCTGTAATTAACGAGAAACGCCTCTCATTATTCCCCTAATGCATTGCCTCTTGGTGCGCTAACTATTTATCTTGATCTGCAGTTATTTTCTTCTGGAATCACCGAATTCCAGTTTTTTATTTGAAAAAAAAAAGGTCGGTATTAACTGCGACAACTGCTACAAATCGTTGATGTACTATTTCAGTGAAGTCATTCTCAAATCTCTATCTATTCGTAGCAACGTGTGCGGGTAATCCGCAGTCGGTGAATAATTTATCGCTATTCCTAACTATAGTTCTATCGGATTATATTTTCGTATGCGCCCAAAGACTTTCGTATAAGCCAAACGTTCCCGTCGCACTCGGAGACAACCGGACTATAAATAAGACGAATCCTTTTTGCGAGCGTTGGCGTTAAAAATAAATACCGATGTATAAATGACTGTGAGCTCTTCCTCTATGGAAGCACCAGCAGGCAGCAGATGCACAACCAACACCGTCCCAGCTTTCTGTAGTAAATCTCCCTGTACCAACATTCACACGCACGGCATATCTTGTGTGCATTGCTATACGTATGTATTAAGCACGCTTTCGTTCCGACGCGGGTCCCATACCTTTATTGGGAAACCACGAATAGCCCGTAAGTTCTCTGAAGCCCTCCTCGTCTACGAATATCTCTTAGTCCAGCAAGTGTGAGACGAGCGAACGAGACCAAATACCAAGGGGGAAGAGTCGAACGCGGCAGCCGTCTATTCGTTGGCTTGTGCTTTTGCCTCGCGGATGCACAGCAGAGTTCCATCACATACAGAGGCCAGTGCACCCCACGAACGTTCCGGTGGATACCAACCTTCACGACGACGGCTTAGTCGACGGCTTATTCGCTTTATCGCTCGCTTCCCTTCGCGTTTATATACGTATACATATTTATATATATATATATTAGGGCGATTTTTTTTCGACTATTTTTTTTTCTCAGTCCCCACCTGAAATTTTGTTGGATAAATCGAAAAACCAATTCCATGAAAGTTACAGCCCTTAATATTAATTCTAAGTACTTTCCCAATGCTCGAGTAGATTTTCCATCTAAAATACACGTAAATCGAATTTTTTTTTTTTTTTTCAAAATTCTATAACTCGGCCGCATTTTATGCTATCATATTGTTCTTGGTTCCGATTTACTCAGAATAAAACAATTTAATAAAGTGCCTTTTGCGGTGAAAGTGTAAATTGTACTGGTGAGTTAGTACGGGTCACTGAAGTTGATTTTTACCCAAAATTCTCGTTTATGTGCTGTTATCTCCGAAACAATTAACTTTACGAAAAAAATGTGAACGAAAAATTTGTTGGAAATTTAATTTCCAACAAATTTTTAATTAAAGGTCCTATCGACCCAATTGCTTAGATTTATATTTCTTGAGATATTGAACTTTTTTTATTTTTTATTTTTTTTATTATTTAATATTTCATATTTTATAATTTTTATACTACTCATAAGTTAGAGTTCAATATCTCATGAAATATTAATCTAAGCAATTGGATCGATAGGACCTTTTTTGTAGGAAATTAAATTTCCAACAAATGTTTCATATACATTTTTTTCGTAAAGTTAATTGTTTCGGAGATAACAGCAAAAAAACGAGAATTTTGAGTAAAAATCAACTTCAGTGACCCGTACCAACTCACCAGTAGAATTTACGCTTTACGCCGCAAAAGGCGCTTTTTTAGATTGTTTTATTCTGAGTAAATCAAAACCAAGAACAATATGATAGCATAAAATGCGGCTGAGTTATAGAAATTTGAAAAAAAAAAAATTCGATTTACGTGTATTTTGCATGGAAAATCTTCTCACGCTTTGGGAAGGTACTTAGAATTAATAGTAAGGGCTGTAACTTTCAGGGAATTTCTTTTTCGACATATCCAACAAAATTTCGGGTGGGGACTGAAAAAAACAATAGTCGAAAAAAAAAAATCGCCCCAATATATATTCATATATATTTTTAATATGTATATGTATATTATTGCCATTTTCCTCGAATAAATCCCACTGCACTAAATATTACGTCAGAGCCAAATAAACAATGTATTCATTGTTTTGTTGGGGCAGCTGTATCCGACTGCAATATTAATTTTCCATCGAAAAACGTCAGTAAGGCCGTACATACCGACGTTTAAATCTGATCTCTTCGTCGTTACGCACTTCCGATATCAAAACGAGTTTGTTAATCAGTTAAGTTTGTTAATCAGTCACCGTACATTCGAGCTGTCCCATTTGGCCATAGAGTTTCCGAAGCCATAATTGTAAACACCTAATCCTCTTGAATATTATACATAGTCCGACTGGAAAATATTAAAAGACGAAGTTCCCGATGAAAGGGTGGGCATTTAAATGACGAAGCAACTTTATGAATAGACGCTGTTCGTGCCTTATCCAAAAGGACTTTTGAAGTGCTGATATAGAATTGGCTATATCTAAATGTCAAAAGCGTCGCATCGTCGGCGTCAATGGCCCCTACCTTCCTCCATTATAATTATATATATATATATATATATATATATAGGTGTGCACCCAATCTGTCGTCTTTGTCGCGAGGCTCAAAACCTCTCGGTTACGGTGTTTCTGTACGTCAAGCCTCGGTGACTATGGTAATTACGGCGATAACGCGCTGGTGAAAAGAAAAACCGAAGTCCGGGCCATTCTCTCGCCGGTTCCACGCGGTAAGATTTAGCCAACGGAAATTAGGGAGAAGCGCAGAGCGCGAAATTGGAAACGGTTTTTGGAACGACGACTCGAATTAGCAAGAGGTTAAACGTAATCGTCTACTTCATCCTTTGTTTTTTACTCTCTAAACACATACGAAGCTGTAAATTTAAAAAAGTGCACTAGTATTATAGTTAAAACGGAGAGGAACATTTTGAATCGTTTAAATACCGCGTAATATCTTTCAATTATCGTTATAATGTTATCGACATCGAATGATGATTGTATTCAACAAAATCTTGTTTCATTTAGCTTTATCAACGAGAAATCTATGTTTTTTGTAATGTTATCTTTCGACATATTATAATATCATGACAGTATTAAAAGTGTCTCGAAAAATCAGAAATAAATTGCATTGACAAAAAAATCTCTTGCATGTACAAAAATGATGAAAATCCTTATTTTGCACTATATTTACATATAATTTCTTTCGAAGTTATACTAGGTTCTAAACAAAATGCTGAAAAATCGCTCGACCGCTCGGGAAGATAACGGAAAAGCACGCACGGTGGAAGCGACGGTAAATCCTTGAAGGTCGGTAAAATCCTGCGAGAAGTGGTTAGAATGGATATGAAAGGCGCGGGATTTCTTTGGTCTGAATACTCAACGAGAACACGTAGGGTGGATGCTCGAAGAGAAAAAAAAACAGGGTTTACGGAAAAAAAAGAGACGTCCGTGGGTGGTGAAAACTCCGCTATATACAGGAGTTATTCACGCGAGAGCCTCCCTTATTCTCGTTACTGCGGTAAAGAGGTTTGTTCTTTGATGACGCACGCCGTACGATTCTTTGTAAATTAAAGATCTTTTAAGACCCCGGCTCGTTGGCCCTTAATGTGCCTTAGTACCCGTACCTCCCCCACTCTTTGGACGAACAAACTGCGAAGGAATAAAGATGAAAAGATGGTTTTAATGAAATACCTCGTGGAAATAAACTGGGACGAACAAAGGATAACACTGCAATGCTCGACGCGAAAAATGAGGTAGTACGTGATGTAGTTTCTTTCGTGTAAACAGCATCGTATTCCACGAAGCCAACTTAATATAGGAACGCGCGGAATAAAATAAATCTTAAAAAAAACTTTCGTTCGTTCTTTCTCTCGTTTGGACCGAGGCATCAAGGGAACCGAAAGTATTATGATTACTCCGCTCTTTCTCTTTTATTTTCTCTCTATATTTCAGCTCTCTAGTCCTTAAAACAAAATGGGAAGCAATGTTGTACATATTGTGAAGCAATTAAATTACGATCTACAACTATTGCCTGGATTTTCGAGCAACCAAACGGTAACAAAAAGAACAAATTATTTCTACCATTAATCCTATGCCTCCGTTCTCACACATTGTTCATTCGTTCAATCTCGCTTCTATCTAACATTTCGAATTAAGTGGAGATATACACCTAGGAACCACAAAAAAAGGATCATTTTTGAGAATTTTTTTAAGGAAAACCATTTGAAATTTCGGGTTGGGAGATTTTCTATCTAAAAGTATACACATTCAGAAATATGTTCAATTTTTTTTATTAAAAAAAATTAAAAATTGACGAGGTTGTTGTGTAATCTTCGGAGCGCCGCAAAAAAATCTGGGTAAACGATACCAACTGGCGTTTCTTCAAAAATCATCTGAAACAAAAAAACCAGAAAGCTTGTGAAATAAGATACTAAAATCTAGTACTTGTCATAGCCAATTTTGAAAATATCGATTTATGACAAAATGGCGGACGTTTGAACATAACATAGCGATTTTTCGACTAAAAGTTAGTTATTATTTTGCCTGTAAAACAAAAACTAAGCAACGAAAAAAAAAAATCCTGTGACAAGTACTAAATAATGATGTATACAATAACCACAAAAAATTTCAAGGCAATCGGTTCATTGGTTTTCGAGAAATTTTGGGTACCGATTTGATAAACGTGGTTTTGAGAAAAACGCGTTTAAAAATTTGGGAATGAATGAATCATGAAATTTGTCAACTTACATGGAATCATCGATACCAGGCCCGTGGTGTAAGTCTTCTACGGTCGACGGAATGTTCGTGTCTTCTAAATTTTGTTGTCGGCGCCGTATTCGACCTTCTCTCGTCTTTTCTTGCGCTTGCAGCTCGGCTTTCGCCTTACCTGTGTGGTATGTCAACCCTTATGGCAAACACATGTTTCTTGGCAAAATTAAAAATTAGTTGTCGTCAATTAATTTTGACTACAATAAGTACGGTGGTATTTCATCGCAACACCGCGCATAGGAACTTACATCTCCTGTGAGAAATATCAATGAATTCGCGAGAGCCACGGTACACGATGTTTGGATCTTCTGGTACGGATGTGTCACGTCCAGTTTTCAATTTTTTGGCTATGGAACTGATATTCTCGTCGGAAAGCTCTACTTTTTCGGCACTATGCCGATTTTTAGGCGGTTTTTTTCTTTTTACTTCGATCTTTGCGAAAAGATCCGGATCGATGAGCTTTCCGAGAACCTTTATATCTGTTATCCATTTTTCTTAGAATATTTATTCACAAACGAAATCCGGCGCGCTCTCGGAGGCGGTTCACTCTCTCAGCTGTAACTTCGTTATTTATCGAGATATTTACTTGCAATTTTCACTAGATATTCTTGAGACCTCAAGCTTCAAGAAAATGCAAAAAAAATCGATTTTTTCGACTATGCTAGGTGTATATGTCGCCTTAACCTAATTACCGATCCGGAATCTTCAGTCTAAGCGAGAGCCACGGTACACGATGTTTGGATCTTCTGGTACGGATGTGTCACGTCCAGTCTTCAATTTTTTGGCACTGGAACTGATATTCTCGTCGGAAAGCTCTACTTTTTCGGCAGTATGCCGATTTTTAGGCGGTTTTTTTCTTTTTACTTCGATCTTTCCGAGAGCTTTCCGAGAACCTTTATATCTGTTATCCATTTTTCTCAGAATATTTATTCACAGACGAAATCCGGCGCGCTCTCGGAGGCGGTTCACTCTCTCAGCTGTAACTTCGTTATTTATCGAGATATTTACTTGCAATTTTCACTAGATATTCTTGAGATCTCAAGCTTCAAGAAAATGCAAAAAAAAAATCGATTTTTTCGACTATGCTAGGTGTATATCTCCCCTTAACCTAATTACCGATCCGGAATCTTCAGTCTAAGCGTCTTGCTCGTAACTCGAATATCTCCTCGATTACTCAAAGTTTTATTGTTACTTAATTACCCTAATGAGTTTCTTCAGTATACTCATACAGAAAGAAAAGTGGCTCGATTTAATATGAGTATCACTCGGTTGTATAAATTACATAATAATTGACATTAATACCCTACAAATGAATGTAATATTTAATATATCGCGTTTCATAAATATTCTTCGCTTGTCTGTCTAATTACATTTATAATTCCGTTTACTTTTGCATTATATTATTGATCGAAAGGAACAACATAGTTATAGGCATAATTCCAATCCATTATGTAATAAACGTTTAACGATTCATTCATTATATACACCTTTCACAATCATATAATTGTCGGTATAGTACGGATGACATTTCTACTGGTAGTTCTGAAAAGCGTAGACCTAACTCATTACTGTCGAGCCAAAATTATTATATCGAACCGTAGCCTTATTTTGGATTTTTTTTATTTGATCTTCGTACTATTGTGAATAAATTTTCCTGTTCTCGTCGCAGTATTTTTTCGTCGCATGACGAACAAATGTCCAACAGAGTTTAGAATCATTAGCAGAACTTTAAGGACATGAATGTCGTAATTATACAAAAATAGAACCATTTTGGCTTATGGCTTCCGTGTCAATTTAATCATCTATATGTGTTTCGAGTATACGAACGCGCATAAGTGAAGTAAATGTTGTTGGGCGTCTGGACGGATACCGGTTAATCCTACGGGTCAAGAGGGCGACACGGGAGATGATTTCGCGACTTTCACCGGGACAAACAGAGGCATCGGACGTAGCACAGTTTGCGAGGGTTATGATGCGCGTCCACTTTGTTTCATAAAGATCCCCGGTGTTCCCCATTATGGAACGTTACAACTGGAATTATAACATGGCAGCCGTTCATCTCCCCTCTGGCATTTGTTTGCCTCGACAGTTAGAGTGCCCCGACTTTGCCTGCCGTCGCGTCATGCCACACGTTTTCTATATCTGTATGCCGCCACTCGGTAAAACGAATGAGAGATAACCAGCATATCAAGATCACAAGACTGTAAGAGAGGGAGAGAGAGATAGATAGAGAGACTACACGATTATGTGGTTGTCCTCACTTCATGGACAATCGTAAGTATGTCTCTCGCTCTATTGTGAAAGCGAGAAAACGGCACCAACGCTCAATCCGCAAGCCTCGTCGGTAACGGTACAAAGGTATGTAAGCAACAGAAAGAACGACAGTGGGAGATCGAGGGATGCGAGACATCTCTGCCTCATTGCAAAAGCTACAATGTTCGGTCGATGTGTCGGCCCAACGCTTCCCCGCGCTATCGTGTGTTTCGTCCGACTCTACAACTAGTGATTGCGGCGTTGGTGGTTACGCTCTCTCCCGTTGTGCCACTCGCCACAGAATTAAAGCCGCACTGAGCGAAATCATTCTGCGGATCGTTGATATTACCTTCTCCGACAACAATATCCCGGATTCTCTCGCTTCCCGTTCAATGTCCATCTGTTTCACTCGGTCCGGGGCATACATTTTTTCTCTGAACTCTTCAGTTCTCATTCTATCCCACGTAGTTCGCTGAATACAATATAAATTCTTTTGTTTGAATGCTTTTAACTCTCTCGCGAATGTTCTATTGGGAACGAGCGGAGAGGCATATGCCCGCAAATTTTGCGTCATTATTACGCCCCTTTGGTTTATCGTATCGTTGCTCGTGCAGGGGGGAATCAAAATGGTAAAAGAATCCTCATAGATAGATTCAACATTGTGTGAAATTTTCAAAAAATTTCAAAATTATTCAATCTCTCGCTCTTTGGTTATTACAATTGGAAAATTGATGATACGTCTGAGAGAAAATACATTTTTCAACAGGGACACATATTTTGAACAAGAATGTCAAAATGTTATTACGATTATGATCAAGAGATCACTTGAATTCATCAACATTAAATGTTTGAAGTGCCAATTGCCTATTGCAGTGGAAATATCCAATTGTTCACAAGTGTTCTCTCGTTAATTTAATCAAATCGAATGGTTTAATCGATTTTCATGTATCCCCTAGTAATTCCCTAGTGCAAATTGGATTGTGGATAAAGCTTTGTTGAACGATGAAAGCCGCATAATGCTTTTGATGTGGTGTAATCATCATTGCAATAGAATGCACGCCATAATGAAAGATGTCACCCACCTCTCCATCCCGTATGCATCAATGAATAACATAGGTACACGCGTTCCTAAATTCTAAATATGAAATGCGTTATACCTCGAGGGGAGCTTTGGCAATTAAGTAATAGAAAAATCCAAATGCTCTCGAAAATGTTTTAATATAATTTCTCGTCTAATTCCTGCCGAAAAGAGGAACTTCTCGATCTAAAGTTATTGTCCCATATGAAGAAAAAAAAAACCTAGACGAGAGCTTCCAGCAGTAATACATCACAGCGTGGTGGAAGGCGGGGGTGTGTGTGTGTGTTTGTGAAGGATTTTGTTAACACGGTGTAAATTATGTGATCTCGATGTCTAGCGTCACCGAGGGAGAATATACACAGAGAGTTTCGAGGCCTCGACACCCAAGACAAGAATAAATTTACTCGATCGCTCGCCAAGAACGTCTCGACATCGTCGGAAGCTTTTCCGCTTCAATTTTCACACGAACACGAATTCATCCATGTACACATTTATACACACTTATATGATAACGAATGAACGAGGGGAAAGTGAGGGGTCCACTGTGCTATGGCTTTGGTACAACGCGTCGAGACAGAAGCGTGCGATGCTGTAGCAAGGCCAATTATTTTCTCGTGTCTCGTGAACGGGCTTTATCGCGGGGACGCGGAAAGCGCACTTCTAAACGAGGGACCGGACGAAGCAAAGAGACGGGAGCGGCTTCTCCATAGAAGTATAAGTTAACGAGAGAACGGAAGACCGAGAGAAAGAGAGTGATGGCAAACGTGGCAAAAGGCCTTAATCAGATATCGCGGCTTCCATTAAGGGTATATCGCCTACCGACCAGCTCGCAGAGCTTCCCCCCCGCCCCCGCCCCCCGGCATCTTTGTATGTATTTTATATATGTATATTGTACATATATATGTGAAAACACAAGCTTTCTTTGACTAGAACAAGATATGAGAATAACACACACGCAATACACGATTGAGAATAAGCAGAAATAATCGCTCGCCCTCATCACGCAAAATCATTAAAGTAGTAGTCTGGTAACTTAAGCCGATTTTCATGTCATTTTTGGTGATCGTTTTTTTGTAGGAAAATTAAAATGAATCGTTTTGGATATTTAGGATATTTTTATTTACATATTAAAGATACAAAAAAAAATTTTGTTGACAAATTTTAAATAACAAATAACAAAATTTAAATTATAAATAACAAAATTCATTTGCTAAAATAAAACGACATTTTTTTCCAAAGTCCGCCATTTTGTTATTTATCCATGAAATTGAACTTCAGTAGTTCCGACCAGAATGACATGTCTATAGATTAAGAATTTTCAAGAATTTTTTATTTCAGATAACATCAAGAGCCAAAATCACCGGGGCCACCCACGCGCTTTTTTTTCGAGGTGCCAATTTCGATCAGTAATAATAATAATAATAAACTATTGAATTGAAAAAAAAAATTTTTTTTGTATCTTTAATATGTAAATGAAAACATCCTAAATAACCAAAACGATTCATTTTAATTTTCCTACAAAAAAACGCCCTTCAAAAAAGACATGAAAATCGGCTTAAGTTACCAGACTACTACCTTAATGCTGTCCGCCGGTAGATCAACATCTGCCCCGCAGCTATGAATTGCAGAGTTTTCCGTGTAACATTTCATTTGTCAATTCGTTCGACCGATAACTCTCGAACATCGGGTACAGTTTGAACCGTTGTATTTGCATGTCTAGCGAGTGATATGATATGATCGTTGTATTAATTGCCATATGACAATATCGGATCATACGTTCGTGTTCTAAAATACAATCGCTCGTTCCAATTTTTGTTAAAATTTGAAATCATGTAAATTACACCGATATACGGATAAACAAATTTTTCGACTGTAAAGAAGAATATGAAATATGAATTTTTACGTTGTAAAAAGAATATGCTGTAGAAAAGAATGTGGAATATGATATTGTTTTTGAAAAAAAAAAAGCGAACGGCAGATTAAAGAAACTTTGACGAAGTTTACATCCCGCCTGTGGTAAAAAATAATATAAAAATAACCATGCACGGCAACATCGTTACATTGTTCCGGACGGAGTTTCACCATAAATTAAAGCGCGTAAACGAGCATTCTTTCGGGCATAAATTTAATACGGAAGACGCATTCTTTCGATGTGCAGGCGTAACTTTTCCGGTGGAATGTTTTGCAAATAAAATAGGGTATATTTGATCGTAAATGCTTTTCGAGTTTAAGAATTTATGGCATCGCCCAACCAGCCAACCGTAATGCCATACGCTTATATGCTATGCGTGCGCTCTGTTCGGCTTTAAAATGGTATTGAACGAAGCGAATAGCTGGTTGTTCCGGAAGCTCAAAGAGACAAATAGAAAAACAAAACAACATAGGAGACGTATATGAATTCGAGTTGGACGCTGGGATATCGATATTCCCAAACGTCCACGAATGCGGTAAAATGGGGACGCATGCACAAAACCACGCTCTCGTTATAAATCCCCCCCCCCCCCCCCCCGACCCCGTTTCTCACGGCATGTGTCCGATCAAACGCCACACCCAATTTTAGTGGCTAGGGATTTCTATAGGGAGAGATCGAGACTATGCACGAGCCCGTAAATACGCAACCTCTCGATACGTTATCTACGTCTTTCTCGCTCACATATACCACCCATTATATAAATTCTTTGAAGCAAGTGCAACTAGAAGAGCATACTTTGAAAAAAAAAATATATATATATTGGGGCGATTTTTATTCTCGACCTTTTTTTTTAGTCCCCACCCGAAATTCTGTTGGATATGTCGAAAAAGAAATTCCCTGAAAGTTACAGCCCTTAATATTAATTCTAAGTACTTTCGCAAACCGTGAGAAGATTTTCCATCTAAAATACACGTAAATCGATTTTTTATTTTTTTTTTATTTCTATAACTCAGCCGCATTTTATGCTATCATATTGTTCTTGGTTTCGATTTACTCGAAATAAAACAATCTAAAAAAGTGCCTTTTGCGGCGAAAGTATAAATTGTACTGGTGAGTTGGTACGGGCCACTGAAGTTGATTTTTACCCAAAATTCTCGTTTTTTTTTTGCTGTTATCTCCGAAACAATTAACTTTACGAAAAAAATTTTAACGAGAAATTTGTTGGAAATTTAATTTCCTATAAAAAAGGTCCTATCGACCCAATTGCTTAGATCAATATTTCTTGAGATATTGAAGTCTTTTTATTTTTTATTTTTTTTATTATTTAATATTTCATATTTTATAAATTTTATACTACCCATAAGTTGAAGTTCAATATCTCAAGAAATATTAATCTAACCAATTGGGTCGATAGAACCGTTTTTGTAGGAAATTAAATTTCCAACAAATTTTTCATTTACATTTTTGTCGTAAAGTTAATTGTTTCGGAGATAACAGCAAAAAAACGAGGATTTTGGGTAAAAATCAACTTCAGTGACCCGTACCAACTCACCAGTACAATTTACACTTTCGCCGCAAAAGGCACTCTTTTAGATTGTTTTATTTTGAGTAAATCGAAACCAAGAACAATATGATAGCATAAAATGCGGCTGAGTTATAGAAATTTGAAAAAAAAAAATTCGATTTACGTGTATTTTAGATGGAAAATCTTCTCACGCTTTGGAAAAGTACTTAGAATTAATATTTAGGGCTGTAACTTTCAGGGAATTTCTTTTTCGACATATCCAACAAAATTCCGGGTGGGGACTGAAAAAAAAAATAGTCGAAAAAAAAAAATCGCCCTAATATATATATAATTTCTTCATTTTTTGCCTCCTCATAGGAGGCTTTCTGCTTACGGATTTATTTTTGAACTTTCTAAGGCAAAGGGTCTAAAAATACGAGAACAGTACGAAAGTGACATAAAAAAAAAAAATTCTATACACGGACATGCACTTATAGTATGTTACGAGCTTGAAAACCAAAAAAAAAGTTCTAACTCAATAAGAAGTATGTATACTCGAGCTAGTGCACTGAAATATGGCTCAAAAGAAGAGCAGCGATTGTAGCTTTTCGTAAGAGAGCAGCGAAAGTAGAGCAGCGATCATAGATTTTCGTAAAAATTGATTAACTCGAGACAGATGGAAGGATTTTTTTCATTTTATTTTATGGCAAACCGTCTGCCAACTGGCGGGGTCGTGCAAATATTCCTGGACATTTGTACGATCGGACGAAAAATGTTAACTCCGTGTTTGTCTTGTCCCGTAGCCAATGCAACCGGGAACAAAAGTAAATACCATATCCATTCAGCAATGAAAACAATTTTGTTAGAATTAAAAAAATGTTTGAAATATGTTTCAAAAATGTTCGAAATATTCCGTCATTGTGTCGGAGAGCAATTGGAAGTCAAAGGGACACGTACACATATGTCAATTTGAGCTATCTATACCGGCTAAAATTCACGCTTCGTTCATTCAATGTCCACGACACACGAAAGAATCGGGAAAAAATAAAAATACTTTTTGCTCGTGTCTGGCCGGACAGTCGCACAGTGGTTACTCGATTTTCGCGTGCCACCAGAGTCGCAATGTTCCCGACGAAACCGTCAAATCATTTTCGCTTCACGTGTCTTTTTTCTCGTCGAATGTATGTATTATTTCTACACATTTGTGTCATTGTATGAAATTGGATTTTACGTAAAACCAAACAAAAAAAAAACGACTCTCCCACGGGCTCGTTAAACTACGACATTGTGGATAAAAGGCTCATAAACGAGGGCGACTACGAAATATTAAAAGCATTCCGGTTGATTAATTCATTGAATTTAAAAAAAGCCAACGATCACGATACAATAAACATGGCGAAAAACAGAATTTACTCTCGACACGTTGCTCTTTATGCTCTTTGAGTATAAATGCGTGTGTAATACATTCTCTTTTTCTCTCTTCTCTCTCTCTCTCTCTCTCTCTCTCTCTGTCTCACTGCCCACGGTCTCTCTATTTTCGACTGGAAAACACATAAAAAATTCCCCCTTCATAAAGCAGCGTCATGTATTATATCAGCCGCCTTATGGTGAAATTTTGGGTCCAAAACAATCCAATAAATTTCATCTCATAGTCGTGAAATTCATCAAATTCCAGAACCATTTTTTAAATTATTTAATAAAAATTCATTGATCGCGATTAATCCGTTCAAAAACTGTGTCGGCATCCGTAGAGTTCCCCCAATATTGTCTTTAGCCTCCGGTTACAATAAAATGAAATTATTAATTCTTCTTTCCCGCTCAACGACTTAACATCATTATCCAGTAGTGAAAAAGAAAGAGAAACAAAAAAAAACACTCACGATTCTTGCTGTTTGTAACCAGCGGAAAAAGATAAAAATACGCATTCAATCTGAAACGGATGTGGATTGTGCCAGCTATTTAACTAAATGGGTATGGTCGGGTCAGCATTCGGAGTACTTCGATTTACGTGACAAATCCATCATACCCGACGGCAATAGAATGAGTCTCGTATCCCTCGTATGGCGAATAACGATTTACGGGAGCGGAAGAGATGCGTTTCCGGATATATATATAAACAGAGGAGTAGGAAAATGTGGAAAAACGTCCCGTCAGCCGGTGCATCGTTCGGAATAATACTAACGGAATGGAAAGTACTGACGCATCGAGATTGGACGGAAAATACATATTTTTAAAAACTGCACATTTTTTTCTATCTTTTAATCACTTTGATGCGCGAGACGCATCACGCTAGACAAAAACGTACACCACGGCGAGAGAATGAGGCAGAAAAAAATGATATTATTGCAATCGCATTCACGGGAGCGTACACGATTCGTTTCGCATTAACGCCGAACTCACTGATGCGTCATAACGCGTACGAGTATGATTGTACGGATTATTTTTCAATTCACCAATGAATCTGTAAAACATAATACATGTTAGTCGTCAAATATGGGCAGGTCACTAATATGTAAACGCCCATTGACAATAAAGAACCAAGAGTCAAGATTTCCCAAGTGAAATGAAAATTCATTAAAATTGAAATATTTCATAGTTAAAATATTCCTGATGTTTTTCCTTTTCAACTAAAATTTAATTGTCATTAGCACAACGATTTCCGTGGGTTTAATAAACTATTTGTAACTAAGCCCCACATAAATAAATGAACGTACGAGAAGTGAGCAATATTATCGATAATATTATCAAAATTTACTTTTCCGTACCCCGTTAAGTTTGGATATTTATTTTTCTACTGGGTTATTCACTACTGTACATCCAGAGATAAAATCGCAAGGACACAAAGAGGGAAATCCCCCGCGGAAACTCGAGAGTTTCTCGTCCTCTAAATCTTTCGTTGTCTCATCGTCGTTTCACGTCTCAACACATACCACAAATGTACTCCTATTGTCTAATGGTGCGGTCCTTTTTAGAGCGTTCGTGGCGTCGTTGTCCGGAATCTCGTAAAAAGAGTTACGCTCCGACGAGTTAGTCGCAATCATCGTTAAACGGAAAGTTGTATATAACAGTAGAGGTATGGACCAGGATACAAAAACCGTCGCAAAAGTTCGCACTCTTTTTCCACCTTGATTCAACTGAAAGAAAAAAAAAAAGTGATGACCTCGCAGGGGAATGAAGATCCCTCCCATGTACCTGAAAAGCTCCACCAATACACAACTCTTTATTGCTAAGAAGGAAAAAAAAAAGAGGATAGTCGAGGGAGCGTCGATGTTCGAGGTACTCACGAGAAAAACAAGTTAAAACTTCTATATTGCTTTCTTGAAATTTTTGCACAATGCTCAAAAGATCTTCACCATGAGAAACTATCTTACTCCATTTTGGCCTTCTCATAGACACGAAACTTTCGAGCGTTGCGCGAAATTTCGCGGAAGCAATTTGCACTTTTTGACTTGCAGCCATTTTTTTCTTCTCTCCTTCGTGCAGTTTCATATTCTCTCATCATGTGGTTTCATATTTTTCTTCACTTTCACGATTACTTAATACCTGCGGAAGCCACAGCGAACATAGATTTTTCGAAAACAGGTTTTCGAAAGAAACGAAGGAAGAAACGAAGGACTGAAGAAAAAACATGGCTGTACTGTTTTGAAATTGTTTCGAAACTTGGTAAAATCTCCCGAAGGTTTCCCACAAACACAACAGACTTCGTGCCACGATGCAACCGTCCATAGTCTCGTGTCTTTCGTACAGTGGTGAACCACTCTTGTTCATAGTAGTTCGGCAGTTTGGCATACCATCGCAAAATGACCTCCTTTTTCCTTCTCCCCCATGCAATCCCCGCTATTCACACATGTACGTGCATACACTCGCGCACACACGGAAGTTCCAAACTTTACTTACGGCTCGGTCAAACTTTTTTGCCGCTGGACGAGGATACAGGAGCTCATCAGAGCTCACGCGGTATATCGATAAGTCAGATTCAACTACCGTCACGATAATTCCACTTTGACTGCAGTTTTCCAGTCCCAAGTTCTCGAGGAGCGAAACTAAAAAACCTGCATATCTGTACCGTGTAACACATGTATACAT
Organism: Oxytorus armatus; assembly: GCA_958009045.1. Taxonomy (NCBI): domain Eukaryota; kingdom Metazoa; phylum Arthropoda; class Insecta; order Hymenoptera; family Ichneumonidae; genus Oxytorus; species Oxytorus armatus. The sequence continues at coordinate 19,139,172 of OY253749.1, read as the reverse complement.
AGACGCGGCATTACCGGAGTCAACGTGTGTTACGGTAAAGTAGAAAATAAATGGTTCGGAAGGCGAAATGAGGAAAAAACAATCGAAAGGGATACTAAAAATCGACAGCCGTGTGAGCAGACGGTATTGAATATTGTACGAGAAATAAATAGGCTTCGTTTTCATCGCGATCAACAATAAACTTTACGAAGAAATGTTTTTTTTTTCTTGTTTTTTCTGTCGTGCTGCCAATGAACCAGCGATTTGTCGTTCTTCATTCCCGGGTATATGGGCTCCGTGGTGGAATGAAAAAGAGTCGAGAGACAAGTTTTGCATGGTATATCCGTTCGTGACAAACGCAGATGGCGAGGGGGATATTTTCGCGCGCCGAATACCAATAGAGCCGGAGATGGCGCATCCTTGGCCGTACTATTGTCTGAATATATAAATAAATAAATATATATATATATATAGACATGAAGAATTACATTCTTGGTTTGTACCAGGAGGCTAGAGCGATCGAGTGGCGTTCATCTCTGAATAAAGGGTGTCGGAAAAATGGAATTTGTTATGAGATATTTATGTACTGTTCGTCGACTGCCGAATAGCATTCCTCTGACGACTAGAGGGTTAAATGACATTCTTGCTTTATTCGAATAATCGATGGTAAAACAGGCACTCGTATCGTGTCCTATTTCCATTACTTTTTCGCCGAGCTATTGCACGCGTGAACTTGGTTGAAATAATTAAAAACCACTAGGGTTAAAATGATCAATTAAGGAATTGTACGACGAAGGTAGATAAAAGGACACTTTCGATTAATTAAATTACTGAATGCGTTCTCGCTATAATTTATCTTCTGTAAAATCTTCCACCAACGGATCATGCTGTCGTGAAAGCGGTTGCTGCACTGTAAGCTAATTCCTACCTTGATACTTTGTTTGAGTGTCAGAACAGTCTGAAAGAGCGTATAGTAAACTGTTTGTTGGCTTGATGCCGGTGCGCCACGCGAATTAATTAAAATAATCTTGGCTTATTAGTAATGATAGGACCACGTAATCCTGGCTTGACGAGATAAGAGTGGCTTGAATTAACAGAGAGGGGTCACGGTGGGATATTACCGAGTATGCACTAGCGTGTTTACACTATACATATACAACTTTGTGTTCGAAAATTCTAAGTATTCCTGCACACAAGTGAAACAACTAATTATCCTGACCGATCCGTCGGAATTATTCCTCTTCATTTTGCTAAGGTACAACATATTAGTTAAATGGGTGTCAAATTAAAAAAAAAAATTGTCTCCCAAAGTTTTATCGATGAATTGCCATTAACGTGTGATGACCTGCATCACCGCGCTTGCTTCAAGTATGGAAAAAGGATTATAGCGATTTATCATGAAACCAGAATACTGAATTTGTCGATTTTTGAATGTGTCTCTTCGTTCAGTTTTGTCGAAGAATAAACGATATATCGCAATAATGTCGTAAGATTTTTTAATTTGTCAACCCGTTTCCGCGTGATTGCGATCCGAAATTTTTATATTATGATTATTGTGCTAAATTACAGTATATACGATTTTTACACATACACAATGATTCCTCTATAAGGAAGCGAAAATTGAAAAAGGTCATTATTCATGGAGGAAAATTTGTGCATGCCTAAAAATTATCAGGAAGCAATATGCAAGTCTTGATTTACACCGGTTTCATTTTTATTTGTACCGAGCTGTACCCCGCGTTAAATTTCCGACCCCCGATTCAACGCGTCGCTCCTTAGGGTCATAGCATAAAGTTATTCGAGGTCCGTTCAAAAAATATCGCGAATTTTGAATTTCCGCGGGCTACGTATATTCGATTTTCGATTTTTTTGTGGTGTTAGGTTGGTACTCATGTCCGTCACTTATGCTGAAAAAATCGGCCATTTTGAATGTTTAGTTAATTGTTGACAGCTGTTTTGGTTAGACGTGTTTTGGCTTGTCTTCGATTTTTGCCTATTCCAAAAAAGCAGCTTCCATTGCGATGATTGAGCTTTAGTTTCCACGTCATAACCATAAACCCACGATTCGTCACCAGTTATGACCCTCTGGAGCAAATTTGGGTCGTCGCGGACCGAGTCCAACAGCTCCTTAGCAATGTTAACGCGACACTGTTTGCGTTCGAGATTGAGCAATTTTGGCACGAATTTCGCGGCGACCGGTCTCACGCCCAAATCATTGGTAAAAATCGAACAGCACGAGCCAATCGATATGTTTAGTTCGTCAGCAACTTCTCTAACGATGATTCGACGATTGGCCAATATTATTTTCTTCATTTCATCAATGTTTTCGTCTGTTATCGATGTGCTCGGGCGTCCGGAACGCATTTCGTTGTTCGCATCTTCTCGGCCCTCTGAGAACATTTTGTACCACCGATAAACGTTGCTTTGGTCCAAGGTAACTTCACCAGATGCCACAGTCAACATTCGGAATGCGTCCGCGCACTTAATTTTGTTTTTCACACAAAATTTGATACAGATTCTTCGATCCATTTTCTGGAATAGGCAAAAAGCGAAGACAAGCCAAAACACGTCTAACCAAAACAGCTATCAACAATTAACTAAACATTCAAAATGACTGATTTTTTCAGCATAAGTGGGGGACATGAGTACCGACCTAACGCCACAAAAAAATCGAAAATCGAATATACGCAGCCCGCGGAAATTCAAAATTCGCGATTCTTTTTTAACAGACCTCGTATAGTGTAAAACCTTCCTGAATGTACGGGATATCTACAAGAAGAATTTTCCAACTCGAATTAGTATTTCCCGAGATTAGCGCGTTCGAACAAAATACAAAAGCACAAACATACAAACAAACTGTTCAGCTTCATTATAGTAGTAAGATTATAAGTAAAGTATTTTAATCGGTACGGAGAGACGAAAAATTCACTTCCGAAATGAACATTTTACCTCGTAATTGTAAATAATTCATGCATTCAGACTGAGTATATATTGAGATATTCAACAAGATTCTGAAAGACTGCACAAAATGTGCAGCAACTCTCGTGTAAAAGCTCACGCGCCCGACACGTTCCGTGAAGCGCGTCTGACTATACCAACATTTTCCACTTGTTTCACTTCGTCTCTCTTTGTGAACAAGATAATCGTGTATACGCTAAGAATCTCTGCACGTTGTTATCTCTGGCGTGTGTAAGTGGATTTCGCGTCGAGTAACTTTAAATGGCATATATATTATAACAATTTCGTACGGTATAAATAATGATCACAGTACGATTTAACACAGTACAGAAAATGTTGAGAAAAACAAAGTTATAATTTCAATTATATAGATAAATTTCGACTATTAGAAGATTCTACAAAGTACGATTACTTCAATAACAACTTCTCGTGATAAGGAAAACAATGCGAACAATTCGTTCGCGCAAGTAATAGGTATTTCAACTTGTGCAAACTACATTCGTGTCAGCTGCGACAGATCAGAGAGGACAAGTCTTAAATAGTTCGTGTAAACGATTAGAGAGCGATAGAGAGAGAGAAGTGAGCAAATCCGCTCTGAATCAAGGCTCGCCGTCGGTTTAGCGTCGTTGAGAAATTTCTTCCACCATCCGGTGACGCAAAATGTTCTCGGGGCTGAGCGAGCGATTCGCGAGCAGCAAAGACCCATTGAACGAGGCCCCGCTGTGGATAAGGGGATTCCGGGTTGGCTGAAGGGGAAAAAGTTGCTACGAATCACTCCCCCTCGCTAGGTGGCTCTCATGCTCGTTGCTTACTACACTGCTCTTGCCCGGAGGGCTCCTTTGAATTCGTCGAAGTTCTCGAGACGTTAAAGTGAGAAACGAAAAGCGGATATTTCAAGACCAGCTTCAGCTCCAACCGACTGCGAAAGTAGTTCTCACACTGTACATGCACTCAAAAGCGCCTCTACTCATGACCAAACTAGTGCCTATATGGGCAAAGGCTTTACATTCGTGTTACTTTCCTCGGTGCTCGGTCCGTGCTCCTTTTATTCACAATTATAACAATTACATTCAATCTCTCATTAAAAATAATGGAAAATTCAATGATAACAAATATTAATCACGTTTATATTCTCAAACACTCGAGAATGAAAAGTTGATTAATATATGTTGAAATTAGTGATTAACATCGACCTATAATAAACAAAAGAGCGTAACCGCCTTCAATCACTCGGCGACACGTTTAATCATATTCTAATTACGCTCATTTGTTTGCTGGCAATCGATATAACATTTTCATCGGTATATTTACTTTTGTGTATTCGTCCGCGTCATATTAATTCCGTAATGAGAAATTTTACTGCCAGTGAATTATTTAACATTTAATTTTCATGATTACCGCCGAATTTCATCACCTTTAAAATTTATAACTCTCCTAGTCTGGATGATTCAAAGATCGTCGTTACGTTGAGAATTGCCCTTGGCATCAATTTCTAACGAGATTAGAACGAACGAGAGAGAAAGAGTGAGGTACTCGACGGGATTCATCCACTCAACGCGAACGAATCGCCCACTCGAAACGATTCGTTATCCGTCCCATCAACGCACTTATTCATCGAGATGGGAATGGCAGCGTGAGAGAGAAAACGAGAGGAGGAGAGGAAATAAGAAAGAGAGAGAATTGTAATATGACTAGAAGAATCTCAACGATATGAACTTGTTGGTCCGTCTGAGAATTAGTCTCCTCTTTCTTACATGAAGGCCACTCACAGATTTCGTTAATTCTCTTGAACTTAAATCTCAGCACTTCAATCGACACTTAAAAACATCATTCACGGACGTATACGTCGTGTAACATACCACGAGAAAAATTACTCCCTAAACTTTTGTGAAAAAGGAAAATTTATGTGGACATTTCTCATACGCAATAAATTTATTGCTAATTTCTCGTAGCTGATTCATAGGCAGTTTAATTATTTTGCGTGGTTTCATTTGTCAATTTCTAGAAAAGTGAAGAAAACAAATTATTAACGTATCAAGCGCTTTGTCGATTCCCGGTACGTGCCAAATTTCACCCTCTCCTATCTGACACCATTATACAATAACAGGAGTTTCACTTTTTTAAATTCACTCCATATCCTCACACATACTTATCCTCCAATGTTCCGAGGTCTTAAGGTAGTAGTCTGGTAACTTAAGCCGATTTTCATGTCTTTTTTGGAGGGCGTTTTGTTGTAGGAAAATAAAAATGAATCGTTTTGGATATTTAGGATGTTTTTATTTACATGTTAAGGATACAAAAAAAAAAAATTTTTTACATTTAATAGTTTATTATTATTATTATTATTATTGATCGAAGTTGGCACCTCGAAAAAAAAGCGTGTGGGTGGCCCTGGTGATTTCGGCTCTTGATGTTATCTGAAATAAAAAATTCTTGATAATTTTTAATCTATAGACATGTCATTCTGGTCGGAACTACTGAGGTTAAATTTCATGGATAAATAACAAAATGGCGGACTTTGGAAAAAAAAGTCCTTTTATTTTAGCAAAGAAGGGGTTGTAAAATAAAAAGAAATTTAACTTCAGTAGTTCCGGCCAGAATGACATGTCTATAGATTAAGAATTATCAAGAATTTTTGATTTCAGATAACATCAAGAGCCAAAATCACCGGTGCCACCCACGCGTTTTTTTTTCGAGGTGCCAACTTCGATCAATAATAATAATAATAATAATAAACTATTAAATTTAAAAAAAAAAATTTTTCTTTGTATCTTTAATATGTAAATAAAAACATCCTAAATATCCAAAACGATTCATTTTTATTTTCCTACAAAAAAACGCCCTCCAAAAAAGACATGAAAATCGGCTTAAGTTACCAGACTACTACCTTAAAATATTTTCAACCAATTAAAATATCATAATTTTTTTTCCACGCTCGCACAGCTTCTTTTAGGAAGCAGCAACAGTGATAAAAATACAAATTATTCTAATGGTGATATCGAATGAGTTTGTAGTGAAGAGCAAACCGGCGCATTTCACTTATTTTAGGCCGTCCAAACTTTTTTTCTCTCTATATGCTTCCGGCACTACCGGTAACTGATAAAGCTGAAAAAAAACCAAAAATCTCTAGCGCTACCGGAAACTCGAGTGAATTCAATGCATGCCGCGCTGCCTGGTATACAATCGTACATTGCGAAAAAATCCCCGAGGGCATCATTATCGTGATACAGTTTTGCCACGTCAAGGGTGAAAAAAAAGACTGGTACGAAACATGAAATTCAATGTTTTTGTTTGCTATGTATTCTGTATCTCTTTCCCGTGTACGCATATTTCGTCGTATCGTCGTTTGCTCTTGCAGTAAATTTCATCTTTGTCACTTTTTAATTACAGAATTTGCTTTTGCGTTTCGTTTGCCAAAGAGCAAAAATTTAACGCGGCTGATGATTTATCTACTACAAAAGTTTATTACGATTTCACACTTTTTTTTACATAAACGTGTTTTAATCCTTTGAAAAGCTCTGTTTGAGATTGTTTTCAACTTTTTTCTTTCACGCACTCGGCCGAGGTAACAGATTGTTTTACACTTTGGAAAAGTGTTGTCACATAGTACCACCGTGGGGCAGTTTTAAATATTATTCACCGTTACAACCGCAATACGCGTCTCTGTAACTGTGGAGACGGAATTATCAGATTTACAATAATGCAAACGATGAAAAAAGAAGTGAACGGTATTTAGAATTAGAAGAAAAATTTGGATTTTACGAAAAAGCAATAAATCACAGAAACGAGAAAGGTTACAACCCCGAAAAACACGTACAATCAAGAAACTCGGAAAATTTTACGAACGTACTGAACTTTCATGATGTTTTTCGCTAACCCACTGTTTATTACACCGCTGTACTGCTGAGATCGTAAATTACCAATGTTTCGGGATCTTACGTTTATCGTTAAATCAAAAGTCCGATACCTAGAGACGAATGAACTCGTAGTCGTAGGAATTGTATACGTATATGACGAGCTCGATGATATAAGAGGAAAAGAGCGTAAAATAAACGAGAGTTCACGTTTTACCAAGTTCATCGTATAACGAGGGTAGGTTTTACGTGCGCAATAACAACGCAAACGAATGAACCATTAGCCCGGAAATATAAAGACCAGTAAAAGCTTCCCTACGCCTTACCGACAGACGAGACAAATCTCTTTCTTTCTCTCTCTCTCTCTATTCGCTAGGGAATTTATACGCTACTGGCATAGAAATGGTTCAAATTGAACTTCCGATATTGACTGAATATTGTGAACCCCAACTGGGTATGAAGCATTTTTTTAATGAGTTATTTTTTATTTACATTGACTTAATAGTAAACCGGCATACATCAATACATTTATCGACGTTTTATCCTTACTTATCAAGGAAAAATATAATTCATACAATTAAATTCTTTTGACCGTTCTGCTTTGTGTACTGTGGTCAGTTGGTAAAAAGGTTGAAGAGGAAAACAAAAGCGAGAATAAAAGACAAAACAACGTGCCGCAAAGAGTACCCGTTAGCGAGACAAGTCGAGGAAAATAGTTTCGGAAAGTTTAACGTCACCACTAAACGATCGAAAACTCCTGATCGGTCTGTACCGCGTGTACAGTCGCGCAAAAGTTCGACAGTTGACGGTGGCATTGTCAAGTCTTTTTTGTTTTTGCCCTCTTTAGGAAGGTGCTAAAGTACGGAACGTTAGTACTAAATGTGAAGCAAAAAAAAAGAGAAAAGAGCGACAGGAAACACGAATCGCATTGGGGAATGTGCGTGAGAAAAAAGGATGCGTACAACATGAGACTGCAGTTTCGATCAACGAGAAATATACAGAGTGTGTACGAAAATCGAAAATAAATGAGAAAAAAAGGAAAGAATATGCTGGTATGTGAACAACAGAACATAGAAACAATGAGTAAAATAGAAATAGAGACCGGAAAAAATGGCAGCTTGTGGCAAGAATATAAGCACCTACGCCCCAATGTGACAATAACCCCAGCGCGAATAGACCAAGAATCGCTAAACTCGCAGGACGTCATTAGCGCCACGAGCTGAACGTAACAGAGCATTTTTATCACTACACAGTCCATGACTCGGTACGTCACAGTTGTTACGTGACTCAAACTCGTATAAACTTTGTGTATTGCTTTCATTTGTCCCTATACATTTACGATCTGACGGTATTCTGCTTTATTTATGCCGCCAAGAGTGAACACGTGTGTATATTCGATGTTTTCACCGGCTTTGTGTGACTGTGTGTACTCGCGATAGCTTCACGCCTGTTTGTTTGCATGTTTTCCCTCCATCAGCTCTATCCTTTGTCACAAAATTAAGGTTGGAAATAGGGTTAGGACAGCGCTTTCTCAATGATTTTCATGAATTTTTTTATAGTATAAAAAATGAATATAATTTATTGAAACTTTGAGAATATTTTATACATATATTTAAGTATATACTATAAAATTTTTGAAGAATTTCCTTGAAAAACACCAAAGATATTAGCGACTCCATATTGCAGGTCACAATCAGACTCAGCATTTTGCGTACATTCTGGAAGCCGCAATTTTCATCTGAAATCAAACGAGGCTGGAATTTACTTTTATTATATGTCTCTCTTCTATATGAACCTAAATGCTATCAAAAAAATAGAAAATTGAATTTTTTACAAGGGTCAAAACAAAAAAGCATGATTTTTTGCCATTTTTTACAACTTTATTTGAAAAAAAAAAATTATTTGACATAGTGATAATATTCCGATTTTAGGTTCATATAGAGCGCAATAGTATGAAGAAAGTAACTGCCAATTTTCAAAACGATTGGTTGAAAACTTTTCAAACTAGCATGTACGCAAGTTCAAAAAAATTCGTTTTCAGAAAAATACGTTTGAAAAAATAGATGCTGCCAATTCGATGCTGAGTCTGATTGTGACCTGCAATATGGGGTCGCTAATATCTTCGGTGTTTTTCAAGGAAATTCTTCAAAAATTTTCTAGTATATACTTAAATATATGTATAAAATATTCTCAAAGTTTCAATAAATTATATTCATTTTTTCTACTATAAAAAAATTCATGAAAATCTTTGAGAAGACGCTATCCTAACCCTATTTCCTCCCTTAATGGCTCATAACAATAGAACCAGTCGGAATTTTCATTTAAAATTTTGGGAACATATTTTTTAATTGTTTTACTAACAATTTATGAAATAAAAAAAAATCGATTTTTTGAACCGTCTAACCCTATTTCCCCCCTTAAGAGAATCTCATTATAAATCGAGAATACGCCAAACATTAACGAGCTAGTTAAAACCACGCGCCATTAAATGCGTTCTTCATTGTCGGTCACAAAGATGGAAGCGCTATTCAATTTTGTATGATCTAGTACCCGACGTATGTGACTTTATCGCCGAAGTTTCTTTCCAATTTGCGGTCCAAACAATAAAATCAAATGTTCGACTACTGCAAGAAACATTTTTCATTCATTCTTTTAAAACATCGGACAGAACGTTCGTACGTTACGTCAATATTTTTTGTTATTGCACCAAGCTTTATTCCCGTCTGTATTGGTTATCAAAACTGTGGACTTATTGAAGGGAAAAGTCGCATGTTTCGCATACATGAATATGTACGATTTATATTTTGCCATTAAAACGTCATTGCTGGGAACCTTCCAGGTGGATGAAGTTTTCAATTGCATGAAAGCAAGGGAAGCTCGACAAAAGCTATTTTGCCGAATAGAACGAAAAGTCTTTTCAAAATCTTCTTCCGACTGCTCCCGCTATCGACCAAGAGAAGAAGAGACAGAGAACGACAGAGCTCGACCAACGTCAAAAGGCTCCGACTCTTATCAGATAAAGAATGAAGGAAAACACGAGGCGGGAGCGTACAGAACTTTCTCGAGGAGACGAAATGAGAGAAACCTTCTTTATTGGAATTAAAAAAAAAAACTCCAATTCTATTCAACCCATCGACGATCTCGATTACCATCATCTTCGAGGTACGAGTGCAGCATTTATATCTGACGTCAATCGATATCCGTGAATTTTCTATTCAACAGTTCCAATTTTCCATCTCGGCGAGGAATTAGTTTGATTTTTTATTTTACGAAGCTCCCTTTTGTCATTTATTCGCGAAGCACTGTTTAAAAAATTTGATGCGATTGAAAAGAGTTCTTCTGACCTACTAATGGTCGTGAAAAAAGCTGAACTTTGTGAGAGCATGGACGCATCGCTTGGTGCACTTACTGCGGAAAACCTTTCAACCGAGTCATCCGGAAAATTGGCGTCGCGGCAAGACGTCATCGGACGATCATATTTATTGTAAAAAAAAACTTCCAATCCAACAGCATAACGATCGTAACGAACGGATGGGCATACTTTAAGAATGGTCGAGCATTCAGGTAAAGTAGAGTTAAAATGTCTCCTGAACAACGAAAATCTCCGCACTCGCGAGTATCGAATCTCATTCCATCAAGACTTCACTGTGGACCACACACTTTCGGCATCGAATAAATTTCGAATTGCATCGGGGAAATTGGATGGTCGTAACATATATTCACCGGATGTATACTCTCGTAACGGAGGCTTCGTGCGGGGTTTCGATTTTCAAGAGTACACAAGAATGAACAGACGTGAACTAACCATATACATACACGATATCTGTGTATTGGGTAAATGCCTATATTTCTCAAAGAATAATCGATGAGACAGGGAGTATTGGATCCAGTTCGATGGGCCAACGTAATCTTGAAGAACGAAATACCCGATACAAAGTGAAGGGCAAACCTCTCGATTCGAACGTCGAAAGATTGCGAGACGAGCCAATATATACACATATATATATATATATATATATATATATATATATATATATATATATATAACAGCAGTTTCGGTCTTCCGTTCTCTCTCTGTGGATTATTAAGATATCGAAAAAATCGAGTATGCCAAGAAGAGGAAAGAGAATCCGATCGTCTAGAAATCATAGAACTTTGGACCTCAACGAGGGCTTTCCTTGACAGGGAAAATCCCCGGATGAGTGCGATAAATTTTCAATGCTTATAGGACGGCAAGGGAGGAAAGGAGGGAAGTGGCAGAAGATGGAAAAGTAATTTTGGAGGAAGACTGGAGAGGTAAAGAGGTTGAGTATAGGGGTGACTGACGAGTTAAACCCTGGGTCCGATTACCATCATATTAGATCTTCGATTAGACGTCTTTTCCCCATCTTCTTCTCTCGAGGATGGTATATTTATCACCACAACTGCCGCCAGCATGTCGTTGTCGATCTTGACTATTGTCCTCTCTCCCTCAGGATGTTTCGACACAGTCTTAACCACAAGCATAGAAAAATAACAATTTAGTCCAAGCATAACTGGATAATCGATGTAGATGTTACAGAACATAAGAATACTAGCTGACCCGGCGAACTTCGTACCGCCTAACAGTCAATGAATGTCGTGTTAACTTTTAGCTAAACTTAATTTAAGATTTTATTAACGTAAAAATGAATACAAAAAATGTATTACGTTCAATAGTTTATTAGGAAAATATATATAAAGAAAATAAAAATTCAATAAAAATCCAAAAATCAATTATTTCAATGGCGTGTCAGCAAGACATTTGCTTTATTGAAGCTATGTATTTTGCTGCATGGGTTGCACTCGAGTTGGTTCTCTTCGGTGAAGCACCTTGTGATATATGACATTTTTCGTTTTGTTATCAGGCGCTAGATTAAATAAAGCGGATGGCCAATACTAAGACCCTCTCTGCCGACGTTAGATGCCAAACCTAATTTATTAAAAACTCATTTTATTCGTAATTTTTTTTCCTCGAATTTTTCAGATATTTTAATAGTTATTCTGCTATTCGGGGCGGAGACGAATCCACCAAATCAGAGATCATTAAAATCGGTCCAGCCGTTCTCGAGTTATAAGTGGTGTAACTAACCCGACTTTGTTTTATATATAAAGATAAGAAAATAAATAACAAACGTAGATCAGCACAATACCGTTTCATGTTTTTCAAAGAAAACGACTGGATGGTTGTTGCAAGTAATTCAGAAAAATAACGTCATACTTCATATCGTGGGTTCAGCAAAGTTGAACTATTTTATTTTTCTCACTTTTTCCCCCATTTCCTTGGGCTGGAGAATCAGAAAGAATTACCCCCCCACGACCCGCCCTCATATTGGAATATGGGACAGGATTGAAAGTCAACGGCATGTGTGCTTTGACATATTCGACATGCCGAGAGCGATAGACATCGATCGAAGGAACCTCTCTTGAAAAACTCGAGAAACCGCTCATACAACGTCAGTTTTTTGACATGTCTCATTTGTCCAATCTGCATCACCCACTCCCGTGCTAGGCGGGCAGCAAACTATCCTCCAACTCTGTATACGGAAATGTAAATGCCGGGAAATATGAAACAAAATTATCCATTAAAGTAGTAGACTGGTAACTTAAGCCGATTTTCATGTCTTTTTTGGACGGCGTTTTTTTGTAGGAAAATAAAAATTAATCGTTTTGGATATTTAGGATATTTTAATTTACATATTAAAGATACAAAAAAAAATTTGTTTGAAAAAATTTAATAGTTTATTATCATTATTATTACTGATCGAAGTTGGCACCTCGAAAAAAAAGCTCGTGGGTGGCCCCGGTGATTTTGGCTCTTGATGTTATCTGAAATCAAAAATTCTTGATAATTCTTAATCTATAGACATGTCATTCTGGTCGGAATTACTGAGGTTAAATTTCATGGATAAATAACAAAATGGCGGACTTTGGAAAAAAAGTCCTTTTATTTTAGCAAAGAAGCGGTTGTAAAACAAAAATAAATTTAACTTCAGTAGTTCCGACCAGAATGACATGTCTATAGATTAAGAATTATCAAGAATTTTTGATTTCAGATAACATCAAGAGCCAAAATCACCGGGGCCACCCACGCGCTTTTTTTCGAGGTGCCAACTTCGATCAATAATAATAATAATAATAATAATAAACTATTAAATTTTTTCAAACAAATTTTTTTTTGTATCTTTAATATGTAAATAAAAACATCCTAAATATCCAAAACGATTCATTTTTATTTTCCTACAAAAAAACGCCCTCTAAAAAAGACATGAAAATCGGCTTAAGTTACCAGACTACTACCTTCAGCGATTTACAGTAAGTTTTTACACCTATGGACGATCCTGATGGACGATCCATTAGCCCATTAAACTTGCACTTGCGCACCGCGTCGATGATTTCAAAATTCAGATAGAACGATACGACTCGACGGAGCCTCAAACCATGAAGCATACGAAAACTCTTGACCCGACGACCGAACTTTGCGAAACCAGCCCCCAGGCATCAGTATGCTGTTGTATACGCGTTTCAACTTTTATGCATTCAAAAAACGAGCCGCAGCGGGGTCCTTCTGACCCCAGAGACTCTTTGAACGAAGGACTAAAACCATGACCCTTTGGGAACGAAATGCCAGATGGGATTATGTTGTTACATAAGGGAATGGTACTTTGTCGTTCAACGGATGGAATTCAAGCAAGTATGGGGTGAGTTCTGTGCTTTTACAAGGAACGACGTTCCGCCACTCCGCATCCTGTTAAAAAATTCATAAAAACCTCGAGGTTTCACTTTTGTGACTGAGTGTTTGTTCTTTTGTCTTCGTTTTAATGGCTTTCATCACAGCGATGTGATGGAGAAGCTGACGTTGCTCATTCTTGCAGATCGATATCAAGTTTATATCGTCAATGAAGAGACGACAATTACATTGAGATTGGTACTTGCAGTACCAACTCGAAATGCTGTGTGACACGCACATTAATATTGGTAGGCTCCGAAATTTCAGGCACACCACGTTACGACCGAGCGGACGGAGTAAGTGGATTGTTAGATATTAACCTCGAAGATTCCATGTTCAAATACGATAATGGAATAATTGTTCAGTCATCCGAGAATTAGATTCCGGTTAGACGACATTCTAATGGCCAAGAACTCTAAATACTCAGTTATCGGTCACCTTTATACATTTCTCTCTTGTGGGTGGCTGATTCGTTGAACTCGTGCGTGCAGTTCTCAATATAATTGCGGTGGGAATTGAGCCATTTCGGGTTAGTGCCGTTCGGCACTGTTCGCACAAGGACTCGAGGGTATAATTTATCCGATGTTTGCGCAGGATAACCGTAATAACATGCTGAAGGGAGGATACGAGGGAAATGGATGTTGCGAACGGTGCGACACTCAATTCTGACAAGTATATATAACTTGTCGCGATTAGTTACGCGTCGTCGCGCATCAGCGAAGCAAACGCTACCTAGAACATTCCCGCTGTTGTCTCTCATACGACAATATACGGTATTTATTTCCCCGTTGCTTTAGACGTAAAATAACTTTAAGGAATTAGATATAAAGAGGGTGAAACACAGTTGCGCTGTCATTTTAGCATATTCAGCAAAGTAGAACAATGAGCATTAATGTTATATTGTGAAATCCGTAGGAAAAAGTTTCTCGTCGTCAAACCCGAACATCGTACGGTGCAAAATTGCACATTTTCTTTTCCCTCCGAGTTCACGATTCATTTTTCCGTCACAATGTACACGCTGAGTATAAAAAAGCATATTTTATCGTGTACTTGAACCCTAATTTCATTCAAGAGCGCCCGTCGCTTTTTCTCGCAGTATGCAAATGACGAGAAATTCCACGACACGAAAGTTACGAGGAGATATGGAAGGAGAAGTGGATTTTCCCCTCCGCCCATCAGCAACTGCGGTGTATGTATACGCGGCATTCTCTGGCAAAGCGTTTCGCCTGGGCGACGGGACTCGTTGGGTATCGGACTGGTAGCGGAGATACTCGCTCGTTCTCTCTGTACTAACGTATATGCAACGCGACGTACGTACGTAAGAGTCACGAGTGTGCGTTCCTCGTTTCGACGGTATTTCACTTCGTAAGGAGTCACTGGTACAACGATACCACACACTTTAAATATTCACAGTCTCATATGCAGTATCTCTTCGTGACCTCTACCCATGGGTATTTTTCCTCCGGTTGGTTTATCGTAGTACAGAATTGATGGCCCCTTCAAACCAGAGGGGCCATTCGCTTTTTCATTCTCTTCGGGATCTCTCTTATTTCCTTTTCGCCGAATGAGCGCGGTAAATCGAGAAACATTCTGAGGAAATAGAGAAAAAAATAGCAAGGCGGGTGATTTGCGGATAGAGATAAGAATTAAAAAGAGGAATTGAGAAAACATGAAATCATTATTGAACGAATGCTTTTACAATATGGTTGGGGTTGTATGTTCTTTAGAAAATTGTACTTTGAGTTATCCTCGGATTTTGAACACCGAAAGTCAAAGTTTCTGCATACCCGTAATTAACAAAAATAATAATTTCGCAATTTTCTTTCTCATTTCTGCTAAACGTTCAGTCGACTGTGAAAAAAAATCGTGTTATTCACATTCATTCGTTCGCTTCTTTCATTCCAATTCTCACTAATATTTGGCAAGAATCCAGAAAAATCCATGAAGCACAAGACATCACTGACCTCGTAAAGTGTCGGACCCTCAATTGTGAAATTCGTGAAATTATCCTCCCTAGTGGCGAGTAAACGCGCTATACTAGTGAGAGTCAGAGTGTGTGCTTACTTCAAACACCCTCGGTGAATCTAAAAGCTGGACGGGTTCCAGACCTCTCGGGTATAAAATTTGAGCGCGTGAGTTGGTCATTACTAATACTGGCAGTCGAAAAAAAATATATATATAAAGCATAGATTAAACGTTCTCTGACTCCACTCTATGTCGTTCGCATTTAGATAAATAATATGAAGCCCGACATAAACTAATAATAATAATAATAATAATACTTTTTAAAAGTATAAGGCACGGAAATGGGGTTAATTGAAATAATGTTTCCACCGAGAGGGTCGACGGATGTGACGCTCCCGTTCCGTTTTAAGATAAACATTCAACCTGGGATGGACGGGATCGAGAGGAAGACTAGACGTTCGGTTGAGTGACATCGGGGCATGTCGCTATCGTGACTGCCACGAGGCCGACGATATAATTTAGTCTCGTCGGCCAAGCCAAGCAGGTTTGTTTATCGACAGTAATTATATCACGATATACGCAACTAACCGTCAAACAAGATTAATTAACGACCAGCTTCATGCCCTGGGGCCAAAGAATATTGACACAACGTACGTAAACATAAATTGTAATGACGAACGTAAATACGCAATTCCTCTGCGTATGTACTCTACAACGACGCAGGTGGTAGACTCTTTCGCATTCTTGTAGTTCCCCACGCTAATTCAACGTGCACCAAATAATTATCAAATAAAGTAATTGTGACAGTCGTTACCTTTTCGAGTATACAAAAATTATTGATCATTGTTTTCCCAGTTCACGCACTATGCCCTCTTGTGCGTCTGCCAAAATCAAATCTACATCATGTTTAATAAGTATTCATTTTTTTTTCCATCGGAGAAATATAACGTCACGTTTAAGGGGAGAAATAGCGTAGCATTGTCTTGAAAAACACCGCAGTTATTAGCGACCCCATATTGCAGATCACAATCGGACTCAGCATTTTGCGAACATTCTGGAAGCCGCAATTTTCATCTGAAATCAAACGAGGTTGGAATTTACTTTTATTATATGTCTCTCATCTATATGAACAAATGCTATCAAAAAAATAGAAAACTGAATTTTTTACAGGGGTCAAAACAAAAAAGCATGATTTTTTGCCATTTTTTACAACTTTATTTGCAAAAAAAAATTACTTTAAATAATGATAATATTCCGATTTTAGGTTCATATAGAGCGCAATACTATGAAGAAAGTAATTGATAATTTTCAAAACGATTGGTTGAAAACTTTTCAAACTAGCGTGTACGCAAGTTAAAAAAAAGTCGTTTTCAGAAAAATGCGTTTGAAAAAATAGCAAAATGCTGAGTCTGATTGTGACCTGCAATATGGAGTCGCTAATATCTGCGATGTTTTTAAAGAAAATTCTTCAAAAATTTTATAGTATATACTTAAATATACGTATAAAATATTCTCAAAGTTTCAATAAGTTATAATCATTTTTTATACTATAAAAAAATGCATGAAAATCATTGGGAAGACGCTGTCCTAACCCTATTTCCCCCCTTAATGGCTTATAACAATAGAACGAGTCGGAATTTTTATTTAAAATTTTGGGAACATATGTATCAATAGTTTTACTAACAATTTATGAAATTAAAAAAAAATCGTTTTTTTATAGTATGAAAAATGAATATAATTTATTGAAACTTTGAGAATATTTTATACATATATTTAAGTATATACTATAAAATTTTCGAAGAATTTTCTTGAAAAACACCGCAGATATTAGCGACCCCATATTGCAGATCACAATCGGACTCAGCATTTTGCGTACATCCTGGAAGCCGCAATTTTCATCTGAAATCAAACGAGGTTGGAATTTACTTTTATTATATGTCTCTCTTCTATATGAACCTAAATGCTATGAAAAAATAGAAAATTGAATTTTTTACAGGGTTCGAAACAAAAAAGCATGATTTTTTGCCGTTTTTTACAACTTTATTTGCAAAAAAAAATTATTTTAAATAATGATAATGTTCCGATTTTAGGTTCATATAGAGCGCAATACTATGAAGAAAGTAACTGCCAATTTTCAAAACGATTGGTTGAAAACTTTTCGAACTAGCGTGTACGCAAGTTAAAAAAAAGTCGTTTTCAGAAAAACGCGTTTGAAAAAATAGCAAAATGCTGAGTCTGATTGTGACCTGCAATATGGGGTCGCTAATATCTGCGGTGTTTTTCAAGAAAATTCTTCAAAAATTTTATAGTATATACTTAAATATATGTATAAAATATTCTCAAAGTTTCAATAAATTATATTCATTTTTATACTATAAAAAAATTCATGAAAATCATTGAGAAAACGCTGTCCTAATCCCATTTCCTCCCTTAATGGCTTATAACAATAGAACGAATCGGAATTTTCATTAAAAATTTTGGGAACATTTTTTTCAATAGTTTTACTAACAATTTATGAAATGAAAAAAAAAATCGATTTTTTCAACCGTCTAACCCTATTTCCCCCCTTAAATCAAGGTGAAGCTGTTGTCGGTGAATTTTACAGAATGTACAATCTCGTATATTGCCTTATCGCGGAGATAAAGCAGCAGCAAGCTCAGTGCAATTCAGAGAACAACGAAAGTCCCGTTCATGATGAACCTCCACTCGCTCGACAGGAACCCGCTATTTTCCACGATATTATTTTTCATTTCTTGTGGTCGTACTACACGGCAATGTACTCGTAAACGAAAGAATACAACGCAATGCAAAATGTTGCCGTGTTCTTCAGAAAAGATAGAATACAGGAATGAAAAAAAAAAAAAAAACGTGGCAAAACGAAGAGAGAAAAAGATAGCTCGGCGTATGAGAAGACCAGTAGCCCAAAGCTAGGAAAAAAAATGAGAGCACAGTAACAGCGTAATAGCGAACACTGGATGAGGAAGTGTAGGACACATCTGCCAGCAATAATGGCAGCGGACCAGCAGAGAAAGGAATAGCAACGGCTGTGGATTGTACAAAAAGTTGCGGACAATGGAAAATCATTGGGAGCTCCGGCGAGATATGCGATGGTATGAGAGATTGGTCCACATGCAGTGAACTTCGTTGTATGCACTGGCGTATGCACACTGCGCGAGGGCTGCATTTTCGCGTCGTAAAAATATTTCACTCGGCATGTCGGGGCTTGGAGGGGCGAGGCGGGTAACGGTAGCAACAGCGGTAAATTGGCCGCGAAAGATGAACGAACGTTAAATTTGTCATAGCAAAATTATGCCGGGAGTTATATACGAGCGACACTCGAATGAAGCTGCTGCTGCTGCTGGCTGTTGCTGTTAACTGTCCAGGCTTCATACGAAGAGTTGATGCATTTCAAACGTTATACATCGCGGTATAGGACTGTGAGTTAGTGGATTAGTTCAAGTGCAAGAGTTAGAATGGCAGTCAGGATGTGTTGATGTGCCCATAAGGATGGGGAAAGAGGAAAAATAAGGGTGCACTTCAGCGTGTTATACCGAAATCGATATCAACCACTCGACCAGCGGTTTCCCGTTTTTTTTCGTATCCTCCGGCTGCTACCGGAGAGTCTCCGCAACGTCTCATCAGACCCTCCGAACGGCCGGTCTGCACCTCCCCAGTCTCTCAATTTCGTTCTACGACCACCTACTCTTGTTGAACGATCATTCTTTGAAAGTGCCCACCCTGCGCCGGTAATCTTTTTACCTCCTACGCTAACCCGTTTGCACCCGGTTATTCTTCGTCTCGGGGTTGGGTAGACGAGGATATAGATTGAAAGTACGAAATCCTCAACCTAATTTGTTAGTCTTCTACGAGTCACTCCTTTGAGAGAGGCTATATCCTTGAGAGGGGATAGTGAAAATTAACTTTCAGGATGAGGGATTAAAAATTGCTTACAGCAACTACGAACGCAGAAGGTTTCTCTAGGCGATTGTCCTATATCCGATGCAAATGATCTATGTCGTTTTTCTCTCTGTTACTGCATATATTACATAACAAATAATTACCCAACTTCCGATTATGCGAATGGATCCATGAAGTAAGCGAAAAAAAGCGTTATTTCGGATTTCTCAAGCCCCAAGTATTCCGCGTATCATACTTTCTTTGTGAATACCGAATAAGGATAATGTGAAATGAAAGGGCTCTCGGGAATTCAAGCAGTATGCAGAATGATCATACGCCCCATGTGCATTAGAATTACACCGTGGGCCGGTCGGTAAAATTCTTCGATCCATTTGCTGATTGAACATTCAAACCTACAGTGGTAGTTCAAATGTAACACGATATTTTTTGTCCCGTGCTCTTTTCAAAATGATCACTAGTATGCTGATGTTCTATACTAGCCTAGCTTTATCAAATCGAACAGTACGGCTGACGAGTATTATTCAATGCTTTTTAATTAAAACACATGGTTATATCTATACTACTATAGTAAAGCTCGAGGGTTTGTTTCTTTGAACGCGCTAATCTAAGGAAATACTAATCCGATTTGAAAAATTCTTTTTGTATTAGATAGTCCGTTTATTCAGGAAGGCCATATAAGTTCATGAGCCTAAGGAGCGAGGGTCATAGCATGAATGTATAATCCAAATTTAACGCGGGTGAAACCACGGGGCACAGCTAGTATATATATTAGGGCGATTTTTTTTTCAACTATTTTTTTTTTTCAGTCCACACCCGAAATTTTCCCTGAAAGTTACAGCCCTTAATATTAATTCTAAGTACTTTTCCTTAGCGTGAAAAGATTTTCCATCTAAAATACACGTAAATCGATTTTTTTTTTTTTTTTCAAAATTCTATAACTCAGCCGCATTTTATGCTATCATATTGTTCTTGGTTTCGATTTACTCAGAATAAAACAATCTAAAAAAGTACCTTTTGCGGTGAAAGTGTAACTTGTACTGGTGAGTTGGTACGGGTCACTGAAGTTGATTTTTACCCAAAATTCTCGTTTTTTTGCTGTTATCTCCGAAACAATTAACTATACGAAAAAAATGTAAATGAAAAATTTGTTGGAAATTTAATTTCCTACAAAAATATTCCTATCGACCCAATTGCTTAGATTAATATTTCTTGAGATATTGAACTTTAACTTATGAGTAGTATAAAACTTATAAAATATGAAATATTAAATAATAAAAAAAATAAAAAATAATAAAAGTTTAATATCTCAAGAAATATTAATCTAAGCAATTGGATCGATAGAACCTTTTTGATATGAAATTAAATTTCCAACAAATTTTTCGTTCACATTTTTTTCGTAAAGTTAATTGTTTCGGAGATAACAGCAAAAAAACGAGAATTTTGGGTAAGAATCAACTTCAGTGACCCGTACCAACTCACCAGTACAATTTACACTTCCGCCGCAAAAGGCACTTTTTTAGATTGTTTTATTCTGAGTAAATCGAAACCAAGAACAATATGATAGCATAAAATGCGGTTGAGTTATAGAAATTTGAAGAAAAAAAAAATTCGATTTACGTGTATTTTAGATGGAAAATCTTCTCTCGCTTTGGGAACGTACTTAGAATTAATATTAAGGGCTGTAACTTTCAGGGAATTTGTTTTTCGACATATCCAATAAAATTTCGGGTGGGGACTGAAAAAAAAATCGCCCTAATATATATATGTATATTTATATATATATATGAAAACTGGATTTATCTGTTCCTCACTTTCCCTAATATGCTGAAACTATATTGCTCGGACTCGTTCGTTCTGTTAAAACATAGATCTCGTACAAGCCACAGTTTCGCTAGTGCTCAACGCGAAAGTCTAGTGCAAAACATTCGTCGGTCAGAAGTTTCCTAATATCAGTCAACCTCTTTGTTCCCGTCCTTCACGTCCAATTGCGAATCAACGGGATAGAATACTATGGAGAATCGCTTTATCGAATTAGGGATACTTTACCAATAGACGAACTCTGTTCTAACTTCGAAATCACAGACATAAAAGAGGGGTCGATAGCCGCAGAGGGTTTGACTGTTTCAGAATCGGACGACCAGACATTGTCAAGGAGAGCCGCGAAGTGAGAATCCTGCAAATCTTAATGCTGCGGTATCGTCGGTGGAGGGTTTGGTTGCTATGTAAAAAGCGAGAAAAAGATCAGATCTTCATTATCTTCTGGCAGATAATTCGGTTCATAGTAGGTTACAAAGAATATACAACTTTCGTATGTACATCCCTGATAGTTTGCGCATATGTCGAGACCGGCAACGGAGTTGGCGAGGATGCAGGAAGGAAAGAGACTTTAGGGAACGAATCCAAGTATAAAAATGAAAACCGAGCGATATCGTACATCGTTTACAACGTTTCCGTGAAGTTTACATTCTGCCCGCTCTGGCATATCTCCGGCGAGAAAGCCAAACGTTTAGAACGACGAATAAAAACCAAAGAGTTTCCGTTGGTAGAATAACGATCACAACCCGCAGAGCTGCAGTGAGAAAGATAGAATGAAAGCTCTATCAGCGATCCCTCTTAAATCAATTGTGGATCGAAGGTGAAAATACCACAGTTTAGGAGTCTATTGCGCCGTCACGAATGGAATCAAAGTTACAGGTGAGGACTTCGATCAAACTCCAACGCCCTGTCAATAATTGGCTGGGCTATCAGTGCCAGCTAGGCTACGTTTTTTTTGCTATTTCAGCTACCAAGCTATCGCTATCAATGGCCAATCGAACGACGGAACACAACCGTCGAGAATAACAGGGAGGCAGTCAGTCAACGGAAGTGTCGTATACTCTTGCGCAAGTTCTTCTGACACGAAACGGTCCGATGAACCCTACAGCTACGACAAAGAAGTGGAAATATCTCTCTCTCTTTCTTGTAGCCTCACTGGTATTTCTTGGAGCCGTGGGACAGAAAGGCTAAAGTAGGGAGAAGGTGGAACGGTCGAATGTCGATTGGTCCTCGATAAATCCTTGAAGAAGTTTAAAGGACGTCTTTAATGGATTCGGGACTATATATCTCTGAACGTCGAATGACTGGAAGGTTGGAAAAGCGAGTGAAGCCAAGACTGTATGAGCGAGAGAGTTAGGGGCAAATGAAAAAAAAAAAAAAAAAAAAAAACCTCCAAGGAACTACAGAACCGCTTCTCTTGCAACATTTCGAACTTTCCATCTTTTTTCCGTTCGTCTCTCTATCTCGCTCTGCCACTTTCTCAACAGTTTTCCTACACGATATCGTTGAGGAGAACGGTAGACGACACGGCGATTTTCTTGAAGAGGCCCTCGCAAGCACTACCGTGCGCAAGACGCAGCCAAGCAAGCTCGGTAGACGTCTGGCTACTCCGAGTTCGTACACGCGATTCGAGGAATCGAAAAATTCCACGTCCAACTCCGATTTATCGCTTGCATTGGTCCGGGAAAGTGGAACTTCGATTCTCTTTCTATGCGAAACGGCTGAGGGGGTGAATAATCGATTTGAACAGCTGACGAAGAGGTGGGAAAAGTGGGTTGTATACAGCGCATGCTAAAAGTACACAACGCGAAGCGTTTTAAAACGGAAGCGTATCGAGTTGTTCGGTCCACTTGGATGCTGGGGACAGAAGTCGAGCCAAGAAGAAGGAAAGAAGAAAAACGCATGAAAGTCCGTGTGTCAGATAATTTGTTGCGAGAAATTCACGCTTGTCCCGGAAGTTTGTTTTAAATGGGCCGCAGTGAAGTTGGTTGAAGATCCATTTGTTCATACCTTTTAAGGACGTCGTCTGGTCTAGAGCGAGATTTTTGACGTCATTTCTAATGTGCAATAACGTTTAAACCGTTGAAGTTGTCTTGATGAAAATTTACACGTGCATTTATTGATCTTCAGAGAATACTTGTACATTAAAAAAAAAATTATTTTAAATATTTTCATGTAGTTTTTTGCCTGTTGCAACATGGTGCACCGAAAGCTGCCTCAATCGGCGCCCACTCTGGACGATGTTGTATGCATCTGAAAAAAATATATATATATATATTCTCAATCTGTATGAGTATTCTGAGCACTGGTAGCAGAATTGGTACTTAAAAAAATTTTATTACATTATTTTATTACATTTTATAACTCGTCGAATACCCGAAAATGTATGAAATATCATTAATGAAAGTTCAACAGGCCACCATTTTGGAAAAAATTTTTTTTAAGTACCAATTCTGCTACCAGTGCTCAGAATACTCATACAGATTGAGAATATATATATATTTTTTTTTTCAGATGCATACAACATCGTCCAGAGTGGGCGCCGATTAAGGCGCACCATGTTGCAACAAGGCAAAAAACTACATGAAAATATTTAAAATAATTTTTTTTTATGTACAAGTATTTTCTAAGGATCAATAAATGCACGTGTAAATTTTCATCAAGACAACTTCAACGGTTTAAACGTTATTGCACATTAGAAATGACGTTAAAAATCACGCTCTAGACCAGACGACGGTCATCATTGAAGAAAATCATCACTGTCGTATGTTGAAAATCGGGAATTTGATCTACCCGAAGATTCCTGCAAACGGAATTTTTGTAATTTTCCAATGGACCCCGTGAGGTTGCAGCGAATATGGATTCCACAAATGAAAAACATGTTTTGGACGCAATCGATTATTTATTTTAGAATGCTGACACGGAATCCGTCATACAAGCCGATATATATATATGGATAAATTAAATATACTTATGTGCCCTTACTCGGGCACCGAGATAACAAAAAACGGACCTTGCCTCTCAATAAGATGGATGCGCACTCTCGGGTCTCATCAGTTCCTGTTCACGAGGAGAGACGGAGACTTGTCTACATGTCGCTGTTGCTTTAAGGCAAGGTGTGTGTGATGTGTGTATATATAGTTCGTGATGCTACTCACTCCTTCAAGGACCTAGCCATGTCTTCCCGATAGAACAGTTTCCACTTTGCCTGCGTAGCGACTCGCGACAGGAGAGAAATAGGTCAACCTCGACGGAAAAGCACGCGAACGTGGTTTCGAGAAACGAAAAGAGAGATAAGAAGGACAGACAATGGAATTGAGCGTGACAAAGAAGTCTATTATTTTTCTTGTCTCCCCCGACTCCATATCTCTGGATTGTCATTTTGTGTTTCGCACAAATTAAACGAAAGAATATTGGCAAGAGGCTGACCCCGCGGAAAAATACTATCGGTGAGCAAAGAAAGGAACGGATATAAGTATCAAATGTGAGTGGAGCCGGAGGATTTTAAATATTTTTTTTTCACTTTGGAGTTTCTGCGTATGGCACAGTCTGACGTATAATCTTTTCTTTATTTTTCAAACATCACGGCGGTATTGTGGGGTAAGACGGAGTACGTGCGAACTCGGTGATTTGTTTCATCTTGATTTACGATGTGTTTGAACTACATACTAAAAATAAGTATAACGTAACGCGACAGACGACAAGAAAAATAGGACATTCTCGGAGTGGGTATCAAGCGAGTGAGGCATGTAACCTTCTGTGAATCCCATATGACGATCGCTATAACGATGACTGTGAGTGAGATGCCCCGGTACACATTTATCCTCGAAATTGATGGCATTACCGATATACGAGGTCTGTTCAAAAAGTATCGCGAATTTTGAATTTCAGCGGGCTACGTATATTCGATTTTCGATTTTTTTGTGGCGTTAGGTTGGTACTCGTGTCCCTCACTTATGCTGAAAAAATCGGCCATTTTGAATGTTTAGTTAATTGTTGACGGCTGTTTTGGTTAGACGTGTTTTGGCTTGTCTTCGATTTTTGCCTATTCCAAAAAAGCAGCTTCCATTGCGATGATTGAGCTTTGGTTTCCACGTCATAACCATAAACCCATGATTCGTCACCAGTTATGACAGCAATGTTAACGCGACACTGTTTTTCTTCGAAATTGAGCAATTTTGGCACGAATTTCGCGGCGACCCGTCTTACGCCCAAATCATTGGTAAAAATTGAATAGCACGAGCCAATCGATATGTTTAGTTCCTCAGCAACTTCTCTAACGGTGATTCGACGATTGACAAATATTATTTTCTTCGATTCGTCAATGTTTTCGTCTGTCGTTGATGTGCTCGGGCGTCCGGAACGCATTTCGTTGTTCGCATCTTCTCGGCCCTCTGAGAACATTTTGTACCACCGATAAACGTTGCTTTGGTCCAAGGTAGCTTCACCATACGCCACAGACAACATTCGGAATGCGTCCGCGCACTGAATTTTGTTTTTCACACAAAATTTGATACAGATTCTTTGATCCATTTTTTTGGAATAGGCAAAAATCGAAGACAAGCCAAAACACGTCTAACCAAAACAGCTGTCAACAATTAACTAAACATTCAAAATGGCCGATTTTTTCAGCATAAGTGAGGGACACGAGTACCAACCTAACGCCACAAAAAAATCGAAAATCGAATATACGTAACCCGTGGAAATTAAAAATTCGCGATACTTTTTTAACAGACCTCGTACGTATATGCAGAGAAAGAGTAGGCATATGATCTACGGGCTAGTGAAAAAAATGTCATTAATGTGTGAGCCTTTAGGAACGAGGAGCAAATGATGGTGAAATGATAGTGAAGGGGTAGTAATACAGTATCCATGGAAAACGAGAGAAAAGGTACGGGCGAGGTCTAAAGGACTTTTTTTTTTTACTGACAAACGTAATGCGTTTATGGCGATCGTGCCAAGAATTCCGTGCAATTGGCTTATTACGATACGACATATACGAGTATAGTATCGCAAAGAACAATGTGGTGGTCGAGTGTTCTTCGCCCTGCCAGGAACGATGAAATAGTTAGAGTCTTGCGAGCGATGGGCGACGAAGCATGTGCCGATGATGGATAAAAAAAAAGAAGAGCTCAAAGGCAATTGCACGTTTCGCTGCTGCATGGGCGCATGAATCGAATAGAAGCGCTACTGAAAGCTCTAGTAGAATACGGTGTGGATGCTGAGATTCTACGTGCTGTAAAGCGTGCGAGAAAGCATTTCATCTGTCTCTCCGCCTCGATCGAAGATTAATGTACAAATTGAAAACGCTCGCTGAATCGCTAAACGAGACACAAGAACCGAAGCCCAGAGGCGCAGCAACGAACACACAATCTGCTGGCGCGATTGGTCGACAACCTTCCCTATCCTATACACTCCGCAAGAATCTCTCGCCGTTTATATCGCGATGTTGAACGATAAAACGTGGACCCAGTCTCAGCGCGAATTTACTCTTACTCGTCGGTCATCGTTCAAATCTGGCGAACCGTCAAATATGCTTCGAAACATTACAACTTTAGGAAATTTACCGAAACAATTGTAAATTTGTGATCCACGTAATTTATTCATTGATTAATAGATTAACAAAAATTATCGTTTAGAAACGATAATCTTCGTTCTACAGTGTATTAATTGAGGATATACACTCAAATTGAATCTCGTCTTATTGTTATTAGATGTCAAAGATTCACATCTTTGATTCAAAGATTCACATCCAAACCAAACCAAACCAAACAAATTATGCATTTTTCAATCACGATATTGCAACAAAAAAATCTATTGTATCAATCCTCGTCTCGAGTCTCGGAATTCACGAAATTCGATACTTCGTAGCGGAAAATTGTTGAAAATATCGTCCAGAAGAAATATAACGGCGGGAAACGCTGGCAAATTTATGTTGGGTCAACAAACCCAAAAAATTCATAATTTCACAAAAAAAAAATACAATAATAAATTAAACCAGAAGTCTTGGATTTGGTGGTCGATGGTCGAACATCGAAATTGCAGCGTTGTCGAAATTACCTGATTGTAGTTCAAAAGCCATTAACTCGATGGAATTGTCGATTTCTAGTTCAATTAATTATTTACATCTCATTGAAATTACGGATTCTTTTAAACAACAAAATGTTAACGTCAGTCCTCGTCCTTGAAAAACAGCTCATATTGGTACATTTCCCTAATTTTGATGGAATTACTCCGAAATACTCTGTATATACAAACATGAATTCAACGATGCTCCGACAATTGGGTTACGAAATTGACGGCTAACATAAACGTTGTACGCATATGGTGACTGTCTTGTTCACCACCCTAATAGCATTTCCAGCAGGAGCTATGGTCTCGCTCGTTGCGACTCAAGCGAAACATTCCAAGTTTACATCGCTAGATCTGTCTTTCATGTCATGACGCATCTTTATTCGTTCTGTTTCCTCGCTCTGTTTTCGTCAGCCACCCCCCCCCCCCCCCCACCCCCCCCCCCCCAGCTTTCTACATACCATACATAGACATTGACGCCCACTAGATGATGTCGAACCATTTCAAATAAACGCAAATTTATCACCAACTTCCGTTTTTCGTCTGTCCTCACGCTAATAATAAACCAAACAGCAGTACGATATTGCTGACAAAAAAAAAATGCTTATGCCCTAGACGAGACTCGGGAAGAAAAATAGTCGTTCTGATAAAAAACCATCGTTGTATAAAAATTTCTTAACAAATTCTAGATAACCATTGGTTTCTCTGCTTATCGATAATCCTTTAATTCTCCGATATGTATGAAATATTTTGACAGCCAAAAAGACATAAATAAAAATACAATGAATGAACCAAAAAGCAATTTCCCTGATTCGTTTCGCTTATCATACAAACTCAATTCCGTAGGAACTCTCGGAACTCACTTTTCAACGCTGTAATATCCGCGTGGGCACGCAATAATGTTCAAGGTAGCGGCGCAACGTGAAATTTTAATGCTGGTTTACGTTGGTCGGTGCTGTGACCGATTACCCAGCGGAGGTACGCGCGCGTCTGTTGCGAAATCGCTTCTGAACTATTAAACGAAAAAAACACGTACGTTCCGACGAAAAGACCGCGCGAATGGTCGCCTTATTTCTCACCGGACGTCTAAAGCTTTTCCATCTTCACCCCGGATGCCTCTCCCAATTCTATTCTTCACTATATCCTTCATCGTCACTACCCTGTCTCTCGGGTCCTTATTCTCTCTCGTATAGTTTCTTGTATAAGTACGTAACACGCCGTTCATTTTACGTACTTGGGAATTAAATAAAAATACACTGACGACGTTTCACGCCGTAATACTGAAACGACACTAAAAAAGTTGTAACAATACTGTTTTTCACTTAGGACGACGCGTATTATTACTTTAAATTTATTCTAGGATTATTTCATATAAACCAATCACATATATTTTCATATCGATGTACACCTTTTATTTTAAACGATAAACGCGCGTACACTCTCATCCATTCAGAATATTTTAACTTTATATCGCTCATTTTTTTGTAGTTCGTCGTCTTTTTCAAAATTTCGGTGTGCGGAGAATGATCGGCGTTAGATAGTATTGGAGGAGCCTTTGATCTGCGATCGGCGATTTCTCTATAACTAAAACACACTACATCACACTTTTTATTAATACACTCAAGATTCCTTGCATAAATATACTGCCTTACCTCCCTCGGAATGTAATTTTTCTTGCGTAGCGGTGATACCAGCTGATATATAAATGGTAATTGTCACGGGCGCTACCCGCACACACACACTAGCTCACGATACTACTTGACCGTCTTCGAGCTCGGTCACCGAGAGAGTGCGAGGCAAGGAATTCGACCACGTAGGTTCACGCGTCATTATATCGTCAATAGACGTTCAATATATCGCCATCTACGATCATTCGCACAATTATTAGATTTTCGATTGTTACCCTCGATGCTAAACACCGACACATCTCCGTGGGTACACGTTCACGAAGACGTGCTATTTCCACAAAGTTTTTCCGAAATGAATTGGATCTTTTTTTTGCCTGGTAGGAAAACCTGCCATCGTTTCACACTATTGAGCCCCATGGAATGTATTTTCAATGTAAGAAACAATATGTAATAAGGTAAAAATTAGACAAAAAATTCGAACCTATTAACTTTCTAAGGTGTAATAAAAATATTTCTTTAGCATACTTGTACTTCAACATATCCGTAATCCACTAACAAGGAAAGTACCCGAGGTGTCCCCCTCCGATTTTGTTGAAACTTATGTATGTTATAGAGCATTAAAAACTAAGCGACACGTATTTTTTTTTATCGGCGTAAAAACGGTTTCAAGGGGTGAAACCACCCCCTGAAGTTGCACAGGTCAAAGGGCGTTTTTGCACTTTCACGTGCAAGCAGTGCATCGATTTAATTTTCATTCCGATCGATTCGCAAGTTTGCAAAGTAGGGTGCAAGAAGTAGATGTACAAGGGTGTCTCGACCCCTTAAAATATTTTGTTATTTCTCATTATCTGGTGGGTTCTTCATTCCTTCGCATGAGGAACATTTTAATTTTTGTTTCATCAAAATCGATGCACTGCTTGTATGTGAAACTGCAAAATTGCCCCTTGACCTGTGCAACTTTAGGAGGTGGTTTCACCCCTTGAAACCGTTTTTCCGTCAATAAAAAAAAATACGTGTCGCTTAGTATTTAATGCTCTATAACATACATGAGTTTCAATAAAATCGGAAAGGGACACTTCGAGTACTTTCCCTGTAAGTCTGAATGAATGACAGATACCGTAATGTTTATAATAACGGAAATAATGAATATCGAAACGTGCTTTAATCGTTTATTGCGATGAATAGCATGACAATTTAATACCATTCGAACCAAACAAATCAATATTTCACGATGTACAAACGAAGCTTGCTGATTCAATCTCGACTTTCATTTACGAACTGTGTCAATTCTTGTCGATGTTTCCGTAGCAGCGCAACGTCTCTCTATCGAGTCGTCTGCTTTTTCTCTTTGGTCTTTTTTTTTTCTTTTTAAGCATCCGACCGCATCGATAGGATTTCCCCTGTTCATCCCCTCTCTAGTTGCGTTAGCCGGCGTACACCCATGAACTTTTTACGTCAAAAGAATGTCACTCCCGTGTGTCGTTCTATTGTTCGTATATCGCCCAAGCTGAAAACACTTTCTAAAGTTTTTTTTCTTCTTTTTTTTTTAACGACGTGGTCTCGACGCGGCGAGACGTGTGATGGGTGTGAGGCAAAGGATACTGGTGCAGGATCGTAGAATGGAAAAACCTGAATGCCGACGGAGAGAAAGCGAGACTCAAAGATAGCGAGATCGATGAGGATGAGGAAGATCGAAATAAAGCGATAGCTTGAAGTATAGAATCCGATTTACTCTTTACTTAACGATAATGCCTTTGTAGTCTGGTAGAACGGAGTGTGCGAGGAGCAGAGATATCTCGTATCGCTTTGATGAGAGACGAAGTAAAAAGAAAAGAGATTGTCCAAATACGATTTGACAGTAGACATACCGTCGCCCCGATGTTCTTTTTGCTACGTAATTCGCGTGGATAATCTATGACTATCCGCGTAATATTGAACTGCTCGGAATCATAAAAATTCAGCTATACACATTTACCCTCGTGGCGCCTCCAGGCCCTGACTTGTACGGAAATATATGAATTATAAATTGATCAAATAAAACCTGCGAAATAATGCACAGCCCTAAGCCTGCAAACTGATTTTATAAATTAATATCCAATTAAAAGCTGTCTGAAGGATTTTGCTCGGGAATTTAATGAATCGTTTCACATATATCAATAGCAACTACTAATGACGTCTGAGCACCCTACCACTGATCCGTATACCGAGGGCGTTTACTGTCGATGATCAAATAAAACGGAGGGGTGCGCGCGAAGGATTTTCTGCCGGTGGGAGGGCATCGTGACTTAATTGAATCCATCGCGTTTTACCCCAGACTGAAGTTAATCTACGGTTGAGGCTGGGAATTCGAGAAATTCAATACTTCGTAGCGGAGAATTGTTGAAATTTCGTACACAAGAAATATAACGAGGGGAAACGCTGGCAAATTGATGTTGGGTCAACGAACCCAAAAAATGCCTAATTTGAAGGAAAAAAAATACAATAATAAATTGAGCCAGGAGTCGAAATTACCAGATTGTAGTTCGAAACCATTGTCCCGATACGGTTGGCGGTTTTTAGTTCAATTGATTATTTACTTCTCTTTCAAATAACGGATTCTTCTAAATAAACTGTTAATCTCAATTTGCAGTTAAACGCATAACAATATTCCTCTTCGGTCGGGAGTTAAAAACTGTATTCGACCAAGTAGAAATTCATAATCAATTTTGTTCAATTCAATGACATTTTATCAGAAGAGAAATAACATATTATGGACTAATAAAATTCACGCTTCTCAAGACTCAATGGAAACTGCGTCTCGTATACAATATATTTTTACATTCACAACGTGATAGTCTCTATCAAATCCACGCCTGTATACCGTGCACATTAAGGGAAGGTTCCCGTCCGAAGACCCCAAAAATTCATCAATTTGAGGAATTTTTTTTTCAATACAAAATCAATTATTCTGCGAAAATGTTGTTGTGGGTTTTATTTGTACATAAAAGAAGTATTGTACTGAGTTTTTTCACAATAGAATAATTCACAATGGCGGCTCCAACTTCCGCCAAAGAAGCCACTCCCGGCGCGAAGTGATGTGCGCGGTACCTTCTACAGCCTCACCAACTGGTCTGAAATCCAAAAACCAAAAAGATTCTTGAAATAGATGAAATTTGTGGGGCCCTATCAGTTTCTGATTTTTGAAAAAGCCCTTTAAAACAAAATGGCGGACGTTTAAAAAAAAACTCATTTTTTCATATTTTTTTTTAGGCTTTAACGTTAAAAAAGAAATATTTACAATCATTTTTTCGAAAAAAACCCTCCGTCAGGACCCCCCAAATTTAATTAGCTTTAATTCGAGCGGTGAAACTTTGAAATCGGTGCATTCCTCGAACCTGTAGAGCGTACCGCGCGTCGAAAAACGTTGTTTTGAGAAAAACGCGTTTAAGGTAGTAGTCTGGTAACTTAAGCCGATTTTCATGTCTTTTTTGGAGGGCATTTTTTGTAGGAAAATGAAAATGAATCGTTTTGGATATTTAGGATATTTTTATTTACATATTAAAGATACAAAAAAAAAATTTTTGAAAAAATTTAATAGTTTATTATTATTATTATTATTGATCGAAGTTGGCACCTCGAAAAAAAAGCGCGTGGGTGGCCCCGGTGATTTTGGCTGTTGATGTTATCTGAAATAAAAAATTCTTGATAATTCTTAATCTATAGACATGTCATTCTGGTCGGAACTACTGAAGTTAAATTTCATGGATAAATAACAAAATGGCGGACTTTGGAAAAAAAAGTCCTTTTATTTTAGCAAAGGGGTTGTAAAATGAAAAGTTAGGGGTGAAAAAATTTATCGGTAGTTCCGACGAGAACTCTAAGTGTGTAGAGTAGCCTGTTAAAATTTGAAAGCAATCGGTTCGGTAGAAAAGAAGTTAGGACCCGGGCTGACCAGAAAAACACTGTTTTGAGAAAAACTTCGAGGCGCTCTCGAAAACTCATTATAACTCCGGAAGTATTTCGAATTTCGGTCTGAAATTTTCACAGTATATTCTCAAGACATTGTACTTTGAAATTGAGCAAAAAAAAATGTTTCGATTTTTTGAACCCAAGTTACCAGACTACTACCTTAAAGTTTTATGCTACCTACCGTAGACTCACCCATCAGGTCAAACTGCTCCGCCCGACCCCTTATATCTCGAGAACTACATCATATATCGAAATATCCTTTCTCCCGCGTATTCTTGACAACATAAAGATGAAAATTAAGCAAAAAAAAATTTTTCGATTTTTTCATCGATTTGGACGGGAACCTTCCCTTAACTCTCCTGATTTCCGTACTTTATTTTTCATAGCTTCCCTTATCATTTGTTTCAGACGAAGTCCTGTGGTACATTGAATTCTGGAAATTGCAATCTCGGATGTGACGTTAGAATGACGGGACACTCGGAACGAGGAGGTGATCGGCGTAAAACTTACGTTCCGCGGCTTTTGTGCGCTCGACGACTTTTCTTTCTGAGCTTTCTCATACCCGGCCTCGGCACAACACCGAAGGTTCGAGCACAGACCTCCGAATGTCCGCCGACCGAGGCCATACCCGGTTGTCCATGTTACAATTTCGAGGATGGCCTGTTCCTCGAGTGTCCCGGCGCGACAGAGGACACACTGAGAAACACGATGCTCGGTGTCTTATCAGAAGGAGGTGAGGCACGTGATTAGGGGTTGTTTTCTGTGATTGAAGGCTAAACACACACAAAAAAAAACGTCAACACGTGAAATTTAGTTTTTTCTTTACTTTCTCGTGAAGGGTCGCTGTATCGTTGTTTGACATATGTCAACGATTTGATTAATGAAGATGAATATAAAATAAAAATATGAAAAATCATTTCGAATGGCTTTTCATTCGAATGTTGCTCATCTCCGATGTGTTACAATAGCTGGACTAATTACCAGATGGTATGATCGCGGCGTCTGTAGCAATTCCGATGAGATACAGAAAGAACGGAAAAAAAACTTTATATATGTCAGGTCAATCAGTGTTATAACGTTGGGATCATAATAACGAAAAAATATCATGAAGCAACAACGAAAAACTTTGTTTGTCAAATTTTCAGAAAACCGTTATTCCATTATCGAAATTAATCCCTGATTTCTTTGAGTACACTTTAAAAAAATAAATTTCCCCTGAATTTTGGAATAGACGATCGCACGAAATTTGTACTCCGCGCGCCAACGTACAAATTGATTTTCAGCATGAATTTATTTGTTTGCAACAGGTCCGGCGACCATAGTCCAATCATTGAGTGTCTACGAGCTGGACAAGAGTATCGAAGAATTGAAGGAGGGTTCGTTTCCCATGGGATCTCAGATAAGACATCTACAAATATCGCATTCCTCGTTGCGCGAGATAAGCGAGAATGCTTTTGCCAATCTAAAGGAACATCTCGAATCCCTGGCACTGGTGTCCGGTCGTTTGCCACAAGTGCCACAAAAGTCTCTCGCCGAGCTTCACAAGCTCGCCGCGCTTGATCTCGAGGCGAATTTCATACACGACCTGTCGTCCTATTGTTTCTGGGGCTTGAAGCTCATAAAGCTTAGTCTTAAGGGAAATCAGATATCGAAGATATCGGAACACACGTTCGCCGGTCTCGAGGACAGTATGAGCGATCTCGATCTTGCCGAGAACAAGCTCAAATTGTTCCCGATGACTGCCCTCAGAAGACTCGAGAGTCTAGCGTCGTTGCGTCTCGCCTGGAACGAAATATCCGAAGTACCGGACGACGGTTACTCGAAACTCAGTTCGCTCCTCATATTGGATCTCAGCAGTAATAATTTTGAAAAACTCGGCGAGGATTGCTTCGGACCTTGTCCAATTCTTCACACCCTTTCGTTGTATTACAATTCTATCGAGACCGTTCACAAGGACGCCTTTGCCTCGCTGAAGGATCTCGAATCGATCGATCTGAGTCACAACAAAATCGTATTTCTCGACGTCACGACGTTCAAGGGAAACGAGAGATTGCGAACGATCGAGCTTAGTCACAATCACATACACTATATAGGCGGTGTTTTCGCGAAATTGCCGGAATTACGGGAGCTCTACTTGGCTGAGAACAATATATTGGAAATTCCGGCGGATGCTTTCGCCGGAAGTGTCACATTAGCGGTTGTCTATCTACAACAGAACGCTATACGTAGAATAGATGCGAGAGGATTGTCAAGCCTGGCGCAACTTGCTCAACTTCATCTCAGTAACAATTACATCGAGAGGGTGCCAATGGAGTTTCTCGAGAACAGCGAAAATCTCTCCTCCCTCTCTTTGGACGGTAATAAAATTCGAGAGTTACAGGCCGGTACATTTCTCAAGCTTCATCAGTTACGCGAGCTCAGGCTACAGGATAATCAAATTGGTGAAATTAAGAGGGGCGTATTCTCGCAATTACCTTCGCTACTCGAGCTACATCTGCAGAATAACGCCATCACCAATATGGAGACGGGCGCGCTGAGAACCCTAAATGCCCTGCAACACGTGAATCTGCAAGGCAACCAATTGTCAGCACTCGGCGATGTGTTCCAATTGTCATCGTCCGATTCCTCGAGCGGTGGAAGCTCACTAGTTTCCATTCAATTGGACAGCAACGGACTGGAGGTATTGCACAACGATTCGTTGCGCGGTCAAGCATCCGTGAGAATAATGTGGCTCGGGCATAACAAGCTGACCCATCTACAGGCACCGCTATTCCGCGATCTTTTGCTCGTCGAACGTCTCTATCTGACCAATAATTCAATATCGATAATCGAGGATACCGCTTTTCAACCGATGCAAGCGTTGAAATTTCTCGAACTGAGTATGAACAAACTGAATCACATCACAACGAGAACGTTCTCGGAGCTGCACGAACTCGAGGAGCTCTATCTACAGAACAATGGCCTTAGTAAGCTCGATCCTTACGCTCTAACGGCTCTGAAGAAACTTCGGATTCTCGATCTTGCCAATAACAATCTCACGACACTCGAGGACACGATGTTTCAGGAAAATTTGCCGATAACAAGCTTGAATCTTCGAAATTGTTCAATCGAGAACATCGAGACCGATGCGTTTCGGGGTTTAAAGAATCTACTCGATCTGAATCTCGAAGACAATCGTTTGACAGCGTCTGCTCTGGAAAAACTGAGATTCGTTAGTCTACGAACTTTGACGGCGTCGGGCAATGACTTTCGCGAAATTGCCGAGCATAGCTTGTACGGTTTGCCGTCGCTTCAGGAACTCTTTCTCGAGAATGCACAAATCGTCCAAATACCCGAAACCATATTCACTCTCAATCCGAATCTCGCACGTTTTCACGTGAGTCGTAATCTTTTGCGCGATTTGCCAGCGAGAGTCTTCTCGCGATTGCACTCGTTGCGGGAGATACGCATTGAGAAAAATCTACTCATAGGAATACCATATACAGCTCTGTCATTCGCACCTAATCTCGAGATTCTCTCGCTGTCGTACAATAAAATCGATGTGGTTAATGCAGCAAACCTTACGAGTCTGAGATACCTGAGAGAACTCGATCTTAGTCACAATAGAATCGACACGATGTCGGGTTTCGCTATGGCGAACATGTCGCGTTTGTTGTCGGTGGATTTGAGTCACAATAATCTTAAAGCTTTGCCGGTAAATTTTTTCGCAAGATCGACGATGCTGCATCGCGTTGATCTGTCGGAGAACAAATTCAGTCAGATACCAGCCATTGCGCTTTCCGGGCAAAATTTGCCGGGTCTAACGTGGCTAAATCTAACGAGAAATCCATTAAATCGAATACACGACGTACCATCGGAAGCGATGTATCCGATACTCCAAGAAATTCATATATCAGGCACGAATCTTAGTATCGTTACCTCCCAAGATTTCGAAGCTTTTCCGGCGTTGCTTCATCTCTTTTTGAGCCAAAACGGTATATTACGAGTATCACCGGGCGCATTCAGAAGTTTGCCGAATCTATTGACCCTTCATTTGGGCATGAACAGCCTAGAGATTCTACCGAAAGAGAGACTACAGGGAATGGAGCATCTGCGCCTATTAAATCTTACTCACAATCGTCTCAAGGAGCTCGAGGAGTTTCCGGCCGATCTCAAGTCATTGCAGATTCTCGATCTATCGTATAATCAAATTGGCATCGTAGGCAAGGTGACGTTCAAGAATCTCGTAAGTCTTGTTGAGCTTCATCTCTACGGTAACTGGATAAACGCTATATCGAGCGAAGCCTTCAGACCACTCAAGAAACTACGTCTATTGGATCTAAGCAGAAACTATCTGGAGAATCTGCCGTTGAACGCTTTTCGACCGCTCGAAACTCAGATACGAAGTCTACGAGCTGAAGGTAAACTATTATTGAAACATCCGTGGTATCGATCGTGAGCTTAATAAATAATTATTACAGTGCGCACTGATAAGACAGCTTGTTTAATCGTATTACCTTTTTTTTTATCAGATGTGTCAAAATAAACGTTGAGTCACTAAATTTCAATTTGAATTAAATTCTTACTAAATCGTCTTTAACTCAACTAAATTTTGGTATAAATAATTATAATGTCCCATGACTCGCTCATCGTCGAAGAACGTTCGCACGACTTCGGTTGTTCGTGATGAAATATCATCTTTTCGCATTCGGTGACGCCTTAAGGTAGTAGTCTGGTAACTTAAGCCGATTTTCATGTCTTTTTCGGAGGGCGTTTTTTTGTAGGAAAATAAAAATGAATCGTTTTGGATATTTAGGATGTTTTTATTTACATATTGAAGATACAAAAAAAAAAATTTTTGAAAAAATTTAATAGTTTATTATTATTATTATTATTGATCGAAGTTGGCACCTCGAAAAAAAAGCGCGTGGGTGGCCCCGGTGATTTTGGCTCTTGATGTTATCTGAAATAAAAAATTCTTGATAATTCTTAATCTAAAGACATGTCATTCTGGTCGGAACTACTGAAGTTAAATTTCATAGATAAATAACAAAATGGCGGACTTTGGAAAAAAAAGTCCTTTTATTTTGCCCGCCATTTTGTTATTTATCCATGAAATTTAACTTCAGTAGTTCCGACTAGAATGACATGTCTATAGATTAAGAATTATCAAGAATTTTTTATTTCAGATAACATCAAGAGCCAAAATCACCGGGGCCACCCACGCGCTTTTTTTTCGAGATGCCAACTTCGATCAATAATAATAATAATAATAAACTATTAAATTTTTGCAACAACATTTTTTTTTGTATCTTTAATATGTAAATAAACAGATCCTAAAGATCCAAAACGATTCATTTTTATTTTCCTACAAAAAAACGCCCTCCAAAAAAGACATGAAAATCGGCTTAAGTAACCAGACTACTACCTTAATACAACGTAAAGATAGCAGGGGACCGAAAATTGTATAAACAATTATAGAGCTTCCTAAGCCTAACAATATTAAGCTGCTCGCGACGGTTTATATTCACTGCACGTTTAATAATCTGGTTTCACAGCGTATCGATGTAAGAAGGGTTGTTTTAGCGTGCCCTACATCACATAACCTCTCGCCCGCTCCCTCTCTCATCGTTTTTCTAGTATAGTTCCTGGCGGAGAGTGCCGTGAACGATAAGTCCTCTCCACTGCTCCATTCTCACTCCATAGTTTTTGTTGTCATTTAAAAATCCCACCCTACATCATCTCTTTATTCATGGCCCCAATATTTCGATTCATTCTATATACGAACTTTTGGTCGATCGCAGAGAATCCGTTGCACTGCGGTTGCGAGTCCCAGGAATTGTGGGAATGGTTGCGAGACCATCAGAAGCTGGTCGGTGGTGTTGGTCGGGATCGTGGACGAGGAAGAAACGGTGGTGTAGGCGTGGGTGACGTTGAAACGGGCCTGCTAAGATGCGAACAACCACCGGAACTACGCGGACTTGTCTTTCTCGATCTCGATCCTCATGCATTCTGTTCAGCTCCGCTCGTTCTCAAACTCGCTATACAGGACATTCAACCGTTCTCGGTTCTCGTCTCGTGGCAGAGCAGAAATCATTCTGGACTTCACGGTTATCGGGTTGCCTATCACGCTCTTGACAATGACGTCGACGAGGTGAGTTCACGGATAAATAGTCGTGATATGTACATATAATTTTCACGATGTAACCAGTATTTCGGATAACTCATTGATCAAAAATCATGCTGGAATGTCGTGCCAAAAATTGTCCACTTAGCTGAAATAAACAGGAGAATATTGAAATGTTAATTCTTGCAAAGATATATATAAAATACGGTTGTAATACGAAAAATCTTGAATTCGAGATATTCGAATTCAGTCCTCCGTTTCAACAACATTTGAGGCGAACTTTAGGAGAATTGATAATAATTTATCTAATCCATGATAAACTAGGCATTTAATAAACCGGAAAAAGTAGATCAATGTAACTTGCTCCTGAGAATATTGTAGACATTCTTATTTTTTAATCAGTTTCTCGGTATAAATCGTTTCTTGTATACGACACATTATCGTGCGTGGGTAAAAATGAAAGAACATCATTTTCCTTATGTTACTCGTCAGGTACGTGAAAAGCTTCTCGACCCGAAAGCACGTTCGGTGAGACTCTCGAAACTGGCATCAGACACGCGCTATCTCATTTGCGTTTTGGGCCTTGGAAGTTGGGGCACACCGATACCGGAAGACGCAAACACGTGGCAATTGAACGGTTCACACGACGACATTATCGAGAGTTCAGTGCCACCGGTGATGATCAATTCACCGATGAGCAGATGCACCGAAGTGCGAACGATCGATGCTCCGATTTCGGTGATTGGCGAAGGAGCTGTTGGCGATCGAGGTGGTCTTGCGAGTATTCTCACTCGTAGACTCGGGCTCATCGTTGGAAGTTGCATGGGTTTCGTCGTGTTTATCGTGCTGGTATCGGTACTGGGTTACATGAAAATGAAAAAACAACGAGCTGCAATCAAGAGGGAACAACCACTAGCACCAAATCCCCCCGAGTACATGTCCTACAGACATTTTTCGCTTCAGAGTGGTGACAGAGCTGAAAACGCATGTCCCAGCTTTATCAGCAATATCGGCACGACACCCTTAAACTCGTAGCACAAAATGAATTCCGCTCGCAAAGGTAATACGACCGAGCATCACGATATCGAACTCAAGAGCGTCTCGACTTGCACCGGTATGTTCGGTTGATGACGGATAATGAAATATCCGCAAGGAAAACAGCGTAGGTAAATAAATCAATAACTCATAGAAATCGAGGAAAACGAGGAAAATTGAGAATGATATATTACAGCCAAAGGACAATTTCGCTCGAGAAGAAAAGACTAAGGAAAGC
Organism: Oxytorus armatus; assembly: GCA_958009045.1. Classification (NCBI taxonomy): domain Eukaryota; kingdom Metazoa; phylum Arthropoda; class Insecta; order Hymenoptera; family Ichneumonidae; genus Oxytorus; species Oxytorus armatus. The sequence continues at coordinate 19,098,908 of OY253749.1, read as the reverse complement.
GTCTAACGAGAAAAGTTCGCCAGTCCCGAGCGTTACAATATCCGTGAATTGAAGTGTTCAAGTGACGTTCAGTTGTGAATAACCACGGTGAACAAACAAAAAACATATAACGAACAAAATAAAATGAACTTTTTAGAAAACATTTAGCTTCGATTTCGAGATTGTATATCAATGTTTCGGGTGTGACATGATCTCTTCGTTAAAAAACATTATCCAGCTGTAATGAAGTTGGTCGTAAAAGTGAATGGGACTGCTAATCAAATATTAACGGGTATGGAATGAAAACGAATGAAATGATGAAAAAAGAATCGAACAACGATCAACCAAATTCCCAGATCTTTGTATCTCGCATTAAGACTGATTTTTTAATGATTCACAGACACACATACATACCGGTTCTTTTATTTCGAACCTCGCTGTAACGACGTTGTAAAATAGATAATTTTTTTAAATAATATTGCTAGTTCGAAAACGGACTAAGAAGCAACAATTACTAATGCCAGATGAAAAGGAGAGAATTGTTTAATGACGTAATCATCTGTTTCCCTCAATAGAGCTGCTAAGCCATATGAATAAAATTAAAAAACAAACAAAACTATCTCGTATCCCAACAGCATAATTGTCAGCACACATGTTTACGATTAAGCAAACGATCATTAGCTCGAGACTCGTCGAGCGAATTTTCGGAGGAAAAACGTCATTGACAAAACGAATCGACAGACTATCGAAAACAAGTTTGATTCCTGCCAAAATAATCGAATTCGAAGATTTGCCAAAAATGTCATTGTTATTGACAAAACTCACACATCGATATGAGTTCAAAGATATTTTGCGGAGAGGCAATTATCTTGTATATAGTTAGAGATAATAACATAGCATTGTATATTACGAGTCTAGGCTTTCGGTTAATAAAAGAATTAAAACATTGAAAAAATATCGTTTTTTTACGTGTACAATTTATTGCAAACCTTCCAAAGATTATTGAGAGAAAAGGTAACCGATGATTGATGCATTGAGGCATGAAAATTATTTTTACAAACAAACGAATTGCCGGACGGTCATGGAGAATAATAGTAAGTAATCCAGCATCAACAAGCATCAACACGCGATTCATCGAGTAACATATAACGGTAAATCTGCGATGAGAAACGCCAGGAGACACTGCAGCATTTCAGGGCCTCCCGGGTTTACGAGACATTGAACTTTAGATTTGCGAGCATACATATAGTTGCTCGGAATTCAAACTTGGAGTATTGCGAAGTGAGCGTGCGATCGAACATATCCATCTTAATTTTCAGGGCCCGGGGACTTCGAGTTGTACGTTCGCGAAAGAACGAAGTTTAAAGCGTAAAGTTTCACATAGGTAGACAACGAAGATTCGAAACTTGCGTTAAATCATTGTGGCAAAGTATTGAAACTCGTCTTATCCATAGTGAGATTTAGGAATAGCAGAGTGGCGGAGAATTAATGGGGGGGGGGTCTCTGGGACAATCGAAAGTAAAATGGTTAACCACTCTGAATTGCTCTCGATTCAATGTAACGTTTAATGCACTTTTTTTCTATTAAAAAAAGACCATGGGTATGGGGCTGAAAATTGTATAGTCGTTGAGCAGCTGACGTCGAAGTTATACGACTTTCGACAGTTTAGACTGGAGAGTTTTGCGTACTGATGCAAAGTGAATAAATATGAGTGCGACAGAGGTATTCGCGACTATTCAATAGCAATTCAATGATTGGAGTTTCGTACTTTATACGAAAATCGGCAATTTCATCAATATCAACTGCTAACAGGAAAATACCCTTTACAACAAAAAGTTTGGCTAACAATATTTTAATAACTGATCTATTATTGAATAATTTTTTTTTACGTATCGAAAAATTCATAAAATAATTTACAACATCCGCAATAATCAAGATACTGATGGCGGTCTTATAGATGGAATTATTACGATAAATTAGTACTTTTTTTTATTAGGTTTATTTTTAGTCGCATTCAGCATCGAGGCTATTAGCGACTATTTACATGAAAAAATTAAACAAAGAACAGGACTCTTTTGTTTCACAATTTGTCGTACATTTTTATAACTTTGAAAAACCTTATCGTTTTTTTAATGTTTTCGCCATTTAGGCATTCTTTTAGCGACGATTTCGATGCTGCTTACGAAAACTAGCACGATTCAAATTTCTCACGAAAACTAACACGTTTCGAATTCCACCACGAAAATCAACACGTTTCGATATTCGACGCGAAAACTAGTATGTTTCGGCTTTCATCGCGAAAACTAGCATGATTCGGCTTCTGCCGCGAAATGTAGCATGTTTCGGCTTTCGTCGCGAAAACTAGCATATTTCGATTTGTACTGGAAAAAGTAGTATATTTGCCGAACTAAATCGAATAAGATTCAGAACTTTCACAAATGTTTTAATAATTTTTTCGGGAGCACTATAAGGAAATGTATGAAATAAATTCAAACAAAAAATAAAACAGTATAAAATGGTAAGCATAAATACTTCGTCAATTTGGAGTAAAAAAGGATGGTCAAAAAACGTGGAGTAAAAAATGAGCAACACTTCCAGTGATACTGAAGCGTGCTAATTTTCGCGGTGAAAGTCGAAACCTGCTAGTTTTCGCGGCGAATATCGAAATGTGCTAGTTTTCGTGGCAAAAGCCGAAACATGCTAGTTTTCGCGCTGATATCAAGCGTGCTTGTTTTCGTAAGAAATCTGAAACATGCTAGTTTTCGTAAGCAGCGTCGATTTGATGTTGCACTGTTTGCGCTGCACTTGATATCTCACGCATTCTATGACTATATGTTCGATTATTAGCGGGACATTACAGGGACTACACTTTGTCGAAATTAGTAGTTTTGTTTCGATGGTATTGGTAGCGAACACAAAAATTGTAGCACTTGTCCATCTTCGTCATATTTAACTGACTCAAAGTCGCTCAAGATAGTAAACCAACAATTTGAGTCTCAATATTATTTCGTAGGACTGTCGAAATTTTCCAAAAACCAGAATTAATACTAGTAAACCTTTAGAAAGGTTGCGTATTTCGCCTCAACACCGTTTCATTATCTGATTCGAAAATTGAATAAAATCTTTAATAGAATATATCACTAAACACTCGTACTATACGGAGTAGCATTAATTAATTACTGAAAAAAAAATTATCATACGTGATGAAATATATGTACTTGGCGAGTTATATCGATTATATAATTTATACGAGACGTGATTAAATAGTCTCCGATGGGAAAATGGGGACAGAATACAGCTCATTACCAATACCGCCTTCCGTTCGGTAGATCGATAATAGATAATATAGTGACATGTATAACGTATGGTGCAGAGAATTTCGGCCTGTGATAAGCACGGGAATTCACGTTGCAAATGATGGATGACGAATTACGCAATCGACCATGACGATAATAGGACGCGGACATACACTGTTTAACGACGCAATGAAAATTCGTCGAAATTCATCACCGATCAAACTAACAAATTATAATTTCAACAAAGTACGTAAATGGGGTTTTGACCTGATTTTATTTTATACCGAAGAGTAAATAATTTCCGTCAATTTCGTTTAATTTTACAAAGGTTAAATCGTTAAGATTAACTGTATTTTCACGAGGATAAAACCACTTAGGTAAAGGCATTTGTGTTTTGTGTGTTTGCACACCGGTGTTTTTTTGAGAGGGTTTATGGTATTTCGTTGTATTATTGTGAATGTTTCAATAGTTGTTCGAAAAAGAGACTAAAAAATCACTTAACCGTAACCCACGTTTGTTTTCGTTCTATTTAAACAACAAAAAAAACCCAATAAAATGTCGTCTTTTATATCGCATCCTGTTACAATTATCAGGAAAATGAACAGTGACGGTCGAAGCGAAAACGTGTTTATACTCGCCCCTACAATACCGGCTTTAGTCAGCTTACGCGCGCACGGCAGCACAGTTTTTGAAACTAAAGCGAGAGGAACCGAGTGTTTAATGTATACATATATGTATCACGACGTGTCGTTGCAATATCGAAAACAATGTACTATCGCGAGATACATCGCGTACTGTGTTCGATTTGGCGCGAAACACACGATGACGGGAGCGGTAGGAAAAATTTTGGTGGAAAAACAATTTACGATACGCTCGGCACGAAATCGACAGACACAATTTCGACGAGAGACCGAGGTACGAGATATACATATATATAATCTGCGAATATAGAATCCGACCAAATGAATGCGTCGAACTGGAACGAGTTTTAATCGAAAGACTACCCGGAATCATTCAAAACTTAAATAGAATTTTTTGTCAATCCATATACATCTAGCCCCACTAATTCGGGCAGGATGTCCTGCGATAGATCGACAGCCCGATCAATGGAGTTATAAAGGATTTTCTACGGTTAACTCGATCTGGTGTCGGATTTTGTATACACGTTGATATTTGTAAAGCCTTGGGCTGTCAGTATGTGAATTCCATGAAAAAATATTCATGAAAAACTCGTCAATGAAAATGTATTAATAGAAAACTATTCCATGAAAAGTTATTCATGGAAGACATCGCTGTAGTTATAAGACTGATCAGTCATTGATCCTGAAATTCATAAGTGTAATAGGGAAATATATAAAAAATTTCACTTCGAGTAAGTTTTCATTGAATCTAACTGTTGAATGAAACAGTAGAACCGACGGGTCCTTGACGAAGGGGACAAACACCTCCTACCTTAAATCATTTACTTGTAAAAGAAGCTCCTCAATATTTGTGAGTTCACGATATTGCAGTAGAAAAGTTAATTATCTCGGTATTAAGTGGGGAAATAGGGTTAGGACAGCGTTTTCTCAATGATTTTCATGAATTTTTTTATAGTATAAAAAATGAATATAATTTATTGAAACTTTGAGAATATTCTATACATACATTTAAGTATATACTATACAATTTTTATACATATATTTAAGTATATACTATAAAATATTAGCGACCCCATATTGCAGGTCACAATCAGACTCAGCATTTTGCATACATTCTGGAAGCCGCAATTTTCATCTGAAATCAAACGAGGTTGGAATTTACTTTTATTATATGTCTCTCTTCTATATGAACCTAAATGCTATCAAAAAAATTGAAAATTGAATTTTTTACAGGGGTCAAAACAAAAAAGCATGATTTTTTGCCATGTTTTACAACTCTATTTGCAAAAAAAAATTATTTTAAATAACGATAATATTCCGATTTTCGGTTCATATAGAGCGTAATACTATGAAGAAAGTAACTGCCAATTTTCAAAACGATTCGTCGAAAACTTTTCAAACTAGCGTGTGCGCGAGTTTAAAAAAAGTCGTTTTCAGAAAAACGCGTTTGAAAAAATAGTACCAAGAAAAACAAGCAATATGGGGTCGCTAATATTTTATAGTATATACTTAAATATATGTATAAAAATTTTATAGTATATACTTAAATATATGTATACAAATTTTATAGTATATACTTAAATATATGTATAAAATATTCTCAAAGTTTCAATAAATTATATTCATTTTTTATACTATAAAAAAATTCATGAAAATTATTGAGAAAACGCTGTCCTAATCCTATTTCCTCCCTTAATGGCTTATAATTAAAAATTTTGGGAACATATTTTTCAATAGTTTCACTAACAATTTATGAAATTAAAAAAAAAATCGATTTTTTAAACCGTCTAACCCTATTTCCCCCCTTAAACTAAAAAGAACTGCTATGTGACTTTGTTCTTAGATCAAATGAGACAGGATGAAAAATGATCGATAAATAACAAAAATACAAAAACAATGTTCGACGATAATTTTTTAAATTGAATCTTGTCGACTACATCACTCGCACGTATTCGCCGACGAGTATAGCTAACGTAGATCTGCCGTGGGAGTAAAGTGGACGGATTAACCGGTCGACAAATCATCGAACCTCGGCAAGGTACATGACGCCCAACAATATAGAGTGAGAAACGAAGGAAACCTGCGACACGTTCGTGTATCCGTTGTATAAGCCGAGATTAGCACAAACTGTGTGGATAGCTGTTCGTGCCCACTTCGCGCTCAGAAATTGATTCATTAATGGTTCTCTCTCTCTGTATATATATATATACATGTATTTAGCAAGGTACCAGGACGGATAAATGTTCTGGATTTAACGTTATCGCGTGATATTCGCGCTTACCCTCGCTCCACCTAATCTAGATTTAATGCCGGAACTTCCGAAACGTCCCACCACCACTTTGAAAGATATTGAAAGATACAAAAGACAAGGAAAAAACAAATTTCATCAACATGTGGATATGTAAAGCACTACATGGATCATATCCGTTGAACATCATCTCGAACATGTCAATCAACGTTCAATTTTGAGAAATTTACGAGAGGAAGTCGAATTTCTCTAAGTATTCGTAAATTCAAATGAAGTTTTTTGATAAGCGTTCGATCCACAATTTTTTTTGTCATTAGTTTGTATGTGAATCCTCCTACGAAATAAAAACTTTTTGCTTATGCTTATTCGTTCGCTGAAATTTCTTCAATTCGTTCAACTATAGTCAATGGCCAAAAGTCCAACTACCGGAATAACTGAATTAAAAAGCCAATTTCCATTTTCATTTCGCTATTCCAACAATCTCCCTCTATAGAACTCAACTACCGAACAACTCTCAAGCCTCTCGCCGGGAAAACACTTTATACAACCTCACCCACACCGGCGACGCAAATTGAATATGTTCTAAGGCGAAGCTCGTAACGAAGTCGCCGGTTACCCAGGTTGCCCAGTGGAACGGAAGTAATGACTAAGCTACCGCCAAGACGCCAACTTCCCAATGGTTTTAGTTAACCCCAAACCAAACCCTGATAGAGGTGACGCTGCATGTGTGTCCGTGAGAGTAACAGAGTCTCCCTTTACACAGGCGGACATGTAGATGAAGCTGATGAATTCACAAAAGCGTGATTTCACCAACGTCATTTTCATCTGGGATTTCCTCTAAAATCGTTCCGATCGATAATTTAGGGTATTGAATGTCTCCCTCCGTTTACCATTCGCTCACACCTACTCAACAACACTCATGGCCATGATCGAAAAAGACGAACGTTTGACTCAACGTTTTACAAATAATTCCTGATCGTTGTTGAACAAAAAACCCTTATTCTTAAAGCCGCGAAAAGCAAATTAAGCAATTCCCCCGTTGTATTATGAATGAGTAGACCGACAGATGAGAAGCGTAAGCAAGGTTGAACGAAAGATCCCTAATCGGGATAATAAATATTACCGCATAAATCTTACGAACGAGGAGAATGCCGTTGGAAAAGTCGCTTGTAAGATTCTCGGTCTGAAACGACACGCTCGTTACTATTTATTGTACGGTGTGCTTAATAAATTTTGTTGAAAGCTGGTCATAAATCGCTCGACTCCGTCACAGATCCGTTTTCTCTATCCATTCTCTCGTGAAGTCTCGAGTTATCCGCGTTTTGCAAATCCCTCACAAGCTTCCGAATTAAGACGCTCGCGTTGAATAAATCGTCTTCAAAATAACATTTTCGATTTCCTGTTTTTTTTTTCTTTTTTAGTCTCCATAACAAAAAACAAAGCTGACGTCTGAGTTTCGAAGCTGCTGAACGTAAATTTTTTTAATTACCCGATAGATTCAATGCGCGAAATGTAAAAATGATAAATTTAACAGGCAATCTCAAGAAAATTCGTCGCGAGTGCGAGTTTAGCGCGGAGTTGCGATTGTAAATTTTTACGAACGCAAGAAGCGAGAAGAAATCCGAAAAGTCGGACGAAACGCAAATTTATTTCTTCCGCTGCCTTGCCTCTTCTCCTTATATATCCCTTCTCGAGATTCACGAACATTGTTTCGGGCCCAAAACGAAGTAAAGCCACAACTGTAATGTCTTTTTTTGTTCTCCTCGCTACACCTAACATTTTTACCACAGGCCCTTCTCCTCGAAAGGGACAAAGGAGGTTAGAGGGCAGAGGGAGCAAATTCTCTGTGACGGTCGCGTAAAATCTCTTGTCATAAAGTTTATGGCTCGAGTCTCAGTTTCTGGCGCGAAGTGGAAACGAGAGAAAACGAACGAGATGGGTATATATGAGCGAGGGGGCGATGGAACGAGTGGTAGGTGAAAAAAAACCAAAGAAACCTGGGCTTTCCTTGCTACTGTGTGTGTGTGTTGTGTGTGTGGATGTGTCTGTTCCGGAAAAGTCTCGCCTCAGCGTTTGTTCTACGTCGTAGCCAAAAGAAGCAACGAAAAGCTCGAGATTTTCGTACGGATTGTAGAACCGAGTGTGAAACGTACGACGGGGGATAAGACGCGACGAGATAGAAGGACGAAGAGAGGAAAAGCGCAAAAGCGACGAGTGAAAATCTGGACGACGCGTTATTTCATTGGAAATTTCTTGAATAAATATTTCCAATGCTTTGCGAAGTTTCCACTTGGATTGGGTTCTTCGTGGCGAGCTGCGCACGACGTTTCGTGCGTGTGTGTACTCCCGAGCTTTTGCGAGAGTATGAGATCTAGCGCGATGAAAGAACCCCGAAGAACGGGTAAGGCGAATGGAAATGTCGAGGAATGTCGTGAAGTAACTTGCTCGGCAATGTGCACTCGTGGCAACTCCAAGGGAAAGAGACGACGACGACGACGACGACGAAGAAGATGAAGAGGATGAGCTGCCGAGATGTTGGCGAACGAACTGGAAAATCCAGGAAGAAAAGGCCGAACAGGCAAGTGTTAGAGTAGTGTGTAAGTTTGGAATTTTTAAATCTAGGTGACGAGCACATACTCGGTGAACGAGAGTATGCTATATAGATCAGGAAGCAAAAAGGAGGGTATGCACGAATCAGGAATGGGAAGAACTTTAATAAAGAGGCGTTCGTTCGTAAATAAAGGTACGTCATGGAAAATTCTTGTGTACGAAAACTGCCTCACACGGAGGGCCAATGAGAAATATTATATTGCCGAATACTTCGGAAAAATGTTCTCTGCAATTTTCGTTTGTTTGTTTTCATATCAGAAGAAATCTCTACTAATAAATACGAAACGCATTTTGTTATTATCACCATAATAATTGTTCATTTAGAACTTTTTTCACTATTTCCCTCTTCTCTACACAAATCGTATCTCCGACGAAACGAATCAACGTAAAATTTCATATTTTTTGTAGACCAAAGTAACATTTACTTTGTGAGCAGATTTTATATACATCGTGAAGATGTCGAGTTAAAAAAAAACTGATGGACATTGAGGAAAAATGTTTGGAAAAAATGTTGGGAGCGCCTTTTCATTGCACACGTTTCGAAGCTTCACGATGGGAAACACAACGGAAGGGCGCAAAAAATCTGAGGCAAAAAAAAAACCCATTATTGGTGTCCTTTGCTCTCCGGTCGTTTGTTTTCATCACTTAAGACCAACCGGGTCGATGTGAAGGAACGATCCTGTCGATAGGGTCGTCGTCTGACGCGCTCACACACCAAGGATCGCGGCGGGAAGGCACGGAACATCGATCTTCGAATCGACACACTCGACTCGACGATGCGGCGTGGTAAAACCCGGTCGGGGACGGGAATAAACGATGAACGAGAGGTCCCTCAACGACTATTATATATATATATATACTCCAGCTTTCTCAATTTTCTATCGTCCGGACAGAACTGCGTGATGCTCTAGTGGGAAAACCGGCGAGCCTCGAATTAAAAGCATCTCAAACAACGAACCCAACATTTCACTTACGCCATACTTGTTCAGACTCACAAACATCCAAGTTTCAAAACGTACGGCCAGGGTATCCACACAGTTTTTTTCAATTGTTCTCGGGGAACGTAGGATAATCCAATTCTAACGAAAAAAAATGTAAAAATGAACCGAACAAGCTTGCTTTGCTGTGAAAAAGGCCACCCATATTGCTCGTCACGTTTATAATGGAATCATTATTCCTGATCTTTTTCAAAGACACACAATTTTTTAAATAAATAAATATTCATTTCATCAAGTCTCAATGATCGAACGATCAGAAAATTCCTTTGAGTAAAACTTAAAAAACAATAATGTTTAATTTAAAAATAGAATTGTTCCGTCTTAAGGGGGACAATAGGGTTAGACGGTTCAAAAAATCGATTTTTTTTTATTTCATAAATTGTTAGTAAAACTATTGAAAAATATGTTCCCAACATTTTTTATGAGAATTCCGACTCGTTATATTGTTATAAGCCATTAAAGTGAGTAGCTCTCCTTCAGGCCCCGAGCGCGCCACGTGTTTCAAACGCGTTTTTCTGAAAACGACTTTTTTTAACTTGCGTACACGCCAGTTACTTTCTTCGTAGTATTGCGCTCTATATGAACCTAAAATCGGAATATTATCATTGTTTAAAATATTTTTTTTTTTGCAAATAAAGTTGTAAAAAATGGCAAAAAATCATGCTTTTTTGTTTTCACCCCTGTAAAAAATTTAATTTTCTATTTTTTTGATAGCATTTAGGTTCATATAGAAGAGAGACATATAATAAGAGTAAATTCCAAACTCGTTTGATTTCAGATGAAAATTGTGGCTTCCAGAGTGTACGCAAAATGCTGAGTCTTTTTTATTTTATAGTATATACTTAAATTTTATAGTATATAGTATATAGTATATACCAATTTTATAGTATATACTTAAATATATGTATAAAATATTCTCAAAGTTTCAATAAATTATATTCATTTTTTATACTATAAAAAAATTCATGAAAATCATTGAGAAAACGCCGTCCTAACCCTATTTCCTCCAATAATGTTCATATTATTCATTAAAAAAGCTGCGTGGAAGACACATTATACGAAAGAACGAATCTCTATCTTATCTTTATATCTTTATGTTTCTTTTTTTCACCATCAGAAGAGCCCATTTCGAGAGAAATTCAACGAGTATCATAAAAGTGATAGCCAATCTCCTCTTTTCCGTATAGCACACGCACCCAGTAAATTGAACATTGAACAAACAATGTAATGTTTACACGGCAAATGATGCTACTCACCGAAACAACGGTCATCTTTTTTTTTTCTTTTTTTTTTTTGCGGAACAGAACTAATTGGATGGCACATCCTAATGGCCTCCGGCGTACTCTGAATAAATATTGTAGGATGAGCCGTGCATCGATGCGTAATAAAGCTAATGGATGAATCGAAATCATTGGAAACAATTATGACAGGCTAGTTTGGAAAATATTTGTGATGGCAAGCATCGATGAGAGGTGAATATGCGAATGCAACTACGAACAAATAGAAATTGGTTGCGGAGAACATCGGGGAAAGTGTATGTGACGGTTACGGCATACATTCTCGTTCATCCCGTTTTACCACGATCCGCCAATCGGGTTACACGTTACACTCGAAACCGGCAACTAACGAGAGGAGAAAAGTTCACGTGTGTGTTTCCGTGAGGATGTGAATTCCTCTACTGTGCATTCGCCGCTCATTATCGGCTCTAATGGTAACGTCGACCGCACATAGAGATAGAGATAAAATAGGACGAGTGCGTACGACACACATTTGCTATGCTCTCGTTTCAGTCCTAATTTACATGTGTTAACGCGAGGACACCGTGTATAACAGAGTAACAGAAAGGTTCCCTCGCGAGCGTTCTTTCTATCTCGCTATCTCTATCTCTCTCTCTGCTAAAGAGTATTTTGACAATTAAACCAACATCTGTAATCAGTTTCGAATTTTACGGTAGAGAAGTGAGAGCCCACACCGGTCCAACAGTATGGATAATGTTGTGGACATTGGAACGCACACGTATACACAACGAACCGAAGAGGATGAAGTCCCAGCGTCGGACCATCAACGAACGCTGTTCGAACCGTGGAAATTCAATCGGATTACGTACTCATTGTCCGAGAGGAGAACTAATGCGCCGGACGGGAGAGCGCGAAAGCGCGGGGCGCGGTACGCAAGGGAAAATCCGGTTGTGCCGAGAGTTCGCGAGTGTGAAAACCGACATTTTCGTTGTAAATTATGAGACCAGGGTCGAGCACGTTTTCCCATGCGATATATTAATGAAAACGTCTGGACGGTCGTGTGCGACCGAGATGAAAAGTCGGAATGCTGCAACTGGCACCGTAACACGCGTGGATATATGAAAATAACACCCCTTTGTCGAGGGATTTATATCTCACACAACGTACCATTGCGCGGGATATAATATTCATATTCCTCATGGACAAACAAATAGAAATGGGAGACGCGAAATATTCGTCGATACGATAGACGACGCTTCGATGTGCTAATACGCATTGTAATATAATTGCTAACCACCGGCGGGGACATGGAAATACATATATACCTAGGATCGCGGTTACCAGCTAGCGAGTCGTATAATGAGAGAACCGGTGAGGTTTTGGCCAGACAGCATAGAGAATGATGAGTGGAACACCGCCGTTGGCAGTGATACCATACGGCTGTGGTACACGAGCAGCGAATCGCGGTTGGGAGGACAAGGTGAGAGATATACATGTATAATATCCGTTCTCTACAATCCGCACTGGTTAGTGAACGCCGAGCAACAATCAAATGCAGCTCGAGGGCCAATAGTTCAAGACACGGATCTCTGTCCCATGTAGCTGATCGCAATATGGCGCGTGAATATTATTTAAATTTATATCGAACATGTGAAAGTCTTTCTAATGGGAAATGACGACAAATTCTTCCGAGAGTACCGACAGCAGAGACAATTTAACGACGGACAAAAAACAACCAAAGTTGACGTGTTTTTGCATCCTTGCAATGAAATACGTTCAGTTACTTTATCAATTTGTATGTCAGAACTTGTTTTTCTGGATTACAAATGGCTGCGTTGATTTAAAATGTCTATGTCACGCGGTAGGCGGGATTTCCCAAACGCTTTCTTTCTTGAATGAGTTGTTATTTGCAGAGATGTTTGGACTTTCGTTTCGGAATTATTTGTTCAAGTCGTAAATCTATACAACGGTGACTATTTCTCTCCTGATATAATAGTTATCGATATTATGGTACAAGACAGATTTTCATCCGTAGAAATTTCAATCAAACGGGCTTCTATTTGCTCAATATTACCTTCCAAGCTACATGGGATTTCGTAGAGTATCGATCGTTTATCAAATAGACACAATATATTTGCCGCCCGTGACTTTCGTTCTCAACGATATACACTTTCAATGTATATTTATCGAGGAATCACGCGGCCGATTCAGTTTGCTCTGTGGCTGAAAGTTTTGTTTGCCTAACGAGCCACGGCTCGTGGTGCAAAATTTACCCTAAATTCGATCTTCCCGAGAATCGAAGAGAATCGGAATTTCTCTGCGACGTGTGCAGCGTCGAAACGGAATACGCTTCTGGTTTCAATGCTCGGGATATGTCGTATTTGCTGCAGTATGCTATACAGTACGAATATCCTCCACTGTAACAAGGTAATGCACTCAGGGCACTTTAAACGAAACAATAAAAAAAAGAGGCACGAAACGAGAAAGCTGTATAGCAAAGATCGAAGCTCACAGCTCTGCGAAAAATCCATATTCCCATTGGGGGCTGCTTAATTAAATCACGCCCGATGCTCACTTCTCCGGTTATGCATCCAGCATTCTCGTTTCGTTGGATACGTATAAATGCATGTAAAGGATTGTAACGGATTGATAGTTTCGCACACCAAGCCCTGGGGCTTCATTGGACCACGTTGCGTTCGAATATGTGCATATCCATCGCCTGAATACTGCATAAAAAAATCGACCAACATCGATAGCATTGATGTAGCGCACGGCAATCGTATAAATTTCATATGTGAACCTTCCTGCAACTTACAACCACTGCAGCGCGCCCATTTCAAGGAATACTATGCTGAATGTTTATCAATAAATTTCAACCTTATGAAATCGATTCTTGGGGTAGCTATAGACAGCACTGTACCGGACGAATTAATGGCCAATTTGAAGAATTCGTTTTATCGATTAATCGATAATGAAGACAGGTCTTCAATAGTGCAATAGAACCGTAACGTACAAAAACCATTAAGCACGAATTATTTGCCAACAGATTCATTAGCTAATAGATTTTTCAATATCATTCTTTCCGCAGCTCGCTTTAGCCTCTGAAGATAATCCATCAATTTACTATTGTAATATTGGCTGATTCTAAACGGAAATTTTTTTTTTTTTTTTTTTATTTCCAGTGTAAATTGGAATCTGTTAATTTTGGTGTTTGACAATGAGTAATTGGGATGTTGAGCTTAGTTTACAATGGGTGAAACGTACTAGCGTCCAGTGACGTGCCTGCGTGTTGTGATTGTTATTTTATTTTTTCGCTTTCGAATTGTTTATTGGTATCGGTGTGGGAGGTCTAGGGGCTTATGTCGCTTGAGTCTCCTTGTGTCAGCATGTCGGTCGAGTAGCCGAGTGGCTAGGTGGTTGGGGTGGTTTTGAATTCTGCCCAGGTAGTTTGTGCTATCTTTTTTTATTACTTGCTGGACTGTATCCATACGGGTGTCCTTGTGGATCGTTTCGTTCGAGACATACCATGGAGCGTTGAAAATCATTCGAAGCGCCTTGGATTGGACGCGTTGGATAGTGTTGATATGGCTCTCGCTTGCTGAGCCCCACGGTTGTATTCCGTATGTCCATATTGGCTTTATTATTGATTTGTATAACAGTATTTTGTTGTTAAGTGATAACTGCGACTTTCTTCCGAGTAGCTAGTACATGCTGCGGAGTTTGATATTGAGTTCCGTTTTTTTAGATTTCACGTGTTTCGCCCGTGTCATTCTTCGTTCGAGGTGCATCCCCAGGTACTTGACGCTGTTCTGTTGCGGCAACAGTTGACCGTTGAGGCTAACTGGAGGGCAGTTCCTTGTACGCAGTGTGAAAGTGATGTGCTATACAGTAAAATCAGTATATCTTTGAATCGAATAATTGAATATAAAATGTTATCCTGTCAACTAGTAGATGGCATTCCTTCACACGTATGGCTAAGTACCCCACTGCCATTAGTTCGAAGGTTAATTTTTCCGGAAACCAGTTCTCCGGTGGATCAATATGTTACAGGGGCCAATGTGTTTTACGGCGTTGACCATTGTCTTAACGGGAGTTAAGTGAAATATATTAACTTTGCTGATATCTCAGTAAATGGTCGACGGGTGGTCGAGCAAAGAGTGGTCCTCAATGACAATGGATTACATAAATTGAGAAGGAATAAAAGAGCATTGAATGCAATTTCGCGAGTAAAACGAGGGAAAACGTTTGGAAGCGGAAGCAAAAGCGGAAAATAGCGATACCAGCATGGAAAAAACGAAGCAATAGCGTCATGGCAGTGCTACATTTGCCGGCGCCATTTACGCAAGTATCTTCTTCTTGAAAGGAGCACAGCAAGCGTTATGGTCGTGCACGAGAGTCGAAACGTTATGAGCACGTTGGTGCCCATAGCGAACGAGTTGGTAGGGCGCGTTCACGCTTCTCGAAGTATGGGCAATCGGATCGTAAATTAAGTAGACGCTTCTCGCCACTTTCAAGCCACGAGAGTGAACACAGCCTGAGAACGGCTAAATTCGCGGAGTTACCAGCCATAAAAGCTGTACGAGAGCGTCTAGCGAAGTGGAAAAAGTCGGCGAATTCTTTTTCACTGACTGCACACTGGGTACATCGGTAACGTTATGCAACCGATTCGAGTATCACGTGAAATCTATCTGTACATACATATATAGTTCGACTTTGAATTATTTAATGCGCAATCGTCGAATAACGAATAGACGCACGAATATAATTTGTCTGGTTTGTACGAGTAAAATAAAATAGATTAAGTCAATTACAATTTAAATCGATTGATTTTAATTTGATTAAATTCGTATTTGGATTTCGTTCTTTAATCAAGTGTTTTTTTCATTGAAATGTCACATTTTATTTAGGTCTGACAATTCCGTTTTTCTCCCTGTGTGGGTGGGATATTTTGCTCACGGGAACTATACGATAAACAAGATCTTTTTTATGAGGAACCTGGCGATTGTAACCGTTATACTAGGCCACGTCGTTTCGAAAAGCCCCCTTGGTGACCTACAGTACCGAAATCGACCATCAGTGCTTAACCTGTTAAAATACACGCAGCGTAACGCAAACTCTCCGCAACTCTTTCCCTCTCGCTCTCTCTCACTCTCTCTCTCACTCCCTTTCTCTCTCGCTACTATAACACGAATGCATGGTTCCCTCCACGTTCTGGCCACGTGAATACGTAATGATGCGACATTCGCTCGGCTCACGCGTGCATTTTCCCCCACGTCGACAATAAGAGCATCAGCGACCAAAAACAGCCGAACCAGTTAGCGTGAGATCGAACGAGTATAATGCAGATAAACATGAGGGCATTTGCGTTATTTGTGCTGAACTGAGCATAAACCCCGGTAGTGCGACATCGAATATATCCTTCAACCGATTAATCGATGGAAAATATGGTTTTCACTCAATTTAAGGTAGTGCGAAAAATTGGAATGTTATTTTTTTTCATAAATGCGTCAATATATTCCACGAAAAAAAATGCAATGTCACAAACCAAGGGGTTTATAGGAAAAAGCCATCGAGTTTCATTAGGAGCATTATAATTCATGAAACTAGTCAGTACTTTGGAATTTTCTAATTTTTTAGAATCTCTCGCAAATAAAAACATAATGTTGCTAATTCAGAATTTTTTCCGCAATTTTCAAAATCACTGCTATACATTCTGAAGAATGAGGACATTGTGACCCCGTCGGGGTAAAACAGAGATTACAAAGAGACGAAAGGTCAACCGGAAAATGATTGAAAACGATAAGACGAGTTTTCCGATGGAACGGGCTTTATAGTTTTGTACTCAGCGAAACAGAGAAAAAGATAGAAAAATATGGGAAGAAATAGAGAGCGATCAATCGTTTATGTACCATATATGTGTACCGTAACGACCAGAAACCTCCCTAAAGATACCAATATATCCTTTACGACGCGACGGTAAACGTAAGCCACCGAAAGCCAATTCGTAACATATATGTATATATACGAACATATTATTCCGTAAAATATACATGTATACATGCATCATTGGTGCATCGTTGTCTTGCATCTGTAGAAGTTAAAGCAAACCCGTCCTTCAATATCTAAAACAAATGAAATGTAATACAATCTCAATATGCACATTAATTTAACTATAAAATCATCAGTATAACAGTAACGAATGGATAACTCAATTTTTTTACCAAATTTGGCCTGATAGCTAAAACCGATCATGGAATACAAGTCTGTCGAAAGAACAGTTCACAAAAACAAAAAGCATCCTCCATGAGGAAGTAAACATTTGCTTCCAATAATTAAACACAATTCTATCGTTAAAATAATTCTGAATTATTATTTTTATTCTAATCGCTCCTCGTCCCTATATATGTTCGGCCAAATAAAGTATTGAACATATGGAAAGGAATCTCGTAAATCTGGTGTTCGCAGAGAAAATAGCAAAGATATTACACGAAATTGATCTTGAATATGGCAATTGTTCTCGATTATATTGCAGCAATTATTTCTCAAATACTTACATCACCGTGTACGCCGAATTTATCGTTCCGCGTACAATAAAGATATTTTCATAGTCACGGACGTAACGATTCTTTAAATTTTGTTCGCAAAAGCTCGAAATTCTCGCTCCTCGTGGAAAGCCGATTGTCCTCTTCACCAAGATGAGATTCTCATTTTCGAAAAACCGAACAATGGCGCGCAGAGTACTTCTGTGCGTTTGTTAAGGTAAATACGAATCTCCCGACAAAACAATGCTTAGTATTCGACGCAAATTCCTCGTAATGTGAATCGTACCAGTTTTTGTTCTACACTCCAGTCGACTACAAAGCACTTTGTCATTCTCGTTCCGAACTAACCGCGCTCTCTCCCTCGCGAGACGTTTAGCGGTAAAGATACGGACTTTGCGAAACGCAGTTGATGAATTACAAAAAAAAAAAAATCAAGAAAATGGTTAAATCTCATATAGAAAAGCGATAAAATATTGTGCGGGTAAATTGAACAAGTAACTTCTGATATTAATTACTGACCATTAATGAATTACGTATCGCCGTGTGCAAAAGTATTCCAAACGATTTGTAACCATCAGTGAACGAAAAAGAGCGCTAATACTCGGATGAAGAATTCGTAACTGGATTCCGTGACAAACCGCGGGCCGGAAAAGAGGATCAGGGAAAAAAAAAACATGAAGTTTCCGTGTAACCTTTATTAATGATCATAGGGGCATCTAGTTCGTACGAGACACCGAGTCACTGAGGGGTTCCAGCCTCACTAGCTTAGCAAAATCCTCAAGGATAGAAATAGTATAAATGACAAAAGTAGTGGCATTTTTTGGTCCAGACATATTTATACGACGATATAGCGGCGCGAGAGGGACGGAGGAAAAGCGAAAAAAGAAAATCCATTCGTATGTCCCAAGAGCAAGCGCCAACGATGGCATAAATCTACGGGAGAATCGAGGCAAACGACAGTGCTGGGGCGCACATAGCTTTTTCGCGAGATCGAATTCCCCTCCCGCCCCGATCCTCGGTACTCTCGCCAATCGCGATAACATTTTTTTGACGACTCTTGGGAAATGCATATTGAAAAAAGACCGCGTACCCGACGCTGCCGTGACCGATAAAGCAGTAAAGTGCGAGAGTGCTGCGATCGAAACTGCGAATGGTTGCACGGTCTAGGCGCGAACGACTGACGTGTCATTAAAAAATATATACATATATATATACACGCACATATACACTCTATAAATATACCATTACTGGTGTAAAAAAATTTCACACAAATATATTTCCATGCAGAGCCTTAGAAGGCTATAAGGATATAGACCTATGAAGGCTTTTTGAAGTGACATCCTCGAAAAGCTTGTATAAGGGTTGTTTCGAACGCTCGACGCGAGTCACATGCATTAACCGAATTGATAAAAAGTATTTCGTCACTAATATCTGGACTGGATATTCGTGTTACCCTTTTTTTTTGGTGTCGTTTTACTTGTATTTGTGTACTTTCGGTTAATCCATAAAACTCAACATTATTATTATTATTTTACGAAATCTTTAAAGAATTAAAGCAACCATGTTCTCCATTAAATATACGAGGGGGGACCCAAAAAAAACGGGAATTTCGTCATAATTTCTTTATTTTTTAATATTTTGGAACCAAATTTTAATCACCTTCAAAGTATTCTCCTTTGACGACAACGCACCTCTGCAAACGATCCTTCCAATGTTCAAAACATTTTTTAAATTCACTTATCGGGATGTTCTTTAGGCCTTCCAGCGATTTTTGTTTTACCTCCTCCACAATGGCAAAACGCTTGATTGCTGCTTTGTTTCGGGGTCGTATTCATAGCACCACGATTCATCACCAGTAATCACCTTGGAAAAAAGTTCAGGGTCCTCTTCGAGCTGATTTTGAAGTTCAAAACATGCCTGAAGTCGACGCTCCCTTTGCTCGTCTGTGAGAAGGCGAGGGACAATTTTGGCTGCAACTCTGCTCATGTGCAAATCTTTGGATAAAATCCTCTGAATTAAACTCCATGATATCCCAGACATCACACAGAGTTGTTCAATGGTTCGGCGACGGTCTTCACGAATGAGAGCATTGATTTTGTCGACGTTTTCGTCACTTCTTGACGTTGAGGGGCGTCCTGAACGGGGTTGGTCTTCAATTGACATTTCTCCATTTTTAAAACGTGCAAACCACTCGTAGACTCTGGTTTTACTTAGGGCAGCATCTCCATAAGCAGTCTTAAGGCCTTACATACGTCGAGAATTTTCAAAAAATCGATTTTTTTTTGTTTACAGATTATTATTCCTTATAGTCTTAGGCGTATTTCTGTGTAAGCTGATTGTAAAAATTCCCCATAGTTCAAAAGTTATTGTAGATAATGTGACTGCCCGACGAAAGGACAAAGGTCTGACGCGCGCCTACCTGAGTTGAGTTGTTTGAGGCAGCTGGCCTTTAGAAAAAAATAAACAACAACAATTTTTTACTAACAAGGAAGGCGTACAATTTGAAGCTGGAATGGGAGATTAGACGTAAGTTAACTAAATAAATTAAAAAAATTCATAAAGTTCTTGCTCCAGCCGCGCGCGACTTCGAGCGAAACGCGCTTGAAACTTTAAACGCGTTTTTCTCAAAACTACTTTTTCTGACACGGTCGGCATGATAACTCGTACGGTTTTTGATATTTTTTGATGATTTTTTTTCTTAAATATTCGGAATTGTTTTTTCTATAGTCTGTCGAGCCGGATTTTTTAAATTATAATTAGAAAATTTTATAAAAACAATTAAAGTGTGACTTTTTTGACACAAACTTAACATTTTTTTAAAAATTACCGTAAATTGTTTAATTTTTCGAATTTCAACAATCCGGCTCGACAGACTATAACTACTACCTTATTTTACAAGAATTTCTTTACATTTTGCAGATCCGTCAACATTTGAGGAAGAAATACTGCCGACCGTGGAGCAACTTTTTTTTTACAGTGCTTCAAAAAGTGTGATTTTTCATGTTGTAATTTTTGAAAAAAAAAATTGAAATAAATTTGTTTACAAACTTAACACAGTAATAAACAATGTGTAAGAATTTGTTTATCAATTTCTATTTCTATCCCTCCTAAAAACAGCTTTTCTTTTGGTACGTTGTCGGTACCGCTGGACGTATGTAAGGCCTTAAGCATTGCAGTAGTTTCCGCGGCCGATTTCCCCAACAGGAAACAAAATTTCACTGCCGCGCGTTGCTCTCGACAATCGGCCATCACGTTTTCGCCGAAATGGAAAAAGTTGTTTTCACTACAAAAATTCCCACGGGCGAACCGATGCACTCACGGCGACAGAACTTCGCACACTAACTCAGGAGACGTGTCCCCAACGGACACCTGGTCGAGTTATGAGTTCCCCCACTCTCCCTCCCCGCCGCAGCGCAATTCCCGTTTTTTTTGGGTTCCCCCTCGTATATATTGATTGTGTTGAATAAAACGTGCACAAACAACGAAGTATATATATCCAACGATGAACAGTTTAACCAGGGAACGCAACTCTTTTATTGGTCACGCAAAATATATAGGTAAGAACAAAAGGCTGTGAGCGTACGATGTGTGTTCAAAGTTCGCGCCAGATAAAATCGAAAACTTATTATTGTGGTACGAGTGACACGGGTGTAACGATAGTGGGGGCGATCACGGGTTTCGCCGATATCGGGAGTTACTCGTCCTCTTTCTCCCTGGAACGCCGAGCTAACAACACCTATCGAGTTTGAGGAGCCGTCTCGATTATCCAGTCCGAAAACACCGTCGTGCGATTTACTCCGTCTACAATAACGACGATACGGGAATGACACATCCTTTATCGTGGATCCCGAAGGACTTGTCGAGAAGGCCATGGTGCGAAGATTTCCAACTCCAGGGAGAAAGTAGCCATCGTGACTCATCGCAACAAATTAATAAAAGATGAGTACTCGTTTATATTATCGGACATTACGTTGTAACTCGTGACCAATTTGCACCGAGAAATAAGAAAAGAAAGAGGATATTATAATTTGTATGATTTGTAAGTAAGGCGTGATTCGTGTGACTGTCGTGTATTATGTGCATGAAATACGGGTTATCGAAAATACGTGTGATACACCCAAAGATGATTAACGCACTGTGAATGTGAAGGAGAAAGTATCTTGTGATCAGAAGAATATATGAATTTGGTTATTTTATTGAAAGATATATCGATATATGTTTATGTGTTTTGTTCTTTAGCGAGTTATTCAAACCTGGTGTCGCTCTTACAATTCCTGTCCATCGACAGTACTTTATTTTTCGTTCTATAATAAAATTAAAATCTTACAAGGCAGTGATATAACTTGCCAATCTTCTGGTTCCAACATTTTTACGGGTATGCCAATAATCGTAAAGTCTGACCTTTCCTTGATTATAGATGTCTACCGTATATTTTGTATTCCACCGACCATACTCGTGTACACATACGAATCGGAGCTTGATCGAAAGGTTTTCTAGGGTAAGAAAAAGAAAAAAAAAAAAAAGGAGTCACAAGACGTTCGGATTCATTGGTAAATTCGCACTGAAATCCGAGACGAGGTTCCGCCAGGAAAATGGACGTAGTATACCAGAGAAATGGCTTGGTCTTCTATAATATACAAACACAGACACACACACACCCACATCCAAACACATTATGGAAGGAGAAACTCGAATCTAACTTTATCCCGTAGATCTCGAGATGGAAAAGCAGCCAAACGAGGTCCCAAGATCGTATCGATCGAACTAACCTTTCATTCGTAAAACGTAATAAAATATTGTTCAAACTGCTGAAATAAAGTTTAATCAATCTCAGTCAGGAGCAAGCTGTTTCGAGAAATCTGTTTGTCTATATACATACCGAGTACTCATCTTTTATCGACAATTTCGAAGATATTTCGAGACTTTGATGTCCGCAATTAGATGGAATATGTTTGGGACCATAACTCGACGCTTAATTTCATCGTGCATACCCTCTGCTCCAGATAGAGTCATTAAACGGTTAATGGGCATTTCCTTTCGCATAACGTTATCTATTCGACCGGGTTTTGATAATAAACGCAGAACCAACTACGACTAAACTTGCAGGTCTCCTGCAAAAAGCATTATTCGATATAAAGAGACACACAAGTGGCGATAACCCGCAATAACCGAGATAGCATATCCACCGTAATGACGTACAAAATAAACGAGACTTTTGAAACGTCGGGGAAAAGATTGCATTTGCGAAGAATAAATATATATAACGGTGATATAGTACGGGACATTATTTTTCAATACAGAAATGTGACAATCTAAGGTGAAAATTCTATTGAATCAGTGGGACATTTCATAATGTCAATTATTATCATCACTTTGAGAATTCACTTTGAGAATAGCTCATTATTCATTCGTAACTAAAAAGACAGAAAAACTGGTGATTTCCAAAAATGTGATAAAATAAGATTTAATGTCTCGATCTTATCAATTATACTCTTCGAAAGGAAGTTTATTATATTACGCCCACTAATTCAATGTTTTGACGACCCCCTGATCATATATAAGATACTGTTTTGTTTCTCTCTTTTTTTCCCCGGACGGGAAAAATTTCGTGAATGTGGGGGAAGAGCGTGAAAAAAAAACGTCATTAGGTTTTTATGTCGGGATCGTGTTAAGCGGGAGGATGGTCGATGGTGGAGCACTTGCTGTGGTGTTCTCTCGCTTGAAATGCGACTGAGAAGGATGAGACGGGAAGAAAATCGTTGACGTCGTCGCCTCTCCCTGCTAGACTAGAGAGAGAAAGAGAGAGAGAATTGGGAGGCGGGGGGCGTTTCAGCGTTCGCTTATGAGATTTCCTCCTGGCTAGTTCGATTAATTGGCCTCTCGACGTCCACCGAGAAAGGAGCGCCAGACTCGAGATTCACCAACTTCTTCCTCCCCGACCTTTTTGTCTATTGCTCCGCAGTCTATCCGATAAGAGAAGAGCAAAACATGGGGAGTTGCGTTCTTGAAGCGAAATGACGGAGGAAGGTCGAAATAGCAATGAGAGAGCGGTCGTTCAATTGGCCCAAGGTCGAACGATCAAACCGACAAAGAGACGGCGATGAAAAGCATAATACCGAGGGTGGAAAGCGACGAGAATAACTTTACGACGAACACAAGAGCAAAGAGAAATAAATAAGAATAACAAGCGGCAGAGAGAGAGAAAGAGAGAGAGAGAGAGCAAATAAGTTCGAGGTTATTTTTTTCTTTCATATGCTGTTGTTATAAGCATTCATGAACTTGATTGAAACGAGAACATGGCCATTTATGAGAGTAATTTGTAAAATGAGATCTGTCGATAACTAAAAAGCTGGGCGATCGTTTTTACCGCTGAAATTGTCAGAACGTTTCGGCAACTCGTTCGATAGAAAGTAGCAATGAAATAAACCATCGTCGTCGTAATGATTACATGCAGGTTAGTCCTGCAGGCTGATTCCTCGAGTGAGACAAACGTTCGTAGGACCATGAACATTCATAGGGCAACGAACCTTCGTCTCACTCGGAGAATCAGCATGCTGCAGTGGTCTCGCTTTTCGATACTCAATTTATTCTCAATCACTGGGGTCAGCCGAGCGAATTTCCCGAAGGAGAAGCGATTTCCCTTTCGTCCTAAATGTTTTTTTTTTCTTCCACTTTTTATTCCCACAGGCAATCATTCGTTGAAAGAGTCCCACGAGAGACTGAACAAGTGGCGCTGTACGAGCTCTCTACGGTATTCCTCTTTTTTTTTCATTCCATTCCGCACCCTTACCACTGTTAATAGCTGAAGATATCGTCGTAGTCTTTCTTATCTTTCCAGCGCTCCTTCACCATTCATTCCAATATTATCATACAGTATTGAAAAAAATCCACCTACACTTATTACAATTTGTTCGTGATTGAGTGATACGTAATTGGGACCAAAGATTTGATCAAACAGCGCGTGCGCCTTAATTCCTCTCGAATACTCCGCATACAAGATTCGTTGACTAATATTACGATCGACAAGTTAGTAAAAACAATTTCAAAAAATTGAGCACACATTCGACTACAACATAGTGGTTTTAATATGTGAGAGAATACGCGACTCTTCTAAGGCTCCTGAAGATATCCTGATACTGGATATAGTAGATTTTGGTGATCACAGCACACAGATGCGATTAAGGCCGTCGTCTGGTCTAGAGTGAGATTTTTGACGTCATTTCTAATGTGCAATAACGTTTAAACCCTTGAAGTTGTCTTGATGAAAATTTACACGTGCATTTATTGATCCTTAGAGAATACTTGTACATTAAAAAAAAAATTATTAAAAATATTTTCATGTAGTTTTTTGCCTTGTTGCAACATGGTGCGCTTCAATCGGCGCCCACTCTGGACGATGTTGTATGCATCTGAAAAAAAATATATATATATATTCTCAATCTGTATGAGTATTCTGAGCACTGGTAGCAGAATTGGTACTTAAAAAAAATTTTTGACAAAATGGCGGCCTGTTGAACTTTCATTACTGATATTTCATACATTTTCGGGTATTCGACGAGTTATAAAATGTCGGCAAAATTATTGTTCGACTCAATTCTGCTACCAGTCCTCAGAAACAGGCTACCTAAGGTACGTGAAAAATTTGAGCTCGATCGGTCCATTAGTTATCGAGATATCGTGGGCGCCGATTTGAAAAACATAGTTCTGAGATAAGCGCGTTCAAAGTTGCTTCCCGACCGCGCTACCTGAGCGCGCGGCTTGCTTGGAATTTTTATTTCTCGGCGAATTTTTGAAATATCAATAAACGGTTTTCAGGAGCGTATGAAGAAAGGTCTAAGGAATAAGAAAATGAAAAAAAAAAAAAAAATTGATTTTTTCAAATTTCTAGACCAGACGACGGCCTTTGCAATTTGTTCGCAATTCATTTTTCATAAACAATTCATACGATTTATCAGTTTTATGTATATGCTGAATGCTGGATAGTGATGCCTTCTCTAGGGCTTTTTTTATTCTACTATTATATTTCATCGTCACGATCCTGGACTCGTCCCAACACTGCATTTCGTGAGAATGTTAATGACTCTATTGTTGCCGAACGAACCAGAGAACACGCTGCTTCTGTCTCATCATAGTATTTATCCCTTTCACAGAGCTATCCCGGTCAACTCTCTTTCTCTCTCTCGCTCTCTGGATCTTAATCTCGCACTCCTGTCAAATCGCTCGTATCAAGTAAGAACATTACTTGGCGCAAGTGAGAGAGCGCGCGCAGACCTAAAATAATTGTTGTAGCTGATGAGCTTCCATGAGCGGAAACAATGGTGAATTCAACGGTAGAGCAACAGTCGATGCAGAAATTACTGGCCGGGTAAAAGCGGGTACAAAAGACCTATTCTGTTGTCGTCGTGATTATGATGAGCAAGTTGACGCAAGCTTTGCGTTCACATCTCCCTCCCGCCGGTCCCTCGAGGCTGTAATTCTCTCCCTCACATAATTCCACCTCCTGTTTCGCATGTATTATCCGTCATCATGGGACGAGAACGCTTGCGAAACCACTCGCTACCATGCCAACCCCAACGATCTCTCGCCCCTCCTTGACAAGTTCGATAATGACTGCCTTTGAATATCGTTATTAAAATTAGTAGTCTCTTTACAGGGAGGCTCATTTATTAACTTCTGAAGGAAATTGCCTTCACTTTGTTTCGTGTCGTACAACCCGGGATCCCGTTTCCTTTCGCCTTACCTTATCCATAATCACCCCTTATACGTATTTAGAAGGACATGATGAAATTTAAGAGATTTAAACTCATCGAATCATGGCTGCTCGAGCTCGGAAAATTCAAGTGGTAAAAGATGCTGTACAAATTCACATATTTTATATCTGATAATAATTTTGGGTTTAAAGTTACACCCACTAGTTTACGTTAACAGAAAATAACAAAAATTGAGAAAAGTATATTTTTCTACTAACCGATAAACCGAGCAGCGAATTGTGTTTGGTTCATTTCGTGGAGCTTCGGAATGTCAAGTTGTAGTCTAAAGTAAATTAATCTCTCGATCGAATCACGCTTAATTTTCATACAAATGGTATATAGGCTAAAAAAAAATGCTTAGATCTAAAGCACAGCGGTATTCCGAGATGAAACACTCACGGTGGTTCCTAAAAAATTCAGGCGTGCGCGAACGAATTCCGAATGAAATGTATATTCACCCTATTCCTGGACTCCAGGGTATACCCACATAGATAAAATAACTGTGAACGCAATATGCGATTCAAAGGTACATATAGCGAAGCAATAATACCGAGTGCAATTTAGCAAGTTTGTTTTTCCGTGATATGCACACTCTAGTTTCGACCCTTTTCGCCTTAGTCGCTCGATTTCGATTTTTCATCTTTTTTTTCAACACGAGCACTTTTCAAAGCTTGTTTCAACAGCATAACTATGGGTCAAAGATTTCAAGAATATAAAACTACTTTCATTAAAATATAAATGAATTTACAGACGACAGAATTGCGCTTTATGAATTGATGAAAATTATTGCGAAATGGTTTTCCATTGATTTGGTACGCGGTGGGTTGTACAAACAGAAATAAACGAAATGAAAAGAATATTTACTGACTGACAATTCGGACCATACGGTTTTGTTTGTACTAGTTTTTTTGAAAGTGTTTGATTGATTTTTTTGAAGCATATGGCTGGAGGATATTTTTTTTCTTCTAGACTACTTTATACATTTTAAACGCTTATACGCTTTTACCATGTCTAACAAAATAAACAAGTTTTCCTAATATCGATCTACTGTTTAAAAAGTGCAAGAAAAATGTTCTTTTTTTTCACGACTTCGACAGTGATACGAAAAGTTATAGTCATACTTCCTCAAATCTTAGACAATATATATGAGATGTATGACAGGTATATACCGACGCTATCAATAACGCGAGTGCTCGGTGAGCTGATCTCTGCTAGCCATTGAGTGAGTCAGCAGTAATGGAGGTAGCCCGAGAGAACCCAACGGAGGAAGGAGTGTCGGTAGGGTGGTGCTCCCTCATACGTTCGTACAATGGAGGACTGCCTCGTGCACGCTGCCGTTCAACGTGGCGATATATCGAATATATTTTACCCGCGTGTGCTATCGACGCCCATAACTGATCGGTCTCGCGCTTTTGGCAGTCGCTGCACTATATATATATGTGTATATAGCGCATAGACCCGGGTCCATCGTGCACGAAGCTGGCGTGCCTTTGTCCTGCCACTAGGACCCGAATCCGAGTGTCATTAAAATAATTGGCTGCAGTGTATTTTACCCAATTCTGGGCACTCCTGTTGGACTCTGATCCTCGTCTCGTCGTATAGCTCCTACGGGGCAATACAGCAATGGACCACCATCGCGAGTAGCAGTGAGGTGCAAGGGAGTCTGGCAACGAGAAAGGGTAAATTGTACCGACGTAGTTACGCAGGCACAAACTGCTCGCTGGAACGACAAAAAAGTGATTTTTTTTTTCACTTTGTCTATGAAAGGCTAGTAGTTCGTGCCGATAAATCAATGTATCGATATAGATTTGACGAAATCAATATAGCCAACTGTCAGGCATTGCAGGAAAAAGATAAGTATAGTGATGAACTCACTCAATTTCGGTCGATCATCGATTGCTAAAGATTGATAGCTACTCACGGATAAAAGAGAGTATATACTCGGTCCAATAACCGACCAAAGCGCCAATAAAACGACCAATAACATAAGAGAGAATATTGTCGAAATTTTGTTGACGTCAAGGCGGAAAAGATTCTTGTATAACGCAACCCTCTCCCATATTTGAGTCAGTACAATCATCCACGTATTCATTTGTCAAACTAAAGTCGGGTGGTGCGACGTAAGTGCACGTGCTTTATCCGGAAAGTAGGACAGTGTAACAAAGCGTCGTGGAGAATAAGGGAAGCTCGCTGTGTTATGATGTGTAACGAACGTGTCGACGTTAGCAGTGGCAAAATTGGGATGAAACACGCTTCCGTTGCTGATCCAAGTCTTTCCTTTCACTATATACCGCTCAGACTAACGTTGCCGGTTGTTCTGGTGACTCTTTCATTAGAACGTTGCGAAGAGAGTGGCAAATCCGAAGGATTTTTCGTTCTCTGTTCCAGACCTTCGAGACTATTGTCACGTCGTGTTCAACGTTCGAAGAGTAGTAATAGTGATCGATAGAATAAAGAGAATAAATCAAATGCTGACGCGTTACATATTGCTCTGTCTATAGGGGAACGATGACAACGAAAAGTCGGTAGATGCAACGTATTTAGATGGTACGTATTTATTAAGGGGGACGAAGACGCGTATGTACACTTTGTCTCGAGCTAAGAAGAGATCCCCTGCCTCTGCATAAATACTTTCCATCGTAACCACGAATGGGAAGTGGTTGTATGTGACGAGGGTACACACCCTAGTTGGGAAGCGAATGGGCGAATTCAAGGAATTTTGCCTCGTAACAGATAGCAAGGTGCATGTAGAAGTCGAGCTCACGACGAGGGTACGCTCGAGATGCTGTTTGGCTCTAAATGCTAATCCTTGTTACCCAACGGGCTTGTCGTAAAAGGTGGGAGCCTATACCAGTGGGTGAATGGAACGATTGTGCAAACAACCCACTTGCGCAAAGTCAGAGGCCACGGGAAACAACCAGAATTACGAAGTTTGCGATGCGCGTCGAGTGTCGAGGGTTGGGGAAAAAAATTCAACGTTGCATCAGTGTCATTTCGTCGCACTAATGTTATATTACTTCTTGTCTATTGAGGAAGGACTGTCGAATCTCACAATTTTTTGCTTTCTTTTACACTTTTGACCCGTCAACATTTTCGAAATGTACGGTCAATGCGAGAACGACGTCGTAAAATAGCGAAAAACATCGTTAAGGGACCTTACAGTGCCATTCGTTTGATGGCATAAAAGAAAAACCACTACAATCATTTTTATTTTAGTACTTTGGTCTAATTAACGCAACGCTCAACATGACATTTATTATGTTTAACGAGGTACAGAGAGAGAAAAAAAATTTGTTCCGTGACAACGGGCGAGTTTCGTACTCCGTCGAGGCAAGCAAAAGCCATTATGATCACTTGCTCATTAAATTATTTCTCGTCCGAGAACACAAAACAATTGTGTGACTTTTGGGTGCTCACATAAATGTGCCCCCGCAGTGGTAGCTATTGTTTTGGCATACTATGTTTGACAAAAGTATTTTCAATTATCCGAAACTAGCAGAAAGTGCCGTATAACGATCCAATGAGTGAGGGAACGAGCTTGAGAGCGTGAGAAAAGCTCCCGGAGGATTCGTTATCCAAAGCTTCCGTTGGGAAAATTCCGCTCACCCATAACCCCTACAAAGGTGCGCCTTCACTCATGTGTATTATTAGCGGTAAGGGAATTGAGAAAAGGTGAAAAACCGTTTTAGCTTCGAGATCTCGCGACTCTTCTCTCCCGATGCAAATCCAACGTCTCGGTAAACTCGCCGAGCCTACGAAATGACTTGGGACGACTTATAACAGGAGAAAGGAGAATAAGATATACTCCGTACCGGTGACAACACAGCTTTCCAAACTACAACTCCACAAACTTATCATTTGCGCAACTTATAATTACGTTTTCGGAATAACACAGAAAAGACGCCGAGTGCGCAAGATTTGTGCAAACGTGCGGTGACTTGACAAGTTTCTGTGATGGTGTATATTTTCCATTCGGCACAAGTTCTCGCAACCTTTGAGACTCGACGGGCGTGTGTATTATTGGTCGGAGAGATTTCGAGCTCGCGGGAAAACTAAAGGATACTGTACGGTACTGTATGTAGCTACGAGCAAGGAATACCGGTTATAAATGATATGCAAATCCTCTGTAAGATAGAATTTTACGTCATATGACGGAGAAACTATTACATCAATATTATTCATATTTGGAGAATAGCCAGTATAAAGTTTTTATATAAAACATATAAACATTTCAAGTTCCATTGAATTGAATCCCGACTAATAAAAATTCCTCCCTCAACATTTTTTTCAATCACTTATTCAGTTTTTCGTTTGATTTCAGGCCGTTTCGTTTGACAATTTATTCCGGATGTTTGATAATGTATCAGTTTAGTTGCATAATGCCGAAGACGACTTTTTCATGTTTTTTTTTTTCATATCTTTGCAAAATGAAAGACCGACGGACGCCTTGTCTGGCCTGTGCATTCCCCGCATTGGATACAACTCCTTTCTCCATCCATGAATTCCATGCACAGGGGGTGTATATGCGCGTGTGTAGGTTAGCTAGGATAGTTCGATATAGCTATCTGCCGGTACGAAGAGTTACGATCGCGACGAGATAGTGTGGCGCTCTCCTGTGGGTTCCTGGAGGTCGTCGACGCGCGTTGGGCCACACGTTAAGTATTTCCGAATGATATATTCGTTGTTGAGAGCCACGAGGCCGTGAGCGGTATTTCACGGGCGGTAAGCGGTGGAGTTTGCTCCCGTGAGCACACCCTTAAAACTCTACCCTACATGTTATGGACGGCGAGAATGAAAAAGCGCGGGAGAAACCAGAGAGAGAGAGAGAGAGAGAGAGAATCTTGGAGGAGACCACAGGGTCCCTCGTCGCCTATACCTTCCTTCCTTCCGTCTTTCCCACACCCTCGCCCGTTCTGAACCGGTACGATCCTTTGACATTATCGCGCTTCTGAGAGCACCTGCCGCTGCTGCAACTGCTCCGCTGCAATTTCGCTTTCTTGCATTCATCGCGACTCTTTGCTCGCATCAATCCTTTACTCTTTCGATCCTTTCTGGCCCTCTTTTCTATTCGATTCTACGTGCCAACTTCTCTCCACTTTCAGCAAAGTTCGATAGTTCAATACCCGATCTTCTATATGGGCCATTCTTTATCAACTCAGCAACTCTTTTTTTACTAAAACTTCTTCGTTATTTTTTATACTTTGCGAGTTTGCCGTACAAGTTGAAAACAAATTCGGAGAACTTTTCAGATTTTTATGGAGAACGGTATAGGAGCAATTTTTTCCTCGTATGAGCATATCGCTTATATAGTCGTGAAGAAAAAAATCTTCAGGACGATAAATCATTTTAGTTTTCGTCTACTTTCCAATTAACACGTAGTCCTAATTTTGATATGAATAATACATTTTTCTCACAAAAAATACTTTTTTTATTTGGACGCCAATATTACACAGAGTGTTCTCGAATGTATGCAGATTCTTCGTAAAAATGGCAAGAGTGAAACCGGCAGAGGTTGCAGCAAGAACAATAAATGATTTTTCATTATTATCTTTGTATTCGGATATTCGAGAAGAAAAAGTGGTTGAAATGCCCCATACGCGTTACGAAAGCACGAGTTATACGTTGGGAACGTTGGCAAGAAATTGCGTTTGAAGTATCATCTTTAAAAAACGACATTCCCGTGTTATCAGAAATGGGGCAATTGTTGGATATCTCATAGATAACCCTACTTCACGTTGATGAACGAAGTTGAACTCAAATTGAGTTCCCGCGAGTATATGAGAGCGTACGTAAAATGCATACTGTGCCACCTCGTAAATTGAATATCCAAGTGATTGAGATCGTTCTTCTCACGTCCTCGCTGAACGGTGAATCCGGCGCCTTATGTTTCCGCTCTTTTCAATATCCGTTTGCGTCATCTATCCCGAAAAAAAATGATGATATAAATTGAGGACGAACTTCCTAGGGTCGCCGTGTTTATCGGTAGCTGATCCACCTCTTACTATATATCCCGACCGAGAGAGAAACGTGATTAAGGAGCCACCATATATATTTAGTACCGTAATATATATATATATATATTAGGGGGTCTGCCCCCTCCCCTCCAACCCCTCATCCAGCCTACTCGATCCCGCTCGCTCTCCTCAACTCTTGTACACGGCGGCGGCGGCGGCGAAATATTTATATAATATAGAGAGATATATCTTCTAGCATTACTCGAATCGATATATGTATACGAGAAGCGGAACAAAGATTGCGCGTTTCTATAGTATCACATCTCATTTGGCATTCAACCCTCACGCTCCATTCTTGGCTCTTTATATGTCAATAACTCAACGATCTACGCTCCCGAGTATTTCCGTATATCAGACTCGAGAACTCTAAAAAAACTTGGTCAGTCCGCGCAAACTCACAAGGGAAACCCCCCGCCTTCGATTCATATTTGACAAAAATATTCTCCTTATTTTTACATCATATGCGTTTGCATAAATTGTTGCAATAGACGTATGATAATGATCGAAGAAAAACAAAATTAGGCGAGATGGAGGGTCGAACATTTTTATACAATTTTATAATACGTGAGCGAGCATCTCACGATAATAGATAATAGATCATAGATAATAGATAATGGATAATGGATAATGGATAATGGATAATGGATAATGGATAATGGATAATGGATAATGGATAATGGATAATGGATAATGGATAATGGATAATGGATAATGGATAATGGATAATGGATAATGGATAATGGATAATGGATAATGGATAATGGATAATGGATAATGGATAATGGATAATGGATAATGGATAATGGATAATGGATAATGGATAATGGATAATGGATAATGGATAATGGATAATGGATAATGGATAATGGATAATGGATAATGGATAATGGATAATGGATAATGGATAATGGATAATGGATAATGGATAATGGATAATGGATAATGGATAATGGATAATGGATAATGGATAATGGATAATGGATAATGGATAATGGATAATGGATAATGGATAATGGATAATGGATAATGGATAATGGATAATGGATAATGGATAATGGATAATGGATAATGGATAATGGATAATGGATAATGGATAATGGATAATGGATAATGGATAATGGATAATGGATAATGGATAATGGATAATGGATAATGGATAATGGATAATGGATAATGGATAATGGATAATGGATAACAGACACGGATAACAGATATTCTCTAATATCTATATTTCAAAAAATAAGAAACTTGGACAGTTCTCGCAGATTCACAATTGAAAATTGGTGCAAATCTACTGAGCATAATTATTATGAATTTTTTGCCCTATTTGCTGCATACTTAAATAAACTGAATATATATAATGCGTGTAAATATAACAAAATTGGGCAAATGTGTTGTTCGACGTACGAGTTTATCGGTCAGGAGTCACCGAGGCCATCGGGCAAAAGTGTCGGGACCATCGTCCTGGGGATTGGTAAAGAAAAAAAGCCGCTTGAGGATCAATTTGTCGAATGGTGGCGGGATGTCACGTCTTCGCCATCGCATCGGCGTCTCTCTCTCTCTCTCTCTCTCTCTCTCTCTCTCTACCTGTCAGAGGCCACCAAGCAAGGATTTCGCCTCGTACTCGAGCTAAGAACAGGGCCCTTGGGGGCAGGGAGTTTCCACGGGGTCGGTCCAGCATCAAAAACGATCGAGAGGCTCGCTGTGAGCTCTGAGATGTCTCCTCTCGAGTAGGACTCATGACACCCGAAGCCGCAACACTCGAGATAATCCCTTTCGCCTTGTGGATATCGGAGAATGGTCGATTTCTCGTCCACGCTATACTGTGTATATATAAGCGATCCGATCCGAGAAACGGAGACACACAAGGAAACATAAAAAGGAAAATCCGACGTGCGCGGATATTTCGACGCCAAATAGGCGGACGAGTCCCGCGGGCTCTATCGATTTGACCCTTGACCAACCATCCCCCCGCCTCCATTATTCTAACCACTTCACGCATTTATATGATACCAGTACATACGGTATCGTGTCGTTTAAGCAGCTCAATAAAACTTTCGCATTTTACTTCCCAACCTTTCGCCCGAGCTAATAAATCCGTTGTTTTTCACTTTGCGAACAACCCACACGGCACCACCGTTCTTCAAAAAGTGATATTATTGCGGATAATAGGGTGGAGCGGTGAAATTTTTGAGAATTTAGAATTTCGTACGCTGTCAGTAACAGACGAGAAAGGATATATGACTTATTTGGTCTGGTCGTTGTTAAATCTCGTTCACCGCGCGTGCACTCCCGGAAACTCCATAGTAGGTAGAGATGTAATGGGATAGTGGAACCGGCAAACTTGTTCGACCACGTTGGAAACAATCCGGGTCAACTCGCTGTAGTAGGAAAGCTCTGCCCGTTTTCTGCAGACCGTAGTATAACGCTCGCAGTTCTCTCCCAAGCCACCTGTCTTCCGTTTAATAGTTGTTTAACGGTAGTAGTTTCGAGGAAACTCGATGCGATATTAGCTATTGAACGTAATTCGTGGAACGGTGTACCCAACGATATACGTGATATCGTACAGCGAGAACGAGAGAGCCCTGACGATTCGTTGCGACAATTCTGGAAAATGAATATTAAGACACATTTTTCATATCACTAGTTACACTATTCTCGAATCTGCGAACTTCCGCTGAAGCAAACAAATTTATAATCCTTTTATGGCTATTCGGTCCTTTTCCTAAAGGTCCGATTGGATCATGTTCGACGCTCGGCGCGAAGGAGTGAGAAATAAAACTGATTGAACTCAGAAACGCATACCTTAGTGGAGATCATTGTGTGTGAAGAAAAGAAAATCAGAATGATATGCAATGCGTCGGGAATACGAATGTTCCTCAAAATCACATTTTCTAAATACCATGAGCTCCCTGCTGTCTATCAATACAACATCGGGAATCGAAGTATCAAGAATTTGATGCAGGAAGTTCATTGGGGGAAACAAGAGGACAGAGCGTTGAATGATGGTTGACCTATCCATCAATGAGAGTAAAGTGGCGACGATCGTTTGGCAATGCCTTGACATTGTTTTTGCTGGTTACGAAAGATCCTTCGTCGGGAAAGCATCCAATGGAGGGACATAGTAGTGCTGCTGTTAACGAAAGAGAAATGGGTACGAGGGTGCGCTAAGAAATATTCCCAACACGGGGGATAGGATATGGTATGTGTTCGGAATAGGGTATGATGGTCCTTCCTCCCAGCTAACCGAAAAGGGATATAAATAAATCCTTCTCGACGGAGGACGAAGAAAACCAACGAGACCGAGTGCCTGTAAAGGTGGATGATCCTACGATGTACGTCACGGCTAATCTTGGCTTACGTAACCATCCCCTTTAGCGCGTCTCCCGTTGGGGTTGTCGTCTGCTTTCTCCCTCCCTTTCTCTCTCTCTTTCTCTCTTGTTTGTGTGAAACATTGTACTTAATAGGATACACCCGTAGTTGGGAGAAACTTGCACCGAAAGGGAAGTTTCCAAATAAGAATCCTCTTTACCGCCAGAAAATATACGAACAATCTTTATTGATCGACACATTTATCATTAATAGATAAGCAAGAATTAATCCAGAGAATTATTAGTTTTCGTGATATGGACTATATTCTTACTTGATTAAAAATCGAAAAATCTGCTGTTAAAGATGCTTCATACACAATGAGATCTAAAGCTAAAGTTTATGATTGCCTGTGGCGAGTAATCGGTTAATGTGGACTTGAAGAAAAATCGTTCGCTATGACCAAATCACCAATGATTGACTACAGAGGTATATATAAAATGAAAACAAAAGGATAATTGAACCAAGAAAAATTCTATGTTTGTTATTGATATTTTCTTAAATTCTGATCGCCAAACATTCACTGGCGAAGCCAACCTACTTCTTTCTTAAAATAACGAAAAGCTCAAGGTATCCTTACCGGCTGAATATTGCACTATTGAAGAAATATGAAATATAAATGAACGTTTTAATACGGTATTTCGAAAGGGGTGCACGATTTGTCAACTAAGTGAAATTTTGATATTCATTTTTTTTTTTTTCTGACACTAGCCTGAGATTTTCAATCCCTCGCGAGAGCATGAAAACAGAAAAAGGGGGAAACAGATGAATATAAGACATTGCAAATGGACCGTATCCATTCCGGAGAGTACACAAATCCAGACGGTTCTTTGAATCTACTTGATAAGCGTTAGGAAAAAGGGGGGTAAATGTTTTATTAGGGTGCTTCATCTTGAATTATATCCATGTTGAATGAAGTACGGAGGCGGGGTACCGGGCACCTCGTTGAGCCCGCGCGTGAAACTCACGAGTCACGCGTACGGAGGGGAAAAAGGGGAACAGGTCGGAAATGAAATACAACGAAGTGCTTGAAGCGTTTACGGCACGGAGCTTTACTCCGTAGATAGAATTTATGGTGTAGAGGCCAAAAGATCCCATGCGAGAAACACGCGGTAAAGGGTGTAGAACAAATAGATCATTGATTAAAAACGATGTAGGTGATGCGAGCCGTCCAGAGGGAAATCGTGGGTTTCTAACAGACTTAAATTTCTCTTCGATCATTAAAGTCTTTCAGACCTTCTTATTGCTATGACAAAATCCTTAAAAATCTTGTGTACAGGAAAAAAAATGTTTACTCTGTAACAAAATGTTTACTCTGTAATAATAGTGATAGCAGAGAATAATTGGGAAGGGTCATACGTAAAAAGCCGCAAACGTACACGTTGGAAAACAGCAAAATGAAAATAAATACTATAGTTCGTTAACACCCCGTTTCCTCATTAATCCAATTTAAAAAAAGAATCATAAATATGCAAAAATACTGCTCTGATTCAAAAAGAAAATCAGTTCAAATGTTCTTCGTCGTTTCCCGGGCAAGTATTACGAGCGAGAACAGATGAAATTTCATTTGCTCGGGGAATGAGAGAAATTAAAACCGAAATGCCCCCGCCTACGACCCCGTAAGGTTGCACAGTAGAATTTACTTAATGTATGCGCAATTAAGCTTTGGCGAAACGAGAGAGAATGTGAAACTATAGTAATTGTAAAGGAGCGTCAAAGTTTGCTCGTTGCCCGTTCGCGGAAGGTGGAAAAAAAATCCACGGCGGCTGCCCGATGTAATTCGTGCCTAATGATGATAACAAATTGAGAATGGGGAATCAGCATTACGATAATAATAAATGTAAATTCCCAATGGAACTTTAGGCACGATGATGATGATTAATTTAAATTCATCCCGACGAATTTTTACATTCGAGAATATATCCGTTTGAAACATCACTGAACTCTGCCCTGCTCGCGCGGATTAAACGGTCGCGAATCTTTTTTTTTCTTCTTCTAACGAATCACGAATTGAAAAAGCGCCCTCGATTCACTTTCGGAATAAGCTCTTCAGTTCCGCGTCCATCACTTGATTCCGCACCAAGAACGCGAAGAGCTTGCATTAACTTGCATTTCAGAATATTATACGAGAGATACGACGCAACGTGAAAAGACGATTGCCATCAAGGCACGAGGACGAAATTTAACGCAGAAACCGTATTCACTTCTGGATTTCTCTACCCACCGCGCATACACACCACTCGTCTATTTCTCAACTGCGGTTAAGCGGAAACCTCACGTTCCTCCAGCTCGTCCCCGTCTAAAGCTGCAAAGGTGCACCTTCGTTCTATTCCGTTTGTACCATCCCCGACACCCTTAAACCGACTCTGGCTGTACCTCTGGCCCATTATATATCCCAGACACGCTTTATTTTATCGCTTTCGAGCTCATACCGAGGAATAGAGCCACTCGCCAATTATCTCGTGAATTTTCACGTACAGGTGCATATAGTATATATACAGACGAGCGAAGACTCGACGTAGAAAATGGCAGAGAATTAAGGTGTATTTAACCACGTTTACGTTAATGCACAAATAATTGTTAAACCTTTTTTTTTCTAACTTCTGTCCAACGAAAAGAGAATTTTTGTGACTGCCTAAGTGTAACGAGTGGTCATAAGATCAAATTTTTCATTCATTTACCGTCCTCTCATAAATTATTACAAATCTAATCACCAGTTAACGTACCGCTTCGTGAGCATCACAAAAAAGTTACAGTAGTTTTGGGATTAGTGATACTTTAGCCGTATTGAAATCCAGCTGGAATGACTCATATATTCGTATATATTTGTAATGTAATGCACCTTCGAACTTGAGATGCACGAATTATAGTCGCGAAATGTCTGCAGCTATTTCGCTCACTCGCAATTGTCCTCGAGATAATTGGAAAGAAAAGACGACCACTTC
The DNA here is from genome assembly GCA_958009045.1 of Oxytorus armatus. Lineage (NCBI taxonomy): Eukaryota > Metazoa > Arthropoda > Insecta > Hymenoptera > Ichneumonidae > Oxytorus > Oxytorus armatus. Next base: position 19,060,278 of record OY253749.1, on the reverse strand, counting down.
ACTGATGAAGCGGATTAATGAGAGAAAATGTCGTTGGCGTGACGTTAATTGCCGACGGAAAAATATGTAGCGGAAGGATTTCGATTACGCTCAAGTCGATCGAGCGTACGATATGAAACCATCTCGGCGAACAGCAAATCGAACCGGCAATCAGGATAATGGGAGTTTTTAATTAGTTATCCCTTATTGCATATCTCTTAAGTGAGATGACGAAGAATTCTCGTATTTCAGCATAAAACGATGAATATAATAATATGCTGTGGAAACAACGGGAAGCTGGTATTAGTACCTATGTTTTAGCACATCAGCGAGGTCGATCAATGGTAATTTACAGGATGAATAAGTGATTTAGCGTTTCCAACAAGAACCAACAGAACCAGCCCGCTTCTCTGTAAAGTTTAGACGCGCGAAATACTGGTTTCATAATTTTCTAACCATAAAATAAATTGAAAATAATTAGTTTTTAACGAAAATTAATTGAGCCCTGTACCAAATTTTCGTGCTCATTTGCGACTCATATGGAGCGAGACATTTGCAGGACTCGTTTATAACGATTTTCTCTTTAGTCACATACGAGGGTGGACCCTAAAAAAAACGGGAATTTCGTCATAATTTCTTTATTTTTTAATATTTTTACACCAAATTTTGATCACCTTCAAAGTATTCTTCTTTAACCACAACGCACCTCTGCAAACAATCCTTCCAATGTTCAAAACATTTTTTAAATTCACTTATCGGGATGTTCTTTAGGCCTTCCAGCGATTTTTGTTTTACCTCCCCCACAGTGGCAAAACCCTTTCTTCCCATGTCCCTTCTGAGTCTGAGGAACAAAAAAAAATCACAGGGGGCTAGATTCGGTGAGTAGGGGGGGTGGACAATTGGTGTCATGCAGTTTTTGGTCAAAAACTGCTTTACGGAGAGAGCAGCGTGGGCCGGCGCGTTGTCATGATGGAGGAACCAGTCTCTTGTGCGCCAAAGATCTGCCCTTTTCTTCCGGATACTCTCCCTCAATCTTTTCAAAACCTCCAAGTAGAACTTCTGGTTGACAGTTTGACCCCGGGGAACGAACTCCGCGTGCACAAACACCTCTGCAATCGAAGAAATAAATGAGCATTGTCTTGATGTTTGACTTCACTTGGCGAGCTTTGCTCGGACGCGGAGAGCGAGGTGTCTTCCACTGGCTTGATTGCTGCTTTGTTTCGGGGTCGTATCCATAGCACCATGATTCATCACCAGTAATCAGCTTGGAAAAAAGTTCAGGGTACTCTTCGAGCTGATTTTGAAGTTCAAAACATGCCTGAAGTCGACGCTGACTTTGCTCGTCTGTGAGAAGGCGAGGGACAAATTTGGCTGCAACTCTGCTCATGTGCAAATCTTTGGATAAAATCCTCTGAATTGAACTCCATGATATCCCAGACATCTCACAGAGTTGATCAATGGTTCGGCGACGGTCTTCACGAATGAGAGCATTGATCTTGTCGACGTTTTCGTCACTTCTTGACGTTGAGGGGCGTCCTGAACGGGATTGGTCTTCAATTGACATTTCTCCATTTTTAAAACGTGAAAATCACTCGTAGACTCTGGTTTTACTTAGGGCAGCATCTCCATAAGCAGTCTTAAGCATTACAGTAGTTTCCGCGGCCGATTTCCCCAACAGGAAACAAAATTTCACAGCCGCGCGTTGCTCTCGACAATCGGCCATCGCGTTTTCGCCGAAATGGAAAAAGTTGTTTCACTACAAAAATTCCCACGGGCAAACCGATGCACTCACGGCGCCAGAACTTCGCACACTAACTCGGGAGACGTGTCCCCAACGGACACCTGGTCGAGCAATGGGTTCCCCCATTCTTCCTCCCCGCCGCAGCGCAATTCCCGTTTTTTTTGGATCCCCCCTCGTATGAAAAATCAATACATTTCCGTTCTAGTTACAGACGATACTTGCCGATCCAATAATACACATTTGCATTTGCAGCATTTTTTGTGACGTATTATAATTGTACTACATACAAATGTGTTCGTGTCTAGGTACGACAATTCCGTTCCTATACAAATAACGTGCTGTCTTTCCTATGGCATTTTTTAAATATCGAAACTCCCCAAGACGATAATTGCAAAATGTCATTACCGGATACAATCCGGTGAATGTTAATACTCGACTGTTTTTTTTTCCTCTTCATTCCAACGCTCGCAATACATAACAAGAATATAATCTGTCACGGGATATCAAGAAAAGAGGATTAATTTTATTCCCCGGTGAATATAGTGTCAGAAAAGAAGCTCAAGAATATCCGAGTTTACTGGTTGGTCATACTTATAGCAAATACCAGCAGAAAATGCGAACGTGAGCTCAGCAATGCCAACACCAGCATAGTAAAAGCCCTGGGAAACGTTCCCGAGGTGACAAGACTTGAAAAAGGATCCTTCTACTTTTTTCCATTTATTTTTTCTTCTTCTTCTTTTTATCTCTCAGGCGGGTGATAGTTCGGTCTTGTCGGGAAAATAGAACGAGTAGTGGTACACACGAGTAAAGACCGTCTAGGTGTTTGTGTACTATATATATTCCATTTTGCGTAGTACATGGAACAGTGTACTAGGTACATCGGATCCTTAGCGGAGTTTCTCGTGCGCCTCGTGACCAGGATCTCCCCCAACGTGGTCTTCTACCTCAACTCGTCTCAGTGTGAACGGATAAAAAGGAAAAACTCCCGTACGAGGTTGTCTCGGAGGATCGATTCCGGTTAGAGGGATGAAAACTACGGTTCTCTCGTTGCCTGGTCGGCGTGTGTGCAGTACGATACTTCGTACGATGTAGTGCATCTAAGGTTTGTATACACCCACCATATATTATGTATATATGCATATATATTTATAGGGAATTCCATCCCGAATCGGTCAGTCTCGAAGCCTCAGAATTTTTATTCTTTTCATAATTCGTAAAATCTCTTCATCCATCCGAGTGTATGTTTCGTCGAGTCGATTTTTTCAAGACTTCTCACGCTGTGCTGTAAAAAATTATAGAATTCCAAAATTGTCATAATTACATTCTAACATTTCATAACTTTAAAATTATAAACCGTACCGATTAAATAAATTGTCTTCAAGTGTACTATGACGTGGATGAACTTGAAAAAAAAAACGTTTTGTACCGTTAAAACAATTTTTCCGGATGTCAGTGTAAAAAACGATTGTTGAAGTTACGGACTCAATCGCGTGAGGGATATAAAAAGCGACGAGATAGAATGAAAATGATGGAATTTAAATTGTGGTAAATTTTGGATGGAATGCTCCATGTATACCTGTGGTATGCCTCTTGCCTGTGATGCGCTATCCCCCGTTCCTGTGATACCCATCGAGCTCCCAGTTCTGAACCTGAGAGGGCGCAAATAGCCTTTCGCACCGAATGGATTTTAGCCAGCTCCATCAGAGGGTCTTTTTCTCCTAGCTCTCGCGCCATCCCATATCCAACTATACTACTTTCTTATACAGCATGTATCGTATACATACGGTACTCTGTATACTGTACGATATATAATACAGTTCATGGATTGTTGCGGCAAACAAAATGGCCCGAGTACCAATCAATTTACGTGCTGATTACGCCCTTTTGTTTGATAACAGTTGATAAAGTACGCCACCCATTGCAACTGCCTCTTTCGTCTCTCTATCCTCCGCCACTTCTTCTCATTTTCCCTGCCTTTATATCAGATACTTGGTTATATATATATATATATATATATATATATATATATATATATATACGTTGTACACCTCCGACGCAATGTTTCCCTCCAACCCTTTTTAGTCCCGGTTGAGAATAGCGTGGCCCCTGCGGGCGTAAAGCTCTCGCTAAGCCAGTTTCTCGTGTTTCACAATCTCGAAGTGAAACAATCGAGTACAGCCGGTATTTGTGTTGGGAAGAATACAGAGTGTACATAGACAGAAGCGTTAGACTACAAGTACGTTTAGAGGAGAGCGTCATACACTGATTCCCATGAGATATGCAAGTAACTAGCAAAATCCGCGCTGTCGCATTGCCATATAGTCAATAGAATCAGGACCTCATCTCTTCGCTTTTCAATGTTTCCTCGCGAATACCGTCTACGGGCTTTCGTCTTCTTTGTTATGAGAAATTATTTCGAAAACAACGGTATTCATAGGGGTGTAGCTGGTGGATAACGTTGCTGGGATTTAAAAGGAAAGAAAAAAAAAAAAAACTAACCTCCAAAGGCATTCAAACTCCCGTAGTCACGTAACAAAGTTTCCCGCGTTGCGCAGCTATCAATGCAGCGGGTAATAACATTAACTCTTTAACGTTCTCGGGGAATAGGGATTTCCCCGCGGTAGACGTACCTCGTTCGTGAACAATTTACTGCTCGGGGTTTTTGAGACCAAAAGTTTTCTCGTAACACAAATTCTAGCACTAGCACGTGTACATCGGCAAACGATATCGTGTTTTTTTTTCCAAGAAATTACGTAGTTTAAATGCCGGTAGGTGGTTATTATTTTTTTTTTTTAATTCGGTTGTCTCTTTCGCAAAAATAACGCAAAACGTGCGACAGGAGTCTATTGAGCAATTCCTCCGCCGTCAATTAAAGGCTGTGTTTGGTTGCATCTTTTTATCATTTTTCATTTTCTTGTCTCTTTTTAATTCAATGTGTGTTTGAGAGAAACTGATAAAAAGATGAATTGAATAATACACCCGAAGCTTAACGCGGTCGTCTGGTCTAGAAGTTTGAAAAAATCGATTTTTTTTTTCATTTTCTTATTCCTTAGACCTTTCTTCATACGCTCCTGAAAACCGTTTATTGATATTTCAAAAAATTAGCCGAGAAATGAAAATGCTAAGCAAGCCGCGCCCTCAGGTAGCGCGGTCGGGGAGCAACTTTGAACGCGTTTATCTCAGAACTATGTTTTTCAAATCAGCGCCCACGATATCTCGATAACTAATGAACCGATCGAGCTCAAATTTTGCACGTACCTTAGGTAGCCTGTTTCCGATGACTGGTAGCAGAATTGAGTCGAACAATAATTTTGCCCACATTTTATAACTCGTCGAATACCCGAAAGTGTATGAAATATCATTAATAAAAGTTCAACAGGCCGCCATTTTGTCAAAAATTTTTTTTAAGTACCAATTCTGCTACCAGTGCTCAGAATACTCATACAGATTGAGAATATATATATATTTTTTTTTTCAGATGCATACAAGATCGTCCAGAGTGGGCGCCGATTGAGGCAGCTTTCGGTGCACCATGTTGCAACAGGCAAAAAACTACATGAAAATATTTAAAGTAATTTTTTTTTTATATGTACAAGTATTCTCTAAGGATCAATAAATGCACGTGTAAATTTTCATCAAGACAAGTTCAACGGTTTAAAAATTATTGCACGTTAGAAATGACGTCAAAAATCTCGCTCTAGACCAGACTACCGCCTAAATCAAATGAAATATCGCGTTGGATGAAATAATAAATTAATAAAAACATTAACGAACGTTGTGGATTCCAATCAACGAATCTAACACAAAATATGAAAACTCTGCTAACCCGTGATAACGGGAACAACTTAATCGCCGTATACGTTCCACGTAGACTTTATCTAGACAAAATGGGCAAACGATTTTGTTATCAAAGTTCCTGAATCGCCGTGTCATCGTATACTATCGGAAAAGTCTTATTATTGAATCACAGAGAGATTTACCGGAATTCGTATATGATTGTAAGATTCACGCCGACCGATTCGCGTTTGCCAAAGCTTTTCCGTTCAGAATTTCACCGTTTCATTTTATCTTCACCGGCGAGAGACTTTGGTGAAAAACTTTACCAGGCGCCACCTGGCGAAACGTTGTGCGCTATCGCTACATTTCCACACGGTCAAACGATCGTTCGACTCCTCCTCGGGTTCGGGTCATTCCTCGTACTTTGAAATATCTCGGCTACCGGAAGTTGTAAATCACTCGCGCTCGAATCGACCCGGAAAACTGTACGGTCGCGATGTGAGCGTTTGAGGATTGGGAAGGTACGTGTAACACCGAGCTCCGTGCAAGAAGATCAGGCATTTGCAGACTCTCGTGACATAAAAACTCTCGTATTTTCGACGAACTTGCCGCACGTACGTGTCTTGAATTGATTAAGTGAATGTATACGGGTTGGGCTATCTTGGTAAGTTGAACAGTACTGCAATATCGAAAACAACAGCTAGGATAAATTTTTTTTTTTTGATCCAACACCAAATAGAGGCTACACACGTGATGTATCGTGAAATCGTAAGACCAATCGTGAAATCATTGAACAAAACATTATGAAATTTCGGAATTATAGCGGCAGGGGTGGAAAATTGGTTGCTTCGCTGGCCGGCAATATCTAGTCTATTCGGTACAAATGGCCTTATGCAGCCAGTTTGAACTCCTATAAAATAGAGTGTTAGAGTTGTTTTTTTTTATTTATTTTCTTTACGATTCGTTGAAATGGCGCAGCGAATCAGTAGCTCACGCGTCGGAGGACGTGTGCCGGGTGAATCGTGCGCGACCACGAAGTACAACGCCATTGATGGGTTTAGGGGAAACAAGCATTCCGCTGCAAGTAGAACGACGGTATACATACTTTCTCTCCCTTGGCTTTTCTCCTTACTACACGCGTGTATACACGTATATGGGCATGTACTGTACTCTCTGGGTTTGCCATTACTACTTTCTTTTTTTTTCGTCTCATTTTATTTATTTTTCTTCGTGAAAGAGAGCGGATACGACCGATGGGAAAGAACGAGTGTGAAAACATGACGTTGCACGGGTGTGTTAACGAGAAACGTTGCAAAAACATTCCGTATCGTACACTCCTCGGAGTTGATACAACTTCGAAACGTTATATACGACTCGTACGTTGCAACACACCAAGTTCGATGTATATATACTTTATGTACGATCCAAACTCTCGACAAGTTAATTTACCTCGAGTTAACGGCTTCCAACGAATTAAAAGGTAATGCCAAACTCGTACGAGTTGGAAAAGAGTCATTTGCCGAAACAAGCCGTTTAAAAAGGATCGTACTTTGACGATCGACAAAAAATATTTTTACTACGCTCTCGACCTTCTCTTTAATTTCAAAACGACAGCAACGAAAATTCGGATATATGAAGGCATGTGGGCAGTTTGGAGGAATGCTGAAACAATTTTGAAATTGTCGTTGGATTTTGAGATGGATGAAATTTGTTGAAAATATCTAGTATCCAGCAATGATGTTTTTAAGGCCGTCATCTGGTCTAGAGCGAGATTTTTGACGTCATTTCTAATGTGCAATAACGTTTAAGGGCGGGGTAAGGGTTTTCACTTTCGAAAAATCGGATTTTTTTTTTTTGTCTTATGTAATTGTTTAACATTTCAAGAATATGTCCTTAAAATTTTAAACCGATCTAAGCAATATTCTTGAAGTTATTGTCTTATTAAGGGAGGGGTAAGGGTTTCAGCGTAAAAAAAAAACACTTTTTTTGCGATTTTTTTTCTCAAATATGGATTGAGCAATTTTATTCGAACTTTTTGTACATTATTGAGCATACTTTTGACAATGTTGTGTAATTTTTTCATGCAGAAATATTGAAGCATAAGCCCGTAACAGAGCTTCCCCCAGAACGTCTTGGAAAACATTTTTTTCTTCACTTTTTTACTTCATAAACTTTAGACGCGTTTTTCTCAAAACTACTTTTTCAAAGTCCGTGTTCACTGCCATTTAAAAGCTACTTGACCGATTCATTTCAAACTTTGTACACATTTTCTACATATAAAATACCTCCCCCCAACGTTTAGTTAAATTTTTTTTTTCTACATTAAGGGTGTTTCCCACCCAAAAAATGGCGGAATTTTTCGTGGAAAATAACAGCTTACACTTTGGATGGCCGCCAAAAATTTTTAAATAAAAAAAAAAATTATCAGAGAACGTTGGGGGGAAGATTTGATTATAATTTGACGAAATTTTCATGGTTTTTTATTTTCGGATAATTTCCGGCCGAGTTATAGTGAACACCGCAAATTGTTTTTTTTTTCCAAGACGTTCTGGGGGAAGCTCTGTTACGGGCTTATGCTTCAATATTTCTGCATGAAAGAATTACACAACATTGTCAAAAGTATGCTCAATAATGTGCAAAAGGTTCGAATAAAATTGCTCAATCCATATTTGAGAAAAAAAATCGCAAAAAAAGTGTTTTTTTGCGCGGAAACCGTTACCCCTCCCTTAAACCGTTGAAGTTGTCTTGATGAAAATTTACACGTGCATTTATTGATCCTTAGAGAATACTTGTACGTTAAAAAAAAAAATTATTTTCAATATTTTCATGTAGTTTTTTGCCTTGTTGCAGCATGGTGCGCCTCAATCGGCGCCCACTCTGGACGATGTTGTATGCATCTGAAAAAAAAAAATATATATATATTCTCAATCTGTATGAGTATTCTGAGCACTGGTAGCAGAATTGGTACTTAAAAAAATTGTTAAATAATTTCACCGACATTTTATAACTCGTCGAATACCCGAAAATGTATGAAATATCATTAATGAAAGTACCACACAGGCCGTAATTTTGTCAAAAAATTTTTTTAAGTACCATTTCTGCTACCAGTGCTCAGAATACTCATACAGATTGAGAATATATATATATTTTTTTTTTCAGATGCATGCAACATCGTCCAGAGTGGGCGCCGATTGAGGCGCACCATGTTGCAACAAAGCAAAAAACTACATGAAAATATTTAAAATAATTTTTAAAAAAAATGTACAAGTATTCTCTAAGGATCAATGAATGCACGTGTAAATTTTCATCAAGACAACTTCAACGGTTTAAACGTTATTGCACATTAGAAATGACGTCAAAAATCTCGCTCTAGACCAGACGACGGCCTTAATAAAAAATCATTAATTAAAATATGTAGTTTCATTTAGCGTGAGATACAAAAATCGCTTAAAAACAAGTAAAGTTACCGACGATCTTCGGCAATTTATGTTCGATTATAAGCTTTGTTGTTCAAAAGTGAGAAACGATCGCAAGATTTAATTTGTAAAAGTTAGACGAGTCAAAGTAAATTTTTGTCTTTGCTCGTCTAACTCGACCGTTTTTCTAGCTCATTCACACCGTCCAAACACTCTTTACCATTTCTCTCTTATCGTTTCCAGCAAGGACATCGTTAACTTATCGAAAGTTCGTGGGTATCAAGGGTGAGGAAACGTTTTTACACCGGATGGCTCAAGGGGATGCAGTTGTATGTTTCTCCGCTAAACAGTGCAGTTTAGCGGACAAATATACAAACGTTCTAAACGTACCGTCTCTCGCACAAACGTATGCCCATACATGTACCGAATAGTGGCCAAAGTCATGAAACAAACAGTTGGCTTCGTGTGTTTAAGCTACGAACGATCCTTTGTCAGATCCTCCGGAGGTACGCGGTATACCGTTCACTTCGATATTAGCTTCCGGGAGCGCAGATCCCGGGTGAATGATTAATCGCGAACCCGAGTTCTCAGCCTCCTTCCGGGAAACTGTTGAGAACTATATATATCTATCTATAACATCGGTATAGGAAGGAAGCAGCGCACAAAGGTATCAAACTAGCATTACCTTCGTATATATATCGTCATTTAGACACGTGTCTACTTTGTCATAGGAGCTTAATATATTTACTTAATATACCAGGTTACATTTTCATTAACGGAAATCAATTGCTTCCGATGTAGCACAAATTTTTCCGAATTCTATCTCAATCCTATCATTTGCGACGGATATTTGAAAAAAAAAGAGTTCTGTAATCGAGTTCTATGAAAAACTAGGTCAATAAATGCATATCAGATGTTTCTTAGTGAAGGAAGCCTCAAAGTGATGTGAAACTCCCATTCGGACTCTATCCCCAACTCAAATCTTGGATCAAACTTTTTTCAAAGGTAAATCGATTTTTTGGATTAAATGAAAATCTTAGGGTACAATTAATGGTAGCAATCTGTAAGATGTGGTCCATTTCCCAAAACTCGAGAGACCGTCGTAAAAAATTTGATTACAGTCGTTGTTACCGTGAGTCGGTATATCCCATGATCTTAAAGGGTGAGGTTAAATACCTCTCTTTCTCGCTATCGCACGATTCCTATGACGGTAGCACATACCGTCGACAGATGGCGATAATCAATAAAGGAGAAAAAAGAAGATTCCTATGACGCTGTCTCTTGCACTCGAACTCTGTCGGTATTTCATATAACCTGAAGAGCATGTAAACTTACCGACTGACGGTAGAAAAAACTGTAATCAGTTTTTTTCTCGAAGATGTTACGCTCTGGGGAAAGAACCAAATCTTACGGGCTGCTTTAATCAATTCTACGTCCTCTAAGATTTTCTATTTGACCGAAAAATCAATGCACCGTGGAAAAAAATTGGATCTAAGATTTATGGTGGGGATAAAGGCTAAATAGCGATGTCACGACGCCTTACGGTGGTATCTCGAGAACTGAAGTTCATTTTCGACGCTAGATGACGTTACTGGACGTTATCTCGAATTTGTTCGATTCAATGAATTAACGGTGGATGGCGCTGGGGCGCCGCGTCCCCCATTCGTTACTCGGAATTGGGCTTGGGGTTTGGCCGCCCGTTAGCTCGTATAATAATCTCATAGCGAGGAGTTCCCGCAACGTTTTGCAAGAGTTGACGGTGTTATTTTGGAAAATTTCTAAGGAAATGTCACGATGAGAATTCTCAACTGTGTTTTGATACTTCTAACGGCCTCGGCCGTTCCAATAACGAGAGCTTGTGAGTACGACGAAAAAATATAATAATATTAAACGATCCGAATCATCATATTCGAAAAAACGAAGCACCACATATTTCGAGCGTGACTCCTCCCGACCAAGCCCAATCTATCAACATGGCGTGTACCACGATAATGACATGTAACATCCTTCAATCGTTGCACTGGCAATTTCCATCAGCCGCAATGAATATTTAGCGCAATTATTAAAGGCACTTATATCTATTTATAAAAGTTTACAATTATCTACTCTTTTTAACACGTTTTTCGGCATATTACGCCAAATAAAACGATGATGCTTTAAAGTTGATAAATAAAAAATGATGTTTTAGCCGCATCTCTTTTACCGAAATCCTCGAATTATCGTCAAATTTTCTTCGGAATGAGAAATAAAAAATGTGAAATCCCACATTGGTCCCTCGATTCTGTGGAATAAATCATAAATAAAAATTTTACATTGACCCAACTTGTCCAAGGGTCTGAATTGTCTATCACCATAATTTCCTGCCTCATGAATTCATCCTTCCAAATTAGATATTTCAGTGTGCTTAAAATTTCATTGTTTCCCAACGAAACAAGTATTTTCGTTACGTTAGAAAAATTTGTCTCGAAACAATTGTCAAAAGTTTTCTAACGTCGATGACTCATTCACATTCCCCCTACCATTTACCATATAATGAGTATGACACATTCGATGCTTAAAAAATTTTACAATCGTACAAATATTTTCAGATGACTATGAATGCAACTTGCCGTTGTTGTACAAAGCTGCGCTTACCGCAACATCGTCGTCGTCCGACAGAGGTCCAAACCAGGCGAGACTCAACGGTAAAGTTCTTCAAAATGTTTCTCTTAGCGTTGTCTCGAAACTTTTCATTCTCGTTCATTCTGTAATTACAAAAAATGCAGCATCGTTGAGTTTGAAGCAAAACAAAAATTTTCATTGCCGGCGTTCTTTCTGGTATCTCGACTCGTAGCCGGCGGCTCGAGGTTGTTAAACGAGAATAGAACTTATGCTCTCTTGATTATTGAAAGCAAAAAGAAGACTTTTTTCGGTTTAAATTGTTCTTAACGATCAAAGTTCTAAGCTAAACAACTTTCATTCGTTTCCCACATTATTTTTCTTTACGACACTTTTTAAATGTTCCCTTTGGCTCAAAAAGTCGTAACGAAAAAAGCGATTCTCGTGTGTACAGTGTGCATTATCGTATTTACTAGATTTTTTTGCGTTACGCAGAAAGAAAACATTTTCATCTTACAATTTTCGTTCTAGAATGAACGTACGAAATGTGTTCGAAACAAGTAACGTTTTGTGTTGTGTGCGAAACGAAAAAACGCTCGCTATTCGAGGTTACGTGCCTATTTTTCTATGGAAAACAAGAGTCGTAGAGGTTTTGTGGGAAACGACGCATTGTTAATCTCAACAAAAGAAATTCACGTATCTCCACAAATGAAGGATGTTTATCGTTGTATTTTTTAATATAATTAAAACGCTAAATACATTTCGCTGTATTGACAAAATCAAATCAATCTTTTCAAAATCCTGATACAGACATCGAAAGTTGCAAGATCGCCGGGTATCGATGCCCGGCGACAACCACACATATATTTGTTACTTTCGGAGATAAAGTTTTTGCTAATTACGTGTATTGCTCTATGAAACATACCTATGCAGAATATCGCTGAATTAGAATCTTGAATGGTTTTATTATAAAGATAACTTGACGACAAGAAAATTTGTGTGGGCGTCCATCTCGCAATTTCGCTCATCCGCGAACTTGTAGAAGATACAAAGACACGCACTATTTCTCATAATGGTCGACCCCCCCGCACCACTGTTGCCCGAGATCAGCGCCAAAATTTGTCAATTAACTCGAGATGAGATACCAGAAATATCGCCTAACGTAACATTCTCGTAGTTGTAGATTATTTGCATTTTGCAAGTGTTAAAATATTTATGCGATGCATCATGAATCATAATGACCATTATCATATTTAGTATGTAGAAAAAAAGTTCTTTCCAAATGCCCTGGTGTCAAAAAGACCGTACATAAGACCATGCATTCACTCGCGTCGAAGTTATTTTCCCCTCCTATCGTAGCTCACACCCACATACAATTATACGTGTACTTAAAAGCCTTTGACCAGTAAAACCCACTGACTCGTGTCACACGATCGTTACTTTGATCCCTCGAGTTTATTGAAATAATAATTATCCGCCTGCGGGAAAAAAAAAGCGGAAAATGACCCCTGAGGAAAATCACCGTAGTGTAAACAAAGAGTACGAGCTCTGTTAAAGAAGAATCGCGAATTTTGAATTTTCGCGGGCTACGAATATTCGATTGTCGTTTTTTTTGTGGCGTTAGGTTGGTACTCATGTCCCTCACTTATCCTGAAAAAATCGGCCATTTTGAATGTTTAGTTAATTGTTGACAGCTGTTTTGGTTAGACGTTTTTGGCTTGTCTTCGATTTTTGCCTATTCCAAAAAATGGATCAGAGAATCTGTACCAAATTTTGTGTGAAAAACAAAATTAAATGCGCGGACGCATTCCGAATGTTGACTGTGGCGTATGGTGAAGCTACCTTGGACCAAAGCAACGTTTATCGGTGGTACAAAATGTTCTCGGAGGGCCGAGAAGATGCGAACAACGAAATGCGTTCCGAACGCCCGAGCACATCAACAACAGACGAAAACATTGATGAAGCAAAGAAAATAATATTGGCCAATCGTCGAATCACCGTTAGAGAAATTGCTGAGTAACTAAACATATCGATTGGCTCGTGCTATTCGATTTTTACCAATGATTTGGGCATGAGACCGGTCGCCGCGAAATTCGTGCCAAAATTGCTCAATTTCGAACAAAAACAGTGTCGTGTAACATTGCTAAGGATGATGTTGAAGTTTGCATCGTTGGAATGCAACGAAAATGGATTTTATACACCATTAATTACCCTTAAGATTGGATTATCGATGACAAAAGTCATTAAAACTTTTTGTTGGGATCTCCTTCAAGGACCTGGGCCTAAATGGGCACGAGAAGGATGAGGAATACTGAAAATTAAAACTTATAAACTTATTTGCGTTGCGTTCCAACGATGCAAACTTCAACATCATTGCTAAGGAGCTGTTGGACTCGGTCCGCGACAACCCAAATTTGCTCCAGAGGGTCATAACTGGTGACGAATCATCGGTTTATGGTTATGACGTGGAAACCAAAGCTCAATCATCGCAATGGAAGCTGCTTTTTTTGGAATGGACAAAAATCGAAGACAAGCCAAAACACGTCTAACCAAAACAGCTGTCAACAATTAATTAAACATTCAAAATGGCCGATTTTTTCACCATAAATGAGGGACATGAGTACCAATCTAACGCCACAAAAAAATCGAAAATCGAATATACGTAGTCCGCGAAAATTCAAAATTTGCGATACTTTTTGAACAGACCTCGTATATATGAGATAATCTCGAAAAAAACCACTGAATACGTTACCTTAAGGGTCGTACGCGTGCTCTCGTACTTTTTAGTCTTATCACTCAGCGGATAATTCGTATACGTATTACGTTGAAACGGCCATAAATTGTGCTTACGAAAAGGGACACTTAATTGACGACCATGAATACGAATCTAAAGTCTCTGCTTATCACTTGAGGGCAAACCCTGTTATAAGAACAACTCTGAAAACAGCCCTAAAACAGCGATTCTGTTTGCTTCAGGTGGACGCTAAAAAAAAGAAACAGAAAAAAATAACCGAAGACAAATAAATATTGGGCGTAATCGTTGATTTCCGTATAACGTAAAATAAAATAACAAAATAAATTAAAGTCATATTACCGTGGATACGAATGATAAAAAGAAATACTGCCGCTCGTTTGATAAGGATGTCGAAGACAAGCGTGAGATGGTCGTTCAATTGGTCCGAATGGAATCCAACGGAAAGTGAATTTCGTCGAGCCGTTTCGTGCGTTCAATTGGACGAGAAGGAGAGACTAGGAAGATTCGCGTTTCGCAAAGACGCAAGAGCGTCTCTCGTCGGACGACTGATGATGCGAAAATTCGTCAACGAATGTTGCCAAATACCCTACGATAAAATTGTATTCGCGAGAGACGCTAATAACAAGCCAATTTTGTCAAATTCCATTGAGCCGAAATTCGCTAATTTCAATGTCTCGCATCACGGTAAATTCGCGGTATTGGCGGGAAATTTGAAAGACGGTAATTTGGGCATAGACGTAATGAAACTCGAGTACACGGGCGGCAAGGAATTGAACGAATTTTTTCGTATTATGAAACGAAATTTTTCGACGAACGAATGGTCGGAGATTCGGGGAATACCGGAGAAAACTCAATCCGAGCAGATCGCCATGTTTTGCAGACACTGGGCGCTTAAGGAGAGTTACGTTAAAGCTATCGGCGTTGGCATTGTCGTGGATCTTAATAAACTTGATTTTCGTACTAAATCGAAATTGTCGTTGAACGAATACGTCAGGGATTCGAGTTTGTGGATAAACGATACGAGACAAAATTGGCTTTTCGAAGAGACACTCGTCGATCCCGAGCATTGTGTCGCCGTGGCGTTGCAAGAAAATGATAAAATGGGAAATTCAACGAACGTGGGATTTGAGAGATTGAATTTTGATAAACTCGTTATAAACTCCGTTCCTTTGTATCCGGAGGATCCGCAATATACTAGAGACTACTTCGCCAAAGCGGAAAATCCATAAATCTCAATAGGCAATTCGGTTTTCCGTTTGGAGTGATGTTTTTTCTTATCATACTTGTATTTTATATCGTTGGGATGGTTTCTTTTTTTGTATGCTCATTAAACGTTTCGTAAATCTGATCGTATGTGTAACAGTCAGTGGGCAAATAAATAATATTAAACACTGTTTATCTCGATGCATTTATACATCACTCTGTACATCAGGTCCCTCTCCCTCACGAGCGATAAATGGAAATATAAATCGATTCTAGGCCAATAATTCAAAAGTTCTTTTTTTCATTTTGTCCTGACGAAAATAGAAATGAAAGTTTGTTTCCGATGCAAAAATAGCAGGCACTGTAGTCCCCTGATGATTTTTAAGATCATTATAACTGAGACAATTATGAAAAACCGTAAACAATTGCAATTATATTGTGTAATAAAAAAAAATCTGAAAACTGGTATTAATTCTATTAAAAAACAATTTTTTTTTTAATTATATTATACCCATGTAGCCAACTTCTCGTTGAATTTACTTGTAGGCTGTACAAATGAAACATCGTTAAAAGACTTGAGAAAAAAAAAAGAATCACATCACGATGATATAACCCAAGAAACCACAGAATCGATCGGTTATCAGGATTCCCTGCAGAAATACAACTTCTCGAACATGTAATCCTATATTGTAAAGCATCTTTCATAATACAACGATAAGGAATTGGTATTTCTTCGTAGAGAACGCTTTCTGTTCCCCCACAACAAGTATCTCAGTGTTTTATCGATATTTCCACAGCTTGACGAGAATGTTATTACTAGTCCAGTCATTATATATATTTGGAAATGCATGTGAACCGAAAAAGCTGATTTTTGGATATCGTGTGGGGGGGGGGGGGGTTAGAAAAGCTTAACTTCAAATTGTCGACTAAGATTTCCTATGTGCGTTCTCCGCCATCTTAAAATAAGTGTTAAATTTTGTTTTTTTTTGCAATAACTCCGCTCTCCGTCGAGATACGAAAATTTCGATAGGATACTTTTTTGTTGCTTCTTTTACGCTCTACAATTTAGGTCATATACATTTTTCACCTACCGTTCATCTTTGTTGAGATATCGAACGAGAAAGTAAAAAATTCAGGTAGCGAAACTTGTTTTTGGCTGTACACATTTATATACACACATGTATATAAGTCGTCGGGCGAGCATGGACAATGTGCGAATCACCGCACAAAGAGGAGACGGCAAGAATGAGGCGCGACTGGAAACATATAAAAATATGTATATATTTTTTTTGTATGTTTGCTTTTTTACTAACTTACTTTTTTCTTAGATACTTTTTTACGTAAATTTGACCAAAAAACTGTAAAATTATATTTAACAATCTTCAAAAATATTTTGGTGGTTTTTGTAGAAAAAAAATATTTTTACTTTCTCGTTCGATATCTCAACAACGATGAACGGTAGGTGAAAAATGTATATGACCTAAATTGTAGAGCGTAAAAGAAGCAACAAAAAAGTATCCTATCGCAATTTTCGTATCTCGGCGGAGAGCCGAGTTATTGCAAAAAAACAAAATTTAACACTTTTTTCAAAACAAAATTTAACAAGATGGCGGAGAACGCACATAGGAAATCTTGGTCGACAATTTGAAATTAAGCTTTTCTACCCCCCCCCCCCCCCCCCCCCCACACAATATCCAAAAATCAGCTTTTTCGGTTCACATGCATTTCTAACCCGTTTTTTTCGACTTAATGACTGGACTATACGAACTATGTGTTATATCCTTCTGTCACGCTTGCTTCCTCTTTGTTTCATTATCATTATTATTATTATTATTATTATTATTATCATCCCTTTAGCTCCCCCCGAAAGCTTGCGTTACGTAGGGATTAAAATCTACAATCTGTATTTTCAAATTTCTCTTCTTTCCCTCAATTTCTCAAATAAAATCGTCCCCATACACCGGCAATAATAAAGCTCAAACGTGGGCAAGTACTTGGCTTTTCTATTCTCGTCTAGCAAACCGTAAAATCGTATACAATAAAATGATAGACCGTAAAATGTATTCTCATTTGTACCGGTTATTGTTTTTCTCTTCTCTTTACTTTGCTTTCAAATGAAAAAAATAAAATAAAAATTGTGCCCCCTCGCCCTGGTCCCCGGCCCAAAAGTTGAGTTTGAGTTGCATGCATGAGTACGTGTTGTTGTGGCATAGGCGAAAAGTCATGGACCGCTGGGAGCTCAGACAATAATCAGTACCTGATAATCGACCTGGGTCAAGTGAAAAACGTCACTTCGATCGAGACCCAGGGTCGAGCGAATTATGCCGAATTCGTTAAGGAATATACTATCAGCTATGGCACCAATAACCGTGACTATGTGGACTATAAGGAGGCCGGAGGCAACGTAAAGGTAAAAAAAAAAGAAAAGAAGTTATTGCCATAGGAAAAAATGACGCGAGGTCTCGTGGGTGAATGTAATCTTTGAAAAATAATAGAAAATCAGCAATGTCGCCGACGGACGACAATGCTGCCATTAATCAAACGCACTCTTCCCTCGTTAAGAAAAAATATGTATTGTGATTCGGTGTGGAGCGCATGTGGGCAACTTTTTTTTCTCTTTCTATCCTCTTGTTACACCGTAGAACACGCTATGAATAACACGCGCACTGTAACGCTGTAGAAATATTAATTAAGGCTGTCAACGTTGGTACATATGGACAATAACAGATTGGTGTGTGTGATCAATGCATGGGTAAGCGATCTTCTAGTTATTAATAAATGTCAACCGTGAATACCTTAACCGGTCGTAGTACCAAAATGATTTTTTTTTTTTTTTTTTTTTTTTTTTTCATTTTATTTATTCATTCACTGTACAATATGGATTCGTAACAGATCAATGTCATAGGATGACGAAAACATGCAACATTTCAAATAAGAGTGTAAAAAGTTTTGGACTTCCTTTTCCGACAATGAAAAACACGAAATAAAATGTTTTTGTTTTCCGTCCCAACCCTCGGAAAGAAAATAAAATTTTCATTATCCCTCACTTTATTCGCTTGGCTTTCCCGACCCTCCTCTCTATTTCTCTTACACACGGATATGGGGCTGGGCTTTGCAGGGGATAGCGCGTGGTCACCCGGAGATAACACTTACAATCAACTGCTCACTATGGACTTGGGCAACAGATGTGAAATTCGCAGCATCGCAACGCGCGGTCGTCGCAACACTAGAGAATACGTGACGGAATATATCGTACAATATTCGGACGATGGTCAGGCTTGGACAAGTTATGAGAGTCAGGATGGCGTGGAAGAGGTATTGAGCGAAAGAAAGAAAAAGAAAAAAAAGGAATTAAAGCCTTTTACAGAGCGAAACGGTAGTAGTCTGGTCACTCAAGCCGATTTTCATGTCTTTTTTGGAGGGCGTTTTTTTTTGTAGGAAAATAAAAATGAATCGTTTTGGACATTTAGGATGTTTTTATTTACATATTAAAGATACAAAAAAAAAAATTTTTGAAAAAATTTAATAGTTTATTATTATTATTATTATTGATCGAAGTTGGCACCTCGAAAATAATGCGCGTGGGTGGCCCCGGTGATTTTGGCTCTTGATGTTATCTGAAATCAAAAATTCTTGATAATTCTTAATCTATAGACATGTCATTCTGGTCGGAACTACTGAAGTTAAATTTCATGGATAAATAACAGAATGGCGGACTTTGGAAAAAAAAGTTTTTTTTTTCCAAAGTCCGCCATCCCAAATATCCAAACGATTCATTTTTATTTTCCTAGAAAAAAACGCCCTCCAAAAAAGACATGAAAATCGGCTTAAGTTACCAGGCTACTACCTCAAGATTAGAAATTTTCGAATGGGACAAAATTCGACAAAATTTGTTTCACGAGAAATTTCACCGTTCGTCGTTGCTGTTTCGAAGCTGTATAGCGGATTTTTTTTCTTCTTTTGTCTACAGACGAAAATGAAAATCGCGTCAAATGACCTTTTCTTCACCGTGCCGTGTGTGAATCTAATTTTCGCTTAGCGTTTACTAACAGTTTTCCTAATTTAACATTCTCTTAAGATGCACAATTCTCAATCTCTAATTATTTAACAAACTTTTATTTTTATCTCATAAGCTGCGAGCAGCTTATGTCACTAGAATCGCGGTAACATTTTTCGCCTAATCTATGATATTGAAAAAGAGAAAAAGAATCAGAAACTTGGTGCATGTACAATTTTCAACGGCATATTATTGCGATTATATATTATATATTATTTATTTTTATTATTGAGAAAATATACGATAAATATATGAAACCCGGTGCTGTGTGTCTCATGTTGTGAAAATAATTCGTCGCAGATGTTCAAAGGAAATACAAACGGGGAATCGATAGCGCCCAACAAATTCACCGTTCCAATAATCGCCCAATGGATCAGGATAAATCCAACGAGATGGCAAGACCGGATATCCCTGAGGGTTGAACTTTACGGATGTGACTATGGTAAAACTTGACAAACGTTTCACCGATTAAATTATCGTTAATCCGCGGAATTCATTTAAATACTATTTTTAAAGTTTTGTGTTAAAACATCTTGTTTCATCGTTTTAACTAGATGATTCATTGAATTTATTAAATATATCGAAAGCTCGATTATTATCGAATATATCGAAAGGTCGATTATAATCGAACATATCGAACGATCGATTTATTATCAAAAACATCGAATTCCCGATTGTTACCAAATAGATTAAGGTAGTAGTCTGGTAACTCAAGCCAATTTTCATGTCTTTTTCGGAGGGCGTTTTTTTGTAGGAAAATAAAAATGAATCGTTTTGGATATTTAGGATGTTTTTATTTACATATTAAAGATGTAAAAAAAAAAATTTTGAAAAAATTTAATAGTTTATTATTATTATTATTATTGATCGAAGTTGGCACCTCGAAAACAAAAGCGCGTGGGTGGCCCCGGTGATTTTGGCTCTTGATGTTATCTGAAATAAAAAATTCTTCATAATTCTTAATCTAAAGACATGTCATTCTGGTCGGAACTACTGAAGTTAAATTTCCTGAATAAATAACAAAATGGAAAAGGACGTTTTTTTCCAAAGTCCGCCATTTTGTTATTTATCCATGAAATTTAACTTCAGTAGTTCCGACCAGAATGACATGTCTATAGATTAAGAAGTATCAAGAATTTTTGATTTTAGATAACATCAAGAGCCAAAATCACCGGGGCCACCCACGCGCTTTTTTTCGAGGTGCCAACTTCGATCAATATAAATAATAAACTATTCAATTTTTTCGAAAATTTATTTTTTTTAATCTTTAATATGTAAATAAAAACATCCTAAATATCCAAAACGATTCATTTTTATTTTCCTACAAGAAAACGCCCTCCAAAAAAGACATGAAAATCGGCTTAAGTTACCAGGCTACTACCTTAATTATCAAATATATATATATCGTAATGATCGATGATTATTGGATAAATTTAAATTGCAGTATCCGATGTACTGTCCTTCAATGGTTCGTCACTCGTCCGAATGGATTTACTCAGAGAGCCGATCCAGGCCGATCGTCATTCTCTTCAGTTTCGTTTCAAGACGAACAACGCCGACGGTGTGTTACTGTATTCCCGGGGCACTCAGGGTGACTTTATAGCCGTTCAATTGCGAGACAATCGTATGTTATTGAATATCGATCTTGGCTCGGGAATAATGACGAGCCTCTCTGTCGGAAGTCTCCTCGACGACAATATGTGGCACGACGTGTTAATATCGCGAAACCGCAAGGACATTACATTCTCGGTCGACAGGGTTCTGGTTAACGGCCGTATCAAGGGAGAATTTCACAGAATCGACCTGAATAGAGAGGTAAGTCACGTGTACTTCCCAAAAGACATACGTCAATTTTGTTATAACCCTTTGCGTACGGGTCGTAAATTACGGAAAGGGTTAAACAACAGGAAGTTAATCATTATGACAACGACAAAAATCGTCAACTCATGTTTACAGCTGTACATTGGCGGCGTTCCCAACAAACAAGAGGGCCTCGTTGTGAATCAAAATTTCACAGGTTGCATAGAAAACTTTTACTTGAATAAAACGAGCATTATTCGTGATATGCAAGAAGCCGATTATACCGGAGAGAATTTACGTTACTATCATGTCAACACAATGAAGAATTGTCCGGAACCTCCGATAATCCCTGTCACATTTTTGACCGCTCGTACATACGCACGTATCGAGGGATACGAGGGTATATCGTCGATGAACGTATCGATGGCTTTTCGGAGCTACGAGGAACGTGGACTCATACTCTTTCACGAATTTACGTCCCGCGGACACGTCAAGGTACAGTTTCAATTTTAAAAAAAAACAAAGAAAATACAACCTGTGGCATACAGTTTTTTTTTTACTCAAATCGTTGTTTCTCCTCACAGCTCTTTCTCGAGGATGGTAAACTAAAAGTCGAGATTGAGACTAAGGAAAATCCACGAACGATTTTGGACAATTTCGACGAGAGATTCAACGACGGAAAGTGGCATCAAGTTATACTTACAATATCGAAAAATAATCTTATTCTCAACGTGGACGGTCGTCCAATGAGGACAAAGCGCCTTTTGGAAATTTTAACGGGTCCCGTGTATCTTATCGGCGGTGGTATTACCGGTACGGGAATCAATCGTGGTTTCGTCGGTTGCATGAGAATGATAAGCGTCGACGGTAATTACAAATTGCCGACCGATTGGAAAAGGGACGAGTTTTGTTGCGACAACGAAATTGTTTTCGACGCCTGTCAAATGTTGGATCGTTGTAATCCAAATCCGTGCAAGCATTCGGGCGTTTGTCGACAGAACTCGCACGAATTTACGTGCGATTGCGCCGGTACTGGTTATTCCGGTGCTGTTTGTCACACATGTGAGTTGGAATGATTTTTAATTTTTGTTCTCCGACAAAAATAATGACTATTGAGTGTTTTGGAAAAAGATCGAGAATTTCGTGTTGGCTTTCTCGTCATTCACAAAGATTCACGTCCTCGTAGATAATTTACGAAGCTTCAAAAACTACCAGGAAGCAATGTGCATTTTTCAACTTTAATAACGCGTCACTCTGTCAAGAATAATTTTTTTTCCCTACGCTATTTAATCACTCGGAACTAATAACAATAATCCTCATGTTAACATTTTTTTTTATATGCGATGTGAATAATTTTCTGTTTTTTTTTTTCCCTCGTACAGCCCTCAATCCACTATCGTGCGAAGCGTACAAAAATATGAACGCAGTGAGTCAAAGAGCCGATATAACAATCGACGTGGATGGCAGTGGTCCTCTCGAGCCGTTTCTGGTGACTTGTGAATTTTATTCGGACAATCGTGTTATGACGGTCGTTAGACACAGCAATGAAATATCAACGCCCGTTGATGGTTTCGAGGAACCGGGAAGTTTCGTTCAGGATATTAATTATGACGCCGATTTCGATCAGATCGAGGCTCTGCTCAATCGTTCCACCAACTGTCGACAGAGGATAAATTATGCCTGCAAGCACTCCCGTCTCTTCAATAGTCCCGGTACAAATTCGAAAAATATATATATCATAAAAATTCACTCGTCAAATTTTCAGCAACCAGTTATAGATTGTCCAGGATGAATTTATCGAAAGATCAACCGATCTCTTAGTGCGAAAATATAATTTGGAGAAAAAAAAACAATTGATATTTTTCATCACACTTTCGTAACTTAAAAAATTGAATTAAAAAAAAATCACACAGTAATTTGAATCGATTATTTTTTTCTTCGAGTCAATCTTAATAAATTCTTAATATTTACACATTTCTAGTTTAATAACAGAAAACTTCATTAATGGTCAGAAAGGAACTTTGGTGTCCCATAAAATATCCAAACCGGCATATTTCGTTATTGGTTTTTGTTTTTTTTTTCTCTTACAGTTCACCAAGGCGACATATTTAGGCCAAATTCTTGGTGGGTAAGCCGAAACAATCAGCTCATGGATTATTGGGGCGGTGCATTGCCCGGATCACGTAAATGCGAGTGCGGTGTATTAGGAAATTGTGCCGATCCCACAAAATGGTGCAACTGCGATTCGGGACTGGAGGGTTGGCTCGAGGATGGCGGTGATATCACGGAGAAGGAATATCTTCCCGTTAAACAATTGCGCTTCGGCGACACTGGCACGCCACTCGACGAGAAAGAGGGTCGATACACTCTGGGGCCTCTTATCTGCGAGGGCGATGGTAAATATCGATTCCATTAAGGTTTGCCATGTTGAGTTTAAAAAAAACCATCCAACGAGTCACGGTCAGTTATATTCGTGTCGAAAAAATGTTTGTTCATTTTATTGGCACATACCGTGGATATAAATCATAGTCATAGTTGTTAGTGAATTTTTTTTTCTCCATTTTTCTTTCCATTAGATCTATTCAAGAACGAAGTGACCTTCCGTATTGCCGACGCGACGATAAATCTGCCAACGTTCGACATGGGACACAGCGGTGATATTTACTTCGAGTTCAAAACGACACTTCGTGACGCGACACTAATACACAGTACCGGGCCAACGGACGAGATAAAAGTGTCGATTGTAACCGGTGACAAGATGCAATTCAAGTATCAGGCTGGCGATGGTTCGAACACCGTTAGCGTTCAAACGTCATATGACCTCGCCGACGACACCTGGCATACGGTGTCGGTCGAGAGAAATCGCAAAGAGGCCCGTATCGTCATTGACGGCGCTCTCAAGAATCAAATAAGAGAGGCACCCGGACCTGTTCGCGCACTTCATCTAACGTCCGATTTTGTCGTCGGCGGTACGACTCAGTATCGCGATGGTTTCGTCGGTTGTATAAGAGGATTGCTTCTTAATGGACAACTTCAGGATTTGAGGAAATACGCGAGACGCGGAATGTACGGTATAACGGAAGGTTGCAACGGTCGTTGCGAGAGCAATCCCTGCTTGAACAATGGCACCTGCCACGAGAGATACGACTCGTACAGCTGTGACTGTCGTTGGACCGCTTTCAAGGGACCCATTTGCGCTGACGGTTGGTTCAATTTTTATCCGACACATAAGTGTATCGTTTTATCCGTTTGCCATATGAGAAATGGTAAAATTGGTCTCACATTCCCACATACACTAGGAACTCGATTTTAAGGACAATCCTCAGTCTTTTGCTTCGCCTGTGCCCGGTGGAACACATCTACGTCACGACCGCCAGGGTCATAGTCGTATTTCTCTTAAAAGCCATTGGGGCCCGTTTTAGGTTAAACTGTTTGCACGTTAGCATAACGTTGCGTAATTATGTAAAACATTATGGATGTAGATGACCCTAAACGTGACGAGAAAAGTCGCCCCGATCACATGCTATGACACGGTCCTGGCTATAAGCGCGTCAGTCGCGTTTGCGTTATTGGGAACTACCACACGGGCGTGGCTTATTCAATATGGCCACTCATTCCCAGTCAGCACAAGTCAGCGAGCATGGCATATCGTATGTTTTTTTTTGCCGAAATCTTACTGCAAATTTTGTTGAAAGATTATCGCTGTAATAAAGCAGAACTTTTTTCAGTATGATTAAAACGTGACGCATTCGCACAGTAATCATCGGGCACCGACTGGAAGAGAGTGGTTTGAAATTTGGCCGCAAGAGGTTGCCAAATCGTATTTAGTAATTAAAGTAACGATTTAGTACTTGATTTAGTAGTTACTTGTAATCGAGGCTTGAACAGCCTCGATTACAAGAACTTCCGGTCCCAGTTTGTTCTTAAAATGGCGGTCCTAATGTACATTGATCCGCACATTTCTTCCAAGTATGATTTTCCGATTTAAACACCGTGTTGCGAATGACAAGAAAAAAAAATCCTTTTTTTGAACAAAAACAAACGCGCTTGTCTACGAAGGCTTCGCCGTCGTTAAAGGACCGAACATCCTCAATTGTATAATTTTTTTTTCGCTTTTCAGAAATCGGCGTGAACATGCAGCAGAGTTCGATGATAAAGTATGACTTTATGGGAAGTTGGCGTTCGACGATAGCCGAGAAGATAAGAATTGGTTTCACGACGACGAATCCACATGGTTTTTTGCTCGGTCTATTCTCGAACATATCCGGGGAGTACATGACGATAATGGTCTCGAACAGCGGCCATTTGCGAGTGGTGTTTGATTTTGGTTTCGAGAGACAGGAGGTAATATTTCCAACGAAACACTTTGGCCTCGGTCAGTATCACGATCTTCGTATTGGACGTAAAAATTCGGGCGCCACGCTCGTTATGCAAGTCGACAATTACGAACCGAAGGAATTTCCGTTCGACATCAAAGAATCGGCCGACGCGCAATTCAACAACATACAATATATGTACATCGGTAAAAATGAGACAAAGGCCGAGGGTTTCGTTGGTTGTATATCGAGGGTCGAGTTTGACGATATATATCCGTTGAAGCTTCTGTTTCAAGAGAACGGTCCGGCAAATATACGATCGCTCGGTACGCCATTGTCCGAAGATTTTTGTGGCGTCGAGCCTATAACCCATCCGCCGAATATCGTCGAGACAAGACCACCGCCGCGCGTCGACGAGGACATACTTAGATCGGCTTACAACGAGACCGATACCGCTATTTTAGGTAGCGTTCTCGCGGTCATTCTCATTGCACTTATCATAATGGCGATTCTCATAGGCCGATACATGTCGAGACACAAGGGCGAGTATTTGACTCAGGAGGACAAAGGTGCCGAGGTCGCTCTGGATCCTGACTCCGCGGTTGTTCACTCGACCACCGGACATCAAGTTTCAAAGCGAAAAGAGTGGTTCATCTAATTACCAAAAAAAAAAAAAAAAAAAAACGAAAAAACCAACCGAACGATAAAGAAAAAAAAATGACAGCCGATTACGCTCTGTACGGATCACGGACGGAGCCAAAATCTCAGTCACGTCATTCTTCTTTCTTTCTATTATCTTTCCCATTGAAGGAAAACCATAGATCGGACAAAATTCGCGAACACTGACGTTTCGTTCACGTTATTATTTGTACAACGGGAAATATATCTTGGAGAACTCTTTCTTCGGCGTGTGAGGAAAAATGGATCGACAGCTATTGCTCGACGTTTCATTTGTCCATTTTTTTTTTCACGATCGAAACGTTCATTCACCAAAGTCACATCACCGCACGATTACGTGCCAGAGAGCTCGTTACGATCGAATCGCAGCGTACATGTATTGCCAATATTCGTCGAAGCGACTAAACAAAAAAAAAAGTAAAACTCCCATTTTTTCTCTCTCTCTTTTCATTGCCGCTTCACATGCCGGACGGGAGTTTAAACGGAAAAGATATAGTTTTTAGCGTGTTTGTCACCGGGAAGGAGGTTCGGGTCTTGATTTTTTGATTCTCTTAAACGTTAGAGTTAAGTTCGGCATTTCGTAATGACGTGAAATAATTTCACGCACGGTACAATTGTAACGCAAATAGTTTAACTCGCGAAAAGTGTAGCGATCATTGAACGAACCTCCGTTGAATCCAAAGCTTCTTTGACCCGCGTGTTCGATGAAATTTTTGTGTGTCAAGAACTAGCATTTAGTGCCAATTAACAAAGGTAGTATGTACTTTTTTTTTTTTTAATTCAATATTATTTGAGAACGATTAAGAAGCGTTACTCAAAGAAAAAGATAGAATGAAAAATTATCTCAAGTGAAATAATATATTTTTTATTCGCGAATGAAATTATAATTTCGTTCATTTTGGAGAACGTATTCTCTTGGGGGTAAAAGGAAGGAAACGAAAATAGACAAACGAGAGTTGACGAGTGCGTCCATATAACATGTACAAAAGAATCTTCCTGGCACACGTGTAACAACTGTGTTGTTTTTTTTTGTTTGTTTTTTGCGTTTTATTTTCTTTGTCTTACACAGTATTAGTTGTAACTTTTACCGTCCAAACTGCATTTTGCGATTTATTTTTACTTTTTTTTTTTACTTAATTTTAATTTGCAACGTGTATTTAGTTCAATTCCCTACCGCAACAGCACCAATCTCCGTTAACTACACTGTGAACGAATGGACGAAAATTCACAGATAATTATAGTCCCGAAACACTTATGATACTAAAAATGTCTGAGTATATATATATATATACTCACACATTTTTATATGTATGTACACGTTACTTTTGTATGAGCGGAAAAAAAAAATGACATGATTATTTTGTACCGAGAAAGGTTGTCTCTGCTATCCGAGATACGGGAGCAATAAATATTGAGCAAATAAACATGTACAGAATTCTTATACATTCCAGACTCCGAAGTTCATTATTTTTCCACTTTTTATTACTATTTTTTATTTATTTACATCAACACACATTTCACAATTCAACTAACATATACGTACTCGAAGATCAGAGCGACTCGAGAATCACTGAATTATCGTCAAGTCAAATTGAATCCAGCCCGATGATTGGAACATTTTTAAGTACTAAATGGTTGGTCCTATCCCAGCCATGCCTCAGAATATAGATCGTGGAATATATATTTTAATACAGGCTTAGAATAAAGTATGAAAATTGCATGGGAAAGCAGTTGATAGAAATAGTAATGAAAAATAAAAAAAACAACAGCACACAATAGGAATTGACTTTGAAGAGTCAATCGATGACTTTCCAGATGTGCCTTGATTATTCCTTTCATTTCCGAAATTCAAAAATCGTTACATGGTGTGACTTTGTGAAAAATATTGCCTCTTCCGTACAAACTACGTCGAATTATAATCTATCAGATTCGAGACAAAGATATAGAAGAGATCGTGAATTGGGTAACTCGATTTTGGTAAAATACAAATACTCCGGGTAGGATAACATTTCTTTTAAAACTATGTAAAAAATTTCATGATTTATTAAAGATAATTTTAAAAAAGACAGAAACTTATATGTGGGTTGAGGTAACAAAAAAAAAAAAATTATTTTCTACAGATATACGTATAAATTGTGCGAAAACACTACAGACGGAGAAACAAGAACGTTTCCGCATTATTAGTTTGTTTTATAATACATATTTCGAATAATCGGAAATTTATTTTACAATGTGGATTCTTATTTCTCTTTCAACAAAGTTCAAAATCAACTCGTTCATGCGTGTGAGAGAAACGAGAAACGAGGTGAAATATACATTGCCCTGTGCATCTTCCAGTCAGATTCGAAAAAATTGTTTCATTCGTATAAATATAGAAAATATCTTTTTCGTAGTAAAAAAATGATGGCCCTCTCTTCGTCTCACTGTAGAAAAACAAGTGATTCCATGAAAAAAAAAATAATAATAATAAATTTGATCCTACAGATTTGTGCATTGTTCCAAGAAATCCAGCGATAATTAAACCGACATTTTTCGATAAACACAAAATATTATTACGTCACTTGTGACACTGAAAAATCGAGATTCGTCATTCGAGACGTTGATCGAGACAAATTGGTGAAACAGAGTTAATGGCACCAGAAAATACGTAATGAAAAACCTATTTTCAATGCAAACTCATTTTTTAACTCTCCCTCACCGTTTAAATTCCTATTGAATTAAATAAAATAAAAAATATATGTTCTAATGAATATAAACTCCCAAAGGTCCGACGCGAAAGAACTAAGGAGAAAACGAAAATGAAACATAATTCGCTATTCGCTATTAAGTAGCCTTTTCAGCGGTATCACTCGTATTATTATAATGATAATTGTGTTTATGCAGTATTTCCATACCGTACGGCGTTCATTCTCGACTTTCATCGCCCCATCGTATGTATACATCTCTCGCCTACGGTGTTTCATTTTTTTTCTGCAGTCTTTATCTTGAGCAACGACTGTGTCTTGGCCGCCAGATCGTATTCGTCGTCTGAAATTTATAATCAAAATTTCAACAAACGAACGGTTAAACTTGCGAGTAAAAGGGAAAAAATGACGCGAAATTATATATTTTTAGTTTACGAAAAATCGATTTATCTCACCGGAATCATTGTCACTGAGCTGACGCGGTGAGAGTCTACATCCTCGGGCCAAGTAAGACTTAAGTTTACCGACGCTCGCTAAAATAAGACCCAAAAATGGCGGTGAAGGATTCAACGGTCGCGACAAGTATTCTGGATGATATTGAGTTGCGACGTAATAAGGATGACCGTCCAACTCCACTATCTCCATACGTTGAGCCTCGTCGTCGTGACCTAAAGTTCCACAAAATTACAACGAATCAACACTTTAACAAATATCGCCTCATCTTATTTTTTGTTTTTTGTTTTCTAAATATATGCGTTAGCACAAGTTCCAAAAGTTCGATGAAATCGAATGTATATCGTTCTATGCACTCTGAATGGTATTCTATGTTGTAAGGAAAAAGATAACAATTGTTCATTTTTACTCCAAGGCAAACTTTCAAACAACGAAAAAATAAATTGTTGCGACATCTCTATTGGAGATTTGTTTTTTTCTTCTTCTACTAATAATTGAAAACGTGAGTCTCACCGACGAATCTCAGTCCGGAGGCTTCCAAATTCGTGACATATTCGGGATTAACTTCGTATCTGTGCCGATGCCTCTCCTCGATACCCTCGACGTTTCCGTACAGTTGTTCTACGGATGTCGAGACATTGTTATTTTTTTTTTTTCGATTTTCACGGATAAACCATATTAGCAAGGATTTTTGACAATGGCAGTCTCTTCGCAAAACACTATTTGTTACAAAAGTTATCACTGAGGAATATGTCGAACAACAGAGACACAAATATCATTGATGTTTAGACCTCTACGTTTTTCATTTGAAAAACGTAGAGGTCTAAAATTTTCGTTTTTTACAACTCAGAAAAAGATATTACAGAAAGAAAAAAAGACATTATTAAATGAAAAAAATATTTCTTGTATCGAGAATTTTTGTTGTAAATACTGAAATGAATCGCGTTGTGCCCCTTAAGACGACTTGAGAGCAAAAAAAAACTCACTCAATATCGAGTCGTCGTTTCTGAAACGCGTGTATCTCTTCCCGAGTCTCATCGTACCACCCATCTGACCCTGATTGTGTTCCGGCATGTCTATGACAACTGGAAACGGTGATTCAGGATCGATCTCCGTGCTATTGGCACCTTCGAGGCCCAAAACATTACGGGCAAACTCGATAACGGCCATTTGAAGGCCCAGACAGATACCGAGGAAGGGCATTTTTTTTGTTCGGCACCATTGGCAAGCGGCAATCTTACCCTCGATGCCCCGAGTTCCGAAACCACCCGGTACGATCACACCGCTGTAAATATATATATCACTTATTACTGTTCCATATTCTCATTATTCGAAGTGAAGATTCCGGAAATTTGGTGGGAAATTCGAAAGTATGAAATCCTAACGAGTATTAATTTCCTAAAAAAATTCTCAAAATCGTTTTTTCCCCTTGAATTGTTCCCCTAAAAAGATATTAATTCGTGCGGTAAAACTAGCAATGATTAATTTTTAATTCTGCCACTTCGGCAATTCAGACAGAACTCGTGGAATTATCCTTAAAGCGTTTGACTAAGGGCTGAAACGCGATATTTTAAAGTAAAAATCCATGGGAAACGAACGTACTCGCTCTTGCAGAGTTGTTGCCAGGCCTCGTGATACAAAACAGGATTGCTCTTTTTCGTCGCTTCCTCGAGATTCGCCGCCTCGATGTACTGAAAGTAAACAAAAAATAACTTTATCGACGAATAACAAATTTGTGAGATCGGAAACATACACAAACTTCCGGCATGATGAAAGTTTCGACTATATTCGTGTTTTTTTTTTTTCTTCCCAAAAGTGCTTACCGTCAATTTCAAGGTGTAACCAACTTCTATCGAGGCATGCTGAAGGGCCTTTCTCACTGACGCGTAAGAGTCCTCGAGTTTCGTGTATTTTCCTACAAGAGAAATGTTAACGTCTTTGCGAAGATGATCTATGCGCTCGGCGAGATCGCGCCATTTTTTCATGAAGGAACGAGGCCTCGGCATGCCGATATTCAATTGTAGTCTATCGTTCAAAAACTCTATGATACCCTGACTCTCCATCAACAGAGGTACTCTATAGATCGATGAGAGATCGTGAATAGTTAGGACCTAAAAAATGGAAATCAAAAATAAAACCACAACCATTATCGTTACAGTTTCGATATATTTCTTCTTTTTTTAAACGATCACGCAACGCGGATCCGTCTCGCGATTTACCTGCTCGGGTGCAACGTGACAAAAGTTGGAAATTTTTTCCTTCACCGATTCACCGATGGGATTCTCCGATCTGCAGACTATGAGATCGGGTGACAAGCCAAAACCTCGTAATTCCCTGACGCTAGCCTGTGTTGGTTTTGTCTTTGGCTCACCGGTCGAACGAGGCTAAAATCATGAAATCCGTAAGTTCCCTCGTACCGCCGTAAAATATTTAAGTTAAGAATTGCTAGACAGTTTGAGTATATTCTGTGTCTTTTCTGATAGACGACGATTGTACGAAAAAAACAAAATGTTCTCCATAGTGAGAGCTAAATATTTCGAAAGTTTTCAACAGACCTGCGGTACGAGTGATACGTGAGCGCAGCAAAAATTTTCCTTCTTAACTCTGAACTGAAATTGTCTGAAAGCCTCGACGTAAGGCATTCCTTCGATATCACCGATTGTACCTCCAAGCTCGACGATGCACACCTGAGCACAAAATTATTTGATATCACACACTGATTATATGAAATTATTTACAAAGTAATTTTTATTCTCTCCGTTACAAACAATAAATTACCACTGGTTTATCGCCATCTTCGGTCACAGGCTGATTGGAGACTCTCTCAACCCATTCTTGTATAGCGTCAGTAATGTGAGGTACAACTACAGTAAGAGATTAAGCGTTTAAAATATCATACACTGCGCGTGTCGTAGAAATATTTTTTACAATTTATCAACCTTGAATTTACAGTTACAATTTATCTACCTTGGACAGTCTTCCCTAAATAATCTCCCTGTCTCTCCTTAGTGATGACGTGTTGATAAATTTTTCCCGTTGTTATATTGTTCTCTCGATGAAGCGTAACGTCGAGAAAACGTTCGTAATTGCCAAGATCGAGATCGACCTCGCCGCCGTCATCGAGTACGTATACCTCACCTATATTTTATTTTTATTAGAGAAATGTCGATGCTCGTTACCAACTCACAAAATTATTATTCAAATGTAGTCGTGTATTTGGGGATGGAGCGGATAGAGTGTCGAGGAGTGATTGCAAACGAATGGGTGAATTTTTCTTCTGAACTATATTTGATTACGTGAAAAATGTTACACGGTGACCCAGACGAAACAAAAGCAAAATGAACCTCTTCGGGCAGTGTAATTTTCAAAAATTCATATAGAGTACAGCAAATTTCATTAGCTTATTTTTTTGGTCATGATAAACCGAGTATCCGTACCAGAGATTATTGAGGATTTGACATCGCTATTTTGAAGTCTCTGGTTCTGAGTCCCCGTAAATTTCTTCCTTGTACCAATAATAGGGGTACTATCGGAGGACATAAACAAATTCCCTAAATAGAGGCCATCAGGTGATTATACGTTTATCATGGTATTCGAATGGGGTACAATTGAGAGAATAGTAAAATTAATATGGAATGATCAAGATACTATTGTTCGTATGATATTTTTTTTACATAAAATTAACGGAAGTTTTGAAGAAAAAAATACTACTATCCAATAACAGGCAAAAAAATGCAACAGTCAATACTTAAAAGTGGAACTGTTGGAATATAACGAAAAAATTTGACGATAATATTGTCTTGTACGGAGACGCATAAACGCGGCTCTTGTAGTACGTTTGAAATTCCCGCCTCTATGTTGAAACCTATATCTAAAAAGAGATCCAACGATAAAGAAGAAACGGCGCGTGCTTGACTCACAAAATGGCCACTCAAGCCACATGGTCGTCGATGATAATATCAATGTTCCAGGCTACGAAAATTCTATCTTTTATCGTCGTAACGAACAAACAGATGAGAGAAAATTAATTTATTTTTTCATTTAATTGTAGGATCAAGTTCTTATATCTTACCGTGTTCATACGGCGAGAAAGTGCCCGCGTCTATATTTATGTATGGATCGATCTTGATAGATGTCACATGAATTCCACAGTGTTTCAATATAGTACCGAACGAGCTTGCGATAACACCTTTTCCGACGCCGCTTATAACACCACCAGTTACCAATATGTACTTCATGATATTGTTTTTTTTTTAGAAAATTTTCGTCCGAACGAAAATGGCGGTTGTATAGTGAAAAAAGAACCGCGACGGTACGATCCTAACGCGTGCCAGACACTTGACGTACTGGACCCAGTGGTTGCTGTGCCGGGAACAAAACTGCACGAATTCTCGCCGTTTATTGGCTATCGAAATTCAGCGTACGCGACACTTGCGCCATCTTGCTGACCTTGAAATTCATCGCAGGAGGATTATTAAAAAGCTTCGCGCAAATAAATTGAGACAATTGCGCGAGCGTCGTCGTACCCGATCGATCGAACGTGTGTTACGAAGCTCACGTAAAATTCTCAAAAGATTCATGAATTTTGGGCAACTATCCAATTGACAGTAAAGGGGAGGAAAACAACAACAATAATATGTCGTAAACCAAAGTTTGGCACACATTTTGCACAATGGCGGCGAGAACCACGTGGTTTCCGAAAATTACCGCATCGCGTGAGGTTTTAGTTTTCAGAATTCCGTAGATCGCGTATATAGTCAGTGTTGAACACTCTATTTGATAGCAGACGAACCACGAACTTTTATTCGACTAAGGAATCTCGTTCGCGTACATTAAAAAGTATATTTTGCCAAAGATACCGTATAACATTGCGAAATCTCTTTGTAAGCTTCTGATTCACGTGTCGCTCCTGTGTGTGTGTGCCAGATTCGATTGTCTCGCGTTTCTTCAAACGAAAAACTAATAATAATGGCAAAAACTCTGACTGCCAAGATCGGGCCATCTATTCTCAATGCTGATTTATCTCAGCTTTACGAAGAATCACAACGATTAGTTGACAACGGTGCCGATTATCTTCATCTTGACGTCATGGACGGCCACTTTGTGCCTAACCTGACGTTCGGTCATCCGATCGTCAAGTGTTTGAGGAACAAGATCAAAAATGCATTTTTCGAAACCCACATGATGGTTTCGAGTCCCGAACAGGTACACGACGATAAAGAAAACGAAATTGGTTTTTGGAGAGGCTGGTACTATATAAGTGTGAACTTTTATTTGTAATTTTCACAAATGTATGGTAGATTTAGCGTATCACCGAAGCCATCCCCTGTACAAAAAATTACAATTCTTAAAACTCTTGATTCTCAACAGTAACATTCTGCGAATCTTGAATTCTTGATATTCGTTGAAAAAACATGTCTTGCTAAGAATGCCACAACACATTATATCGTCTTTTCACAAATGGCAATGTGAAATAAAATTTTGTAATTTTAATCTAATCATCATTGACTAATCATTGCTGAACTCTTCGCACCAGTGGATAGAACCGATGGCCGATGCCGGAGTGAATCAATACACGTTTCATGTGGAACCGGTCGAAGACGTACCATTGATGTGTAGAAAAGTCAGAGAGGCAGGAATGAAGGTAGTTTAAAAATAGGTAAAACTGAAGATGAAAAAAAAA
Source organism: Oxytorus armatus (assembly GCA_958009045.1). Taxonomy (NCBI): domain Eukaryota; kingdom Metazoa; phylum Arthropoda; class Insecta; order Hymenoptera; family Ichneumonidae; genus Oxytorus; species Oxytorus armatus. Next base: position 19,025,138 of record OY253749.1, on the reverse strand, counting down.
GCAAATAAGGAAAAGCAGCATAAAACATAGGTGACAAAAAAAAATGGAATGTCATTATTTTGCCAAAAAGGTAGGCGTTGCGCTCAAACCCGGTACGCCTGTGGACGTTGTGACAAATTATGTGGACCAGGCAGATATGGTTCTAGTAATGACGGTGGAACCAGGCTTCGGAGGTCAAAAATTTATGCAATCGATGATGAACAAGGTTGCGTGGTTGAGAAAAAATTATCCTACGCTGGACATTGAAGTAGACGGTGGAGTTGGACCGAACACAATTCGTGCTTGCGCCGAGGTAAATGCAAATACTTTGCGGGTCAACACGGCAATTGCATTTCAGCTTTGCGTTGCATAAAAATTCTCGTTACAGGCAGGAGCCAATATGATAGTGTCCGGAACGGCGGTCACAGGCTCCGATGAACCCGCAAAGGTAATCACAAGCCTGCGAGATACAGTGAAGAACTGTATTTCTGTACAAAAACTATGACAGCAAAAGAGTGGTTTTTCATTTCTGATAGGATGTCATTATTTTTTAATAAAATAATAAGATTCTAAAAAATCTTATCTATTATTTTGATCTCGTGTCAATATTCAACATATACTTAATTCACCGAAGAGTTTTTCAGTGTGTCAGACTCCAAAAATACAAACGGTGCGCAATATTATTTTGCACTGTAGTAAAGAGCTGTTTTCATAAAGACGGAAAATAGTTTTGGGATTAAAGTGATTGTCATCGCTCGTTGTCAGGATACAACGACAAGCTAAGAAAAAGCCAAAGAAAAAAATGTATGAAGTATATATATATTTTTATATACATTTTCATGGGATGTAATATTTGTATAAAAGAATAACAATTCTGGAAAACTTTATCCACTGTCTCATTTTATCTTAGAGTAGTCAATGCGCTTAAAAGTCTTCCGATGCGCTAGACTCCGAATTATAAACTATCTCAGGCGCAATGTTATCGTTACAGTTCGAATTACTAGACGTTTTGTCGTTGATTTTTTGCGACAATGTCTGAAACTGTAAATTAGATATAGGTGGATTGATCGGATCAAGTTTTGTTCTCAATTCTGAAAGCGTCACCAGAATAGCTTCCTCCGTTCTGATTGTTCTGGATCCTTGTTCCGGGCACGTGTTTATATATTTGTCGAAAAGTAGAGCAGGATCGTCAACGTTCAAATTAGGATCAACCTCCAAAGCAGCTTCCAGACCTGAAAGTCCACCGAAGACTACCAATGCATGCTCGTACCTCAAACTCTTTGTTGCGACATCGTCTACTCGCTGACCTTTGTCCGAAGTTCCTATTGTCAGATCGTATCCCTTTGGATACGGACTGTTGGCAAATATCTCAGTGAGATTTGAGGCCAGTCTTACCGAATAGCCCCAGTAAATACCAGTTTCCAATCTTGGTGTCAGCGGTGATACAACTGTCCCTTTTACTTTTTTCAAATTTTCCTGATTCAACGCTATCTTAACCGTTACTCTGAGACCTGATGTCAGAACCTTGTTAATATGAACGTCGTTTATCAAACCAACATTAACTTGCGAACCCTTTCCCGTCTTGATGGGTTTGCTCGTGACAACACCCTCGCGAAACAACGACACATCCTGCTGTCGCAGATGATGCGGCGCATCCAGAGGATTCAAAACTCCCGCGTATTGCAAATCCTTGTGCAACGGAAAGAAATATTTTCTCAAATACTGCGGACACTCGAGATACTGCAATATTCTTGCCAATTGTAAACAAGCAATTCTACCCTCCCCCAAACACTCGTCCTTTCGTACTTTCTTCTTCTCGCTGTCCGTCACTTCACCCTTATCGTCGAACACTATTACTTCATCGATCTTGTAGATGCACGCTGCTCGAGCTATTTGACCCGCGAGATACGTTCGTAATTCTGACGATTGGGCATTATCAAGAATCGAGCCCGGTACGGCTATGCTTATCGTCGAAATAACAGGTTTCTCGGAAATTTTCTCATCGGTCTCCTTAACTTCCTCGGCGATCATTCTCTCGGACTCTTCTCTCTTTACCTTCTTTATTAATCTATCCTCCCGCCATTTCTTTCGCTGCTCTTTGTGCAAACGATTATGTTCTTTCCAACTTTTTGACGAAGGTATCGCGGCCGACATCGTTGTGTTTATTGTCTTTATTTATTTTTCGTTAGAACAACATAAATTTGCTGTGGTTTTTATTTTAGCGCAACGAACTTTTAGGTTATGAGTAGTTTCAAGAATCTCTGTTACGACTTTTAGGTTATGGGAGTTTGACGAACGTCTCTGAAGTTGGTCGGCAACTTGACTAGTCATGTGCGTCCTATGGCGAATGAATCTTGAGGGAAATAGCCAATGGGATTAAAAGAAGACGCAGGGTCCAACTTTCTTGAATGAAAAGTTTTTCGGCGATATCGATATGGTCGATGGATATTTGTTAAATTCATAACCTAATCAAGTGCTATACTTCCTTAGTAGCCGTGCTAATAGCATGAAGCAAATTTAAGGTTATGAGCACTTAGGCAATCTCCGTGAAGTTGTGCAGTTAATTGTGGTAATAACCGACAGAGCTGCTAAATCGACATCCGCGGCGCGCGAGAATCGGAGCTCGTAACCTTTAAGGTAACTTAAAATATCGACAGACGGTAAGTCTATTACTTTCCATTTGTAGTGATGTAAGATGTCACTTAATTCCTGAATCTAATTTTTCGTCGGAGAGATTTTCGCAGCGCCTAGAATATTCTGCAATAGCGGCAAATGATAACAAAAATTGTAATTGATTTTCCATACAATTTGCTGAGCAAACAGTTTTTGGGGTAAACAACTAGGGAACACTTAATTTTTTTCTCCCGGAAGTTCATAACTTGGATTCATAAAAACTGAATTTCATATAGTGCGATTCGAATGAGGTGACTAGCAAATAAATTTACTCGTCCTATTACTTATCCTACAAATATAATAGCTACAGCTACTAACGAGATATAAATATTTGTCTTCAAACACGATTATTAAATTTGTAAAATGCATAAATACACGATGATGATAATAAAAAATGATGGAAAAACATAAACGAAAATCGTAGAACGAAGGAAAGGTATTTTATTCTACATTAATCCGACTACATAATTTGTATATCAAACGATATTTTGGGAAACTTTGCAGATCCGGTTGAAGTCTCTTTCTTTCAAAATCGTCTGCGTTGCGTCACAGCGTGAAATGATGACGTCGCACGGAGATACCAAGGTAAAAATACTGACACAACATATAAATCCATATAAATAAAAGGTCATTTAATAATTATCATCGTGAATGGATATGAATATTATTTATTGCAAAAAGAACTCTTGTTATGAAAAAAAAAAAAAAAAATAGCGGTTCATCGCTTCAGCGTGGCTAACGAAACATGCAAATATCTTCCGGATGAACCAAAATGTCGGCTCGCTTGGGTACCAGATAAGTCATTGATAATCTCAGAAATCGAATAAGACAACACATATTCAAAAGTACAACACAAATTTATGACGGGCAAAGTGACGTTGACCGACCAATGGCAAAGCAAAGTTAGCCGTAAGAGCGAGGAACGAGCGGAAAGTGAAGGTTCTTGTAAGATTGGTTTGGTTACCAACACGGCGGCCATGGCTGGCGCAAAGGCGATGAAACTAGTCGATCGCGAGCCGTTGCTGTGCTCGTTCAAGCCGGGTCCCTCGATCCTTCGGAGGCTTCGATCGCGAAGTCTCTTGATATACCAAAATTGTCGTTGTTCTTTCACGATTTTTCAGCCAACTTAATCGGCGAATTTTCATCAAGAATTTCACGCTCACGAGTTTGGGAACGATCGGTACAAAATGTTCGGCGACTTGAACGCGCGAACGAGCAACGTTCGTGTGCAAAGGCCTACGACGAGTTAATAGCTTCGTGCACATCTGCGCGAGAGGAACTCGGTCATTTCTCTACTCTATCAATCTCATATAGAAGAATAAATGTAAATATATATTTACCAAAAATTATCACAGTGTTCTTTATGGATTAAAAAAAATAGTAAAATAAATATACTTTTATATGTTTGTGCACGGAATAAATCGGTGACTTGGCATACTCCAATTTCAACGATGTGTAAAAATTCGAAGTGGGCAGCACGTGCCATGGGAATCTTCGGGGTCACGCGTCGATCGCACCAACGCTAAACAATGAGTCCAAACCAAACCAAACCAAAGGATTTTTTTACCAATATTGTGATTATTGATTTTATCTCTAAACCATGAAATTGATAGCATTGAATTGGCTGTGGAAAATGGTCCAAAATTTAAAAGGACAATCCGGACTGTGAGTCAATTTGATCAAATTAATTGAATTGAATCAAATTAATCGAGAGTTTCAATTGAACTGAAACGAACATTAGGTGACGCAAGAGTTGAAGATTTTTATCAAAATTATTTTAGTGAACTGACAACAAAAGAGAAAAACTGGGATAATTGTGAAGAATTGTATTCCTCGATCAAACGGCTTAATAAATTAACGTGGAGTCAATAATAATTTTGTGAATTGCCTCGGTGACGAAAGTTTCTTGAGAGATACGATCGTTCGGCAGGTGACGAGTATATCGGGAAGTGTGTCGAGGAAGGCCTTTTAGCCACAGGCCACAGTGTCAACGGGAGGATCGAAGTTCATCGGGATAAAAGTTGGCCGATGTAGCGCAATGTTTGTTGGTTGGACCGTTCTGGCGGCGGCTACTTGCCTGCTGATTGGCGTCGGTAAGCTTTTATTTTTTCTATATTTTATACTTATCTATTAATTATATTTGTCGAAATATAATTTACTTTATATAAAATATAACTATTTATGATAATATCTAAGAAGGATGTTTTGGATAATTAATAATATTAATTTGATAGGCAAAGAATATGCCGTAATAGTTGCAGGGTAAACAAAATATCGTAATTTTACCTGCTCTTTTATTGTGAGCAAAAAAAAACAAAATTCTAGCAACTATGATTAATTCTGTTTTGTTCCGCAGGGTTAACAAAATATCGTAATTTTACCTGCTCTTTTATTGTGAGCATAAAAAAAAACAAAATTCTAGCAACTATGATTAATTTTGTTTAGTACCGAAACTCTCATTGATTTTAAAATTGTATTTTGCAGTTAATTATATTCGACAGAATTATTTTTACAGGCGGAAATGATCTTTTCCGCAGGGTTAACAAAACATCGTAATTTTACCTGCTCTTTTATTGTGAGCAAAAAAAAAACAAAATTCTAGCAACTATGATTAATTTTGTTTTGTTCTGCAGGGTTAACAAAACATCGTAATTTTACCTGCTCTTTTATTGTGAGCATAAAAAAAACAAAATTCTAGCAACTATGATTAATTTTGTTTAGTACCGAAACTCTCATTGATTTTAAAATTGTATTTTGAAGTTGATTATATTCGACAGAATTATTTTTACAGGCGGAAATGATCTTTTCCGCAGGGTTAACAAAATATCGTAATTTTACCTGCTCTTTTATTGTGAGCAAAAAAAAAACAAAATTCTAATAACTATGATTAATTTTGTTTTGTTCCGCAGGGTTAACAAAATATCGTAATTTTACCTGCTCTTTTATTGTGAGCAAAAAAAAAACAAAATTCTAGCAACTATGATTAATTTTGTTTAGTACCGAAACTCTCATTGATTTTAAAATTGTATTTTGAAGTTGATTATATTCGACAGAATTATTTTTACAGGCGGAAATGATCTTTTCCGCAGGGTTAACAAAATATCGTAATTTTACCTGCTCTTTTATTGTGAGCAAAAAAAAACAAAATTCTAATAACTATGATTAATTTTGTTTTGTTCCGCAGGGTTAACAAAATATCGTAATTTTACCTGCTCTTTTATTGTGAGCAAAAAAAAAACAAAATTCTAGCAACTATGATTAATTTTGTTTAGTACCGAAACTCTCATTGATTTTAAAATTGTATTTTGAAGTTGATTATATTCGACAGAATTATTTTTACAGGCGGAAATGATCTTTTCCGCAGGGTTAACAAAATATCGTAATTTTACCTGCTCTTTTATTGTGAGCAAAAAAAAACAAAATTCTAATAACTATGATTAATTTTGTTTTGTTCCGCAGGGTTAACAAAATATCGTAATTTTACCTGCTCTTTTATTGTGAGCAAAAAAAAAACAAAATTCTAGCAACTATGATTAATTTTGTTTAGTACCGAAACTCTCATTGATTTTAAAATTGTATTTTGAAGTTGATTATATCCGACAGAATTATTTTTACAGGCGGAAATGATCTTTTCCGCAGGGTTAACAAAATATCGTAATTTTACCTGCTCTTTTATTGTGAGCATAAAAAAAACAAAATTCTAGCAACTATGATTAATTTTGTTTAGTACCGAAACTCCCATTGATTTTAAAATTGTATTTTGAAGTTAATTATATTCGACAGAATTATTTTTACGGGCGGAAATGATCTTTTCCGCAGGGTTAACAAAATATCATAATTTTATCTGCTCTTTTATTGTGAGCAAAAAAAAAAACAACATTCTAGCAACTATGAATAATTTTGTTTCGTACCGAAACTCTCATTGATTTTAAAATTGTATTTTAAAGTTAATTATATTCGACAGAATTATTTTTACAGACGGAAATGGTCTTTTCCGTTAAAAAAAAAAATCTATACCGCATAGTGGTTGCTCCGATGCTGCTTTCTAAACATCGCAACGATGCCACTCAGTGGTCGAGTAGCCGCACGTCGCGAATACCACCATCGTCTATAAATTACGAAAGCGGCTCCATTATTCAGTGCAGCTCGTGTTAATACAACTTCATCATCTCCGATAGAACTGTTGGCCACGGCGCGTTCGAGAATATCACGTTAAGCCTTTGCTCTGTTTCGCGTTACGGTTATAGAAATAATGTAAAACTTCCCATAATTAGCTACACCACTGTACGAGTAAAAATATTGATGTTTCCATGCTGAGATTTTTTATCGAACTAGTTCGAAATCCGATAGAGAAGTATGCTCATTGGATATTGTGAAAACATTTGATATATCGATTCCCTCGTTAGCCAAGTTGGACCCACCTAACCTACGAACCACGTAACGCATCACACGTTTTATGGGAACATTCGATTTTTTCATATTTACGTCAGGTTCACCCTTGAGTAATTTCACCAAAAGACCGAAAGAATCGGTGATAAACAACACAAATTAGAACCATCATCCAATTTTGTGTCTCCAAACTGCCATGCATTGGTAAAGAACATGGCGTCGTGGCTGACAATCAAAATGGCGCGTTCTCAATCCTGTCACTCCACTTCGCGTTTTCAAATACTTAAGAATTGACCAATTTCAATGATTCTAATGAAAATAATAGCGACAAACTCTCATAAAAATGTGAACATTCATTTATACCGTATGTAGGAAAATGTTTTTCAACAAATAGGCGTTTATATTGAATCGAATAGAATACCTTGAAGAAAATTCGGACTGGGTGTTATTAAAGAAGAATTGAATGAAAAAGAGAAATAAAAATGTTTAATAAAACGGGAATTGCAATAATATGACAGGAAAAGTACGTTACCCGTTGGGGAGCGACGATATAATATTGCGAAGTTGAGAGGAGACGGGTTTTTAACGATCCTCTTCAACCTCGACTACCTCGCCGGATGAATTAACGTCTTTTGCGATCGCATTGCGCGAAGCACCTCTTACATACGCGTACACACATCCCGGGAGTAGAACTGGGGTGTTACAATCGGGTCACCAGACACCGCGCAAGAAACCAACATAAATCTTTTACCGGTCTCGCGACTCAAACGGTGAGCGCGATCTTCCGCGAAAAATGTAACCCGCGTCGACGTTACGTACGGAGCAAAGTGTATACGTGCGCTTTTACCGATTATAGCGGCCGATTACGGGCTACACATTTTTATATTCAACGGCACATGTGAGAGCGCACCTGTTGTCGCCTAAAAAGAGAGCATTTTTTTTTTTTCTTCCGCTCTGCTTCTTTCAGACATTGTTCGTATTTCTGCTAATAGCAAAAAAGCTTTATGCTTGTGTTCGGTAGAATTTGTAAACTCTACGAGATTAACATTGTCTACAGATTTCTAAAGCTTTAATGGCCTCTGGGACTAGCGGTCCCATATTTTTAGATGGCAAGAGGCGTGCTATATGCGATCTCAAGAAAACACGGCTAATAGAATGAATTGAAGTCGGAGCTTTGGAATATTTACTTGCAATAATGTAACTTTTCTGTCGGATATATCTTGCGGTTTCTCGAGACGTAATCTCGAGATATCGAAAGCTGCTGAAACTTTAGAATTAACAAAAGCTTTGTTCAATCGTTTGGAGCAACATTTAAGGGTTAACACCACTGTGACTTCCTGTTTTTTTTCACATTTTTCAAGAATTTTTTTTTGTGGGAAAAAAAAAAAGATATTCGAAAAAATTTTTTGGGTTTTGTTCCTTGTTTTTTAATGTATCAAAAAACATTTTTTTCACATTTTTCACGCCGCATGGTGGCGCCGGGGAAGCTCTCGCGTCAGGTGCTGTCATCTCCGCGGCACGCAGCAGAACTCTCTTCAACGTCGATCTGAAAAAAAATACCGAGTGTTTTCGTTGTTAATATGATATTTTGAAGAGAAGTACATAGGGATTTGAAACAATATTTTTCCAAATCCCTATGTACTTCTCTTCAAAATATCATATTATTAACGAAAACAATGTTTTTTGATACATTAATAAACAAGGAACAAAACCCAAAAAAATTTTTCGAATATCTCTTTTTTTTCCCACAAAAAAAAATTCTTGAAAAATGTGAAAAAAAACAGGGGGTCACAGTGGTGTTAACCCTTAACGTAATTGAATTTTAAAAAATCTCCGACGCTCAACTCAGACCGCGCGAAACATTATTGTAGGGACAAAAAATAATATGATAAAATTGTAAGATTTAGGAAAAGAAAATGTTTTTAATTTCACAAAATGTTTTAGTCAGTTTAACAAACACGATGTTTGACACAATGTCGTAGAATGAAAATGCATATATTTTTTTTATTGTTCAATTAGGAAAAAAAGGAATTTCTAATCTGGTGTGTAAGCATCACAGCAAACTGTAGAATTGGAAATTAAATTTTTGTCAAGCTCCCGGAACAATGAAGTATTCTGGAATTTCACAGAATTGTGCAAATCTTTTTTATTGTACATGTGAAAAAAATGGTATGTGTGGACGTATTTTTTTTTTTGTTCGCTCCTACTCCTATTGTACAGGGAGATTACAAGGAATCGTATTTGTATAGACCCTGAGGTGGTATTTATGAAGTGAGCGAAATAAATGAGATGATAAGAGGATACATTGGTTGGCAGTAACGGAACGTTTCTGTCGAACGCTACTGAATCATACTCTTAGATTGTATATACAATTAATGTACAATAGTCATTAATGGATATTACAGTACATATAGCGAATACTTTGCGAGCGTGGCGGGGACGGAGGCTCGTGTGTTCTGCTCGATCAATAACAAGCACAATGATCTTTCTGTTCGTAAAGGCGACTATTCGAGATCCAGCTAAGCAACATTCCACGTTAACGATACAGTGGTGATCTTTGCGGGATAAAAAAAGTTCTTTTTCTCGAACGGATTAAAAAAAAAACGTAAATCTTACTACTATAATAAATGTAGTAAAATAAACTATAAGTTTGTATGTTTGTTCGAACGCGCTAATGTCAGGAAATACTCATTCGATTCTGAAAATTCTTTTTGTATTAGATAGCCCGTTTATTCAGGAAGGCTTTACGCCATATAACTTTATGTTAGGGACCCTAAAGAGCGGCGCGTTGAATAGAATGACGGAAATTTAATGCGGGTAAAACCGCGGGGCACAGCTCGTGTAATATAAAATAACGGGTTAGGCCACTCTAGAAGCCGAAAAAATATGCTTTTTTGGGGATTTTTTTTTCAGAAAAACTACAAAATAAATCGAGATTACAAAATAAGGTATTTATTATACATATCAGTGACTGTATACAATAATTTTTTTGAAGCGATTAATTCCAAAATGGCGGCTGTGCAGCGTTTTTGCGATGACGACTCCGTTTTTGTTGGCCGAAAAAATAACTCAAACAATTCTCAACCGATTTACTTGAAATTTCGAATATATCTTAAAAAATACATTGTCTATGAAAGTGCGTAGGATTTTTTTTTATATTGCATAGTTCATTTGTTATTAACAATTTTCTGACGATTTTTTAAGCAAATTTTTCACTTTTCACTTTAGGAGTGCGCCATTTGGCCAAAAATCAAGATATCGAAAAAATCCTACGCACATCCATAGACAATGTATTTCTAAAGATATATTCAAAATTTCAAGTGAATCGGTTGAAAATTATCCGAGTTATGTTTCCGACCAACAAAAACGGAGACGTCATCGCAAAATGCTGCACAGCCGCCGTTTTGAAATTAGTCGCTTCAAAAAAAATTATTGTATAAAGTCACTGATATGTATGATAAACACCCTATCTTGTAATCTCGATTTATTTTGTACTTTTCCTGAGAAAAAAATCCTCAAAAAAGCCTATTTTTTCGGCCTCCACAGTAGCCTAAACCCTTAAGGTAGTAGTCTGGTAACTTAAGCCGATTTTCATGTCTTTTTTGGAGGGCGTTGTTTTGTAAGAAAATAAAAATGAATCGTTTTGGATATTTAGGATGTTTTTATTTACATATTAAAGATACAAAAAAAAATTTGTTTGAAAAAATTTAATAGTTTATTATTATTATTATTATTGATCGAAGTTGGCACCTCGAAAAATAAGTGCGTGGGTGGCCCCGGTGATTTTGGCTCTTGATGTTATCTGAAATCAAAAATTCTTGATAATTCTTAATCTATAGACATGTCATTCTGGTCAACAAAATGGCGGACTTTGGAAAAAAAAGTCCTTTTATTTTGCCCGCCATTTTGTTATTTATCCATGAAATTTAACTTCAGTAGTTCCGACCAGAATGACATGTCTATAGATTAAGAATTATCAAGAATTTTTGATTTCAGATAACATCAAGAGCCAAGATCACCGGGGCCACCCACGGACTTTTATTTTCGAGGTGCCAACTTCGATCAATAATAATAATAATAATGAACTATTACATTTTTTCAAAAAAATGTTTTTTTGTATCTTTAATATGTGAATCAAAACATCCTAAATATCCAAAACGATTCATTTTTATTTTCCTACAAAAAAACGCCCTCCAAAAAAGACATGAAAATCGGCTTAAGTTACCAGACTACTACGTTAAGCATGTGTCATTACCCGACTGTCAGATTGGTGCAGGTTTTTGAGTGTCTGTCAGTATATTCGATTACACTGAAATACCTTGTGGTATATTAGAGTGTCTTTGAGGGTATTTTAGTGTACTTGAATCCATTGAAGTGGTATTTCAGTACATTAGCTCGTATTGAAATGCACCGGAATGTTTCTGAATTTAGACCCAATTCCTCCAACGTTAATCGAAGTTTAAACTCGGTTCAGCCAATCTTCACACCATACAAACAAAATTAAACCCCGTATAAACCGCGTCGAAGGAAACAAACGCGTGTGTTTGCGTTTATTTTATCATATCAAAGTATATTTCAACGTATTCGAACGTATTTGTGGGTATTCGGAACGTATTTCGATGTATTTGAATATCTTTAAGCATAAACGAATGCCTGTGAGTGTATACGAGCGATAACTTTTGCCAAGTAGAGCGGGAAACTCACGAGAAATATTGTTGGCAACGAAAATCTGGCGACTATCACATACGAAGATCGCGGTAGGTTCGCGCATGAAAGTGAAGCCTTTTACCAGGCTCCGGTCCCGAGAAATATATTTAAGAGAATCGTATGATGACCATAGCGAGACGGCTCGATCCGTTGACTCTCTGTGCTGTTCTGTGCCACGCGGCCTCAACAAAGTGAAAGTTCTCGTCGACTTCGACTTCGAGCTCTAAAGCAGCGGGTCTGACTCGTTTCGTTGGGCTGCCGGACTCGGGGGGGAAAAGAATTTTTTTTTCAAGTCGTATATGCATACAAAGAGACCTACGATTTTACGCTCGTACCCGCTTATATATTATTGAATATGTACACACACACACACAGAGACATCTTTCACGGAACCCTTAATGTTGAACGGGTTTGTGACCACGTATGCTAATTCCCGGAAATTTCGATGCGGTTATTTTATCTGTTGGTCCGTGTGCGACGTCCTTGAACAGGTACGAGAGAGATTTTCTCTCGAGTTCGCTCGTTTTCTCGCGTCGCAATGCACACGTTCGTCGATGAAAAACCATTCGATCGATGCTGGATGCAAAAACAAAACGGTCATGTTTGTTTTTTTTTTTTTCATTTCACGTTTGCGAATGGCCGGTACGAGGAAAGAGAGCGGCGTCAAAGCTTCGTTGGACAGCGAAAACGCGGTTACGCTTTGTAAATTTTCGTTGGAGAAACGAAACGAGACACGACGACGATAGAAATATATACTCTTTGAGAAAGGTGAACGAAAAAAAAAAAAAATAGAGAAAGGACTATTGACAACTGCGACATCTCCGAGTGCCAATGCAACGGACTCTATATTGGCCAAGTCTCGCGCCACTCAAATTTCTCGTCGACGATCTTGGAAATCGACCGGTTCACTTTCAGATCCTGTTCCCTTGGTGCGGTCACTCGACCGGACCTGTTACAGTATATTGCCCTGCGGGTGTATCTACAAAACCCTACATTATAATCCGAAAGACGTGCTTATATGTCGCCCTTTCCCGTAAGATACACCGAACTCGTTACGTCATTCAATCTCTAAATAAAATTTCACAATGATTTAAGCAGGATTTCAAATACATGCGGTTACACGAAAATTGATGATAAAATGCTTCGATGATACTCTTTCTTCGAGATATTGTAGAGAAATGTAGAGAAATGATATTTTCTCATTTTCATCGCGTTATAAGGGATGAGCTAAGTTAAATGTTTGCCAGGTGTATTCGTTGAGCTTCATTCAAAGAAAAAATTGGCCTCCGCTCATAAAAATCAAAACAATTTTTACGAATCGTCATTCACAAAGAGAATGCATGATAAAATCCTTTGTGCTGATGACGATGTTTGGAAGAATATTAAAAAAAACCTCATGGTATATTTTATTAATGACATTCATCGAGGGAAGAACATTTAAAATATATTTTACATTGTCATAGAGAAAGCATTTTTTTTTCGGGAGAAACAAAAAATCGATTCTTTATAAACTATCGGTGGAAGGTTCGGTGTACATGTCGGTATACGACGTCTGTTCAAAAAGTATCGCGAATTTTGAATTTCCACGGGCTACGTATATTCGATTTTCGATTTTTTTTCGTGGCGTTAGGTTGGTACTCGTGTCCCTCACTTATGCTGAAAAAATCGGCCATTTTGAATGTTTAGTTAATTGTTGACAGCTGTTTTGGCTAGACGTGTTTTGGCTTCTCTTCGATTTTTGCCTATCCCAAAAAATGGATCAAAGAATCTGTATCGAATTTTGTGTGGAAAACAAAATTAAGTGCGCGGACGCATTCCGAATGTTGACTGTGGCATATGGTGAAACTACCTTGGACCAGAGCAACGTTTATCGTTGGTACAAAATGTTCTCAGAGGGCCGAGAAGATGCGAACAACGAAATACGTTCCGGACGCCCGAGCACATCAACAACAGACAAAAACATTGATGAAGTGAAGAAAATAATATTGGCCAATCGTCGAATCACCGTTAGAGAAGTTGCTGAGGAACTAAACATATCGATTGGCTCGTGCTATTCGATTTTTACCAATGATTTGGGGCATGAGACGAGTCGCGGCGAAATTCGTGCCAAAATTGCTCAATTTCGAACGAAAACAGTGTCGCGTTAACATTGCTAAGGAGCTGTTGGACTCGGTCCGCGACGATCCAAATTTGCTCCAGAGGGTCATAACTTGTTGACGAATCATGGGTTTATGGTTATGACGTGAAAACCAAAGCTCAATCATCGCAATGGAAGTTGCTTTTTTGGAATTGGCAAAAATCGAAGACAAGCCAAAACACGTCTAACCAAAACAGCTGTCAACAATTCACTAAACATTCAAAATACCCGATTTTTTCAGCATAAGTGAGGGACATGAGTACCAACCTAATGCGACAAAAAAATCGAAAATCGAATATACGTAGCCTGCGGAAATTAAAAATTCGCGATACTTTTTTAACAGACCTTGTACATGTCGTCCAAACATGCCGTTTGGACAATTTCAAATACTTGCGGTTACGCGAAAATTGATGATAAAATGCTGCGACGATAATGATTCCTCGAGATATTGTCGAGAAATAGAGAATAATATTTTCGTATTTTCTTCGCTTTATAAAGGATGAGCTAAGTTAAATTTTCGTCAGATGTATTCGTAGAGCTTTATTCAAAGTAAAAAATCGGTCATCGTTCATCAAAATCGAAAGAATTTTTACGGATTGTCATTTACAAAAAGGATGCATGATAAAATACTTTGTGCTGATGACGATGCTTGGAAGAATATTTAAAAAAAAGCTCCATGGTATATTTCATTAATGACATTCATCGGGAGAAGAACATTTGAAATATATTTTACTTTGTTTTCGTGAGAAACAAAAATCGATTCTTTGTACCCTATCGGCGGACGGTTCGGTGTAAATGTCGAATATATTGTCGCGAGTACTTTTTTATATTTCAATCACGGTGGCTGTGCTGATGAGCGAGCAAACGTCTCGAGTCTCGAACGTCTTTGCTACTTCGATATTTTCAGCGGACCTCAATGGACTGCTTGACATCGTCGTGGAATATACCCGCGACCGCAATTATTCAGGAAGAAGATAAAGCTTCAACTCACAACAGAACGCTCGCGCTGTATTGGGCCTCTACGGGTATAGGTATATGTATATGTACCATATGAAATTTACAAGTATTTTTCATTACCTTCGTTTGTCCCATATACGATCGAGAATAGGACTCCTCTGTGTCACTTCTCGTTAGATTATTACGAGAGTCTCTCGCCGTGGGCAAAATAGAAGGGCGTAACTCACATTATTTTAAGTCCCTGTGGTTTAACGTTCTCTCGTTTACCAGCACTCGTCATTGCATGTTCTTTCTCCCGTTCTCAGTCGATTCCCGTAAGTCTTTTGCGATCCTTAGTCGCGACGAAAACTCGCGCGACCGCATTATCCGAGGAAAGAATAGAAATAACTCATTCGACACCAGAATTCTATAGAGGGGTCGCGAAATGGTCGAAGATTGGCGCAGAGAAAATCCTCGGGTTTCGCGGTATCACAAACCGCTGAAACGCTGAAAGCCTCTCTCTCTCTCTTTCTCTGTAATTGTATCTTTTGTTCTCTTTCAGCCAAGTAATTGTTAGAGGCTCTGTGATATCGCGTTCTCTGTGCACTAGCAAACGTTAATATGCTGCTAGAAAATAATTAAAAAAAAAAATTTGATCACGACGTGGAACGTAGAAAAATTGTAAGTCACGCGAGAATGTTTAGAACTGTATATATATGTAGGGGGGTGTGTGGTGATTCGGTGCTGGTTGTGGTACGAAAAGACGGATTTATCATAAGAGTAATGCACAGTATTTATTCATAACCAATTACAAAATTAATTAGTAAAGATTAGTTTGGCGCGGTGAACGAGTTTGTGACTTGACAGAGAGTCGGTCGAGTTGTTGTCGCGGCGCTTGTTCGTTAGGAACTCCCTCGTCAACAAGAGAATTCCTGATAGTCTGCTGGTTGACGGAGAGAAAATATCGAAGAGAGGGTAGGAAAGTTTTTACGAGAAACCAAAGGTTTAGAAAATGCAAGAGCGCGTGTGGGCCCTTTTGGTCGCCATAAGAGACTCCCCGTAAAACAGCCTCGTCTCGGGAGAGACTCGACTGGGACCCGTAAGTACTCGAGTTTTATGACAGAGAAAACTGAGACACGGTTGTTCTATTTTGTAGACGACGAAATGAAAGAAGTCAAAGAAGTAAACGCGTGAGAAAGAATCGAGTCCTTACAAAGGAATGACTGTATAGAAGAAAATGCATATTGGAAATGAAATAAAATGAAATAAAATAAATGCGTGTTTATATGCGACCAGAGAGTGGTGGCGACGCCGTCACCACATATATATATATATATAGTTGACCGATCAAATAATAATTCTGATTTGGAATTTTGTGTGATGAATCTGGTGATGACTAGAAATACCAAAAGAAACTCTATTATTGTCTTCTTTTGTGAGCTGCAGTCGAATAATTGGGTTTTTTTTTATTCCCGTAAAAATAAAAATGCAGCTTAAACAAGTAGCATAAAAAAACTAAGGATGATCATTTTTTGTTTACAAATTAAAATGCGATCAGAGTTTTGCCGCGATATCGTCGTTAGAAAGAAAAAAATAATTTAACAGAACATAATTTGTTTACACAATTTTTAGAGAATTTTCGAAAACGTTCGATGCCTCAAGTACCGCGTCGAATAAGCCTCAAATCTATTCTAATGGAAGTACAATGTATTATCATTATATATTATACCAGTTCGAGGATTTTCTAAGGATAATTAGCTATCGGCATACTTTTCCCTCCGCGCATTTAAAGAAAAAATGATTCACGTTAAAAATTTAAAAAATAATTTAACGAAACAAATTCGTTTACAGAATTTTTGGAGAATTTTCGAAAACGTTCAATGCCTCAAGTACCCCGTCGAATAAGCCTCAAATGTATTCTAACGGAAGTACAATGGTATTATCATTATATATTATACCGTGTCGAGGATTTTCTAAGGATAATTAGCTATCGGCATACTTTTCCTTTCGCGCATTAAAAGAAAAAATTGATTCACGTTAAAAAGAAAAAAAATAATTGAACGAAACATAATTCGTTTACAGAATTTTTGGAGAATTTTCGAAAACGTTCGATACCTCAAGTACCGCGTTGAATAAGCCTCAAATGTATTCTAACGGAAGTTCAATGGGATTATCATTATATATTATACCGTGTCGAGGATTTTCTAAGGATAATTAGCTATCGGCATAATTTTCCTTTCACGCATTAAAAGAAAAAAATGATTGACGTTAAAAAGAAAAAAAATAATTTAACGAAACATAATTTGTTTACATAATTTTTGGAGAATTTTCGAAAACGTTCGATGCCTCAAGTACCGCGTCGAATAAGCCTCAAATGTATTCTAACGGAAGTACGATGGTATTATCATTATATATTATACCGTGTCGAGGATTTTCTAAGGATAATGAGCTATCGGCATAATTTTCCTTTCGCGCATTAAAAGAAAAAAATGATTCACGTTAAAAAGAAAAAAAATAATTTAACGAAACATAATTCGTTTACAGAATTTTTGGAGAATTTTCGAAAACGTTCGATGCCTCAAGTACCGCGTCGAATAAGCCTCAAATGTATTCTAACGGAAGTACAATAGTATTATCATTATATATTATACCGTGTCGAGGATTTTCTAAGGATAATTAGCTATCGGCATAATTTTCCTTTCGCGCATTAATAGAAAAAAATGATTCACGTTAAAAAGAAAAAAAAAATTTAACGAAACATAATCTGTTGACATAATTTTTGGAGAATTTTCGAAAACGTTCGATGCCTCAAGTACCGCGTCGAATAAGCCTCAAATGTATTCTAACGGAAGTACAATGTATTATCATTATATATTATACCGTGTCGAGGATTTTCTAAGGATAATTAGCTATCGGCATACTTTTCCCTTCGCGCATTAAAAGAAAAAAATGATTCACGTTAAAAAGAAAAAAAATAATTTAACGAAACATAATTCGTTTACAAAATTTTTGGAGAATTTTCGAAAACGTTCGATGCCTCAAGTACCGCGTCGAATAAGCCTCAAATGTATTCTAACGGAAGTACAATGTATTATCATTATATGTTATACCGTGTCGAGGATTTTCTAAGGATAATTAGCTATCGGCATACTTTTCCCTTCGCGCATTAAAAGAAAAAAATGATTCACGTTAAAAAGAAAAAAAATAATTTAACGAAACATAATTCGTTTACAAAATTTTTGGAGAATTTTCGAAAACGTTCGATGCCTCAAGTACCGCGTCGAATAAGCCTCAAATGTATTCTAACGGAAGTACAATGTATTATCATTATATGTTATACCGTGTCGAGGATTTTCTAAGGATAATTAGCTATCGGCATACTTTTCTCTTCGCGCATTAAAAGAAAAAAATGATTCACGTTAAAAAGAAAAAAAATAATTTAACGAAACATAATTCGTTTACAGAATTTTTGGAGAATTTTCGAAAACGTTCGATGCCTCAAGTACCGCGTCGAATAAGCCTCAAATGTATTCTAACGGAAGTACAATCGTATTACCATTATATATTATACCGCGTCGAGGATTTTACGAGGATGGTTAGCAATCGGCATACTTTTCCTTTCGCGCATTGCAGTACACACGTATTTATAAGTATTATATATAAGTAATTTTTGGAGAATTTTCGAAAACGTTCGATGCCTCAAGTACCGCGTCGAATAAGCCTCAAATGTATTCTAACGGAAGTACAATGTATTATCATTATATATTATACCGTGTCGAGGATTTTCTAAGGATAATTAGCTATCGGCATACTTTTCCCTTCGCGCATTAAAAGAAAAAAATGATTCACGTTAAAAAGAAAAAAAATAATTTAACGAAACATAATTCGTTTACAAAATTTTTGGAGAATTTTCGAAAACGTTCGATGCCTCAAGTACCGCGTCGAATAAGCCTCAAATGTATTCTAACGGAAGTACAATGTATTATCATTATATGTTATACCGTGTCGAGGATTTTCTAAGGATAATTAGCTATCGGCATACTTTTCTCTTCGCGCATTAAAAGAAAAAAATGATTCACGTTAAAAAGAAAAAAAATAATTTAACGAAACATAATTCGTTTACAGAATTTTTGGAGAATTTTCGAAAACGTTCGATGCCTCAAGTACCGCGTCGAATAAGCCTCAAATGTATTCTAACGGAAGTACAATCGTATTACCATTATATATTATACCGCGTCGAGGATTTTACGAGGATGGTTAGCAATCGGCATACTTTTCCTTTCGCGCATTGCAGTACACACGTATTTATAAGTATTATATATAAGTAATTTTTGGAGAATTTTCGAAAACGTTCGATGCCTCAAGTACCGCGTCGAATAAGCCTCAAATGTATTCTAACGGAAGTACAATGTATTATCATTATATATTATACCGTGTCGAGGATTTTCTAAGGATAATTAGCTATCGGCATACTTTTCCCTTCGCGCATTAAAAGAAAAAAATGATTCACGTTAAAAAGAAAAAAAATAATTTAACGAAACATAATTCGTTTACAAAATTTTTGGAGAATTTTCGAAAACGTTCGATGCCTCAAGTACCGCGTCGAATAAGCCTCAAATGTATTCTAACGGAAGTACAATGTATTATCATTATATGTTATACCGTGTCGAGGATTTTCTAAGGATAATTAGCTATCGGCATACTTTTCTCTTCGCGCATTAAAAGAAAAAAATGATTCACGTTAAAAAGAAAAAAAATAATTTAACGAAACATAATTCGTTTACAGAATTTTTGGAGAATTTTCGAAAACGTTCGATGCCTCAAGTACCGCGTCGAATAAGCCTCAAATGTATTCTAACGGAAGTACAATCGTATTACCATTATATATTATACCGCGTCGAGGATTTTACGAGGATGGTTAGCAATCGGCATACTTTTCCTTTCGCGCATTGCAGTACACACGTATTTATAAGTATTATATATAAGTAATTTTTGGAGAATTTTCGAAAACGTTCGATGCCTCAAGTACCGCGTCGAATAAGCCTCAAATGTATTCTAACGGAAGTACAATGTATTATCATTATATATTATACCGTGTCGAGGATTTTCTAAGGATAATTAGCTATCGGCATACTTTTCCCTTCGCGCATTAAAAGAAAAAAATGATTCACGTTAAAAAGAAAAAAAATAATTTAACGAAACATAATTCGTTTACAAAATTTTTGGAGAATTTTCGAAAACGTTCGATGCCTCAAGTACCGCGTCGAATAAGCCTCAAATGTATTCTAACGGAAGTACAATGTATTATCATTATATGTTATACCGTGTCGAGGATTTTCTAAGGATAATTAGCTATCGGCATACTTTTCTCTTCGCGCATTAAAAGAAAAAAATGATTCACGTTAAAAAGAAAAAAAATAATTTAACGAAACATAATTCGTTTACAGAATTTTTGGAGAATTTTCGAAAACGTTCGATGCCTCAAGTACCGCGTCGAATAAGCCTCAAATGTATTCTAACGGAAGTACAATCGTATTACCATTATATATTATACCGCGTCGAGGATTTTACGAGGATGGTTAGCAATCGGCATACTTTTCCTTTCGCGCATTGCAGTACACACGTATTTATAAGTATTATATATAAGTAATTTTTGGAGAATTTTCGAAAACGTTCGATGCCTCAAGTACCGCGTCGAATAAGCCTCAAATGTATTCTAACGGAAGTACAATGTATTATCATTATATATTATACCGTGTCGAGGATTTTCTAAGGATAATTAGCTATCGGCATACTTTTCCCTTCGCGCATTAAAAGAAAAAAATGATTCACGTTAAAAAGAAAAAAAATAATTTAACGAAACATAATTCGTTTACAAAATTTTTGGAGAATTTTCGAAAACGTTCGATGCCTCAAGTACCGCGTCGAATAAGCCTCAAATGTATTCTAACGGAAGTACAATGTATTATCATTATATGTTATACCGTGTCGAGGATTTTCTAAGGATAATTAGCTATCGGCATACTTTTCTCTTCGCGCATTAAAAGAAAAAAATGATTCACGTTAAAAAGAAAAAAAATAATTTAACGAAACATAATTCGTTTACAGAATTTTTGGAGAATTTTCGAAAACGTTCGATGCCTCAAGTACCGCGTCGAATAAGCCTCAAATGTATTCTAACGGAAGTACAATCGTATTACCATTATATATTATACCGCGTCGAGGATTTTACGAGGATGGTTAGCAATCGGCATACTTTTCCTTTCGCGCATTGCAGTACACACGTATTTATAAGTACGTATATGTATAATACGTTGGGAATTTCCGAATGCTTATTCGGTCGTTCTGGTTCAACGAACCGGCTTCTTCCCGGTAATGAATATACATATATATACATACATATATAGCATACCACGAAGGACTTTCTTCCTTGTGCAACGAGAGTGGTAAAGCGCTTGTAAGATTTTCGAAAGTGTTTCTAAATTCGACTAAAGCACTGTCGCTGAACATTGCACCAATGCGTGTGAATTCACGTATAATATCATGTGTTATAATATACACATAATTCGCACTGTATACACCTAATTATTATCTATACAATTAACGAAACTTTGAAGGTTTCGGTAATATTGTTTTTTTCAATGTGAAATGAGAGAAAGTTGTGAATTATTGTCCTTTGTTTTCTCTAGAGAGGCTTCATATAACATTCGCCAAGTACCGAGGTCAATGACCGATAAGTTTCATAACGCAAACTATCATCCAAAGATTTCTGATGCTAAAAAATTGAAAATCACGAAAAAACAATTCATAAAATAACTTACGTCGAGAAACAAGGTCCTCTTTGTCGCGAATCCACCGCCATATTGGTTTTAACGCCTTTTGGACAATTGCCAAAAGGTCTTTGACGCTGAGGTGCGGTAGACCTGTAGAGTAGCGTACAAAGAGGCAAGAAATCTGTGGCAAAAAATAAGGCGATGTGGTAGAAGTAGAAAGAGAGAGAGAGAGAAATATTGAAGTCAGCGAGAAAACGGTTAGACGAAGCTTCGCTTGATATGCGGGCATATTGCGGGATGTTTCGAGAGTGAGCCACGCCATTTTGGTAAAGACCGAGTGAATAATGGATATATCATTGCGGTGAATGAGACGTGAATGGCCGAGCATTGCGACGATCACGATATGACGATCAACTCTTCGCGGTTAACGCACAAATTCAAACGGTACAGCTCTTGGTCATTCTACAGTGATTCACAGTAACTGCGTTTTGAGAAAAGCTATTTTTTTATTATTTTAAGAGATTTGTGGCACATTTCGTCTTCAATATATTCACATATATATATTTTTTTTCTTCGACGAATGTATGCGGTTTAATTTTTGATTTCACAAATGTAAGTAATTAAATTAGAATCGTTAAATTAAATTAGTTTCGTGTAATTAAATTAGAATCGATTTTTTTAGATAAAAAATTGTAATCCTTTAATAACTCTCTCTTCGTCACTATCGCTCGTAAATTAGCATCTATTTGTCTAACGATAATTTTCAAAATAATACAAGAGTTCGCCATCCGACAGGAGAGTGGACGGGTATTATATATCTATGTATATACTCTCTTGAAGCGCGCATCAAGGCTCTCTTCTCGTTTGGTCGCACTTTCATCGTCCCACTTTCTCCGGTGTCCCTCAAGTTACCGGACACACCGTGCGTCCGTACCAACCTACAGACACTTATATATATATATTATACCTTGGGCCTATATTATCGTACCACGCTGGACTTTCCGGCGCGGTTGCAACTTCTCAGAAAAAAAGTAGAGAGCTCCCGCTCCGTTGCCGTTCGAACTCTTTTTCACTCTCGGCTTGATTGAAACTGGTGAATAAATGGTTCGTCGATTATTCATAGCCCAAAAAAAAAAAAAAAACAATCGATGTGAAAAAAAACTAATTAAAACCTTTACATTTCTTAACAATTTTTTTTCGGTTTCCCCACAGTCATTTAAAAAATCGTAAATTATAACGATCTCTTCCT
Organism: Oxytorus armatus; assembly: GCA_958009045.1. NCBI lineage: Eukaryota > Metazoa > Arthropoda > Insecta > Hymenoptera > Ichneumonidae > Oxytorus > Oxytorus armatus. Next base: position 19,002,295 of record OY253749.1, on the reverse strand, counting down.
GATCGTTGACTAACACACGAACATTTTTTTCAGATTTTTTTCGAAGTTGGTTTAGTTGTTAGGAACGTAAGGGTTGATTTCCTAACTGCCGCTTGACATTATCGATATTTTTGACGTTTTGCAAATTTTCAGTTGAAGAATTAGATTTTCGGGTCCACTCGAAATATGCGTATGGTTCTATTGAAGATGCAACAGAAAAGTGCAGATTACTTTTTGAAAAATAGCTCTCAACACATTGTCGTTATTGAGTATTTTTAAAGGTGCCTTTTCCTCCTCGCCGATTTAAAAAAAAAAAAGAAAATAACGATTGAATTTCAGATGTTCTGGTGCTAGAAAAAGATTTGGCGTTTAAAAATCATTTGAAGGATCATTGAAACATTTCATTTTTCGTATATATGTATTAGACTGTGCCATATTTGGGCAACTTTTTTTTTTTCGTTACTAACAGATTGTATACTCTCAAAAAGGCAAAAAAGAAGCCTGTCCAAATTTTAGCCCTTAATATTAATATTCAAAGATCGCTCATCACGATTTGCTATTTCCCATCTAAATAACATGAAAAATTTTTCTTTATATCTGCGAAATTTTGCATCTCAGTAATAATTCATAATACGACTGAAGTTTCAACGTTTCCTTGTAGGAAATTAAATGCTGAACACAAATGATATCTTACAAATTTGTTGTAAATATCATCATTTTCGTGATATTTGAGTTTAAAGTTTGATATACATGAAAATTCGCTGTTTTGCATCAATTATTGCATTATTATTAGTCTTATCGCATAATTTCAGCGCACTTTTTATAGATTGTCGAATTCGCAATAAAGATATCTTTTAAAACAGAAAATTAATGATAAAAAATTATGCTATCTTGATAATTGAACAATTCGAAAATCAATTCTCAATGAAAATTGCTCCTAATAATAATTTATCAAATAAATCAGTAGGAACATTATAAAAATTATGCTAGGAATATTCCCGAAATCTTTTATTAATCAAATTTTGGATAAATAATTGTAAATATTTCATAATTTAATATTACAGAAATTGAATTAACATTAATAATTACATGGCTAATCATTTATGGTATCTAAATGAGGAATTAGCTACTCTTTCATTATTTGATGATAATATTTCGATTGATAACAACGTCAAAATGATTGAGTCAATGAAAAGTCGGGACAGTACTGCGGTGATAGAAAAACGGCGAATAGATATTAAAAATGATTTCGAATTCATTTTAAATAAAGATATGAGTGCATTTGTATGAAAGAACTCATTGAAATTGTTTGTAAAATTCGACCTGCCATATGATTTTCTCAACGAAGATATCATGAGTTGGCCCGATGATGATAGCTATCGCAAAAATTTGGAGTTCTTCAAAAAATAAAAAGTGATTAATGATGTTGCAGAGCGTGGGGTTGCTCTATTAGAGAAATACAATACGTCCTTAACAAGAAATGAAGAGCAATTCCAATATTTGCTACAAATTCTAAACAAACATCGTAAACAGTATCCAAATTGTAATAAAAGAAATCTTCTGTAATTATTAATGCTAATTCAATTTCTCTAATATTAAGTTATGAAATATTTACAATTATTTATCCATAATTTGATAAATGAAGATTTCGGGAATATTCCCAGCATAATTTTTATAATTTTCCTACTGATTTATTTGATAAATTATTATTAGGAGAAATTTTCATTGAGAATTGATTTTCGAATTGTTCAATTATCAAGATAGCATAATTTTTTACCATTAATTTTCTGTTTTTAAGGATATCTTTATTGCGAATTGGGCAATCTACAAAAAGTGCGCTGAAATTATGGGATAAGACTAATAATAATGCAATAATTGATGCAAAACAGCGAATTTTCATGTATTTCAAACTTTAAACACAAATATCACGAAAATGGTGATATTTGCAACAAATTTGTAAGGCATCATTTGTGTTCAGCATTCAATTTCCTACAAGGGAACGTTGAAACCTCAGTCGTATTATGAATTATTACTGAGATACAAAATTTCGCAGATGAAAAGAAAAATTTCCCATGTTATTTAGATGGGAAATAGGAAATCGTGATGAGCGACCTTTGAATATTAATATTACGGGCTAAAATTTGGACAGGCTTCTTTTTTTGCCTTTTTGAGAGTATACAATCTATTAGTAATGAAAAATAAAAAAAGTTGCCCAAAAATGGCACAGTCTAATATGTATATATATATATTTTTTTCAACAATAGAATGAGACGGGGTGAACGAATCGAGCATGCACGAATAACTTCGGACTTCTGTATGCTCGTCCGGTGGCAAACATTGTATAGCGGTATATCGCAGAGTCACACCGTGCCGTGAGAATATACAGTTAACCGTTTTTATATCTTTCCGAGAATAACAACGAGATATCAAAGTCAGCCAAATCATGAGCGCATGGATAACTTCGCCATTAATCATATAACGAGCTCGTATAGCGAGCTCGTATAACGAGCTCGAACGGATAAATTTCGTTCATCAACCGTCATTATCAAATTTAGCAGCGGGCGAAATGTATTTAAAAAATTGTTCATTACTCTCATTATTAATGGTCCAGCAGTGCTAAACAAAATGTTCACGAGACTTTATCAGTCCTAGAATCGATGTGCGCGCGTCTTTGAAGGTTAGGTTCGTCGTCTACGATCGTGCGGTATGAAGTCTGCGCATGATCGAACTTCGGGCACGACAGCGACATCCAATCAGAATGCGTCTACGGTAACTTCACAAATAACTCGCACTTCGAGATTTCGTGGCACTCTTCTTCTCTGAGGAGACTCCCGTTAAATGTTTAAGCTCGTTTATCTGTCGTAATAAGTATATTTATATTTCGGCAGAAGACCGAGCGTCGACTTATAAAAATGAAAATGCCATTGGTTGATTAGTACTGACGGGACAACCCTTTCGATAATGAGCCAACAGTTGTCATTATACCGAGGACAATCGGATCACAATACTTATATTTTTAATTGTCGTTAACAGTATTTCGGGAACATGACCATAAACAGGTTCAACAACATGGATGCCCAGGGTTAATGCTTCTGCTGTAGTAATGAGTAACGAACATCTCTACCGATCACGAACCCAAAAACTCTTAAGGATAATTTAGCATCAAGAAAAATTCAATTACCTGCCGTTCGTACATACGTAAACGAAATATGATACGGCATGAAACAATTAATTTCGTGCTCAACGAAGCGTTACTGTGGCACGCAAGAAAAACAACGGTTCATTACGATCGGTCAGCCAAGCGAAGGTCAGGCACGAAGTCCCAGGGTCACACTCTACTTGACGATATGAACTCGAAATGCCAGTAAGATGCGTATCAAGGTCGATCTCTCATGTTGTTATATAGGCATCGTTCTCCTCCCTCTTGTATGAACACGGTGCATATGTGTATACATGGGTGATTCCCGACACAGTTCGGCGCCTCGGATTTCCCCGATTTGAATAAAACTTTGTGCAAAGCAATTGCGCACGGTATAAAACGCGCTTGGAACATTTTTTTCATTATTTTTATCCACTATCGCTAGTTTCCACTTTTAACGGGGGTTTTTTTTTTCAACAGACTTACACCGTCAATCAATCTGTTGAAATATTAAAATTAACAATTAAATGCCGAAATCAAATACATTTGTTTCTTACGTTAAAAGGAAACTCAGTTTTATGAAATAAGCATTATTTTGGAATTTTGACGTTGTTAAAAGCGTCAAAAATTTGTTTTAGAAAAACCAAATCGACAGTTTTCAAAGAGCCAACTTTTGTAACCTGATATATTTTTTTAATTAAAATCTACCTTTTCTACATTTTTTTTTTCGATGAAACATAAAAAATTTCCGAGTCTCGGAAGTCTGTGGGAATGGGCTTTGTGCCGGGAGTTGGTGGAATCACTCGTACACATATATACATTGCAAAGTAGTAAAGAAAAGCTTCGTGGGTCTTCCTTCTTTCTTGCCTCTTCCTCTCACTCTCTCTCTCTCTCTCTCTCTCTTATTATCGTATCGTAAAGTCCGTAGCTAATTGGAACTCTGAACAGCACCGAGCGCAACCACGGACCATGAAAGAAATCATAAAAAAAAAAAAATACCGCAGCGTCTCATCTTTTCGCATATAAAGCTCGTGAATCGATGAAAAGAATTTAAAAAAGCGATAAATCAGGATACCATAAGATTGCAGCGGTGTCAGTTTGAGTGATAATTTTTCTCGTTCAGAAATATACAATTAAATGGTTAATTGATAATTACTCGTATCTTTAATTACGCAAATATTATTTTAGAATGAAGAATGTGCTATAGTGAATTATTAACTTTCCGAAACGGTCGAGGGAATTGTACAAAAGATGTTAATGTATTTTTCGTCCAATTTAAGGAGGAAGCTTTCGAGGACACGTACAAACATTCCCTTTTTTGATTCATCAAGTTGCACTGTAACAGAAATTTTCAAACGTTTTCTCGTAAAAGAACGAAGTGATTACGATACAAAATATTTCTGATCTGTGAATTCTGGTAAATTTTCATAAAAAATTGTGAAATATCAACAATTCTGTACAGTGCAGCCACGGCAGCATATGATAATACAAACTATTTAGAAATGATATGAGGTTTTGTTGAGTTTTGTTGGGTTTTCGTCCAATTTAAGGAGATACTATCGGAACAATTGCAATTTGGATTATATAAATATAACTTCCGAGCACACGTACAAACATTCCCTTTGATTCATCAAGTTGCACTGCATCAGAAATTTTCGAACGTTTTCTCGTAGTATCGTCGTGATAACGATACTAAATATTTCTGATCTGTGAATTCTAGTAAATTTTCATAAAAAATTGTGAAATATCAACAATTCTGTACAGTGCAGCCACGGTAGCATATAATAATACAAACTATTTAGAAATAATATGAGGTTTTGTTGAGTTTTGTTGGGTTTTCGTCCAATTTAAGGAAATACTATCGAAACAATTGCAATTTGGATTATATAAATATAACTTTCGAGCACACGTACATTCACTTTGATTCATCAAGTTGCACTGCAACAGAAATTTTCGAACCTTCTCTCATAAAAGAACGAAGTGATGACGATACAAAATATTTCTGATCTGTGAATTCTAGTAAATTTTCATAAAAAATTGTGAAATATCAACAATTCTGTACAGTGCAGCCACGGTAGCATATAATAATACAAACTATTTAGAAATAATATGAGGTATTGTTGGGTTTTGTTAGGTTTTCGTCCAATTTAAGGAGATACTATCGGAACAATTGCAATTTCGATTATATAAATATAACTTCCGAGCACACGTACAAACATTCACTTTGATTTATCAAGTTGCACTGCACCAGGAATTTTCAAATGTTTTCTCGTAAAAGAATGAATTGATGACGATACAAAATATTTCTGATCTGTGAATTCTAGTAAATTTTCATAAAAAATTGTGAAATATCAACAATTCTGTACAGTGCAGTCACGGTAGCATATAATAATACAATCTATTTAGAAATAATATGAGGTTTTGTTGAGTTTTGTTGGGTTTTCGTCCAATTTAAGGAAATACTATCGAAACAATTGCAATTTGAATTATATAAATATAACTTTCGAGCACACGTACAAACATTTCCTTTGATTCATCAAATTGCACTGCACCAGGAATTTTCGAATGTTTTCTCGTAAAAGAATGAAGTGATGACGATACAAAATATTTCTGATCTGTGAATTCTAGTAAATTTTCATAAAAAATTGTGAAATATCAACAATTCTGTACAGTGCAGTCACGGTAGCATATAATAATACAATCTATTTAGAAATAATATGAGGTTTTGTTGAGTTTTGTTGGGTTTTCGTCCAATTTAAGGAAATACTATCGAAACAATTGCAATTTGAATTATATAAATATAACTTTCGAGCACACGAACAAACATTTCCTTTGATTCATCAAATTGCACTGCACCAGGAATTTTCGAATGTTTTCTCGTAAAAGAATGAAGTGATGACGATACAAAATATTTCTGATTTGTGAATTCTAGTAAATTTTCATAAAAAATTGTGAAATATCGACAATTCTGTACAGCGCAGCGACGGTGACATAATAATGCAACTAAACTATTTAGAAATAATAGAAGGCGATGGAAAATTCGCAGACAATATCCACCTTAGGTTAACGAATGTCCGCACAGAGAAAATTCAAGTAAAACGTACAGTGGAATGTGTTATTTACTAAGATTACACAATAGATCGTTTATCAATTGCGTACGTGTATTAATTGTATCATTCTGCAGGTTAAAAGAAAAATTTTGCTTTGCAGGAAGCCAATTTAGCGACAACACACCGCCAGGTATGTGGCTCGATCGTAATTGGATTCTGCCCGATTCCGAGCCAGTTGGAAGCATTGTCACGAGGGTTAGAGCCGAGGACAACGAGCAGGATGAGCTTACGTACGGTCTCGAGCCACTTGGTCACAGTTACAACGGGGATGACAGTCCCCAGCCGCCATTGCCATTTTCGATAAACAACCGAACCGGCACGGTATTTCTGAATGAGACCCTAAAGGGAAGGGTGAGTGAAAAGTGATTTGGTAAATCGTAGATAAATAAAAGAGGTACGAAAGAAGAAATCGTTCGTTATATTACTTCTTGATAAATGACAACGATAAAATGTCATTACGATACCACGTTCAATTAAGGATTATACCGAGATTCTTAAGAATCTCGCTCAAGAACCTTCGGGAGGCCGAATATCCTGTCTGCTATGAACATTTTACGATATTGTTTATCGCAAGTTGAGCATTTTTTCTTGTTGTCTTATCTCTCTTTTACCGCATTCCTCGATCTACCGGTACGCAATGATGAGACGCTAATGGCTGGCGAGTTTCTTCGAGCAATTTCTGCGTATACGTATAATATAGCGCAATAGCGCTGTATGAAACGCACACATATTTATCAATATATATACAGTATTATACGATATAAAGTGCGTTACGATTCAATTCGCGTGCGTGAATGTGCCGTAACAACGTGTGGCACGAGCTTATAATACTTGTATCTATAACGTTTAACGTCTTACTTCCCTTTGAAATTGTAACTCATTCGCACGCCCGCGCGCGCACACGAAAATTAACGTTAAACCGTAGATATTTGTTTAGAGAAATATAGGAGATTGTAAAAATGAGAATTCGATAGTTTCAATGACCCAGAATATCTAGAATATTTGTGATATATTACAAATTCACTTATGTACGTCCATGCCGTGTCACATCATGAAAAATAGATGGCAAAGCTTCGCGACTACTGTAAAAACCATCTGAGACAACCATCTTCTTGTCTCGTTCGTTCCAGGGAGGCCAGAACCTGTTTCTATACGTGACCGTTTCCGATGGTCAGCTAACTGCCAAGACCGAGGTCTACGTCAATATAAAGAATACATCGGCACCCAATGGAGGACACACGAGGTATAGTGCACTTACTGTTCTTCAAGTTCCTCAAGTTCTTTGATAAATATCTTCCGCGAACTCTTCGCAAACGTGTTTGCCTTCTGCTGCATTCAACACGAGTTTCAGGCGTTAAGATTGAAGTTAAAAGCTTATCCACGACAGTCCCATGGAATCACGTTCATTAGAGTCGAGTAAATTATAACGATACCATTGAAAAAGTCCTTCGGCAAAGTCCGCAAGGTTATTAAAAGAAAGTTCAGAAAGATGTATTATCTTCGACTTTCATACTTCTTCTCTCTAAGTCACAAAGATTAATCGATTTTTTTTTTCACAGATCTCCGTTTCCCAGTCAGCACGCTTCCGGCGGACGTATACGTCCGCCTCTTCTCGGTCTTCCGAATTTACCAAATTATCCAAGACCATCGATGGTTCATCCACCGTTAGGCTCGTCGCCGCTTGGCAACGAACACAAAACGACGAAACTTCAGCCGGAATCAACGAGACCGGAAATCGAGACGATTCGGGATACAACAACAACAAACGGGATACCGGAAGAATCACCGAAGATCAATGAGATCGAGGGTACCGCTCTTACGTCGAAAATATCACCGAGTCAGGCACCACCGAGTTCGGACATAGCCGTGACCTTGGCACCCGCCGCGGCCGTTTGCGTCCTACTTTTTGGTCTTGGTCTGGGCGTCTGGTTCAACAGGAACAAGTTTTGCGCTGCTCGAAAGTCCAAGGAGGACACGGTAAATGATGAAAAAGTGACAGAAATAAATAACACACTCACACACACAGGACCCGCATGTAAGCAGACAAAAGGAAAATAAAAAGATTAGAAGATGGAGGAAAGGAAGAAAAGAACAATGAATCGATGGGAATGATTGATTAGCTATCAGGGCCAAATTTTCTATGGCGATAGCTTGTGGGATAAAGATGCTTGGTATTAAATTTGGGCGAGTTGAGATAAAGGGTTTTGAATTTTATGAAATTTCCAAACTTTCGATCCTTAATGTCCCGCGATACTTTTATTTGAGTATATATGCTCAAGAAGTTCGGTCAAGTTCAAAATTGAATACCGCTTCTCTCTACGCAACGAAGCCAAAATTAAAAACTCCAATTACTCGTAGAGGAGGAGCCTTTGCAAGGAAACTTTAATCGTGTTCAACGCTTTATTTTTCTCATCTCAGAAGGAGCAAGCTTCGGTAAGTGTATCGAATATTTCGGACGATCCGTCTCTCGTTCTGAAGAGATGGAGAGGTCAGAAGGCTCAGAGCAACAGATACGAGCCATGGGAGAAAGATAATCAAGCTGGTGTGCAGACTAAACTCCAGAGCGACAAGTGGGAATTTCCTAGACACAGACTAAAGGTCAGTACGATCGTGTGCACGAAAGATTAGATGATTTTTCAAAAATTTGACGTAAAAACAAGCAAAAAAAATGAAAAACGAGAACACAAAAGAATGCCACTAAGAAAAAAAAAGTGTTTGAAAGGTAGGGTAGATGTACCGTTTGTGGCAAGTTTTGGTGCGGTTTTGGCCATCACGTTCTAAAGCACAAAACTCGGAATATAATCGAATTTAAGAAACATCGAGTAGCTAAATTTGTAAATTTATGTGAATATTATCGAAGTAACAATATGAGAATGCGGAAAAACAACGACAGAAGTATATTAACAGTGAAAATTGCGACAAATGGTGCCGTGGCCAAAAACGATACATCTACCCTATATGGAAAAATATATGTTACATTAGGGCGATTTTTTTTTCGATTATTTTTTTTTTTCAATCCCCACCCGAAATTTTGTTGAATATGTCGAAACAGAAATTCCCTGAAAGTTACAGCCCTTAATATTAATTCTAAGTACGTTCACAAAGCGTGAGAAGATTTTCCATCTAAAATACACGTAAATCGATTTTTTTTTTCTTCAAATTTCTATGACTCAGACGCATTTTATGCTATCATATTGTTCTTGGTTTCGATTTACTCAGAATAAAACAATCTAAAAAAGTGCCTTTAGTGGCGAAAGTGTAAATTGTACTGGTGAGTTGATACGGGTCACTGAAGTTGATTTTTACCCAAAATTCTCGTTTTTTTTGCTGTTATCTCCGAAACAATTAACTTTACGAAAAAAATTTTAACGAAAAATTTGTTGGAAATTCAATTTCCTACAAAAAAGGTCCTATCGACCCAATCGCTTAGATTAATATTTCTTAAGATATTGAACTTTTTTTTATTTTTTATTTTTTTTATTATTCAATATTTCATGTTTTATAAATTTTATACTACTCATAAGTTAAAGTTCAATATCTCAAGAAATATTAATCTAAGCAATTGGGTCGATAGGACCTTTTTTGTAGAAAATTAAATTTCCAACAAATTTTTCATTTACATTTTTTTTGTAAAGCTAATTGTTTCGGAGATAACAGCAAAAAAACGAGAATTTTGGGTAAAAATCAACTTCAGTGACCCGTACCAACTCACCAGTACAATTTACACTTTCGCCGCAAAAGGCACTTTTTTAGATTGTTTTATTCTGAGTAAATCGAAACCAAGAACAATACGATAGCATAAAATGCGGCTGAGTTATAGAGATTTGAAAAAAAAACAAAAAATTCGATTTACGGGTATTTTAGATGGAAAATCTTCTCACGCTTTGAGAAAGTACTTAGAATTAATATTAAGGGCTGTAACTTTCAGGGAATTTCTTTTTCGACGTATCCAACAAAATTTTGGGTGGGAACTGAAAAAAAAAAAAATAGTCGAAAAAAAAATCGCCCTAATGTTACATGCTTTTTTTTTACACAAACCTACAACGTTGAAAAAACATAAATTTTCCGCTACATCGCGCAATTTCTAAGTTTCACCGGTGAAAAATAATAATTTAAAAATCATCGAAACTAGCAATATTTTAAGAGAACGACTCGTATTTTACTCGTTCAATCTTACGTAGGATTATGAACGATTATTCATGTTTTTTTTTTTTTCGAACAATTGGTCCAGGTCTTCAGCATCCTCGGCGAAGGTTGCTTCGGTCAAGTGTGGCGCAGCGAGGCACTCGACATCGACGATAAATCTGGTCCGTCAATAGTAGCCGTAAAGACCCTGAAGGAAAATGCGACAGAGCGCGAGAGGCTCGATCTCGCTCAGGAGCTCAAAGTCATGAAGAGCCTCGAGCCTCATCCGAATGTCGTTAGATTGCTCGGTTGTTGCACAGAACGGGAGCCAATGTTCGTTATACTGGAGTACGTGAGCGGCGGTAAGCTTCAGAGTTTTTTGCGTTCCTCGAGGGAGGAGAGAAATCAGGGTAGGCCCGGTTTGACGTCACGCGATCTCACCAGTTTCGTCTATCAGGTGAGACAAATTTTTATTCTTCAAGGGCTGAGGGGGTGATCCGATTACCTCGTGTATTTGTTGGCAAAAAATTTTATTCGGTTCATAATTTGGATGGCTAAATGAAAATGTACAATTTTCTGCCAATGATCCCTCTGTTTATGATCCCTTTATCGTTGAAAACAACATTTGTTAACGATGCATTTTTCATTCTTCTCTGAATTAAAAATTAATCAGGTCGCGAAGGGAATGGAGTATCTCGCCTCGAAGGGAATAATTCATCGTGATCTGGCGGCTCGTAATGTTTTGATAGACGAGAATCGTGCCTGCAAAGTTGCGGATTTTGGTTTCGCCCGTGACATAACGGCGAATCAAATATACGAGAGAAAATCCGAGGGACGTTTGCCGATTCGTTGGATGGCACCGGAGAGCCTTTATGACAATATATTCTCCGTTAAATCGGACATATGGAGTTTCGGTGTTCTCATCTGGGAAATTGTGACACTGGGCTCGACACCGTATCCGGGTCTTGCCGCAGCTGAGGTAATTCAGATTCGTTGCACTTGCTGTTTATATCACGATCGCGATAAGTTTCACTTCGTTCAGTTCGTCATTTATCCGATATTTCGTTTTCCGGTCTTATTCTTAGCGAAGATGATAATAATAAATGCTGTAGCACAATTATAGCGAGCGTGACTCGATAAATTCGGAAAAACATTTTTATTAACCGGGTGCTAAACCGGATGACCGAATTATTCAATCAGTTATATATATCGACGTAACATGTCGATACCGAAACCGTTATATATCCGTCTGGTTTATTATGGCTTCAAAAATTCGACTTCCAACACACCATTTTCGTGAAAATTTTTCAGTCTTTTAATAAGTGTTTATTTCAACAAAGCGTTATTTAGTGGCAGTCAGAAAAAAAAATCTACAAAAAACTACGTGCATTCTAGGGTTGTAACAATAATTGTTACAACCTTGTAACAATAATATTATGGATCAAACCTCAGAGTCTGACGGACCTATCGATGTTGTCCGGAATGACCATACACAAATCATTATTAAGGGTGTACATACCGCTGAGCGCGCTGAAAACCGAGTAAATTTGAAAAATTATTATAAAGGTTATATGGTGAAAAAAAAATTAAATTGTTGATTTCACATTTTTTAGTATCTTTTAAAGTATAAGAAAAAGAAATTAAAAAAATATTTTCTTTCAATATTAACATTACTTTTTACGGGTATAAATGGACTGCTGATGAAAGCCATGGCGCCTCCTTGTTGACATCTATAACTTCACCGAAAATTATCCAATCTGCAAAAATAAAAAAGAGTAGTAAAATAATGTAGTAGAAATAGTCTGACGGAGGGAATTTTTTTTTTTTTTTTCAGAAATAAAGAAATTACAGTATTTCAAATTTTAGTATGCGATTTAAAAAAAAATTAGTGTTTGTTAATTTATAAAAAATTGTCCAACCAAAAAATTAAAGAAACCTCTCGTCAGTCTATAGAGAAAAGAATTGTCAAAATAAAAATAAAAAGTTAAAAAACATTAAAAATTTACTGATTTATCGTGCTGACACTGTCTAAAAACATAGTTTCGAGAAAAACGCGCTTAAAGTTAGCCAGGTAGCCGTCCCAACCCGATGTCCGCTCACATTTATTGCTATAACTTTTGTAACGGAGTGGAGTTTTCTTAAAAGTTTTTTTTTTAATTCTTAAAAGTATATAGAATAAAAATCTGTAAAAAAAAATCGATTTTTTGAAAATTCCAGGGATATGTGAGCCCTTAAATAGCAGCTAGGAAAATAAATCTAAAAAAAATCTACGTGCATTCTGGGCTTGTAACAATAATATAAAAAATTATGGATCAAACGATAGGTCCGCCAGAGGCTGACGGATCTATCGATGTGATCTGGATTGCCCTACAAATACTGATATCTTTTTTTGATTAAAAATATCTCACATTCAATCTCACAATCGATTATCAATCGATATTTCATCTTTCATAAATTTTCTTTTAACACAGGTAATGCGAAGGATAAAGGAGGGTTACAGACTCGACAGACCGGAGCATTGCAAACGGGAACTCTACAATATAATGTACTACTGCTGGGACAAAGATCCCGCATGTAGGCCATCGTTCGGTGAACTAGTGAGTCTTTCCGAAGGTCTCCTTCTCGATGAGACGGATTACATTGAGCTCGACAGGTTTCCCGATCATTCGTATTACAACGTGCTCAGTTTAAGCGGCGAGAAACTATGATATCGTTCATTAATTTTGTCATAAAATTATTTAACACATATATTGGCTCTATACATATATAAATAGTATTCGTAGGAAAAAATTTGCTCTTAGCGAGCTACGAAAATGCACACAAAAAATGATGACCGACGAGTGTGTGCTTAATTAACAAATCGTGAGATCAATATCGCACGATCGATAATGTAGAAACAACGAATAATGTATGAATTATGCCAACAGGTCAGTGAATGCATGTCAGTTACGTTATTATATATATAAGGGCGATTTTTTTGTTCGACTATTTTTTTTTTTCAGTCCCCACCCGAAATTTTGTTGGATATGTCGAAAAAGAAATTCCCTGAAAGTTACAGCCCTTAATATTAATTCTAAGTACTTTCCCAAAGCGTGAGAAGATTTTCCATCTAAAATACACGTAAATCGAATTTTTTTTTTTTTTTTATTTCTATAACTCAGCCGCATTTTATGCTATCATATTGTTCTTGGTTTCGATTTACTCAGAATAAAACAATCTAAAAAAGTGCCTTCTGCGACGAAAGTGTAAATTGTACTGGTGAGTTGGTACGGATCACTGAAGTTGATTTTTACCCAAAATTCTCGTTTTTTTTTCTGTTATCTCCGAAACAATTAACTTTACGAAAAAAATGTAAATGAAAAATTTGTTGGAAATTTAATTTCCTACAAAAAAGGTTCTATCGACCCAATTACTTAGATTAATATTTCTTGAGATATTAAACTTTAACTTATAAGTAGTATAAAATTTATAAAATATAAAATATAAAATAATAAAAAAATAAAAAATAAAAAAAGTTCAATATCTCAAGAAATATAAATCTAAGCAATTGGGTCGATAGGACCTTTTTTTTATGAAATTAAATTTCCAACAAATTTTTCGTTAACATTTTTTTCGTAAAGTTAATTGTTTCGGAGATAGCAGCAAAAAAACGAGAATTTTGGATAAAAATCAACTTCAGTGACCGGTACCAACTCACCAGTACAATTTACACTTTCGCCGCAAAAGGCACTTTTTTAGATTGTTTTATTCTGAGTAAATCGAAACCAAGAACAATATGATAGCATAAAATGCGGCTGAGTTATAGAAATTTGAAAAAAAAAAAAATTCGATTTACGTGTATTTTAGATGGAAAATCTTTTCACGCTTTGGGAAAGTACTTAGAATTAATATTAAGGGCTGTAACTTTCAGGGAATTTCTTTTTCGACATATCCAACAAAATTTCGGGTGGGCACTGAAAAAAAAATAGTCGAAAAAAAAAAATCGCCGTAATATATATATTCTTTTAAATCGTAATATAAATCGAGCAAAGAAAAGTCATTTCGAAAATTTCGATCGACGAATCAACGACGTTGTATATGATATGTGATTCAATTAAGTTATTATAGAATATTATATTTGAGAATGTAATAAATAGTTTTTATTTTTATATGCCAATCGTAAATTCGTAATGTCATCGTTAGCGTCTTCTGTAAATATAATATTTCGTTGCAGGAATGAGCTTTTTCGATTGTACGCTATTCGAGTACACGCGTGATGTAAATTAAATAATTAATATTTCATTATTTATGCATTATCAATTGAATTAATAATTATAATGTAATTATTCATTCAATTACACACGAATGAATTGCTAATTACATTGTATCATTCGATATTATTCATTTAATTCCCAAATAATTCAGTATGACTGGTGAAATGTACAATATTTCCAAACGAACATTTTCATCGCTAAACGAAAATACAATTCTTTCAATCGCCGCGCTTTCAATGAATTCGTATTCGTCACGTGTAATTAATTTTTAATATTTCCCGATATTTCGTTTCACAAATATCCTCATATTTTATAAATAAATGTACAGAGTCAGCAGATAATTAGCGAATATTCAAATAGAGGGTACACGCAATTGAAGGGTGTGCATTATAAAGTGTGATTGTGTTTGTGAACAAATTGACCGCGTCAACGAAGCGAGAACATCGGGTATAATATACGAAACGTCAGCAACATTTCGGTTTGCCATTAATTGATCAAATGGTGTTTATGTATCGATGTGTCCGGGGGATTTAAAACGCCAAATCACTCTCTCGGCAAGATTGATGCTTTCGTGTTTTCTGATACCGACGTGCGGTCGCCGCCCATATGCCATTTTAAACTAAAACCAAAAAAAAAAACGCGGCATTCGCGAGAATATCGAGTTTATAAAATGAGAAGAAAACATCGGGATTTACGAATATCTCCGTGGTCGCGTCGATCGGACGTGTGCATCACCGCGATACGATAGTTTTATTCAAATTTATGGAAATTCCCGTGAGCAGAACCCGTTCTATGCGAAAAAGCTGATACTAGCTCGAAGTGTCAGGATACCAACGCTTCGATATAAAAATAATATATACATATGTGTGTTTGTGTATGTATATCGGTACAGTGCGACAGAGTAAAAAGCATTTTTAAATCGCCATTTAATCGAATATCGCGCACGTCGATGATTGTCGACGATACCGCGCAAGCAGACTCGCAACCGCGTGACACTTTTTTAACATCTTTCACGGAAATAACGAACCAGACAGAGCCATCGTACCAATGAAATTCAAATCATACGATGGACCATACAAATCCAAATCGGAATTACACGATGCATTGCACGATCTTAAGGGGGGAAATAGGGTTAGGACAGCGTTTTTTCAATGATTTTCATGAATTTTTTTATAGTGTAAAAAATGAATATAATTTATTGAAACTTTGAGAATATTTTATACATATATTTAAGTGTATACTATAAAATTTTTGAAGAATTTCCTTGAAAACACCGAAGATATTTTGCGTACACTCTGGAAGCCGCAATTTTCATCTGAAAACAAACGAGGTTGGAATTTACTTTTATTATATGTCTCTCTTCTATATGAACCTAAATGCTATCAAAAAAATAGAAAATTGAATTTTTTTCAGGGGTCAAAACGAAAAAGCACGATTTTTTGTCATTTTTTACAACTTTATTTGCACAAAAAAAATTATTTTAAATAATGATAATATGACGATTTTAGGTTCATATAGAGCGAAATACTATGAAGAAAGTAACTGCCAATTTTCAAAACGATTGGTTGAAAACTTTTCAAACTAGCGTGTACGCAAGTTAAAAAAAAGTCGTTTTCAGAAAAATGCGTTTGAAAAAATAGTACCGCTCGGGGCCTGAAGGAGAGCTACTCACTTTAATGGCTCATAACAATAGAACGAGTCGGAATTTTCATTTAAAATTTTGGGAACATATTTTTCAATAGTTTTACTAACAATTTATGAAATTAAAAAAAAATCGATTTTCGAACCGTCTAACCCTATTTCCCCTCTTAAATCTCCTGGATTAACCTATTCGTGATCTTTTTCGCATTTTGAGGTTAGAAAAAAAATGACATCTGTTGGAGTAATTTCGAAGCTTGAGTACGCTTTATTGGAAATCAGCAGAATGGAAGAATGACAGTACAACAAAGTGTTAAAAATTGTCTTCGTTGGCATTATTTTTAAATAGATTTATTTTCTATTTTTTTTATAACGTACACATTGACATTTGCGTTTCTCCAATTATGCACAACGTTTTGTTATTATTTTTTGAACAAATTGTCCCCGAACAATGCGTCTTTGAAAAAAAAAAAATCCATTTGGATACTTTTCGGACTATGATCATGTAGACCTAATTAGAGTGAAGTTTGTTGGAATTTTATGAAATACAATTATTTCACGTTTCCGAGGCTTTTTCACACGAGAAAATAAAAAATAACCATCGTACGCACGTGGGTTGCTCTAATTTGATAACGTCGCGACAGTTACATTCCAACCGACGCTGGAAAAGAAGGGAAAAAATAAATAATTAAAAAAACAAAAAAAAAATCAGAAGCGCCGGAGACACGAATTTTTCTTGCGTAAAATATACCGTCGTGTCTGAAGGAACTACGTGTGCGCAATGCACGATGTATTTCGGCGAAAAATATGTATTCATTACAGGCACATTGTCTGAATATCCGATGGAATTCGCATACCTTTGTTCCATATTCGAGTATTCACAATTTTCTCGAGGTTTTACATGTGTGCCACGACGTATCGTATAACCGAGACGAGGTTTACAACTAAATTTTCACGTTGCGATATACATTGATTCTACTAAATTTCCCCGAGCACGAAATAACCACGTCCCGCGTCTACCGGAAATCGAATTTATCGGAAAAACATATACGAGGTAAAACCTATAAAATATCTCGACAGACAGAGGCATCGATCTTTAAATACGAGTCGTTATTTAATCTTACAAACATATGATTCAATTTGTATGAAGAAAAAAATCTAACAACATAATTTACAATAATTATGGCGGCCAAGTCGAAATTATCACTGTCGTCGAATAATTGACAAATATTTCAAATAATTTTTTTTCCAAAACATATCATTATTATTGTTATATTTGTTGAAGTAGTTATTCGAGTGGAAGGACGGACGAACGGACGATATGACAGCGATTTTAGGAAGTTATAAAGAGTTTTCGAAAAGATCTCAAAGGGGACAGTGCAATACAGGTATTCAATTAAGGTAGTAGTGTTGTAACTTAAGCCGATTTTCATGTCTTTTTTGGAGGGCGTTTTTTTGTAGGAAAATATAAATGAATCGCTTTGGATATTTAGGATGTTTTTATTTACATATTAAAGATACAAAAAAAAATTTAATAGTTTATTATTATTATTATTATTGATCGAAGTTGGCACCTCGAAAAAAAAGCGCGTGGGTGACTACGGTTATTTTGGCTCTTGATGTTATCTGAAATCAAAAATTCTTGATAATTCTTAATCTATAGACATGTCATTCTGGTCGGAACTACTGAAGTTAAATTTCTATTAAATTTTTTCAAAAAAATGTTTTTTTGTATCTTTAATATGTAAATAAAAACATCCTAAATATCCAAAACGATTCATATTTATTTTCCTACAAAAAAACGCCCTCCAAAAAAGACATGAAAATCGGCTTAAGTTACCAGACCACTACCTTAATCGCCGCGTTTCCTTCTTCTTCTAAAAGTTCGTGTTTGTTCCTTTCGTCAATTATTACAATACACACACAACAATAAATCCTCTGTGCAATGGCTGTAGAATGTATGGTAGATATGGAATTGAAAAACTATTTAATTTTCCGGATACAATATTTCTAATTCAATATACGCTCATTAAATTTCATTTCAGTACGAACATTTCGTTAAAATCGAATTTTTTTCATGTTCGCCCTATTATAATTTATCGGAGATTCTCGGTGGTCTGGTACGGAGAATACGCGAACAGCGAAACGTTGAACTGGCCGTTTTTTTTTTGTATTTCCCAACGAGCGCTAACGACCATATTTATATACGGTCGTTCATAGATATCAATGTCGATCGATGTATATGGATGTAAAAGTTAGCGTGGATTCCGTTTGTCGGTCGGTTCGATCCACCCAAGTGTATTGTTATATTATAATAACCGTGTATATGGTACGGAACGAAACCCACACTTCCATTGTCGGTGGAAGAGTAAATTCTGCATTGACGCTCCTCAGAAGGGCCGTGGGGGGCTCATGTGTCGAGGAGAGGATAGCAAATGGCAACTATATGAACAATAAACAATAAAAAATTCAAATTTGAATGCTGTATTTATAATTTTGCATTTCGACTTTCTTTAAGGTCTGGTAACTTAAGCCGATTTTCATGTCTTTTTTGGAGGGCGTTTTTTTGTAGGAAAATAAAAATGAATCGTTTTGGATATTTAGGATGTTTTTATTTACATATTAAAGATACAAAAAAAAAATAGTTTGAAAAAATTTAATAGTTTATTATTATTATTATTATTTATCGAAGTTGGCACCTCGAAAAAAAAGCGCGTGGGTGGCCCCGGTGATTTTGGCTCTTGATGTTATCTGAAATCAAAAATTCTTGATAATACTTAATCTATAGACATGTCATTCTGGTCAGAACTACTGAAGTTAAATTTCATGGATAAATAACAAAATGGCGGACTTTGGAAAAAAAAGATCTTTTATTTTGCCCGCCATTTTCTTATTTATCCATGAAATTTAACTTCAGTAGTTCCGACCAGAATGACATGTGTATAGATTAAGAATTATCAAGAATTTTTGATTTCAGATAACATCAAGAGCCAAAATCACCAGGGCCACCCACGCGCTTTTTTTCGAGGTGCCAACTTCGAACAATAATAATAATAATAATAAACTTTTTAATTTTTTCAAACAAAATTTTTTTTTTATCTTTAATATGTAAATAAAAACATCCTAAATATCCAAAACGATTCATTTTTATTTTCCTACAAAAAAACGCTCTCCAAAAAAGACATGAAAATCGGCTTAAGTTACCAGACTACTACCTTAAAGGCTCGCATACCGCTGCGCGCGCTGAAAACCGCGCGTATTTAAAAAATTATATTACCAAGGTTACATGGGGAAAAAAAATTAAATTGTTGCCTTCACAGTTTTTATTAACTTTTCAACTATAAGGAAAAAATATAAAAAACATTTTTTTTGACGGGTATAAATGGACTACTGATGAAAACCATGGCGCCTCTTTGTCGGCATCATAACTTAACCAGAAATTACCCAATCTGCAAAAATAAAAAAGATTCTAGTAAAATAATGTAGTAGTTCTAGTCTGACGGAGGGAACTTTTTTTATTTTTTTTAATAAAGTAATTACTGTATTTCAGTTTTAGTATGCAATAAAAAAAAAAATTAGTGTTTAATAATTTATAAAAAATTGTCCAACCAAAAGATTTAAAAGAAAAAAAAGTTAAAAAATATTAAAAATTGACTGATTTATCGTGCTGACACTGTCTAGTTTGACACTGTCAAACATAGTTTCGAGAAAAACGTGCTTAAAGTTTTTGGTAGGTAGAATGTGAGCTTACGGTCCGGTTACACTTATTCCTATCACTTTGTAACGGAGTGGAATTTTCTTAAAATTTTTTTTTTCAATTCTTAAAACTATAAAGAATAAAAATCTGTAAAAAAAATCGATTGTCTGAAAATTTCAGGGGTATGTGAGCCCTTAAGCCTTCCGGAAAATTAACGTACAGTCTTACTATAGTCACTACATAATTAAGGCGGTGTGGATGAGTATCGGGAAAGCAGGTTACGAAAAAAGTATTTGTAAATGACTGGTTAAAAAAAATAAATTTCCATAAATTGTCATCCTAGTTAACAAAAAAGAAAAATGTTTTTTATCGTGATGCGTTCACTTAAAGTAATATTAAAAAAATTTCAACGTTACAGAAAAGACAATCATGAACGTGAAAATTAACTCGACCAAAGTGAGCGCGGTTCGAACATTTTCAGTTACAATTTTCAGTGGCCATTTCGAGATTTTCAATTCTTCACGAGCTAAACCTTTTCCAGTCGGGATTTAAAAAAAAAAAATCTTTTCATTTATTCACGTCCATTACGAACAGTATGCATAATCCTAACAATAAGCCGCCGGAGTATTACGGATTAATGACGCTTCGAGCTCCGGATACATACATACACGCATTTTACCGGAAAAACCGTGAGAGAGTGTATGCACTCATTGAATTCAATTCGTGCGACATTATCGACGGGGGAAAATATGTTGCGGTAAAATATTGTAGGTGTACGCGAGTATTTTGCCCGAACAGCGTTGACACGTGGATATTTTGTTTCTTCTTTTCTCCCCGGGAAGCTTACACGCAGCAACCTCACATTTTCCATTGTTGCAATGCTATTGTCATTCCGGGTACCTTGTCGTCTTTGCATGGAGCTTATTTATAGCTTGCATACGCATTAATGTATATAGTGCAGTGACTTGTTTTTTTCTTTTTCACAATAAACTCTTCGTTTCTCGTCAAGTTTATCCGCTTGCATTTTCCCTAACACGAAGTGAAACTGTGTCTACGCAAAATTCGACGCCAGCGTCAATATTTTATTTTTTTTGCAAAACTCGTGAATTACCACGAGTAATATTGATAGTATTGATAATTAGTATTATCTATGATTTATCATACGACACAGCACTACTGATCAACATTTTTTACAAACACTTACGAATACTAAAGACTTGGCTGATGCGCATATTTAACTAAAAATGCGAGGGTGGTAGAAGGACCGGTATCAACATTCAACAGTAATAATGATTATACGATTTGTATTATCGTAACACCCACAGGCCATCATTATGACGTTTCTCCCCATTCGCAATTTAGTAATCGGGTGTACGAGCTTTTTCTATCGCATCAAATATTCACCCCTGCGAGGGAACTCTACGCACAATTTTTATAATACACTGGTTTTATCCTTCAACCGTTCCCACAATATATTATCTATATTTATGTACATATAGATATATGTATTGGATATATATAATAAGATGGAGTATTCATAATCGAGAACATCGTTAGTTATTTATTATGGATGCACTAATCATTAATGGCAATAGACCAGAGTGCTGAAGGATATGTTATCAGTGCTTATAAAAACTTTTACAAATGCGTGTTGTTATTGCGATGGTATGTTTTACTAGATTAGAAGTAACGAATGGTATTTTTAATATTTGATATGTGTGCGATGTCACCGTGGATATAGAATTGGTAGCGCGTCAAAGTTTATGTCAAAATATTTATATTGAATTTTATATTGAAGATTATATCGACGCTGCTTACGAAAACTAGCATGTTTCAGATTTCTTACGAAAACAAGCACGCTTGATATCTGCGCGAAAACTAGCATGTTTCGGCTTTTGCCACAAAAAAATAGCACATTTCGATATTCGCCGCGAAAACTAGCATATTTCGGCTTTTACCACGAAATCTAGCAGGTTTCGACTTTCACCGCGAAAATTAGCACGTTTCAGTATCACTGGAACTGTTTTTCATTTTTTATTTCACGTTTTTTGTACATCCTTTTAAACTCCAAATTGACGAAATATTTATGCTTATCATTTTATACTGTTTTATTTTTTGATTGAATTTATTTCATACATATTTTACTTTTTGAATTTTGGTCTGCTAGGCTTATCGTAAGATCGCAAACAGCAAATGCCTCGTCATTTTGGAGTAAAAAAAACCATGGTCAAAAAAATGAGAGAAAAGAAAATCGAAAACAATTGCAGTGTATGCAAAGTTAACAATTTCAGTTTTTTTTCCCTCTTGCTACTTCGTCCAAGACCTGACATTTCTCGAGATATCTCAATCGATTGTTTTGAAGATTTTATCAACTGTAGTTTATACTTATACTGTACTTTATACTTTATACTAGTCGTTGATGACTCCAAGATTGTGTTTTTTTTTTATGAAATAAAAACACAATGAACGATTCTTCAGACTGTAAGTAGAATATACTTTTTATAAACAATAATTTTGTTCAATTCCATCGCTGACTCCGAAACTTGAAGTCATGAAAAATATCATTGATGAACAATTTTAGTTTTTGAGTGGTGGAATATTGCGTATCGTATTTGCGAATCGTATTTTCAATAATGTTATTATTTTTTTAATAGAAAACGAATATAAATGTTTAAGGGTGTACGGGCGATATACCCTTAATGTTTTTCATTTATTCCTTATAGTGCTGCTGAAAAAATTATTAAAACATTTGTGAAAGTTCTGAATCTTATTCGATTTAGTTCGGCAAATATACTACTCTTTCCAGTGCAAATCGAAATATACTAGTTTTCGCGACGGAAGCCGAAACATGCCACTTTTCGCGGCAGAAACCGAATCATGCTAGTTTTCGCGGTGAAAGCCGAAACATGCTAGTTTTCGCGTCGAATATCGAAACGTGTTGATTTTCGTGGTGGAATTCGAAACGTGTTAGTTTTCGTAAGAAATTTGAATCGTCCTACTTTTCGTAAGCAGGGTCGATATGACATATAAAGTAATAGGCGAAATATTAAAATGTCATGTTGTCATCATTCGTTCCGAGAATATTCAATTCAGAGAGGGGCGGGAGAGGGATAAAACAAATCGCTTAGAAAAATTATGGTATTGTTATACAACTGAATGAACACGGATAGCCACGTGCCAAAGAACAATTCCATTAAAATCTCGAAGTATTCATGCGATTGGGTATCTATTACACAAGTTTGCCATCGATTCTACGATATTGTGCTTTATGGGCTATTTCATGTATATAAAAAAAAAAATTTTACGTGTCAGAGGCATTTTTTGGTCTCTGTCTAATTTGTGAAGGGGTTTCGAAGTAGTTAAAAGGTAAAAAGACATTGAATAAATATTAAATGGGAAAGAACTATTTTTCTAACTTTTTTCATGAGCATCCTTAACAGATTAAGGAGTATGGCCACGGTAGTGGATGTAAAATCATGTGCACATTTAACAATTTTTTTTCTACGAAAAACTGATTTATTTATAAAACTAATGACACATCTATTTAGTACAAATATCAAGCTAATAAAAAATTTTTTTTTTCGTTTTTTTTTATTACACAAAATGACCGACTATTGCTATTTGCTTTCGGTATCTTTTTTTTTTTTTTGATCCGCTCCGCGGCGTTACATGGCATCCACAATTTTTTACCTTGAACAAAAAATAATAATTCTCGTTATTTTACATCAGAATACCTAGAGAGGTACGTACGGAATTTGAAAAATATTGTTTTATACGAATATTGTAGGCATTTGAGCTTAAAAGGTGAATTTTCAAGGAAAAATATCGCATAAAACTGCTCCACAAAATGGAAAGTTTTTAATTAATCAGAAATTCCGTACGTACTTCCCTAGGTATTCTGACGTAGATTAACGAGAATTTTCTTTTTTTTTGTTCTAGGGCGAAATGCAATTAGAAACATAAATTTTTAATTTGAAGTCAATCGGGTAAAAATCGTCGAAATTATTTATCACGGCAATTATAAAAAAGCTCTTTTCAGAAAAACGCGTTTAAAATTTTACATATAACTGTTTTGTCGTTTAACTTCAGAAATGCAACTACAAACAATTTTTTATCGTTTATTCTGCACTGAAAACCTGTGAACTAAAATCGTTCTGCTTCGTATGAAATGCCACATAGAACAGGCAAAATGTTTCATGTTTATATGTGACATTAATATTGAACATAAAATGCAATATCTCACGAGGAAGTTATGGACTTCGATCGATATGTACATGCACGTCGACACGAGCGGAGGGCTTTCGTGTGTAGTATAATATGCAATTATAATATCTAAGCCACAATCTTTCGTGTTTCCCATATCGCGTGAAGGGAAGCAACTAAAATTGCCAGGAATTGCGAAGACTTTGCCAGCAGTCCTTCAACAAAGAGTGTAGTTTTTTTTGTCATGTTATTGAGTGTAACAATTTAAAAGAGTATTATTTTAGGATGCATTCTTTAAAAATAAGTTTCCTCGGTTTCTTATCTCACAATTCGGCCGTTGAATTTCACTCGAGACACACGGTTCCGAAACTCGTATGAAATATATTATCAAAGAGATACCGAAAGTCTTGACGTGAATTAATAGGAAAAGTCACGAATTCTCGTAAAAGATCTGCGCATAATCAAATGTCCTGTTTATCGTGGGTAACAATTTTTCTTTAAATCAAACACCACTGCGTCTCAAAGGGATATGATTTTTTTTTTTTTTTGTCAAAACGAAGAATTAAATTTTCCCCTCGTTGTCCACTTTCGTCCGTGACACGGGTCAGCGTGACGGTCAGGCCCCGCACAGAAATAGAAGAGGAGCGTGAAAAAGGACGACGGTCTTTTCACGAATGTCGTGGAGTAACCGTTGGCGCGATGGTATAAGCCGATTAAAATGCATAATAGGGACGTTTAATTGAACTTTTCAGAGGAAAAAAAAAAGAAAAAAAAAGCCGACACGCCAGGTTGAATGGCGAATAACCGCCGAGTTTAATAAAGAATTTAGCGTAATGAGATTTGCTGCAGTGGACAGCGGAGAGTTTGAGCGACAAGTGCCCCGGCGACGCGGAGTTCTCGCTGTGGTCGCGTTTACCAAAATCATAAGTACATGAGGGTTTTACATCCCACTGGCCGTTACATTATCTCACCGAGCACCTAATTAACGCGAAAATAAAAGTTTTAATTATCAATAACGACGAAACGATAATGTACAAATTTCAATTTGCATCAAACATTTGTTCTCACCGTGAATAATTGAAATGGGATGACATAATGTTAAAAGTTCAAAGCCGTACGCAGAATTGCGTAACGAAAACCCAAGTATACGCGATATACAGGTACGAGGTCTGTTCAAAAAGTATCGCGAATTTTGAATTTCCACGGGCTACGTATATTAGATTTTCGATTTTTTTGTGGCGTTAGATTGGTACTCATGTCCCTTATGCTGAAAAAATCGGTCATTTTGAATGTTTAGTTAATTGTTGACGGCTGTTTTGGTTAGACGTGTTTTGGCTTGTCTTCGATTTTTGCCTATTCCAAAAAATGGATCAGAGAATCTGTATCAAATTTTGTGTGAAAAACAAAATTAAGCGCGCGGACTCCGAATGTTTACTGTGGCATATGGTGAAGCTACCTTGGACCAAAGCAACGTTTATGGCTGTAGTCTGGTCTAGAGCGAGATTTTTGACGTCACTTCTAATGTGCAATAACGTTTAAACCGTTGAAGTTGTCTTGATGAAAATTTACACGTGCATTTATTGATCCTTAGAGAATACTTGTACATTAAAAAAAAAAATTATTTTAAATATTTTCATGTAGTTTTTTGCCTGGTTGCAACATGGTGCGCCTCGATCGGCGCCCACTCTGGACGATGTTGTGTGCATCTGAAAAAAAAAATATATATATATTCTCAATCTGTATGAGTATTCTGAGCACTGGTAGCAGAATTGGTACTTAAAAAAATTTTTTGACAAAATGGCGGGCTGTTGAACTTTCATTAATGATATTTCAGACATTTTCGGGTATTCGACGAGTTATAAAATGTCGGCAAAATTATTGTTCGACTCAATTCTGCTACCAGTCCTCAGTAACGGGCTACCTAAGGTACGTGCAAAATTTGAGCTCGATCGGTCGATTAGTTATCGAGATATCGTGGGCGCCAACTTGAAAAACATAGTTCTGAGATAAACGCGTTCAAAGTTGCTTCCCGACCGCGCTACCTGAGCGCGCGGCTTGCTTAGAATTTTTATTTCTCGGCTAATTTTTGAAATATCAATAAACGGTTTCCAGGAGCGTATGAAGAAAGATCTAAGGGATAAGAAAATGAAAAAAAAAAAAAAAAAAAATCGATTTTTTCAAATTTCTAGACTAGACTACCGCGTTATCGTTGGTACAAAATGTTCTCAGAGGGCCGAGAAGATGCGAACAACGAAATTCGTTCCGGACGCCCGAGCACATCAACAACAGACGAAAACATTGATGAAGCGAAGAAAATAATATTGGCCAATCGTCGAATCACCGTTAGAGAAGTTTCTGAGGAACTAAACATATGGATTGGCTCGTGCCATTCGATTTTTACCAATGATTCGGGCATGAGACGGGTCACCGCGAAATTCGTGCCAAAATTGCTCAATTTCGAACAAAAACAGTGTCGCGTTAACATTGGCTAAGGAGCTGTTGGACTCGGTCAGCGACGACCCAAATTTGCTCCAGAGGGTCATAACTGGTGACGAATCATGGGCTTATGGTTATGACGTGGAAACCAAAGCTCAATCATCGCAATGGAAGCTGCTTTTTTTGGAATAGGCAAAAATTGAAGACAAGCCAAAACACGTCTAATCCAAAACGGCTGTCAACAATTAACTAAACATTAAAAATGGCCGATTTTTTCAGCATAAGTGAGGGACACGAGTACCAACCTAACGCCACAAAAAAATCGAAAATCGAATATACGTAGCCCGTGGAAATTCAAAATTCCCGATACTTTTTGAACAGACCTCGTATATTTACTAGAACTTGCGTCACCGTGGTTGTACGAGCCAACGGTAAATAGCGATCCCGTCGTTCGATGGAACATTGTGGTCGCGTATGCAAATTCGAAATGGATATGCCACCGCGGCACTCACCATTGACCATCGAGAGCATCGTAATCATTTCATTCACGTTATATCTATATTATATCGTTGTTCCGGTTTACTCTAACAACTTTCAAAGCAAATTTTATAACGAAAATACGCGACAAAGTGTATTTCGATGTGTAGCTCGTCTACGGGTTTTATAACAGAGTTGTTCGGCCTTGTTTTTTTTTTCGCGAGAGAGAGAGAGAGAGAAAATTGCTTCTGAAATGTGTGACCATCGTGGGGTACGAACCAGTCATATGTTGGGCCATTGGACATTGCAGAGAGGTGCACTAACGCGCAACAGAACGACGAGATACCAACGGAATAAACCAACGACACATATTGTTCATCTACATATAAATACACACGAGCGCATATCTCTCTAGTTTTCCAAACAAACGATAGGAAATTTCAACGGCAGTTTTATGTTTTATCGACTGCCCGATGTTACATCGCCGCGATGTCTCTTGCATGCCCACCTGTGCTTGAAATCGCCCAGAGAGAGAGAGAGAAAAAGTTATATGGACCGAGCTTAGAAACAACAGAATTTTTCATATATATTTATGCAGGACTAAAATTGCTGCTTCGGGATTCTTGTTATAAATTGTAAACGTTAGAATGGATTTTTGTATTATACTAAATGAATTTGTGGTAATGTTTTGCTTCGAATTATGAAATACGGTTGTGATGTGAAATCGGCTATCAAATTATCATCAAACTCCTGATGGAAAAACAATTTTTTTTTCTGTTTTTGTTTCTTCTATTTTTACAGAATTTTTCAAACATGTTTTTCCGTGTTGGATACATGCAGTGAATGGATCAAGGGTTATTTGAGGCCACAAGGGGCCACAAGGGTAGAATTTTCTAAAAATCGACGTTTTTTTGCTCAAACGATGCTTTATCATCATAAAAATAAGTTATGTCAAGTTAGAGTAGTAGTTAGTATTTTTTTTTTCATCGACTTTAAGCGTATAAAGTCGATGAAAAAAAAAATACTAACTACTACCTTTGACCGTACTTTGAGCGTATAAAGTAAATTTACCTCTAGCACGGTCATAGAGTACCATAGAGTACCCGAGCGCGTCTCGTGATGAATAACTTCGACAATTTTTGCCCGATTGACTTCAAACTTCAAAATTATGTTTCTAACCACATTTCACCCAGAATTACTTACGGAATTTCCGATTAATTGAAAACTTTCCATTTCACGAGCAGTTTTATACGGAATAGTTCACTGGAAATTCACCTTTTAAATTCAAATGCCTACAATATTCCAATAAAATAATATTTTTCAAATTCCGTACGTACTTCTCTAGGTATTCTGATGTAGATTAACGAGAATTTGTTTTTTCTGTTCTAGGTGAAAAATTGCGGATGCCAAATGTCACGCCGCGGAGCGCCTCAATAAAAAAGATACCAAAAGCAAATAGCAGGCCATTTTGTATGACAAAAGAAGAAAAAAAAATATTTTTTATTTGCTTGATATTTATACTAAATAGATGTGTTACTAGTTTTATAAGTAAATCACTTTTTCATAGAAAAAAAAATTGTTAAATGTGCACATGATTTTATAACCGCTAGCGTGGCCATACCCCTTAACTACAAAGTGGGTTATCCCTTAGTCCATCCTCCCTATTCCTAATGATACTCGTAAAGACTATCAGCGCTTATCCGTCTCCATTTATAGATCGTCCCGAATCAACCGGAAGTCCGTACGAAAATATTTTGAAGTATATGCAAAAATATATAGATATAGAAATCTTTGGTTCAATGTAGATTTCGTACCATTTGCGTGTGTGTAAGGGTCACAAGAAGAACCCCCCGGCGAGTACTGATACGCCACTCTAAATATATCGATAGTCTTCCGTACGAGGCCTGAAATTTCGCATTGCAGTACTCGAAACGTGACGACATTGCACGTACACACGTATATATTTATATACACATGCGTATGTAGTTTCAGCGTACAACCGTGTACATGTATACGAGGTCTGTTCAAAAAGTATCGCTAATTTTGAATTTCCGCGGGCTACGTATATTTGATTTTCGATTTTTTTGTGGCGTTAGGTTGGTACTCGTGTCCCTCACTTATGCTGAAAAAATCGGCCATTTTGAATGTTTAGTTAATTGTTGACAGCTGTTTTGGTTAGACGTGTTTTGGCTTTTCTTCGATTTTTGCCTATTCCAAAAATGCAGCTTCCATTGCGATGATTGAGCTTTGGTTTCCACGTCATAACCATAAACCCATGATTCGTCACCAGTTATGACCCTCTGGAGCAAATTTGGGTCGTCGCTGACCGAGTCCAACAGCTCCTTAGCAATGTTAACGCGACACTCTTTTTCTTCGACATTGAGCCAACTCATGCCCAAATCATTGGTAAAAATCGAATAGCACGAGCCAATCGATGTGTTTAGTTCCTCGGCAACTTCTCTAACGGTGATTCGACGATTGGCCAATATTATTCTCTTCATTTCATCAATGTTTTCGTCTGTTGTTGATGTGCTCGGGCGTCCGGAACGCATTTCGTTGTTCGCATCTTCTCGGCCCTTTGAGAACATTTTGTACCACCGATAAACGTTGCTTTGGTCCAAGATAGCTTCACCATATGCCACGGTCAACAAAAAAATCGAAAATCGAATATACGTAGCCCGCGGAAATTCAAAATTCGCGATACTTTTTGAACAGACCTCGTTGTTACGTGAATCACAGATGAGTATGACGCGCGATTGGCACAAAAGTAACGTGTGTGTGCCTCGTGAGGCAATGATAACAGAAAAGTGTTATTAAAAATTTGTATGAAACGGAGAAAGAGTGGAGCTTTAACGATTTGGTCGTTCGTCACTGCTATCACAGCCATTATCAAACGATTTTTTTTTTCTGTGTCACATTGCTGTACCAACACAATCATAACTGTCACACTCGCAATTTCAATACGATGTCTGTTATTATTTTATCGCCGCTGGCACTTTATGTCACATTTCGCGGACTTTACGAATTATTCATTTTGATAGATCGAAAAACGTGATCGAAACAGGAAGGGACTGGTGCGAGTATTAAATGGCTAGGGGTGGAGAAAAAGAGACAGAGAGAGAGAGAGAGAGAGAGAGAGAGAGAGGGGCAGAACAGAATGTCGCATGGCATTTGGGAGCACATCAAGAGCTTCGTTAGTTCGATTGTGGTATATATCGATTTTAGTCCTTCTCGTATATACGACAATCCACCGTGACAAAATTCATATTCGAGAATGAATTGTTGCCATAGGAGAGTTTGCCCCGAGCATATGTAATATAGAGGGGCTAATGGGGGCGGGGGGGGAACAGTTTATAAGGGATGAGATGGGGAATGGAGAAAGGAGATTGACGTTTGTGACGGTCGTGACGAAACCTCGGTTACAATTTTGCCAGGAGGCTTGTACTCAATGTGTTTGTAGTTATATCGAATGCTGGCAAACAAAACGACGTAAATCACATTCCCGTGACACGTTAAATACTACAGGGTCGAAGCGTTTCCGTTGCTTACAATCGATATGTATATACAACGTGCCGTTTTCTATTTGCTCGATCCGCGAGTGGCCTCTCTCTTTCTCTCTCTCTATTTATCTAGCTCTGTCCATGATGGGACCTCTCTTTAACATTTCTAATTACATACACATGTATGTATAGTTAACACACAACGATATTACGTCAATTCCCACGGATTTATATATCATGCATGACGATAATAATGGCGACAAGGGGAGGGAAGCATACAGCGCTGACGATTGATGAGAATTCGATCATGGAAAAATAACGTGATCCATGTTATTCGTCAAAATGTCCACACGATCGTGACTCATGTGTGCGCGTGTGTGCTTCGAATGAAATTCGTTCGTTTGTAACGAAAAATAATAATTAATGAATTATTTCATGGCTTGTATTCATTTGTATAGGATTATCGAATTATCGTTAGTCGTTACTGACACATCTCGACTAACGATTACTAAATAGCTCTAACGAGAGCCGCCTAATTTGCGAATGGTTGATTTTAAAGTAAATCAGAAAGGCGAATCGGCGTAAAAAAAAAGACAAATCAATGAGTTTTTTTGTTTTGTTAATTCGTTCTTGAGGTTTCACCGATCGTGAATTAGGTGACTTATTGTTACATATATTTCCTCGAAGAAACAATTGTTTCACCACATGTGGAACGTGTTGTAAAGCCAAAACGAAAAAAATTATTCGTCTGGCAACTTTAGCCAATAATGATAGAAAATACGGATAATATATGGCGTTGGTACGAAGTGAGAAAAGAATTTAAAGAATTGTCACAGCGAAAAAATTGCCACGATCGCGAGGAGTGGAAATAAAAAGAAAATTATGACCATCGAATTTGTCGGGTGATTCATGAGAGATTCACTCATCCTCCCACTTCACCTCAATGTGTCGTGCGTTCTGTGCGTATGACGTGGCGCGCTCTTGAGGTAGAGTGTGCTACATTTTCGCGAGATACGATACCGGAATATGTGTGCGCGTGTTTGCGTGTGTGTGAGAGGAATTCCGGAAATCAATGAGGCGACTGGTTTCTCTGGATGACACATTCCGAAACTCGCACCGCAGGAATGAGCACCATTGTCCGTAAGGAAAATAATGTAAAATAATGTGATAGAAAAAAAAATCACAATAATTATTATTGTTTATAAGAAAAAAAACAATGTAAATATAACTTTATTTATTTTTTTATTTTTTTATTTTTTCTTTCATTACCAGACATGTTCATCAATTTTAAGTGCGGAAATAGGGACAGCATTTTCTCAATGATTTTCATGAATTTTTTTATAGTATAAAAAATTAATACAATTTATTGAAACTTTGAGAATATTTTATACATATATTTAAGTATGTACTATAACATTTTTGAAGAATTTCCTTGAAAAACACCGAAAATATTAGCGACCCCATATTGCAGGTCACAATCAGACTCAGCATTTTGCGTACATTCTGGAAGCCGCAATTTTCATCTGAAATCAAACGAGGTTGGAATTTACTTTTATTATATGTCTCTCTTCTATATGAACCTAAATGCTATCAAAAAAATAGAAAATTGAATTTTTTACAGGGGTCAAAACAAAAAAGCATGATTTTTGCCATTTTTTACAACTTTACTTGCAAAAAAAAAATTACTTTAAATAATGATAATATTCCGATTTTAGGTTCATATAGAGCGCAATACTATGAAGAAAGTAACTGCCAATTTCCGAAACGATTGGTTGAAAACTTTTCGAACTAGCGTGTACGCAAGTTAAAAAAAAGTCGCTTTCAGAAAAACGCGTTTAAGAAAATAGCAAAATGCTGAGTCTGATTGTGACCTGCAATAAAGGGTCGCTAATATCTGCGGTGTTTTTCAAGGAAATTCCTCAAAAATTTTATAGTATATACTTAAATACATGTATAAAATATTTTCAAAGTTTCAATAAATTATATCCTTTTTTTATACTATAAAAAAATTCATGAAAATCATTGAGAAAGCCCTGTCCTAACCCTATTTCCTCCCTTAATGACTTATAACAATAGAACGAGTTGGAATTTTCATTTAAAACTTTGGGCACATATTTTTCAATAGTTTTACTAACAATTTATGAAATAAAAAAAAAATCGATTTTTTGAACCGTCTAACCCTATTTCCCCCCTTAAAGAAACGAAATATTTTTCTATTTCCTGAAATATCACGTGTTTCATAAATATTAAAAAAAAATTCTACGTATACAAGATGACGCTTGTTGCTATTTTTGTTCCGCGAAAACAGGCATTTGTACTTTGATGATGAAACCTTGGTATTTGCGCGACGTTACGATACGATCTCTAATCCACCTGCTGTGTATCGCGCTACCTGCAATAGCAGGCTGCTCGAGCGGAAACACCTGCATGAATTCTAACGCAAAACCTGCCTGGTGCACTATCGAAGCGTACTTGGCGAGGCGATACAACGCCAGGTACAGTGGTTGGCCCACTTAAATGAAGAAAAAATAAATAGATTAAACAAAAATTATGTTTGCCTTAACCCTCGATATACACACTACAATTTCCGCACCTTCCTAGACACACATGGGCACTACGGTGTGCTACTGTTTTTTTTACAATAATTGGACTCGTTTAAAAAATCTGCAAAAATTCAGGAGAGTAGTTTGAGATCTATAGAAAGAGAACGTACGTCCAAATAAAAAATTTTATGTGGTGGTAAGAAGCCGAAATATGGACTAACCGTTGGGGCCTACCGATTTCTAGAAACGGACCAGACACAAAAGATCCATGTGTGTCAACTGAGGGTTAATGTTCGTCTCTTATTCTCAAAGTTGAGCCTTAATCCACGAGAGGAATTGCCAAAATCTCATTGGATTGACCCGTCCGGATCAAACCTGGAGAGCAGCCCTTTAACCAAGAGTGTTCGCAACCCTCGCATACACACGCTTGAGCTTTGAAGAACCCGCCAGCTACCTCTCAAGCTCGCGGGCAACAGGTACTCTCACCTACGGTAAGCCCGGATATCACATCGCTTTTTCATAGGTATGTTTTATCCCGTGGTTTTGACGTTAATTCAGGGTGGACTACATCACACAAACGATATACAATTAATATACAATTCAAGGCACGTATTTTCGAACTTACGTCGATTATCCGTTTGTTATTACTACGTGATTGAAAGCTTCATTACCTTTAATTGACGCTGTACAATATTAATTAATCGTTAGACTTTTTTTGAAGTGACAAGGTTATATTTTATCAAAAACTAGCTCTGACCCGCGCTTTCATCCGCGTTAAATTTTGATTATATATCTGTTTCATACGTATTATGATTACATAACCAAATGCATCTCATTAATAAATACCATCCGGAAGCTATGTAGAAAAATAAAAGGCCCAATCACTAAAAAATAAACCGACGCCGCCACGTCTCCTTCGGCTCATAGCGTGAAGTTAGATGGCCTAGAGCCTTCCCGAATAAACGGGCTATCTAATGCAAAAAGAATTTTTCAAATCGGATTATTATTTCCTGAGATTAGCGCGTTCGAACAAACGTAAGATTGCCTTTATAATAGATACCGCGCAGCGCGCCCGAGCGCCAACTTAAAAGCCGTTTTTCCACGATTCATTTTTTTGAACCTTGTGAAAGTTCTAACTCTTGAACGAAGGTTCAGATCGCTTTGAAATTTTCACAACGTATTCTTAGTATCATCGCCTATCGCGTGAACCACAGAAACAAAAATTTCAACGACACAAAAAAATATAAAAAATAAAATACCGACAGAAAATTGAGTACAAAAATTTTATGTTTCGAATTTTTATTATAATAATTTTTTTTTTAACAATATTGTTGGTTCACACTGAAGATATATTCATTATGCAATTATAAATATGTTCATTTTTTTTTTCAGACACCCACATCGATGCCGAGTACTTTCACCATCAACGCGCGCGCAGAAAAAAAATACATTGCTTTATTATGTTATATCTCCGCCATTTGTTAATATTTCTGATTCTTTTTTTTTACATATACTTAACCATGTGCATAAATGATCTGTAAAAAAAATGTTGTCAATAAATGCCTCATTTTTTTTAACCGCGTCTAGAAAAGTACCTTCGAAAATCGGCGCAATCGCGTATATAAGGCCTGAAATATATTATGATATTTAATGTAGAATTGCCAATCATACTACTATAATAAAGCTTAAGAGATTGTTTGTTTGAACGGGCTAATCTCAGGAAATACTAATCCGATTTGAAAAATTCTTTTTGCATTACCCGTGTAAAAAAAATTAATCCACCGTGGAGCGTCAATGGATCTATCAGAATCGTCTACCACAAATGCGTCGATGTGGACACTTCCGGATGTGACATAGGCTTTTAAAATCGAACTCAAAGTCTGTGACAAGATCCACGAAATATCAACGGCACTAAGGTTTTTCGAAATTTCATTATAAATAGAAAATTTCATTATTATACGACAATTTTGAGATTTGCCAATTTAAAAAAATTAAATTCATTATAAAAATAACATTTTATTTTTATAATAAAATTCCAAAAAACTTTCGTGCCGTTATAGATTTTGTTGACGGTCTCAAGTCTGCTGAAAATCCGCGGATAATCCACGAAAACGTCAACGGCGTGAAATTTTCGTCGAATTTATGTTATAAATATAAAATTTTATTTTTATAATGATATTGAAATAATAAAAATATTAAGCTTTATGTTTAAAACAACATTTTGACAAACTTTAATACCGTTTACTCTTCGTTGACTATCCGCGGACTTCAGTACCAATGTTAAAGTCTATGTCACATTCGGAAGCGTCCGGATAGACGCATTTTTGGTAGACGATTCTCATAGACGTATCGCTGCTCTACGGTAGACCAATTTTTTTTTTTTATACGGGTAGATAGCCCGTTTATTCGAGAAGGCTCCAGGCCATATAACTTCATGCTATGACCGTAATCTTACTACCTTACTACTATACTACTCGTACTATATCTATACTATATACTGTAATAAAGTTGGAGAGTTTGTTTGTTTGAACGCGTTAATCTCAGGAAATACTAATCCGATTTGAAAAATTGGTTTTGCATTAGATAGCCCATTTATTCGAGAAGGCTTTAGATTATATAACTTCCTACTATACCCCTAAGAAGCGGCGGTGGCGTCGGTTTATTTTTTAATGATTGATTCTTTTATTTTTTTCACCTAATATCCGAAAGGTATTTATAGTTAATGAGACGCACTTGGTTTTGTACTCATAATGCGTATGAAACAGATATATAATCAAAATTTAACGGGGATGAAATCGCGGGGCACAGCTATTATATTACAAACTACGAGTATCCTATGACACGCTGTCAATATTTGCATGTATTCCATATATTTTGTGCTGGTCGCCGAGAGACTGGGTCGCGTCTTGTTAGAGGAATGTAAACAAATTACTGTTTCAGTATTTTAATGAGTATCTCGAAAGTCGACGATATACGTTGAATTTGTTATTCACAGAGGTATTAAATACTTTTATTTTTTTATTTTTTAATGAACGAGAAATGTGGCATGAGCCATATATCGATTCTCAGTGAAGTGATACGTGCATCCCTTCGAAACGAGACTCTATAATTTCGAGTATGACCGCGACAAGAGAGAAAGAGAAAGAGAGAGATAGAGAGGTTGAAGGAAAAAATAAAATCTCTCTCATATGTTTGATTTGAGCAGCTCGTGAACTCAATTAGAACGAAGTCATGGAGGACTGATTGAAATAAACAGATATACAGAGTCTGACGTAATTGCGAGAGTGAAGATTTCGGTCGTAAATATATAGGGGGTTCTCTGACATTGCGCGGAGCACAGAATGTGCGCTGCACTCTCTTATAGTGACCCAGAGAGGGTCACAATTCAAATTACGATCTATATAGGAGCTCTGCTTGCTCCACGAAGTCACTTGAGCATCTCTATAATATATATTACGTATTATACACTGACGTACAAGCTTTCCCGTTGAGATAAAAAATGAATTACGTCTGGTGAAACGATAAATCGGGTAGTGGGACGAAATTCCGTTTTCTCTATTCATATGTTCGCGGCATACCGAAATTTAAACACGAGCATACCGAAATAATTTCGATAAATCGCGTTGCAGTGCAGAAACATTTTTGCAAAAATTCAAATAAACTCCAAGTAACAATATTCATTCGACATTGAGAGCATTGACGCAATAATAGTTGAGTGGTATTAAAAAATTACAAACAAATGTGAAAAAACAAATTAATGTCATCTCGACGATTATTTCATCTGTAGAAAAAGAAGTTAATAAATGATAAATCGACTTTGAGACCTCGAATATTTTATCGTAGATATTAAAATGCCTGAAATGTTTTTTTATATACCGATCTTTTAGTTCTCATGTTATTAATGATTAGCCTAACCCCCCCCCCGGTCTCAACCAAACAAGCCGAACATTCACAGAATCCTTTTTCGTTCTCGTCGTTTCCGCATATCGCGAGGTTCACCGCTAAAACATCTCACGTACGGGACATAACTTTATCGCGAGGTAATGTAATTCCGAAACGATCGAGTGTGCTACTGTGTTCGCAGGGGAAATGTTACGGTATATACGATGGAGTTTCCATTTTACAATGAATTTTTCCCTCGTTTCCTTCGTGCATGATAATACATAGATGTTTGTAATAGTCATTGTCGCAATGGGAAACGTCATTGAAGAATCGTGATCGAAATTGTCAATTATATTCGAGACTTTTAAAAGAGAAACACACACACACATATAGTGGGGATGGTGTTATCAGTGGTCTTCGACATTTTCTTGAAAAACATATTGTAGCTATCTAACGATCGATCTTAACCCGACGCGAAATCTTATGTATCACGTTGAACGATGTTCAATTTCGGCTACGAAAATGATGATGAAGATATATAGATCTATGGAAGATGTATATGCGGTATGATGTAAATTGAGATGATCGTATATCGTCGAGCGAGAAGAGACGAGGTCGTTTAGGGTGACGACTCGATTAAACGACGCTAAGAACGGTCGTCCGACGAAGGAATTTCTCCTTGATCGGCTAAACCGATGGGATGAAGCATGAAGAAACATACGAGGTCTATTAAAAAAGCTACGTATATTCGATTTTCGATTTTTTTGTGGCGTTAGGTTGGTATTCATGTCCCTCATTTATGCTGAAAAAAATCGGCCATTTTGAATGTTTAGTTAATTGTTGACAGCTGTTTTGGTTAGATGTGTTTTGGCTTGTCTTCGATTTTTGCCTATTCCAAAAAATGGATCGAAGAATCTGTATGAAATTTTGTGTGAAAAACAAAATTAAGTGCGCGGACGCATTCCGAATGTTGACTGTGACGTATGGTGAAGCTACCTTGGACCAAAGCAACGTTTATCGGTGGTACAAAATGTTCTCAGAGGGCCGAGAAGATGCGAACAACGAAATGCGTTCCGGACGCCCGAGCACATCAACAACGGACGAAAACATTGATGAAATGAAGAAAATAATATTGGCCAATCGTCGAATCACCGTTAGAGAAGTTGCCGAGGAACTTAACATATCGATTGGCTCGTGCCATTCGATTTTTACCAATGATTTGGGCGTGAGACAGGTCGCCGCGAAATTCGTGCCAAAATTGCTCAATTTCGAACAAAAACAGTGTCGCGTTAACATTGCTAAGGAGCTGTTGGACTCGGTCCGCGACGACCCAAATTTGTTCCAGAGGGTTATAACCGGTGACGAATCGTGGGTTTATGGTTATGACGTGAAACCAAAGCTTAATCATTGCAATGGAAGCTGCTTTTTTGGAATAGGCAAAATCGAAGACAAGCCAAAACACGTCTAACCAAAACAGCTGTCAACAATTGAACTAAACATTGAAAATGGCCGATTTTTTCAGCATAAGTGAGGGACACGAGTACCAACCTAACGCCACAAAAAAAAATCGAAAATCGAATATACGTAGCCCGCGGAAATTCAAAATTCGCGATACTTTTTGAACAGACCTCGTATGAGAGTATAATTCAATGCGTTGGGAAAACATTGGCAAATGATACGGCAAATTAATGTCATCGTTGACACGAATTTCTTCATAGAAAATAGTGGTGTACCCTCTTGAAGTTTGTGACTCCTGTGAGGTTCGGTGTGAGACTGAGCGAGCATGGAACTTTGTACATAAAAAACTGTAAGTGTCATGGAGAGTTTGAGTGTCATTGAGTTATATAGAATAGTCTGTGAGTGTCGTGTAGTGTTTTTGAGTGGCACCCGTGTCCGTGAGTGACTAAACGAGTTTTCGAGTAAAATAAACTATCCGCGGGGGTTCTTGAGTGCGATAAAATGTGTTCAAGTGACTGAGAGTCTCTTTGAATGGACTATGTGTACGACTATGAATGGCACAAATGGCATAAAAGTGTCCGCGAGGTTTTTCGAACTGACTGGGTGTA
This sequence comes from Oxytorus armatus, assembly GCA_958009045.1. Lineage (NCBI taxonomy): Eukaryota > Metazoa > Arthropoda > Insecta > Hymenoptera > Ichneumonidae > Oxytorus > Oxytorus armatus. Next base: position 18,963,247 of record OY253749.1, on the reverse strand, counting down.
CTTTTGAACTTTCTCCGGAAAATTTATCCCAATGTGATTTCGCGAATGCACGATTTTGTTGTAAAATTTTCAGGATGAAAAACCGAGGGTGACGGGAGTTTTTTTCGAATTTTCGCTATTTCAACCATTTTTTTCATGTTTCGCTATTTCTACCCCCCCACCTACATATAAATGAAAAACGTTGTAGCAGAGAATTTAAAAAGGACAATTGACATGGATGATAATTTTTGCCTCTTGTGATTCATCAATTCTCGAACGTCCATTTAGAAAATTAAAATTTCTCTTAAGGGAGGAAATAGGGTTAGACGGTTAAAAAAATCGATTTTTTTTAATTTCATAAATTCTTAATAAAACTACTGAAATATATGTTCCCAAAATTTTAAATGAAAATTCCGACTCGGTCTATTGTTATAAGCCATTAAGGGGGGAAATAGGGTTAGGACAGCGTTTTCTCAATGATTTTCATGAATTTTTTTATATTATAAAAAATGAATATAATTTATTGAAACTTTGAGAATATTTTATACATATATTTAAGTATATACTATAAAATTTGTATACATATATTTAAGTATATACTATAAAATATTAGCGACCCCATATTGCTTGTTTTCCTTGGTACTATTTTTTCAAACGCGTTTTTCTGAAAACGACTTTTTTTGAACTTGCGTACATGCTAGTTTGAAAAGTTTTCAACCAATCGTTTTAAAAATTGGCAGTTACTTTCTTCATAGTATTGCTCTCTATATGAACCTAAAATCGGAATATTATCATTATTTAAAATAATTTTTTTTTTTGCAAATAAAGTTGTAAAAAATGGCAAAAAACCATGCTTATTTGTTTTGACCCCTGTAAAAAATTCAATTTTCTATTTTTTTGATAGCATTTAGATTCATATAGAAGAGAGACATATAATAATAGTAAATTCCAACCTCGTTTGATTTCAGATGAAAATTGCGGCTTCCCGAATGTACGCAAAATACTGAGTCTGATTGTGACCTGCAATATGGGGTCGCTAAAATTTTATAGTATATACTTAAATATATGTATAAAAATGTTATAGTATATACTTAAATATATGTATAAAATATTCTCAAAGTTTTAATAAATTATATTCATTTTTTATACTATAAAAAATGAATATAATTTATTAAAAACTTTATAGTATATATTAAAATATATGTATAAAATATTCTCAAAGTTTCAATAAATTATATTCATTTTTTATACTATAAATATATTATATTCATTTTTTATAGTATAAAAAATGAATATAATTTATTGAAACTTTGAGAATATTTTATACATATATTTAAGTATATACTATAAAATTTGTATACATATATTTAAGTATATACTATAAAATATTAGCGACCCCATATTGCAGGTCACAATCAGACTCAGCATTTTGCGTACATTCTGGAAGCCGCAATTTTCATCTGAAATCAAACGAGGTTGGAATTTACTTTTATTATATGTCTCTCTTCTATATGAACCTAAATGCTATCAAAAAAATAGAAAATTGAATTTTTTACAGGGGTCAAAACAAAAAGCATGATTTTTTGCCATTTTTTCAACCTTATTTGCAAAAAAAAAATTATTTTAAATAATGATAATATTCCGATTTTAGGTTCATATAGAGCGCAATACTATGAAGAAAGTAACTGCCAATTTTCAAAACGATTGGTTGAAAACTTTTCAAACTAGCATGTACGCAAGTTCAAAAAAAGTCGTTTTCAGAAAAACGCGTTTGAAAAAATAGCACCAAGAAAAACAAGCAATATGGGGTCGCTAATATTTTATAGTATATACTTAAATATATGTATAAAATATTCTCAAAGTTTCACTAATTTATATTCATTTTTTATACTATAAAAAAATTCAGGAAAATCATTGAGAAACCGCTGTCCTAACCCTATTTCCCCCTCAAGTACTTCCATTATCAGAGTCTTGTACATTTGTCTAATATTAAAGTTCTCCGCGATAATAATAACTCATTCTCGTCTCTGCTGGCGCTCGGCGTTCGTCCATTTTGTTATCGGAATCTTTGTAATGGCGCTCTTCTTTATTTCAAAAAATTTCAATATGAAAAACCGAAAGTGACGGGGGTACCGCGCACTCGTAGCTACGTTACTGAACGATCAACAAGTAGTTTCTGCGGTACTAAAGTGGCAGGGGTGCGCGAGATATATATATATATAGAGAGAAAGAAAGAGAGAGCGAGAGCGAGTGCGTGTAAGCGTAAGAGGGGCTGGGGGAGTAGTAGGATCTGTTTGTATGGCATCGCCGAAGGATGAGGAGGGGGGAGAGAGCGCGAAGAGTGCCGAGCGAGTGTATTCGCGCGCTCGGCTCGACGAGAAAAGCGAGTCGAAGGTGGTAGAGGGGGTGGATTACCGACAGCCGCGCGCCGTGTGCCGCCAGACGAGCAAGCCAGCCAGGAAAGCAGGGGGCAAACTCGATGGCATCGGCGTTCACCGAGTTCAGTTGGGTAAGCGCGTTTGTTCGGCGTCGATCTTTGCATCGTTCGACGCGCCGCTCTCTCACCACGAGACGAGAAACCGCGGGGAATTAACGAATAAAAAGAAGAACCAATACGAAACTATCCTTGGACTACTGCGAATAGTTAATTTTTTGTTTATTTATCAATCGTCCATTCGATGAGTGCGACGAGCGAAAAGGTGTACACTTTACAAGCAAAGATCTGTAACAAATGATACGTTCGCGTAACACAATCGGTAGAGGTTGTGAGTTTAATAATACACAACGATCACATGCTTGGCGTTAGTTATGAGGCGCAAGATTGCAACTAGTGGTGGATAAACGAGACAGCGGCCGGTTATAATCGGGGGGGACTCGAAACGTACACACACGAAGTTTTGAGGTCCTTGCAATTATCATTTGTCATTGTGATACCAGAAAATTTACGAAACAGAGAGCGCAGTGCGAAGGAAGAAACAAAGAGGTCGAGGTGAAGGGTGTACAAACGGGATAGAGTAACTTGTTAAGTGATTTAGTGACCGGCAGGGGGCTAGCGGTAGGGGAGAAGAGATTGTTTCACAAGTGAGAAATCATCGTAAGGTAAAGTGTATGTGATTGGTGGCAAGTGTGTTGGTCTCGCGTGTTGTGCGACGCGTGATGAGCGCGGTTTAAAAAGAAAGACGGCGTCTTCTTCATTGGTTTGAGCGCGTTGCGAGGGAGAAACGAGCGATATTGAGTTCGTGTACAAGGAGAAAAGAAGAGAATGGAGCAACGACGGTCACACGGAGACTCGGGATACCGGTGGGCCTGGGCGAGGTCCCAGACACGACTCTCATTGTTGATCCTGCTTTACGGAACTCTTGGTGAGTCAAGCCTACATACCTTCTATATATACGTATACGCGCGTGTGTACTTTTACTGTATAGCGAGCGTTTGGTCGAGCAGATTTTTCCTCAGGTGCCTAGGCCTCAGCGACGTACGCGTCCTCTGTTCTTTAAGCCCGTGTGTATATATGTATATGCGAGCGTGAGTGAGTTGAGTACGTGAATGCTCGTGGTTCCGAGCGCGTCTCTGAACGTTCGGAGATTGAGCGCGGAGAGCGCATGCGCCAAGGTGAGCGTCCCGCTGGGGCCTCAACCAGCGCCACGTCGCCGAGTGGGAGTGTAAGTTTGCACGCGGCTTTGTACCCTACGCGCGTATGTATTTTCGTATTTGTGACGAAACGGATGGCAGCACCGGAGCTCTTCTACCGCGCGGTCCCATTCGTGACCGTCCACGGATAATACCGGAGTTCGGTGGACGCGAGAGGTCGGCTAACCTCTTCGCGAGAGACCCAACAACGCGCATGAACTTCACGACGGGCCGGGAGGGAGATGAAAAGAAATGAGTAAAAGAAAAAGAACGAGAGGACTATAGGTACGAACGTTGGTTCGACAAGGACTCTCTCTCGCGCGCTTGAAAATCTCGAGTGCTGTTGCGGGCTGGTGAGCGAATCCCAGAGGGCACGAAACTCGTGGTTCGAGCCAACTCCGCGCAACTACGAACGGCGACACTCTCGCGGACTTACGAGCGCAACGCGAAGGAAACGCTGTATAACCACGAGATACCTTTTTTACTTTGTTTATCTATAAAATTCATGAGAATACACTTTGGTCCTCTTTCCTTTCGGAACAACGGAATTTAAATATTTAGAAGGTTGGCGCGGAGGGAAACGTGGGGTGTTGAATTCGATACGAAATTTATCGTGTTTCTTTGAATGGCACTTTTCGTTTCGAATAGAAAGAAATATTTGTTTTGCAGCACGGTGAACGTGTGTAAAATACGAGGCCTGTTAAAAAAGTATCGCGAATTTTGAATTTCCGCGGGCTACGTATATTCGATTTTTGATTTTTTTGTGGTGTTAGGTCGGTACTAATGTCCCTCACTTATGCTGAAAAAATCGGCCATTTTGAATGTTTAGTTAATTGTCGACGGCTGTTTTGGTTAGACGTTTTTTGGCTTGTCTTCGATTTTTGCCTATTCCAAAAAATGGATCAAAGAATACGTATGAAATTTTGTGTGAAAAAAAAAATTAAGTGCGCGGACACATTCCGAATGTTGACTGTGGCATATGGTGAAGCTACCTTGGACCAAAGCAACGTTTATCGGTGGTACAAAATGTTCTCAGAGGGCCGAGAAGATGCGAACAACGAAATTCGTTCCGGACGCCCGAGCACATCAAGAACAGACGAAAACATTGATGAAGTGAAGAAAATAATATTCGCCAATCGTCGAATCATCGTTAGAGAAGTTGCTCAGGAACTAAACATATCGATTGGCTCGTGCCATTCGATTTTTACCAATGATTTGGGCATGAGACCGCATGGGGTCGCCGCGAAATTCGTGCCAAAATTGCTCAATTTCGAACAAAAACAGTGTCGCGCTACCATTGTTAAGGAGCTGTTAGACTCGGTCCGCGACGACTCAAATTTCCTCCAGAGGGTCATAACCGGTGACGAATCATGGGTTTATGGTTATGACGTGAAAAGCAAAGCTCAATCATCGCAATGGAAGTTGCTTTTTTGAAATAGGCAAAAATCGAAGACAAGCCAAAACACGTCTAATCAAAACAGCTGTCGACAATTAACTAAACATTCAAAATGGCCGATTTTTTCAACCTAAGTGAGGGACACGAGTACCAACCTAACGCCACAAAAAAAAATCGAAAATCGAATATACGTAGCCCGCGGAAATTCAAAATTCAGCGATACTTTTTTTAACAGACCTCGTATATCGAGAAGGAATGATGTTGAAGTTTGCATCGTTGGAACGCAACGCAAATAGTTTTTAAAATTTTCATGTTCAGTATTGCTCTTGCTTCTCGTGTCCCATTTAGCCCCAGATTTTTTAAAGAGACCCCAATAAAACGTTTTAACGACTTTTGTCATCGATAATCCAATCTTAAGAGGGATTAATGGTGTAAAAAATTTATTTTCGTTGCATTCCAACGATGCAAACTTCAACATCATGAGAGGGATGTTTTGGATGAAAAGTATGTTACGGAGCTTATTTGGCTGCTCAGCGTTTGCACGTTTTCCCTTGGATATTTTTTTCAATTGCCCATTTACGTCATAATTGGTACGAATGACCGCGAAGCCGAGGTGCTAGCTAAACATTTTCTCTGTAGAATGGAACAACGCTTTATTTTCAAAAACAACATTGTTGTAACGTATAAACGCGGAGCGAAGCCTTTTTTCTGAAAACTCAAGATGTTGAAGCTTGCATCGTTGGAATGCAACGAAAATAGATTGTTTTATACCATTCATCCTCCTTAAGGTTGGATTTTTGAAGACAATAATCGTTAAAACGTTTTTTCGGGTCTTCTTTAAAGAGCTGGGCCTAAATGAGCAAAAGAAGCGAGAGCAGTAGTGAAAATTACAATCTAAAAAAAACTATTTTCGTTGCGTTCCAATGATGTAAACTTCAGTATCATGAAAACTCGTTTAACTTGGCGTCGTTAATTAATTTTGAGAAAGGTGAGCCGGTTATCGTGCTTAATTCATTTTCGCCCCAAATATTTTCAACGCTTTGGGTCTTCCGTTGCTGAAGTCCGTCATTGTTACGTCTCGCACGCAATCGAACGTCTCGCCGTGCCCCGGTTAAAGTTGCACGAGGGGACATTTCACAAAACATTCGCCGAGACGTCTCGATAAATGCGCAACAGCGAGTCGAAACGTTGAGCACAGTGAGTGTACAAGAGATTGGGGAAAAAAAAAAACAAAAACAAACAGAAACACGGGAGAAGAGAGTTTCTCTCGCAATTATAGTTCGTCAAAGCCGGATCGACTTTTGTCGGCTTTATTAAACGTTTACTTTGACGAAATACGGCAGTGTACCTTTCGTGTTTATATACGAAGCTAACAATCCGCTTTGTCGCTTTATATCGCACTTTTGAAAGCACGGATACGCATCTAAAAAGAGCGGGAGTAATAAAAAAAAAAAAGGGTGCGCTGGGGTGCGAAACGTCATATTATTATTCTCGGTCGTATACAAATTGGAGAGAGAGTTCCACGACTTTGAAGCACGCATTTTTAACTTTACATGCGATTCTTTTGAAACTCTCTCGTTGTAGGGCTGTTTGTTTTTATTTTTTTTTGTTTTGGGGCCGTTGAAATCCGAATCAACGTTTCGTTATTGTGCGAAATTCAAAATGGCGGACTCTAACTGACGTCAGAACTAGTTTGATTCACGGGAATGTTGGTACTTAACGGCCTCCGGGCCGTATCTTCATAATCTGAAGTTAAAAAAAATGAATGAAATTCAAAGATGGCCGACTGAAGTTACGAGTAGGTTGTTATGGGCGAAAGTTGGCATCGTCATGGGGTTTTGTAATGTAAAATAACGAAACTTAAACTGCCTACTTCTTGGAGTTTCGTCAATTGATATGTAATATTCGATTTTTGGCCTCTCGTAATTTCTTTGTAATTCTTCAACGGCAAAATTCCACCGAATGACCATGCGGTCTGAAAATCATATATCATCGTGGTTTGGTCGCGTTCCCGATTATTAATTAACGCGACCTCGAGAGGTTGATGAATCGGTGACGCTGCGCGTCTCATAAACTCATCTCTTCGTCGTTTTCGTTTTCTCTCTGTACACTCGTACGTAGTCCACCGCGGCGTATGACCAACGGTCTGCAAACGATGTTTTCGTTATGACGGCTTGACCGCTGCGCGACCAGAGAGAACTTTGCGAGAGGACACACGTTTTTTTTTCTTAGTTTAACGTCATATGAGAACACGTAACGAGAATTAAATGTACAAAAAATAGAGAGAAGGAGAGGGAGAGAGAGAAGAGAGAAGAGAGAGTGAGAGAGAATGAGAGAGAAAGAGGGAGGGAAAGAGATAGAGCAATGTTGTCGATTGCTTTGTTGCGACGTGACGTCGCTTACGTTTATCGGATTCTACGGGCTCCTGGGGCACAAACAGCGTAACCCAAAGAGTTATAAACTGTATATAGTACTCGGAGAGTAGAAAGAGAGAATGGAAGAGCTAGAGAGAGAGAACGAAATCGACGCACGCTTGGCACGCCGCGTCGCTGCGATTTTCCATTCACGATTGTACTGTACCTTTCCCCTTCCAGCCCCCAACCGACAGGCGCACGCTTTACCGGGAAATAGTCGTTGCAGCATTAGTAATCGTTCCATACCAGCATTCCTCCTTCTCCTCGTCGATTGGCCCGAGCGTGGGAGTTCTTACAGCGTAAAATCGTCGTTACATGCCTCGTATATATTCTCTCCTCATTCTCCCGTAAATTCCACGCGGATGCGTGTAGTACACGTGACAGTGGGTCTCGTGTAAAATGGTTATATACATCGTTTGACGAAGCCAGGAACGAGCGCCACAGATACTCCGGAGAAACGAGAGTGTGTGGAATCCATGACGGATTATGCAAATTGCGGATAGGTGGAAAAACTATACCCTCCACACCACAGTTGTAAACGTAACGTTATAACTACGGGAATATAAACGCTCGGGCGAGTTTACATTCGAGTGTACTGAACAGTAAAATGTACGGATATACTCCTTTTTTTTTTTACGTAATAATATCCTCTCGATCGACATTTTTTTATTGACTCTTTAATAACTGCTATAAAATCATTTGATTTTCGTGATTTTGAAAGCGCGATTATTTCACGAGCCCGTAAAACATGGAAATCTAGAAAAAAACGTATCTGAAAAAATTGATTTAAAAATTATAACGAAATAAAAATTATATATATATTTTTGTAAGAAAATAAAATCATTTGATTTTCGTGATTTTGAAAGGACGATTATTTGACGAGCTCGTAAAACATGGAAATCTAGAAAAAAAGTATCTGAAAAAATTGATTTCAAAACTATAACGAAATAAAAATTATATATATATTTTTGTAAGAAAATAAAATCATTTGATATTTGTGTTTTTGAAAGGACGATTATTTGACGAGCTCGTAAAACATGGAAATCTAGAAAAAAAGTATCTGAAAAAATTGATTGAAAACTATAACGAAAAAAAATTATATAAATATTTTTGTAACAAAATAAAATCATTTGTGTTTTTGAAAAGACGATTATTTGACGAGCGCGTAAAACATGGAAATCTAGAAAAAAAATATCTGAAAAAGTTGATTTCAAAACTATAACAAAATAAAATCATTTGATATTTTTGTTTTTGAAAGGACGATTATTTAACGAGCGAGTGAAACATGGAAATCTAGAAAAAAAGTATCTGAAAAAATTGATTTCAAAACTATAACGAAATAAAAATTGTATTTATATTTTTGTAAAAAATAAAATCATTTGATATTTTTGTTTTTGACAGGACGATTATTTGACGAGCGCGTAAAATATGGAAATCTAGAAAAAAAAATATCTGAAAAAATTGATTGAAAACTATAACGAAATGAAAATGATATATATATTTTTGTAAGAAAATAAAATCATTTGATATTTGTGTTTTTGAAAGGAAGATTATTTGACGAGTGCGTACAACATGGAAATCTAGAAAAAAAGTATCTGAAAAAATTGATTTCAAAACTATAACAAAATAAAAATTATATTTATATTTTTGTAACAAAATAAAATCATTTTATATTTCTGTTTTTGAAAGGACGATTGTTTGACGAGCGCGTTAAACATGGAAATCTAGAAAAAAAGTATCTGAAAAAATTGATTCAAAACTATAACGAAATAAAAATGATATATATATTTTTGTAATAAAATGAAATCATTTGTGTTTTTGAAAAGACGATTATTTGACGAGCGCGTAAAACATGGAAATCTAGAAAAAAAAAATCTGAAAAAATTGATTTCAAAACTATAACAAAATAAAATCATTTGATATTTTTGTTTTTGAAAGGACGATTATTTGACAAGCTCGTAAAACATGGAAATCTAGAAAAAAAATATCTGAAAAAATTGATTTCAAAACTATCACAAAATAAAAATGATAGATATATTTTTGTAACAAAATAAAATCATTTGATATTTGTGTTTTTGAAAGGACGATTATTTGACGAGCGAGTAAAACATGAAAATCCAGAAAAAAAGTATCTGAAAAAATCGATTTCAAAACTATAACAAAATAAAAATTATATATACATTTTCGTGATATATCTGGAAGGTTCAATGTGAATTAAGAGACTTACCAGATTCGATCTACGGTGACATTGAGACCGACATATTGGATTATTGTAGATCGAACGCGGGCAAAAGACTACTCAACATATAAGTACCGGGAAAAGCGTTGTAGCAGTAGAATTTAAAAAGTACGATTGATAAGGCGGATAATGTTTTTTTCCTCCCGTGGTTCATCAATTCCCCAACGTCCATTTGGGAAATGAAAATTTCCCAGAAGTACTCTCATCATCGCGGTCGCGTACATTTGTCGAATGTGAAAACTCACTCTTCGTGACGATAATATATCATTCTCAGAGTCTTCTCCGTGCGGTCGACGTTCGTTCATTTTGTTATCACAATCTTCGTAATGGCGCTCACCGTCTATTTTTATTTTTCATCCGTTTGACGGACCCGAGTAATCCGTGGCTCGAAGAGAGCGATTCTCTCGCATTGACGGAGAGAGAGAGAGGACTTAATACAACGTTTTGCGGGATTTGCGTTTCTTTGTTTTGTTCTTCTTTCTCCGTGATGATGCAGCGGCTAAAAACGAAAGTATTCGCGCGGAAATGTGATAATGAACGGAACGGAGAACGAAAGAGGTCGCGTGGGTTTTCGCGCCATGTTGGGTGTAATAAAGCTCGGAACGGTTGAGCGATCAAATCGAGGATAGAATAACGTAAAATTCAAGGGGCATTCGAGGGCATTCGCGGGTGTGAGCCTTCGGGGGACAAAGAAAAGCTTCGCTGGTCGCTGCTTGCACTGTTGCGGTATCAGCCGGGCGTTTTGCGGTTGGTGCACCGTGAGCTGATGCACAAACTGCCTGTTTTGCGCACGGTTCATAACGGTGGACAACATCGGCATACCATAACACCGAGGTCGGTCCATGATTCTGTATAATACACATTTACACATACGGGGTCTTCCAACGGGAAGTGACACGATTTTTGGTCGGGGGATCAGTGATATTGAGTTACAACGGTCCCCAATTATAATTCATATAAAATTATAGACGATACTCCGTCACTATGATTTTTCAGTTATTTATCATTGATCGAATCTTTTATCGCAGCGAACCGCTTCCACGGATTCCAATTTTCTATACACTATCGACCCTGACACGAAGGGTTTCTACTAATTTTCAATTTCTTATCGAATTTTAACTGCGGCAATGAACTTTTTTAAATTAAACACAAATTAACAATTATAATCCTTATAACGTTTTTAATAAACGAAAAAATTGAAAAAAAAACTGGGAAAAACCAATGTTTTTTTTTCTTGCTCAAGGGGGCTATTTTGTTTTTCGCAAAATTTTAACGAAGGCACTTCACGGTCGATCGATGATTTGTTAAAAAATTTTTATTGACCTTCTAATTGTTAAAAATTGGTAATTGTTGCGACGTAGGAATATAGGAGGCTCTTTACATGATAAATGGAAAGTAAATGCGTAGAAGAGCTTCTACGAAAGCACAGAAGTTCCTGAAAAAAAATTATCTCAATTCGTTTGGAACAGCCCATTTATACTCGGCACACAATACCGATGGTATTTTTTACGAAAAACGAGCATTTCACAGCACTGAGGGCATGAATTACTGTCATTTTAATATTTTACGTCCATACAGGCGTTCCGATTCATTCGCGAAGTTTCAGTCGGGCAATCACAACGGTCCAATGAAGCGAACATGAATCTTGAACATCATCTCGTAATTATTTCAAAACGCTAGGATCCTACTGAGTATAAATTATTCCGGTAAAAAAATATGATACATTTTTGTAAAAACGTTAATTATATTTAAAAAAAATTTCTGATATTGTTAAAATTCGCGTAATGAGGAAAAAGTGAAGAATTTTAATGGACAATACGGTATTTTTACGGGCTAAAGATAGCTCTTTCGGGTCGAGGTAGTTTTTTCGAGGTTTCACGGTGTTTTTCTTGCTGATATTTTCATTTTTTAAAACTCAATAACTCGATCATAATGAATATCTTAAAGTGCACTTATCGCCGTTCTCATTCGAACTAACGAACCGTTAAGACATTAAAGTTTGTCTCCTTGCTCCTCTTGAGAAATTTACGAATTGTCTGACTCGAAAGTTTATTGTCTTCAGACGTTCATTGCACATTTATCGAGCAATCAAGTACGAAGTTTTTCAATACCATTAAAGATAGCTCGTACGAAGTCTTGTGTTAAGCAAATATGAAAATCGATATTTGGAACGATAGGAATATGTGACTATGTTCGATAACAATATTCTCGCGATGAGAGCGTGAGTCTGTCGATCGATAAATTCACACACACACACACAGGCGCATATTTTTTTTCCCAATCCTTATCGTCGAACAAAGATTACGTGTCGTTTTGTGATAACGGAAATCAAGAGAGAGGACCGGGTGTGTGTGAGTGTAATCGGAGAGCCGACGATGATCGAGACATATGAAAAAAATTCTCCGTATAGAGAAAACTTTTCGGAAAGTTCTGAAAAAAAGGGAGGTCTCCGTACGGATAATCGTGAGAAGAAAAAAATTGGGATCATCCAGGGGCTCGATTTTTTTTTTGAATTGTACGGGATCATAAAATGCTATTTATACGTATATGGGATCTTTCACTGCAACGCGAACCGATCATGAATTATTTCATTTTTTTATTTCCAACTATCAAGCCACATAATATAATGTTGAAGTTCGCATCGTTGGAATGCAACGAAAATGGATTTTATACACCATTAATTACCCTTAAGATTGGATAATCGATGACAAAACTCGTTAAAACCTTTTGTTAGGATCTCCTTCAAGAACTTGGGCCTAAATGGGCACGAGAAGGAACAGGAATTCTGAAAATAAAAACTTAAAAACTTATTTGCGTTGCGTTCCAACGATGCAAACTTCAACATCATCACATAATGCTGCGCACAAAAGACGACAAATTTTCAAAAGTCTTGAATCAACACTCTACAACACAACCTAGCAATCACGTCCGTCCTCGGGGATACAAAGAAAACAATGCGTTATTTGTCAAAAGAACAAAAATGTATCGTTCAAATTTCCACAAAATTAATTTGGCCCTAAACCTAATTTCACACTGTTTTTCTTTACAACTGTCCGATTAATTTTTTGACATATTGCAAAATCGTACGGACTTTTTTGTTGCTGAAATTTCCATTATTACTATTCGCGCAGCGTACTTATTGTACTAATTGGGAGGAAAACGAAAATCGTGGATATTTCAGCGGGCCAGTGTTCGCACGAAATATCTTATACATACTATACATAGAGTTGTGTCTCATCGAGGCAAGTTTAAGGTGTTTACGATCGGACAAACTTGCGCTGTTGTGGTCTTCAATGTAAATTCTTCGCACATACGGGAACAGAAAAAGAACATAAGGAAGAGCTCACCTCTTTGGGCGTCGAAAAAGCAAAAAGTAATCTTATCAGTACGTGCTTTTACCCTCCCCACTCTCCCTGCCAAACGTGACTTTTATCGCCGCGCTCGGGTAAGTCGAGCGTGCGAAAATGACGCGTGTATCTAAAGAGCGGCGGGGGGGGGGGGGGGGGGGGGGGGGATCGGACCCGTGGAAAATAGGGGCGCGATGGAAATTCAATGTGTATAAGAATAATTTTTTTTCCAACGGATCGAACACGTTATACATCACACGTCAGGTTTTTTTTTTTTCTTTCTTTTCTCTACCTCGATATTCTATCCGTATTCGCTCGTCACTGTCCGAACCGCAATGAGATGCGCCGCCACACCCTATCTCTATTCACTGTCGTGAATACACATATATCGTTGTATATGCACATAATACACAAGTACTTACGTATGTGAGCCATGAATGTGTCTATACTCTCGTAGATTATTATTTCCTCGGACGTTCGCGCGCCCTCGCTGTTTCTCAAAAAAAAAAACAAAAATACAGGTAAAATCGTTTTATTCCGAATTTTTGCATTGAAATTTACTCATTTCTTTGCAATCCCGATTACAAGAATTTCGAAGATATTGTCGCGAGAGCACTGGTAGGTTTTTGTTAATATTTTAATAAATTCAAAAGAGTAAGGCCCGGATTTTCCGCGCCCCTCGCTGTTTCCCAAAAAAACCAAAAATACAGGTAAAATAACATTATTCCGAATTTTCGCATGGAATTATTGAGTGCGCAACTTAAACTCGATTTGATTAATAATTTAGTCATTCTTTTGAAATCTCGATTACAAGAATTTCGAAGATATTGTCGCGAGGGCGTTCGTAGATTTTTGTTAATATTTTTATAAATTCAAAAGAGTAAGGACCGGACCTTCCGCGCCCTCGCTGTTTCCCAAAAAAACCAAAAATACAGGTAAAATAACATTATTCCGAATTTTCGCATGGAATTATTGAGTGCGCAACTTAAACTCGATTTGATTAATAATTTAGTCATTCTTTTGAAATCTCGATTACAAGAATTTCGAAGATATTGTCGCGAGGGCGTTCGTAGATTTTTGTTAATATTTTTATAAATTCAAAAGAATAAGGCCCGGACCTTCCGCGCCCTCGCTGTTTCCCAAAAAAACCAAAAATACTGGTAAAATAACATTATTCCGAATTTTTGCATGGAATTATTGAGTGCCCAACTTAAACTCGATTTGATTAATAATTTAGTCATTCTTTTGAAATCTCGATTACATGAATTTCGAAGATATTGTCGCGAGGGCGTTCGTAGATTTTTGTTAATATTTTAATAAATTCAAAAGAGTAAGGCCCGGACTATCCGCGCCCTCGCTGTTTCCCAAAAAAACCAAAAATACAGGTAAAATAACATTATTCCGAATTTTTGCATGGAATTATTGAGTGCCCAACTTAAACTCGATTTGATTAATAATTTAGTCATTCTTTTGAAATCTCGATTACAAGAATTTCGAAGATATTGTCGCGAGGGCGTTCGTAGATTTTTGTTAATATTTTTATAAATTCAAAAGAGTAAGGCCCGGATTTTCCGCGCCCCTCGCTGTTTCCCAAAAAAAACAAAAATACAGGTAAAATAACATTATTCCGAATTTTCGCATGGAATTATTGAGTGCGCAACTTAAACTCGATTTGATTAATAATTTAGTCATTCTTTTGAAATCTCGATTACAAGAATTTCGAAGATATTGTCGCGAAGGCGTTCGTAGATTTTTGTTAATATTTTAATAAATTCAAAAGAGTAAGGCCCGGATTTTCCGCGCCCCTCGCTGTTTCCCAAAAAAACCAAAAATACAGGTAAAATAACATTATTCCGAATTTTCGCATGGAATTATTGAGTGCGCAACTTAAACTCGATTTGATTAATAATTTAGTCATTCTTTTGAAATCTCGATTACAAGAATTTCGAAGATATTGTCGCGAAGGCGTTCGTAGATTTTTGTTAATATTTTAATAAATTCAAAAGAGTAAGGCCCGGACCTTCCGCGCCCTCGCTGTTTCCCAAAAAAAACACAAATACAGGTAAAGTAGCATTATTCCGAATGTTTGCATGGAATTATTGCGTGCGCAACTGAAACTCAATTGAATTAATAATTTACTCACTCTTTTGAAATCTCGATTACAAGAATTTCGAAGATATTGTCGCGAGGGCGTTCGTAGATTTTTGTTAATATTTTAATAAATTCAAAAGAGTAAGGCCCGGACTTTCCGCTTTCGCTGTTTCTAAAAAAAAACCAAAAACACAGGTAAAATCGCATATCGGATGTTTTTTTTATGCCGCAAATCAGGTTCCATTACTCTTTAAAACGTTGCAATATCAATTATTGATTTATCAGCGTTGGTATATAGGTAATTTAAATGTAGTTCGTTTCCGATGCATAAAATCGATTTAGCACGAGCTCGCCGCAAGTACGTAGTTACCGATTCGTTAATTAAGCGTAAGAATCTCTGACGTCGCCGTTAACAGTGGCCTCCATGATTTCTTCAAATTTTAATCCAAATATATCTTCCAAACGAACGATGGTACGTTCGGACCGAAATAAAGCCCCATACCTATTTATACGATTTTTCGGCTTGTCCGATACCACGATATGTTCAGAGTATATCGATTAACGGCGCAAATCCTCTTAGGCATCCTGACAGTGAGGAGCGGAAATGACCGTTTGAAAGCCGAAATTTCAAAGTCGAACATTTTTCTTGCTAGAATAGAGAATAGACCGCGACGGTCAGAAATTGCGTCGGAATCAGACGGCATTCGCCATTGATAGATGCTGGGGGAAAAAGAACCGATAGGCAGATGGTTTGCTGTGTGGATTCGTGGACCGATGAAGCATAAATTCTAGCATTGTTGATGATGACCTGTTTATACAATCAATCCTGTATTATAGTGTATAGAATATAGAACGACAGACATGTGTACATTTGATACGTACATATATACAGGGTTTTCCAAAACTAGCACGTCAAAGTGAGACGGGGGTTAGATTGGCTCCAAACCTAAAAAGACAATTTTTTTCATGGTTCTCAACAAAAATCGTCTTTTTTGATTTTTCGAAAAATCGCTACCCGGCACTTGTTATTCCGCTACCATTGCTATGAAAGTCCGAATCACAAGCAAATCATGAATCACAAGAAAATGAATTTCATACACCATTAATTACCCTTAAGATTGGATTATCGATGACAAAAATCATTAAAACCTTTTGTTGGAATCTCCTTCAAGGACTTGGTCCCAAATGGGCACGAGAAGGATGAGGAATATTGAAAATAAAAACTTAAAAACTTATTTGCGTTGCGTGCCAACAAGGCAAACTTCAACATCATAGCAAATCAAAGTTCAAATTCACACCAAATCTTAAAGTGGTCAGAAACACAAATGAAAAACAGCGAGATGTTTTTGATTTTTCGAAAAATCAAAAACATCTCGCTGTTTTCGTTTGTGTTTCTGACGACTTTAGGATTTGATGTGAATTTGGATTTTGATTTCTTTACCGTTTGAACTCTTAGCTTGTACTGAGAGCTATTACGAAGAGAAGTATACGGAATATAGTTTTCATACTTTTGTCGATTCACTACGAATCACGCTATAATTTCGTTCTGGCTCATGCGGATTCACCGAGCGGAGAGAGGAATCTTCGTGAGCGCGTGACGCACGCTTGTGAATTGCCCTCGTCCGAGGAGTTTCACATAAAGTGCGAGGAGAGAACGCGTGTGCGAGCTATATGATTCTGGTGGCTCGCGGTGAAGATGCTGGAACGAGAACGACAGAGTCACCGGATGGACGACGACATAATCAAGAGACTGGTTTTCTCGCGTCTTAGCGAAGGTCGCCGAGTGGGGCAGCGATGCGTTTATCTAGCGCTCCAAGTGCTCGAACTTGCTCATTCCGGGTACGTCGTAGAAACTCTGACCGCGCAAGCAGCGCCACTCGAAGTTGAGCGACAATTCTTATGCAATGATTGTACGAAATTGTTGAATCATCGATTGGATGCAGCATGGATGATTAATCGTGTCCAATGTCTTTTAGGGCATTAGCCTCTTTGGGTACTATTTAATCATTTCATTAATCGCATTAAAAGTTTTCGCGCTCGTTCGATCAGCATCTACGATATTTAAACGTTTACGATGATCAAGTCGGCAATTTTTACGGTCGTGAATTTTTCACGGACACCCGGATCATTGCTTTCGATCCAAAAATGTCTTTGTGGTAAATTTTCAAATTGCAATTGTCTCGAATTATTCTTGAAATTGTAATTGGTAATCGTGGATTATCCTTGTGCGCCACGTGTCATCTTAGGTTTAAATACCGCCAGACATATTGAATTTCGATATTTTCACGGCGATTTTTGACTCTCGATAGGTTTAACCAATGAATTTATAAGAGTGGCTCTGCTCCACTATCAGAAAGGTTTTAAAAATATGAAGGCCTTATCGTCGCTTCCCTTCGAGTTTATTCTCAATCGTGCACGCCGCTGCTTGATAAATCGTCGATAAGAAAACACGAAGGGAAGAAAGGAGGGGGCCACGTGATGCTCTCAACAAGGAACATCGCAGTCGAGTACAGAGTACATATACATATATCTATATATATATGTAATACCTATATATAGGTATAACACGTATAGCGTGTGTTACAAGAGTCCGAAGATGCCATGTCCGTTGGCAATCTGCTGGCAAGAACCAAGAAGGATCCTAACCTCAGGAGTGATTCATCCAGGGGAGAGACTCTTTTGCTGCTGTTGGCCGACGCAAACGACCAGACGATCCGTGAAAGACGCAACAGTCGCGCGTCGTACACGACTTACCCTATACGTGGAACGACCGGGCAACGCGTTTATCAACCAGTGGCGTAGCGATCCCAGGTAACGCTCATCTCAATGATTCTTTTTAAGGGGGGGGGTAGGGTTTTTAAATTATTTTTATGCATTTTTTTTTCAATTTCTTTTCTGAATGAACAATATGTCGAGAATATTGTGTATAAGTTTTAAGTCAATCGGAGTAAAACTAACGGAGTTACAGCGTTTCAAACGACCGGCCGTGATACCTGTATATCACGTATAAAAAACTTTAAATCGATTTTTCCGAAAACGTCATTTTTGAAGTTTGTGAACATTAGAACTCAAAATCTACTCAACCGATCCTTTTGAAAATTTAAACATTACTTCTTCACATAAATCAACAGGTAATCAGGAGTTTTTTTTTTTTTTCAATTTTTTCAATTTTTTAATAACAAATTAAGCGCGATTTTTTGAGCTAAAATTGCGTTTTTCACTTCCAAGTGCTGCAAAAAATAGAAAAAAAAAAAAAAAAAAACCTCTTCCTGATTACCTCGAGAAATACATCACCTTTAAAATGCATATCAATTTTTTTGTTTCGGATGATCCGGTAACGAGTTATAATGTTCACCGCAAAACCACTTTTTTTCAACGCGCCTCTGGAGATTCAACGTCATCGGCTTATTTATCAATATTTTTCATTGAAATTTTTTCCTGAGATACTTCAATAGTTGTACAATAATATGTAATTCTATTTAATAAAATTATATTACTCGTGTCGCCGCAAAAAAATCATAAAAATATGCTTTTTTTTCGCCTTTAAAACCCTATCCCGCCGTTAACATTCCCAAATTTTCGAAATTTTTCGCAAAACTACAATTTTTAACATGCGAATCAAACGAACGGTCTATTTTCATGCATTTGACATTGATGCGCATCGATTATGTTGTTTAAGGGGAGATATACAACTAGCATGGTCGAAAAAATCGATTTTTTTTTTGCATTTTCTCGAAGCTTGAGGTCTCGAGAATGTCTAGTGAAAATTGCAAGTCAATATCTCGATAAATAACGAAGTTACAGCTGAGAGAGTGAACCGCCTCCGAGAGCGCGCCGGATTTCGTCTGTGAATAAATATTCTGGGAAGAATGGATAACAGATATAAAGGTTCTCGGAAAGCTTATCGATCCGGATCTTTTCGCGAAGATCGAAGTAAAAAGAAAAAAACCGCCTAAAAATCGGCATACTGCCGAAAAAGTTCCAGTGGCAAAAAATTGAAAACTGGACGTGACAGATCCGTACTAGAAGATCCAAAGATCGGGTATCGAATTTTGAATTTTCTGACAGTATTTTCTGCCTTATCGGAATGTGTAAAATGCAAAAAGTGTGATAGTGACGTTCGATTCTCAATAGAAAGCTCGCTCGATGAACGAGTTAGGAATATCGGTGGGATCGGGCGCGCACTTGTACGCTGCGTAAGAAGACAAAATTCGCATAGCGAAAGCCGAGCTGCAAGCGCATGAACAGACGAGAGAAGGTCGAATACGGCACCAACAACAAAATTTAGAAGACATGAACGTTTCGTCGACCATATACCAGGCCCATAGTGTAGAAGACTTACACCATGGGCCTGGTATCGATGATTCCATGTAAGTTGACAAATTTCATGATTTATTCATTCCCAAATTTTCAAACGTGTTTTTCTCAAAACCACGTTTTTCAAATCGGTACCCAAAATTTCTCGAAAACCAATGAACCGATTACCTTCAATTTTTTTGTGGTTATTCTATACATCATTGTCCAGTACTTGTCATAGGATTTTTTTTTTTCGTTGCTTAGTTTTTGTTTTATAGGCAAAATAATAACTAACTTTTAGTCGAAAAATCGCTATGTTATGTTCAAACGTCCGCCATTTTGGCATAAATCGATATTTTCAAAATTAGCTATGTCAAGTACTAGATTTTAGTATCTAATTTAATAAGCTTTTTGGTTTTTTTGTTACAGATGATTTTTTAAGAAACGCCAGTGGGTACCGTTTACCCAGATTTTTTTACGGCGCTCCAAAGATTACACATCAACGTCGTCAATTAAAAATTTTTTTTTAATAAAAAAAATTGAACATATTTCTGAATGTGCATACCTTTAGATAGAATATCTCCCAATCCGAAATTTCAAATAGTTTCCCTTGAAAAAATTCTCAAAAATGATCCTTTTTTTTGCGGCTCCTAGGTGTATATCTTCTCTTAAACGCGCCGCGAACGATGGGAAGTACATAAAGACATTTTTTTTTATTTCAATTTTAGTCCTTAATTGACGCGGTGACGCGAGTCACGCTGTACAGTTACGTTGAAAAGGAGTGCTAATTGGGAAAACGTAATATTTTTTTGTTAATTACTTCGCGTCAATACGCTGTCGCGCGTCGTGATGAAAATACGGGAAAAATGTTTCCCCATAAAGAATATACGAGCGTCGTGTAGGGCCGTAATTCACGTGCTTTTTTCATCATTCTGATCCGCAAATATTCCTAATTATATTGTCAAAAGTAATGATTTTCAATTAATTGGGAATAATGTGCTTAAAGAACGCGATTGTCGAATACGTCGAGGGATAAAATAAACGAGCATTTTTCGATGAAAGCTTTTCTTTCCTATACGCGCGGCGAACAAAAGAGAAAAACTGCAGAAAATAGAACGAAAAGCGAACTCGGATTGGAGAGGGTAGCTAATAAAAAATAATAATATAATAATACCGCGGATACACACGGATCATTGGTGTCTTCTTTTAGCAAAAGACGCGAATGGGCACTCTTGCGGCGGTGGGATAAGTTGAAGTGTTTCTTCACTGTTGTCCGATGTTACGAATGAGAGCGAACCTCGGCCTGAGCAATTATCGCTAGTCTCTCGCACCCGGCGAGCGCACCGTTCTAATTCCGTAATTCCCGCTAATTCGATTAAACCGCCGCGGGATGGACCAGAAGGGAAAAAAAAGAGGAAGTTCCGGCGAGACCAAAGATAAAACTCGAGGAGGGAAGTGGACTGTGTGTAGTCTGAATTAGGTAGCACTGTCGCGATTTTTAACGGTGAATTACTGAATTGAATTGGATAGTCACCGAGGGTAAATTGAATCGGAAAGCTCACTCGGGGACTCTACGCGTTTGCGACTGTGAAGGGGGAAATAAAAACAGATAATTTACAGTTGCTGCTACGAGTACTCGTGCAATTAGACGTCCTCCAGTTTCCATCGAGCTTTTTTTTTTTCACTGATCTTTGTATATAGACGTGTGATAATAAAGTCGGTCGATCGTATTACAGAATTGGTTTGGGTTAGGTACGATGTTAATTTTTTTAATTATTTTATTAATGATCCTCCGAGAATTTCTTGTTAATGCACTTCGTTCAAGAATGAACAAATATCATATGGTAACGAATAGAAAGAAAAATTGTTATTCTTTCGTAAAAATTCGTCGCTATATCGGCGAAACGAAATTTCGTTAAAATAACAATCGAAAAACCGCGATTTTTCAATTTTTGTTTGAGCTTCTTGATAGAGATATAAAGTTTTCTTGTTCTTCCAATCGCAGAATTGGAAATCCGGGGCTGACTTTCTTTTGAAGTCCTTCACCGACGAATCACCTTCTCGAAAATCGGATTCCAAATCGATGCTCGATACTCTCGCTCTTTCGGGTCATTATTGTTACCGCAGCGTGTACCCGTTACTTGTTTTCAACTAACTGTCTCTACTTTTTTAATGCCTTGATGAGCCGTTGATAACGCTGAAGAGCGGCGCTACTTGCACATCGTAATTCTCGGTTATTCTCTACAGTAGCAACGGAAGAAACAAAAAGAAAAGCAAAGAAAAGCAAAAATACTCGAAGGTAGTTACAATTATTGTTATCGTTATTGCAGTTATTGGGAATTATTGCTTGTCAAGGAGCTTTCTGCAAATCCGATTGCGTTGAAGGATCCGGCCAATAACCGGTCTGAGACCTTTAATTGGCTAACCGAGAAACCTGTTGTGATAAAAGTTTAAAAAAAATATCTTCCATTTCATCTTTATTGGTGAATCGTTCACGGATGTTCCGTTATTTTACGAAAAGCATTATTATCGTGTGTTCCAACGTATATACCCTTTCGGATTTTTTACGTATGACCCCCTTCCCAATTCCATTTTTTTCCATTTTTCCTCCTATCACTTCCTACCCGCACTTCGCTAAGTTAACCGAACTTCCGTTGCGTCCGCAGACGTCTTTAGGGGGGAAATAGGGTTGGGACAGCGTTTTCTCAATGATTTTCATGAATTTTTTTATAGTATAAAAAATGAATATAATTTAATGAAACTTTGAGAATATTTTATACATATATTTAAGTATATACTATAAAATTTTTGAAGAATTTCCTTGAAAAACACCGAAGATATTAGCGACCCCATATTGCTGGTCACAATCAGACTCAGCATTTTGCGTACATTCTGGAAGCCGCAATTTTCATCTGAAATCAAACGAGGTTGAAATTTACTTTTATTATATGTCTCTCTTCATTATGAACCTAAATGCTATCAAAAAAATAGAAAATTGAATTTTTTACAAGGGTCAAAACAAAAAAGCATGATTTTTTGCCATTTTTTACAACTTTATTTGCAAAAAAAATCCATTTAAAATAATGATAATATTCCGATTCTACGTTCATATAGAGCGCAATACTATGAAGAAAGTAACTGCCAATTTTCAAACCGATTGGTTGAAAACTTTTCAACCTAGCGTGTACGCAAGTTAAAAAAAGTCGTTTTCAGAAAAACGCTTTTGAAAAAATAGTACCGAGAGAAACAAGCAATATGGGGTCGCTAATATTTTATAGTATATACTTAAATATATGTATAAAAATTTTATAGTATATACTTAAATATATGTATAAAATATTCTCAAAGTTTCAATAAATTATAATCATTTTTTATACTATAAAAAAATTCATGAAAATCATTGAGAAAACGCTGTCCTAACCCTATTTCCCCCCTTAACTAGACTGTATCGCATTTGCCATGGACACGGGGAAACTGCGGAAAACCTCTGTCGATACAGACGGCTTTTTGTTTTTGAGTGAGTTTCAGTTGTATCACCGTTCGGTAACTCAGAAAAACTGTCTCCCGCTCGGTAGTTGGAGTGGAAGCCAGTGCACGGCGGTCACCCATCCCAGTACTAACTGCGGTCAATACTGCTTAACATGGGAGATCGCCGAAGCCGCGATCACCGACCACTCGTCCACTGCTGTCGGTGAGAGGCGTCGTTATTTTCTCGCATTCATTTAATTTCGGTATGAAAATTGTTTTTCATCGAGGATAACAACGAAATAATTCGCGGACGATAATTTTTCCGTATAAATATATAGACACCGGTTGATTTTTTTTTTTAATACAAAAATTGAAATTGAAATAGGCACCGAGTGAAGAGATTAAAAAAAGAGATATATCACGGAGCGGTTAAATCGTTTTCCCGCTTTATTCCTATATCATCCTCATGCTAACACTGTGCTTCTGTATATGTTTTTCTCCCTCTGTGTGTGTAGTATGAATTGAGTTTGGAAAAAAGTAGTTTTCAATCGATTCCCCGGTGCCCACAAAATCTGTCCCTTGTGTCAGCCTCCGTATCGCGAGAAGTTCTCGTTCATAGGGTTCGAGCATAACGCACACCCACACGAATATTCATTTTTTATTTATACGTATACGATCGGCGTCGAAAGTGTAAGTCTCACTGTCGAAAACCGCGATAATACCTCCGCTAACGTCTGAATCAGGCCCCCTAAAAATTCATATACCTGTATTTACAGTGACGAAAAAAAAGCGTCGACCTCTTTCCTCGGAACGATTGCGGCGCGCCACGGACCATTTCCGTACGACTGGCTCCGAATGGAATTGAAGTTGGCGGGAGGATAAGGAACGAATACTACCGTGGGGGTTGACACGTTCAACAAACAAACCAAAAACCTTTGAAATATTATCGAACGCCCCTCCGCGAGACTAGTTATCGTTATTTCTTTTTTTACTCTTTTATTTTAGACTTTTAGCCTCTAAAGTGTCTCAATGTCGTTTAACACTTTTCATTTATTTCGCTGATAATGTCACATTATTTCGCGGTAATGAAATGCGACTATGTGTTACGTAAGATAATTAGTTTCAAGTTAAACGACATTCCATTCGTAATGCACCGTTCTATCGGGCCTTTATCCAAAGGTTCAAACGATATCCGACCGTGAGTGAACTCGGAAATTCGGACTTGTCTTTGTCAGTTATCGTCTTTTCTGCGACGTATTATAATACGTCACAGAAAAGACGAAAGATCGTTAGGAATATGTGAGATGTTTGGCAAAACTATTTCGAGCTCTCGAAGGCCCGATGCATCTAAAAAAAAATAATTCGTACCTTCATGGAAAAATTATCATTATTCGTAAGTGTGAATTATATTACAGGCGGGGTTCGGGGACTGCAAGCCCCGTAGCTCAGAACATTTTATATTGTAGCATTATTTCTGGTACATTGAGTGATTTTCTTTTTGTTCTAGGGTAGATCGTAAAATATTCGCGGGTTACCGGGTTTCGGCAGTACCGATCGAACGCGATTATCACTTTTGTAATGTCGCGCAGACTATTTTAATACCAGTTCGTTTTATCCTGTCGTGATATTACTGGAGAATTGTTTTTTTTTGCGTGGACAGCACCATATATTTGTTTATACATTTTTTTTTCTCAATGTGATTTAACGAATTTTATATTCATCCGTTCGGAACAGCAAGTGACGCTATAAACAAAAAAATTTGGCCGTTAATTACATTCGGATGAGTCTGTGGAATTAGCTAAACTCGTACGTTTGCCGTACAATCATTGTCTCGTTTAAAATAACGAACATCCCCGCGCGCGACAGGGCAAATAACCGACTACGGGGTCTTATGTACACACGAAAGGAGGATACACACATATAATGTATATGCTGGTCATGAAATTACTACGATTTCGTATAATTGTTCTCGACCTCCGTTTGTTCCCCTGGCCTCACCGACATTCGTTAAATATAAATCCTCGTTCGAGTTACGAATTCGGTGCAGTTCAACACGTACACACCACTGATTGGGTATGCGAGAATGCATATATACAAACGGCGGGGGCGGGGGAGATTTTCTATCTTGTTCGATTTGGCGAGGGTATTATAATTTTACACGACGAAATATCAAACTTAATGGTCCCCATTCTCGAGTCTAAAGTTTTTATTAATTATTTCATTGAATATGATTATTTGAAGACGATATGTGGTGGACCAAATTTTGTCACCCGTCGTTCCTTAACCCTTCGTGGTCACGCGGGCTCAAAATGACCCCAAGCGCAACTTTAAGCTGAAATTACTATGCTTCCTTGCTGATTTTTTTTCGCCATTTTGGATATTTGATAAAAATTTTTTGCCATGATATTCTCATTTCGAAAGGTTCAAACTAGTATCCTGAATTTTTATGAGTCGTTCGGAACGATACTGGCAACGCGGCAATTGTTTAAACATGGCTGGGGTCATTCCGACCCCCTGTGACCAACGTGTTATTTCTAGAACGTGTGACCACTAAGGGTTAATTATTGTGATAATAATTTAAACAAAATACACTCGATATTGTAATTAGTTCGGTGGATTTTCGTGAGCGGTTGTTCGCGAGTGAGTGAGTGATCGATTTTTTTTTTTTTTTTGTTATTGGTTTCGAGCGTCTAAAAGTATTCGAGTGGACACTAGTCACCGACTGACTGGCCAGTGGCTGATTTTAACTCACTACTTTCGTTTGACATGTTTTATTCGTATTACGAGGGGATCGAGTAAGTGGACAGATATTCTTTTTTCGTTCAACGGTGAGGGGGCACAGTCACCGTTGCGGGGGCGCGAGAGAGTCACAAAGAGTCTTTGTTCGATAGCGGTTAGAACGTCTCGGTGGCAATGCACGATGCACGCTCGATCGGCGAACCGTGGAGCTATATGCCCTCGCTTTTATTCTCTTCCCCCCCCCCCTTGCCCCCTCGCCCCATTCTTCTCATTGGTCGCTCCCCTTCCCGCAACGCCGCAGCAACGGCGAGCGAGCTTCGATACTCTTGAGAGAAATCTCGAAACTGTCGACCCGGACCACTCGGACCATTGGCCCCGTCTCGTCTTGTCAGTGCGTCCACTCACCCGAGGCAGGTCGTAAAATCATGCGTTCCCGACTGACTATTGTCCGATTCCTCCAGCCTTCATCGAAGTTTAAACTCAGTTCCCAACTATCTCCAAAGTATAAAAAAAAAAAATAATTAAACTCTCTTTAAACCGATTCGGAGAAAACGGGCCTATATCGCTGATCTCTCGTTTCTTCGTAAAATAGCTGAGTATTCAATTTTCGCGCTCGTTTGAAAACTTTACTTCCTATTTTTTTCGTTTCGTTGAACAATCGATTTTTCAGTCAGAGCAGGAGTAGAGTAACAAAAACGATGGCACAATTTTCATAAATGTATTCGTTCATTCGATGGAACGTTCGAAGTTCAGATTTGAGTGCCAAAGTAGTTCAATTATCGAATTTGCCGCTAAAATAGGTGCGGCAATTCCCGTGACGATGAATACACATAAATATAGAACCGCTTAATTTTGTATACAGGGATAGATCGAAATATTACTGTATCAGCGAGATAAGCGACCCAGAAATGAAGGGTGCGCAAGTAACTCGAGTCGGGAAGGAAGACGATAACCTGCGCTTGCATGGGATGTTTGAAGGAGCAATGCAATCTCCATACTCTTCTTCCTATATATAAGTCTCTCGTGATAGTCGAGTGTTTCGTGTCCAATTCACGAAGATAGTACACCGGAGCATGTTCTCGCCATGCATACATGAACCAGAAGAACCTCTTTCCCTTCATGCCTGTAAAGTCACACGAGCTTTCTTCCTCGCCACGGTGAAACTCGGCTGTGCGAAAGAAACTGCATCCCTTGCATGGAAAAAAGAAAGACGAAGCAGAAAAAAAAAGAAGAAAAAAACAGAGGACCTGAAATAAGTACGTTACGTACCGGAATATAATACGGGCAAAGGAGTGTTTCAAGAAGGAACGAGAGAGGCATAATGTAGTGGCCAGAGTGTAAATATCTCGGCGCTTGGCGGCGTTGTTATCGCCGTTGGAGGGCGCCACTGGATCCGCGCCTTGGTGTGTGTCGCGTAAGCCCCGGAGGGCTCTGAACGCAGCCCTCAGGCATTTTTGAGATAAAAATGCAACCCCTGCGAGACGAGAGAACAGCACGGTGTCAGGGTGGCGTGTGTGTGTGTGTGTGTGAGTGCCCTGAATCAGACACCAGGAGGTTGAAGTCTCGGGAATATAAGGCACGGAGAATAAGTCAGGTTAGCAAGCGGAGAGGAGCGAGAACGTTAAATGCAAAAGCTTCGTAGACCTCTCTTAAATTTTCCTCCCGGAGCAGAAGCTTTTAACGAGCTCGGACGAACTTTAAAGTGTCCGTAAGAGTGGAGGGACTTTATCTTACATTAATGCGCGAATATAGCGGTGGCCAAAAGTCACCGGATCCTTTGCCGTTGGACAACAACACCGCGAGCGTCAAAAGCGCATATATTTATGCTTTATTCAACAGTTATCGGGTTTCATACCGTTCGCGAGAACGGCAGGTATTATAACTGATCCACGGTATTATAACTATTCCACGGCAGAGTGCATCTTCGTCTGCGTGTCTACGCATTATCCATTTTAAACGCGCCCTCGGATAATTCATTAAGGGAGAACACCACTGTGACCCCCTGTTTTTTTTCACATTTTTCAAGAATTTTTTTTTGTGGAAAAAAAAAGAGATATTCGAAAATTTTTTTTGGGTTTTGTTCCTTGTTTATTAATGTATCAAAAAACATTTTTTTCACATTTTTCACGTCGCATGGTGGCGCTGGGGAAGCTCTCGCGTCAGGTGCTGTCATTTCCGCGGCACGCAGCAGAACTCTCTTCAACGTCGATCTGAAAAAAAATACCGAGTGTTTTCGTTAATAATATGATATTTTGAAGAGAAGTACACAGGGATTTGAAAAAATATTGTTTTAAAAAAAATAGGCACGTCTTTGAAATTAAAGTTAATTTCAAAGGCGTGCCTATTTTTTTAAAAACAATATTAAAAAAAAAAAATACCAAGTGTTTTCGTTAATAATATGATATTTTGAAGAGAATCACACAGGGATTTGGAAAAATATTGTTTTAAAAAAAATAGGCACACCTTTGAAATTAAAGTTAATTTCAAAGGCGTGCCTATTTTTTTTTAAACAATATTTTTCCAAATCCCTTTGTACTTCTCTTCAAAATATCATATTATTAACGAAAACACTCGGTATTTTTTTTCAGATCGACGTTGAAGAGAGTTCCGCTGCGTGCCGCGGAAATGACAGCACCTGACGCGAGAGCTTCCCCAGCGCCACCATGCGACGTGAAAAATGTGAAAAAAATGTTTTTTGATACATTAATAAACAAGGAACAAAACCCAAAAATTTTTTTCGAATATCTCTTTTTTTTCCCACAAAAAAAAAATTCTTGAAAAATGTGAAAGAAAACAGGGGGTCACAGTGGTGTTCTCCCTTAATAACCAACGAAACAATTTATTTAGTCGACGTACGCCGATTTCAATTAACATTTATGGAATGCCCTACATATATCTACATCGTATAAACGTGAAATGCACTTTTTTAAAAAAATGATACAAGTAGTATATCGTATGAAATTGAATATACGAGCCATCGAATGAAAACTCCCGGTATGTGGAACACTAATGGAGAGGTAACGAGAGCGCATCGTTGAACTCGATGAATTTTGAAAATCATACGAGCAGTTAATAGGGGAGAATCTATGCGATAGCACATCATGCCCAGGGGTTTAAACGTAGCGAGATTTTTTTTTTTTTTATCAATGACAACGTATTATCGACGGACGAGTAATGAAAGGGCCAAGGTAATTTTAGCATCGCATTTCGGGGGATCATGAATATGCAAATACAAATTATATTCAGTTTAATTTGTGATTGAGGGTACTCTGACATATTCGACGTTTGAATACTCCACCGAACCGAACGTTAAATATTAAACGAATTTTACAAAAAAAATTATAATAACATTATGCATTTTGTAGGGTTTTTTTTCTCTCTGCCGTAACTAAAATGAAAGATACGACTGTTTGATGGAAATCCATTTTGTTATTGTTCTTTTTCATGGAAAAAAAAGTCCGTGAAAATTGAACTAAAACAAAAGAATACTAGCAAATCGCGCAATTACCGAATTTTCAATAGTAACAACCGATGTCACGTAGCATCAAGACTGTGGGGCTCTTGAACTCGCTCCAACCGTCCCTGCTGTTGTGCGTTTCTCCCGCTACCGCGAGGGACCATGAAGTGGCATAACTGGAATACAAGAGCCTGACGCGCGAGTCTTAGCGACGTTGCCAGCTCCGAGAGACCGTAAGACGTTGTCACTAATGTTTCGCGACACTAACTCTCGTTCCTCTTCTACATTCTTCATTCACACGCTGCATTGCTGCAATTGGCATATACGTATATTTGTGTGTGTGTGTGTGGAACATATACCGCGAGAATCCGTAATTTCCCGGTATTTCTCACATAATCGTTGCTCAATGTTCCCGCGCGTACGTCGTCTTGAGACAATGGATGTAACGTGGTGGCTGGGGAGGCTGAACGAGCAATATCGCAATGCATGACAAATATTTTCATTTTTAAAGATAAGACACGAACATTCACCTAGTATGTATACAAGTTGTCCCATTTTGTTTTAAGGTAGTAGTCTGGTAACTTAAGCCGATTTTCATGTCTTTTTTGGAGGGCGTTTTTTGTAGGAAAATAAAAATGAATCTTTTTGAATATTTAGGATGTTTTTATTTACATATTAAAGATACAAAAAAAATTAGTTTGAAAAAAGTTAATAGTTTATTATTATTATTATTATTGATCGAAGTTGGCACCTCGAAAAAAAAGCGCGTGGGTGGTCCCGGTGATTTTGGCTCTTGATATTATCTGAAATCAAAAATTCTTGATAATTCTTAATCTATAGACATGTCATTCTGGTCGGAACTACTGAAGTTAAATTTCATGGATAAATAACAAAATGGAAAAGGACGTTTTTTTCCAAAGTCCGCCATTTTGTTATTCATCCATGAAATTTAACTTCAGTAGCTCCGACCAGAATGACATGTCTATAGATTAAGAATTATCAAGAATTTTTTATTTCAGATAACATCAAGAGCCAAAATCACCGGGGCCACCCACGCGCTTTTTTTTCGAGGTGCCAACTTCGATCAATAACAATAATAATAATAAACTATTAAATTTGTTCGAAATTTTTTTTTTTTTATCTTTAATATGTAAATAAAAACATTCTAAATATCCAAAACGATTCATTTTTATTTTCCTACAAAAAAACGCCCTCCAAAAAAGACATGAATATCGGCTTAAGTTACCAGACTACTACCTTAAGGAATTATACGTAATTAGGAGACCGAAAAAAAGCGAATTTTCACTGATTTTTCCTAGAAAGACATTTTAATTTATTAATGTAAAATTTTATATACATATTGTGGTAACTTTTAACCTTATTTTCATATTTTTTATTTGTAAAAATAATGATTCTTAAAGCTGCTTAAACCGATGTCCGGAAGCTACTCTAAAAAAGGCGTTTTGCGGTGAGCACGATAGCTCTGGATTGGATCAACCAAAATGAAAAAAACAAAAAAGGTTTCGTTAATATAAGGTATTATCTAGTATTTAATCAAAGGAATAAGCAAAATATTAATTTTTAACAAAATAGCGGCTTATCGAAAAAAAAATTCGATTTTCCGATAGAAATTTTGGCGTTAAATTGTTTATAAAATGGAAAATATTTAGCGGCGAGAAAAAACCTTCGATTAATCGCTAAAAATATATTTTTAAAGCTTGTGTAGAAATTTGGAACTGATCGGTTTAGCCGTTTCCGAGGAATCTTCCTCGCCGACTTTGAAAACACAGTTTTGAGAAAAATGCATTCAAACTTACGACGCTACTTTCAAACGCTCCGAGATGTCTTTACAAATATGCGTGTAACTTCGAGAATATTCGTCGGATTGTCATGAAATGAAATTTAAAAAAATTGTTTTTTTTTTTGCAAATCCTGACTGCGTATGACCCCTCGAATACACCGAAATAGGCCGGCAACGTGAAATATTAACACATTTTTTTTCTCGATCCGCTTACGAGATGTCGCTATCATTTTCCTTCCAGAAAACTGGTTTCGAGATGAATTCCTCGAAAAAAACAAAGTTTATACCTTAACAAACACTGACGTTATTAAATTTGGAAGTTTTAAAAATGGCAACGGTACACAAACACCTCCTACCGATGAACAATAGAAAATTCGAATGGCGGAACGAAAAGTCTAAAAAAAATCCAAGTTATTAGATTTCTATGAAAGTCTAGGGGTTTTTTTTTCGTCTCTGAATGAGAATTTGACTTCTTCTTCTTTTCCGTCGAATCAATTAACGCTTCGAATTAATCTATCAGCACTTTTGTTCCGCGAGTTTGTCTGCTCGTTGCAGGGAAACTCAGCGATGATACCTGGGGCTTTATTGCCTTTCCGATTTGCCGAACGTCGTTATACCGCGTTCGTCGAACGTTGATACCCTAATACCATTCGGGCTGTCGCGTGTGCACTGTCGAGATTTCCACTAAACTGTTTTTCATCGTTCCCCGTTCGCACACATCCATACACACACATATGTGTATGAGTATACGAAGTGTGTATGCATATATAGGATAAACGGGGCTGTACAAAAAAAAGTGTATATTTCGTGTACACATACGTAGAACTAGGTTATCCCTATGTGAAATGTACTCGTTGCGTTACGCGCCATTTGATTTTTAAAATACACCGTGAAATAGAATTTATGTGATTGAAATACATTAGCAAGATATGAAATAAAATATAAATATCGTCCTGCTAAATAGTCCAGTAGGCCGATATTTAAATAAAATTATTATTCAATTCAAATAAATTCGTTGAATTAAGGGGCGCTGTCCTAACCCTATTGGTTAGGACAGCGTTTTCTCAATGATTTTCATGAATTTTTTTATAGTATAAAGAATGAATATAATTTATTAAAACTTTGAGAATATTTTATACATATATCTAAGTATATACTATAAAATTTTTGAACAATTTCCTTGAAAAACACCGCAGATATTAGCGACCCCATATTGCAAGTCACAATCAGACTCAGCATTTTGCGTACATTCTGGAAGCCGCAATTTTCATCTGAAATCAAACGAGGTTGGAATTTACTTTTATTATATGTCTCTCTTCTATATGAACCTAAATGCTACCAAAAAAATAGAAAATTGAATTTTTGACAGGGGTCAAAACAACAAAGCATGATTCTTTGCCATTTTTTACAACTTTATTTGCAAAAAAAAATTATTTCAAATAATGATAATATTCCGATTCTAGGTTCATTCAGAGCGCAATACTATGAGGAAAGTAACTGCCAATTTTCAAAACGATTGGTTGAAAACTTTTCAAACTAGCGTGTACGCAAGTTAAAAAAAAGTCGTTTTCAGAAAAACGCCTTTGAAAAAATAGCAAAATGCTGAGTCTGGGGTCGCTAATATCTGCGATGTTTTTCAAGGAAATTCTTCAAAAATTTTATAGTATATACTTAAATATATGTATAAAATATTCTCAAAGTTTCCATAAATTATATTCATTTTTTATACTATAAAAAAATTCATGAAAATCATTGAGAAAACGCTGTCCTAACCCTATTTCGCCCCTTAATGGCTTATAACAATTGAACGAGTCAGAATTTTCATTTAAAATTTTGGGAACATATTTTTCAATAGTTTTACTAACAATTTATGAAATAAAAAAAATCGATTTTTTGAACCGTCTAACCCTATTTCCCCCCTTAAATAAATCATCTCTCTCGGTGTTCGGCTTACAGAAGGGGTTCGTTTTACCGCGGAGTGCATTTTTCCCCATGTGTACGTACGACATCTATTTATTGAAACCAAAAAACAACAGAAAAACAAGCACGTATAGATTGCGGAACTCCACGAGAATTCATGTATCACCGATGCGTCTCCACCGTTTTATTTTTTCTTCTTCCTCGCAACCCAACTCATTCATCTCCGCATCGGCTTTCCATAGCTCTTCGGGAAATCGCGTTGACACACGATTCTGTTATTTTTGTTCATTTCACACATCGTGAACGCGGGGGGATTCCGAGTTTCCCGCTGGTTTACAGATTTTTTTTCTTCTTTTCATTATTTTTCGTTCTCCCTTCTCTTTTATCGCTTATTCTCGAACCGTTCGCTTTCCACAATCGCGGCCTCTGCCCGTCAGATGGAAACATCGAACGATTAGTCATTTTTGAATGTGACAGTTTCGCGGCTGCCACGATCATTCGTTTTTCTCGTTTCGCGATTCGCACCCGCTGCCTGTGCACCTACGATTTGGGGGTTTTTTTTTAAACGTTCCTACGTCACGTTGCTTCTCCTTCATATTTCTTTGCAACTGTGTGGATCAATCATTATTTATTAATCAATACTGACGTGATGTGCGCTTATTAAATGTGTTACGATTGATGTACGTAACGGTGACGGTCGTTTTATTGGATATTTCACTCGTCCATATACAGGACAAGTTAGAACAGGAACGATGGACAAACTTGTCGCGATTCTGTTGAACAAAAATTTGGTCCATGAGTTTCAGTGTACCCTACTGTGCAAAGCTTTGGCCAAAATGGTGTACACAGCGCGTACAATCTTTACCGAGTTTCAATGAAAATGAATGAGTGACCGAGTAGCGACCGCTCTCGGCACCGTTATATCATCAGGACGTGAGTTTACCGAGGACCACCATTCACGTATTAACAATGAAAAACTGGGTCGTGCATTTTCCCGTCCGATAAGGCTCTCGGGTCTCTTACCGGACCGAGACTGAAAGAATCGTTGTTGAGGCACTATACGGTGAATATTTTTGCGATGAGCACGGTCATATATATAGTGCACACGGTCTAGAAGTTTTCTTTCATCCGGATGGATCTTTGATTGCGGAAAGTAATCCGCAATCAAAGGTTAAAAACGGAGTAGCACTATAAAGTTTCCAAAGATTGCTGCTCCCATTTTCCCGGTCGCACATTTTTTTTTTTTATAGGAAATCAAAAGGTAGCTTCGTCATTTGTTTAATTTGTGGTAAGAGTACTTATGTCGTTTCGTATCATTTTTTCATTGCATTTCTGTCTATGGCTGACTTCGATAAAATATTCTACAGTTATATTCTATATTCTACAGTGTGCTATAACGGAGAAGTCAATCAAGACCCAATTCCGCGATTTCGAGACTTTCGCAAAACTTTCGCGAAAGAGCATGCTACGGAATATTGCCGCTCCGGCGATTTCAACTCGACCTTCGTATCAAAGTGTACAACCATCCCATCGGCACATCTTGCTATCTTTCTCGGTCAGCTCATTCAAGAAACTCTCGGGTCTAGATCGCGATGTTTGCAAAAGACCAAAGGGAAAGACGGAACGTTAGTGATTGGTGCTCGTTCTCGCGATACAACGTACACAAGTACATAGTTGCAGTTGATTATCAATCGTACTGTATATAGTGAATGGCGATTGAAACATAGCTCAATGAGTAGGAAAATGTACAATTTTGCGAGCGACAGGGTAATTCGAGTTTTGGGAACGTCAAGACGTTCAAGAACGTTATTCGATCTCGAGATGTTCTTCGTCTGATCTTTGAATTTCTAATTTGAATGGGGCTACAAATATTTATAAACTTTCATACTTGCAGTACCGAGCTTTAAGTCCCGTCAATAATTATTAATTAGACGTTATCCCTACTAATCGCTTTACCCTTAATCTTAGCAGTTAAGGGGGGAAATAGGGTTAGGACAGTGTTTTCTGAATGATTTTCATTAATTTTTTTATAGTATAAAAAATGAATATATTTTATTGAAACTTTGAGAACATTTTATACATATATTTAAGTATATACTATAAAATTTTTGAAGAATTTTCTTGAAAAACACCGGGGATATTAGCGACCCCATATTGCTGGTCACAATCAGACTCAGAATTTTGCGTACATTCTGGAAGTCGCAATTTTCATCTGAAATCAAACGAGGTTGGAATTTACTTTTATTATATGTCTCTCTTCTATATGAACCTAAATGCTATAAAAAAAATAGAAAATTGAATTTTTTACAGGGGTCAAAACAAAAAAGCATGATTTTTTGCCATTTTTTACAACATTATTTGCGAAAAAAAAATTATTTTAAATAACGATAATATTCCAATTTTAGGTTCATATAGAGCGCAATACTATGAAGAAAGTAACTGCCAATTTTTAGAACCATTGGTTGAAAACTTTTCAAACTAGCGTCTATGCAAGTTCAAATAAAGTCGTTTTCAGAAAAACGCGTTTGAAACACGTGGCGCGCTCAGGGCCTGAAGGAGAGCTACTCATTTTAATGGCTTATAACAATAGAACGAGTCGGAATTTTCATTCAAAATTTTGTGAACATATTTTTCAATAGTTTTTTACTAATCACTTTACCCTTAATCTCAGCAGTTAAGGGGGGAAATAGGGTTAGGACAGCGTTTTCTAAATGATTTTCATGAATTTTTTTATAGTATAAAAAATGAATATAATTTATTGAAACTTTGAGAATATTTTATACATATATTTAAGTATATACTATAAAATTTTTGAAGAATTTTCTTGAAAAACATCGGGGATATTAGCGACCCCATATTGCAGGTCACAATCTGACTCAGCGTTTTGCGTACATTCTGGAAGCCGCAATTTTCATCTGAAATCAAACGAGGTTGAAATTTACTTTTATTATATGTCTCTCTTCTATATGAACCTAAATGCTATGAAAAAAATAGAAAATTGAATTTTTTACAGGGGTCAAAACAAAAAAGCATGATTTTTTGCCATTTTTTACAACTTTATTTGTAAACAAAAAATTATTTTAAATAACGATAATATTCCGATTTTAGGTTCATATAGAGCGCAATACTATGAAGAAAGTAACTGCCAATTTTCAAAACGATTGGTTGAAAACTTTTCAAACTAGCGTGTACGCAAGTTTAAAACAAGTCGCTTTCAGAAAAACGCGTTTGAAACACGTGGCGCGCTTGGAGCCTGAAGGAGAGCTACTCACTTTAATGGCTTATAACAATAGAACGAGTCGGAATTTTCATTAAAAATTTTGTGAACATATTTTTCAATAGTTTTACCAACAATTTATGAAATAAAAAAAAAATCGATTTTTTGAACCGTCTAACCCTATTTCCCCCCTTAAGAAATATTGATAAGCGGCAATCTGAATTTTCGATGCTTCCCCGCATCGTGACAAAACTTCGAGACTCCACGACGAGTGAGTTCGATACACGGTTGTGTGCTGGTTCATGGTGTAACTGGCATATAAGCTCCCGGCTGTAGTTCCCGGTGTAGCCGCGGAGCCATTGCCTCCGTGTCATGTCCTTTTGTCTCTATACTACTCCATTACTGCATATATTGTATGTGCGGTGCAGCAACGTTGTCACAGTCACGATAGGAAAAGGCCCGCATCGTGTTCCCGACGTTTCGCGTTGTCGACCCGGTCCACAAATCCTCTACGGTACACAGACACTTCTTTGTCGTTCACCATTCCGCGATACTCGCACTACGATGTGTTGACCTCCGTTATCCGTTCGCTCTAGACACACGACTCACTCCGTTTCTAGCCCCTTTTTAACCCTTATCTCTCTTTTAGTCAGGCACACCTTGACTATACGTATGCCAGTGGTATGAGTGAGTGAATAGTCATCGAAACATGTGTATGCTATCTTCATAAAAAGAAGTGCAAAGGAGGAACAGTATGAATGCAGGAATGAGCTTGCTTTTGAGCAATGTCCAGCAACCATAACTCCACTCAAGCTCATCAACCGATGTCAATCTTTCGTCGTTTTTACTAGCATTGTATTATCATTCTCTGCTCTCTTCTTGTACGTCACACATGACTCGTAACATTTGCGCGACTCCAGCTACGGATCTCTTCGTAACACTACTGTTTACACCCGGCTCATGTGTCTCAAAATTGTTCAGATCGTCTCGGATTTCATTGGAATATCTCGCACCTAACTGAACTCTCATCATGCTGCTCGTTTGTCGTCACTTCCGCAAAGTAAATAAAGGTAAAAAAGTAATCGCACATACCAGCCTGAATAGTCTCCAGTTCTCTTTTCCGTCCTGTTACTTCTGAACATTCCGGGGTTCGTTCCATCAATATTCTCCTCCCGCTCCTTCTTTTTCTTTTTTGCGTTTTCTTTTTTTAACTTAATTCCATCGTGCTACCTTCCTAACTTTGTAATTTGTGGTAGGACGCCTAGAACCTCTGCCAGCTTTCATTTAATCAGTGCCGAATGCACGCATGAAGGAACGCTATGATTACGGATTCGTGTGTGCTGGAAGCCTTTTTTCCTGAGCTTAGGGGTCTCGGTCCCTCCTTTCCTTTTCCTATGCGACTCGCTGCTGATGGGTAGCTTTTGGTCGAACAGTACTCGCAGTACAGCGAATCGAATGTCAAGCACTAGCGTGAATACGAGTGCTTAATATTCCCCTCGTAACAATGGGCGGACGGAGTGAACAAGAGAAGGACAAAGGTGACAGTGGCTTGTCATTAGCGAGCGTCGACCGTTGTGACGGACGAAAGAGCCCGTTCCATTGATGTTCGCCCGCAGAATTACGCTGAATGGTTTTTTTTTTTTTTTTTTTTTCGTACAATGGTCCAAAAGCATGATGCTTCTGTTTGGTCGTAAAGATGTCAGAGTCATAAGCGTAATCCTCAGAACCCGTTCTACGAAACGAATGGATTTTTTCGATCCATTCATACTTGGAAATGTAACGTGCCGGTTCCTTTTCCGGTAATTTTCTTCCGGACTCTTTGCGGTTCTCCTCGCTTCTCTAGTTTCCTCCCGGAGGTTTTATATTATCCTCGAGTCATATTTACTTTCTCAGGAAATAAGACGGTTGCCAATGTTCCCGGTACTCGAGTATATTCCGAGTACCACGTCGTTTCGTGGTCCTTCTCCCCGGTGTATCATGCACAGGATTCTAGCAGGATTCCTCGCTTACTTTCCGGACCTCGTGGACTTGAAACTTCGTTATTGTCGGGTCGACAAGTTTACTCCGCGACAGGCAAATGGTTCGGGCATTACAAAAACAGGAGGGAAGAGTTTGAGAAAAGAGTAAGAACGAGCAACGAATAGTTGACCGTTGTCAGTGCGCTGCTTTCTCTACAGTTCATCGGAGTCACCCACCTTCTCCGCGAACCTACTGTTTACATCCCGTTGGGATTCTTTCTCGATACTCCCGGACTGTTGTTCACGAAAGTGGGTTATGGGATTTCTTTTTTTGTTCCTTCTTCGGCTTCTGATACCCGGCTACGTTCTTTGCGGGACGATAGCGAGAGAACACGAAATGGTACGTACACGTACGTATACACGTGTGATTCACCGTGTGGATCATGATACCAATTTCCAATGGGTTAACGTGTCGGGAATTTCCGATCGGTCAATCGATTTTACCTTCCGGCGCGTTTTCAACCCCTTTCACTCGCTACCCCGAGCGCTCACCAACCCTGCGCAAAACACGCTCTGTCTTCAATCTCTTGTAGCCGTGTGCTTTTCTCACTGTTTCATCTCAGTCGTTGGCCAACTACATTTTTGTCCAACGTATCGGTTGAAACGTCGGCCACAGGAGTGGCTAACTCTTGACGCGAGTGGCCAATGATCCGATTGTTTTTACAAGCGGTTGTACCCTCTGTACCATAGGTTCCCGACCTCGCGGAAGTCTCGTTTTATCCAAACGTGTCCCGTATCCTCGGCCTCTTCTTTTTAACTCCCTTTCTTTCACAATTCATTTCTCCTTATTCTTCTTTTCTCTCGGTTGACTTCACCAGTCCCGTGTCTCTTCCTCTCGTTCCGCGATTGGGCTGTCGAACTTCCGCGGTATCTCGCTCCTTCGATTCGCTGCTCTTTTTTTTTAATTTTTTTTTATTTCAACGAGTCCGCGGGTCGTGAATCCTTACGGAGATTTTTTTGTTTGCTACCCCCTTCCTCGCGTTTCTCGCATCGGTATGTCGTTCAGCTTTTTCACTCGTTTACTCTTCGTCGTTCTCCTCCCTTTTTCCATTATTCTTTTTATTCCACGTGCCACAAAGGATAATGCACACCGGCAACATTTCACTGTCGACGACATTTTTTTCTCAAAGTCGCCCGTTACATATTTGCTCACCTTAGGGATTCAACCTTCCATCACACCAGACAACTTTTCTCCTCCTTGAGACTCTTTCGTACGCTGAGATTTTACATCGCTCGAGGCTCGAGATGGCGGAAGGTGGACTGCAAGAATATAGTCTAACTTCTGTTAATTTGAGTAAAAAAAAAAAACACGCAAAAGAATTGAAGTAAGAAATAAAGTTTATTATAGTTTTACGATCGTTTCGGTAATGAGAATTTTTTAAACTGTTCCGTGCGTACCCAATTCTTTATTTTCTCGCTAATAGCAATTATAACAATATGGTAACGCTAACATATCGATGATAACGACCCGAGAAATGTTTTTTGTACGTTCAAGATCGCATAAGAGCTTCATCCTAAACTTATTACACATTAATATGGCGAGGCTTATCAAATTTTCAAGCGGTATTATATATCACTTCTCAGTGAAAGAATTCAGGCCACAAAGGGTTCGCCGCCCGTATAGTCATTCCCAAAGCTATGTTCACTTATCCTCGGCAAAAGAGCTCACATTTTTCCTCCCTCGTACTTTTAGTTTCTTCCTCCCACGAGGAAGCTCATAGAGAGTCGCGAAATCTCGAGAAATGACTATAGCTATATCCCATATAGTTCTTGTCACAGACTCTCGTTTCCACTTCCGCCCTTTAAGCTCCAACTCCATCTCCTCTTTTTCATTCGGCTATTTTCATCTTTTCCTCTATATTTAACCCTCTACAATATATCCAGGAGAGAGAGAGATAGAGAGAGGGAGAAAGAGAGAAAGGGATAGTAGTAAAGCAACCGCGAAACGCATGGCTTTGCGAAACTTTTACGTCTCTTTAGCCCACGGTACCCTCGAACCTCGACGGTTGTTCGTTCTTCCAACTGACTTTTCCGGGCGCTGCTACTCCTGAATTCAGCTGGTTACGCTCTCTTTGCCTCCGGTACATACTCTCGCGAGAGACTCGACGCGTTTAATCGTCCTTGCGTATACCAGCTACGGAAGTTGCTGCTGGCCTTTTTCTTTTTTTTTTTGTCCACCCTTTCTTTATCCTCGGTCTCGTCGTTAGCTCGAGCTTTTTATTTTATTTTATTTTTTCGTTCGTCCTTTCCTTTTCTCACTTTCTGTACATGCATGCTGTACACGTGGCGCCGTTGTGGATAGTTGCTGCTGCGGGCCAGCGGGGCAGACTTGCAGTTGGATGTTCCGAGCGCCCGCACCTCTCTCTCCAACGAGCTCCCGCACCACGTCACCTTTTCTCCCGGGCATACAACTCCGAATGTTCGTCGGTGCTCTACGTGATGACACGTACCGCGTGTTTAGAACGCGAACGTGGCCTGCAGCCGCGAGTTGAAAGATCCTCGAGGAATTAAATATTTTCTACGGCAAGTTTTGTTATGGCAACGTCAACGTCGCCGACGACGAGATACACCCTAGAGCTCGCGGGCTCTCTTCAACCGTTGACAAGACACGCGAGAATAAAGACGA
Source organism: Oxytorus armatus (assembly GCA_958009045.1). Lineage (NCBI taxonomy): Eukaryota > Metazoa > Arthropoda > Insecta > Hymenoptera > Ichneumonidae > Oxytorus > Oxytorus armatus. The sequence goes on along the minus strand of OY253749.1, from coordinate 18,922,609 downwards.
CAAATGGCCGCGGCTGTAGAATTTGTTTTTTTTTTTTTTTTTTGCGATCCTTCACTCGTAATCCAATGTCCGGATTATATTTATTACAAGTTTTACAATTTTTTTATTTTTTTATCTACTGTCCCGAATATTTTTTACACAACTAGGAAGGCATTTGTAACACTCACTAGTTTTGGAATTTTCGATAAAATTTTTTATTTGCTCAATTAGGAAATCGTACACTTTTTTCGTTTGTTAATTGACCGATTAGAGATTTGAATAAAGTGTTTTACTGCCTCAAATTACGACAAGTTTATTAAGGGCTCGCACCGAGTAAAATTGAAAAATTATTATAAAGGGTATAGAGTGAAAAAAAAATTAAATTATTGAGTTCACATTTTTTATTAACTTTTCAACTATGAGGAAAAAAATTTTTTTTAATTAAAAAAAAAATATTAACAATATTTTTTGCGGGTATAAATGGACCAGTGATGAAAACCATGGCGCCTCCTTGTCGACAACCCAACTTCACCAAAGATTATCCAATCTGCAAAAATAAAAACGTATGTAGTAAAATAATGTAGTATTAATAGTCTGAGGGAGGAAATTTTTATTTTATTTTTTCAATAAAGAAATTACAGTATTTCAAACATTAGTATGCAATTTCAAAAAAAGAATTAGTGTTTAATAATTTATAAAAAATGGTCCAAACTAAAAAATAAAAAAAAACCTCTCGTCAGACTATAGAAAAAATAATTATCAAGCTTTGAAAAAAAAAGTTAAAAAATATAAAAAATTGACTGAGTTATCGTGCCGACACTGTCTAAAAACATAGTTTCGAAAAAAACGCGTTTAAACTTTCTGGTAGGTACAACGTGAACTCGATGTCCGGTCACATTTATTGCTATAACTTTGTAACGGAGTGGAATTTTCTCAACATTTTTTTAAATATTAATTCTCAAAAATATAAAGAATAAATATTTGTAAAAAAAATGGATTTTTTGAAAATTTCAGGGGTATGAGTGCCTTTGAATAAGTTATTGAAACGATTAAATTGTGACAAAATGTTTATTCAGTTTGTGGCATAGCGACGAACGTAATGAAACGACGGTTTAAGTGTCGCTCCTGCGGTGCAATGCATTTTTGTCGTTGCACGCGTGGGCGTTATAGAACCTTCATAACGACAAAGTGAACCCACCCTACGGTGAATTCGTACGTTTTATTCGTTTGAGTTTACGCGTGTCAGACATTCGCAACGCGAAGAAGTGGAAATAATTTGGAAACGATAGAGTACGCATAGAAACGGTAAAAAGTCTTTACACGCTCATATACACACATTTATCTATAATCTGCTATACATATGTATATATATATATATATATATATATATATATATATATATATATATGTGTATATTAGGGTGGGTCAAATAAAATTACTAATTTTTTTTTCCTCGATATGATGAAAAATGTATTGTTTGGCATCTCAAAAAAAACCCTCTGCAAGTATGAGCCCTTTATATTTAAATTAGGAGGTCCCTCATCGCGAATTTTCATTTCCCATTTGAATAACATGGAAACATTTTTTTTTTAACTTTGGAATTTTATTAGACATAAACCGTTGATGTTAGGAGAGTCTTTTAGCACATTTTTGTAGAACATTTGATGCTCTACAAAAAAGCTCTCTTGTGTCTAATCGATAAAATTAACCGTACAAAAAATAGTACGGTTAATTTTATCGATTAGACACAAGAGAGCTTTTTTGTAGAGCATCAAATGTTCTACAAAAATGTGCTAAAAGACTCTCCTAACATCAACGGTTTAAGTCTAATAAAATTCCAAAGTAAAAAAAAAATGTTTCCATGTTATTTAAATGGGAAATGAAAATTCGCGATGAGGGACCTCTTAATTTAAATATGAAGAGCTTATACTTGCAGAGGGTTTTTTTGAGATGCCAAACAATACATTTTTCATAATATCGAGGAAAAAAAAAATAGTCATTTTATTTGACCCAACCTAATATATATATATATCTGGCGAAGCGTACTCTTCGCCAATTTTTCGACAATTTCGTTCCAGTCGACCACGACACATATTATTATGTTGTCGCTCTCAGTTATGCCCCATTTATATATATCTACATTGATTTATTAATATCTATATTACCTACGTACGTATATTCAGTTTTACATGCAGTTACTGTCAGTGAGAACAACCCCTCTCTCATGACAGAACTTTTGCACAAAAATCACCGTACGTCCAATTAATTACACCCGAATTCTACAGTTAATTCTACATATTTCTATAAAAGGAAAAGATATTTTTGTCACATCCGACGCCCGTAGTAAAATGTACGTCAGCAGACTGTCTGCAAACTCGAAGCAGCGATATTGGTGTGGAGACACCCCTTGAACAAACAGCTGAATTTTAACTACCTGCTCTTCTTCTTTCACGTATCATATATGGAAATACACTTATACTCTTCTCCGACTAAATCGGTGGAAGTTTAATTGGCGAACTGAAGACGACTTTGCGTATAAAATGCCAAGATACCTATGCAACACACAGATGAATTATTTTAAGTTTAGGTATTTAAATATATCGGTATAAATGTCAAGCTTTCCGAAAATTGATACTCCTCTCTATCAATAGCAATGATCAACATTACATGTTTCATTGAAATCATATTTTCACAGATTTTGAATTCTGAAAGGGTTAATTAAAATTCTCGTATTCTCCCACTCTCTCTCTCTTTCTCGCACGTACTAGCGAATATATGTTACTCATGTTATATTCGCTGATAGCACGAATCTGAAATTTTCCGCCGGAATCACAGTAACAATGGAGTAGAACTAATTCCACCTGATACCGTTAAAGGACCAGCTTTGAAGATGTGAATTAACGCTTGACGATTCAAATCGATCTTGAACGTGGAATTCAATTATACTTAGTAAAAGTGTCATGTGACCTTATCGAGAATAGATTCGACGACGTTCTATTTAATTGTAATTCGGTTTGTTATCTCGTTGGTGATTGAATTGATGCGCTCGGGGCACGGATAGGAAACTTTGTTAGTTCGTTAGTACGAATTACCATTTGCAAACGTTATTGGGACCAATTTTGATTTATACCAGCGAAAGGTATAACGGTATTGTACATAATCATCAATTTAGTACTGCGCACTTGAACTTCGCAAAATTGTTCAATAAACGGACATAACAATTGGGCAATTTTTACCAAACATCGATGATTGCTCATTTCAGCTACTGTTATTTTTATTTTACATTTCGAACGTACGAGTATAAATATAACGATTTTGCCTTGAACTTGTATTGACAATGTATTGACAAAGTTTCCAACGAAACTTATTTTTAACGAGCTGTGCCCCGCGGTTTCATCCGCGTTAAATTTTCGTCCCCTGATTCAACGCCCGGTCACCGCTCTTAGGGGTTATAGTACAAAGTTCTATGGCGTAAAGCCTTACCGAATAAACGGGCCATCTAATGCAAAAAGAATTTTCCAAATCGTATTAGTATTTCCTGAGATTAGCGCGTTCGAACAAACATACAAACACTCCAGCTTTATTACAGCAGTAAGATTTGTAAAAAAACTTTTATGGCTTCTATTGCTTGCATAATATGCGCGAATTAATGGTTCCTGCTCAGAGTAGTTCGAACAATATACTGCAGTGTTTCGGGAAAATCCTATATCTCATACTAGGACTGTGCTTAAATAATATGCCATTACGGGTGCATTTGCGGTTTCGAGGGGAACAGTATTTTTAGTATATGAATGAAATAGCGTCGTTAGATTTTTCATTGGATGCTTGAATATTTTGGTTATTGGGTCAACTTTCAATATAGCGTGCGGCAGGTGTTCACAAAACTTTCCTTTAATTACTTGGCGTCGAGACGCCGTCGCGTCTCTTGATGTATAGACGATATATAGATTGTAGGAAACTAAGTTCATGCATAATTTTGTGCCTATACATTATCAATATACCATAGTAGTTAAGACACTGAACGACACTTTGTTTCTAATTTATCCGTCCTAATTTAATCGTAAATCGAACCTGCGGACATCCAACCCTCGCATCAAAGCCCCTCTGTACCAATAAACTTTTCAAAATATATCATCAAAGCCCCTCTGTACCAATAAACTTTTCAAAATTTATCATCAAAGCCCCTCTGTACCGATAAACTTTTCAAAATATACATAAATTATATTTTCCCAGCTAAGCTGATAATGGTATGATAATAGAATAACTCTGTTGTTGAACTACACACGTTTGACCCACATAATGTGACTTTACATAGTAGAGTACACAGATATACGTGAATATCTACGTAAATTATCGTGTGCCTCGCAAATCTTCTCGATTCTTACGGGTCTCCCACGGGCGATTGGAATCGATTGATAGCTAATAGTTACGAGGAGCATTCATTGGGGCGCGGCTGTTGGCTAGAGTCCCCCTTCATACACTAATAATAGGTCTCAGTGCGATGTATATGTGTATGCACATTCAATACACTTCTGTAACTCTAGGTCGAAGCATATATATGTACTTATTCACATCGGGAATTATCCGGGACATTTCGTCCGGTAGTTTCAACGAGTTAAAAAATGTTTCGACGTCAGGACTGTTTTCGGAGCCAACAGTTCTGATAAGATGATACAATTAAATACTGCAATAGTACATTACAAGACATTTTTACCTCTGATGAATAGCTGAAAGCAATTTAAAACACCAGAGATAGGAAATCATTGAAATTCCCGGATAGGAATAAGGATAGGGATTCCATTAAATTCCTTTAAATCATATTATACTGATACCGTGGATAAAGAGCTTAATTCAATTCCACATTCACGCGCATCCATTTGTTTCGCCAAAGCGTATATTGACAGGTTCGACGTTCGAAGAAGTTGTCCGAAGCTGGACCGGTTCCGTGACCTGTTGCACATTCAGTGTCGGCCGAGATCAAAATTCTTTTTGCCATTGAAGATATATGATTTCAAGCAAGAGCTTTAACGACGGTTCGAGAGAGTTCAAGTTTCATATACTCAGCTTATTTCCGCTTGTACCTTATAAACAGCTCTTTAGTTCAATGTCATTGTACAGCTTGAAGTACACGCATTACAGTGTAGTATGTTTGAAGTATGCGTTTGAGAGGAGACCAAAAAAAACGCGCGGTTATCGCAGGAGTGCAACGGAGATAGCGGCGATAGGGATTGTGTGCGAGAGCGAGAAAAAAAGAGGGTCTTTAGCTTTCCCACAGAGTGGTTGGGGAAAAGAGTAGGCCGGAAATTCAGTCATGAGATTGATAACGCATCGTGACGTTACTCTCTTTTCCATGAGAGCCTCTCGTCCGTCGCTGACTCAGGTAGGCAGATAAAAGCCCATATCTGTCGGTGCTCTCTCGTACCCTCTGGTGGGAGAAGTATCGAGAGAGAACGAAGCGATGAAAAAAAGAGAGATGCACTGAAACGAGTGACGATGACGTCATGCATTCTTGGGTTCAACGTCATCGTTGTATTATATGAAGGAGACTATATGGCCGTGCCAGGCTATACAGTCTCCGTTGTACGAGTTCTCGCTTTTGTAAATTGAGAACTCGACAGTTTAGTCATTGACGATCCACAGTCAAGGCGCACACACGTACACGGAGTTAGAGAGAGAGAAGTACAACTTCTATAAATCTCTATATTCAATGGTGTAAATCCTATATGAACATGAGTTATATGTACGTGTCATTTCGGTGCAGCAATGTGGGTCGTTCCAGTGAACGGAAGAGTGGGCTTTGCACTCGATATATCTTCGCGAAAGTTGATGCAGGTCAGCGGTGTTCGTTTCAACGGGAGACTGGCGAAAATGTACTGATATTTTGGGTACGTATTAACTGGTAGCTACCGGATGAATGCCCCACAAAGTTTCGATGAGTCTTTTCATCGCGATATAGTAAATGTTGTAAGCGTGCGATTGCAAATGCCGCGCGAGGCATTAGTCACTCGTTATACGTGACTAAGTACGGTTTCGCGAAACTTCCGGGACTTTGTCAATGAATCTCCCAGTCATGCTTTCGTCACGAACGCCTTGAACATTCTCATGATCTTTTAATGTATATTTAGCTCGTACAACAACTTGATCTACTGTTGCAGTATTATTGACCGAATGCAGAAATTTCCCGGCTCTTTGTTCGTTGCCCGATTATCGTGAAACGCGTCAATCGATTTTACGAGAAACTTCTCAGGTTTATGAGCTCTCACGTTAAGGGATAACACCACTGTGACACCCTGTTTTTTTTCACATTTTTCAAGAATTTTTTTTTGTGGGAAAAAAAAGAGATATTCGAAAATTTTTTTTGGGTTTTGTTCCTTGTTTATTAATGTATCAAAAAACATTTTTTTCACATTTTTCACGCCGCATGGTGGCGCTGGGGAAGCTCTCGCGCCAGGTGCTGTCATCTCCGCAGTGGTTCGCGGCACGCAGCAGAACTCTCTTCAACGTCGATCTGAAAAAAAAACACCGAGTGTTTTCGTTAATAATATGATATTTTGAAGAGAAGTACATAGGATTTTTTCGATATCTCAATAATTATAAAAGTTATAGCCTATTTTCGACGAGAAATTTTGCTCAAAAATCATTCTTTAATTTCAAAGGCGTGCCTTTTTTTTTTAAAACAATATTTTTCCAAATCCCTATGTACTTCTCATTTGATTGATGAAAATGATTTTTTACCGTTTTTTACAACTTTATTTGCAAAAAAAAATTATTTTAAATAATGATAATATTCCGATTTTAGGTTCATATAGAGCGCAATACTATGAAGAAAGTAACTGCCAATTTTCAAAATGATTGGTTGAAAACTTTTCAAACTAGCGTGTATGCAAGTTAAAAAAAAGTCGTTTTCAGATAAACGCGTTTGAAAAAATAGTACCAAGAAAAACAAGCAATATGAGGTCGCCAATATTTTATAGTATATACTTTAATATATGTATAAAAATTTTATAGTATATACTTAAATATATGTATAAAATATTCTCAAAGTTTCAATAAATTATATTCATTTTTTATACTATAAAAAAATTCATGAAAATCATTGAGAAAACGCTGTCCTAACCCTATTTCCCCCCTTAATGGCTTATAACAATAGAACGAGTCGGAATTTTTATTAAAAATTTTGGGAACATATTTTTCAATAGTTTTACTTACAATTTATGAAATTAACAAAAATCGATTTTTTGAACCGTCTAACCCTATTTCCCCCCTTAAGGGGTCATGGGTGGTCAGGATTGAAAAAAAAAAAATTTATTTTATTCACAGAAAATTTTATGTGAATCCGACAAATATTCTCGAAGTTACACGCATATTTGTAAAGACTTTGAATTTACACGCGTATTTGAAAGAGATTTTGAAAGTTTGAATGCGTTTTTCTCAAAACTGTGTTTTTAAAGTCGGTGAACAGAATTCCTCGGAAACGGCTAAACCAATCAGTCTCAAATTTGTACACAAGCTTTATAAATATATTTTTCAGTGATTAATCGAAGGTTTTTTCTCACCGATAAATATTTCCTATTTTTAAAACAATTTAAGGGCAAAATTTTTATCGAAAATCAAATTTTTTTTTTTGAGAAGCCGCCATTTTGTTGAAAAGTAATATTTTGCTTATTCCTTCGATTAAATGCTAGATAGAACCTTATATTAACGAAATCTTTTTTATTTTTTTCATTTTAAATGATCCAATCCCGAGATATCGTGCTCACCGCAAGACCGCTTTTTTTTTAGAGGAGCTTCCGGGGATCGGCTATAGCAGCTTTAAAAATCACGATATTTACAAATAAAAAGTATGAAAATAAAGTTAAAAGTTATCACAATATGTATATAAATTTCTACATTAATAAATTGAAGTGTCTTTCCAGGAAAAATTCTTGAAAAATCGCTTTTTTCAATCTCCTGCGGGAGATTGAACAAAGCCTTCAATTTCCTTAAGGAGTTATACTGCGTATAACTCCTTAAGGAAAATTATATTGACCGACATTTCGCCATTACCAAGTTAATATATATGTTTGACGACAAAAGCAACACGATTTTAATGAAGATTTATACCTGGATATTTTTTTCAAGCCCTTGATTTCTAATTTTTATTTAATAATTCATAATACAGAATATCGAGACGACAAATCTCGTAAAAAGTCGTCCGATTGAGATTCGCGTTAACGATCATTTGTGGAGCAGCTGATTATCAAACTTGAAATTAGAGTGAACGTTGGAATGTCGTGGGTAGAACAGTAATGTTGGGTGTTAAAGGGGCACCTGCTGCCGCCAAGAATGACCTTAAATCATATTAATTCATAGAATAATTAATAGTTAGGGAACTGTTTGGCTTATATAGGATTATATCTGCGGGCACCTGTAGCTGTGGTAATGCCAAGGCGTTCGTTATCACAGCGAAGGGTATCCACGGAGAAATCATGGCGAAGACGAACGGGAGGCGAAGGAAGTTGAGTGTATTATTTATGGGATCGTAGGGCGTTACGTGGGAAACGAATGTATCGTCGACGTTATGGTCACTGGACTTGACGTGAGACTGAATGGTCCCGCCGTAAATGCAAGAAATAACGGCCTTATAGTGCCTATAAAGTTTTAGAACAAGCACTCGAACTTCGCATTGTATATGAGCATCCTATTGTCTATGTTTGTATCAGGAAATTTTATCGAGATCTCTTATATCGAAGTAGAACTAATACCTCATAGACAATTCAGAAAAAGTGTTGGTGGATAGTTCAGTTTCTCGATTGGCAATCTCTCGATTGCCGATCTCAAATGCTGTTCAATTCCAATGGCGCCGGGATCGACCACAGGCTAGGAATCTCGGTTTAGTATATGTCCCATCACTTTTCGTTCATTCGCGCATTATCAACGATATGCACATAAGTGGATGACCCATCACCCTCAAATCTCTACTCAATTTAGGTTTTTCTCTACCATCGCCCATTTCATTTCCGCGCTGCGTAAATCGTTACGTTGTTGTATAGTTACCGTCAGCTTTTCTGAGGATTCTCTCTCTATCGTCGTACTCGTTACTCCTTCAATCCCACACATTATCAGTCTCACTGAGGCTGAAGAGGCTATTGCACGTTTCGCCTATACCACTCCCTCCTCTTCTCGACGATCGCCTTCATTGATGGACCAATGAAACTTGCGCATTTTTCTACAAGGCTGACGATATATGTGTACAATGCCGGCATAGGAAATGAAGCGTAAGGGGGAGAAAGAAAAAACGATTAAGCGGCAAGACTGACAGTCAAAGAGAACACGGTGTAATACGTGCCCGCAGCAACACTCACTACAAAACCTCATTCTTTTTGCCTCTACCGTGGATATTACGAGTAGCAATGACGAGCGAGTACAGGAAGGTGAGGTTGGAGTGCAACCACGCTTAATTGCCCTTGGCTCGGCCATAATGTACGAATGGAGAGGTAAAACTTCGAGGGTCACACCGCTCGTGAGAATCTAGGAAAACCGACGTAAATGCGTGCAACTCCTGCTAACGTTAGTATTTGTGTTAAACATCGACTTCTACCAAACAATAGGGTGTAACTCGCCAAGATTTATCGCACTGAATAACGAGACTTACGTCCTTTTCTTCTTTAGCGGTGGATATATATAAACCGACAGATACATTACATGTAGGTACGAATACAGTGTAACGTATACCAGTAACGTAGAACATCCAGGGATAAGTGCTTTGGGGCGTTTCGTTGATGGAACGTAAACCAACGTACGTTGCCCATTCTAACCACGTTACACTTGGTAATCGGATCGATCCTATACGTCTCCACTGAATCGTCTGCATGCCGCTATAACGCCGATCTCTTTTCCTCGATCTCAGCAGACCTTTATCTCTAATGATGGAGGAAGTTTTATAGCTGATGCAGTGTGCTTTATGGTACTGTGATGATATCGTGAGGCAAGGTCTCAAATAATGTGTATCATATCGGGTTATATTTCAGTTGTTCTACGGAGGACATTTTGGATGTTTAATGATTGAAAAGAGGATCAATGGAAATTGATCTCATAGCTGGAACCCTCCTAGACAACGTGTTCCAGTGTTTCTTTTAGGGGATGCAGTTTTATTCGTTGAGATCGGATAAAGATAAATCTCGATTTACATTCGAGGTCTATTACAAAGATTTCGTCATTATATATTAACGAAACCGGATGGCAAAGCTTTTTCTTTTTTGATGTGTAACATCTTTCCGCTCGGTTTCTGTGGCACTGATTTAGCGAAAAGAGACGGAAGTGTGTAACAGGAAGCCCGAGAAGCGCGCGCTATTTGATTTGACCAATGAGCGCGCGCGGTCGTAGCGTTGGCCGTCAGATGGTACCAACCCATTTTCCGAGAGGTTGGTACTGTCAGCCAACAACGTGTGCGTGTGTGACGAGAAAGAGAAAGGAAAATAGAGGAGAACTCATCAGCTGTGCGCTTAACATACAGTGTTATGTTTAAAGTGTGCTGTTATATAAACTAATTTATATGTGTAAACTATATCAATAAATGTATTTACTGTTGATAATGTGTCTGAAAAAAGTGCAGATCATGGATAAAAAATGCAAGTTAGTAATAATGAATAATTATTCGAATAAATATTTGAATATTTAGCTTTTTTAAATTTTGAGGTTGATTTCTGTCGTTGCTCAATTAATATTTTTAATTTTTATTAAAAAAAAAACAAATAGCTTTTTTAACTTTTGAGGTTAATTTCCGTCGCTGCTCAATTGATATTTTTTATTTTCATTAAAAAAAAAACAAATTAATTAATTACACGGATAATTTCTTTGATATTAATAATTTCTTAAATATTTATAATTCTAATTTAATTCCAATGATTTCGACTATATTAATAAATGTATTTACTATTGATAATGTGTCTGAAAAAAGTGCAGATCATGGATAAAAAATGCAAGCGAGTAATAATGAATAATTATTCGAATAAATATTTGAATATTCAGCTTTTTTAAATGTTCATGTTGATTTCTGTCGCTGCTCAATTGATATTTTTAATTTTGATTAAAAAAAAACACAAATAGCTTTTTTAACTTTTGAGGTTAATTTCTGTCGCTGCTCAATTGATATTTTTTATTTTTATAAAAAAAAAAACAAATTAATTAATTACACGGATAATTTCTTTGATATTAATAATTTCTTAAATATTTATAATTCTAATTTAATTCTAATGATTTCGACTATATTAATAAATGTATTTACTATTGATAATATGTCTCAAAAAAGTGCAGATCGTGGATAAAAAATGCAAGTGAGTAATAATTAATAATTATTCGAATAAATATTTGAATATTTAGCTTTTTTAAATTTTGCGGTTGATTTCTGTCGTTGCTCAATTAATATTTTTAATTTTTATTAAAAAAAAACAAATAGCTTTTTTAATTTTTGAGGTTAATCTCCGTCGCTGCTCAATTGATATTTTTTATTTTGATAAAAAAAAAAAACAAATTAATTAATTACACGGATAAATTCTTTGATATTAATTATTTCTTAAATATTTATAATTCTAATTTAATTCTAATGATTTCGTGAGTTGCAGAGATGGGTAAATCCAGAGTAGAATATATGCGAGATTACCGGCAGAAAAAACGTGAGGAAAAATGAAAAACTGGAAAGGTAGACCCAACAAAAATGCGCATACTTCGACTGAGCGTAAGCAGGGATTTTCGGGCACGTGCAGCGAACTTAAGGCCGTCGTCTGGTCTAGAGCGAGATTTTTGACGTCATTTCTAATGTGCAATAACGTTTAAACCGTTGAAGTTATCTTGATGAAAATTTACACGTGCATTTATTGATTCTTAGAGAATACTTGTACATTTAAAAAAAAAATTATTTTAAATATTTTCATGTACTTTTTTGCCTTGTTGCAACATGGTGCGCCTCAATCGGCGCCCACTCTGGACGATGTTGTATGCATCTGAAAAAAACAAAATATATATATTCTCAATCTGTATGAATATTCTGAGCACTGGTAGCAGAATTGGTACTTAAAAAAAATTTTGACAAAATGGCGGCCTGTTGAACTTTCATTAATGATATTTCATACATTTTCGGGTATTCGACGAGTTATAAAATGTCGGCAAAATTATTGTTCGACTCAATTCTGCTACCAGTCCTCAGAAACAGGCTACCTAAGGTACGTGCAAAATTTGAGCTCGATCGGTCCATTAGTTATCGAGATATCGTGGGCGCCAATTTGAAAAACATAGTTCTGAGATAAACGCGTTCAAAGTTGCTTCCCGACCGCGCTACCTGAGCGCGCGGCTTGCTTAGAATTTTTATTTCTCGGCTAATTTTTGAAATATCAATAAACGGTTTTCGGGAGCGTATGAAGAAAGGTCTAAGGAATAAGAAAATGAAAAAAAAAATCGATTTTTTCAAATTTCTAGACCAGACGACGGCCTTAATTCTCTCACAGACATCAACGGCCGACCCAACTACCGCTTTACCAAATCTGATTGTCAGTTATGCAACTTTCCGATTGCCATCGTTGCCATTTTCTCCTAATTGGTCGACATCAACAGCGACTGCATGTAATACTTCGATGAAACGTCTCTGCTCTCCCCCAAATTGAACAAAAATAACTGTCTCCAATAACAAATTGCATTACTCCTAGCGTTAATAAAATGAAATACAATTTTCATTAAAAAGAATTATTCTTCGTTGCGAAAAATCATTTCAAATAATATCCGAATCATTTTTTTCGGGATATAATGTTAGTGTTGCTTATTACCAAGGTGAGATGTCAGATGTTACACATCATATGCGACTACTGTAAGGGTCTTTTTTTTTTTTTTTCTTAAACAATAATTACCTGTCCAGGTTATCGATGTGAATTATCGGTATTTCTGAGAATTTCGCAACAGTTTTCAATGGTTTTAATGGCAGCGATTAAATATATAAAACGAAATATACTGGTTAATGTATATCAATGTAAAGAAATGGAAGATGGTACAAAAAGAAGAACTGAACGAATTCTATCATGAAAATGATCGATTATCGTGCACCCCGAATCTTCCGAGCGCGATTTCGATACTCCACGATGATATCAGGACAGGAATAATTTAAATTGAAGTATTTCCATACCGTTCCCGTCTATATATATATATTCTTCTGCTGTTAGGTATAAGAGATATATAAAGGTACATAAAGGCGCGAAATAGACGATGGAATCGGTGAAAGTCGATACCATGGGCTTCTCGGCTCATCTTTCAACGATTGCAAATTCTATCCGCCTATATAAATCGCTCCATATAAGAATGATAACCAGTGTTGATTCCAAACTTGATCAACGCCACTCAATTTTTCGTATCGTATAACCGTCGCTGCTGAATTGGACTCGACATCACGGTTTAAGGTCGATTTAAGTTAAACAAAGGTTTATCGATTATCCAACATGATTTTCCGATGACCTGTGTACCCGATTTATTAAATTTTTTCCAGAATTCCGTATATTCAACTATTTCTTTTCGAAAAATAATCAAAGCTCGGTGCAAACTCAATTTCCATAACTCGTATTGCAAGTTAATCGCACATTATAGTAAAACATAGCATTTGTTATGCAGCAACCGTTGTCCACGTGTCAACTGTTCTTTTATAGATTAGATGTCGAGAAGAAAAGACAGAAAAACAAAAAATTTACACAAATTGAATGAAAACATTTAGGGATCGAAATGCCACCGATGATTGTATGGATTGACAATTCTCCGCTGTAGTGTGCAGGTGAGGAATGCAAGCTACGCGAGATATTTTCCTTCGAAAATCCGATCAAGCGTGTACTATAAATTGAATTTGCGCCCCATTATGTTTCCGATCGCACACTTGGAAATTGGCTTCAAAGAAAAAGTACAGTTCAAAGGGTAAAAGTTGAAGGAGTAGTACAGAATGAAAGTAAGAGTTCGCCCACTTGGAATTTCGTTTGCGAGCTCACTTTCACGGTTGTGCGACCATTGAATCGAGACTTTACGTGTCTAACAGAAGATTCGTCAAGTGGTACGATGCAATCCCACACTCCTCCATTTCTCGTTCTTTTTTCTCGAGTCCACGAGTACCGCTCCGGTTCTTCAAAGAGAAATATACTTACGGTAGATGCTCGGGCGTACTGTCATTCCTGTGTATTGTACCGATGTAAAGTTTATTTTGAAAGAAGAAAAGAAAATTCTGCAGAAACGGAAATTTTTTCGCTGACCCCGACTAAGCGCAGGGTATACCGAGGCTTTTCGTCTTGAGATAAACATTTCGTCTTGAGATAACGCGACATCGCAAACCATATTTACAGAAGATTGAGAATACGAGGAGTAAAAAGTTGTGTCCGTGATCATCAACACTTTGAGCTTACGTTGTTGGCGGGTGAATTTCTTTGGTGACGCAAAGGGCAACTTTTAAGATGTCACCGAGCGATGGCGGTGCCTGCAGTACCGTGGGATGACGTATAACCAGGCGAACACCATGACAAGCTTAAAGGATGTTACGGGTCTGTTGAAAGTTGATACGCTGGAGCCTGGGCAAGGGAGGGATTACTCCGCGGTGTAAACTCGTGTATCCGTCTGCGACTGTATAAACCACAACAACGTATATACATGACAGAACCAGCACTCCGCATGTTGAAGCTGGCCAGTTTGCAATGTCGCGACTGCAACGAATTTCCTAGCCAGTGTCTTCGGCGAGAATAGGTCGTTTTCACACCGCGGAAACGGCAGTTAAACACGTAGATACATAGGAACGTTGTGTGCGGGAAGACGGAGTGTTCGAGTTCCTCATTTCTCTCGCGCTTTTGCCAGGAGACGGGAAGAGATAGAAAGAGAGAGAGAGAGTTGGGTAATAAGCTAAAGTAATGGAGATTGGTGTTCGCTGCACCAGGCTCCAAGATCCGCATGGTCGTTGGCTTCTTAGACAATCCCTTTACTCTTGTTGGTCTCGTTCCAGTGTGGCATATATGGCCCAGAGACAAGGGAACGAGATAGCTGAGAAATGCAGAAGGTTTCTTCATTGTTTGCAAGACACGCAACGAAACACCTTCCTAGAATCAACAGAATATTAGGTTAATCCAACCTATTCGCCGGCGGGAAAACTTACCAGTAGCCAAGTCGGTGCTGCTTCTACTTACGCCATGGATCCAAAACAAATGTAAGAAGAATAATTTGGTATTCTATACTGTATGGATGTTGCGTAATGTCTGGGTCACTGGGTGATCATGTTAGGGCCTCCTTTGGAATTTATTATTCGAGAGATCGGGAGGGCCGAAAAATTTGAACTGTTGAACTGTTCCTTGACGTCGTTGAACACTGGAATCAGGTTTGGCCCATTTTGGACGCTGTGATCGATGAGGAGAGGTCGGAAGGGAAGGAAAGGCCCGGATGGGAAAGGGTATATGGCTCACTCCATGCGCCAACCTCGTCTCTCAGTCGCCAAGTTATAACGACTACTAACTCATTAACGTAAGTACGATAGTTATACGGTTCTTCGAAATGAAGAGCGAAACCAAGGTGATTGAGAGGCGCATGGACATATATGTATAGAGAATAAAGTAATGGTATCAAGCCAGGAAGGAATTAACGGTGATGCCATGTTGTCCGCTATAAATTGCAAGATAACTCGATTACCTCTTCGGGAGAATCACTCTCGTGTTTGGCGCCGGGATGAGTAAGTGCGAGATCTACTGATTGCCTTGAGACGAGAGTTAACCGTTCAAGAGCAACGCGATGCTGACTCGAAGGCTTCACAATGAGAATCCACGTGGACGGAGATGGAAGTTTGGGATTGGACAATGTTGTGTGAGGCCTGATGAGAGAGGCGCGTCGGAACGGAAGTGCGGAATACGAGACCGGAAGTCAGGTGATAAGGAGATGTCGCAACGAGATCCACACAGCGTACGACCGTTTATTTTCCGGAATACTCTGACAACGACACTTTTTTTTTGCCTCAAGGGTCACTGTGGACTTAACATCGGGTTAGCAGAATTCTGATTCCTTATCATCAGCTTCTCACATATCTCGTACTAATTTGAATTAACGCTTGGTATGTCAGAATCCGTATGATCAGCAAAGCAGAGTAGTAATTGGAGGACGATGTGGAAAAATTACTTATCCTTTTCTTCGGGTAGGTTATCGAAGTATTCGTAAAAAGTTATACTCCGTTCGACCGTGCGAATTTTTAATTGGAATCGTGAAAGTGTTCTTTTAAAGATCGATCGAAGCTTACGGCGTCGTCCCTGTCGCGTGAGCCAATCGTCACCCTGATCCCACTTCCCTTCGCTACTTCACCTCCAACTCCATCACTTACTGTCTCACTTTCTCTCTCTCTGTGTCGGTCGCGCGCGTCGAGGCCCGTGGAAATGCTCCGAGAAAATTCTTTGACTTCTAATTGAATTTCCGTAATCCGATTTCCGAGGAGGCGCTTGCTCGGCTCTATATATCCGCCTGATCCCGAATCGGTCATCCCCCACTCTGTTCCTGCTCTTGTTCGTCGTTGTCCTTTCCGAATCGCACAGTTTCGTGTTACACAGCGCTTACTGGCATCGAGGGCGTTGATTTTCTTCGTCTCTTTGTTCGCGTCCCCAATACACTATTTTCATATTACACGCGGAATCCATTGACTTTGAAAGCTCATCATTCCAAGGAGCAAGCTACTTGAATGGTCTCGTTCTCTTTTAGCCTCGCTCAACGGCGTGCTATTTTTTTTTTTTTATGTGTAATATCTCTTTCCGCTCGGTTTCTGTGGCACTGATTTCGGGAAAAGGGACGGAAGTGTGTAACAGGAAGCCCGAGAAGCGCGCGCTATTTGATTTGACCAATGAGCGCGCGCGATGGTAGCGTTGGCCGTCAGATGGTACCAACCCATTTTCCGAGAGGTCGGTTCTGTCAGCCAACAGCGTGTGCGTGTGTGACGAGAAAGAGAAAGGGAAATAGAGGAGAACGCATCAGCTGTGCGCTTAACACACAGTGTTGCGCATAAAGTGTGCTGTTATATAAACTAATTTATATGTGTAAACTATATTAATAAATGTATTTACTATTGATAATGTGTCTGAAAAAAAGTGCAGATCATGGATAAAAAATGCGAGTGAGTAATAATGAATAATTATTCAAATAAGTATTTGAATATTTAGCTTTTTTAAATTTTGAGGTTGATTTCTGTCGCTGCTCAATTGATATTTTTTATTTCGATTAAAAAAAAACAAATTAATTAATTACACGGATAGTTTCTTTGATATTAATGATTTCTTAAATATTTATAATTCTATTTTAATTCTAATGATTTCGTGAGTCGCAGAGATGGGTAAATCCAGAGCAGAATATATGCGAGATTACCGGCAGAAAAAACGTGAGGAAAAATGAAAAAACTGGAAAGGTAGAGCCAAAAATAATGCGCATCATTCGACTCGGCGTAGCAGGGATTTTCGGGCACGTGCAGCAAACTTAATTCTCTCACAGACATCAACGGCCGACCCAACTACTGCTTTACAAAATCTGGTTGTCAGTCATGCAACTTTACGATTGCCATCGTTGCCATTTTCTCCTACTTCGTCTGCATCAACAACGACTGCATGTAACACTTCGATGAAATGTCTTTGCTCTCCCCCAAATTGAACAAAAATAACTGTCTCCAATAACAAATTGCATTACTCCTAGCGTTAATAAAATACAATTTTCATTAAAAAGAATTATTCTTCGTTACGAAAAATCATTTCAAATAATACCTGAATCATTTTTCTCGAGATATAATGTTAGTGTTGCTTATTACCAAGGTGAGATGTCAGATGTTACACATCATATGCGACAGCTGTAAGGGTCGCTTATTTTTTAAATTGTAATCGTACTCTTCGCAAACCCAATTCCACAGATTCGGATATTCTCATGTATCTCTCCTTCCTCCAGGCTCTTTCCACAACGGTATTCATGCTGCTGCGTTTGCATCTCCTACAATTTTTCCTAGTCGAAATCTGATGCATTCTTCTCGCGTGTCACCCAAACAGTTCGCAAAGTTCTACTGTCGAAACGTTAAGACTTAAATACCTGTGTAACTTCGCACGCCGTAGACACGAGATGTCAAGTAATAGCCATTAATTATATTATTATTAATTAGTTAATAGGGATTTGATTGCGTTGATTTGAATTTATTCATTCTCGTACAGTGGAGCAAAGCAGATGATTCATCGACAAATCGTCAGCACATTTCTCCATTCTCTGATGCTGCCCTCTATATATATGCACATCGCGTAAATATATATAGATATATTAAATAACATATATAATATGTATGTACGTACGTTGTTGCAATGCTACATGCTACCGAGGGGTTGCCTCGGTATTAGTAGTAGAGATCGATGAAAGCCCTGCGAGGACACAGCGCTGAGCCCGATTACCGGGCCATTTCCGGTCACGTTACAACCCGTTACGATCCTCACTCCTATATGTGGGTCGCGAATTTCGACTCGAATCTAATTAGGTCTTGGTTTACCGAAACTGCATATGTACATGTATACGTATGTAACATATATATACCATACACTCCCGTTCGAGTAGGTTTGGGAAACAGTACCGGTTGCGTTCGCACTGACACCGACACACACACACCACGTTTTCTCCCCCTTATTCCATCATTCACTCGAATTTACGCAAAAGTTCCTACCCTCGGTGAAACGAATTTCAACGTTTCAACCTTCCCTCAGCATACCACAGCACACTATTTACATTCGCAAAGTCTATTAGCGCTAGTTTACGAGATTACGCGTATGTATCCGTCCGTGTAAACGAGTGGTCCATTCAGAAACGTGGGCTACGTTTCATTCGAGCTTACACTGTTAACACATTTCACGCGTACTTCTAATGAAATAATGAGAATAAGAAGATATAATTATAAATTTATGATTTATCATCGATCTCGGAAATCTATGATGTTGAAACTTGCGTCGTTGGAATGCAACGAAAAGAGATTCTTTTAGAGTTGGATTTTTTGAAGATGAAAATCGTTAAAACGTTTCTCTTAGAGTTGGAGTTTTTGAAGATGAAAATCGTTAAAACGTTTTTATGGGGTCTCCTTTAAGGACCCGAACTTAAATGGACAAGAGAAGCGAGAGCGATATCGAAAATGGAAATTTAAAGAATCTATTTTCCGTCGCGTTCCAACGAACGCAAACTTCAACGTCATGGAAATCTCGAGGTGAATATAGATGAATTTTCATAATTTTTTAATTCCAATTAATTGCAAAGTGAAAAGAGATACGAGAGTTCTTCCATTGCGCGTCAGTTTGATCCAACTTGATATTTCGAAAGAAAAATGTTGAATTTCCCTTGCAGCGATGGAATCTGTTAGCTGTTCCGGTCTGTAGGAAGAATGTAGATGAAAACTAGGAATTGTTTGGAAATGACAAATGGAATGAATTCGTACTGGGATTTTCGTATGGAGCAAAACGGAAGGAATTTGCCGTTGGGGTTGTGCTCTTCAACCCCTCTTAGTTGTTTACATATATGCATACATACGCATAGAATGACAGGGTCTTATCGTTTTTCCAGTCGTGTCGAGAATTTTGAATAATGCGTTTTCCTCGTGTACGCTTGAGTGGCGCGCGTTTGGTATCTTTTAGGGGGAAGATCGAGAGAGCATATGTACAAAGGGGCATATCAATGTTGCTGAGTGACGTACGGTTCGACGAAGAGAGCTGTTCGGTTGGGACAAGCGGAAGTACTCATTTAAACATTTACCTACCTTTTGTTTCATGGTACATATCAGTGCGTAGAGCAACACGCTCACTGATAAGTCTGTTGGTATTAGTGCGACTTTTTACGAAAGAAAATTAACGAGTAGAGCGATAGATCGTTTATCCGCTCTGATGCGGAACACACCCTTTATACGTATTTGCATTTTACCGCTGATTGACTTGGCAGGGCATATATCCGCTTGATTTCGACATATTTTGTTTGTTTAGCGTGGAAGAAATAATGGTAATCGATAAAATCGATTTTCTACAAATCGATTTATTTCTATTAAACATAATTTATGTACGGTTCTTAATCCTTTGAGTGAACACATATTTTCTACCCCTTGGATACGCACTTGGTACTAATTTACACCAGCCATTTTCGGAGACTTATATCTTCAGTATTACGTTACAACTTGAGGGCTCACACACCTCTGCGCGCGCTGAAAACCGAGTAAATTTGAAAAATTATTATAAAGGTTATGTGGTGAAAAAATAAATAAATTGTTGATTTCACACTTTTTATTAATTATACAACTATAAGAAAAAAAAATGTTTATTTTTATTTTTTCAAAAATAAAAAAACCACAGTATTTCAAACTTTAGTATGCATTTTAAAAAAACAAACTTAGTGTTTAATAATTTGGAAAAAATTGTCCAAGCAAAAATATTTAAAAAAACCTCTCGTCAGTCTATAGAGAGAATAATTATCAAGATGAAAAAAAAAAGGTAAAAAATATTAAAAATTTACCGAGTTATCGTGCTGACTCTGTCTAAAAACATAGTTTCGAGAAAAACGCGTTTAAAGTTTCTGGTAGGTACAACGTGAACCCGATGTCCGGTCACGTTTATTGCTATAACTTTGTAACGGAGTGGAATTTTTTCAAAAGTTTTTCTTTTCAATTCTTAAAATTATAAAGAATAAAAATCTGTAAAAAAAAATTAAAATTTTTTCCAATTTCAGGGGTATGTGAGACCTTAATATACAGTTGTAGTTCATTTAGTTTATTTACAATAGTTTGTTTAGTGTGTTCATCTAGTTTGTTTAAGAAAAAAAACTGTATTTCACTCGACGAAATTGGGTTTTTTTTTTGCGGTACAGCGCGTAAACCTCAATTCCCCACGCGTCGAACTACTATTCGAGCATCTCGGCTAACTCGTGTTCATCCTCCCTTGATTGCACTTTCGAGGGGGTCAACCCCGAGGAAAACATACCGCCTGGCGTGAGGCCACCGGAAAAGTTGACGAAGACGACGACGGACGTAACAACCGCCAACGAGCGAGGGACGACACCGATTATCGAGAAAGACGGAAGATGATCCGCTCCGAAGTCTTGGCTCTCTCACGCTCTCTCTGATGTTCCTAATGCTCGCTTTATCGACGTTGTATGCGTTCAACGTTCACGATCGTTATCTCGTTACAGGGAAGCCATATATACCACCTTATATACACACTGATAATCGAGTTACGTTTTTTTTTTTTTTCATTGCCATCGGAGGTTCCGTGGTACGAAGATTGTTTGTTAAACAGAAGATCCCGAGGCTCTACGATATTTATAATAATGCTTACGGTGAACACCCAAACCGGGAGCGAATGAATCAGTCGTTACCATTCGATGAATATAATACTTTTACGATAAAATTCTTACGTCTTTCTTCATATTATTTTACTCATTATCCAGTTATCTACAAACTAAACAGACGTTTCATCGAATTCGTATTTAAAAAAGAATGTAATAATAACAATAATCTCTGATAAGATATAAGGAAACAGATTTTTTTCATTTAGAAATTACAAAATCATTTGTATTGTAGTAATGTAAAATTGATTGGAATGCAAACATTTTTATCGGATATTTAGGTATTAAGAGTGACGCTATTAATTGATTAGCTAGAATTCATGTATTAATTAATCGCAACCTTGAGGAAAATTTTTTAAAGACTACTTTACCTTTTTGTTCTTTCTTCGAGCAAGTACCACTTATTGCAAACACCCAACACGATTTTCAATGACAATCCAATCCCCTATCTTTGATTCTAGCTCTCTTGAATCATTGAGACAACACTGCCCATTCGCAGTGTGTCATTTTAAGATGGCTATTTTCGTTCTAAACTAGTTTCTCAAGTTTACTTTGCCACTTGATCGACCATCAACTTACTATTCAACTGTTGAAGTGACAATTGATGACGAACGAACACTCCACTTGATTCATCGTTTAGTTAAACCGGAAGAGTTTGCATAACACGGCATTCATACGAAGTCCAAAGTGTTGATGCACTTGAACGAACACATATAACGAACGGAGAAGCCTTAGGGGTAACAATCGACGCGACACCACGGGCTTTTGTATATACTTTTGCGTGTGCGTTAGTCACGTTACGACGTGAAAGAACACGGGGTTCGATATATCCACTACACTTTTATATTCTGTACGTGAGTTACGGATAATTGAAAGATTAGGGGGGGGGGGGGGGGGTAGGGTTTTAAAATTATTTTTTTGCATTTTTTTTCTGAATGAACAATATGTCGAGAATATTGTGTATAAATTTTAAGTCAATCGGAGTGAAACTAACGGAGTTACAGCGTTTCAAACGCCCGTGATACCTGATTTTCACGTATAAAAAACTTTAAATCGATTTTCCCGAAAACGTCATTGTTGAAGTTTGTGAACATTAGAACTCAAAATCTACTGAACCGATCTTTTTGAAAATTTAAACATTACTTCTTCACATAAATCAACAGGTAATCAGGGGTTTTTTTTTTCAATTTTTTCAATTTTTTAATAACAAATTAAGCGCCAATTTTTGAGCTAAAATTGCGTTTTTCACTTCCAAGTGCTGCAAAAAATAGAAAAAAAAAAAAAAACTCTTCCTGATTACCTCGAGAAATACATCACCTTTAAAATGCATATCAATTTTTTTGTTTCAAATGATCCGGTAACGAGTTATAATGTTCACCGCAACTTTTTTTTAAGGCGCCTCTGGAGATTCAACGTCACCGGCTTATTTATCAATATTTTTCATTGAACATTTTTTCTGAGATACTTCAATAGTTGTACAATAATATGTAATTCTATTTAATAAAATTATATTACTCATGTCGCCGCAAAAAAATCATAAAAATATGCTTTTTTTCGCCTTTAAAACCCTACCCCTCCGTTAACTTCTACTACGATACGAGTACCAGTTTTGACTTCTTGGCTCTTTCTTGGTTGACCTTCGGAAGTCAAATGATATGTGTGATGGCATTTGAGTGATTGCGGAGTTACGATTGGTTAATAGCTTTCAGTGTCTGGATCGTTGCCTCATTGGTATCTGCACCGTTGCAATTAAAATTACTAAAAATTGTCGCGTAGGAATATATACTTTCGTACATTTTGTTTAATATTTAAGAAGAATGTGTAGTATTCATTTATATTGAATATCAATATTTTTTAGGCTTAATCCATAATTATTCAGTTACGGTGAATATTTGCAATATTTTATTTATTCATTTTTCTTACGTTGGTAATTAGCAAATGGGATTGCACGATAAATGTTCCCTCACTTGCTGCTCCGTTCACTCAATTTATTTACCATGGTATTTCTCATATGGTATCCACAAAGAATGAAATGGAACTCTTTGATTCGCTAAAAGTATTTATACTATTCGTATAATTAACGTTCTTCACGACATCCCGGTCACTCGCGATCTGACAGCCAGACTTGTCTGCGATTCACCCTCGAGAGTCAACCAATTGCACCACGAGCATGGCCTCGAAAATACCGATCTCTTTGACTCTTCGTACGTTGTATAAATAATTAAATATATACTAGCATATGTATATGCATATAATCAACGTATGAAAATAAACGTAATAACCGTCGCAGCCATTGGGGTCATTTAATTCAATACTTTAATCATCGCGAAACATGGTATTTTCAAAGGAGCGCGGGCAGTAAACTATCTTTACCTTTGAAGCTCCGGACTCCATGAAACATTTTCCAGAGCGTTTCGCATAAATTTTAAGTGGCTGATAAGAGAGATACAGAGTGTAAAAGCGGGACGGACACGGGTCAGTAAAAAGTATACCGTCAGTGTAATTATAAGTTCAACGTCATTCTCCAGTATTCTCTACACATACATACAATGTTGTTGAAATATTGGAACCGGTAACCATCACACGTTGCTCCGTACCCACTGTGCTCTGATGTTTTGGATGATCAGCTGTCTGTGGGATACTTGGAGTGGTTACCTCTTGGGGCAGGGAGGGCAGAACGAGGATCACTTCCTAAAATATAAAAATTGGGTTAAGCGAACGAACTGAACATTGAGAAAATAGATTTTACAACGATCGACTTACCTACGGAAATATCCAAGCGGTTAAAAATATGATACTCATATTGGGGAAGATGTACGAGGTGTGTAAATTAAGTAATGAGACTGATTCTTTTCATTTTTTTTTTATTCAAACAGAATTACAATTTTATATTGTTACATGATGTTGAAGTTTGCATCGTTGGAACGCAACGCAAATAGTTGTTAAAATTTTCATTTTCAGTATTGCTCTTGCTTCTCGTGCCCCATTTAGCCCCAGATTTTTTAAAGAGACCCTAATAAAACGTTTTAACGACTTTTGTCATCGATAATCCAATCTTAAGAGGGATTAATGGTGTAAAAAATTTATTTTCGTTGCATTCCAAGGATGCAAACTTCAACATCATATTGTTACTCTCAAAATAACTTCCTTCTGAAGCTACACAGCGCTGGAGACGGTGCTTTCAATCCTCATAGCAGTGCTGGAACTCCGATACTGGAATAGCCTTTAGCTGGTCGGTTACACCCGTTTAAATGTTTTCGAGCGTCCCAAAATGAGTTCCCTTGAGGTGATTTTTCAATCTCGGGAAGAGATAAAAGTGACAAGGACTCAAGTTAGGCGAATAAGGAGGCTGAGGAGTCGCAGGAATGTTTTTACTGGCCAAAAACTCGTTTATTGAAATTGCTGTGTGACAAGGAGCATTATCGTGATGCAAC
Organism: Oxytorus armatus; assembly: GCA_958009045.1. NCBI lineage: Eukaryota > Metazoa > Arthropoda > Insecta > Hymenoptera > Ichneumonidae > Oxytorus > Oxytorus armatus. The sequence continues at coordinate 18,897,854 of OY253749.1, read as the reverse complement.
ACCCAGTTGTTCTTGATGTTTGGTCTCACACGAGTGACCCTTTTTCAAAGTTTTTCAAGAACCTCCCGATAAAGTGTTGATTGACCGTTTGGCCTTGAGGTACAAACTCTTTGTGGACGATTCCGTGGGTATCGAAAAAACAAATCAGCATGCATTTGATCTTCGACTTGCTCATTCTTGCTTTTTCGCCTTCCGCTTCCTGGTTCATCTTCAATCGACTCTCTTCCTTCTGAAAATGCCTTAAACCACCGAAAAACCTGGGCTCTTGACAAAACACTGTTTCCGTAGGCCTGCTGAAGTTTAGCAAAAGTTTCCGTTGCACTGTGCCCAAGTCTGTAGCAAAACCTGATAGCCCCTGATAAACCCGTTGCTCGAAATTGATGTTACTCATTTTTAGAACGCAATAGAAAAAAGTGCTTGACAAAAAAAAATCGCTACGGACAACCAAATGACTCGAGCAAGTTCAAACCCGTACTGAAGGCGTATCACATGTTCCCCTGCCGCCTCTCCAAGCCCAGCGCCTCAAGTGTTGCCAGATCGAACGCTACGTTGCTAGTCTCATTACTTAATTTACCCACCTCGTATAATATACAAATAAACGATATGATATTGGAAAGGGTCATACGTAAAAACTCAAAGGGGTATACGTTGGAACAAAGAAAGATAAAAAAAAATATTATATACAAATGGAAGATCTTGATTTGCAGGTTGTAAAGCCTTTTTATTTGCAATCACTTATAAACCAAACGAGTTCATATTCACTTGGTTCCAGAAATGTTCGACAGGACATAAATTATCTATTAGGAATTAGCCACTTCCTGTTAACGATGCATTTCACTTATAAATCCAATATTTTTACATCCTATCCTTATAGATTAAGGATTTCGTTAATATTTTACATTTATAAATGAAGAACTTTATTTATAAAGTTCGATTTGTAAATGTAAAATATTAACGAAATCCTTCATTTATATGGATAGTATGTAAAACTATTGAATTTAAATTATAAATAATTGGGCACGGGTAAAAAAGATTCCATCGATCAGATAATAATGATAATTTTGTCGAAATTCACTTTTTCTAATAGTCCGACATTTTGTGTACCAAGACCGTACGGGCGAGCACCAACATAAACAAAAATCGTGCAAATTCTTCAATATATCACAATAATTCAATTATATCAACATTTTTTTCGTTATTTATTTTATTGTCATTATGTTACCAGCATCTTAAATTTTCGACAAACACACAGCTTTACCAACGAACTGATATAACACACTCATAGCGGGCTAAACCGGGCAATATCGCTGAAAGGACGAAATGTTTTAATACAATAAAGGATCAATTGTATAATTCAATTAAAAAAAAAACATGTCAGACTCTCATTACCCGAACCGGCAATATTTTTGGCTTCGAATACCCTGACTAATTAGTTCACTGATTCTGAATGGTATTAACCGTACGAAATATTACGAATACTTCGCAACTCTAAGGAAAATAATACTCGGAAGTACAACTCGCAAACTGTAATATGTCATAAAAACTTTATGGCGTTTTTCATTGGAAAACCACGATCCTCGTCGACGATTTAGTCTCGTATGAAATCAGAGATGAACGTTTGCTGTCACAATTACTGCCGGAATAATTATGCTGCCGTAAAATCGTTCAAAATTATAAACCACCTTGAATGTAATATTTATCGTTGCAACATTAATTCTATATTATCGTTCCGTGTATTACAAGAACTGAAGTTATTGGCACGTGAGTGATAAAAACGTGAAAAAACAGCAAAGTTCGAACATTTCGTTGAGTCAGGATATTTTTTGCAATTAGACGAATCGTTTTTATATTCATTATAAAAATGGCCGTCAGGTATAAAAAAAAGTGTGTCCAATTAGTGATTGAAATTTAAACTTATTTAAATTCCTATCTTCCTATATTTTGATCCTATCCCATGTATATCCATTATCCATGTACCCGATACTCGTGTACCCATTTAATAACGTTTCGTTTTTCATTTCTGTTGCAGGTGAGTACGAGACATTTTTCCAATCACAATTATCCGAGTTGTGTACACTTGGAATGCTGTCGCTGTGAGTTTAAACTTACGCAATTTTGATATTGATTTAACAAGGGACAAAAAATTGGGCAGACATTGCCAAAAATTGTCCTGATTGGATTCACTTGACCCATCGCTTGCAAGCTAACGCACCAACCAACGAGAATTACCTGTCTGATTAAGTATATATGTCAAGTCATATGTATGAGCACTTTTTAACTTGTGTTCTGTTAATTTGATTAGGAACTTAGCCAACATTTTTCGTAGCTTATAATTCATAGTCATAAAGACGAAAAATTTGTGCCTAATCCCAAGAAACATGTCGTTCGGTCTCTCAGTTCCTAGTGGCGGAGGTTTCCCAGGCGTGCGAATGGAGCGTTTCCATCATTTTATTCGCCCGGTACCAAAGTACCATAAATTTCAAGGAAAGTTACTGATCATCCACAAGCAAGATCTCTAGTACTTTCCGCATGGCATTTTTTATCATTTTATTCGCCCTGTACCAAAGTATTATAAATTTCAAGTAAAATTACTGATCATCCAAAAGCAAGATCTCTACTAATTTCCACATGCCATTTTCTATCATTTCATTCGCCCTGTCCCAAAGTATTATAAATTTCAAGCAAAATTACTGATCATCCAAAAGCAAGATCTCTACTAATTTCCGCATGGTATTTTCTATCATTTCATTCGCCCACTACGAAAGTACCATAAATTTCAAGAAGAATTACTGATAATCCAAAAGCAAGATCTCTACTACTTTCCGTGTGGTATTTTTTTTTTTTTATCATTTCATTCGCCCCGTACGAAACTACCATAAATTTCAAGCAGCATCGAAACGGAGATTACACGGTCCATTCGATATACAGAACGAATGGGTTCTTCGATCGAAAGTTTCGGAACGCTCTTGTGTTCCGTCGTTTCGGTGCAAGAATTCCATAAATTCTTGTCGTATAATCGCGGCAGCCGGATGTGTTTTGGTCCCCAAAAGTACGAGTCTCGGATGTTTCTCACCCCCCCATGGCTCTTCTCCACCGGTCTCGCAAACAATTATTCTCGAAGACCTGTAATAGTACGACACGAGTGGTTTGGTATACGCTGAACACACAGGCATACAGGTAATATCCCTGCTGTGCACGAAGAGTGAAATCCACGCTAACGGCAGTTAACGTAACGCCACACGAGAGACGCTCGTAGCTGATGCAGGAGTGAGAACCCTAAGCCACGCGCCCATGGGGAATGTGTCACATTGAATTGTTGTACGAACTACTCTGCCACTATGTGCTGCTTGGTCGCTTCACCCCGAGAGCAAGGGCGCCCTTGCTCCCCCAATCCTGCGATAAACTCTGGCGCGGTGGTTGCAGAAACCGAGTATCAAGGCAACAATATCGCTTTTCATGTACTTGCTACGCTATATTATCCAGGCAGGCTTGAGCTTAACCAAAGCGAGAGATGAACCATTCCGTATGACCTCCGCTCTCAACGAGTAACAGCAGTTGTTTCCACGACCGTTAAAACCCCTGTGTAGGACATGTATTTTATTTATAGACTTCTAACATTGCTCCGAATTCTCCGACTACATTGGCGCTTCCCACTCTGACAATTGATCGTTCCTATAATCCTCTGAACATCCTATATATATGTAACTTTAGTAACCGACGCATATATAAAGTCACGTATACGTGCAGCTAAAAAATTGATACGTACAAAAATAAGTAAGAAATATTCGCTGGAAGTACTTGAAGAGTAAAGTTTCCGATGTGTCAGATTTTAGATTCGACTGAGATTTGTTGAACGAAAGGAATTTTCTTTACCTCACAATCTCTCCCTCGTTTCCGACCATCAGTTCAATTTTTCTTCCCTCCCCCTCCGAAACTTTTCGTTCGGGTTTTGTCCTTTTTTTTTTGCTCTGATCCATCATAGATAGAGCGTATTTTCTCGGATGTTCTTTCGCGAGAGCATTGCAGAGGTTCTTGCGATTCGAAAGTTTTGATAATACTTTCGACGGAACACTACGGTTTATCAAAGAAGCATCACAACAGATAACGCGATATTAATAACTGACAAGGAAAGTACCCGAGGTGTTCCCCTCCGATTTCGTTGAAACTCATGGATGTTATAGAGCATTGAAAACTAAGAAACACGTATTTTTTTTTGTCTGCGGAAGAACGGTTTCAAGGGGTGAAACCACCCCCTAAAGTTATACAGGTCAAGGGCCGATTTATGATGTTCAAGTTTGCATCGTTGGGATGCAACGAAAATGGATTTTATACACCATTAATTACCCTTAAGATTGGATTATCGATGACAAAAATCATTAAAACCTTTTGTTGGGATCTCATACAAGGACCTGGGCCTAAATGGGCACGAGAAGGAAGAGGAATACTGAAAATAAAAACTTAAAAACTTATTTGCGTTGCGTTCCAACGATGCAAACTTCAACGTCATGTCGATTTTGCAGTTTCACATACAAGAGATGCAGCGATTTTTATGAAACAATAATTAAAATGTTTCTTATGCGAAGGAATGAAGAACCCGCCAGATAATGAAAAAAAAAACAAATATATTTTAAGGATTCGAAACACCCTTGTACATGTACTTCTTGCAGCTTGCAGATTTTGTTGAAACTCATGGATGTTATAGAGCATTGATAACGAAGCAACACTTATTTTTTTTATCTGCGGAAGAACGGTTTTAAGGGGTGAAACCACCCCCTAAAGTTATACAGGTCGAGGGCCGATTTATGATGTTCAAGTTTGCATCGTTGGGATGCAACGAAAATGGATTTTATACACCATTAATTACCCTTAAGATTGGATTATCGATGACAAAAATCATTAAAACCTTTTGTTGGGATCTCATACAAGGACCTGGGCCTAAATGGGCACGAGAAGGAAGAGGAACACTGAAAATAAAAACTTAAAAACTTATTTGCGTTGCGTTCCAACGATGCAAACTTCAACGTCATGTCGATTTTGCAGTTTCACATACAAGAGATGCAGCGATTTTTATGAAACAATAATTAAAATGTTTCTTATGCGAAGGAATGAAGAACCCGCCAGATAATGAAAAAAAAAACAAATATATTTTAAGGATTCGAAACACCCTTGTACATGTACTTCTTGCAGCTTGCAGATTTTGTTGAAACTCATGGATGTTATAGAGCATTGATAACTAAGCAACACTTATTTTTTTTATCTGCGGAAGAACGGTTTCAAGGGGTGAAACCACCCCCTAAAGTTATACAGGTCGAGGGCCGATTTATGATGTTCAAGTTTGCATCGTTGGGATGCAACGAAAATGGATTTTATACACCATTAATTAGCCTTAAGATTGGATTATCGATGACAAAAATCATTAAAACCTTTTGTTGGGATCTCCTCCAAGGACCTGGGCCTAAATGGGCACGAGAAGGAAGAGGAATACTAAAAATAAAAACTTAAAAACTTATTTGCGTTGCGTTCCGAAGATGCAAACTTCAACATCATGCCGATTTTGCAATTTCACATACAAGAGGTGCAGTGATTTTGATGAAACAAAAATTAAAATGTTTCTTATGCGAAGGAATGAAGAACCCGCCAGGTAATGAAAAAAAACAAATATATTTTAAGGATTCGAAACACCCTTGTGCATGTACTTCTTGCAGCTTGCAGATTTTGTTGAAACTCATGGATGTTATAGAGCATTGATAACTAAGCAACACTTATTTTTTTTATCTGCGGAAGAACGGTTTCAAGGGGTGAAACCACCCCCTAAAGTTATACAGGTCGAGGGCCGATTTATGATGTTCAAGTTTGCATCGTTGGGATGCAACGAAAATGGATTTTATACACCATTAATTAGCCTTAAGATTGGATTATCGATGACAAAAATCATTAAAACCTTTTGTTGGGATCTCCTCCAAGGACCTGGGCCTAAATGGGCACGAGAAGGAAGAGGAATACTAAAAATAAAAACTTAAAAACTTATTTGCGTTGCGTTCCAAAGATGCAAACTTCAACATCATGCCGATTTTGCAATTTCACATACAAGAGGTGCAGCGATTTTGATGAAACAAAAATTAAAATGTTTCTTATGCGAAGGAATGAAGAACCCGCCAGGTAATGAAAAAAAACAAATATATTTTAAGGATTCGAAACACCCTTGTGCATGTACTTCTTGCAGCTTGCAGATTTTGTTGAAACTCATGGATGTTATAGAGCATTGAAAACTAAGCAACACTTATTTTTTTTATCTGCGGAAGAACGGTTTCAAGGGGTGAAACCACCCCCTAAAGTTATACAGGTCGAGGGCCGATTTATGATGTTCAAGTTTGCATCGTTGGGATGCAACGAAAATGGATTTTATACACCATTAATTAGCCTTAAGATTGGATTATCGATGACAAAAATCATTAAAACCTTTTGTTGGGATCTCCTCCAAGGACCTGGGCCTAAATGGGCACGAGAAGGCAGAGGAATACTAAAAATAAAAACTTAAAAACTTATTTGCGTTGCGTTCCAAAGATGCAAACTTCAACATCATGCCGATTTTGCAATTTCACATACAAGAGGTGCAGTGATTTTGATGAAACAAAAATTAAAATGTTTCTTATGCGAAGGAATGAAGAACCCGCCAGGTAATGAAAAAAAACAAATATATTTTAAGGATTCGAAACACCCTTGTGCATGTACTTCTTGCAGCTTGCAGATTTTGTTGAAACTCATGGATGTTATAGAGCATTGAAAACTAAGCAACACTTATTTTTTTTATCTGCGGAAGAACGGTTTCAAGGGGTGAAACCACCCCCTAAAGTTATACAGGTCGAGGGCCGATTTATGATGTTCAAGTTTGCAACGTTGGAATGCAACAAAAATGGATTTTATACACCATTAATTACCCTTAAGATTGGATTATCGATGACAAAAATCATTAAAACCTTTTGTTGGGATCTCCTTCAAGGACCTGGGCCTAAATGGGCACGAGAAAGAAGAGGAATACTGAAAATAAAAACTTATTTGCGTTGCGTTCCAAAGATGCAAACTTCAACATCATGCCGATTTTGCAGTTTCACATACAAGAGGTGCAGCGATTTTGATGAAACAAAAATTAAAATGTTTCTTATGCGAAGGAATGAAGAACCCGCCAGATAATGAAAAAAAAAACAAATATATTTTAAGGATTCGAAACACCCTTGAACATGTACTTCTCGCAGCATACATTGGAAACTTGCGAATCGATTGGAATGAAAATTATGCTGTTTTATAGCGGAAATAAAATTAACGTTCACTTATTTTTGTATTTGTGCAGGAAAACAGTTTTAAGGGGGCAAGCTACTACATGTCGAAAACAATCGCGATCCGGTTTAGCGACATTTTTCTAGAGATCAAAATCAATACTCGTTATACAGTTTTGATATTCTTCATTCATTGAGGATCGTTGGTTACCGAAGGTGATCGTCACCTCATTATTCATCGATGCTCGGTAGCGGTTCGTGTAAATCACGCGATTCCTTCGTACACGGAGGCACAGCGGTTAGTTACTACACGCATACTCTGGATATTGTCGAGGACGGAAATCATGGGGTGTAGAACGCAACGCTAGAAGGTCCATGGGGGTGAACATCGGTTATTTCGAGCAAGGGGGGATTATGCAGAGGGCCTCGAAATCCCCGTCGTGATCGTTATTGGCAATACACGAGAGATTCTCACGAGGCCGTTCCAATCTCCTTTCCCCAGGAGGGAATACGGTAGTAAAGTCGATGTCGGACACGTACATACATATAGAGTTACGGAACACAGGGAGGCCCCGAGTGCACACGCCTTGGCCATTAACAGCCCGCCTTCGAAGTCACGGACTCTCCAGACTACGTCGCTTGCACCAGTGGCGTTTCACCGAGCCATTATATGATGCTGGAAGAGAAAGAGGGTATGGGAACAACAATGGAGCAAGGGTGAGAGAGAGAGAGAGAGAGAGAGAGAGGAGGGGAGTTGGAGAGGGATGGAGTAAGACCGAAACAGTGCTGAATTGTCTTGCACAAAGTGGTAAACCAACTCTACGAACTGTTTGGGAATGGACTGTAAAATGATAGCGCTGTGAATCTCAGTAAAGGCGAGCGGAAAGACTTCGCAATCGCGGGTATACCGAGTCAGAGAGAGAGGGAGAGAAAGAGAGAAAGAGAGAGAGAGAGAAGAAGAAGAAGAGAGTTCGCGACATCCGGTAAACCAACGACCCGGAAAATCTAATCGCCCTCGGAAAAGTCCTTTTCCCATAGGAATACACATTGTATAGCTTAACGGTATATGTCGCGTCTGATGACAATACCACTGCTATAACCACGGACACACAAAAACAGCCCTTTCCTCTTTCTTCTCCGCCATCTCCTTCTACGACTCCACTCCATCCTCGCAACTCGGTACGTGTTTAGAAATCATTGTGCAAACCGCACTGGCGCCGTTTTACCGCATCCAACCAACCTCGCCCAAAGACCGTATAGCAAGCACATTGCCAGGTATAAACGACGCTAGCTATCTCGCGGCGTGTTACACGTTTAACCATCCGCGACTTATCTCATAGCGGTTTTCCGCGACTCTCGGATATACGAAACCATTGGATTCTGTTAACTCGGTTAATCGAGCGAATACTGCGAGATACGAGACGATCCAGTTCAATGTAAAAAAAAAATCAATTTTTCATTCGTTGTTTCGTTTTTTTTTCTCACGTATTCCACTATGAAAAATATTCAAATCCCATTCCGAGCTATGTTGTTTGACGCTAGGGTAAAGATAACTTGGAAAAATGGTAATGTAGCAATTTTTTGACGACCAACGGAACAAAGAAAACGGAGTAATCTATCAAACCGAATGTCCCACCAATCGATTTCGTTCTATGGCCATCATGTGCATATTTAACAATTTTTTTTTCTATGAAAAAGTGATTTATTTATAAAACTAATTACACATCTACCATACCATATTCGACGCAAAAACTAGCGTGTTTCGGCTTTCATCGCGAAAACTAGCATTATCCGGCTTCTGCCGCGAAAAGTAGCATATTTCGATTTGCACTGGAAAAAAGTAGTATATTTGCCGAACTAAATCGAATAAGATTCAGAACTTTCACAAATGTTTTAATAATTTTTTCGGGAGCACTATGAGGAATAAATGAAAAACATTAAGGGTGTATGGCCCATACACCCTTAAACATTTATATTCGTTTTCTATTAAAAAAATAATGACATTATTAAAAATACGATTCGCAAATACGATACGCAATATTCCACCACTCAAAAACTAAAATTGTTCATCAATGATATTTTTCATGACTTCAAGTTTCGGAGTCGGCGATGGAATTGAACAAAATTATTGTTTATAAAAAGTATATTCTACTTACAGTCTGAAGAATCATTCATTGTGTTTTTATTTCATAAAAAAAAACACAATCTTGGAGCGATCATCGACTAAAGTGTAAAGTACAGTATAAGTATAAAGTACAGTTGACAAAATCTTTAAAACAACCGATTGAGATATCTCGAGAAATGTCAGGTCTTGGACGAAGTAGCAAGAGGGAAGAAAACTGACATCGTTAACTTTGCATATGGTATGTGTAATTAGTTTCTAAACTAATTAGTATCTAAATAACAATTCGACTTTTTGCCTCGCGAATATAGTAACATAATTTTTATTCCGCCAAATCGGATGTTTCCCGCTGATTTACACGCGGTGAGAAAATACGAGGGAATTAACGAAATAACATTCGCACACAGCGCGTAATGTTTACTGCTTGTGTATGTAAAGAGATAATCGCGTATAGACCTATAACGTCGGGGCCAGACTATAAAAATCGCTTTAGCTCTCGTTCTCCCTTTTTCGATACGCAATATGTATTTTGTAGCCGGGTGGGAATTGGCCGGCGGGGAAGGGGGGGTACATTCGACGCTGGTCCGGTGGAATATCGAACAAAGTGGATTCCAAATCTATGAGTCATCGACGAATCATGTATACACACGTATATACACCGTGCATTGCATCTTCTCAGTCACAAACGTGAAACTGATGTTTTTGCTAAGCTTCCTCCGAGAATATCTCTAGCACGAGATGCAATAACCCGGTCGGTTTCACCGAACACGACACGCGCCGGATATATAGAAGCTCGTAAACGTTATATACTCATGGTTGTTGGTTTAGGGGAGCAGGCGAGAGTGGCCCAAGAAGAATGAACTCGGTGCGGCGAAGAGAGATGAAAAGCTGAGGGGGGGAACGAGAACCAAGCGAAATATATGGGAACTAAGGGATGCAGACGGAGGGTGCAACGGGAGTATGGAATTAAAGTACGTGGAAACCTGAGCTTAGTTATAGCGTAGCAAATATAAGGCCAAACGCAGTACCGAGAGGGGGCTTCGAGGGGTGGATGAGGGTGTTGTGCATCATCCCCGTAAATTTTGTGCCTCCGATCTTCCCATAAATGTTGTGCCTCCATTGGTAAATATATGATATTTCGTTGATACATATAGACTCAATATGTGTTTCTTGTATGGAAAATAATGATGCTGAAGTTTGCATCGTTGGAACGCAGCGAAAATAATTTTTTTTAATTGTAATTTTCACTACTGCTCTCGCTTCTTTTGCCCGTTTAGGCCCAGCTCTTTAAGCTAGTAGTCTGGTAACTTAAGCCGATTTTCATTTCTCTTTTGGAGGGCGTTTTTTTGTAGGAAAATTAAAATGAATCGTTTTGGATATTTAGCATGTTTTTATTTACATATTAAAGATACAAAAAAAAATTTTGTTGAAAAAATTTAATAGTTTATTATTATTATTATTATTGATCGAAGTTGGCAGCTCGAAAAAAAGCGCGTGGGTGGCCCCGTTGATTTTGGCTCTTGATGTTATCTGAAATCAAAAATTCTTGATAATTCTTAATCTATAGACATGTCATTCTGGTCGGAACTACTGAAGTTAAATTTCATGGATAAATAACAAAATGGCGGACTTTGGAGAAAAACGTCCTTTTCCATTTTGTTATTTATCCATGAAATTCAACTTCAGTAGTTCCGACCAGAATAACATGTCTATAGATTAAGAATTATCAAGAATTTTTTATTTCAGATAACATCAAGAGCCAAAATCACCGGGGCCACACACGCGCTTTTTTTTCGAGGTGCCAACTTTGATCAATAATAATAATAATAATAATAAACTATTAAATTTTTTCAACAAAATTTTTTTTTGTATCTTCAATATGTAAATAAAAACATCCTAAATATTCAAAACGATTCATTTTTATTTTCCTACAAAAAAAACGTCCTCCAAAAAAGACATGAAAATCGGCTTAAGTTACCAGACTTTTGAAGAAGACCCCAAAAAACGTTTTAACGATTTTTGTCTTCGAAAATCCAACCTTAAGGAGGATGAATGGTATAAAACAATCTATTTCGTTGCGTTCCAACGATGCAAACTTCAACGTCTTGGAAAATATGCGAATCATACGCGGATTAATCGACATTCGCAGCTTCTCAAATAATGTTTTCCACTTGGGAAACAAAAAATAAGTACGTGTACTAAACATTTATTTGACATCTCGTGATCGTTCGATTTAATCAATCCAACGACTTTTTGGTTCATCACGGAGAAAGGTCTGTTCTCATGAACAAATAATGAGGAAGCAATGTGCAAGTTTCAATTTTTATCTCTTGTTTTCCTTCAGATTCATATCGAGATACGAAAAAAATATTTTATTCCCAATGACATCTTCCCGCTTGATGTTCATTTTCCGGGAAATTGATTTGTTCCATTTACCTATCGCCATTGTCTATAAACTAATTTTTTTTCAAACGACAAGAAGACAGCTGAAATTAGTCCAGAGCTATCGATCTTTTATTTTATTTTATTTTATTTTATCTCCGTTTGCCAGAGCCAATTCTCAAACTTTATTTCCACTTTATAACCTTACATCCCTCTCTCATTGAGTCACTTCGACGATCTGGAACACCCTTCGCTCTTCAGCAACTGCTGCTGCTGCTGTAACGACGATTGCAACGAGTGGCAAAACACGCCATTGTGTATATATATATGTACAAACTGCGAGAGTAAGCAGTAGTAGTAGTAAGCTTCAGTACTGTGCGTACTATAGGCACTATAGAAACGTCGAAATTGAAGACGAGACGTGGTACATAAGAGTGAAAGGCCTGAGGCACGCGGAGCCAAGAGAGAAAAGGCAGCCGTCAATGCGTTATAACACACGTGACGTGGCCTTTCCGGATCACCCAAACGAACGTCTCTTGTCAATTACCCCAGCTCACCCTTCCTACCTTTTCTCCTACACCGAGGGTCCTTGGTATCCTTCACGACCGGACAATATATCCTGTGATACTCAAATTTTCTACCTATATATAAGAACATTATATACATGAGTCATTTCATGTTCATTCGGATCGTTCTTTCAACCCTTACCCCCCCGGCGAGCTCGTCTGAAATTTCAGCAGGATAAACTGTGGTTCCACTAGAACCGCGCGATCGTACAAAATCATTTTTCAGACATTAAAAAAAAAATGTTTTATGTGGCGATTGTCTATTCGTTATTTGTAGATTGGAGCGAGGCGAAGAGATTGTCGACCACAAATTTTCAACTTAATGAAGAATGATTTCAACGAGAAATAACGTGGAAAATAATTTCACACGATCCCTTTTCCGATGAACGGCAACATGGTTCTTTTAAAAAATCGGCGATATATCAATGAAAGATTCTTACGCATTTCATTGTTTCTTCCGTCGAAATTCACATCGAACGACCGATGTACGTGTCCGTATATATTGAAGTGACAGGGTTGCATCGGAAAGGGTGGGACGAGGGGTTGATGCGGGCTGCTATAGAACCCATCATTGCCTCCGTGACTGTGTGTTAGATGTCTCGATTTCCGACCCGGAACCCACGAGACGTCGGTCCGATTTCCTGTTGTCCAAAAGACGAAGACCGTCTTTATTCCCGCATTTCACCTCCGGATATTGACAGTGGTCGAGTCATATAACCTCTTTACTATATCATTCTAATGTATCATCCCTATTTTTTTTTTTTTTACTCACCCGATGTTGATACAATTTTATTTCTCCCCTTGCGCAACGCTTGTATACAGTAATATATCAGAGATTAAATTCTAAAATCAAATTTACCGTTTCTCGTGTAAAGAAAAAAATCTTGACTTGCCGATGAATTCATCATATTAAAAAAAAAATATTTTCATTTAGTTGGCCGTGAAAAATAGGTTTTTTTTAACAAACAAAATCATGATGCAGAAAACCATGAACTATATGTCGGACGGAAAAATCTAGTCGGTAAAAAAAATCTGAAACAAATTCCACGGATGGCATATCGTTGGAATTTTTTCTCTTTTGCTATACAATACGCTAGAATTTCATAATAAGATTTTCGATGACATTTCGAGGAAGATTGAGACCGCGAACTTGCGTCAGGCATTCGTGAAATCATAACCGAAGTATTTTTCATGTATACTCGCTCGCTTTATGCGATAGTATAATGGTGTCAGTGCGCGATAATGCGCACTTAGACCATTCGATATTCGACAACGACATGACCCCGTGGCGGCAGCATCGCTGTCACTTATCCCGTTGTCATTCGCGAAGGAAATACTGTCAATTACACAATTCCCTTTCTCTATTAGACACGGTGAATTGTTGAGAAGCGTCGATGCCTCGAACGGCTTACGTCGAAGCGTGACTCTCAGAAATTCCTCTGGATTTCTTCGATCATCGACAGGCGAGCGACGAGGATATAACGAGGCCGAAGCTGAAAATTGCGCCCCTTCGCGATCTCGATCGAGAAAATTATCCCTGGCCGTGTGTATCCTAAATAATACAGATGGACGTTTGATTGACGCGCATTGTCTGCATTAAAGCCGTCATATCCTTCAACGTGTTTCCCGAGAATTTCTCGATTGTATCAGACTATTTTCTACACCGCCAGTATTTCGAGTTTCCACGAAACCACTATTTTTCGTCTGTACGGCTGTCGATTCCCAAGAAAATGTCAATTCACGTTAACGAAAGGTTTGTTTCGTGTATATGGAGGATTCTACACGAAGTGTGGCAGCAACTTTTGGCCCAGGACGATTTTTGATAATCGTTTAGGTCGCAAACGGTGACCGCACGAAACACAAGAAAGAGAAGACAACTAATGCAGTTAATGAACGAGCTTTTAAAGTCATTTTTTTCAAATTCATTTCCTGAAGTGATCTTTGGTAAATCGAATGAATACTTCCTGAACACATGATGTTAAAGTTTGCATCGTTGGAACGCAACGGGAAAAAGCTTTTTAAATTTTCATTTTTGGCATTGCTCTCGTTTCTCTTGCCCATTTAGGTTCGGGTCCTCAAAGGAAATGTCAAAAAAAACGTTTCGACGATTTTCGTCTTCAAAAACTTCAACCTTCAGGGGGATAAAAATGGGATAAAAAATTTATTTTCGTTGCAGTTCAACGATGGAAACTTCAACGTCATCCGAACAGTCTGTCGGACGAAAAATTCTCTCACGTGAAATACCCTGTACATCTTTCGTCCGTCGTCGCCGAGCCTTTTATTGACTACGGTGAAGAAATAAAGCATTCACACATGCAACGAATGTTATACACGTAAATAACGTTCGTATGGTTGTACATATACTCTCGCCAAAATTCCGCACGACTGACGTCTCTTTATTTCTCTCTCTCTCTCTCTCTCTCTCGGTTTTTGCGGTTCTCAAGTTGGTATATACGTGTTGGGTAATACGTGTAACGAAATAAAAATTGTGGAAAAGGCAAGAGGGAGAAGCACGTATATCGAGAGACTATCCGTTACCAGATCGAAGAATTCGGCGAAACGCGGCACTGGAATATCAATATTTCGTACCAAAAGCTCTAAATAGAAATACCTTTTAGTATTGTTATTTCGGCAAATGCAAAAGGAAGTATGATAAATAAAAAAAAACGAATATATTGTATCGTCATGCTGATAGACCGAAATAAAATAAAACTTGCTTCGAAAATCACGATTGAATTCCAAAGAATTCCATATTTTTCGTAGAATCATCGACATATTCTAGGGGAAAAAAAATTGAATAGAAAAAAATTGCACGAAAACACATTTTTTTTTAAATTGGCATAAATCGGTGTACTGACATTTGACAATACATCGCTATAATGGCTTTTCAATGTTAAAAACGACTCTTGTATACAGGAAATCGGGTATCAATGCCAATCAAGGGGGGAAATAGGGTTAGGACACCGCTTTCTCAATGATTTTCATGAATTTTTTTATAGTATGAAAAATGAATATAATTTATTGAAACTTTGAGAATATTTTATACATATATTTAAGTATATACTATAAAATTTTTGAAGAATTTTCTTGAAAAACACCGGGGATATTAGCGACCCCATATTGCAGGTCACAATCAGACTCAGCATTTTGCGTACATTCTGGAAGCCGCAATTTTCATCTGAAATCGAACGAGGTTGGAATTTACTTTTATTATATGTTTCTCTTCTATATGAACCTGAATGCTATCAAAAAAATAGAAAATTCAATTTTTTACAGGGGTCAAAACAAAAAAGCATGATTTATTGCCATTTTTTACAACTTTTGTGCAAAAAAAAATTATTTTAAATAATGATAATATTCCGATTTTAGGTCCATATAGAGCGCAATACTGTGAAGAAAGTAGCTGCCAATTTTCAGAATGATTGGTTGAAAACTTTTCAAACTAGCGTGTACGCAAGTTCAATGAAAGTGGTTTTCAGAAAAACGCGTTTGAAAAAATAGTGACCGCTCGGTTATACACGTGGCGCGCTCGGGGCCTGAAGGAGAGCTACTCACTTTAATGGCTTATAACGATAGAACGAGTCGGAATTTTCATTTAAAATTTTGGGAACATATTTTTCAATAGTTTTACTAACAATTTATGAAATGGAAAAAAAAATCGATTTTTTGAACCGTCTAGCCCTTTTTCTCCCCTTAAACGATAAACGTTTCGAAAAAATCACCGTAAAATGTACCACTCGTTCGCCTATGGAATATACGAAGTTACGAAAATAACCAAAATCTAACATACACTCGCAGACCTTGTTTGGCTCAAGCGATAATGAATGAGTTTTGATATAACGGTGTAACGAGCTTTGTATTCTCCTTGAATAAATTAATTTCACGCACAGAGTTTGCGTCCGGTCTTCGAACGTATCGCCAAAACAATTAACGACTTTGCTGAGAAGCAAAAAGTCAGATATCACGTAACTTTACGTACGGTTGTGGTTTCCGGTCTTTTGCTGTATAAAGATTGACGATGGATACCATAACAAATGTTCTATTGATTGTACGGTCTCTCGCAATTTGGCCAACTTCAGGAGTTCTCTCGCTACCACTGTACGGTTAAAATGATCTTACGATAGCCCTTTAAATATATTACAATAGATATAAGACTGGTCTTCGATATGTACATATTGGACCGTGTATATTCTACTCGGTGTACGAAGTGTACCGGTTATTGTAAGATATTTCTATTAGTTCGTCATCAACCGTTGCAGGAAACTTTGAGAGGCTCTCGGCGTTTCAACGACGAATTAGGATCTACTCTCGTGGGAAGTGGATACAGCGCTGAACTGTATATAGCCCGGGTGCAACTACTGGGCTGCTTCATGCACACGAGCTGCTCTATATACATTGCTCATTCTCAAGTTATCGGCAGCTCTCGGCGTGAGACCCTGATTTGCTTATTAGCTATGAATTATACATGTATATATATATATATATATATATATATATATATATGTGGACGACAGAGAGACAGAGACTCGAGAGTCGAGAATGGTGACCGGTAGCACCAACGTGAAATTGAGTATTCGGGACTTCACATCCGGGCGATCAAATATAATACTGGTCCTGTGTGGAGAAGGAGGAGTACGAAGGTTCGATAATAATTCACGTAACATGGAGTATCGTATGTATATGTATATATGAGTGTATGTGAACTACGAGAAGCATTAGACGCCGATTTAATATCCCACCCTCTCCCACTCCTCCCTCTCTTTACATACCGAGTGTAGGAATCGAAACGGTCAGCGTGTACGATAAATGATACGATTGGCATACCTCTGTGTCCCTCGTGAATGCTCTACATTCACGAATATTATCGCTACGCCGCCGTACCCCTCTATCCCAAGAGAGAGGCACCTCATTGGTTCCTACAATCTGCATTACACTGCGACGGCGTATTACACAAGGGGTATCAGTGCAGCAATGACTGAAGTGATTCTCGTACAATATGCATTCATATTTACATGTATAGATTGCAAATGTCGTGTATATGGGTTATTTCACCGGAAGTCGAACAGTTTTTTTTTAAACTTTGATCAGCGATGTTGGCTCGAATAGCTGTATTGATCGGCGCTATAATTGATATAGAAAAATATTGCTATTACTAATTCAGTGAAAAACAAATGATTTTTCAATGTTTAAACATGTATATTATATATCATACTGACTGTGTCCCGCTTTTTCACCCACGTTAAATTTAGATTATATATCTGTTTCATACGCATTATAAGTACATAACCAAGTGCATCTCATTAACTATAAATATCATCCGGAAGTTACGTGGAAAAATCAAAGGACCAATCACTAAAAAATAAACCGACGCCGCCGCCGCTCCTTAAGGCCATGGCATGAAGTTATATGGCCTAGAACCTTCCTGAATAAACGGACCATCTAATGCAAAAAGAATTTTTCAAATCGGATTAGTATTTCGTGAGATTAGCGCGTTCGAACAAACGTTCAAACTCTCCAGCTTTATTATAGTAGTAAGATGGATATAGTAGTAAAATAGTAAGATTAGGGTCATACCATGAAGTTCAATGGTCCAGAGCCTTCCCGAATAAACGGACCATCTAATTGAAAAAGAATTTTTCATATCGGATTAGTATTTCCTGAGATTAGCGCGTTCGAACAAACGTACAAACTCTCCAGCTTTATTATAGTAGTAAGATGGATATAGTAGTAAGGTAGTAAGATTAGGGTCATAACATGAAGTTCAATGGTCCAGAACCTTCCCGAATAAACGGACCATGTAATGGAAAAAGAATTTTTCATATCGGATTAGTATTTCATGAGATTAGCGCGTTCGAACAAACGTACAAACTCTCCAGCTTTATTATAGTAGTAAGATAGTAATATTAGGGTCATACCATGAAGTTCAATGGTCCAGAGCCTTCCCGAATAAACGGACCATCTAATGCAAAATGAATTTTTCAAATCGGATTAGTATTTCCTGAGATTAGCGCGTTCGAACAAACGTACAAACTCTCCAGCTTTATTATAGTAGTAAAATGGAAATCGTAGTAAGATAATAAGATTAGGGTCATACCACGAAGTTCAATGGTCCAGAGCCTTCCCGAATAAACGGACCATCTAATGCAAAAAGAATTTTTCATATCGGATTAGTATTTCCTGAGATTAGTGCGTTCGAACAAACGTACAGACTCTCCAGCTTTATTATAGTAGTAAGATGGATATAGTAGTAAGATAGTAAGATTAATCTCTCCAGCTTTATTATAGTAGTAAGATGGATATAGTAGTAAGATAGTAAGATTACGGTCATACCATGAAGTTCAATGGTCCAGACCCTTCCCGAATAAACGGACCATGTAATGGAAAAAGAATTTTTCATATCGGATTAGTATTTCATGAGATTAGCGTGTTCGAACAACATACAAACTTTCCAGATCTATTACAGTAGTAAGATATTCAGTGTGAATTGAGGAAAAAATATTTTTATCATTATATATTAATTACAAGAGTAAACATTGATAAGTATTTGCCATTTTTGTAAGACTCGCAGAATAAATCTGGAAAAATTGATTCTCTTCCAATCATCAAGGCCTATGATCTCAGATATTAATTTCCATTAGTATTTTTTGTTGATCGATGGACAGAATTGAACTGAAAAAAAAAAAAAAGAAGCACAGGATAGAAAATAACTATCTTCGGATTGAAAAATATAAAGAAAATAATAAAATAGTTCAGGAAAATTTATACTCAAGATATACAGGGTAAAACGTACGATAAATGACAGATTTCAATGATTTATAATTGACATATTGTACGTAACCACGGGGGTGAGACTCTTTACGTTCTATTATAGGAAAACCAATATTATAAGAGTGTGAAAATCGTTGATTCTCGACGAAAGCCCGTTTCCCTTCCAGTGGAATGACCCTTATATGGCTCCACTCGATAGCGAGACGTCGCGACGCTCCTGTGTCCACGTTGCCCGCGGACTGACCCGCGATATGTGCCCACAAATGCGTGTGTGGTCCACTACACAAGTGCCATGCAAGCACAGTCCCCTATCCACAAATACACACACACCCCTTTTGGGAACAAAATGGCGTAACTCACACGATTTAAATTATAAAGGAATGTCGGTTACGCCCTTTCGTTTCTCAATGATCGATAATATGAGCATATATATGTATATAGTTCATTCATGATTTATTAGACGGAATCCCGGCGCCCCCGTCAATTCGAATTGCCACCGCGGTTTCCCGTGGTGTTTCAACCGCGAGACCATCCGTTTCGTCATTCCACGACCTCCTCTTATCCCGTTGCGACAGACACGTCACGAGTAAACTGTCATTTGGTCTCTTCTCCCTTATTGTAGTGCAGTGCGCGATGTTACATAGTTTATGTATAATAATAGATAACACACTGTCAACAAAGCCTTTGTCTCCGATGTGCTCTCTTGCCCCCTTGGCGTGCCAATCATCGAGAGATTCATTGCAGAGAAGGAGAAACATTATTCAATGATTTAATGATCGAAAACATTATACGGTGATGAAGAATCGCCTCGGGGCTTTTCTTTTTAAGTAATCGTTATTACACACATCTCGGATGGGTTACGTTCGTTAATATTATTACAACTAGCCCTGCGAACAGTAATTCATGCATCTCGTTCAAGATCATCACTTTAAAAACTCGCATTTTTAGATTTTTCGGGGCTTTTCTTTTTAAGCAATCGTTATTACACACATCCCAGATGGAATACGTTCATTAATATTTAACAATTAACAATTATCGAGGATGAATCACGATAATTCTATATTTTTTTCGACTTCTACAGACGTCGGTTAAGGGGGGAAATAGGGTTAGGACAGCGTTTTCTCAATGATTTTCATGAATTTTTTTATAGTATAAAAAATGAATATAATTTATTCAAACTTTGAGAATATTTTATACATATATTTAAGTATATACTATAAAATTTTTGAAGAATTTCCTTGAAAAACACCGAAGATATTAGCGACCCCATATTGCAGGTCACAATCAGACTCAGCATTTTGCGTACATTCTGGAAGCCGCAATTTTCATCTGAAATCAAACGAGGTTGGAATTTACTTTGATTATATGTCTCTCTTCTATATGAACCTAAATGCTTTCCAAAAAATAGAAAATTGAATTTTTTACAGTGGTCAAAACAAAAAAGCATGATTTTTTGCCATTTTTTTACAACTTCATTGCAAAAAAAAAATTATTTTAAATAATGATAATATTCCGATTTTAGGTTCATAGAGAGCGCAATACTATGAAGAAAGTAACTGCCAATTTTCAAAACGATTGGTTGAAAGCTTTTGAAACTAGCGTGTACGCAAGTTCAAAAAAAGGCGTTTTCAGAAAAACGCGTTTGAAAAAATACCGTACCTGAGTGACCGCTCGGTTATACACGTGGCGCGCTCGGGGCCTGAAGGAGAGCTACTCACTTTAAGGTAACTTAAAGTGAGTAGCGGGGGGGGGGGGGGGGGGGTGGTGGTGGTAACTTAAGCCGATTTTCATGTCTTTTTTGGAGGGCGTTTTTTTGTAGGAAAATAAAAATGAATCGTTTTGGATATTTAGGATATTTTTATTTACATATTAAAGATACAAAAAAAAATTAGTTTGAAAAAATTTAATAGTTTATTATTATTATTATTATTGATCGAAGTTGGCACCTCGAAAAAAAAGCGTGTGGGTGGCCCCGGTGATTTTGGCTCTTGATGTTATCTGAAATAAAAAATTCTTGATAATTCTTAATCTATAGACATGTCATTCTGGTCGGAACTACTGAAGTTAAATTTCATGGGTAAACAAAATGGCGGACTTTGAAAAAAAACGTCCCTTTCCATTTTGTTATTTATCCATGAAATTTAACTTCAGTAGTTCCGACCAGAATGACATGTCTATAGATTAAGAATTATCAAGAATTTTTTATTTCAGATAACATCAAGAGCCAAAATCACCGGGGCCACCCACGCGCTTTTTGTTCGAGGTGCCAACTTCGATCAATAATAATAATAATAATAAACTATTAAATTTTTGCAAAAAATTTTTTTTTTTGTATCTTTAATATGTTAATAAAAACATCCTAAATATCCAAAACGATTCATTTTTATTTTCCTACAAAAAAACGCCCTTCAAAAAAGACATGAAAATAGGCTTAAGTTACCAGACTACTACCTTAATGGACTATAACAATAGAACGAGTCGGAATTTTCATTTAAAATTTTCTGAACATATTTTTCAATAGTTTTACTAACAATTAATGAAATAAAAAAAAAATCGATTTTTTGAACCGTCCAACCCTATTTCCCCCCTTAATGAACGAAAAATCTTTCTACGTTCATCGTTTTCTCGTCTATTGGACTTAGATTTTAATGAGGTTTCTCCACACATCGACGAATACAGAGGCAACAACTAGCTGTTTACTTCCAATATATTTACTTCTCTCAGATAAAAAATATATATATCTACACGTCAAAGTGTTTGTTTGGATGATAGAAAGAGACTCCATAAGACTCATACGCGCTAAATTGATATTGGATTCGACCGAAGAGCGATAATGCGTTTCTATATATCGGTATATATGTAATGGACTCGATGTGACATCGATATATCTCGACAGCTCTAGCGAGTCAAGGCCCTAATTCACGTAACTTTACGTGTTAAATTGATTGTTCAGCGTCCTTTTGCTTCCCAACACTCGATACATCGTATATATACGTTTAAGCTATCCGAGACGTGTGACTGAGTGAGTGAAAAAAGTAAGAAAAAAAAAGAGGGAAGCAAGAGAAGTCAGCAACGACGAGTACTATATATCCCTCTACACCCTCTACTTGAAGCCGAGTGCCAGAACTCTCGGTATAGAGAGGATGGATCGTATAATACCGACTCTCGTCTATATAAAGTCTTTTCGTGCTGTTCGAACTTCCTACTCTGCCAGATTGAAACGGTTTTTCCCTCCCGCCCCGCGAGAAACAGCAGCAGCAAGCGAGAAGAGCAAAAGAGAGGGGGCGATATAGCCCGCGGGCGCCGCGTCGACGCGCTGAAATCATCGCTAAAGTGGCGAACGCGCTTATATATAGTATCACGAATTTTACATTAGCGCCGCGTCCTTCTTCACGAGCGAACGTTATCACTCGGGTGCATTAATCACGGAGTTAACTATGCCCGCCCTATTAGCGGAATCGACGGCGATATGGTACTATAGAAAATTTTTATACAAATTTCACAGAGCGATATCCTTAATGGTTATGGCGACGATAGCTGGTGTAAAATCATGCGCACATTTAACAATTTTTTTTTTCCATGAAAAAGTGATTTATTCATAAAACTAATTACACATCTATTTAGTATAAATATCAAGCTAATAAAAAATATTTTTTTTTATTTTTGTTATACAAAATGGCCGACTACTGCTATTTGCTTTTGGTATCCTTTTTTTTTTTTTGAGGCGATCCGCGGCGGGACATTGGGCATCCACAATTTTTCATCTGGAACAAAAAGAAAAATTCTCGTTAATCCACATCAGAATACCTAGAGAACTATTTACGGAATTTGGAAAATATTGTTTTATTCGAATATCGTAGGCAAATTTGAACGTGAACGGTGAATATCCAGTGAAAAATTTCGTATAAAACTGCTCATAAAATGGAAAGTTTTTAATTAATCAGAAATTCCGTACGTACCTCTGTGCGAAATCCAATTAGAAACATAATTTGAAAATTTGAAGTCAATCGGGTAAAAATTGTCGAAGTTATTTATCACGCGGCGTGCTCGGGTACTCTATGGCCGTGTCAGAGGTAGGATTACGTTATACGCTCAAAGTCGGTGAAAAAAAATTGTTCTCGCTATAAATCGAATAGTAATTTTTTTTTATGATAATCAAGCAACGTTTAAGCAAAAAAAAAACATCGATTTCTTGAAAATTCTACCGTGGCGATACCCTTTAAGGTACTTTGGGATGATGAACGCTTTTTGCAAAGTCTAGTCATTCATGTACGTGGCAAAAGATGTTTTTCAATACTAAATAACACGAATTTGTTGAGAAAAGACAATGTCCAAAATAGATTCCATTTGTTCAAATAAATTCTACAAAATGTTCCGGTTTACAGAGCCGATCAATCAGTATTTTACGCATAATCGATCGAATTCCGATGAAAATATTCATCCGCATTGCTCCGTTGACCGTGCGATGAGGTTTCCGAAGCGTGGCACGATGTATACTCGCGTTATTCCGTAAATTGGAATAAATAGAGCGTGTAATTTATTTTTTCTTTGATATTTTTATGTTTCATATATATCTGGAAACTTCATTGAAATAAAGACCAGCGAATGAGCTTAAAGGAGGAAATAGGGTTAGGACAGCGTTTTCTCAATGATTTTCATGAATTTTTTTATAGTATAAAAAATGAATATAATTTATTGAAACTTTGAGAATATTTTATACATATATTTGAGTATATACTATAAAATTTTTGAAGAATTTTCTTGAAAAACACCGCAGATATTAGCGACCCCATATTGCGGGTCACAATCAGACTCAGCATTTTGCGTACATTCTGGAAGCCGCAATTTTCATCTGAAATCAAACGGGGTTGGAATTTACTTTTATAATATATCTCTCTTCTATATGAACCTAAATGCTATTAAAAAAATAGAACATTGAATTTTTTACAGGCGTCAAAACAAAAAAGCATGATTTTTTGCCATTTTTTACAACTTTATTTGCAAAAAAAAAATTATTTTAAATAATGATAATATTCCGATTTTAGGTTCATATGGAGCACAATACTATGAAGAAAGTAACCGCCAATTTTCAAAACGATTGGTTGAAAACTTTTCGAACTAGCGTGTACGTAAGTTAAAAAAAAGTCGTTTTCAGAAAAACGCGTTTGAAAAAATAGCAAAATGCTGAGTCTGATTGTGACCTGCAATATGGGGTCGCTAATATCTGCGGTGTTTTTCAAGAAAACTCTTCAAAAATTTTATAGTATATACTTAAATATATGTATAAAATATTCTCAAAGTTTCAATAAGTTATATTCACTTTTTATACTATAAAAAAATTCATGAAAATAATTGAGAAAACCCTGTCCTAACCCTATTTCCCCCCTTAATGGCTTATAACAATAGAACGAGTCGGAATTTTCATTGAAAATTTTGGGAACATATTTTTCAATAGTTTTACTAACAATTTATGAAATAAAAAAAAATCGATTTTTTGAACCGTCTAACCCTATTTCCCCGCTTAAGCTAGTGAAACGGTGATGCAATTAATAATTTTATTAATTTGCGAATTACCGTTATCGTGCATTATTTTAATTAACGACGGAGATAACAAGGAATTATCATTGAAAAAAACAATACCATTTATAATGAGTATACATTTTTTTAATGTAATTCTATTGATATATGTTTGTTTAGGAAAATTATATCTCTGCTAAATTGTTTTAACTGATGAGCTTGGAAAAAAAAATAGATTTTATATTATGACTGTCCTTGTTACGATTGCAACCTCCGTATATCTCTCGGAACATACTTCTGCACAGTGCAAAGTACATTGTATCGCGATGCGCCATCATCGTGTATGTACACCTAATTTCTCGTGCCCGGAGTCTTGAGCATTACATTTATGCGCTATAACGGGAACAACCTCGAGTGCGGAGTAAAAACAACGTAGAACAGACACGGTGCATAGAGGAGGTGAGAGCGAGAACGAAAACGAAGGATGGGCTCTTCTTATACGGCCGGGGAATTGGAGTGGCTAGAGGGCGAGAATGAGAGAGATCCGCAGCGGAGAGGTACGGAGAGTGTCTCATCGGGCCTCTAATCTCCGGTATGACAGCCGTCCGTTATCGTTATCGCGAGGGGTATCATCCTTGGATGTGCTGTTGGCGCACCCGTCCTCTTCTGGCTGTACACGTAAACACGTATACACGGTACGCCGCTAACATACACACGACAGACAAGACTTTTTATGTATTCTAATATTTATCAAAAGACACACCCGACGAAATCACTTTGGACTCGTTATATCAGGTGAGAGTCGGGAAAATGCCTGTTCGTTTAATTATAATCAACTCATACTTCGATACAACCTCCAAGCTGAAGTATTTTTCTCTCGTTCAATGTTCCTCAAAAGAATACAGAAGACAGAGACCGAAAAAAAGCGATTTTTCAAGAATTTTTCCTCGACAGACATTTTAATTTATTAACGTAAAAATTTATATACATATTATGATAACTTTTAACTTTATTTTCATATTTTTTATTTGTAAAAATAATGATTTTTAAAGCTGCTATTGCTGATCTCCGAGAACTCCTCTAAAAAAAGATGTTTTGCGGTGAATACGATATCTCTGGATTGGATTATTAAAAATGAAAAAAAAAAAAAAAAAAGAAACAAAAAAGATTTCGTTAATACAAGGTCTAGTATTTAATCGAAGGAATAATCAAAATAGTAATTTTTAACAGAATGGCGGCTTTTCAAAGAAAAAAAATTCGATTTTCGATGAAAATTTTCGTCTTAAATTGTTTATGTAATGGAAAATATTTATCGGCGAGACAAAAATCTTCGATTAATCACTAAAAAATATATTTATAAAGCTTGTTTAAAAATTTGAGACTGATTGATTTAGCGGTTTCCGAGGATACTTTCTCAACGACTTTAAAAACACAGTTTTGAGAAAAACGCATTCAAACTTTCAAAATCATTCCGTGACGCTCCGAGACGTCTTTGGCAAATATGCATGTATCTTCGAGAATATTTGCCGGATTGACACCAAAATTTTCTGTGTATATACTTAAATACACGAGGTGTGTAAATTAAGTAATGAGACTGGCAACGTAGCGTTCGATCTGGCAACACTTGAGGCTTTGGGCTTGGAGGGGCGGCAGGGGAACATGTGATACGCCTTCAGTACGGGTTTGAACTCGCTCGAGTCATTTGGTTGTCCGTAGCGATTTTTTTTGTCAGTTTTTTCTATTGTGTTCTGAAAATGAGTGACATCAATTTCGAGCAACGCTGTGCTATCAGGTTTTGCTTCAGACTTGGGCACAGCGCAACGGAAACTCTTGCTAAACTTCAGCAGGCCTACGGAGACAGTGTTTTGTCAAGAGCCCAGGTATTTCGGTGATTTAAGGCATTTTCAGAAGGAAGAGAGTCGATTGAAGATGAACCACGAAGCGGAAAGCCTTCATCTTTAAGAACCAATGAAAATGTCGACAGAATCCGGGATCTTGTGCGTTCAGATCGTCGGTTGACAGTCAT
Source organism: Oxytorus armatus (assembly GCA_958009045.1). Taxonomy (NCBI): domain Eukaryota; kingdom Metazoa; phylum Arthropoda; class Insecta; order Hymenoptera; family Ichneumonidae; genus Oxytorus; species Oxytorus armatus. Next base: position 18,871,199 of record OY253749.1, on the reverse strand, counting down.
AATGATCGGGGAAGAGTTGAATTTGACTCACACCACCGTTTGACTCACTTTTACCGGGAGGTTCTTAAAAAACTTCGAAAAAGGGTCATTCGTGTGAGACCAAACATCAAGAACAACTGGGTGTTGCATGACGATAATGCTCCTTGTCACACAGCAATTTCAATAAACGAGTTTTTGGCCAGTAAAAACATTCCTGTGACTACTCAGTCTCCTCATTCGCCTGACTCGAGTCCTTGTGACTTTTTTCTCTTCCCGAGATTGAAAAATCACCTCAAGGGAACTGATTTTGGGACACTCGAAAACATTCAAACGGCTGTAACCGACCAGCTGATGGCTATTCCAGTATCGGAGTTCCAGCACTGCTATGAGGATTCGAAGAACCGTCTCCAGCGCTGTGTGACTTCAGAAGGAAGTTATTTTGAGGGTGACAATATAAAATTGTAATTCTATTTGAATAGAAAAAAATGAAAAAAAATCAGTCTCATTACTTAATTTACACACCTCGTATGTACATTACGAAAAGGAGAACAAAAAATGTCTTTTTTTGAAAATCCTGACTGCGTATAAACCCTTAAAGTGCCAGCGTATAGTCCTTTTCTACACCGCTTGTTTCGGCACATAATTCGTGCTTTGATACACGGTTATCGGAATCATATAACTTCCAGAAAATTGGGGAATTTATGAAAATTGAAAAATATTTTATGAGATACGTTAGACTTCGGGAAAATTGGAATTCGGGCATGTACCCAATCGTGTCACAACTCCACGAATTCACGTCCAACGATGCGACGGAGTTCAAATTTTTATTTATCTTATTTTTCATTTCAGTAAACGATTTTTCCTATGGGTTGCAATAACGAATTTCTCGAAATTCATTTGATTGTATTAAATCCCCGTTTTAATATTTGTCCGTATATATAGATATTGTCAGGTGAATATAGATAAGAGCAAGGGGGAATAGAAAGTTTCGTTTCTCAATTGAATTTTAATTCTTTTATCTGCTAGCTACCATCTGGATTACATAGTCCGAAGAGACCGTGGAATTGTACTGTAATAACAGAACCAACCCCTTTCTCAAACTACATCCATCTCTTTTGTGCCCTTCCTGCCTCGGTTCATCCTTTTCGCACAACCCCTTATTTGGTTGCACCAAAAGGGAGAAAAGGAGAGTGAGAGAGCGAGAGAACGAGAGATGGAGCGGCAGGGAACGAATCGAACTAACCGACTTTGGTCACAGAGTGTTACGAGAGAGGAAGAGAGCGAACGAAAGGAGTAAGGGGTATAGGAGCCAACCCTCTTTTCGTCACGCGATTCCTAATCGCTCGAATGCAAACACCGATTTCCGACTTCGTTCATTTTTCTCTCTCTCTCTTCATCGTTCTTTTACTCACCCTCCTACACCCCCGTCTAACTTCGTACACAGTTTGGTCATACAGAGTATCCAGGCATATACACCATAAATTCAATACACACGCTATGGTTCGCTTGGCTTGTGCCGCAATTTCTCTTCTCGATTTCGTGATCGCACGTCTCACCCTCGTTCTCCCCCCGGGATTTCATTGAAAAGCGGAGGGCTAAGAACCCCAGAACTCTTGGTGGGTATAACCTCCGTGGTATTGCAAGAACTCAGCTTCCATTAGATGATGGAAACGCAGGTTTGCCTTGCGGGATTACACCGGAGGCTATTCACCCCGTGGAAAGCTTCGAGAAATCGATATAATACTCAGCCGTAAGTTAATATTTCTCTTTCTTTCTCTCTCTCTCTCTCTGTCTCTTGACCATGAATCACAATCAAATTTATGATACAATATTGACCGCGGAACGTTAGATGGACTGTGCCGGGGGACACTTTTATACGCGATATCAAGTGTCTTGCAACGATCGTCTACACTCAGTTTGCGAGGACAAAACGGCAGGGGTGACGTGAGAAGTTATCCACAAAATCCCATTGATGTGTGATAGAGCACATATTATTTTTCATGCGCTGCAACAAAACAAAGTTGATTGATAAGTAAATCTGCGTATAAATTGCCAAACAAGATTGAAACAAATTCTAAAAGTTTGAGTGATAACGCATTTTCCAATGTCTCGAGAAAATGTGGATTTCAATGATGAATTAACAATTGGGCAAGAAATTTTATACTCGTTCAATGGAAATTTCGCCTTCTAGTTAAATTTATTGTAATTAACGCGAAACATTTCGATCTCATTGTTGTGAAACCGCTGGGCATATCCTAGTTCGGGACATATTGTATTGTAAATTTTGAAATTAATCCTGCACATTTGTCTATGCATTAGATGATTACCTAATTGTTCCCCTGGTAGTACAACGGGACCGGACTATTCACCGGAAATATCCGGTAAATGATCAAATAGATTTGGCCTGAACTCATTTCGTGACTGGGTTAGTAGGGAAGTTAGCTGGTCGCACGCACACCAACCTCGGTTATCTTTCGGCGCGCAAGCTCGCTCGTATAAATTGGCAATGATCGTAGTTTGCGTTTTGAACACGTTTGCAATCCTCTTCCGCTTGCTCTATTATACAAGAGTAATACGGGTTTCCCGATTTTTATATGAAAGAAGTGGAAATTCTATTCTTAAGTTCAATTGTAGTAGCTACTACTACCATTAATCTCGTATATATATATATATATATATATATATATATATATATATATAATTATATGAGTAGAATAGTTTTCAGGCCATCTTACTGTATAGAAACATCGGCATAGTTTGAAAATTCTATTTTATAAAGACATTGGCATAGTTTAAAAAGTCTTTTTTAAGTCTTGGCGTCAAGACGCTAAAGCGTCTCTTGATATACGTATAACAAGATACAAAAAAAAACTTTGTTTATACACATTGAGCGAGGTTATTTTATTATAAATTCGTGCGCATCCGACAGTCTTTGTACCCTAATAAATATACATACGAGGTCTGTTCAAAAAGTATCGCGAATTTTGAATTTCCACGGGCTACGTATATTCGATTTTCGATTTTTTTATGGCGTTAGGTTGGTACTCGTGTCCCTCACTTGTGGCAGTCGTCTAGTCTAGAGCGAGATTTTTGACGTCATTTCTAACGTGCAATAACGTTTAAACCGTTGAAGTTGTCTTGATGAAAATTTACACGTGCATTTATTGATCCTTAGAGAATACTTGTACATTAAAAAAAAAAATATTAAAAATATTTTCATGTAGTTCTTTTGCCTCGTTGCAACATGGTGCGCCGAAATCGGCGCCCACTCTGGACGATGTTGTATGCATCTGAAAAAAAAAATATATATATATTCTCAATCTGTATGAGTATTCTGAGCACTGGTAGCAGAATTGGAACTTAAAAAAAAAATTTGACAAAACTACGGCCTGTTGAACTTTCATTAATGATATTTCATACATACATTTCATACATTTTCGTATTCGACGAGTTATAAAATGTCGGCAAAATTATTGTTCGACTCAATTCTACTACCAGTGCTCAGAATACTCATACAGATTCAGAATATATATATATATTTTTTTTTCAGATGCATACAACATCGTCCAGAGTGGGCGCCGTTTTCGGCGCACCATGTTGCAACAAGGCAAAAAACTACATGAAAATATTTAAAATAATTTTTTTTTTTAATGTACAAGTATTCTCTAAGGATCAATAAATGCACGTGTAAATTTTCATCAAGACAACTTCAACGGTTTAAACGTCATTGCACATTAGAAATGACGTCAAAAATCTCGCTCTAGACCAGACGACTGTCTTAAGCTGAAAAAATCGGCCATTTTGAATGTTTAGTTAATTGTTGACAGCTGTTTTGGTTAGACGTGTTTTGGCTTGTCTTCGATTTTCGCCTATTCCAAAAATGCAGCTTCCATTGCGGTGATTGAGCTTTGGTTTCTACGTCATAACCATAAACCCATGATTCGTCACCAGTTATCCTTAGCAATGTTAACGCGACACTGTTTTTGTTCGAAATTGAGCAATTTTGGCACGAATTTCGCGGCGACCCGTCTCATGCTCAAATCATTGGTAAAAATCGAATAACACGAGCCAATCGATATGTTTGGTTCCTCGGCAACTTCTCTAACGGTGATTCGACGATTGGCCAATATTATTTTCTTCACTTCATCAATGTTTTCGTCTGTTGTTGATGTGCTCGGGCGTCCGGAACGTATTTTGTTGTTCGCATCTTCTCGGCCCTCTGAGAACATTTTGTACCACCGATAAACGTTGCTTTGGTCCAAGGTAGCTTCACCATACGCCACAGTCAATATTCGCAATGCGTCCGCGCACTTAATTCTGTTTTTCACACAAAATTTGATACAGATTCTTTGATCCATTTTTTGGAATAGGCAAAAATCGAAGACAAGCTAAAACACGTCTAACCAAAACAGCTGTCAACAATTAACTAAACATTCAAAATCGCCGATTTTTTCAGCATAAGTGAGGGACACGAGTACCAACCTAACGCCACAAAAAAATCGAAAATCGAATATACGTAGCCCGCGGAAATTCAAAATTCGCGATACTTTTTGAACAGACCTCGTATATATATATAAAATAGATCTGAACACGATAGTTCGTAATGCGTCATTAGCCTAATAAAAATAACGCGTCAGCGATGTAATGTATTAAGTATGGAGCTGGCACGTGTTACGCGCCGGTAACGCACATGGCATTAATGTAATGCCGATGAGAGAACGAGGCAATATCACATACAGGACGCCATCCGCAGTCAACCGATACACTGATGAATACCGTACGACGAAAGTTAAAAGTACGACATAAGAGTATTCAAACAAACGCGTAAAGTTCACACCACATGTGCGACACAGTCTCACAATATAAAACGTGAAATATTCGCAAGAAAGTAACGTCCCCGTATATTTCAAACACAGCGTATATTGCGAGACGAAAACGCGCATGAACGCGGGACCGAGGGTGAAACGTGCGTTCCAGCTTAAATCCCTGCTTCCCCTCGGCACACGCAACGCTGATTTACGAACTGTTTGCAACGAGTCAGTCGCGGCCACGTGACTGCTCGATACTCCGTTCACTTATCCGTGTATGTGTACGTTAAAATTGCGAACCACATTAACGATGCTTCACATGGAAACACATTGAAAATTTGCTGCTGGAAGGGGGTTGTGAGTTGTGAGGAAAAGGGAGTAACTGTGACTGACGTGCAATGTCATTCGCAGACAAATTAGAGTCTCGGAACTGACTAAGTATAGAGGCACAATAAAACTATGTAGTTACATAATTAACATAAGAAAATTGTAGATTAGGTCGATTTAGGGTGAGCTTCATCAATAGGAATATTTTTTTATCAAATCTTTTATGTTGAATACGTGCTCGTACGAGCTCCGTGAATTTTTTTATTTCCGTTGTGTCATGCTGGAAATTCGAACTACGTTTGCTGGACGTAAATGGATAAACATACCAGGCTGGGTCACTTTGCGAAATGATAGAAAGGCTGTTGAAAAAAGTTTATATCTACAGATGTGATGCAATCCATTTGAAATCCCTTCATAATCCCCAAGTTAACTTAGCCTCAAGCTTGATCACACCGTTTGGTGGTAAGTCGAAGATTGTGCGAATTAATATCCAAAATCCTGTGAATAATCCCCGCTGTTCTTAAATGGAAAAAAATCGACTGTTCGCAATCCATCATATGGAAAACCATATACACTGGTCTCTCATCGTACGACAAAAATAGACACGGGAAAGCCAAGTTTGTGCGAATGCCCACAGTTTTGAAATTGACTACTGCTGTCGGTGCAATACTATATTTTGTTCATGCTGTTTCCGTGTGGCAAACGACAAATATGTCGTGGGTCATGCAGCTGGAAAGGGGCACAGAGAACGGGACGTATATGGACAATCGTAGTAAGCCTTCTCGTGTAACGAAACAAAGTACGTTGTGCACCGCATGCCATTTCCCCTCACCGAATGCACCGTCAAGCAGAGTCCCTGCTCCACACTATAACAAAGTGAGATTCTGCGGGATGTTACAGGGCCCGTTTTACGATATTAAATCACGCCAACGGACCGGTTGCTCGGCTGGTCTCCCTATATATCTCTCGCCTCTAGTTTTATTCCCCTTTCGCTCGTACCCGCGCTACATATTTACAATATGTCTCTCTTGTTACCGGCGCCTTCGAAAATTTCGCTCTTTCCCGTTGCCAGAGAGAAGCTTAGGGAGGAGGCCCTTTCGTTCTGCGGGGGTTGACCGAGTAACCCAGCAACCCCCGTCGTTCAAATTGATTCAATTTGCATATATCGCTCATTGTGTTTTACCCCCCTTTGATACTCATGTACAGTATCGGATACAAGACGCGTTAGGTATTTGGCTTCGCAGCACGTGCTAACCCACGTACTCGGTTTCTCGCGGCGAGACCCTTCCAACCAAACACTTAATACACGGTACTGTTACTGTGTGCGAAAGAATTTCCTGTATATGCACGTTAGATGAACAAGTGAGGGACAGAAAATCCTGCCGAGTGGACCCGATTTGTCCGGTAATTCATTACGTCGGTATACGTAGCTGCTTCAGGAAATAAGGTCGGCGTCTATGTCCAATGTGTGGTGTATGCCGTTCGTGACTCGCCCGTTCTATATAGCTCTTTGCTGCCGTTGCACCAACAGCTACCATCCTAGAAATTATGCCTTGACGTGCGCATGCACGTGAAGTCGACATTTGTAGCTCGGTATACATTCCCTGTGTATATATACATGTATCAGGTATCGTATATTTATCAGCGGTACACTTGGGTGTACACAGGTCGAGGTCGTCCATTCGCGTACAAATTCCTTCGGTCACCATGAACACTTATACTAACTTTTGCAATCGAGATGACGGTACATGGCGTATGGAAATTTATATATAAAGTAACGAGTCAATTGTCGGCGGTGAATTAGAATAACATATGAACTTCATTATCTGTCCACTCGATGTTGGATTTTTTTTTTTTTTTTTTTTCATATGTACATTAGGGTGGGTCAAATAAAATGACTAATTTTTTTTTTCCTCGATATAATGAAAAATGTATTGTTTGGCATCTCAAAAAACCCTCTGCAAGTATGAGCCGTTCGTATTTAAATGAAAAGGTCCCTCATCGTGAATTTTCATTTCCCATTTAAATAACATGGAAACATTTTTTATTTAACTTTGGAATTTTATTAGACTTAAACCGTTGATGTTAGGAGAGTCTTTCAGCACATTTTTGTAGAACATTTGATGCTCTACAAAAAAGCTCTCTTGTGTCTAATCGATAAAAGTAACCGTACAAAAAAAAATCGGTGATAGTTAGCTCCGGATTCTACTTATCTCGTTTATTAGTAAATAAATTTCAAATTTAAAAAAATTTTAGTTATCAATATGAATAAATATACTAATAATATATACTACTAATATATACTACTAATATATACTACTAATATATATTACTAATTGTTTTCAAAAAAATATGAGAGAATCCAGAGGTAATTATCACCGATTATTTTTTGTATGGTTACTTTTATCGATTAGACACAAGAGAGCTTTTTTGTAGAGCATCAAATGTTCTACAAAAATGTGGTAAAAAACTCTCGTAACATCAACGGTTTAAGTTTAATAAAATTCCAAAGTTAAAAAAAAAATGTTTCCATGTTATTTAAATGGGAAATGAAAATTTGCGATGAGGGACCTTTTAATTTAAATATGAAGGGCTCATACTTGCAGAGGGTTTTTTTGAGATGCCAAACAATACATTTTTCATTATATCGAGGAAAAAAAAATTAGTCATTTTATTTGACCCACCTTAATGTACATATTATATTGATTTACTGTTTACGTGAAGTCTTGTTACAACTAGATTACGAACATTCACTGTCAACGTAACTCTTCAATATTGACAGAATTATCTCTACGACCTAGACACGGGGTAGTCTTAAGGGACATGGCCATGGTAGTGGGTATAAAATCATGTGCATATTTAAAATTTTTTTTTCTATGAAAAATTGATTTATTTATAAAACTAAATACACATCTATTTAGTATAAATATCAAGCTAAAAGAAAATATTTTTGTTTGTTTTCTTTTTGTTCCACAAAATGGCCTAACTATTGACCTTAACTTAACTTAAATTATTTTTATGATGATAAGACATCGTTTAAGCAAGAAAAAACCATCGATTTTTTTAACATTCTACTGTGGCCATGCCCCGTAGGCATTGAAAGCACACGACTACGCGTTTCATCATTTCAATGATCCAAAAAATAATGGCTGTATCAGGTGATTAATGATGTTGAAGTTTGCATCGTTGGAATCAAAAGAAAATAAATTTTTTTATTCCATTCATACCCCTTAAAGTTCAATTATGAAGACAAGAATCGTTAAAACGTTTTTTGGGAGTTTCCTTTGAGATCGTGGGGCTTAAGGGGGAAATAGGGTTAGGACAGCGTTTTCTCAATGATTTTCATGAACTTTTTTATAGTATACAAAATGAATATAATTTATTGAAACTTTGAGAATATTTTATACACATATTGAAGTATATACTATAAAATTTTTGAAGAATTTCCTTGAAAAACACCGAAAATATTAGCGATCCCATATTGCAGGTCACAATCAGACTCAGCATTTTGCGTACATTCTGGAAGCCGCAATTTTCATCTGAAATCAAACGAGGTTGGAATTTACTATTATTATATGTCTCTCTTCTATATGAACCTAAATGCTATCAAAAAAATAGAAAATTGAATTTTTTACAGGTGTCAAAACAAAAGAGCATGATTTTTTGCCATTTTTTACAACTTTATTTGCAAAAAAAAAATTATTTTAAACAATGATAATATTCCGATTTTAGGTTCATATAGAGCGCAATACTATGAAGAAAGTTACTGCCAATTTTCAAAACGATCGGTTGAAAACTTTTCAAACTAACGTGTATGCAAGTTCAAGAAAAGTCGTTTTGAGAAAAACGCGTTTAAAACACGTGGCGTGCTCGGGGCCCGAAGGAGAGCTACTCACTTTGATGGCTTATAACAATAGAACGAGTCGGAATTTTCATTTTTAATTTTGGGAACATATTTTTCAATAGTTCTACTAACAATTTATGAAATTAAAAAAAAAATCGATTTTTTGAACCGTCTAACCCTATTTCCCCCCTTAAGGGACATGGCCATGGTAGTGGGTATAAAATCATGGAAATGACAATTTAAAGAACCAATTTTCGTTGCGTTCCAGTGAGTTTCAGTTCGGACTCGCGGTTGAATTAAAATTCGTGTATGTAAAACACTGTACGAGATAATTTGCCCGTGTAGTTACTGGTTATTCCTGCTGAACGTTGACGCGTCTTTCTCGTCACCGTTGTGAGACAAGGAGTAAGAAAAGTTTTGCTCGAACAAATACAACATTAACGCCAATAACCCCAATTAAACAGTCGCTATGCAGTGTTGACGGGGAATGTTGAGAGGGTAATTGGACTGCACGAGGATAACGAGAATATGTGCTTCTAGCCTCAATCCATTGACGTCGTATAGCTTCGTTCCAGTGAGAAGCTATAAGAGTGTCTAAGTCCATTTGGATCAGCGCTGCTGGTAGTCGTTACCCGGGGTTAATCCGTTTGGCAAAGCACTCTTTACCACTGGGTAGATCCTCAACTTCGAGGGGATCATCGGAATCCGGGCAAAGGCGTCTATAGAACGAGGTTTTACTACGGCCACGAGATCGTGTTATGTTGGTCCTGAAGTTTTCACGCTCCGCCAGGACTATATTGCACATGCCACCGAGGACTACACACGCTATGTACAATGTTACATGTTAGCCGATAGATATATATAATCTATATTCCACGGTGAGCAGATTTTTGTCTCTGTTGCTCTCGTCAAGTTACTCGGCGCAACTCCTGAAATTAGTTATTCGACTTATCGACGCCCGCCACTTTTCCTAACCGCGGACAGCTTCAATTCCCTTCGCGTTTGTCCGTTTCGAGAGGATTTCCCCTCACCGAGAGATCTCCACTACACCGGCACACGAAACAACTGGCCAACTATGAATAAATTTTACGTGCAGCGCACGAAACGAGTGTTTCAACCAATTGAAGTAGGTCGGCCACGGCGTTATGCATAATAATACGTTGTACGTAGGAGAGTATAACAACGTGCAATACATTGGATATTATACGAAGGGGGACCCAAAAAAAACGGGAATTTCGTCATAATTTCTTTATTTTTAAATATTTTTACACCAAATTTTGATCACCTTCAAAGTATTCTCCTTTAACCACAACGCACCTCTGCAAACGATCCTTCCAATGTTCAAAACATTTTTTAAATTCACTTATCGGGATGTTCTTTAGGCCTTTCAGCGATTTTTGTTTTACCTCCTCCACAGTGGCAAAACGCTTTCCTCTCATGTCCCTTTTGAGTCTGGGGAACAAAAAAAACTCACAGGGGGCTAGATCCGGTGAGGGGGGGGGGGGGGGGGGGACAATTGGTGTCATGCAGTTTTTGGTCAAAAAATGCTCTACGGAGAGAGCGGCGTGGGCCGGCGCGTTGTCATGATGGAGGAACCAGTCACTTGTGCGCCAAAGATCTGCCCTTTTCTTCCGGATACTCTCCCTCAATTTTTTCAAAACCTCCAAGTAGAACTTCTGGCTGACAGTTTGACCCGGGGGAACGAACTCCGCGTGCACAACACCTCTGCAATCGAAGAAACAAATGAGAATTGTCTTGATGTTTGACTTCACTTGGCGAGCTTTTTTCGGACGATGAGAGCGACGTGTCTTCCACTGGCTTGATTGCTGCTGTGTTTCGAGGTCGTATCCATAGCACCACGATTCGTCACCGGTAATCACCTTGGAAAAAAGTTCAGGGTCCTCTTCGAGCTGATTTTGAAGTTCAAAACATGCCTGAAGTCGACGCTCCCTTTGCTCGTCGGTGAGAAGGCGAGGGACAAATTTGGCTGCAACTCTGCTCATGTGCAAATCTTTGGATAAAATCCTCTGAATTGAACTCCATGATATCCCAGACATCTCACAGAGTTGATCGATGGTTCGGCGACGGTCTTCACGAATGAGAGCATTGATTTTGTCAACGTTTTCGTCACTTCTTGACGTTGAGGGGCGTCCTGAACGGGGTTGGTCTTCAATTGACATTTCTCCATTTTTAAAACGTGAAAACCACTCGTAGACTCTGGTTTTACTTAGGGCAGCATCTCCATAAGCGGTCTTAAGCATTACAGTAGTTTGCGCGGCCGATTTCCCCAACAGAAAACAAAATTTCACAGCCGCGCGTTGCTCTCGACAATCGGCCATCACGCTTTCGCCGAAATGGAAAAAGTTGTTTCGCTACGAAAATTCCCACGGGCGAGCCGATGCACTCACGGCGACAGAACTTCGCACACTAACTCAGGAGACGTGTCCCCAACGGACACCTGGTCGAGCAATGGGTTCCCCCACTCTCCCTCCCCGCCGCAGCGCAATTCCCGTTTTTTTTGGGTCCCCCCTCGTACGTATGTATGTATATCTAACATGACGTACTAACTGCACTAAAATATCTGGACGAATGAACTAACCACAGGGCCAAAAAATAAATGTTTTCACCTTCATCCAAGTTTCAACAGATTGGAACATCGAATCTATATATTCGGAAATATCTTCTATTCTCGATACTTTTTAATTTATAATATAAATGGTTGCATTTTCATATTGGTACAAGGTAAATGTAACTGGATGAATATTTCTGCTTTTTATCCCGTCCCGGATAAGTCACTCCGAAAATTTCCGTACATTTTCCTGACTTCTTCAAAATGTACATTATTGATGGAAGGATAAAGAAATAACCGTTGAATAGTCGACACTGAATACGTTTTTTTTTTTTTCTTACGATTATCAGAAGAAAGCTCATATAATACTATTTGATATGCTTCAGCACGTTGCACGCTCTTGAGATCTATCTGCGCCCGGAGATTTGCTTTTTCGTGCAATTTTCGCGATCAAGTTCGCGCGAGGGTGTATCTGTCGTTATATCCAGACATTATGCATATATAATGTATCGATATTTCTGTATCAGTGTTCGAGATCTACGTACCAATATGTAGTACAAATACTGAGCCGCGGGAACACGCTTATATCGTGTTGGACAGGAGCATTGACAGGAACAGCCTGGAGATTCGCGACGCCCCCTGCGCACGCTCGCTTCCGTGTAGGTTTCACATATGCATCCCCATGAATCTTAATCTGCGTCGAAATTATAATCCAACGTTGGACAGCCGCTGGAGAACCAAAGCTTATGTATACACATCGTTTCCGGTTGACGAGCTTACGAAAATGAAAGGCCGTGCGGTGAAAATGGTTGAATAGGAGAGGGTTCCAAAAAAAAAAATGCGCGTGTGCTCCTGTATTGTGTTACCGTTGACTATGGACGGGTTCCCCTCGCGCACACATACACAAACACACACATAACGTCGATATAGGCGAGCGCACCCTCCCGCTGGTCCGAATGGAACGGGACTAATTCCGAGTTACCACGAGGATCGTGCATATGGATCCCAATGAGAGTAGGGAATCTTGGCAACCAGAAATATTGTATTAGTGTACGGGACCATCGAATCGTAAAGTCCATAATGGTGTATGTAGTACATCAGTTTTCAAATGTTCTACCCCCACATACCCGCCCTTTTTTTTCGATGCTATTGTAGGATCGAAATCGAGAGAACGCCCCTCGCCTTTGTCATTTCCTTCTCTCGTCCGACACACACGGATTCACGCTGTTTATATATCTATAGGTATAATAAGAATCGCTGGTGAACATTTGATACAACAGAATGTGTAGCGAAAATCGACTGCTGTCCGAATTGTCAAACCGAGAATCGATTCGACACACACGTCTCTAACATTACTCATCGTGTATACCCCTTTGTATACAATGTCTCCCCGTTTTTTTCTTGTCATCTCTCGATTGATACATCCGTCCAGAAGATACACATCTAACTAAGAGGTTTTCTGACTGTTCGCCTGTGCGCCGGTTATCCTCGATTGTAGCAGAAAACACTATGATGACATTGTTACAAGGCAAAGTCAGTGAGCGCATTTTTTCCTTAAATTAGTAATCTCGTGCCAGGGAGGCAAGCACAAATTGTTCTACGATTCGAATTGTGTATAAGTAGACTCGGGCGACAAACTTTTGTTCCACTCTTTAATTCCGAGATTAATGGCCAGTTTTACATTACGTTCTGCTCGTTTTATCGAACATATCTTCATAACTGCGAAATCTGACGTGAAAACAAATGACAGAGCCGTCATTTCTTTGTCGTCAACAATCGTTTATGTATTCATCTGTTTTTTTTTTTTTTTTTTTCCCGCAGTAGAGCACAGCCGCACTGATGAGAGTACCGGAAATATATTCATCTATCTGCCTGGTGCTTTTTTACTCTCAACCGCTCCCCGAACGGAAAATATAGGATTTATGCGTTTTTCACTCGTTATATTTAACGAGAATAGATTTTACTCGAGTATACTGCCGATATTCTTCGTTGAAAATATTTTCACGGAACGTCGGAAGACTCGATATCGTTCAACATTCCACCGAAACTCGGCATTTAATTCTTTGGCATTTATTCAATAGCTCAGTTGACGCTGATGACAATTGGTAGAAAAAAAAGAAAATTTACTATCCAACGTAGAAAAAAAAAACGAGTCGTAACTTCAAACTTTTGTACGTCGAATAAAGCATTATTATATCTCCATTTAAGGGACGAAATAGGGTTAGACGGTTCAAAAAATCGATTTTTTTTGTTCATAAATTGTTAGTAAAACTATTGAAAAATATGTTCCCAAAATTTTAAATGAAAATTCCGACTCGTTCTATTGTTATAAGCCATTGAGGGGGGAAATAGGGTTAGGACAGCGTTTTCTCAATAATTTTCATGAATTTTTTTATAGTATAAAAAATGAATATAATTTATTGAAACTTTGAGAATATTTTATACATATATTCAAGTATATACTATAAAATTTTTATACATATATCTAAGTGTATACTATACAATATTAGCGACCCCATATTGCTTGTTTTTCTTGGTACTATTTTTTCAAACGCGTTTTTCTGAAAACGACTTTTTTTTAACTTGCGTACACGCTAGTTTGAAAAGTTTTCAATCAATCGTTTTGAAAATTGGCAGTTACTTTCTTCATAGTATTGCGCTCTATATGAACCGAAAATCGGAATATTATCATCATTCAAGATAATTTTTTTTTGCAAATGAAGTTGTAAGAAATGGCAAAAAATTATGCTTTTTTGTTTTGACCCTTGTAAAAAATTCAATTTTCTATTTTTTTGATAGCATTTAGGTTCATATAGAAGAGAGACATATAATAAAAGTAAATTCCAACCTCGTTTGATTTCAGATGAAAATTGCGGCTTCCAGAATGTACGCAAAACGCTGAGTCTGATTGTGACCTGCAATATAGAGTCGCTAGTATTTTATAGTATATACTTAAATATATGTATAAAATATTCTCAAAGTTTCAATAAATTATATTCATTTTTTATACTATAAAAAAATTCATGAAAATCATTGAGAAAACGCTGTCCTAACCCTTCTTCCCCCCTTAAGGGAGGTGGGGCTTATCGAGCGGCGTTACTATTTTAAGTAAAACCGTCACCCAGCCGTTCCAAATTTACTGTCACGTGAAGAGCTTCGCAATGAGACACGCACAACTTTCCAAGCCCAAAGTTGCCTGGCTGTAATTATTCAATAGCCCCAATACCGAGGCTACAACTCTCGTGAGATATCAACTTTCCACGAGCCCCGTAGATTCTTACCCTAAACAATTCATACACCCGCACAATCGAAGAAGAGAGACAAATTCATCAAAGAATAATAAATAAGTCGTTTCATCTTCGTAACTAAATAACAAGTGTGAGGGGGGGGGGCGGGTATTTGACTTTCAAAAATTATAAAACCATCCAGACAGTTTGTCCACTGTAAACTTTGAAGCAACAGAACGAGACATGTACCCTAATTGATCGACCAATAATACAACAGTTTTCGATATCATTAAGGTAGTAGTCTTACTACTCTAGACTTAAGCTGATTTTCATGTCTTTTTTGGAGGGCGTTTTTTTGTAGGAAAATAAAAATGAATCGTTTTGGATATTTCGGATGTTTTTATTTACATATTAAAGATTAAAAAAAAAAAAATGTTGAAAAAATTTAATAGTTTATTATTATTATTATTATTGATCGAAGTTGGCAGCCCGGGTCGTAACTTTTTTTCTACCGAACCGATTGCTTTCAAATTTTAACAGGCTACTCTCCACACTTATAGTTCTCGTCGGAACCACCGAGAAATTTTTTCACCCCTAACTTCATATTTTACAACCCCTTCTTTGCTAAAATAAAAGGACTTTAGCAAAGAAGGGGTTGTAAAATAAAAAGTTAGGGGTGAAAAAATTTCTCGGTCGTTCCGACGAGAACTATAAGTGTGTAGAGTAGCCTGTTAAAATTTGAAAGCAATCGGTTCGGTAGAAAAAAAGTTAGGACCCGGGCTGCCAACTTCGAGGTGCCAACTTAGATCAATAATAATAATAATAATAAACTATTAAATTTGTTCAACGAATTTTTTTTTTGTATCTTCAATATGTGAATAAAAACATCCTAAATATCCAAAACCATTCATTTTTATTTTCCTACAAAAAAACGCCCTCCAAAAAAGACATGAAAATCGGCTTAAGTTGGCAGACTACTTACCTCAAACAACTTTTCAATACTCTCAGTTTCACGGAAGTATTACTAATAGTATTCTCTGGATTAGCCACATTCCCCGTCCCATATACGTTACTCTCCTGAAACTCTGTGTATAAAATATATTTTCTCTCGAAGGTATGCAAATCGATACGTTTGATTTATCTTCAATTCTCCCCTCTCAGACTCTTTTATCTCTCCCTCTCATCCTCGCGATATTTCCGTGGCGTCTCATCCAATCTCTAGCTTCATCCCCTTGAGGGTTAATGCATCGATGTCGCAGCTGTGCTGCTCCCGCGAACGTTTTGCTAACACGCCCGAGTGGATAGGAAACTCGTCGTCTCAATAGTCCACCCTCGCTCTCGTCGTCTTTCTCGTAAACTTCGTCTTTTCTTCGGTCGGACGTTCATGCGGCACTTGGGACAAGGGCTCGTGTGGACGTGGTAATCGCGAAAAAAGCGGCGGTAACCATCACCATGGGTCCCATTAACGCTGGTATAACACGCGCGTACTGTTAAACTATTGGTCTATATGTATATAAGATTTTTATGTATAGCGGATTGTTCTATCCCCTTTATATACCTACCAATGTAGGTAGGAAGCACGTTGCATACATGCGTTACCCGATGAAAGACTTTAGTTTGGGCGTGTTTATATACACCCTCTAATGTCAATGAAGAAAATGAGTGCAATTCCCGTGGCACCATTCTCGGTATATAGCGCATATTACACGTGCGAGAAAATTTCTTCTCGTTTTTATCACACTCGCGTCTTCTTCAATCCAACATCTCAAAGATTTTAAGATTAAATGGGTTTTTTTTTTTTTTTTTTTCAAGACGACTGAAAAGATGATACCCGACCAAGTTCCAGTGAGATTTATGATACTCTTTGACTTTATAAACCACTCTTTAACTCTTTGATCAAAAACTCCAACATTTTTCTCGACGATCGTCGAGCTTAACGAATTAAGAAAAAGCACAGTTGTGAAATATGGGTTACGATTTGCCCACTGACTTACGGATAGAACCGAAATCTCTACGTTCGAAACTACCGTGCTTGCTAGTATTTATACGTAGTTCTAGTAATTACAATTTCGTTCAGTCGGAAACTTACAAATGTGGAAAATCTGCTATTTTTTGCCTCTCTCACAGTTTTTCTGCAGTTTCATCATATACGAGGTGTGTAAATTAAGTAATGAGACTGATTTTTTTTCATTTCTTTTATTCAAATAGAATTCGAATTTTATATTGTCACCCTCAAAATAACTTCCTCCTGAAGCCGCATAGCGCTGGAGACGGTTCTTCCAATCCTCATTGCAGTGCTGGAACTCCGATACTGGAATAGCCTTCAGCTGGTCGGTTACAGCCGTTTGAATGTTTCCGAGTGTCCCAAAATGAGCTCCCTTGAGGTGATTTCTCAATCTCGGGAACAGAAAAAAGTCACAAGGACTCGAGTCAAGCGAATAAGGAGGCTTAGGAGCCACAGGAATGTTTTTACTGGCCAAAAACTCGTTTATTGAAATTGCTGTGTGACAAGGAACGAAGTTTTTTGGAACCATTTTTGCGCAGATTTTTCTCATCCCCAATTCATTGGGCAAAATCTGACGAACGGTGGTGTGAGTCAAATTCAACTCTTCCCCGATCATTCTGACTGTCAATCGACGATCTGAACGCACAAGATCCCGGATTCTGTCGACACTTTCATCGGTTCTTGAAGATGAAGGCGTTCCGTTTCGTGGTTCATCTTCAATCGACTCTCTTCCTTCTGAAAATGCCTTAAACCACCGAAAAACCTGGGCTCTTGACAAAACACTGTCTCCGTAGGCCTGCTGAAGTTTAGCAAGAGTTTCCGTTGCGCTGTGCCCAAGTCTGAAGCAAAACCTGATAACACACCGTTGCTCGAAATTGATGTCACTCATTTTTAGAACACAATAGAAAAAACTGTTTGACAAAAAAAATCGCTCCGCTTCGTGGTTCATCTTCAATCGACTCTCTTCCTTCTGAAAATGCCTTAAACCACCGAAAAATCTGGGCTCTTGACAAAACACTGTCTCCGTAGGCCTGCTGAAGTTTAGCAAGAGTTTCCGTTGCGCTGTGCCCAAGTCTGAAGCAAAACCTGATAGCACACCGTTGCTCGAAATTGATGTCACTCATTTTTAGAACACAATAGAAAAAACTGACAAAAAAAATCGCTACGGACAACCAAATGACTCGAGAGAGTTCAAACCCGTACTGAAGGCATATCACATGTTCCCCTGCCGCCCCTCCAAGCCCAGCGCCTCAAGTGTTGCCAGATCGAACGCTACGTTGCCAGTCTCATTACTTAATTTACGCACCTCGTATCATAAAACAGACATACTGACAAGTGTGATTACTTCTATGAAAGTTCTTATTTCAATCGGGAAGCAAAATAAATGGAAAAATTTCGAAACATGGTGTAAAATACAAATTTCAATGTCAGTAATCATCAGACAATGAACTTGATTCGGATTTTCGTACACCTCTCTAATGGAGATAATATATAGATGCGAAAGGATCATTTCTGCATTCACGGCAGTAAACATCGACCTGTATTATACGATATATATATATATATATATATATGATAATACGGGGGAATATAGAGAATCCAAGACGAAACGCCTCAGGCACTGACAGTCATGAAACACTGCCTGGAGAACATTGAGCTCGAGGTTTTCCCACGGGAAAGGGTCGACGTAATCGAGGGAAATTGACGTTATCAACAGGGGACCGATTGCCGTTTTGCTATGTCTCCACGACGAACATTTGTCCCGCTATAAAACAGCCTCTACGTGTCTTGTAATAAAGTCTCCGATGAAATGAAATAACGTTAAAAACGCATTGGTATGATTAGTGAATAAAAAGGTGATTCAATTCATGTGATAATGACAATATTTCATTCAGGTCGCAACGTTCATGGCCCATTGCTGGCATCGACCTGTAAAATCATTTTTCCCTATTTTTGTAATCTCTCCTCTCCTCTCTGTCACTCGCCACTCGCTGTTTCCGTCGATTCTTTTATCCGCCAGCACCAGATGTTTTACGTAGATTGCTAATCTATCTGTAGCTCAGGCGAACGTCAGAAATGATGGTACATCAGAACCATTTGCACTGGCCACAGTGTGCTTTGGATCACTATGTTGGGAATTGAAGAGGGGACTAGGAAAGCTCGTTAATGTTGCACGAGGAAAGAAAGCTGGGAGACGGAAGACGAAGAAGATACGAAAATAAAAACGAAGTGGTGAAAAAAGTGTCGGATTAGCAAAGCTTTTCAAACCAGATGGATTTAACTGCAGACATTGCCCGTATAGTAAACCATGCCGTGGAAACACGCCGGCACATCTAGAAGGTATACACGGATAATAAAAAAAAAAAAAAGCCCACTTACTCCCTCCGTTCCATATTTCTGACGAACGCTTAAAAACCGTGTACCGGAGAACCGCGAAATTATGCGCACGAGGATGCAAATGTTCTGGGTGGCTTTCGGGGAGAAATCCACCATCGTTAACGGACAATCCACCATCGTTCCCCTGCACATCTTGTTCTCGGTATATCTACGTGTGGCATTAGGGCAACACAACACAAACGAAGCATTGAAGGATCCCCATCCCCTCCGAAGGATCGCGTTCCAACATGGAGACTATATAGCTTTCAGCTCGCACGAGAAGGCGCGTGCACGTGATATTTTTACATTTTCAAACATAACGAGATTCAGATACGGCCAAAGTCACGAGACGAAGTTGTAAGAAGGGAATGAGAAAGAAAGAGAGTAGATGAGTTAGGGGCGTTAAGGCCGGCTATTTGGGGAGAACAATGAGATAGAAATGAAGATGGAAGAAAAACATGATTTTTTAGATATCAGAAATGGGAAGTGGTGCAGAAGCGTGCGAACGAGGGGTCGAGATATAGAGATAGGCGAGAAAAATAATACCACGGGAAGTGACAGAGGGTTAACAAAACCAAAGGGCTATAAAACGTGGATCGAAGCAGAGATGGAGAACGAGATTCAAAGTCCGAGAATAAACTGCCAAAGGTGTGTTTTCGTTGGGGAGATTCGCCAGGGTGACGAGTTAGAGGGTGGTAAAGGATAGATATCGTATCCCAGACGTCTTTGTGTAGAAAATGAACGACAGTCAGACTAGGCACGCGGGTGTATAATGCAGAAATAGAAAAGACTCCTTCGAGCGAGATACTGATGAAACTCGGCACGAAATCCACGAGTGACTGAGCAGACAGACGCCTTATCCATTTTCTACGTCACTCAGTGAAGGGCGCGGGAGCTGTACAGCAGTGATATGAAAATTAAAAAGGGCGAGTCAGCGAGTGGTCAGCACCCGTTTCGTTGGCTTTCAGAGCAAATCGTATCCCAATAACTTCCGGGCACAATGAGCGCGGATTCACCATCCAGTGATAAAGAAACGAAGAAACATCTGTGGAATACTGGGAACGGATGAAATGAACAATGCGAGATAGTGCGAGATTGAAGAAATGTGCGCCCGAGTTGTTTAAGGGAGGGGTAACGGTTTCAGCGTAAAAATAAAAAACTTTTTTTGCGATTTTTTTTCTCAAGTATGGATTGAGCAACTTATTCGAACCTTTTGTACATTATTGAGCATACTTTTGACAATGTTGTGTAATTTTTTCATGCAGAAATATTGAAGTATAAGCCCGTAACAGAGCTTCCCCCAGAACGTCTCGGAAAAAAAACAATTTGCGGTGTTCACTATAACTCGGCCGGAAATTATCTGAAAATGAAAAACCATGAAAATTTAGTCAAATTATAATCAAATCTTCCCCCCAACGTTCTCTGATAATTTTTTTTTTCATTTAAACATTTTTGGCGGCCATCTATAGTGTGAACTGTTATTTTCCACGAAAAATTCCGCCATTTTGTGGGTGGGAAACACCCTTAATGTAAAAAAAAAAAATTTAACTAAACGTTGGGGGGAGATATTTTATATGTAGAAAATGTGTACAAAGTTTGAAATTAATCGGTCAAGTAGTTTTTAAATGGCAGTGAACACGGACTTTGAAAAAGTAGTTTTGAGAAAAACGCGTCCAAAGTTTATGAAGTAAAAAAGTGAAAAAAAAAAAAAAAAATGTCCAACTTACATAGAATCATCTATTCCAGCTCCATACAGCTAATTGAATATTGTAGTGTATGGTATACACTATATACTATATACACAATAGCAATGAATAAACTGTATACCTGTTCGACAGCTGCACTGCTAGCCCGACCGCCCGTAGCTGTTAGAGGTATAGCGTTAAAGGCCAGGAGATTAATAAGACAATAACTTCAAGAATATTGCTTAGATCGGTTTAAAATTTTAAGGACATATTCTTGAAATGTTAAACAATAAGATAAGACAAAAAAAATCGATTTTTTGAAAGTGAAAACCCTTACCCCACCCTTAATCTTTGTTTGGGTTCGTTGGTTCATTTATTTGTAAGATTCCAAATCCTCCATTTTATTTTGACATCTGAGTAAAGGCAATCGACCATTTGATCCTGCTACAATGTCAAGTCCTCAGTTTATGTAAAGCGAAATGCTACCAGAGTCTATTTTCACAAAACCACAAGCTGATTACTTATCGCTAATTGCCCGGTGCAATTCAACCATAAACTTGAGAAATTTGCCAGTGAATATACTAAATATCTTCTGTATTACTACTTTTTCTACTGTCCCACCGATAATCAAGCTATTGACGATAAATCAACGAATCAGCAAAAGTACTTCGACATCGGAAAGGGCGAGAAATCGCTTGAAGGATTTGCCAATTCTGTGCATGCAATACCAGAGAATAGAGTCAGCATAGACGACGAAATTGAAGCGAACACGAGACACGGGAGATATAAGTAGAGCTTGCGAATACCAACGTCATCACCGCACCCAGCACACCATATAACCCTCTGGCCGAACATGGGGCCCTCTAATTATTTGCAAACTCTCTTCCGTTCTCGTCTACCCTGTCATTCCTGCCATCGTGTTGGTTCAGAACTGACGTTACCACCGCACGGACGATGGACTAAGCCCTTTGACTACCCGGACCTTTATCACCGCGATACTAAAACATTTGCAGTTTCGCTGCTCCGGTTGCTCCCTCCATTTTTAAGGCTTTCCACCAACACCTCGTGAAATAATACGATATCCTATGAGCTCGCAAACCCCGGGTACCAGCATATAACAGATGTCCTGTGTTATGGGCACTAAGGGGAAATGAAAAAGGCAGATATATCTGTCGCCATTGGATCTCGTACCGTGGCCTCATTTGTGCCGTATCCAACACGTATTGGTGGATGGTAATTTTTTTTCTCTGGTTCAAATCGAAATCGACCGGAGAACCGAGTTTGTCGGTGGCGATTCTCGACAAGCAAAAAGGGAATCCCCAATGCAAAAATACCACCGTACCTCTGATACCGTAGCCGGGCTCTTGCTCTTCCTATCGCTCGGGGCCTCTAGCTATGTCCAACAACTGTTGTATGTCGAGGCTGAAACGAGTCTACTCTCTCTTTGGGCTTTTGCCTCGGTTTTATATCCCTTTTGATGATATACGAGAAACGCCCAACACCACCAACCGTACACACTTGCTACATCTAGTTATTCGTTAGTCTCATCATCTCGTTTGACGCTTCGCGTATACTTTTCCACGAACATGGCGAATGTAATTTCGTGTGTACCCGAAGGTACACTCGCTTTCGCCGTTGGCTATAGTAAGAGGGGAATGCCGCTTCTCGTGTTAGTATCCAATTTTTATTCCGTCCACCAGCGTGATACAGAAATGCGAAAGGATGTCATAGAATGACTCCGGTGAGTTCGCCGACTTTGTTGCGATGAATATTTCTGAATTTAGACTCTACGTAGCGCTCGCTTCCGAATCGATCATGTATCACGATGTAAAGACACATTTCAATCCCATCCATGCCACCCTCTACTACTCTACTGCATACTGAATTATACGATACATCGACCTATCCTCTTCTTTGCCGTTGTTACAATTGGATTACCTTCCATTTTATTCTAATCACTAATCGATAAGACTCTTAGGTTTTCAAGTGGATTGTTAGTTTTCTATTTCGATTCGATGGCCGGTAAAAAATATATACGATTGATTTAGGTTTTTGTTAAGGGATAACACCACTGTGACCCCCTGTTTTTTTTCACATTTTTCAAGAATTTTCTTTTGTGGGAAAAAAAGGAAATATTCGAAAATTTTTTTTGGGTTTTGTTCCTTGTTTATTAATACATGAAAAAACATTTTTTCACATTTTTCACGCCGCATGGTGGCGCTGGGGAAGCTCTCGCGTCAGGCGCTGTCATTTCCGCGGCACGCAGCAGAACTCTCTTCAACGTCGAAAAATGTGAAAAAAAAACAGGGGGTCACAGTGGTGTTATCCCTTAACTTTAAATGGATAAAAATGATCCTGAATCTTCTTGCATTTTGTAAGAAGCTAGCTCGAGGTTAAAATTTTTTAACATCTTTTTCACGACTTTATCCGCTCTCCAAATGGATAGAATCAACTAATTGAAGTGCTCAACGGATGACCGGAATTGGTTTTAAAATTCTTACACTTTTGGATCGTCCTTTATTATTCGCTAAGGAGTAATATTATCTTGTGATACGAAATGCATAGAAAATTTCAGATGTTACGTACATGTATATAATTGTATGAATGAGCGTCTATGCAATATTTTCACGGTATACTGATATCGCACAGATGATTATCGAAGGAGACGAGGAGAAACTGTTATGTATCCATATCATTATGAATATTGCCTTCGTTTCGCAGCAACCTCCGCTAACGATCTAACACTGCGCATTTTCTCTGTTGCGGCCTGGAAAAGATACGTGGGACGCATTCTCTCGTTTACCCTCCACCGCAATATATACGTATATATATCGCAAGAAGCCGCTTATCGTTAAGTCTAATCCGTATCGCAATCCCTTAAGGTAAATCTTGAGACAGCATGACGAAGTTATAACCGTGAAGTTAGAGCAAGCAGGAAACGAAGGTAGGAGCAAAACTTGAAAAAACAAAAAAAAACGTCAACAAACCCAAAAAACTGTCGTCGTCGATATCGATATGTGTGTAATTAAACAGTATGATGGTAATAATAATAATATGAAATCAGGCAAACCTGGAGCTATTGTGAACATTGTTTGGTGATAGTCATGTCTGTACAAAGTTCTACCTCGAAAAATCGTACGAGCTATGCTGTCAGCAGGCATTTTAGGAAAAGAATTTTAAGGTCTCACATATCGTTGCGCGCGCTGAAAACCGAGTAAATTTGAAAAATTATTATAAAGGTTGTATGGTGAAAAAAAAATTAAATTCTTGATTTCACATTTTTTATTACCTTTTCAACTATGAGAAAAAAAAATTCTAATTTAAAAAAAAATTATTACCATTATTTTTTACGGGTGTAAATATGGACTACTGATGAAAACCATGGCGCTTCCTTGTCGACATCATAACTTCACCAAAAATTATTCAATCTGCAAAAATAAAATAGAATCTAGTAAAATAACGTAGTAGTAATAGTCTGATGAAAGGAATTATTATCATTTTTTTCCAAAATAAAGCAATTACAGTATTTCAAACTATAGGATGGAATTTTTTTTTTAAATTAGTGTTTAATAATTTATCAAAAATTGTCCAACCAAAAAATTAAAAAAACGCCTCGTCAGAATACAGAGAAAATATTTATCAAGATTAAATAAAAAAGAAAGTTGAAAAGTATTAAAAATTGACTGAGTTATCGTGCTGACACTGTCTAAAAACATAGTTTCGAGAAAAACGCTTTAAAAATTTCTGGTAAGACAACCGGACAATCCGATGTCCGGTCACATTTATTTCTATAACTTTCTAACGGAGTGGAATTTTCTTAAAAGTTTTTTTTTTTTTAATACTCAAAAGTGTAAAGAATAAAAATCTGTAAAAAAAAATCGATTTTTTTTTATTTCAGGGGTATGTGAGCCCTTAAATCGCGTTAACTCTGAAAGAGTTGTTGAACCTTCATGAAAATTATATCGGGGGAAAGAGGGGTCTACTTGCGAGTAAAATTTCTAGCCAGATCGGTTAAGCTAATCCCAAGTTGTGGAAGTTCGATTTTGCAACGTTATCACACAGAAAGATACACGTTTCTCTGTCGTTTTTCCGACGTTTTAAATGATGTTGAAGTTTGCATCATTGGAACGCAACGAAAATAGCTTTTTCAACTTTTCATTTTCAGTATTGCTCTCGCTTCTCTTGCCCATTTAGGTCCGGATCCTTAAAAGAGACCTCAAAAAGACGTTTTAACGATTTTCGTCTTTGAAAATCCAACCTTAAGGGAGATGATGGTATAAAAAATCTATTTTCGTTGCATTTCAACGATGCAAACATCAACATCATCGTTTTAACACGTTTTCAACAAATTAGTTTGGAAAAATGGAAAATAAATTGTTCACGATCATTAATTGATACATTTAAATTCATTAGTTTACGAGCCGTTTCTTTAGCTTTCAATAAAATTCATTTAGAATTTTAATTACAGTTTCATCGTTAAAATTATAAAATTATCAACATTAGGTATACAATAACGAGATAAACACGACAATACAACCCAGAGCTAATACATATACATTACCGTTCGAACGCGCGTAACTTTTCGTGTTTTGCCGCGTGCGAGTGTAAAGATATATCTGAAGTTTGTACGGAAAGTTGCTTTCTAGGTTAAAACTATAGGAGCAATAGGTAGTCGAGCTATTTTAATACTTTACAGCACGGAGGACGAAGTTGAGATGATGTATATGAAGATATTCGTGCCGAATGTATATACAGTGGAGAAAATCCATCGATCGTACGTATAGCATGCACAAGCTTTTCTCGCGTGTATACAGACATATCCTATACATATTTATGTACGCTTCACTGGGGTACATCGAAAGCTTTCGTGTTGTATTCGGCATACAGCCTACGGCCCATTTCTCGATGCCGTGTGAAGGAAATGAAAAAAATTTCAACAAAATTGTAGAGGGCGTCAGGTTATTGTAAAAGAGGAATATACTCAAGTCAATTTACGAAAGTGATAAAAAATGAAAAATACATTGTCGTCGGGTAAGCCAGTGATTTTTTTTTTTTAACCGCGATTTTTACAACGCCATAATAAGGGAATTATTGTCGAGAATTTTTCTCGACTAGGGAAAAAAACAGTAATAAAGTGAACAGAATTAATACCCCTGTTATTGTAAAAGAATAATTATTACATTATTCTTTACTATTTTGTCACAAAACACCATTTTGAATTGCTCCTCGTACAAATGTTCGTCATTCTCTACTGACGAATCAAAATTATTTCGAGCCAATCTTCCAATTATCTTTTAAATCATGAAATTACTTATTCAATGGATTTTTATGTTTTTAACAATCACAGGAGATTAGTTTTTCGCGATTGTAAACGTCGTTGCCTCTTTCTTCCATGAAGAGACAGATATCTTCATAACGAGACGGAAAAAATGGAATAATTGCCGAATTGATTGAGCGATATGACGGGCTACTATTCAACACCATCTTCTCTCGCCTATAAAATTAACAATTCCATTAAAATCTTCAATGATATCATTTTTTATCGCCTCGGCGTCATAGCTTACGAGCTTTAATATTCTCCATAGTGCCCGAGAAGGGTAGTTTTATCAACCATCTAAATTTCCACTCCTCGTCTGCCTAGTCTGAAAGAGCTTGCAGCGTGAAATAATACCTTAAACGTCGGAAATATTAGTAGAATTTTTTTCGTCTCCAGTCGTTTAGTTTAAAGAATAATTTAAAATATATTACACTAAGGACATTTTTTCATATTTCCATTATAGAATTTTTTTATATCAGCGTTGCCATTTTTCCGAATTCCATTTTTATTGTTCCTGAATAAAATTTGATTGAGTGGTGAACAATGGCAATGATTTAAAAAAAAATCTGGAACTCTATACTCAGTTATCATATCTGTACTTGACGAGATCCACGGAAAACTTTTTACACAGACTTCACGCTATCGATTCCGTAACTCGCTGCGGCCCGTTCAAAGTTATGGGATTACGGATAGTAACAGTGGAAAAGGGAGAAAGAGAGAGAGAGAGAGAGAGAGAGAAAAAGAGATGAAACAGTCGTCAAAGTTCTCACGGAAACACTTTTTTTTTATCTCATGAAAATATGATAACACGCCTGGAGATACATGTTTTTCCCGACAGGAAATATATGTCATGCCCTCCCGTCGATACGTCTCAATAGTGTGTGAAAAGTTCGTGGCATATATTCCGATAAAACGATAAATAACGTTATTGATAATTCAAATGTTTTGCGAACGTTTATATTTCATTCGAAAATAGGTAAAACCGACGTTGCGAACGATCGGCACACGAGAGTGTTTTAAGGTTTCCAAAGAGTCAAAAGTGATGGAATTATTGATAAGTTCATGGCAGAAACCGCGAGAAAAATGAGATACAGAAACGAGAGTTGAAAACAGATTTATTCGATTGAACTCTAAATGTTCCGTTAATCAAAGAGGATTTATTCGATCGAATATTATTTAATCGAAGCTAAATATTGTTTGATTCAAGACCGAAATTTCGTTCATTTCATTCGAACAAATATCTTTTCGATTTTGGGGTGAAACTTGATTTATTGGAAAATAAATAGATTTTGCCCTTTGTGAAAAATGGCAGGAACGGAAATCTCGTATTTTTTTTTCTCGTTGATTCCAAGAGAGAAGTAATCAAGGCGTGTGAGATAATGAGTGCGCATAGTATTGCGCTCTATATGTGTACCGGTATACACACATTCAGCATTGAAATCCTCTGCACCGATGAAGGGGTGAATCATCAAATTTCGAAAGGGAATTGGAACGATCGACAAAGTTAGTAGTATTGTTGGGGTGGCAAACATGCGCACACGCACGTACACAAAAAAGCACTCCTATATAACAGGTTTTCTTTTTTCACGAATAACGCATCAGCAACATCGAGAGGCCTTAACGACGCGAAAAACTAAGGGGTGATCTCGTCGAGGCACCCTCCTCTTTGCCTTAATTTCCTTCGTGCCGTAATTTCTAATCTTTCGGCACGTACTCCTTCCCCCCCGCCCCGCTATAGATACAAGAGCATTGAGACGCCGTACGCTATAAAGGGGACGCTCTGTTAAAGGATCGTGGGATAGATATATGTAATATGTATCTAAACATATAGTGTGAGTCAGAAAAGAGGGTAGGAAGTAAAGAGTACAAGAGCAATGTCGACGGGGAAAGTGAAGGAAGAAGAGAGTTTAGTCATTTTTGC
Organism: Oxytorus armatus; assembly: GCA_958009045.1. Classification (NCBI taxonomy): domain Eukaryota; kingdom Metazoa; phylum Arthropoda; class Insecta; order Hymenoptera; family Ichneumonidae; genus Oxytorus; species Oxytorus armatus. The sequence goes on along the minus strand of OY253749.1, from coordinate 18,843,141 downwards.
TATCGGTGCACCGTACAACACAGATTTATATCACTATGATATTTTTCAAGATACTAAATTAATAAGAAAACCAAAATTTATGGACATTGCTTGAGGGGGGAAATAGGGTTAGACGGTTCAAAAAAACGTTTTTTTTTATTTCATAAATTGTTAGTAAAACTATTGAAAAATATGTTCCCAAAATTCTAAATGAAAATTCCGAATCGTTCTATTCTCATAAGCCATTAAAGGGGGAAATAGGGTTAGGACAGCGTTTTCTCAATGATTTTCATGAATTTTTTTAAAGTATATAAAACGAATATAATTTATTGAAACTTTGAGAATATTTTATACATATATTTAAGTATATACTATAAAATATTAGCGACCCCATATTGCTTGTTTTTCTTGGTACTATTTTTTCAAACGCATTTTTCTGAAAACGACTTTTTTTTAACTAGTTTGAAAAGTTTTCAACCAATCGTTTTGGAACTTGGCAGTTACTTTCTTCATAGTATTGCGCTCTATATGAATCTAAAATCAGAATATTATCATTATTTGAAATAATTTTTTTTTTGCAAATAAAGTTGTAAAAAATGGCAAAAAATCATGATTTTTTGTTTTGACCCCTGTAAAAAATTCAATTTTCTATTTTTTCGATAGCATTTAGGTTCATATAGAAGAGAGACATATAATAAAAGTAAATTCCAACCTCGTTTGATTTCAGATGAAAATTGCGGCTTCCAGAATGTACGCAAAATGCCGAGTCTGATTGTGACCTGCAATATGGGGTCGCTAATATTTTATAGTATATACTTAAATATATGTATAAAAATTTTATAGTATATACTTTAATATATATATAAAATATTCTCAAAGTTTCAATCAATTATATTCATTTTTTATACTATAAAAAAATTCATGAGAATCATTGAGAAAACGCTGTCCTGACCCTATTTCCCCCCTTAAGGAGTTATACGCAACCAGGAGGTCGAAATAAAGCGTTTTTTCGAGAATTTTTTCCTGGAACGACATTCAAATTTATTAACGCAAAAATTTATATACATATTCTGGTAACTTCTAACTTTATGGTCATATTTTTTATTTGTAAAAATAATGATTTTCAAAGCTGCTACACCCGATCTCCGTGAGCTCCTCTAAAAAAAAAGGCGTTTTTCAGTGAGCACGATATATCTGGATTGGATCATCAAAAATGAAAAAAAAAACAAAATATTTCGTTAATATAAGGTAGTAATCTAGTATTTAATCGAAGGAATAAGCAAAGTATTAATTTTCAACAAAATGGCGGCTTCTCAACAAAAAAATTTCGATTCTCGATAAAAATGTTGGCCTTAAATTGTTTATAAAATGGAAATTATTTATCGGCGAGAAAAAACCTTCGATTAATCACTAAGAAATATATTTATAAAGCTTTTGTAAACTCATCGACTTTAAAAACAGAGTTTTGAGAAAAACGCGTTTATACTTACGACGCTACTTTCAAACGCTCCGAGACGTCTTTACAAATGTGCGTGTAACTTTGCGAATATTTGTCGGATTGACATGAAATTTTCTATGTATATACTTAAATACATGTACATTACGAAAATGAAATAAGACATTTTTTTTTTTTCAAAATCCTGACTGTGTATAACCTCTTCATAATTCTTGCCGATTACAAAAATCTTCCTCTATAAATAAACGCTATCTAAAGTTTTTGCCTCCTCATATCAAAAAGGGTTTGATGAAATGTGCAAAAATCACGAGATGAAGCAATGTGCTTAGTCCAAGTTTCCACATTTTGATCCCTTCATCATAGCTTGATAGTCCGACATTTGCTTGATTTTTAATATCTTTAACAGTTTTCGGAGGAAATAAAGATTAAAATATAAGATAATTGGTATCGCGTCGTTCATCGTCCCTACCAAATTCTCTCTCGAATGTGTTTCAATTTTACTCCATTTGCGTACAAACTTCTCTATGGTTCACTAATAATTTCATTCGGTGAACGTCACTCGTGAGTTTAATCTCCACCGACATATTTATAGGAAAGTGGTTGCCGTTCGTGAGGAACGCGAGACGCGTGTTGCCACGATAATGGGTCGGGGGATTTTTTTTTTTTACGCGCTCTCCCGGGATCGTCATCGTCCCCCAGGAAGCGTGTGCCGAGAGGGACGTCACATCCTTAATTAGATTTCCCGCACAGTTGCTTGTCTGATATCCGTAAGCTACCGGTCCCCCTCCTCCTCTGCGTGCGCTTCGTATCCAATTCTCTCGTCGAAGTTGAGAAAATTCATCGGTGAGAGCCCGCTTTTCGGTGACTTTGTTCCCTTCATTATTACATTATAACTTGGGACCAAAGAAACTTTCCGATCGATCTACGATCGAGCTATATACGGCTTAATATTCTCTCTCTCTCTCTCTCTCTCTCTGTCTCTCTGTTCTTGACAATTTTGATAAAGTGAAAATATTATTCATGATTATTATACATTTCATGAATTTTCATATTCGTACTGATGTGCTTTACGATAAAAGAAGCGCGTTGAAAATAATGTGAAATTTGATTGTATCTCTAATAATTAACAAAGGTTAATTGGAAAAGGTATATGAATATCTGTTGATGTGAAAAAACAACGGACACGAAATATTTGCAACGACTCAAGTGTTCGATTGGACGAAAGATAGGAAAGAGCCTCAAAAGCAATTAAATTATTTGTTTTTGAGAGCTTTAATACATCGCTTTAAATGTCTAATTAATTATACACAAAGGAACCAACATTCTGCGGATGACCAATAATGCAGCCTTGACAGAACTTTCATTCTTGCAATCTACCTTATTTCTTCTTTTCTACTTCCTCCTGTTGTACTATTTTCCTGGAATCATTCGTATCGGGCAATTATTAAGGCACCAGAGCACGGTAAAATTTGTTTAAACTAATTTTTTTTTTCATTTTCTGAAAGGTGCATTTGTTAAGAATGCTCTCACCAAATTTTGTAAAGAAATTCGTAAAATTGACGGATATACAGCATTTTATGTGAAACCAAGCGCACGACCGCGCCGCGCAAAACTTTGAACGCATTTTTCTCGAAACTACGTTTTTCAACCTGGTTGACAACATATTTAAAAAATTATTCATCCGATTTGCATGTACCAAGTCTCAAAGTGTTCAAAAATCCAGTCTCTATGGCACCACGTAGGGATTTTTTTTAATAAAGGGCTCCCTTCAATTTTTTCTTTTTCATAAACGATTACGAAACAATTAACTTTACGAAAAAAATGTAAATGAAAAATTTGTTGGAAATTTAATTTCCTACAAAAAAGGTCCTATCGACCCAATTGCTTATATTAATATTTCTTGAGATATTGAACTTTAACTTATGAGTAGTATAAAATTTATAAAATATGAAATATTAAATAATAAAAAAAAATAAAGTCCAATATCTCAAGAAATATTAATCTAAGCAATTGGGTCGATAGAACTTTTTTTGTAGGAATTCAAATTTCCAACAAATTTTCCATTTACATTTTTTTCGTAAAGTTAATTGTTTCGGAGATAACAGCAAAAAAACGGGAATTTTGGGTAAAAATCATCTTCAGTGACCCGTACCGACTCACCAGTACAATTTACACTTTCGCCGCAATAGGCACTTTTCTAGATTGTTTTATTCTAAGTAAATCGAAACCAAGAACAATATGATAGCATAAAATGCGGTTGAGTTATAGAATTTGGAAAAAAAAATAAAAATTCGATTTACATGCATTTTAGATGGAAAATCTTTTCACGTTAAGGGAAAGTACTTAGAATTAATATTAAGGGCTGTGACTTTCAGGAAATTTGTTTTTCGGCATATCCAACAAAATTTCAGGTGGGGACTGAGAAAAAAAAATCGTCGAAAAAAAAAAATCGCCCTAATGCATATATTGAATATTAGTATCAATAATTTAAAAAAAAACATTCATCGATTGCTCGAAAAACATTATGAAAAATACACCCTCGTACCGCGCGCGCACACCGTGGTCTGGCGCCTTAATATAACAACAACTTCACGCTGTATATCATTCACAATTTCACGCTAGATATAATAATTTTCAAATTTCACTTGTATAGCATTCACAGTAAACGCACATATACAATAAATATACGTAATGTTGCATGCAACTTATTACAGAACTATCATTTGTCGCAAGGTCGCAAACTAGAGGGTTGGAGTTCTGTGGCATACGACTGGTTGTAAAATTTTCGTTACCCATAATTGGGCCAGTATATCTCGTGTACTAACTGCGGGATTGAGCGTTAAACTTTAACCCTATGTATCATGACGTTAACGTGAGTTGCCGCGTTACCCAGGTGCTTCTGTCGATCTTTTCGCCATCCATTTTCGTATAGAACACATAAATCTACGAACGAAAGTAAAAAAGGTCGTGTTTCCTGTCGTTTATATATGAAATTACGTCCTTACAACTATTTGCTCTCTTCATATATGTATAATATATATCACATATGTGTTTATTGACATCGACATACATGTCGACGTGTACATGTAACCATAGTATATTTCAACATCTATTCACCTAACTGTACCTATCGTTAGATGCAATAAAATTTCCTTTTATTACTCCTCGCGTTTATTGCGCTTATTCCAAACCCCCTCTCTGACTCTCGAGGGGTCCGAATTGGCCCTCCAACGAGAATTCCCCCGGAGTTTCCCTTTTCTATCCGTACGCGATTTCTCGTGAATCATGCGGCAAGAAACTGGGCTATACCGCGGCAGAGAGGAGTTTCCGCAACAACCTCTCCCCACCCTCGACTCACCTGGACTTTCTTGGTGTACATACGAATTTATATATCGATCCCGTTAGTTTTCTTCGTTTTACTCGCGTTTTATGGTTCAACGTCGGAACATCGAACTTCGGGGGTGAAAGTACAAATTCTCTCGGCTCTCTGTGCGCAACTCGCTGTAATGGATTGTAGCGAGAACATTTTATAACCTCTCTCACTCCGCCGCTCCTGTACATTATACGATGGAAACAAAAAAAAACGGGGAAAAAAGGGAATACATGTAGAAGGATCATTCGTGCTAAAAATGCTATGAAATATTGTGTTTGCTCGTATAAATAGCCGGAGTAAAACTTGTCACCCAATGGGCAAACTGTGTTCGCACTGAAACTCCGCAAATTTATATTATTTGTATTAGTAGAACAAATATATAATATGTACAATGTCTGGATGGTACTATTTTCACTTCTATTTCATTCAATTCTAAACCACCATCCAAATGATTTATTATTTTCTATGGAAAAAAAAAAAAAAAAAAACAATATCGTTAGCGAAAGAACGGTAACGAAATATATCTAAAGCTTTAGCTGGAATTAACCGTTGTCAAATACGAACAAACAAACAAAATCACTACGGTTTTATCAGATTAAATTGATGAGAATTTGATAAACGTTACCCAACCAGCAAAGAGGTTTCGTATCACTCGATTTATCTCCTCGACGTCGTATAAATGAATCATTGTATTTCGAACTTTTTGTGAGTACGTACAGTGAAGTTAATAAGATCAATTCCCCGGTATAACTATGATCGACGTGACGCAGAATTTAATGGGCACAGTTCGTTACTAACTGATGACACCCGGTGACGGGTGGAAGTATATACGTGTGTGTTAAAACTTTTATTCGACGAATTGGTTGCTAAACGTACGTTACTGTTTATAAATGTTTACGGCGTATTATCCGATAATTCCGAGGTTTTCCACGATGCTATCTCTCAGGATTGAATCCTGTGGCTTGCAGGAGCGAGTTTATTCCAAACTTAAAATAAGTTATTGTCATGAACGATTCAACAAATTATATTGAGAACAAAACTAAAAGCAGGTTATAGTTCTTTGAACCTGGAACCCGACTTAAGATAATACATTTTTTTTTAATTGCGTACGTTTGTACTCCGTATGTACTCGTTTGTACCACCTTTCTTTTCGTTTGTACCTTAAGGGTTTCAGAATCAAGGGGGGGGTTAAAAAATACTCGGAACCCGAGTTGAAGTTTAAACATTTTTTGTGATGCAAACGAGGCAAACATGATGCAAACATGATGCAAACGAGGGAAAATACGAATTCTTTTCCCTGGATTAAGTTTATTTTTAAAGATCTCCAGGTAACCGGGTTCGCAAATTTAAAAAACTCTGTATTTTTTTACCCCTTAAGATATAGAAAAAAAAAAAGTGGTACAAACGGGTACAAACGATTTTCTATAGATCCGCGTTACAAAAAATGTTTAAACTTCAACTCGGGTTCCGAGTATTTTTTAACACCCCCTTAATTCTGAACCCCTTAAGGTACAAACGGAAAAAAAAAGTGGTACAAACGAGTACATACGGAGTACAAACGTATGCAATTTAAAAAAAAATTATTTTCTTAAGTCGGGTTCCAGGTTCACAGAGCTGCAGGTCATTCATCTAATTTCAGTAATCTTAGAGCAATATTCTCGAGCATATTGAACTTTTGCAACAAGGGATGAAATTGCACGTCAGTATGTTTTATTATTTTGTTGATAATTGCCAAATAACTTTTGTGTTTATTTCAACGGTTTTTTTTTTGTTGTCACATCATCAATGAAACATACTAACTGGAGAATTTTTGTTTTTAAACATCGTATTCCCGACCGAATCCGATTGGGGTAAAATTACCCATATACGAGGGGGGACCCAAAAAAAACGGGAATTGCGCTGCGGCGGGGAGGGAGAGTGGGGGAACCCATTGCTCGACCAGTTGTCCGTTGGGGACACGTCTCCTGAGTTAGTGTGCGAAGTTCTGTCGCCGTGAGTGCATCGGTTCGCCCGGGGGAATTTTTGTAGTGAAACAACTTTTTCCATTTCGGCGAAAACGTGATGGCCGATTGTCGAGAGCAACGCGCCGCTGTAAAATTTTGTTTCCTGTTGGAGAAATCGGCCGCGGAAACTACTGTAATGCTTAAGACTGCTTACGGAAATGCTGCCCTAAGTAAAACCAGAGTCTACGAGTGGTTTTCACGTTTTAAAAATGGAGAAAGTCAATTGAAAACCAACCCCGTTCAGGACGCCCCTCAACGTCAAGAAGTGACGAAAACGTCGACAAAATCAATGCTCTCATTCGTGAAGACCGTCGCAGAACCATTGATCAACTTTGTGAGATGTCTGGGATATCATGGAGTTCAATTCAGAGGATTTTATCCAAAGATTTGCACATGAGCAGAGTTGCAACCAAATTTGTCCCTCGCCTTCTCACAGACGAGCAAAGGGAGCATCGACTTCGGGCATGTTTTGAACTTCAAAATCAGCTCGAAGAGGACCCTGTACTATTTTCCAAGGTGATTACTGGTGATGAATCGTGGTGCTATGGATACGACCCCGAAACAAAGCAGCAATCAAGCGTTTTGCCACTGTGGAGGAGGCAAAACAAAAATCGCTGGAAGGCCTAAAGAACATCCCGATAAGTGAATTTAAAAAATGTTTTGAACATTGGAAGGATCGTTTGCAGAGGTGCATTGTGGTCAAAGGAGAATACTTTGAAGATGATCAAAATTTTGTGTAAAAATATTAAAAAATAAAGAATATATGACGAAATTCCCGTTTTTTTGGGTCCCCCCTCGTATACATATATATAATACATGTATATACCCCATAAACCCCTATATACAAGACGTTCCAAAACTAACACGTCAGAGTGACACGGGGGTTAGATTAGCTCCGGATCTATCAGGATAAACAAATATGACCTCAGTGAAAGTCTAATGGTTCTCGAGAAAAATCGTCATTTTTTATTTTTCGGAAAATCGCTTTCGAAAGTTCAAATCGTAAGCAAATCAAAGTCCAAATTCTCACCAAATCCTAAAGTGATCAGAACACACAAACGAAAATAGGTGTGATAACAAGAATATGCGATTTTCCGAAAAATCGTTTTTTCTAATTTGTCGACCAATCGTTATTCTTGTTATCTCGCTGTTTTCATTTTTGTTTTTGACCACTTTAGCATTTGGTGTGAATTTGGACTTTCGTAGCAATTGTAACGGAATAACAAAAGTACTAGATAGCGATTTTCCGAAAAATTAAAGAAGACGATTTTTCTCGACAATCATTAGACTTTTACTGAGGTCATGTTTGTTTATTTTTATAGGTCCGAAGTCAATTTAACCCCCGTGTCACTTTGACGTGCTAGTTTTGGGACATCCTGTATACATAATACAGTTAAGTCGGAGGAAATGGAGACACGATCGGTGAGAATAGTTCAATGAATCGGCGTACCTTATTGCCCGATTATAGGGCTATCAGGAACAAAAGTGATGGCACGAGATTGGCTTCGTGCTGTATAACGTTTGCTCTCGTACGCTCCCTAGATCGGAGCAAAAAATTTCTCGTCGATGGCCCTGAGAGGATAACGTGTTACATATTATCAAATTTCAACACTTGGAAAATTCTCCTTTGGTTTCACCTCGCCTCTGAGAGACACATACACAAGCCACAAATGCATGCGACATACAGACACGTTGAATACTGCCACAAACTTGCTCTAGAATCCTGATAACCCACTTTCTTCAGCGATGCTAATCGTTAGTAAAGCTATTAATTTCGTTCGATATGTGCAAAGTGTGCCCCCTCGTTTATACGTCAGTTGTATGAACGCGTGTTCGTTCACTGATCGTTCTCACTATCGTAACACGCAACGTGTATTTTACATTGTAATGGCATTTGACTCGTCGTCGTTTTATATCATAAAAATATCAAACATCCCTTTCGCCGTAATATTATCATAATAATAATGATGCGATAACGGCGTTGATTGATTGTTATGCGTTTTTTTTTATCGTTTAAGAACGATCGTGAGAACGTGTAGCTGTGAATTGCTCGTCATTATTGAATTGTGAAGCCCTCAACGTTATCTTCCAATATTGCATAAATCCTCTCTGCTCGCGGTTAGTTTATACCCGGTGGGGGAGTTTTTTTTTTCTCGCGAAATTTGCAAACTAGATGACTCTTCAAAATGCCGAGAGGATTCAATGTAAATGTCTTATTAGAATTTTATGTTTACTACAAAGGGACGACGTTCGATGATCAACACACGGTGAGAAAACAATATGGTTAATTCAATCTTAACGGGCCTTGAATGATATGGCTTAATGAATATTTACTCATTATTGCGCTTTTTTTTTATTCATCTAAATGCCATTTGTCTATTATCACCGACACTTATTTGGCAAAATTTAATTTTGTTTGAGTCGATACAAAAATTTCTTAGCGAATTAACGACAAATTTATTACGCCGTATCGCACTGAAGATTCGTTAATATTGAATGTTAACCCTTGTCTCGGTAACGGTTTGTACCGATGGTTAAAAAAGATCAATTTATGGCGCGCAAATTTTATATATATAAAATTTTTTTATATATATAAATTTTATATATATAAAATTTTTTTTATATATATAAAATTTGGTTTTACTACCGAAACTGTAAGTATTATCGCCTCTCTGTACTTTCGGGGATTTTTTGTGATTACAGCGCCATCTATCACGAATCGAAAAAAAAAAATTTTAAACAAAAGTTACGTATTTTTTAATGGGGAATCCGAATCTACAATAAAAAATGGGGGTTCCCATGTAAGATTTCAAAGTTGCCTCACCCCCAGCCCAGGGGGTGGGGATGGGGGTGAGTACTTTGGTATCATTGGATGGCCCCCTTCGTACTGTGCAATTTTGATTCAGCAAATATTTCTGTGAACCTTATAGTTTCGAAGATATCTAAGGTGCTAATTGTTATTGGGACACCCTGTATACACAAAAATTCTTCGTCCTCATCGAATTCGATACGAATTAAGGTTATCGATATATATATATATATATATATATATATATATAATTGTATTACTCGTGGGAACGATTGAAACAGAGTTCGTGGTCGTGTGCGACATAATATGAGAACGATGCTTCCGAAGACGTGCACGGCGTCATTCTTTTCTATCTCTGTCTCTCGCGGGATGAGGATAAATTCGAAAAACCGGGCAACGCACCAAAGTCGTCCATTCAATTTCATTTGGTGTAATCCTCGTTGCTATTAATTCTCAGCAACGTATACCGTCGAATTTTTCACGGCACCGGCGCGCGAAATTTAGGTGAATGTAAACGGAGTGATAGAGAGACGGGAAAAAAGCTAAAAAAAAAGGGGGGTGGGTTCTTGAATAAGCCACGAGGGTTCCAGTTTTTCCGAAGCTTATACAACACGCAATTTTAATTCGATAAAAATCACTGCGCGCGCACGTGACGAATAAATGTTCGAGGTAAAGCAGAAAATAAATAAAATTCACATGGATACCATTTTTGTTCTCGTTAATTTTTTACTTTAGCATCCTCCGCGGAATATACCTACGTGGGAAATTCTTCTTTTTTTGTTTTTGACAAATTATCGTGTCCGTTTGCTCTTTGTGCGGCCAGCAAAATATTGCCTACGGCCACAAACCTTCGTACGTAATCCGAGTAAAATTCAGCGCGGATTATTTTCGCTTTTGAAGTATGACTCGTGTACGACAGCTTTTTCGCCGACCAAAACTCGCCCATGGGCATTAAAAAATGCAATCTAAACGAAACCCGATACGTGATGTGTGTGTCCGACGAGCGTTGCCATAATTAGAATGGTATGAGAAAATTAAAGAGTTTAAAAAAAAAATGGTTGCTTCGTTATAATAAAAAAAAGAAAAGAGTGACAATTATTAAATTGTCATATATTTTTCAACGGGTATCCGCGAACATATCGTATATCGTTTTATAGTGCTTCACTGACTTTCTCGAGCTCTCTATTCCTCTCTCGTTTGATAGAATCATTTTTGTTCTTCTGAACGGTAAATATACTTATGGCAGAAAAATCGTTATTTAAGGTGTGGTAACTTAAGCCGATTTTCATGTCTTTTTTGGAGGGCGTTTTTTGTAGGAAAATAAAAATGAATCATTTTGGATATTTAGGATGTTTTTTATTTACATATTAAAGATACAAACAAAAATTAGTTTGAAAAAATTTAATAGTTTATTATTATTATTATTATTATTGATCGAAGTTGGCACCTCGAAAAAAAAAGCGCGTGGGTGGCCCCGGTGATTTTGGCTCTTGATGTTATCTGAAATCAAAAATTCTTGATAATTCTTAATCTATAGACATGTCATTCTGGTCGGAACTACTGAAGTTAAATTTCATGGATAAATAACAAAATGGCGGACTTTGGAAAAAAAAAGTCCTTTTATTTTAGCAAAGAAGGGGTTGTGAAATAAAAAGTTAGGGGTGAAAAAATTTCTCGGTAGTTCCGACGAGAACTATAAGTGTGTAGAGTAGCCTGTTAAAATTTGAAAGCAATCGGTTCGGTAGAAAAAAAATTAGGACCCGGGCTGACCAGAAAAATACTGTTTTGAGAAAAACGCGTTTAAAATTCGAAAACTCATTATAACTCCGGAAGTATTTCGAATTTCGGTCTGAAATTTTCAGAGTATATTCTCAAGACATTGTATTTTTTGAACCCGATTTTTTGAACCCAAGTTACCTTACTACCTTAACCTTACCTTACCTTAGTTTACTACTACCTTAATAAAAAATCAAAATGTCATGAAATTTCCAATTATTCAAGTTAGATAATTCGATGCACAAAATCCTTGTCGTTAATTCGTTATGATGGTTTTGTAAGTTTGGGGAAAAAATGTTCAAAGTCGTTTTCAATTAACACATTTCATGCTGTTAAGTTAATTTAGAACGCGTGCAGCTTAAACTTTTCGTGATTAACGATATGGCACGGATAACAGTCGGTAGTTAGGCGAGAAATTAATTTTTCTCCACTACCATTGTTCTATTAACACGAAATTGAAACTAATGGCTAATAACAATTACCCGATATCCGCGAGCGCGTGGAAAGTTTTGAATAACCTTTTCGGAAAAAAAATTTGAATAGTTATTCGACGCGAAAAATCGTAATTAGCTCGGTCTCGGCTCGTATAATACACTTCAATTACCGTTGTAACACGACCGACTGTCGGGAACTACGAATAATTTTTTTTTTCTTTTTATATACGAGAGCTGGACCTTTTTTTATGTCTACGTTTTTATTCTTCAAATACGAAAACTAATGAAGATGAATTACTGCCTGGTAAAAAAAAATAACGCCAATGTTTGTGATTAAAAATTAACTCGTGAAAAGAAAAATTTAGTATTTGTGGGAAACAGTTGAGTCTTCGTCTTCAGCGGTTTACGGAATGGAGTCTGTTAAACATCACCTGTTCACTAAAAGATCAACACCATTGTTTTTTTGTTCGATTCAATGATCGCTCAAAAAATCACCAATCTTTGACGGGTTATACGTAGTTGGAAGGTTTAAAAAATCGATTTTTTTTTTAATTGCATTTTCGGAATGTACATATGTATATTTGAGTATATTCTCTGAAAATTTCAAATCGATCCGGCAAATATTCTTGGAGATGCATGCATGTTTGTAAGGATCTTTGACGATTTGTAAACGACTTTTGAAACTTTGAACGCGTTTTTCTCAAAATGGTGTTTTCAAAGTCGGTGAGCACGATTTCTCAAAAACGGCTCAACCGATCGGTCTGCAATTTTAACAGAACCTTCTCAGATATATTCTTCAGGTACTGATCGAAGAAATAAGATTTCCGATAATTATTTCTATTTTTTTCAAACAATTCAACGAAAAAATGTTGGTCGAAAGTTGGAGTTTTTTCTTTTTGGAGCCGCCATTTTATCAAAAATCAAAATTTCGACTATTCCTTCGATCAATACCTAGATTTATCTATCCACTAATAGAATCTTTTTGTTTATTTTTATTTTGGATAATCCAAACCGGAGATATCGCGCTCACCGCCAGACACCTTTTTTTAGAGGAGCTCCCGGACACCGGCTATAGCAGTTTTAAAAATCATTATTTTTACAAATAAAAATAATGAAAAAAAAGTTAAAAGTTAGCAGAATACGTATATAAATTTTTACGTTAATAAATTTAAATGTCTTTCCAGGGAAAATTCTTGAAAAATCGCCTTTTTTATGACGTTGAAGTTTGCATCGTTGGAACGCAACGCAAATAAGTTTTTAAGTTTTTTTTTTCAGTATTCCTCTTCCTTCTCGTGCCCATTTAGGCCCAGGTTCTTGAAGGAGACCCTAACAAAAGGTTTTAACGATTTTTGTCATCGATAATCCAATCTTAAGGGTAATTAATGGTGTTTAAAATCCATTTTCGTTGCATTCCAACGATGCAAACTTCAGCATCATCCTTTTTTCGGTTTCCTGACTGCGTATTACTCCTTAAACATCACCGAAGTCTTCGGCATTACTCAATTTTGAAAATGTTAATTATCAATTGGCCGTAGCTATTAAGGGGTTTGGCCACGGTAGCGGGTATAAAATCATGTGTACATTTAACAATTTTTTTTTGTATGAAAAAGTGATTTATTTACAAAACTAATTGCACATCGATTTAGTATAAATATCAAGCAAATGAAAAATTTTTTTTTTGTTTTTTTTTTGTTATACAAAATGGCTGACTACTGCTATTTGGTTTTGGTATCTTTTTTCCTGAGGCGCTCGGCGGCGTGACATTTGACATCCACAATTTTTGACCTAAAGCACAAAAAAAAAATTCTCGTTAACCTACATCGGGATACCTGGAGAAGTACGTAGGGAATTTGAAAAATATTGTTTTATTCGAATATTGTAGGCGTTTGAACTTGAAAGGTGAATTTGCATTGAAAAATTTCGTATAAAACTGCTCATAAAATGGAATGTTTTTAATTATTCAGCAATTCCGTACGTACTTCTCTGTGAAATGCAATTAGAAACACAATTTAAAAATTTGAAGTCAATCGGGTGAAAATTGTCAAAATTATTTATCACGTGGCGCGCTCGGGTACTCTATGGCCATGTCAGAGGTAGGCTTACGTTATCCACTCAAAGTCGTTGAAAAAAATTCTTCCCCCTATAAATCGAATGGTAATTTAATTTTATATTGATAAAGCATCGTTTAAGCACAAAAAAAATCATCGATTTTTTGGAAAATTCTACCGTGGCCGTACCCCTTAATCGTGGACTACGATTAATCGGCTTTTGTTCGTCGATTGACAGTTAAAACTCCGCGGTATTATCGGTTTTCCCTGGTCACTGGAGTACCGGTAATCGAATCACAACGTCTGATTGTCGAGTAAAGAACATATACGCCTGTTATATGGCCTCTTCAATGAGGCGAAAGACAATGCATTTTTTTCATCGTCAACGTCTGGATAGAAACGCACGAGTTCGAGTCTTATTACGTCGCGGTAGACGGGGTCGTTTGTTCAGCTGCCACGGAAAGCTCAACGAACGATATACCATTATTTCGTTCCCTTCGAGACTCTGCAATCGGGTGTCTACTTGGGTGTGCAATTTTCTAATCCCTCCGTCCCTACAATTGATCGCAATTTCCTTTTCGCCCTCTGATCGAATTCTACGCCCGGTCGAGCCTTACCCACTTCTAACGGACTTTTTCTTCCTTCCCCTCGAATTTCACTAATACACACTCCTGAAATGAAGAAAATGTTTATCGCTATATACCGACACACTCCGACAAATAATAGCTCGCTTGTCATGAATTCCGATACTGGGTGGGCACGTGCAACTCCAACCCGTCGATCGATTGAATCTTTTGCTTGCTTCCAATTCCATTTTCTTACGAATTTCTTACAGCATGCATTGAATTTTTCATCGTCGAGATCGATTTTTTTAAATATCTTTTTTAATGCATTCAGATCCATTATGCAATTGCGGAAATCGAACGATGCATAATGCACACAATCAATAACCTTTGTAACGAAAGCATTTCTATTTATTCTCCGTTTACACTTTACAGCCAAAATCTATCGGTGAATGGAAACACGAACGATCGTTAAAGTCCTTTTTATCGATTCAATCTTTGTCTATAGAAAGTTTCACAAACTTGACCGTGTATTGCTACTGCTAAAGAAAAAAAATGGAGTATAAAATACGAATTATTCGACCGATTTGTTTCACGCGACAGCTATTTTTTTTTCCGTAATGTTTTTTTAATTTACTGACTGAAGTGTCATTTCTGCGAGCTTAAAATATATTACCTACAAGATGTAGGGAAAAAGTGTTATCGTCCAAACTGTAAGAAATTTAATTCTCCACTTTTATGATGTTGACATTTCGTTGGAATGCAACGAAAATAAATTTTTTACATAATTAATCCACCTTAATCTTGGATTAATCGATGACAAAAATCGTTAAAACGTTTTATTGGTATCTTCTTCAAGGACCTGGAGCCTAAATGGATACGAGAAGCAAGAGCAATATTGTAAATAAAAATTGAAAAACTTATTTGCGTTGCGTTCCAACGATGCTAACTTCAGCATCATCCATTTTTTATACCACCTAAAAAGAACACTTTAAACGGAAATTTCATACTGAAGTTGGTGAATCATTGAAATTCTTCAATCTCCAATAAAACCAAGTCGACTTCATATATCCTGCAATTATGCGACGATCATGAACACACAGTGATCCAAGCGCCATGTGTTTTTAGCCTGGGTAAATTTGGGAGGGTCGATGGTTAATCTCCCTCTCCAATATACGTAATATCCTCAGTTAAGCAGGATGCTCTTAATGAGAGATGAGAATTCGAGAGGTTAATATCTCTCTCAGTGGTCGATGAGAGTCATAATCCCTTCGGGGCACACTAGACGGTTCCTCGTCACTCCTTATTTATAAGTAAAGCCATGTAGCCTGGTACCGATGCAGAGAAACATTCGGAGGGTGAGAGAGAGAGAGAGACAGGGAGGGTTTGCCTCGGTAGTATCCTCATTCTATTTGAGTCGCGTGCTTGATCCCAACGTAATAGTAACGCTAAATATATATATATATATATATATATATTTTTTGATAACTACCAAGTAAAAAGGCGTAATTGAGATCCATTAGGATCGTTAAGTAACGTGGGCTAAGCCATTTTGTTTGCGAGCTGTCGATATGTTCTATTTCGAGTGACCGGACAATCGTTGATAATGTTTATCCCTGATAATCTTTGACGGATAATCGGACGTCACGATTAGCCAGCGATACAAGCGTACGTGAAATAGCTTTGAGCCGGAACAGAGCGAGCTTTCGTTCTTCACCGTCTGTTTGGACACTCAAATCTATTACGAGTCAGTAGCATTCAAAGCATAAAGATGATGTTGAAGTTTGCATCGTTGAAAAGCAACGAAAATAGATTTTTTATACCATCATCTCCCTTTTAAGGCCGTCGTCTGGTCTAGAGCGAGATTTTTGACGTCATTTCTAATGCGCAATAACGTTTAAACCGTTGAAGTTGTCTTGATGAAAATTTACACGTGCATTTATTGATCCTTAGAGAATACTTGTACATTAAAAAAAAAAATTATTTTAAATATTTTCATGTAGTTTTTTGCCTTGATGCAACATGGTGCGCCTCAATCGGCGCCCACTCTGGACGATGTTGTATGCATCTGAAAAAAAAAAATATATATATATATTCTCAATCTGTACGAGTATTCTGAGCACTGGTAGCAGAATTGGTACTTAAAAAAATTTTTTGACAAAATGGCGGCCTGTTGAACTTTCATTAATGATATTTCATACATTTTCGGGTATTCGACGAGTTATAAAATGTAATAAAATTTTTTAAGTACCAATTCTGCTACCAGTGCTCAGAATACTCATACAGATTGAGAATATATATATATTTTTTTTTTTCTGATGCATACAACATCGTCCAGAGTGGGCGCCGATTGAGACGCACCATGTTGCAACAAGGCAAAAAAACTACATGAAAATATTAAAAATAATTTTTTTTTTATGTACAAGTATTCTCTAAGGATCAATAAATGCACGTGTACATTTTCATCAAGACAACTTCAACGGTTTAAACGTTATTGCACATTAGAAATGACGTCAAAAATCTCGCTCTAGACCAGACGACGGCCTTAAGATTGGATTTTCAAAGACGAAAATCGTTAAAACGTCTTTTTGGGGCCTCCTTTAAGGGGGCAAATAGGGTTAGGACAGCGTTTTCTCAATGATTTTCATGAATTTTTTTATAGTATAAAAAATGAATATAATTTATTGAAACTTTGAGAATATTTTATACGTATATTTAAGTATATACTATAAAATTTTTGAAGAATTTCCGTGAAAAACACCGAAAATATTAGCGACCCCATATTGCAGGTCACAATCAGACTCAGCATTTTGCGTACATTCTGGAAGCCGCAATTTTCATCTGAAATCAAACGAGGTTGGAATTTACTTTTATTATATGTCTCTCTTCTATATGAACCTAAATGCTATCGAAAAAATAAAAAATTGAATTTTTTACAGGGGTCAAAACAAAAAAGCATGACTTTTTGCCATTTTTCACAACTTTATTTGCAAAAAAAAATTATTTTAAATAATGATAATATTCCGATTTTAGGCTCATGTAGAGCGCAATACTATGAAGAAAGTGACTGCCAATTTTCAAAACGATTGGTTGAAAAACGCGTTTGAAAAAATAGTACGCTCGGTCATACACGTGGCGCGCTCGGGTCCTGAAGGAGAGCTGCTCATTTTAATGGCTTATAACAATAGAACGAGTCGGAATTTTCATTAAAAAAGTTTGGGAACATATTTTTCAATAGTTTTACTAACAATTTATGAAATAACAAAAAAATCGATTTTTTGAACCGTCTAACCCTATTTCCCCCCTCAAGGATCCGGGCCTAAATGGGCAAGAGAAGCGAGAGCAATACTGAAAATGAAAAGTTGAAAAAGCTATTTTCGTTGCGTTCCAACGATGCAAACTTCAACATCATGCATGAAGCACAATGTACGGAGCATAAGTGCGTAACGTATATATAAAAATGTGCAGATGAAACTCGGTGTTTTATCATTTTTAATGGTTGAAGCATCATTTTTAATCGTTGAAGCATTGATTCCTTTTGTGGAAGCGCTAACACGATGACGAAGAAGCTCCTCCGATAATCCGTTTGATCGTTCATCCGTTGGCGAACTCGAATATAGAACTTTGAATTAATCATGTTAACGTCAGTTATACAAAAATCGATATATCTCCTGTCATTTATAATGGCGAATATCGCAGTGAACATATCGCAAAAATAAAAGCTCTTACACCTTCTCATAAAATCGTATTCATCCGCACTCTATTCCCAGCAGTACGTTCGATATAAATTTTACGGGCGTACGTTTCCAACAATGTTACCAGCATCGTCAGAGTACGAGAATAATATCGTTAGAAGCGAGACACGAACGGAGAGAGGCTCGATAACTGGTAGGCAAAATCTCGGTGAACGGTTTAATTGGAATATGACTTGCAAGTGCACGATTTACCTTGCGGCGGGAGCACATGTATAGTGTTCTCCTTTTGCGGTCTGTACGCGCAAACCCATTATAAATTGAGATCTATACTTACTGTTTGCGCACGAACATCTGATTACAATGCACCTTTATATGCGTGTAGATCAGGGAGACCGAGGAAATCGAAACAATCATGTAATTACGTGGGAAAATAGGTGAGAGTACATAAACGGCTTGTATTTATGTTTCGACCAATCTGCAACGGGTTGGGATCGAAATAGCGAAACAGTGAAAAATCGGACGGCCGAAATAAGAAAGACGAAGAAGTTGTACGGTCGAAATAGCGAGAGAGCAAAAAGTCGAATACCAACGGACGCATACCAATGGATCGTTCGAGTGCTACCATTGGTAATTCGACTTTTTCGATATTTCGCTATTTCGACCGTTCGCCTTTTTACTCTTTCCTATTTCGGTCGCACGATTTTTTCAGATTTTTCGCTATTACGATCGTTCAGCTTTTTCGTGTTTCGCTATTTCGATTCCCACCCACCCGTAACGCATTTGTTATGCCATCGACGTTCGGTTGTAAATATGATGTTGAAGTTTGCATCGTTGGAACGCAACGCAAACAGGTTTTTATATTTTCATTTTCAGCATTGCTCTTGCTCCTCGTGCCCATTTAGGCCCAGTTCCTTGAAGGACACCCCAATAAAACATTTTAACGATTTTTGTCATCGATAATCCAATCTTAAGGGAGATTAATGGTGTAAAAAATCTAATTTCGTTGCATTCCAACGATGCAAACTTCAACATCATTTGTAAATTCGGTCACTTTTCTTTTCTCCGAAGTTTCTCAGATGTTCTTCATTATTTGTCAATACTCATTATCACTTGAAAGAATTTTGTTTTGAATTTTTGTCGAATATTCTTATACCTCCATTTTTCGGTTTAGGGTCATGAGGGTTAAAGTTCGAAACGAACGACTTTTTTACACGGGCGAAATGTGGAATTTCAAAATAACGAACGTTCAATAGTTTGAACGTTTCATATTAAGAACGTCTTTAAATCTGAAAAGAAATAATGAGAACACAACAAAAAAAACATTGAAGTATCGATTATGTGTTTTTCTATTCTCATTATTTCTTTTCTGATTTAAAGACGTTATTAAATATGAAACGTTCAAACTATTGAACGTTCGTTATTTTGAAATTCCACATTTCGGTCCTTCAAAATAATGGTCGTTCCCAATTTTGACCCTCACCCCGGTTTAAATACTTACTTAGATATCTATATGAACGTTGTGTACTCGGAAGTGACTCGTCGCGTATATTAGGTCTAATTGGATTCGTGAGAGGGCGCGCGGCACTACGGTCGACTCAATGGCGCGTAATTCAACGATATTTTATTGAACTCTCTCCTCTCCGTGGCACGGCGCTTTGGGGCATTGCCCCAGCGTATCACGATGTATCAGACCTCTTTCTCTAATCAAAGAGTTTACTATATATAGTATAAATATTTGTGGGTGTATCTGCACATGTAGTGTAAATACACATAAATGTCCATCGAGTAGAGGTTACTGGTGGAACAAGGGTGACGTTTGACCATACCGCTTGAAAATGAAGCCCCTTTGTCGATTAGGATCGCGTTCCGCACACGATCTATATATCTAACGAGATGCATTCATAGGGACCTCTATGATCTCGTATGTCCTATAGCGTTCCAAATCCTTGTAGTTTGATACGTGCTAACCCACATCTGCACATCTATTGTATTATACGTACAAGGCTTTCCATGCCACACTGGATATCCACGAGCCTCGAAAATTTAACCCAATAAATGACAAAAAAAATCTCAAAAAATCTCTCCAAAATATTACCTGAGTCATGAAAATGTTTGAGGTAGTAGTCTGGTAACTTAAGCCGATTTTCATGTCTTTTTTGGAGGGCGTTTTTTTGTAGGAAAATAAAAATGAATCGTTTTGGATATTTAGGATGTTTTTATTTACATATTAAAGATACAAAAAAAAAAATTTCGAAAAAATTTAATAGTTTATTATTATTATTATTATTGATCGAAGTTGGCACCTCGAAAAAAAAGCGCGTGGATGGCCCCGGTGATTTTGGCTCTTGATGTTATCTGAAATCAAAAATTCTTGATAATTCTTAATCTATGGACATGTCATTCTGGTCGGAACTACTGAAGTTAAATTTCATGGATAAATAAGAAAATGGCGGACTTTGGAAAAAAAAGTTCTTTTATTTTGCCCGCCATTTTGTTATTTATCCATGAAATTCAACTTCAGTAGTTCCGACCAGAATGACATGTCTATAGATTAAGAATTATCAAGAATTTTTTATTTCAGATAACATCAAGAACCAAAATCACCGGGGCCACCGACGCGCTTTTTTTTCGAAGTGCCAACTTCGATCAATAATAACAATAATAATAAACTATTAAATTTTTTCAAACAAATTTTTTTTGTATCTTTAATATGTAAATAAAAACATCCTAAATATCCAAAACGATTCATTTTTATTTTTCTACAAACAAACGCCCTCCAAAAAAGACATGAAAATCGGCTCAAGTTACCAGACTACTACCTTAAGCTACACAGCACAGTGACTTGCCGTTTACTTCTGTGTGTTTTTTTCCGTATTGGTTGGACTGATCATTTCCGGACTGATCATCATCGAATTGTGATTATATTATTTAATGACAAAAGGTTATTTAAAAAAAAATCTAAAAATATAACTTTTACAGAAGGACCCCGGCCGCTTTAAAACTTTTTGCATGGATTACAGGATTTTTGAGAATTCCATTTGGATTATCTCAACTTACTGTTAACTTTTTTGTTTCTTTAGAAATGTATGAATAATAGGAGAAATTATGAACAGAATTCTTGAGGGTGAGAGTGAAACGTAATTCGTGTTTGCGTCGAATGCCTCGTATACTAGCTACTATATCTGTGATACATTTGTATGATCTGCACGGTGTTACCATCCTATTGCACATCAGAAGCCTCAGCTGTTCGTTAATTGGACATATGCGTGCTTCGAATCGTTCTCACATCAATAATATAAACAATGAATTTACTGACGCTTTTTTTCTATAGTGTCAACTGTTGATTCAAATTGGACGAACTATTTTGTTCTGCAAACTTGCAAAAATGAGTTGAACAGTCTAATTGGCTTTGTGCTACAAGCGATCTTCTAAGATCTTATATGAATTTTTTTTTTCTAATCTAATCTCCCACCTAAGTACATAAATTGAATTACGTCAATAATCATATAAATAAAAGACGATAACATAAGATTACGAAAATTTCTAATTTTGAATCGCGTATAGACCTCAGGTATAGAAAAAAATCGTCGAAATTTAGGTCACTTTCATTAATACACACATATCGTGATTAAAGTTTGATGTATCCATGGATGCGTGTTTGTTACATACACGGCATTTTACTCATAGCACGTACCTACTAGCCCATGTAATATCACATATGTTCGATGAAGCGCTTTATCTGCTACGTGTGAAACACCTCTGTGTATATATCGCAAAAGATACGTGCGCATGAGGTTAGCGCACCGGATATTTGCATCACGGAAGCTCCGGTAACGATAACCCCCCCCAAGAATCACGCGATAACGTTTAATCCGCGAACATGACACGTTCGAGCGCTTTCGGGTCTTTTCAACCATTTTCGCTAATAACTCGAAAAAAAAAATGAAACTGTAAAATAAGAAATAGAAAACAAAATGCTTTTTAGTGTAGAAAATATAATGTAAAAATCATGGGTGAAAAGGCACGGAGTCAGATGTAAATTGAGTTGGTAATTAATGATTCATATGAATATATCTCTTTGTCCCCATTTTACTTTACAATATCTCTTTTCTCGCCATTTCTCATTCTCACCACTTGCCAAATTTAGACTCGCGTTACATATTAAGCATGATCGTGCATCTGGTAACGAACGTTATATTATTTACGTAATTTCACGTCTGAACGAACGGAAATTACCGAATCTTTTAACTAATCATTTGGTTTTGTGTCAAGTAATTTAAAGACTTAAACGACAGTAATTAAATACCGCGTATGATCGTGTCTCATTATTTCCCAATATATATGACCCAGAGAGATGCGAAATTTATTACGAAAGTTGGAAATTTTTGTATTTCGAAGGAAAGTCAAATGGATAAATAGATCGACGTATCGTTGAGTACTTATTTGGTTGTCAAAATAGGTCGCTTTAACGATTCAACGTCATCATTAATGTGTGTGATCGACAGTCTGGATTTTACCTATCCGGCGTTTTCGTACAATTCATTGACCGTAATGGCGTTAATTGGTCGAACATATGAATGCACTGTGGAAGATGGAATGCAATTGGGACGCATTAAAAAATTAGATTTAAACGACTGGACATAAAGCCATTTCAAACACTATAATTTTCGCTCGACTTCGTGTGGGGGTAATTTTTTTTTTTTTTTTAGATAAATCGGTATTATGCTAATGAATATACACTGGTGTGAAAAGTAGTCTGTCGATGCCACAGCGATTACCAAAGCGATACATTTATCGCTAAGCTCCCGTTGTGTAAATAATAATTTCCAGTTCAATAATTAATAATACGGTCCTTTGTGATAATCGTCGTTATTTCAAGCTGATAATGAAGTAACGGCGTCCCAATTTATTCGTGCACATCAATTATTATCATCGTCACACATGCGAGATTTACTGTGAAATTCGATTGAGTATTAACGCCGTACTTCTGCGGCATATGACGTAAATTTCGAGAGAAAGAGAAGGAAAGGCGTAAGAGCAAGAGATAACGGGGAATTCTATGGCGCTGTCAGACTATACACGCGATCTTAAACCGTCTGATCCACGAGGATCTAACGCGTTTGTCGCACGTGCGACCACGAACATCTGGTCGACCCGGAAAAGAATCTTTATAATTCAGAAGGCGTGTTATTTGCGTCCCGGCTCGTGACGAATAGACCTCCCACGCTCGTTATTGTCGATAAACATATATATTATGTATATACGTACTATTAATTACTTGGTGTCGAGACACACGCCGCTGGGTCTCATGATACATTTCGTCACGTCAATCATTAATTCAAAATCCATTATTGTTTTTTTTTTCTACCTACAATACATTTCTACAACATTCGTGTTATATTTGTCAATGAGTTATTCGGACATACAATTAAATTCTCGTATATGTCGTTTTAACTAACGGACACGTAATAAAATGCTTGGCTGAAAAAAAAACGGTAATTTAAACGAATGTTTTCTTCTATTTCAATTTTTTCGAAATAATCTTTCGACAATACGAAATGGACAAATAGAAAATGATAGACGGATATTACAAAGAGCTCAAGTTCTCCTCATATTTCGTTATCACATATTTGTTGTCACAAATGATATTACAATGTGTATAGTGAAGAAGGCGTGATAATATGTGTAAATTATACACTGATTAATTATAAAATATTAGCGACCCTATATTGCTTGTTTTTCTTGGTACTATTTTTTCAAACGCGTTTTTCTGAAAACGACTTTTTTTGAACTTGCGTACACGCTAGTTTGATAAGTTTTAGACGGTTCAAAAAATCGATTTTTTTTCATTTCATAAATTGTTAGTAAAACTATTGAAAAATGTTTTCCCAAAATTTTAAATGAAAATTCCGACTCGTTCTATTGTTATAAGCCATTAAGGGGGGAAATAGGGTTAGGACAGCGTTTTCTCAATGATTTTCATGAATTTTTTTATAGTATAAAAAATGAATATAATTTATTGAAACTTTGAGAATATTTTATACATATATTTCAGTATATACTATAAAATTTTTGAAGAATTTCCTTGAAAAACACCGAAAAAATGTATGACTGCCTTGACTTTGTTTTTCTTGGTACTATTTTTTCAAACGCGTTTTTCTGAAAACGACTTTTTTTGAACTTGCGTACATGCTAGTTTGATAAGTTTTAGACGGTTCAAAAAATCGATTTTTTTTCATTTCATAAATTGTTAGTAAAACTATGGAAAAATTTTTTCCCAAAATTTTAAATGAAAATTCCGACTCGTTCTATTGTTATAAGCCATTAAGGGGGGAAATAGGATTAGGACAGCGTTTTCTCAATGATTTTCATGAATTTTTTTATAGTATAAAAAATGAATATAATTTATTGAAACTTTGAGAATATTTTAAACATATATTTAAGTATATACTATAAAATTTTTGAAGAATTTCCTTGAAAAACACCGAAAAAATGTATGACTGCCTTGACTTTGTTTTTCTTGGTACTATTTTTTCAAACGCGTTTTTCTGAAAACGACTTTTTTTGAACTTGCGTACACGCTAGTTTGATAAGTTTTAGACGGTTCAAAAAATCGATTTTTTTTCATTTCATAAATTGTTAGTAAAACTATTGAAAAATATTTTCCCAAAATTTTAAATGAAAATTCCGACTCGTTCTATTGTTATAAGCCATTAAGGGGGGAAATAGGGTTAGGACAGCGTTTTCTCAATGATTTTCATGAATTTTTTTATAGTATAAAAAATGAATATAATTTATTGAAACTTTGAGAATATTTTAAACATATATTTAAGTATATACTATAAAATTTTTGAAGAATTTCCTTGAAAAACACCGAAAAAATGTATGACTGCCTTGACTTTGTTTTTCTTGGTACTATTTTTTCAAACGCGTTTTTCTGAAAACGACTTTTTTTTAACTTGCGTACACGCTAGTTTGAAAAGTTTTCAACCAATCGTTTTGAAAATTGGCAGTTACTTTCTTCATAGTATTGCGCTCTATATGAACCTAAAATCGGAATATTATCATTATTTAAAATAATTTTTTTTTGCAAATGAAGTTGTAATAAAATGGCAAAAAATCATGCTTTTTTGTTTTGACCCCTGTTAAAAATTCAATTTTCTATTTTTTTGATAGCATTCAGGGTTCATATAGAAGAGAGACATATAATAAAAGTAAATTCCAACCTCGTTTGATTTCAGATGAAAATTGTGGCTTCCAGAATGTACGCAAAATGCTGAGTCCGATTGTGACCTGCAATATGGGGTCGCTAATATTTTATAGTATATACTTAAATATATGTATAAAATATTCTCAAAGTTTCAATAAATTATATTAATTTTTTATACTACAAAAAAATTCATGAAAATCATTGAGATAACGCTGTTCCAACCCTACTTCCCCCCTTAGTAAAATGTACACTTAGCTGAAAAGACAAACGACAACTTCAACGAACGTTCTCTTCTATTTCAATTTTTCGTAAATAACCTTTCGACAATACGAAATACATAAAAAGAAAATGACAGACGGATATTACAAAGAACCGAAGTTGTCCTCGTATTTCGTTATCACATATTTGATGTCGCGAATGATATTACAATGTGTATGGTGAAGAAGACGTGATGATATATGTGAATTGTTGACGGAGCAGGTGCGGCAGAAGATTTGAGCGGCAGTTCCTTGCCGTGAAAAGGATATGGTGTTTATCCTTTTCACGATGAACCGAATATAGACCAAGGTGTAGAAAAAGACATATATATATATATATATATATACATAGATTTAAACGCACGCCAACAATGCCACTGTAACGACGTAGAATCCGAATTCACGGTTGTATCCACGAATTGCTCTCTCATTCGCCGAACTATTGTGGCTCGCTCCCTCGTTCGTATCTCTCGTAAAGCTTTAACGACTCGAAAAGGGGTGGTTTTAGAGTGATCCAAGGGGAGAAAGAGACGTATACTGTACAAGCCCCACGTACATTCATATATCTCTTGTTTATCGTTGATTTTCTGATAGACCACCATATATCATGTACAAATTCCACTATTACGAGACAAAATATAACTCAGCGATGGATGCGTCTTCTTCTGTATATATATATATATATATATATATATATATATATATATATATATATATATATATATATATATGTGAATACCAACGCAACAAAAGATCGATATATTGCATAAGTCAGTGTATACCGTTGAGCACAATAACCTATAAATATAGGTTAGACGAGACGTACAGATCCGCATATCGTAAAATACAGGATTTCTGACAAACGGATCAATGTTGTCCCGAACTCAATTTGAATACCTGAAAAATATTGTATATAGACGCAGAAAAAGAAAAACATATTGAACCTCTTCGAGAACTTCATTCGTACGGATATTCAGTTTATCATGAGGCAAAACATGAGCGCGTGAAATTTACGTGCTTACGTATTTTACAAAATTAGAATACCCCGAGGATGGTTATTTTTGTTTTTGTGTTTGAGTCGCTCTACGTAACATCAGGGTATCGCTATAAAATTCAGAAAATAATCGACCTAATTGTTTGCACTGCCCTCCTTCGGGTAACTTTCTTCGGCACTGCTCCCCCCGATTAACATATAAAACTATTAATAGATTGTTATTTTCAAAGGGGTGCACTTATTTGTGTGAATTACCGAACGATTAAATTTACGTCTAGACTTTTAAACGAATATCATCCACACCGTTGACCTATTTTTTTTTTATATTCCATAGCTCGTCTTATTGGTTGAAAGATCAGCTATTAATATACCTATATGGATTATTAAGTGCAATCATTGTTTGAAGATGAAAACCTTTTTTTTTTTGACGAAAATGTTTGAACTAAACAATAGAATCAATATTTGGCATAAATAAAGTTACCGATTTCATAATAAATCAGAATTGATTAATTAAGGATAGAAATGATTTCTTTATTTTTTTCCATCCCCTTTAAGCAAAAGTCCTCCGATGTTTGAATAAATTATTTCTCCATCTTGGTATTTTGTATTTGGATTGTTATATGTATTAGATTAAAGTTGTCGCGATATTATTTGTAAAGGCTTCTTGAATGTTTTGTTTTCTCCCAATATCAAATAACTTTTTTCCGCATTCTATTCTATATCAGATATTTGATAACGTGAAATATTTTTCTCAAATTAAGCGGCTGAACAACGCAATGTTAAATCATGTGATTTATCGACCCTTTATTTCCTGGCAGTGGATATAACAACATCAGAAGAGGAAGTATCGGTAATATATAGTGTTGAACCTTCAACCGCTGGTTTAATTGAGTTAGTTGGCGAGTTACATTCTGTGTTAACCTGACTCGATATGAAACCCCGCGAGGTTAGCGTTGGTCTTGCAGTTTCGTCGCTGCTGATGCTGTCCAACCAACGAATCCGTTGAGGCAAGAGGAGTGAACAAGAGCAACTATACGGTCACTGTGAAAGTATAGAAATTTCGTGTACTGTTCGCACACTCTCGCGGTCATTGAACCGATAGTGACGTCATTCGATGTTCTCGTTCCCCTTCAATATGGCTCGTCGATTAGTTTCGATTATCAATGGAGAACGCGTGTATTTGAGGAACAACGATGCGACAAGAGGGCTGTAAATAGAACTATCGCGCGTATAAATAAAAACCAATGTCCAGTCGGTCAAACCGCACCGAAAGTGTGCGAAGCAGGATATGTTTGGAATGGGATGAGAAACGAGTCGAGAAATCCTATGTTTGTACATTATCCAACTATGTTTGTATTATTCAGCTGTTATGGCGGTAGTGCAAAAATCTGTAACCATCTTATTTCTAACAATACTTTTTCACTGCATTAACTCAGAGTAATGTATTATTTCTACATCAGACAGTCAATACGGTAATGTATTATTAGTACGACTCTTGCATAGTTAAGTCGAGCCAACTTTAGCAATCGCAATCCGGAATTTCTAACGCGGGAAGCGCGAAACCAAGTATTCCGACAAAAATGTAAAACGATTAAGGGCTCACATACAGCTGCGCTCACTGAAAACCGAGTAAATTTTAAAAATTATTATAAAGGTTATATGGTGAAAAAAAAATTAATTTCTTCATTTCACATTTTTTATTAACTTTTCAACTATATGAAAGAAATATAAAAAAAATTGTTTTCTTTATATTAACATTATTTTTTACGGGTATAAATGGACTGCTGATGAAAACCATGGCGCCTCCTTGTGGACATCATAACTTCACCAAAAATTATCAAATCTGCAAAAATAAAAAAGAATCTAGTAAAATAATGTAGTAGTAACAGTCTGAAGGAGGGAATTTTTATTTTATTTTTTTAATAAAGAAATTACAGTATTTCAAACTTTAGTATGCAACTTAAATACAAAAATAGTGTTCAGTAATTTATAAAAAAATTGTTCAACTAAAAAATTAAAAAAAACCTATCGTTAGACTATAGAGAAGATAATTATCAAGATTAGAAAAAAAAAAAATTAAAAAATATTAAAAATTGATTGAGTTATCGTGCTGACACTGTCTAAAAACATAGCTTCGAGAAAAACCTGTTTAGGTTTTTGGTAGAGGTAGCCGTCCCAACCCGATGTCCGACCGGACATTTATTGCTATAACTTTGTAACGGAGTGGTATTTGTTTAAAGTTTTTTTTTTAATTCGTAAAAGTATAAAGAATAAAAATCTGTGAAAAAATATGGATTTTTTGAAAATATCAGGGGTATGTGAGTCCTTAATTCGAGTGGCGAATTCAATTTATTCCGTTCAAGATCTATCGTTAAAAAAATCATTGTCAAAATCTATCGTATTAAAAGATGTATCGATCGTTGTAGAATCTGCCGTAAAATTAGTTCAATCGAGTATTAAAAAAAAAAAAAAAAACAACTATTAAGATTACTCCGATCAGAAAATGCGACGCGAATGAGCACTGAATCATTCAAATTATTTTCCGCGTTCATAATTGAAACTAATAATTTGCAAAGTGTCGTCAGTGTATACGGTCTGCGCGCATGTCCGGCGGTCTCAAAGTGTTAAGACCCATTCGTTGCGGCCAATACTTTGATAGATGACCGTTACTGTCACGCGCATTGCTCGATCATTCAATATTATGGACTTTTCTCGCTCGTTCACGTACGGCACGTTATCGAAATATTTATTTAATCATTGCCGCCAACACGGTGAAAAAACCTTCCACACTCCGACACCGTTAAATTTCCTACCGTTCCGGATCGAAGAAACGGCGTACACGTAGAGACAATGTCAGAACGCCTCGTGCATCATCGCGTGAGTAGCAATTTCCCCATTGCACGAGAGAAGTGTATTATATAGATGTCCAACACCGTTACATTGTGTATGTTCGTGCCATGGCCAGTGTTTGGGTCGATGAAGCTGACCGTAGCTCGATACGAATTTACGACGTGGCGGTGTGATTGAAATTTTAAAAAGTAATGCCCTTCCCCCGTCAGAGCGATATAAAGTATTACCGATAGATACGTTAAACGTTTATACCAGGTATAAACATAATTCTTACGAAATTTATTACGAGCAACAACTTTGCCCTGTACACAATGATTCCACATATTATCGAACTTTTTATTTCCAATTATCGGGGCTAATCAAATTGGGATAAAAAAAATGTAGTGTTTTCCTTGTCGTTTCGCCAAGGTTCACCGCGAGTTTCTAGCAACAACAACAAAAAAACGCTTGAGTAAGAGTGGAGGGCGTAATGGAAGAACGAACGTAGCACAGTCGGAGTGTGTTTTCTATATTTATGATTCCATTATCACCCTCTCTGCACCTACTAATAACTTTAGCGAGCTTTCGTACTATGTCACGTATAATTCACGTATACACATTGGAATGATACCAAATGCATGTCGACACTGGAGCAATGCACATGGGTATACGATATGAGGTTTATAACGTATAAGAAATTCGCGCAGAATGTATGTATCTATTTTGTAGGAGTGCTATAATTTTCCTGACATAATGCACCACGGAATGTCGTGACGACGCAATGGTAGAAGAAAAAATTATAAATTTATTCGTTATTTCATATTAAATGCATGAAATAAGCTAATGAACGTTCGAATGACTGTGAAAGGTTGATCTTCGACATTCTTTGGATCAAGACGGTAAGTGCAGACATCCTAATTCCAGGATATACCAGGTGCTTGCAGAGAATTTTGGATTTATTTATAATTCATATATATGGATCATTTTGTGTTAAATCCAGTGACATCTAAAGTGTTTTCATTTCGTTGCCTGATTTTTCATTTACGGGCTATGGCCACGGTAGCGAGCATAAAATCATGTGCATATTAAACAATTTTTTTTTGTATGAAAAAATTATTTATTTATAAAACTAATTACACATCTATTTAGTATAAATATGAAGCTAATAAAAAATATTTTTTTTTGTTATACAAAATAACCGACTACTGCCATTTGCTTTTGGTATCTTTTTTTTTTTTGAGGCCCTCCGCAGCGTGACATTTGGCATCCACAATTTTTGACCTAGAACAACAAAAGAAATTCTCGTTAATCTACATCAGAATACCTAGAGAAGTACGTACGGAATTTCTGATTGATTCAAAAATTTCCATTTTATGAGCAGTTTTATACGAAATTTTTCTATGGAAATTCACCTTTTAACTTCGAATGCCTACAATATTCGAATAAAAGAATATTTTTCAAATTCCGTACGTACTTCTCTCGGTATACCGATGTAGATTGAGGGGGGGAATAGGGTTAGGGCAGCGTTTTCTCAATAATTTTCATGAATTTTTTTATAGTATAAAAAATGAATATAATTTATTGAAACTTTGAGAAAATTTTATACATATATTTAAGTATATACTATAAAATTTTTGAAGAATTTCCTTGAAAAACACCGAAGATATTAGCGACCCCATATTGCAGGTCACAATCAGACTCAGCATTTTCCGTGCATTCTGGAAGCCGCAATTTTCATCTGAAATCAAACGAGGTTGGAATTTACTCTTATTATATGTCTCTCTTCTATATGAACCTAAATGCTATCAAAAAAATAGAAAATTGAATTTTTTACAGGGGTCGAAACAAAAAAGCATGATTTTTTGCCATTTTTTACAACTTTATTTGCAAAAAAAAAAAATTATTTCAAATAATGATAATATTCCGGTTTTAGGTTCATATAGAGCGCAATACTATGAAGAAAGTAACTGCCAATTTTCGAAATGATTGGTCGAAAACTTTTCAAACTAGCGTGTACGCAAGTTAAAAAAAAGTCGTTTTCAGAAAAACGCGTTTGAAAAAATAGTACCAAGAAAAACAAAGTCAAGGCAGTGATACATTTTTTCGGTGTTTTTCAAGGAAATTCTTCAAAAATTTAATAGTATATACTTAAATATATGTATAAAATATTCTCAAAGTTTCAATAAATTATATTCATTTTTTATACTATAAAAAAATTCATGAAAATCATTGAGAAAACGCTGTCCTACCTCTATTTCCTCCCTTAATGGCTTATAACAATAGAACGAGTGGGAATTTTCATTTAAAATTTTGGGAACATATTTTTCAATAGTTTTACTAATAATTTATGAAATTTAAAAAAAATCGATTTTTTGAACCGTCCAACCCTGTTTCCCCCTTAACGAGAATTTTTTTTTTGTTCTAGGTCAAAAATTGTGAATGCCAAATGTCGGGCCGCGGAAAAAAGATGCCAAAAGCAAATAGCAGGCCATTTTGTATAACAAAAAAAATATTTTTTCTTAGCTTTATATTTATACTAAATAGATGTGCAATTAGTTTTATAAATAAATAAATTTTTCATAGAAAAAAAAATTGTTAAATGTGCCCATGATTTAATACCCGCTACTGAGACCATACTCCTTAGAAAAAAATCGAATTATTTTCAATTGGCTTGTAACTTTTTGTCGACAATGTCAATATGGAAAGTTGATTTCAACAAAGCTACTCGTCTTGAACCGCACTATTTGACAAAAGAATTGTAATTAACAAAAATGATGGCCAATCGCGAAAAATGCAAGTTAACGAAAAATTCATGGCTTGAAAATTATTTGAAATAAATGAAAAAGCGAAAGAAAAAAAGGTGAACATTTATTATTTCATCCGCGGATATTAGCGCCGATCGAGGCATCTTTTAGAATTTTCCGTCCGAGCGTTCTCTTTCACTACCCTCATCTTTCACATTCAAATACACCAACTCTTTGAGAATGTGTCGATAAAAATATATTTTATTTTACTTTTAAACACTTTAATGTGTGTATATGTGCCTACGATACTTGACGTCGCGTGCCACCTCGAGCATAATAAGTACCGTTACCACGTGCACATTATCTATACGGACGATCCCTATCCTATGTAATCTTATACCTACAATACATACACAACAATACCTTCGATATTGCATGCGAGAGTTGCGTATAATATGGTGGAACGTGTGGGACACGGTTATACAAAATTTATGATGTTGAAGTTTGCATCGTTGGAATGCAACGAAAATGGATTTTTATACACCATTAATTACCCTTAAGATTGGATTATCGATGACAAAAATCGTTAAAACCTTTTGTTGGGGTCTCCTTCAAGGACCTGGGCCTAAATGGGCACGAGAAGGAAGAGGAATACTGAAAATAAAAACTTAAACACTTATTTACGTTGCGTTCCAACGATGCAAACTTCATCATCAACATTTTCTCTTTTCCCGTGTGTCGTTTGTACCGATGAATACGAAAGCACAGAGGGAATCGAGGAAATCGAGGGCCTCAATCGAGCGATGCAGCTGCATATGCTACTGCATCGCTCGATCGAGCTTGACCAAGCACAACATTCCCGCATTTATATCACTAGCGAGAAAATTATTTTCATTTCATGTATATGCATCGTTTTCCCGACTAAAACACGCATACAATTTTCATGGATGACTACACACACTCTACGCCGATAATGTTCATTTTATCTCTGTCGTCGATGAGCATTACTATGAAAATAAAATTACGGCTGCCTTTTTTTTTTTTATTCAATTTTTCCGAGTCGATCGCTGTTTCGCGCTTTTTTACACGATATTTCTCCGATTTCGGCGATTTATATTGAAATATCAATTTCTCGATTAATTCCCCAGAATTCCTATAACAATTACTCGAACAATGTGTAATTTGAAACATTTTCATCGGAACGTGTTGCACCACGTAGGACTCGTTAAAATCTCTGTTCCCTTAGTTAACGATCAACGAGATGTGATTGTTTTTTCCTTTCTGTCATCGCTCGTCGGGGGTACAACGAAAAGAGTCGAGTAACTGTTCGTTAAAAAACATCCATGTGTTTCCATTTTTTTTTTTTTTTTTTTTTTTTTTCGGCTTTTATACCTACTTGAGTTTTTGTAGTATTGAAAAAAAATGTTCGAAGTCGAAGAGAGCGTTGAAAATTTATCTATTTCGTGAAACACCAGTTTATCGATACAACGTTCCTACAATATTATTTTGCAATATTAAATTCCATCGCCAAACTTTGATTGAAGAAGCACTTTCATTTCATTGAAATTTTGCTTTATTTTTTTACCGACGAATTCCCTGGCCGTATGGAATATATTCCAGATATGTCACGGCGAATAAACCTCACAGTGACATTCACAATTTTGTTCGCAAATAATATGTTGCACGTGACGAATTCGTATTGAAAAAAGCCTCGAGCACGTTTTCGAGCCCGTCTAAAAACAAAAATACATTGTTTCATAACAGAGGATTTACTCATGTAGCTGAAGGTAGCAGCCAGAGCTAGCAGCCAAGGGACTCGCGGCCAGGGGCGAAACAGGGGTCGGGTCCCGTGCATCTATTAACCCGTGAAATTCAATAACAATGAGGAATTTAGTTCAAATCCACATTCAATTCGGTCTTTACTCTTTATTATCAATTAAACAAGTAATCGCAATGAGAACTGCAGTGTCCTATTTGTTATTAATTTTTTAAGCATTAAATAATTAGTTTGTCTATCTGTCTATCTCATGGCCGATAGCAAAGAACGATTTTGTTCAAATTCACAGTAAATTTACTACGCACCCTTAGAAATCGATTAAGCAAGTAATCAGAGGAAGACCCGCTCTTTCCAAATTGTTATTAATTTTTAGAGCTTCAAGTAAAAAGTTTTTCTATCTCATGACCGATAGCATAGAACGATTTTGTTCATATTCACATTACATTCACTATTTATCCTTAGAAATCGATTCAGCAAGTAATCAAAGAAAGACCCGCTCTTTCCAAATTGTTATTAATTTTTTAAGCTCCAAGTAAATGGTTTTTCTATCCACGACCGATAGCAAAGAACGATTTTGTTCAAATTCACAGTAAATTTACTCCGAATAAATTTTCGAACAATCGATAACCTTGTTGATATCGAGAACGTCAATTGTTCAAAAAAGTCGTGAAAATTTTGTAAATTGTTTTTGATCACGTCAATTGATAAGCTAAATGGACAAAAATACATTTTTAAAATGTGAGAAGGCGGAACTTCAAGTTCCATTCAGCGTAAAATGGCTCGTGTTGACGATTGAACAGGAGATATCTTTATCTCTGTGATGGTATTGCAAAGCCACATTGTACACCCTCCCTCTCAGTCAACGGATAATAATCAAACGAGACAACGATAATCATCGATCTTTTGATCTCTGTGCTCGGTGTGCATCTGATTTTATATAGAATTAAGGTGATACTGTGCAACCTTTACCCGACGTGCTTCTACCGTTTGATACCGTATATGGCAGATGGGACAATCATTTCACGTTTGATGGACACGCGGAACTGGGGTCGTTCGGGGAGGGTAGTCGAGTTTTATTCAAGAGCTAGTCAAAGGCACGTTCCCCTTGTGTATAATAAATAATTACAGTTTAACGGTATGTAAAAGCTGGAGTTACAAAACGAGGAAAAAGAACTTTTGTAACGTTGAAGCATAATAATAGAGATACGGAGATGAGAAGGAAATTTCGCATGCGAATAACAAAGGAACTCATTATTACGTTTTGTATATATATCTACATATTATTCCCAAGAGGGCCCCGATACCTTAAAGGGGCCTCAGGCGTTTGTACTATCGATAGTGATGAATTATAACGAGTGAGCGATATGACAATCCCAATAACGAGGTCACATCGTCGAAACGTAAGTCTATGAGAATAGTTTTTTTGTCCCGAAGGAAATACTCTCTTTCGTTCCATTTTTTTTTTCACTCGTTATTATCCCGCAAGGAAATTTATCGAAATATTCTGGAATACGAATGAGAGTCGTATGTATTATAAATATGTTTTTTCCACATTAAGGGCTCACATACCGCTGCGCGCGCTGATAACCGAGTAAATTTGAAAAATTATTATGAAGGTTATATGGTGATAGAAAAATTAAATTCTTGATTTCATATTTTTTATCAGTATTTCAACTATACGAAAAAAAAATATTTAAATGTTTTCTTTTAATATCAACATTATTTTTCACGGGTACAAACGGACTACTGATGAAAACCATGGCGCCTCCTTGTGGACATCATAACTAAACCAAAAATTATCCCATCTGCAAAAATAAAAAAATTATCTGATAAAATAATGTAGTAGTAATAGTCTGTCGGAGCGTTTCGTTTTTCTTACACAAATAAAAAAATCACAGTATTTCAAGCTTAAGTATGCAATTAAAAAAAAAAAATTAGTGTTTAATAATTTATAAAAAATTGTCCAACCAAAAACTTAAAAAAACCTCTCGTCAGACTATAGAAAAAATAATTATGAAGATTTAAAAAAAAAAACGTTAAAAAATATTAAAAATTGACTGAGTTATCGCGCTGACACTGTCTAAAAACGTGGTTTCGAGAAAAAGGCGTTTAAAGTTTCTGATAGGTACAACGTGAACTTACAGCTAGTCTCCCATTCGACCTATGACTTTGTAACGGTGTGCAAGTTTCTTTAAAGTATTTGTTCTCTTTAATTCTTAAAAGTCTAAAGGATAAAAGACTGTAAAAAAAAACAATGGATTTTTCGAAAATTTCAGGTGTATGTGTGTGAGCCCTTAAGGGGGGGAAATAGGGTTAGGACAGCGTTTTCTCAATGATTTTCATGAATTTTTTTATCGTATAAAAAATGAATATAATTTATTGAAACTTTGAGAATATTTTATACATATATTTAAGTATATACTATAAAATTGTTATACATATATTTAAGTATATACTATAAAATATTAGCGACCCCATATTGCAGGTCACAATCAGACTCAGTATTTTGCGTACATTCTGGAAGCCGCAATTTTCATCTGAAATCAAACGAGGTTGGAATTTACTTTTATTATATGTCTTCTATATGAACCTAAATGCTATCAAAAAAATAGAAAATGGAATTTTTTACAGGGATCAAAACAAAAAAGCATGATTTTTTGCCATTTTTTACAACTTTATTAGCAAAAAAAAAATTAATTCAAATAATGATAATATTCCGATTTTAGGCTCATATAGAGCGCAATACTATGAAGAAAGTAACTGCCAATTTTCAAAACGATTGGTTGAAAATTTTTCAAACTAGCGTGTACGCAAGTTCAAAAGAAGTCGTTTTCAGAAAACAAACAATATGGGGTCGCTAATATTTTATAGTATATACTTAAATATATGTATAAACATTTTATAGTATATACTTAAATATATCTATAAAATATTCTCAAAGTTTCAATAAATTATATTCATTTTTTATACTATAAAAAAATTCATGAAAATCATTGAGAAAACGCTGTCCTAACCCTATTTCCCCCCTTAATAGCTTATTACAATAGAACGAGTCGGAATTTTCATTTTAAATTTTGGGAACATATTTTTCAATAGTTTTACTAACAATTTATGGAATAAAAAAAAAATCGATTTTTTGAACCGTCTAACCCTATTTCCCCCCTTAACTAAGCACGACATTGAATGGCGACATATTGATCGAAGTTGCTAATACAAAAATTTGATAAAATTAAAAGCCAAATGTTATTTAGTATCTTCGCGCATAAATGTATCGGCCAGTGTGCAAACAAACTCATATAGGCACCCTAATAATATACGAGAGGATCAGCATCCCGTCGTGTATTTCTCTCCTGTGGCAAAACTGACGATGAAGCGGGGAGATGGGGAATGACCGCAACCTCCGTATCGGCCTATATAGCCTGCGGTATAATAGCATTCATCGGGGATAAAATCTGATAGGATATTTCGGGATGGAGGAACAGAGGATGGGGGATGGATTGAGGAGGGTTAAAAATCTAATCAAACTGATCAGGTCGATATAACTTTGATAATAACTTTTATATGCGGGTAGAGCTATCCGCCCACGAGCCTGTTGCACGGAAAAGCAATGCGGGGGATGCATCACTCCCATTTTCTCCCCGATTTTCTCCCTCATCCCTCTCGGCCGTGTCAAAATCGTCCTCGCCCAATAACCGCTGTTATGCTTTAATAAACACAATTACTACACGCGCAAACACACGAATCGTTAATAAATCGGGAAAGTGGATTTTCGTCTACGAACCACGTCGGTGTGTTTGGTCGAATCGCTTGACAAAATCTATTCGGCGTTGTTTGTAAACTTTTGTTTACGCAACTACGGAGAATTCAATAACGTCAATTTATTTGAGTGTCAATTTATTTTAATAGAATTGCACCGACGATTCGATACGACTTCGTAAATATATGGAGAAATCCACGTCAAATCGACCCGTGTGATCGTTGGGTCTGCCGATCTTTTATGACATTCATGACATTTATGACATCATTAGGATTAAATGGACATTTGGGATTCATATAAAATTCTTATCTCCAATTGCTTTCAAAATATCAAATTTTTTAACAATCCAGACTTTTCGCTGGTTAAAATATTTTCAATTCATCGTAAAGTTTTTATTGACAAAAGCAGCGAAAAAAAAATTGATCCTATTAATGTTATTCCATTGAAATACACTACTCGAATGATAAGAATAAAAAACTGTATAAAAATAACTGACCCGCAAACCCAAACAATGAAGTATTCTTATTACACTACGAAAATCAAATTTCTTTTTCGAATCGCTTTGAAAATATCAAATTTTTTGACAATCCAGACTTTTCGCTGGTTAAAATATTTGTAATTCATCATAAAGTTTTTATTGACAAAACGAATGAAATAAAGTTGATCCTATTAATGTTATTCGATTGAAATACACTACACGAATGATGAGAAAAAAAAATTGAGAAAAAATAACTGACCCACAAACCCAAACAATGAAATATTCTTACTCTATCGCGAAAATGAAGATTTCTCAATTTCCAACGAATACTTTCCGCAATGAAACGGAACGATTATTCTGGTACATCTATCGATTATTTAGGTACGTTTATCAATTCTTGCGTACTTCTTTAATTCCCGATGTATTTATTTGCGGAATGTATATTCGTGAAGATAATTGTTGAGAAATTACATTACGAGCTACGTATCGCCGTGTATACTCAAATAAATATGGATTATAATCCGGAGCTGGAAAAAAAAACTAAATGAAGAGAATGTGGGACACGTCAACGTGATATCCAATGTTCCGTTCACTCTTTGGTGGCTGCATCGATCGCGCGAGTGTATAGTTTTTGTTATTTCCGTTCTAATTAAATATCGAATAACCATTTTCATCATTAGTACTCGGAGCGTTATACTTTGATGAGTCAGCAAATGCACTCGGTAAAAAAGTTTACATGCATAAATACATGGGTCATGAATGGAAAGGTGTTTTTTTTTTTTACAAATGTGACGAGAAAAACTCGTACCGATTCAATGTGAAAGCACCATTTTTTTTTTCAGGCACTCTGCGACGCCAAATTATTTCTAAAAGTCAATTACACGTCGATCCGGAGATTAAGTATAAAAATAATAAATAAATTACATTTTTCCATAAATTTATTACGTGTCACACGGAAAAAATATGATATTCCTCTTTCATATAAATTTTCTCTTTACGATCTCGCGTGATAAAATTTTGTTCTGTTAATTAACGACGATTCTGTCGGTGGGATAAGGCTTTCACCGAGTGCATCATCCCAGGAGATACGATTATGACACAGATATACGTATATGTAATGTCACAAATGCATGTATTATAGGATGTCTCTCTAGAGTCGGGAATGATCTCGTAACATGACCGTACGTCCGTTGTCGTGATCGTAAACTGTCAGTACATATATATATATATATATATATATATATATATATATATATATATATATGCGTGTACCGTATATAGGATCGTTAGCATTGTACACCCTCGCGCGTTGTTAATGCATCTTCGCTTGCCGCCTCTCATCGTATCGTTCCGCGCTTCTCTCTCCGCCATGAAAGGGGTTGTAGTTCGACTCTAAAGGGTTGTATATCATGTCCCCGCGCAACTCGACATTTCACTCCGGGAAAATTAATGCGCGATATTGGAGAGCATGCATATATGCATCGATTTATAAAATTAATAAGGGCGCTATTCCGCATTATTTGATATGTTAAACGATGAGGTACATGCGTCCTTTTGGCAGTTCCAAGTCGATACATATTCACATATATATATATCTGTGTGTATATACATAAGCATGTGTTACCTGTTGGTGCTTTCGTGCCGAGAATGATCGGCATTGTAAATCACAAAACGTTTGTCACCCAAAGCGTACAGTGTCGTGCGACATATCGACGGAATTCGATTTTACACGATGAATTAATTGTTCGACGATTATTTACAATGATTTGTATCAATTTTACGTTTTATCGTTGAAGTGAATTTTTATTTTACCATGCATTAACCGTAACACGATAACGCTTTTAACCCCTCCGGCACTAAAGTCAGTTTTGTACAATGATCTTGTTCTATTAACACATAACAGATCACACAGCTGTGGTAGTGTTTGAGGGTTGATAAGGCTGATGATTAATTTTTCATTAAATAACTTATTGGAAAAACGTTAGTTTTTAATTGTTTAGTTTTTTTGTTTCTCAACCTCGTTTCTAAACTTTTAACCCTCCAGCACTGGAGTCAATTTTTTGCAATGATCTCGTTCTATTAAGGTAGTTCTAACACAAGAAATAGGAGGGGATAGAAGGAGCGGTGCGTGAGGCGGGCAGCCACGTCGCGCAGCGACGTTGTCATGCTCACGAGTTCTTCTAGCCTCAAAACAATATTTTTTCAATAATCCATACTTTTTTACTGTATGGTCGAAAATTTACTGTAAACTATATGTTATTCTTCATCTACTAAACTACTTTCGTGCCAAATTTCAAGAATTTTTCATTACTCCTTCGTACATTTTGGTGACTGAATATCCGGAAAGTGCTCATTTCGTACGGTATAGGTATACGTTCGTATGCAAATTTTGCAATTTTTGATAAACGATATCTTGAAAACGGTACGGTGAAACAGTCTCAAATTTCGCACAAGCCTAGAAAAAGTACTGAAGAATACTTCAGTACTTTTTCTAGGTTTTCCCAAAAACTCATTAAATTTGCATTACTTCTTCATTTGTGTTAGAACTACCTTAATGCAATATATTCATCACTGATGCAAAAAAATATTATTCCACCTTCAAATCTACTGTTGAATTCGTAATAATTGACATAGGAACGTGTATTATATGTATCGCTAAAATTAATCGTCGATTTGAATAATATTATATTTTAGATTATTGCGTTGCTATGGTTGAAGGGAAAACGACAAACCCTTGGGGTCACAGCTGTGGCAGTGTTTGAGGGTTGATAAATCTGATGATAAATTTTTCATTAAATAACTTATTGGAACAACTTGGGAACTATTGGAACAACTAAACTTTTAACCCTCCGGCACTGGAGTTAGTTTTTTTGCAATGATCTCGTTCTATTAATGCAATATATTCATCACTGATGCAAAAAAATATTATTCCACCCTCAAATCTACTGTTGAATTCGTAATAATTGGCATAGGAAAATAAATTATATATATCGCTAAAATTAATCGTCAATTTTCATAATATTATATCTTATATTATTGCGTTGCTATGGTTGAAGAGGAAACGACAAAGCCCTTGGG
This sequence comes from Oxytorus armatus, assembly GCA_958009045.1. Taxonomy (NCBI): domain Eukaryota; kingdom Metazoa; phylum Arthropoda; class Insecta; order Hymenoptera; family Ichneumonidae; genus Oxytorus; species Oxytorus armatus. Next base: position 18,801,881 of record OY253749.1, on the reverse strand, counting down.
ATCACACAGCTGTGATAGTGTTTGAGGCTTGATATAATTCTGATTAATTTTTCATTAAATAACTTATTGGAAAAACGTTAGTTTTTAATTGTTTAATTTTTTTCTCCACCTCGTTTCTAAACTAAATAACGAGTAAAAAATGATGCGATCTAAAGACGAAAAATACTCCAATTGACAAACGCGTGGAAATATTTAAAAAAAAATACTTTACAAATACTTTACTTGACAATTTGAATAAAATCATTATCTTGTAACAAATGTATAAAACTACCTATAATCGACGTTAAAATAATTATTACAATTATATGTAGAACATAGATAATTGGTATATAGTCAATTACACAGTGACAACGGAACGATGTTGCATGTGGAACAGTATGGGTTGTGTTATCAAAGTAAAATCGATGCAGGTATTTTGTTTTCCACCCTGTCCCTGCTTTCGCATCTCGGCCCACACTGAAAACCTTATACATAGGCAGTTATGGATCGTACACTAATGCATAGATATACATATCTATAGTAACGGTGCTCACCTTGTACGTGGAAAGTGGAATGGCAAAGTAGTGTGCGATCGATTATGCGCTCGTGCATATTTTCCACCTGCTTCAATAGATGCGATATAAATATATGTGCACCAAGGTATTTTCAATATGACAATATATCGATAGTTACAATGACGATATACGTACGCGACTGAGAGGTGTATAACGGAGGTTGGTGGTGGAGGTATGTCTTGTCGCGTCGTTACGCGTTCAACGACACCCCATCATCGGCGTACGTGTCGTGTCGTACGATATTCCAACCCCCCGTTCCCTGTCGTAATATAATTTTTGCCACGTCCATAACATCGCCTATACAGCCGCGGTATGGAAATACGTAAATGAAAAAAAGTGCATTAATAAATGTATTTTGTCTTTTTTACCCCTTCGAGTGAAAATAAACTGTTAAGAATCGAATCGCAGATCGATGAACAAAGAAAGTTGGAAATTGAAAGTTGGTCAGGGCATCGTAATAATTCGTTTGAGTAATAGCACCTTTATATAAAAAATTTGAAGTTTTGTGAATAATTGAATACCTCGAAAACATCGTGATTCCTCTAATTGACGTGTGTATCAAATTTTAAGTATTTCCATGAAATTCAAAAAAAATTTTCTTGATAGATGACCACGGTACAATTTATTTGCGATTCAATCTGCGAACAACATAATTTACTGTATATCCCCGGCATCAGTAACGTTTTATCATTTCTATGCCGGAAACGTGATTGCTATTAATATATGCCTTTTTTTTTATTTTATATTTACACTGAAACCTCGTGACTGGCAACTTTACGATCGTTAATTTAGGTCGCAGGATAATTGCTGGTTGGTAGAATCGCTGTTCCACGAATTGGAGATACAATTTCGTCTTTTATGATGATTCTGACAACCGTCGTGTGGCCACTCTCAATTCCACTATCCTCACTGAATGAATTATACATACATCCATATATAGATATATATCTAAGTGAAACATCGACTAATCTGTGTATATAACCCTTGACGTTCTTTTCTTTTCTCTCTTGTTACAGCGAGTGGTACGAGATTGAGGCATTACAGGCACTTGGACGTGAGATCGCAATTTTTGACCGAAACGGAATTACTGGTGAGTGGTTTTTCGAATTCGTTCGTTCTTTTTTGTTTTTTTCTTGCTTAACGTTCTTTCGTTCAATTTACCACTGTAAGAAGCACTTTCCGCGTCTGTGGAGAACGTTGTAGTTTCGAGGTAAAATAAAATAAAAATAAAAATATATCTTTAAGCACTTTCGAGTCAAGTATATATATACATATCTCCTATCCTGTGCGCAGTCAGATGCCTACTTGCTCTGGCTTCCTCTACCACTTGCATCAACACAGATATACTCGAGTAGAGTCCCGGGACCTCCGACGACTGTGGCTTGTGGTTAATGGAATTGTCTGCGATTTTACCCCGTTCGCTCAAATATTTATCTAGCCCAGGTGTAACCGCGCGCGGCACTGCCGGTGTGGTGACATTTTAACCGGAAACTCAAAAACCCGGATACGTACACACAGTGATATACATAAATATATGCACGTATGTACGCCAATGCGGTCATATATGTATATATATAACACATATCTTGAGGGAGGGAGTATCGTTCTCCGTAGTGGGTCAACTCGGCCCAAACAAGCTCGGCAAAATAACAAACGTAATAAAACAAAAAAAAAAACATGATAAAATACACCATATTTGTGTTGTACTATATGAGAACAGCAGGAAACAAACAATTTGATGCAATGCGGCGTTTTTATCATAAGTTTTCAATTTCAAGAACGCAGCATCTATCCAATGCCATACGAAAAACATTTTTATTCGTGGCTTTCTTGTCATCAACGTGCAGAATCGAAACGTAATTGAAAAAATAAGGTTTTTCGCCTTAAAAAGTGAAAGGAAAATTGTAAATTTCGGTCACGATTGTTCTACATAGCTTTTTTTTTTTTTTTTTTTAGGATGGCCACCCTCGGGTGAGGGTCAAAATTCAGAACGACCACTATTTTCGACGGCCGAAGTGTGGAATTTTGAAATAACGAACGTTCAATAGTTTAACGGTGGAAATAGGGTTAGGACAGCGTTTTCTCAATGATTTTCATGAATTTTTTTATAGTATAAAAAATGAATATAATTTATTGAAACTTTGAGAATATTTTATACATATATTTAAGTATATACTATAAAATTTTTGAAGAATTTTCTTGAAAAACACCGGGGATATCAGCGACCCCATATTGCAGGTCACAATCAGACTCAGCATTTTGCGTACATTCTCGAAGCCGCAATTTTTATCTGAAATCAAACGAGGTTGGAATTTACTTTTATTATATGTCTCTCTTCTATATGAACCTAAATGCTATCAAAAAAGTAGAAAATTGAATTTTTTACAGAGGTCAAAACAAAAAAGCATGATTTTTTGCTATTTTTTACAACTTTATTTGCAAAAAAAAATTGATTTAAATAATGATAATATTCCGATTTTAGGTTCATATAGAGCGCAATACTATGAAGAAAGTCACTGCCAATTTTCAAAACGATTGGTTGAAAACTTTTCAAACTAGCGTGTACGCAAGTTAAAAAAAAATCGTTTTCAGAAAAACGCGTTTGAAAAAATAGTGACCGCTCGGTTATACACGTGGCACGTTCGGGGCCTGAAGGGGAGCTACTTACTTTAATGGCTTATAACAATAGAACGAGTCGGAATTTTCATTTAAAATTTTGGGAACATATTTTTCAATAGTTTTACTAACAATTTATGAAATAAATAGAAAATCGATTTTTTGAACCGTCTAACCCTATTTCCCCCCTTAAACGTTTCGTATTAAGAACGTCTTTTAATCAGAAAAGAAATAACGAGAACACAATAACACAAAACCGTTAGTTCACTGTTTTTTTTTTCTGTTCTCATTGTTTCTTTTCTCATTTAAAGACGTTCTTAAAATGAAACGTTTAAACTGTTAAACGTTCGTTATTTTGAAATTTCACATCTCGGCCGTCGAAAATAGTGGTTGCGAATTTTAACCCTCATCACGCGGTCCTCGTACTCTTAAACGAGCATATTGATCCAAAGATGACAAAATTCGAACAATTAAAAAGCCATTCTCGTCAATGAAACTCATTTTTAATTTACAATCACACGATGCATATTTTAACGGCATTAAAATCGCACGGGTTGCAGCATGCCGGAATGCCTGCGATGCGTATTTCCCAGTGTCGCAGCTCGCCGGTTCGGGTCTTTAAACGCCAATGAATAATTTCGTACGCGCGGCCTCAACTCTCATGAGAGAAGTACAATCCATCCCTCTCGCTTCTGTCTCCTCTTCATTGAAACTCTGCTCTTCCTATATACACACATCTATGTATATGAATGTGTATACGTATCGACTGTTAGAAGGGCTCGAATTTCCCATCAAATACCGCGTCAAATCGTGAACGTTACGTCCTTTTGTTTGACAGCAACGAATACACTCACTATATAACGAAACTGGTTTTGGCGTTTCGGGTCCAATTGTACCGAAATATTTTACGAAAAGCCTCTTGAATAATTTCCGCACCCGCTCCGTCACTCTTGAAGACGTGGCCCCACTTTCACGGAGTACTTGCAGTAATCATTGAGTGTGTGTGTGTATTGCACCGTTTGGTACCGCGAGTTTCGTGGGTCTTTAATTTTTTTTTCGGCAAACCTACGGTTTTTTTTCGTCAAATTTGCCCTGTATCTAGTAAAAATTTCACGAAATTTCGGTGAATTATATGAGATTTTTTGACAAAACCATTTGGGATTTAAATATATTTTTTCAAATTTTTTCGAGACCTTCAAATATATAATTTAAAAAATGTCGAAATTTCGGTGTCCCAATTTCCGTAAAATTTTTTACAAATTTTTCGTTATAACATTGCCAACCTCATAAAATTCATACGTGCCTAAAAAAATATATACAAAATACGCTTTTCTTTATTTTACGTCGCGTATTACCTGGTATATTGCGTTGTACCTCTTCGGACATATTTGTTCGGACATACAGTGGGTTAAAAAAGTATTCATACACCTTGTTTTTTTGCGATAACTTTATAAACATAAACGATACACAAACAAAGCCAATTTTATTTAATAGTACATCAGGTACAGAGATAAACTGGAAATGGAGAATTTTTTCCCAGGAATAATAGAAGAATTATGCAAAAAAAACGAAAATTTTCGGGCCAAAAAAGTATTCGTACACTTACGATTGAGCTGCTAAACCTCGATATTCACTCACGGACGGTCTGACCTCTGCGTACAATGTAAACGAGTCTTCGTTCACACAATGGTTTTGACCTATTCCATGCGGTAGTAGATCTTCAAGCTTTGAACAGACATGACGGCAAAGAAAAGCGAAATATCAATATCCATGCGAGATAGAGTGATTTTTCTTCGGAAACGCGGTGAAAGTTATCGAAAAATTAGTAAAGAATTAAATCTAAGTTTCGCAACAGTGCAATATATAATAAAAAAATACGACAGAACAAACAGCACAGAAAATAAGCCACGAACCGGTCGACCGAGAATACTAACGGTACGAGAGCATCGGAGTATTGTTACAGAGGCTACAAAAAAACTGTTCACAAGTGCTCGCAGTTTAGCGAATGATGTCGCGTCAAAATCGGGGAAGAGCGTGTGTCCCCAGACTATTCGAAACGGGTTGCATTCTGCCCAAATATACGGCAGAACTGCGCGCAAAAAACCATTAATTAATAATATAAATCGAGAAAAACGTTTAGGTTTCGCAAAAACCTACGTAAAAAAATCTATCGAATTTTGAAAACGTGTCGTATTCTCGGATGAATCGAAGTTTAACATCTTCGGGTCCGATGGAAAAAAATTCGTCTGGCGGAAACCAAATACCGAGCTCCGGCAGAAAAATTTAATACCGACTGTAAAGCACGGCGGAGGAAGCGTCATGGTTTGGCGCTGTATGAGATATTATGGCGTTGGTAATCTGGCTTTTATAGATGGTACAATGAATGCCCAGAAGTATATCGACATGTTGCGCAGCAATTTGAAAGCAAGTGTAGATGAAATGGGCCTGGATGGAAATTTCTACTTCCAACAAGATAACGACCCGAAACATACTGCCATGAAAACGAGGGAATGGGTACTCTATAATGTCCGCAAAGCGGTGTAATTGATTACACCACCACAATCTCCGGACATCAATCCTATTGAAAATTTATGGCACTTGGCGAATGTAGAAATTAGAAAAAGAAAAATAACAAACAAATCCGACCTCCAAAGAGTGCTTTTAGAAGAATGGACGAAAATAGCAAAAGAAACAACGCAAAAGCTAGTAGAATCCATGCCTAAGAGACTCGAGGCGATAATTGAAGCAAAAGGGATGCACACCAAATATTAGTTATAATTAACAACTATGATGATGTAGGTTTTCACTATAATCGTAAGTGTATGAATACTTTTTTTGCCCGAAAATTTTCGTTTTTTTGGCATAATTCTTCTATTATTCCTGGGAAAAAATTCTCCATTTTCAGTTTATCTTTGCACCTGATGTACTATTAAATAAAATTGGCTTTCTTTGCGTATCGCTTATGTCTATAAAGTTGTCGCAAAAAAACAAGGTGTATGAATACTTTTTTGACCCACTGTATGGGTAGATGAATAAAAAAATATAGCGACAATGGTCCCGGCCGAAAGTTTCGTTGTAAAAATTAAATACCGGACGATACTGCATAAAAGTGTCAGCCGTATTTTGAACAATAGGTATATTTTGTAAATTGTGGGGTGTACAGGTTGCGGCGCCAAAATCCGGACAAATTAAACATTTTTTTTAAACGTAATTTTTATAAATTGGTGTACATTGGTTTTATACATTTTTGTAAATTGGTCATATCCGCGATGCCACACGTTTCTCGTACGTCAGCGAAAATTTATCGGTTCGCATTTCGTAAGGAATTAAAACAAAAGTTCACTGACAATTTGTTAAACAATTAGTTTTTTAACTATTATATTAATAAAACTATGGGATTATTATTGTTATTATTCTGATCGAATAGATTCGCTTTGAGGCTGTACACGCGAAGCATCCTTGAGTTTCTCCCTTCTTGTTGGTGGTAAATCGATAAAAGCTCCGTCTTATTTTCTCATCGCAGTCATTCCGAATGAATAGTCGCGTGTTCAATGTGGTCAATACAACCAATTATCGGATATCGGGAAAGAAAAAAGAATTATGTCGATTAACATTCGATATTCATTCGCCCTTTTGTATTGCATTGAAGAATATAATGAAAGTTCGTTCAATAACGAGCCTTTTTTTTTTCAATTTTTTGAATCACTTAGTGCTATGAGATGCTATGGCTTTCTCGTAAATACAAAGATTCAAGATCCAGATTACAAAAGCTTACGATATCAACCGGATCGTCAGTTAAATTATTAAACGGATTTTATCGTTGAATTACATTTTTCGGCAGAGTTCATTCGGCTATATGTAAAAATGTATTTTCGTTTTTCGACCTGTGCGTGATTTGCATATTTCTAATGATGTTGAAGTTTGCATCGTTGGAATGCAGCGAAAATGGATTTTATACACCATTAATTACCCTTAAGATTGGATTATCGATGACAAAAATCGTTAAAACCTTTTGTTGGGGTCGCCTTCAAGGACCTGGGCTTAAATGGGCACGAGAAGGATGAGGAATACTGAAAATAAAAACTTAAAAACTTATTTGCGTTGCGTTCCAACGATGCAAACTTCAACGTCATTATTTGTAATGAAATGTTTTTAAATGAACTCAATTCAAGACGGATAAACCATAAGCGTCGAGACCGTTCTCGGAATCGTGTTTCTTTAGAATCTTTAGATAGATCGCATATAAATATATTTATCATTACGTAATTTTTAGATGCGCGATGTCAAACATTTTAGATTTATTCCCCTCGAGTCACGCTCATTTTCAAAACGTTTGATTAACTAATTCCATGACTATGAAAATAGCGGATAAATTAAAATTCGATTTATTTTCCTCATAAGAAAAATCCTTCGTTTCAGTTGTGTTACTTATGTCCTTTTGTGGTCTAAGCGTCGCTTAACAATGCTCAGCAACTTCTCTAGATACAGGAGGACCCCGATTTTAAGGAGTCCGATTTTAAGGAAAATTCCCACTCTTTTGCCTCGCCTGGGCAAGGGAGGACGCATTACGTTACGATAGCCAGTCATCGTATTTCTCTTAACCCTCCGTGTGTACACTATGTTTTTCGAGACACGGTGTGTACACTGGCTCTTTGAGGTACCAGTTGGGTTTTTAGAGTTTTCTAGGCTTTCAAAAAATCTGAAAAAATTCTGGATTACTTCTTGAAGTGTCTACTACATGGACCAGTACTTGCCAAAGTCTAAGGTTCAAAACCGTTGTTAATAAAAATTGACAAATAGAGAAAGAAATCGAATTCTGAAATTTCGACTGTTCCTTTAAAAACCCAGTGTACACACGCCGAGTTAAAAGTAATTGAGCTGCATTTTACGTTACGTTTTTTTACACCTTAGCAGAACGTAGTGAACTTATGTAAAAAAATCTAGACGTACATAATCCTAAACATGACGATAAAGGGCGCCCCAATCATCCGCGACGATACCGGTCCAGTCGATAAGTCAGAATTGTTTTCTTGTAAATGCTTGAAGCGTAGTTTTCGAATATTTTTGTGAAAAATAATAACGCGTTCTGCGTCACAGCCCGCGGAAGGTATTGACGTTAATTAGGTCGAACGATTTTAGCTCTCGTTGGCTCCCCTTATCGCGATTGTGAAACGTGAGAACTTTTCCAATCTCGAAGTTATCGAGAAAACGTTGAACAAAAGACACGAACGAAAATACAATACTTCGGCAATTAATACAATTGACATATTTAAAATCGCGATAAGCTGTAAATAGGATCTTCTAAAATAGGAATAATTTTATTGTTTATTTAAAAAAAAAGGTTATTGCTGTTATAACACACGAGGTTCATAATAACGAGCGTTTATCGTCTGGCGATTATTCATTTCGGTTCGTTTCACGCAATTTGCCCGTACGTACGGTACACGCTCCGATGTACAACTGCACGCGACTTTGGCTGTATGGTGGGCTAATAAATAATATTAATGTCCCGCGAGGGAAGGCATTCGTGTGAAACGAGAGAGCGGTTAAATGCAAAATAGATGTTTCACGGATATTTCACGATATAAGTATATTATATTAGACAAAAATAACGTCCGCATAATACGTTCAACTGTTTATAAACAAACTATTCGAAGAACCGTTTTCATCGGGATACATTATCAAAATTGTGATAATGTATAACTTTTAAAATGCATGAAAATTTCGAATCAATTAAGAATAATCGATGATGAGACACGAAAGAGAAAAAAAAAAGGTAAAATTAGTAACCTTTTTATCGTATTATAGCGAGCCATTTATAAACGACCTATATATAAAACGAACTGGCAATCACTCTTAATTGACTCGACCTTTTGCATGCAATTACTATATTATATAATGGAAAGACGTACGTATGCGAGAATTCGCGAAAATCGATAAATCGATTTAAAAAGAAAACAGCGTCATCTTAAAGCTTTGACGTTTATAAAGAGAATGAGTCCACGGAGTGCAGTCAACTCATTTTTTAACACAAATGCAATTTTTCAATACAATATATTCAACGATATAACTTCTTCCACTGGTTACACGTACCTGAAATATAATGAGTATTAAGAAGAACGACAGCAGAAAATAAAAAACGATATTCCAATAAATTCAATAATTATTAATCGGAAGCTCCTGGGGTATCGCGGCCATTTGACGATTTTTATTTATGCATATAGAGATAATATAGATAAATGAGATAATAAATTACAATTAATAAATGTAATTATGGCGAATTTTCAGGTTCAATCGGACGACAATCACAATCACAAACCAGTATTTTCGAATTGTTCGAGATACGCGCCGGAGGTGAACGAAGAAGAGGCCGTGGGTACCGTAGTTATCCAGGTACGAGCCGAGGATCGTGATTTGCCAGACGAGGGAGGTAAGATCAATTTTTTACGTGAAACAAAGAATTGTGTAAAAATTATGTGATCTATTATAAAATTCTTGATTAGTCAACGAGAAACTTGAAAGAGATGATGCTGAAGTTTGCGACGTTGGAATGCAACGAAAATGAATTTTATACATAATTAATTACCCTTAAGATTGGATTATCGATGACAAAAATCGTTAAAACCTTTTGTTAAGGTCTCGTTCAAAAACCTGGGCCTAAATGGGCACGAGAAGGAAGAGGAATATTGAAAATAAAAACTTAAAAACTTATTTGCGTTGCGTTCCAACGATGCAAACTTCAACATCATTGAAAGAGTAATGACTAATTGCGACTCATAATTATAACAATTGATGAATTATAACACTAATTTATTTATTGATCATTCCTTCAGGCACAATAACTTACAGTTTCGTAACTGCACCCGGTGAAAAGCTCAAATTTGAGATAAACAACAGAACGGGATTGATCAGAACTACTCAGGTTCTCGACAGGGACGAGCCAGCCCGTGAAAAAGAGGCTTATCTCACGGTTTTGGCTACCGACAATGGTCGACCTCAGCTCGACGATGTTTGCACATTTAAAGTCACTATCAAAGACGTCAATGACAATGCTCCGGTTTTTGACAAAGTGGTGAGTTTTATTTTTTCTTCGAGATAAAGACATGTTTTAGTTTTTTTCAAAATCGGGAAGTAACAACTAATTTTTATTATTCGGAATTATCCCTAATTAAGAATGAAACTGTCTTCACAATTTTACATTTTCACTTCAAGCGTGTAATAAATGTTCGGGAAGAATTTTTCGAAAAACCTCTCGTTTAGAATTGAAAATATCACGAACGCATTTACAAAATCAAACTCGTTCCACAATTAATTATGTATATTTCATTGAAGTTTATCTCACATACTCCGGGTATAGTATTTCGAAGAAATGTTCGTTTTGGGAATTTGTCATGTTTTGTCAATTTGAGCAACGGTTATTCTGCATAGCTACTTTATAGCCTAACCTTTTGCCAAACAAATAAATTTGCATAATCGAGAGTGAAAAAAATAATAATTTCCCATGATAAGAAAAAGCATAGTATCTAAAAAAATGCATCCTGCGATTAACAATGAATTATGCTTCGATTGTTCCTTTGTTTTTTCTTTCTCTCAAATCAGGTCTTACGTGGACACTCGTGGAAGGTTGGTCTCGAATCGTCGAGTGTTAACGCTTTCACGTCGTTTATCAATGTTTCAATATTTTCTCGTGTGTACGAAGAATAAAAAGGACAAACAATCAGCACACTCACATACGTTTTTCTAGCTACTTTGTTCTTTTATTTATTTTTTCGTCTCTCATATCTCTGCGTATTTGGCGAAAATTTTTTTTATCTTTCACTGACATCGAAATTATTATTTTTTCTTTTGTTCTTCGTCAATGCGACATCGTACAGTAGACTCGACGAAAGCCGATCCGTCAAAATCTATATGTGAACATACGCGGCGATAGTATTCTCGTTGTCCAATCGTCCGAGCGTGGAATTTCGTTCCAATCGTTGCCGGCGATACATCAGTTGAGCTATATCACCCAATAGCACCTTTTTTTTTCGTTCGTTTCAGTCAGCACAAAATTATTCATCGGTGCAATCAGCTATTTTTTTTTTTTTCCATTTAAAAACCATGTACGAGCCGAAACGTTTCGAAGAATTCCTCGTCAGGATGAAAAAAAAAAAATGTTTATTCATTTCTTCATTTCCGGTAGCGCATTTGTCGAAAAAATTTATTGGATAAACAACAATTTCGTCCGAGTTGCAAAAAAAAAAGCAAACCACCGTTATTTCACGTTGTTGCAAAATTTGAAGTCAACTTTTGGTGGGAAAAAAAAAAGTAGATCTATTATCGATTCATTTTATTTGGATTTGATGACGTCTCACGAGACAATACGAAAGACAGGAATTATGACGTTTGTTGCGATCAAATTATTACATATAGTGATTATTGTGATTCATTTTTTTAAAATTATTATCGCCATGATAAAATTATTGGAATAAATTGTCCAGTCGCATGTTGTTTTCTTACAGGAATGTTGCACTTTACGCACGATATTGTATCACCGTTCCCTGCACGATAAAAAAAAATATTCGTAAGATTCTGTGAAATTTGTCGATGCTAAAAAAACAGCACCATTACAAACATTTTCCATAAACTCGAACTACAAAAGTTCACGTTAATTTTCTAAATCATGACAAATCGATATGTCATGATTAAAAAAAATGTTAATTCGTGTACAAATATGCCTTAAGGGCTCACATACCGCTGCGCGCGCTGAAAACCAAGTATATTATAAAAATTGTTATAAAGGTTATGTGGTGAAAAAAAAAATTAAATTATTGATTTCACATTTTTTATTAACTTTACAACTGTAAGAAAAAGAATTAAAAAATGTTTTTTGTTAATATTAACGTTATTTTTTACGGGTATAAGTGGACTACTGATGAAAACCATGGCGCCTCCTTGTCGACATCATAACTTCACTAAAAATTATCCAATCTACAAAAATAAAAAAATAATCTAGTAAAATAATGTAGTAGTAATAGTCTGACGGAGGGATTTTTTTTTTTTTTTTTTTAATAAAGAAGTTACAGTATTTCAAACTTTAGTATGCAATTTAAAAAAAAAATTAGTGTTTAATAATCTATAAAAAATTGTCCAACTAAAAAATTAAAAAAAACCTCTCGTCAGACTATAGAGAAAATAATTATCAAGATTAAAAAAAAAAATTAAAAAATATTAGAAATTGACTGAGTTATCGTGCTGACGCTGCGCTGTCTAAAAACATAGTTTTGAGAAAAACGCGTTTAAAGTTTCTGGTAGGTACAAGATGGACTTACGGCTAGTCTCACGTTTATTGCTATAATTTTGTAACAAAGTGGAATTTTGCTTGAAAGTTTTTTTTTTAAACTTCTTCAAAGTATAAAGAATAAAAATCAGTAAAAAGAAATCGATTTTTGGAAAATTTCATGGATATGTGAGCCCTTAAAATGACAAATTACTGGGGTACTTATTTCCATTAAAAATATTCAAACAGAACGAATTCCACAAAATCTAACAAATTACAATAAATTTTTTTTGTTTTTTTTTCTTTTTCAAAATACAAATTTCTCAATGTTACGAAATAATTTTTTATCGCGTAACGCATGCGACTCTTCGGGAATAAAAAATTCCTCTTCTACCTGTGTCATCGTGCACGATTGTATTTTTATTCTTTTTCTTGCATCGTAAGACTATTCTTCTTTTCTTTCATTCTCTTGTTAATAGGCTTACACGGAATCGGTACCGCAAGATTTGCCGCCGACTCGCGAGGTCATGAGAGTCTCGGCGACCGACATCGACGATGGCAACAATTCCGTCGTCGTTTACAGCCTCTTTCCGAAGAGACCCGGTGACGGTGCTTTCTTTCGTATCGACAACAGCACCGGCGTTATTTTCCTGACGAAACCCATAACCGTGAGTAATCCAAGAGATAAATCGCTTTTTTTCCAGGACGTCGCGATCGACGACGTTGAAAGTAAATGAAAAAAAAAAGCAATTTTTTTGCGTATATGAGATAAAACCTTTATTTATGCTTTATCGACATTTCCATTGCAGCAAAATCCCGATTATAAATTCAGCATGACCGCAAGGGCCGAGGATCTCGGTGAGGAGCCAAAATCTAGCGTCATTGATCTGGACATTCGCGTTGTCGAATCGCACAAAAAAGCACCGTCATTCTTGCCCCGTCCTCAGGAACCACTGAGGCTACAGGAAAACTTTAGTAACTACGATCAGAGTCTCGTGAGGCTCGAGGCTGTCTCGAATATCGACGACAGTCAGGATCTCATATTCGAACTTGTTCCCGGACGTACGGAACAGACCAACAAGGGGAATACATTCAGGTAAAAATTGAAACTCGTTCGGCGAACGTCTTTCAACCGATGATCGCAATATCATGAAATTTTCTCCATTTCAACAACACCCACAAATGGTTATTTCGTTCTTACTTCCCTCTTATTATCTATTCTCGCTTCGTTTCTTCAATTTTTCCGCTCTCTCACGCCGTTAGATTGGAATCGACGAAGAACGTTGCCGATATAAAACTCGCGCAGCCTCTCGATTACGAGAGCAACACCGAGTACACCCTGATCGTTCGTGTGCAAAACAAATATCAGCTAGCGGCCGAGACTGTTATAAGTATTAAAGTTTTGGATGTAAACGACAATATACCGGTTTTTCGTGAAATGGAGAAGGGAAGTGTGCTCGAGAACGAGGCGGCGGGAGTACCGGTTATGCAAGTACGAGCCATCGATGCCGATGGTACATCCGCTCACAATCAGGTATGTTTGAACGTACAAAATTTCACGCACGAATGGATTTATTATTATTTTTGTATTTCGTCGGATTTAAATACGAGAAAATTCATCTATATATATACAAGAACGAGATTTGCTTTCTTTTTTTTAATTTATTTCCGTCCATCAAAGTAAAACGAACTCCACGCAAAGAAAAAGTAGAAACAAACCCGGTTTATTTTATTTCCTAACAAAACAAAAAGTCGTATCGAAAATCCCCAGCGAGAAACGATTCGGAGTAATTTTATGATTTCGTAAAAAAATATTGAGATCGGTATCTAAAAAAAAAATAGAGTATATAGTTGAGTAAAAGAAAAAAATATTATGTCATTTTGAAAAAGTGCATTTCCTCCTACATTTTTGAATATTCGTATCCGAATGATTGGTTTACAACGATCGTGAAGCACGAGATTGACAATCGTATAATATAAAAATGTTGTTTTCAAACGTTCGAAGGTTACATACGAGCTGGACAATTTTAAGAATCTCTTCGCGATTGACAATCAAACCGGCAACATAACGACCCTGACGACGTTCGATCGCGAGGCCGAGGATACGTACAACGTGAAAGTAATAGCCGTCGACAATTCGCCGAGCGCGTTATTTAAAACGGGCGAGCACAACAAGGGTCAGCAGGTATTTCGTATAGAGATCGCGGACAAGAATGACAACGCGCCGCACTTTACACAGGCGGTTTACACGGCAAATTCGATACTCGAAAATGCGAACATAAACGCGCCGGTTACCGAGGTAAAGGCAATCGATTCGGACACAGCGAGTCCGGTGACATATAGCATCGTCGCCGGCAATACGGACGACAGTTTTTACATCGAGGGCACAACGGGCAAGATAAGAGTCAACAAGGATCTCGATTACGAGCAAATAACCGAATACAATTTGACGGTAAAGGCTTTCGACGGTTTGTACAACGACACGGCGCAGGTGAAGATATTTATCGAGAACGTGAATGACAATCCGCCGATATTCGAGGATTTCGAGAGAAATCCAATAATAATCGAGGAACAATTGATCGAGGGTTGTATAACGAACGTGATAGCGTACGATCCCGATATAAAAGATCGTAATGCCGACCAGCATATAGCGTATTTTATCGTGAAAGAGGAACAACAGCCGATGATCGGTATCGACAAGAATGGCTGTTTAACGTTGAAAAAACCGTTAGATCGTGATCCACCGAATGGTTATCCAATGTGGGCGATACTCGTAATGGCGCGTGACGAGGACGGTTCACCGACGGCGCTTCGCGAGCTCGTCACCGTCAACATAACCCTCGAGGACATCAATGACAATGCTCCCTTTCTCGATATGCAACAGCCCGTTGTTTGGGACGAGAATAAACCGCCGGGCAACGTGACAAAGTTAAAAGCCCGCGATTACGATTCGGAAAAGAATGGACCACCGTTCGAGTATCAGATCGATGACAGCGCCGACGACGAGATACACACGAAATTTTATATACGCGAGGACGATCTTTACGCGCGCGTCGAGTTCGATCGTGAAAAACGAAAGAGTTACGAGATACCAATTGCAATAACGGACAGCGGTAGACCGGCGATGACCGGTACGTCGACGCTTACCGTTATAATCGGCGACAAAAATGACAATCCAATGGCCGAGGGTTCGAGCTCGATATTCGTTTATAATTATCGTGGCGAAGCGCCCGACACCGAAATCGGACGGGTTTACGTTAATGATCCGGACGATTGGGATTTGCCGTACAAACATTTTGCGTGGCAATCGACCCACGAGGGTTTTCGTCTTGATCCGAGCAACGGCATGATAACCCTCATTGCCGGCACAACGAACGACACGTTTCTGTTGAAATTTCTCGTTACCGAGGACAGTCCCGACGTGCCGAGACACACCGTCAACGCTTACGTCAATGTCACCGTCAAAGAGATACCGGAAGAGGCCGTTATGCAATCGGGTTCGATACGTTTTTACGGTATAACCGCCGAGGAATTCGTCGCGCCCGACCATTCGGGCGTCAGTAAGAAGGAAATATTGCAAGAGAGATTGGCCACGATGCTGAATGCATCCATCGAGAATGTCGATGTTTTTACGGTTTTACATTCGCCCCATCACAACAACATGTCGCTTCTTGACGTGAGATTTTCCGCTCACGGCTCGCCGTATTACGCACCGGAAAAATTGAACACCATTGCCGCGCAAAATTCCAAGGAAATCGAACGGGCGATCGATGCCGATATATTTCTCATAAATATCGACGAGTGCCTTTTCGAGAAAGTCTATTGCAACAATTCCTGTCGAAGTCAGCTCAATCCCAGCAACATTCCGTACTCCGTTTACACAAACACAAGCTCGTTCGTTGGTGTGCGCGCGATCGTTGATCCGCAGTGCACGTGTCACGTTGCCAAGCCCATAGTCTGTCTCAACGGTGGTACACCAATCGCCGGACGTTGCGAATGTCCGCCAAATTACGAGGGTCCGCAGTGTCAAATTTTGGGTATCGGCTTTCAGGGCAACGGATGGGCAATCATGCCACCACCCGGACAAGCCTGCGACGATTCTCACTTGGGTAAGATAACGTAGTCACGCTTAAGGGAGGGGTAAGGGTTTCAGCGTTAAAAAAAACACTTTTTTGCGATTTTTTTTCTCAAATATGGATTAAGCAATTTTATTCGAACCTTTTGTACATTATTGAGCATACTTTTGACAATGTTGCGTAATTTTTTCATGCAGAAATATTGAAGCGTAAGCCCGTAACAGAGCTTCCCCCAGAACGTCTTGGAAAAAAAAAACAATTTGCGGTGTTCACTATAACTCGGCCGGAAATTATCTGAAAATGAAAAACCATGAAAATTTAGTCGAATTATAATCAAATCTTCCCCCCAACGTTCTCTGATAACTTTTTTTTTTCATTTAAAAATCTTTTGGCGGCCATCTAAAGTGTGAACTGTTGTTTTCCACGAAAAATTCCGCCATTTTGTGGGTGGGAAACACCTTTAATGTAAAAAAAAAAAATTTTACTAAACGTTGGGGGGAGGTAGTTTATATGTAGAAAATGTGCACAAAGTTTGAAATGAATCGGTCAAGTAGTTTTTAAATGGCAGTGAACACGGACTTTGAAAAAGTAGTTTTGAGAAAAACGCGTCTAAAGTTTATGAAGTAAAAAAGTGAAGAAAAAATTTTTTTTTTCCAACTTACACAGAATCATCGATTCCAGCTCCAGCTTCTTCTTTTAAAATATTGTAGTGTATATCATACACTATATACTATATACACAATAGCAATGAATAAACTGTATACCTGTTTGACAGCTGCCCTGCTAGCCCGACCGCCCGCAGCTGTTAGAGGTATAGCGTTAAAGGCCAGGAGATTAATAAGACAATAACTTCAAGAATATTGCTTAGATCGGTTTAAAATTTTAAGGACATATTCTTGAAATGTTAAACAATAAGATAAGACAAAAAAAAATCGATTTTTCGAAAGTGAAAATCCTTACCCCGCCCTTAATACGACGAAATAACGCTCTTATGATTAATTCGTGAATTAATTTGTATACTAAAAAAACACATACAAAATGAAGATTGAATTAATCGTCAAGATTACTCGTCAGTTTTTTTTTTTCTTCCAGTCTTATGAAAATATTCTCGTGATTCTCAGGTCTCGAATTGATGCCTCAAGTTGACAGCGGTCTTGTCTTTTACTTCGGTCCAATGAGCTACAGTCCGAAGCTGGGAATACAGGATTTCATGTCGTTGGAAATACAGAATGGTTATCCAGTTCTGTACGTCGATTACGGCACGGGAACCGTCAGACTCGATCACAAACAGATCAAATTGACCGATGGCAAGAGTCATAGAATCGACGTTTATTGGACGAAAACCGTGAGTAACATGTAGTTCATTGATTCACGAGAATGAAGAAAAATACGTTATGAAAATCCTGGCTCGATGCCTTAATGTCACTGTATTTTTATTAATTTTCGACGTGCAGGCTATAATAATGAACGTCGACAATTGTGGAATATCAGCCTGTATGAGTCTGAAAGCACCCGAAGGAAAGAACGAATTCCTGAACGTCAATAGTCCCCTTCAGATTGGCGGTGCTATAACAAACTTGGCCGAACTCTCGTTGAATCTCGGCTGGCATCACAAGCCAACCGACAAAGGTTTCGTTGGATGCATTCGCAATATGACGATCAATGGAAATGTACGTACAACAATCACACTTTTCGTGTTAATTCGTTTTTTTGCATATCCTTAGATAAAACAACTAAATTTATCTCGATAGGCAATCCCAAGCGTGTATGCATGTTAGATGCCCGTAGCATTTTCTTGTAGATTTTTTTTGAATATAGTGTGTTTGAGGATCCAAGAGAAATTTAGAATTGTACGAGATTCAAAGGGCGTTTATAGAAAATTTTCGAATAGCAATACGTAAAATTAGTTATTTAGTGTCGACACGCACTTCTTTGTGCGGATATATCAATTTTTTTTTCTTTTTTACATCACAGACCTACAATCTCGGAATGCCGGCATTGTCGAAAAATGCGGATCCTGGCTGCGACAATGCAACGACACAAGCCGTTGCCTTCAAAATCGACACGAACTTCATCATCGCTATAGTCGTCTGTAGCGCCATTCTTCTGATACTCATGTGCGCCGTTCTCGTGCACAGAAGAAAACGCGACGATTTGTACAAGGACATGGACGACATTCGCGAGAATATAATAAACTACGAGGACGAGGGAGGCGGCGAGGTTGACACGGGATACGACTTGAATGTTCTTCGACGAATCTACGATGCACCGCCGTTGGACTCGAAAATTGCACCGGCTGGAATTCAAACTAGAGGTTGGTATTAAGAATATAACTAGCCTTAAACGTCGGTCGTTTGCTTCATATTCAAACGATATTAGCAAAATATAATAATACTCCGCACAAATTTTCAAATGTTTTATGAAAATATTCGAAATTACGAAATGTAGATTCATTTTTACAATATTTTCGTTAATTGTTATCTGAAAGATTGCACGGGAGAAAAAGAGAAAATGTTCCTCCGTAAACGAGGGACTTTTTCCAATATTGGCGTTCGTCATAGCTTCGTGTATGACGAAATAGGCGTCAGAAAAATTGTACTTTTTTAAGAAAGCGTTCAACGATTATTATTTTAATTCCAGGAGCAGACGAGGTACCGGACATCTGTGGTTTTCTGGACAGCAAGAAAGAGACATGCGACAAAGATCCGGACACAAATCCGTTCGACGACTTCAGGCATTATGCATACGAGGGAGAGGGAAATTCAGATGGTTCCTTGTCGTCCCTTGCCTCTTGTAAGTATAATCCCATTTGACTGTACACATGTGCAACGGAGGATACCACGCTAAATCGACCAACATTCGATTCTTAAGGCTTGACATTGCATTGCCGATCTTTCATTGTATTCCACACGATCGAATGAGTATTGGGTTATTTTTTTTTTTAACTTCAAATTTCCATCTTAAGGAGAGTGATACATTCGTATCTTAAGGAATACAATGAAAAATCAGTGAGGAAATCGAGGTCGATTGACCATTAAATTCACGATTGTCGTTGGTGTAATTATCAAGTTGCGAAAATTCAATCGAATCGGGAATTAAACGAGCCTCTTGCATCGACAGGTACGGACGACGGAGATCTGAAATTCAATTATCTTTCGAACTTTGGGCCGAGGTTCAGAAAATTAGCGGACATGTACGGCGAGGAGCCCAGCGACGAGGACAGCGATGGTGTTGGTGAGCGCGAGAGCGAAAGTTGGTGTTGAGCGACACCGATATACATATATCTTTCTCTCAGTTTCTAAACGGAAAAAAAAAAAAAAAACGAAAAAACACGGGAAACAAGGTTTTTCTCACAATATAGCGAAGTACTTAAGAATGAAGGGGGTAAAATCGCAATGAGTCTACGAAAAGACTGTGGGTATGGTGATTCGACGATGTGACTCTACGTAACCACGATCAAAAGTTTTCTCGCGGTGAGGAAAAAAAAACGACGAAAAAAAAAAACAAATCGAACTTTATAGACTTTTTTGTCGTGACGAAATTTTTCACGAAACGAACGACTCGAAGAATTTCGTGAAAAAATTCCCCTCGCGGGTCACGAACGAATTTCCGTCTCTGTCCGGAGAAAATAAAAGACACATACATATATATATATATATATAAGCATATATATAAATAAGTATAATCATTTTTTTTACATTTGTTTACATCACTTTGAGACGCAACGAGTGAAGGAAAAAAAGTTATCTATTTTGTTAATATTTCTTCTCCGTTCTTTTTATTCTTTCTCGCGTTATTTTTCTCTCTCATACACATTGGCGCAATAGCGTCGAAAATGCTATCCGACTGACTTTAGAACGCGCTAGCCGCGGGAACTCGTGTAACTTTCGAGCTCGTGAGTTTTCGCCGCTCGTTACACAAATCGTTACACTTCGAAATGTATTTTTCTTTCGGTTTTCATTGCGAAGCTTTCTTCACGTCGACGCTCGTGCAATTTTCGTCAAGTTTTTTCCTTTGACGTCGTTGTTCGCGAAACAATTCCTTTCTGTAGCATATCATTTTTTGTCAATTACCGGAGTGTGTAGCATCTCGTGGTATACGCTTGACAAAAAAAAAAAAAAAAAAAAAGTTTAAAAAATCGTACACGGCGTGAGATGGAGGTCGACCTGTCAGTTATTATTCGAGTTACACGGTTTCCGGGCTATTTTTTATACACGAATATAAAAATACATCTATATATATATATACATATATTCTATGTCTATATATGTATGTATATGTAAAAAAAATTGTAGATCCCATAAAGGATAATAAAACGATCAAATACATACATATATACATGTATGCATATATACTATAGAATAATGACAAAAAATGAATGAGCCCTCTACCGACAGAGTGCTGCGGTGATTAACGCGTATTTGTGTATTGTGTGTGTGCGTGTGTCTGTGTGTGCGCGGGTGTGAATGTGTGTAAAGAGACCGCGAGAGCGAATGACAAATTATAACGGTCTACCACAATCTCTTTGCAGCATTTAGATATTGAAATAAGAACGTGTTTAATTTATATCGTAGCGCGTGTTCAAAGCACTGATATACAGAAAAAAATTCCGTATTAAATGTACATCTATATAGGGACGTTAATACGAAACGAAAAGTTAGCTCGTAACGTGAGAGCGAGATAATAATCGTAATGTTCATATAAATTATAAAATAACACAAGTGTATGTCTCGTTCAGGATTCGTCGACTGTTTCTATTATTATTATTGTTTTTTTTTATAATCATTTTTTTTTCACGTCTCATTCTCGATTCGTCGTTTCGATACTCGCAGAATTTCCGTGATGACCTCTCGGGCACGGATATATTCTTTTTGCCAGAAGAGTCTTTTCGTTCAGACTGCTAATCACAGGTATTCCAGGACTATTTCGTAAACGGACAGCTAGATAAATATCGGTATTAATGAGAGACGAAAAGATTTAAAGAATAATAATAATAATTGACAGATGGAAATCCGAGTGCCATATAAGCACAGTTTCACATGGATTTCCCTCGATTTACCGTAAACGAAGTTTAATAGTATAATAATTGCAGTTATAAATTGAAAAGAAAGAAAAAAATGGATCACTTCGTGTATATCAATCACTGCGAAACAACATTGACAAACTTGAGAGCAATTAGTTGAAAAAAAAATTGCTCTCTATTTGCCATTTCTCGTTTGGCAAATATGTTGTTCATCATTAAACGTTATTGAGTTATAATTAATAATAACGATTATTCACAATCACTCGACGAAAGACCACTGGACAATGATCAATTTTTCACCCGGAAAGAATGATACAGAAAAATCAAACGTGGAATCTAAACAAGATATCGTGAAAATCAAATCGAATCATGATTTTTGACAAAGATACTTCCGGTCCTGCAAATATATATACATGAATTCTACTGACAGTTGCGTTACGAGTCGATCTTAGGGTAACTATTTTATGATTGCCCAGCAGCACACTTCATCCTAGCCGGATTAATGAATGTTTTTTATTATTTTTATTATTATCATTAAACAGCGAAATGGTGGACCCATTCGTAACTATCGTTCATAAAAAGTTCATTCCCCCCCCCCCAATGCATTTACCAGATTCGTATTACTTTTCTTTCATTCCTCTCATCATTGTTTACATTTTTATCCTCATGCAGGACGATAAGAGAGTTTTTTTTCATCATATACACACTATTATCTATTACTACCAGCTACGATTATTCATGAAAAAAAAATGAAATCTTTAATTTGTAAGCTTTTTGTACAATGAGGCAGTGACGTTAATTTGTAAATATGTATTGCCTGTGAACGGGGTCTCGTTGTTATGAATCCGAATGTTTTCTTTCTTTTTTCCTCTTTTGTTTAATCCATTATCAACGAAAACCGTGAAAATCTCGTTTCGACGGAATTTTAAACGAGACTCGTTTTATACTCGACTTACGTTCGGATGCATCTCAACGACGCGCCAAAAGTTGATACATAATAAACGATATTTAGATATGTAAGTAACGATAATAGATGAAACGAGTGTGATCTTTACATTTACTACGTTCGCGGTTCGATTACGAAATAATAAAGACAAATGAAAGGAGGAAAAAAAAATTGATAGAAATCGAAGACAAATGAAACGCGATAATTGGCAATGGCACGCAATTTAACAACGACATTTTTTCTCTTTTTTTTTTTGCGTTATTTACGATTTAGATATACGCCAAAAATCACGTAGAGTTGAATATTATATATCGAGCGGAACAACCGTGTTCCGTCGATAAAATCAATGTTGTAGAGATGATACAGTGGAATTGGACATTCGTCGGGATTAAACATTGGATTTTCTGATTGAAAAAAAATAGAGAAAATTGGTTCGTCGCCTATTCTACCTTGAGTGTATAATGAGCTTGCGTCATTGAGTGCATTTTTGCGTCATAAGTAGGATAATTAGATCGAAAACAGTAGAACGAATTCCTTGATGCTTTTTGTGCGGCTCGTTCTCAATCAAAATATTTGAGTTTAAAAGTGAATTTCATTCTACTCTATCTATTTTCATCGTGATGTACCTGTTTATTATACAAAATGACACTTAAGGAGGTCGTGTTACGGGAAAAATTAAGAAAATAAAACTGCGATGTAATTGCACGTATGAAATGATATCTGCAATTGGATTTCATGATTTTTACGATAACTGAAACGCCTTAAATAACAATACCGCTGCATATCGAGGCGAGAAATCGAATCTTATGTTTTCGACGGAAAATATAGGTTGTTTAACGAATTTTTCTCATATACAGCGAACAACGAATAATATCGATTTTTCTTTTTCCCAACACTCTAATTTTGATTATTTCAATTCGATTCTCGAGAGTTCAAAAAATATACGCTGTCCAATTCTACTGTATATTTATATTAGCAATTACTATCGTGAGAAATCGTCACGTTTCTAAGCGCCATGTTACGCGGGTAACTTTACCATCGATGTCATATTTTCACGATATATTTATAAATGAGAGAACGTTCAATGTGCTTTCGTCAACAATCCGAGGAAATTATTGTTTCACCGATCGCTACAAGTCTGTATCTTTTGTTTTTAAATTATCCCTAGACCTGATGAGAGCGAAGAACTAAAAAAAAAAGAAAAAAAATCAGTTTCATTTTTCCGCAACTTTCGAAGATTTTCCTCGTCGGGATCCTGACGAATTCACACCTGTGATCTCCATTTTATAAATTATTCGTAAAAAAAAAAAAAGAAAAGAAAAGAGGACATATCTCCAATCCGTCTATAAGGTTTTACAGGACACTGCCCTATACAGGTTAATAATATACGAGCGAATTAGCGCGAGAACGAGTTGCGAATCGTTGTAAGCCCGCAACATAATCGCTGATCGTAATATTTGTTTGATTTATTTTTACTCGTTATTTAGAATCTCGCTGGCGGCGACGAGCGAGCGTTCGATTTGAGAATCGACACGCCAGCGGGCGCGGCCGATACGTTGCATTTGTATTTATGTACGATGAAAGAGACGAAAAACAAAAAAAATAATAAAAATACATTGATTAAGGATGTATGTGGTATAGAAGAGTAAAAAATGCGCTGAAAAGAAACCATCGAACATGTGATAATCGATGATCATTGCTATAGGAGCACACCTGTATCGTTTATTCCCAATTCATCATCCAACTAAGCTGTAATTACCCAATTTTTTATTTTTATTTCTTTAGTTTTACTAGTAATAAAAATAAAATTCAAACCTACGAATTGTCGAGTTGTGCGTTATTCTAATATTGATCCGCGAACCAATTTATAAAGAACGAGTTGACCATCTTTTATACTTAAAAATATATTTTTTATTAATCATTTCTTTCGTCAAATCCTCTATATAATGAAAATTGATTTGATACCCGTACTTTGTTGTACGAAACATTTTTTAGTAGATGTCATAGTTATCAAGACTCAGAATTTTGTAAAACTTAAGAATCGATGAAAAAAAAAACCATGAAGGAAAAGATACTCACTTTGGACTGTGGTTTAAACTATTTTCTATTTTCATTTAAAAAAAATTTTGAATAAAAAGATATCACGATCGATTTCTTCAAAAATGATATATTGGCACGAAAAAAAAAACACTTTCTATCAATTTGGCACTAATCTCGTGAATTATTATGATGATTTAGTGAATCAAACGTTAAAGAATCAACGCTGATTGAGCGTTAGAAAAATAAAATATAATGATATAAAATATCGAAGGACAAAGAACACAAAAATATATGAATGTCACTCGATTGATTAGACATTTAGATTTTATCGGGTTTCGTGTCATGCTGGGTAAGGGAAATTCGACAAATTAGAAAGAAGCCCCCTTTGTGCACCAAGAAACGCCTACGTTGGATTTAATTGTAACAGCTGACGTTGCGAAAGTTGTGACACTTTTCGTTCGTCACAGCGCATTACGCACATTCCTGAAATTGATGCACTGTCATCAGGACAATTGAAGCGGAGAGCATTATGTTGCCAATGTTTTGGGACATTTGTTAATGAAAAATTTCAGGAAATATTGATCTTTCAGCTGTTGATATAAATTTACGAAATTGATATTTACCGTGAAGCTTCGAAATGATAGAAAATAATTACATTCTTACGAAACCACTTCGCAAAATAATTTTATATCGGATAAACGATTGCGCGTGAAACAATTGTAGTTGATCAATTTTTCAACCTCGTGAAGGCCCATGAGGTAGAAAAATTAATCAATTAATATTATTTCTATTTTCACAATTGTTCTATATTCACAATCTATATTGATGATTCCACCAATTCCCGATAGAGTTCGGGGCCTTAAGTTTTACAGTTTGAAAAAAAAAATGTTTCTGAAACTGTCCATGGTAACAAAATGATAACAAAAATTGTATTTGAATAGAATTTGACTTTCATTCAAATACAAATCATCGCGTAATGCGCGTGGTAAAAGAGAATGTAAAATAATTTTTGGTGCACTACAGAAAATAATGACAATGACAATGAGCCCACTGTCGCAATTACGCTGATTTATCCTAAAGTAATGAAAATAAATTATACATAAAAATCTAATGACGCACATCCGTACGTTTCTATGTATCGTTTCGATCGTGGGTTAAATCCGTGATGGAGTAGAGGGTGGAAGATCGACGGTATAAAACACTCCTGTTCGCTCAGATTTTTCTCAAACGCTCGTTACGTTCGAAGAGAGAGGCGTTCTTCTCGATTCGCTTGGTGCATATATCGGTGGTCTGCTATTTTTTTAAATCTCAAATATATCAACATGTGAGTTTACGAGCCCTATTTATCCATTCTTAGGGCAAACAAAAACGTTATTCGGCTAAGATCTTTAAAATATACATTTCGTGGAGAACTTTTGTGTTTTTTTTTTAGATGCGCTAAAAAAGTGAGAGTAGTGTCGAAATTTGGCAGTGAACGTTAACGTAATACGCTTATGATTCTTAAGGTAGTAGTCTGGTAACTTAAGCCGATTTTCATGTCTTTTTTGGAGGGCGTTTTTTTTTGTAGGAAAATAAAACTGAATCATTTTGGATATTTAGAATATTTTTATTTACATATTAAAGATACAAAAAAAAAAATGTTTGAAAAAATTTAATAGTTTATTATCATTATTATTACTGATCGAAGTTGGCACCTCGAAGTTGGCAGCCCGGGTCCTAACTATTTTTCTACCGAACCGATTGCTTTCAAATTTTAACAGGCCTCTCTACACACTTATAGTTGTCGTCGGAACCACCGACAACATTTTTTCACCCCTAACTTTTTATTTTACAACCCCTTCTTTGCTAAAATAAAAGGACTTTAGCAAAGAAGGGGTTGTAAAATAAAAAGTTAAGGGTGAAAAAATTTCTTGCCAACTTCGATCAATAATAATAATAAACTATAACATTTTTTCAAACATTTTTTTTTTGTATCTTCAATATGTAAATAAAAACATCCTAAATATCCAAAACGATTCATTTTTATTTTCGTACAAAAAAACGCCCTCCAAAAAATACATGAAAATCGGCTTAAGTTACCAGACTACTACCTTAAGGGGTTTGGTCACAGTAGCGGGTATAAAATCATGTGCACATTTAACAATTTTTTTGTATAAAAAAGTGATTCATTTATAAAACTAATTACACATATATTTAGCATAAATATCAAGTTAATAAACAATATTTTCTTTGTTATATAAAATGGCCGACTACCGCTATGTGCTTTTGGTATCTTTTTTTTGAGGCGCTTCGCGGCGTGACATTTGGCATCCATAATTTTTGACCTAACAACAACAAAAAAATTCTCGTTAATCTCCATCAGAATACCTAGAGAAGTAGTTATGGAATTTCTGATTAATTAAATACTTTCCATTTTATGAGCAGTTTCATGCGAAACGTTTCACTGGAAATTCACCTTTTAACTTCAAATGGCCCACAATATTCGAATAAAACAATATTTCTCAAATTCCATACGTACTTCTCTAGGTATCCTGATGGAGATTAACGAGAATTATTTTTTTTGTTCTATGTCAAAAATTGTGGATGCCAAATGTCACGCGGCGGAGCGCCTCAAAAAAAAAAAGATACCAAAAGCAAATAGCAGTAGTCGGCCATTTTGTATAACAAGAGAACAAAAAAAAAATATTTTTCATTACCTTGATATTTATACTAAATCGATGTGTAATTAGTTTTATAAATAAATCACTTATTCATGCATAAAAAAATTGTTTAATGTGCCCATGATTTTATACCCGCTACCGTGGTCATACCCCGTAATTCGTGGTGTTTATGATTCTCTTTTTTTTTTTCTTTTAGGTATCACAAACATTCTTCGACCTATGGAGCTGTGGTTATTCTCGTGTGCTTGTTAATGATTCTGTTCGCCGAGGCTCAGTTGAATTACTCGACTGGCTGGGGAAAAAGAAACAAAAATTTGCAATCCGAAAGTGTCGATAACACGTGTGCACCGCAGGGTCGGCCATCATTGGAACGTCTTCTCAATCTTTATAATTTGATACAGGTACGTTTCAAATATTTATCCGAATTAACCAAGTATTATAAATTTACTCGTAGTAATTACAAAAAAAAATTTAACCGAAGATTTGGAACGTACATAAAGATTTATAACCCATGAAAAAAAAAAACTGTATTCAATGGAAGGTTTGGAAACTCACGCCAAAAAATTATTCTCTCCACGTATTTGTTATATCATAATTTGTACATTTATCTATCGATTTTTCGTTGCTTTTCTCTGTATTTGTTATTAAATTGGATTTTATTTTCGTAGCTCGAAGCACAGTGGATTCTGGGCTGCCAAAAGTCGTCACAAGGATCTCTATAAAAAATTGAAACGACATCTCGTGCTTTCGATCAATTCCTTCTACCGGATGCCCGATCTCTTGCCAACTCTGTTAATCGTTAAGTGTAAAGGAAAAAAACAATGTATCGGCTAGGATCAGTCTGATGTAGAAATAGACAAATAGTTGATGAATATTCTCTGTAAAGAACGAATGAATTATACAATTTTTTTCCCATTCACTCGATCGGCCGATTAAATCGTTATTTTTGCGCTCTTCATTAATTGTCAAGATGGGACAAAGAAATAGATTTCTAAAAAGCGCCTGATCAAATGTCTTACAATGAACTTTCAAACATTATCCGCCATTTCGTGGCTCCTGTGGCGCCGCCGCGCAACTTTTACATCTTAGGATGACTCGAAATACCGACAGAGCCGCCACGAGTTCGAGGCAGTTAGCCGAAACTCTTCCATCTCAATTTTCGCCCAATAAGTTGAATCTTCGGGAGAACAAAATAGGAAAAGCAGCTGAAAATTTAGCGAATTGAAGAGAAAAACATAATCGAGCATCCGTCCCGCTCTTATCGACCGAACCGTCGCTTCGTTGTAATTTCACGGTCAACAGATGGCGCCGCTTGTCCGTCAAACCCGAGAGTTCACGCTTCTCCCACCGTTCATGCTTTCCGCTGGTGCGATGTCGGGGAAAAAGTGAATTCATCGGTCTTCCCGTCTTTCCCCGATCAGTAAGTAAAATGGCGTTAGTCATGTCGGTCGCGTCGGTTGCGTTTTCGTTGCTTCTAACGCCGTTTTTAATGTTTCTATTGGCAATTATATTTCTCGCATCGATCGGCAAATCTCTCGGTATACGAAAGTTCTACATAAAACTTCTTCTGGCACTTTTCGAGGTACGTCTTCAGTGTTTAAAATGAAAAATAAAATAATAAAAAAAGACACGGTGAAAGGTAACATGTTGAAAAAATATGAAAATTCTCGAAAAACTCTATTTTAAAGTCGTTAATCGCCGTTTTATGTTAAAAGAAAAAAATCAAATAAAACAAAATACCTATGAATGATCATGTACAATATTATTTCATTCGTTCATACGATCTCCGTTAATGGCACAAAAGAAACATAAAACATTTTGGCACTTTGGAAAATTGTCTCTCTTCTTGTTTGCGGTGTCGCGTTGTCGATTCGTCCGAATTTCACCGAGAACCTATCAATGTTTATAATTCACTAACCCTTAAATGGCCGGAAATACGTACGGTACACGTTACTGGCCGTTTCTCGTCAATGTTTCTCAATGTGTGTGTGTGTGCGTGTGTGTCGTGTGTACGTGAGTGCATTTCCAAATGTGTCCTTCATAAAATTTCACTACGCACATTATTTTCCGTTCATTGGGTCATCGAGAATTAAATTTTTTCGCGATTATGACATAAATTAAAATCCGTAACACATTGACGAGTGACAGTTGAACGTTATCAGTGATCGTTGAGATTATTCGACGATTTCAGGTGGTTCCATTCCGTTGCTAGGTGTAACAAGTCAAGCGAAGAATTTCAAATATATTCGAAATTAAGTAATCAACTTTGTTAACGTCAAATCCCAAAGTTCTTCGCCGAACTTTTTAACGAGAAATTCAATGAGAAACAAAAAAAAACACAACAAGAATGTAACGATCGTATGAGAGAGTTTCTATGATGTTGAAGTTTGCATCGTTGGAACGCAACGCCAATAGTTTATGATGTTGAAGTTTGCATCGTTAGAACACAACGCAAATAAGTTTTTAAATTTTTATTTTCAGAATTTCTGTTCCTTCTCGTGCCCATTTAGGCCCAGGTCCTTGAAGGAGACCCTAACAAAAGGTTTTAACGTTTTTTGTCATCGATTATCCAATCTTAAGGGTAATTAATGATGTATAAAATCCATTTTCGTAACGATGCAAACTTCAACATCGTAATAGTTTTTAAAATTTTCATTTTCAGTATTGCTCTTGCTTCTCGTGCCACATTTAGCCCCAGATTTTTTAAGGAGACCCAAATAAAACGTTTTAACGATTTTTGTCATCGATAATCCAATCTTAGGTGGGATTAATGGTGTAAACAATTTATTTTCGTTGCATTCCAAACTTCAACATCATGGGTTTCTTTATCAGTGTGTAAAAGACATTTTTTACACACTTCCCAGTTAGATAGCTCGGGTTACAAAATTTCTGCATGTCCATTACCTTCTTATGCATTAGGACGAGTGCATAGAAAAGAAAAGGTTGCGTTACGTTGATATTCGACAAAAAAATAATCGTAGAAAGATTGTGAACATTTCCCTTCAGTTTCCCCGTCAAAATTTACACGCATCAGCTGTTGATAACTCGTCGAGAACGAAACAAATCAGCAATCATAATAACCTTTCTACCGAATTATATTTACGTCATATAGCATCATAAAGGCATATATGCTCTTTTGTATAAGTATGAGCGTGTATGACTTAATTTACGGAAATTAATATTACGATTTTTTTTTTTCTGCTTCTCACATTTTGTCGCTGTCATGAAAATTGAAGGATTCTCTGTCCTTCATAAAATTTCACTACGCACATTATTTTCCATTCGTTGGGTCATCGAAGATTAAATAATTTCGCGATTATGACATAAATTAACATCCGTAGCACATTGACGAGTGACGGTTGAACGTTATCAGTGATCGTTGAGATTATTCGGTGATTTAAGGAGGTTTCCATTCCATTGCTAGGTTAAGTCAAACGACTGATTTCCAATATATTCGAAATTAAGTAATCGACTTTGTTAATGTTAAATCCCAAAGCTCTTCGTCAAACTTTTTAACGAGAAATTCAATGAAAAATAAAAAACAACAAGAATGTAACGATCATATGAGAGAGTTTCTTTATCAGCGTTAAAAAGACATTTTTTACACACTTCCCAATTGGATAACTCAGGTAACAAAATTTCTGCGTGTCCATTACCCTCTTATGCATTAGGACAAGTGCGTAGAAAAGAAAAAAATTGCGTTACGCTGATATTCGACAAAAAAATAATCGTAGAAAGATTGTGAACATTTCCCCTTCAGCTTCCCCGTCAAAATTTACACGCACCAGCTGTTGATAACTCGTCGAGAACGAAACAAATCAGCAATCATAATAAACTTTCTACCGAATTATATTTACGTCATATAGCATCATAAAGGCATATATGCTCTTTTGTATAAGCATGAGCGTGTATGACTTAATTTACGGAAATTAATATTACGATTTTAGAATTTTTACACGAAACCGTAGTGATTTTTTTTTGTTTCTCACAGTTTGTCACTTTGTCATGAAAATTGAAGGATTCTCTGTCCTTCATAAAATTTCACTACGCACATTATTTTCCATTCGTTGGGTCATCGAAGATTAAATAATTTCGCGATTATGACATAAATTAACATCCGTAGCACATTGACGAGTGACGGTTGAACGTTATCAGTGATCGTTGAGATTATTCGGTGATTTAAGGAGGTTTCCATTCCATTGCTAGGTTAAGTCAAACGACTGATTTCCAATATATTCGAAATTAAGTAATCGACTTTGTTAATGTTAAATCCCAAAGCTCTTCGTCAAACTTTTTAACGAGAAATTCAATGAAAAATAAAAAACAACAAGAATGTAACGATCATATGAGAGAGTTTCTTTATCAGCGTTAAAAAGACATTTTTTACACACTTCCCAATTGGATAACTCAGGTAACAAAATTTCTGCGTGTCCATTACCCTCTTATGCATTAGGACAAGTGCGTAGAAAAGAAAAAAATTGCGTTACGCTGATATTCGACAAAAAAATAATCGTAGAAAGATTGTGAACATTTCCCCTTCAGCTTCCCCGTCAAAATTTACACGCACCAGCTGTTGATAACTCGTCGAGAACGAAACAAATCAGCAATCATAATAAACTTTCTACCGAATTATATTTACGTCATATAGCATCATAAAGGCATATATGCTCTTTTGTATAAGCATGAGCGTGTATGACTTAATTTACGGAAATTAATATTACGATTTTAGAATTTTTACACGAAACCGTAGTGATTTTTTTTTGTTTCTCACAGTTTGTCACTTTGTCATGAAAATTGAAGGATTCTCTGTCCTTCATAAAATTTCAGTACGCACATTATTTTCCGTTCGTTGGGTCATCAAAGATTAAATAATTTCGCGATTATGACATAAATTAACATCCGTAGCACATTGACGAGTGACGGTTGAACGTTATCAGTGATCGTTGAGATTATTCGGTGATTTAAGGAGGTTTCCATTCCATTGCTAGGTTAAGTCAAACGACTGATTTCCAATATATTCGAAATTAAGTAATCGACTTTGTTAATGTTAAATCCCAAAGCTCTTCGTCAAACTTTTTAACGAGAAATTCAATGAAAAATAAAAAACAACAAGAATGTAACGATCATATGAGAGAGTTTCTTTATCAGCGTTAAAAAGACATTTTTTACACACTTCCCAATTGGATAACTCAGGTAACAAAATTTCTGCGTGTCCATTACCCTCTTATGCATTAGGACAAGTGCGTAGAAAAGAAAAAATTGCGTTACGCTGATATTCGACAAAAAAATAATCGTAGAAAGATTGTGAACATTTCCCCTTCAGCTTCCCCGTCAAAATTTACACGCACCAGCTGTCGATAACTCGTCGAGAACGAAACAAATCAGCAATCATAATAACCTTTCTACCGAATTATATTAACGTCATATAGCATCATAAAGGCATATATGCTCTTTTGTATAAGTATGAGCGTGTATGACTTAATTTACGGAAATTAATGTTACGATTTTAGAATTTTTACACGAAACCGTAGTGATTTTTTTTTTGTTTCTCACAGTTTGTCACTTTGTCATGAAAATTGAAGGATTCTCTGTCCTTCATAAAATTTCAGTACGCACATTATTTTCCGTTCGTTGGGTCATCAAAGATTAAATAATTTCGCGATTATGACATAAATTAACATCCGTAGCACATTGACGAGTGACGGTTGAACGTTATCAGTGATCGTTGAGATTATTCGGTGATTTAAGGAGGTTTCCATTCCATTGCTAGGTTAAGTCAAACGACTGATTTCCAATATATTCGAAATTAAGTAATCGACTTTGTTAATGTTAAATCCCAAAGCTCTTCGTCAAACTTTTTAACGAGAAATTCAATGAAAAATAAAAAACAACAAGAATGTAACGATCATATGAGAGAGTTTCTTTATCAGCGTTAAAAAGACATTTTTTACACACTTCCCAATTGGATAACTCAGGTAACAAAATTTCTGCGTGTCCATTACCCTCTTATGCATTAGGACAAGTGCGTAGAAAAGAAAAAATTGCGTTACGCTGATATTCGACAAAAAAATAATCGTAGAAAGATTGTGAACATTTCCCCTTCAGCTTCCCCGTCAAAATTTACACGCACCAGCTGTCGATAACTCGTCGAGAACGAAACAAATCAGCAATCATAATAACCTTTCTACCGAATTATATTAACGTCATATAGCATCATAAAGGCATATATGCTCTTTTGTATAAGTATGAGCGTGTATGACTTAATTTACGGAAATTAATGTTACGATTTTAGAATTTTTACACGAAACCGTAGTGATTTTTTTTTTGTTTCTCACAGTTTGTCACTTTGTCATGAAAATTGAAGGATTCTCTGTCCTTCATAAAATTTCAGTACGCACATTATTTTCCGTTCGTTGGGTCATCAAAGATTAAATAATTTCGCGATTATGACATAAATTAACATCCGTAGCACATTGACGAGTGACGGTTGAACGTTATCAGTGATCGTTGAGATTATTCGGTGATTTAAGGAGGTTTCCATTCCATTGCTAGGTTAAGTCAAACGACTGATTTCCAATATATTCGAAATTAAGTAATCGACTTTGTTAATGTTAAATCCCAAAGCTCTTCGTCAAACTTTTTAACGAGAAATTCAATGAAAAATAAAAAACAACAAGAATGTAACGATCATATGAGAGAGTTTCTTTATCAGCGTTAAAAAGACATTTTTTACACACTTCCCAATTGGATAACTCAGGTAACAAAATTTCTGCGTGTCCATTACCCTCTTATGCATTAGGACAAGTGCGTAGAAAAGAAAAAATTGCGTTACGCTGATATTCGACAAAAAAATAATCGTAGAAAGATTGTGAACATTTCCCCTTCAGCTTCCCCGTCAAAATTTACACGCACCAGCTGTCGATAACTCGTCGAGAACGAAACAAATCAGCAATCATAATAACCTTTCTACCGAATTATATTAACGTCATATAGCATCATAAAGGCATATATGCTCTTTTGTATAAGTATGAGCGTGTATGACTTAATTTACGGAAATTAATGTTACGATTTTAGAATTTTTACACGAAACCGTAGTGATTTTTTTTTTGTTTCTCACAGTTTGTCACTTTGTCATGAAAATTGAAGGATTCTCTGTCCTTCATAAAATTTCAGTACGCACATTATTTTCCGTTCGTTGGGTCATCAAAGATTAAATAATTTCGCGATTATGACATAAATTAACATCCGTAGCACATTGACGAGTGACGGTTGAACGTTATCAGTGATCGTTGAGATTATTCGGTGAAGGAGGTTTCCATTCCATTGCTAGGTCAAGTCAAACGACTGATTTCAAATATATTCGAAATTATGCACTCGACTTTGTTAACGTTAAATCCCATAGCTCTTCGCCAAACTTTTTAACGAGAAATTTAATGAAAACCAAAAAACAACCAGAATGTAACGATCATATGAGAGAGTTTCTATGATGTTGAAGTTTGCATCGTTGGAACGCGTTTCTTTATTAGCGTTTAAAAGACATTTTTTACGCACTTCCCAACATGTCCATTACCTTCTTGTGCATTAGGACGAGTGCATAGAAAAAAAAACGTTGCGTTGCGTTGATATTTGACAAAAAATAATAATCGTAGAAAGATCGTGAAAGCATCGAGGGTAACATTTCCCTTCAGCTTCCCCGTCAAAACTTACACGAACCAGCCATTGTTAACTCATCGAGAACGAATCAAATCAACAATCATAATAACGTTTCTACCGAATTATATTTACGTCATATATGCTTTTCTATAAGTATAAGCTTATGAATGATGTTGAAGTTTGCATCGTTGAAATGCAACGAAAATAGATTTTTTACAGCATCATCTCCCTTAAGGTTGGATTTTCAAAGACGAAAATCGTTAAAACGTCTTTTTGGGGTATCCTTTGAGGATCCGGACCTAAATGGGCAAGAGAAGCGAGAGCAATACTGAAAATGAAAAGTTGAAAAAGCTATTTTCGTTGCGTTCCAACGATGCAAACTTCAACATGATGCTTATGACTTAATTTACGGAAATTAATATTACGATTTTAGAGTTTTGACACGATAGCTTAGTGATTTTTTTTTTTTTTTGTTAACACATTTTGTCACTTTGTCATGAAAATTGAAGGATTTTCTGGCTTGTAGCGAGATTTTCGCTCGTGGAAGATTGCCCAATCTCTTCGCTGACGGCATCTCGTTGAATAAGTGAATAAAAAAGAAAAAAAGTTACGAATCGCAGAACACGCAACGTCTGCGGTGTTGAGTCGGAAATATTTTCAATGTCACGCGATATTCCGATGAATGTTAAGATATCTCTCGCGTATACGGAAATAATTTTCGATGTTTACGTCGACTTATTGTTGGACCATGTTTTCCTCATGATTGTTGCCAAATTCGTTCCGCATGGACGAGATTTTGGTCTATTAATACGATTGGAAAAACGAACGAATTCGATATTCTACTCGAAACGATAGTTTATTTTTTTTACCTTACTGTGATTTAGGCCGAGAGAGGGTAAAATTGAGTGGAAACCGGTAGCGGGAACGTTAGATCCTCCGAGGGAATTGTTATTTCGTAGAAAATTCCAAAATCTCGGGAGAATTCTTGAGGCTAGTTTTTTTTTTACTCCAAAATGATAAAACATGAAATACCTGTTTAATTCTTTTAAATGGTACTCTAAATGGAAAAAAAAATATTACTCTCCCTAACAAACTTCTGAAGAACGAAAGCATTAAGGGATACGGCCACGGTAGCAGGTATAAAATCATGTGCACATTCAACAATTTTTTTTTCTATGAAAAAGTAATTTATTCAGAAAACTAACTCCACATCTATTCAGTATAAATATCAAGCTAATAAAAAATTTTTTTTTTGTTTTTTTGTTATACAAAATGGCCGACTACTGCTATTTGCCTTTGGTATCATTTTTTTTGAGGCGCTCCGCCGCGTGACATTTGGCATCCACAATTTTTGGCTCAGATAGAAAAAAAAAATTCTCGTTAATCTACATCAGAATACCTAGGCAAGTACGTACGGAATTTGAAAAATATTGTTTCATTCGAATATTGTAGGCGTTTGAACTTAAAAGGTGAATTTCCAGTGAAAAATTTCGTATAAAACTGCTCGTAAAATGGAAAGTTTTAAATTAATCAGAAATTCCGTACGTACTTCTCTGTGAAATGCAATTAGAAACATAATTAAGAAATTTGAAGTCAATCGGGTAAAAATTGTCAAAGTTATTTATCACGCGGCGCGCTCGGGTACTCTAAGGCCGTGCCAGAGGTAGGCTTACGTTATACGCTCAAAGTCGGTGAAAAAAAATTCTAACTAGTAGTTAACTTATTTTAATCATGATAAAGCTTCGTTTAAGCGAAAAAGAAAATACACCGATTTTTTGAAAATTTTACCGTGGCCATGCCCCTTGAGGGATTTTATTTAATGTTTTTTACGAATGAAAATTTAAACAAAAAAAAAATCCCCAACTTAAAAAGGATTGTTACACTGTACCGAGCACACATTTCCGTAGTCCCATTCCGCACGTAAGATATCGGCGAGCGAGCCCAATTTAATCAAGAAACGTACAACCATATAACGTCCAATTATCCACTTGTTGCATGATTTGCATCTTTGTGATCATCTCGTTATATAAATCGATATGTGATTTCCTGCACTTTGACAGATTGCAAAAAAAAAAGGCAGAAAAAACCATTGTATGGGTTTTATTGCAATCTTACCTCGCAATCCTCGCAATCTTAATCGCAATTTTACCTCGACCGTATTAACGTACGAGTTGAACGGATTTGCACTAGCTCGAGAGCTATGTACACAATGTGACTCTCGAGGATGGTAAAATGTGGTTTTTGCCACCGGTACAAGAGTGAAATTGATCGAATGCCCGCGGGACAAGTGAAACGTTGCGTTGTGTGTTAATAAAAAAAATTACTTTCCACTCTCAATGTGTTCTGGATTTTCGAACCAGCGAGAATGTACAAAAATACATTTGACCAACTGTTGATAAAAGCAAAAAAAAAATTATCGTTCATCGAACGACAAATGATTCATCATTTTTCATCCAATGTGGTAGCCAATCGTTAGAAGGAAAAAGAGATACTGTTGGAATAAAAAACTATGAATTCAAATTTATTACAGATAAATATCAATTATCATAAGAAGAAAAAAAATTCATCAAACCTTTATCGAATAATTTCCGTTTTCTAATTCAGGTTAATCTGTTTTTTTTTACAATTCTTCCTCGTAATTGTTGCGCTAGAAACATAAAATGTTTTTTCCTCATTCGAACGGTGCTCCTTGATGATGAAAAAAAAAAACCATGTCCATGAGAGCTTGTGACTTTTGAACGTATATACTTTTACTGGACATAAATCTTGTTATTGTACGAGCATACCTATGTGACAGTAGTAGCGTGTCTTCTTTTTTTTTCTTTCATGCAACACAAAATCAATTCCCTTGGTCACTGCTGTGAATAAAACGAAGCCAAGTATCTCGTGCTTCTGTTTGCTTACATTAATGAGGCTTCTTTGCAAACAACGTATACGAAGCTTCGAGCATCTTGAATTTTCCATACTCGAAGTTCAATCAGGAGTTGTTTTTTCCCCTCGAGAATACGTTATTCGGAGTAAGAGAGAGATTTAAATTTTGTAAAATTACTTTCACCCATCGAGGCATTATGAAATTCTTATCAAAATTATTCGGGTGGTAGAGAGATGAAGTGGACGGTACAAGGTTGGGCAACTCTACGCGATATGATTAAGACAATCTCGCTTAGAGATCTACGTAGGTATTTCAGTAACGGGGAAAAAAAAATTAAAGTCCAGAGGAAGGTCCAAAGTCTAAATGAATGATCGTGCACGTGATCCTATAGTTGTTCTTGTATTCCGGGATAAAAAATCTCACATGATTCTCCGTAACATATAGAAATAACCTATGTATTGTATATACCCATATATATATATATATATATTACGGCGATTTTTTTTTCGATTATTTTTTTTTCAGTCCCCACCCGAAATTTTGATGGATATGTCGAGAACGAAATTCCCTGAAAGTTACAGCCCTTAATATTAATTCTAAGTACTTTCCCAAAGCGTGAGAAGATTTTCCATCTAGAATACACGTAAATCGAATTTTTTTTTTTTTTTTCAAATTTCTATAACTCAGCTACATTTTATGCTATCATATTGTTCTTGGTTTCGATTTACTCAGAATAAAACAATCTAAAAAAGTGCCTTTTGCGGCGAAAGTGTAATTTGTACTGGTGAGTTGGTACGGGTCACTGAAGTTGATTTTTACCCAAAATTCTCGTTTTTCTGCTGTTATCTCCGAAACAATTAA
Source organism: Oxytorus armatus (assembly GCA_958009045.1). Taxonomy (NCBI): domain Eukaryota; kingdom Metazoa; phylum Arthropoda; class Insecta; order Hymenoptera; family Ichneumonidae; genus Oxytorus; species Oxytorus armatus. The sequence goes on along the minus strand of OY253749.1, from coordinate 18,763,321 downwards.
CTTTACGATAAAAAAGTAAATGAAAAATTTGTTGGAAATTTAATTTCCTACAGAAAAGGTCCTATCGACCCAATTGCTAAGATTAATATTTGTTGAGATATTGAACTTCAACTTATGAGTAGTATGAAATTTCTAAAAAATACATTTTTTAAAATACAGTTCAATATCTCAAGAAATATTAATCTAAGCAATTGGGTCGATAGGACCTTTTTTGTAGGAAATTAAATTTCCAACAAATTTTTCGTTTACATTTTTTTCGTACAGTTAAGTGTTTCGGAGATAACAGCAAAAAAACGAGAATTTTGGGTAAAAATCAACTTCAGTGACCCGTACCAACTCACCAGTACAATTTACACTTTCACCGCAAAAGGCACTTTTTTAGATTGTTTTGTTCTGAGTAAATCGAAACCAAGAACAATATGATAGCATGAAAGCTGAGTTATAGAAATTTGAAAAAAAAAAAAAATTCGATTTACGTGTATTGTAGATGGAAAATCTTCACACGCTTTGGGAAAGTACTTAGAACTAATATTGAGGGCTGTAACTTTCAGGGAATTTCTTTTTCGACATATCCAACAAAATTTCGGGTGGGGACTGAAAAAAAAAATAGTCAAAAAAAAAATCGCCCTAATATATATACAGGGTGTTTAAAAATTAGCAGATCAGAGTGACACGGGGGTTAAATTGGCTCCGGACCTATCAGAATAAACAAATATCACCTCAGTAAAAGTCTAATGGTTTTCGAAAATCGTCTTTTCTGATTTTTTCGGAAAATCGTTACGTAGTACCTGTTGTTCCGCTAGCATTGCTATGAATTACTTTGAATTTGAACAAAAGCCACTCAAGCGGACGAAGTAGGTACCTAAGGCGGTAAGCAAACTGGTTCTAAGATAGAAAAAATAGTACTTTCGTGAGAGTATAATGAAACAAAAAAATAATATTTAATGATGTATTTAATTTTTACATCTGTTAAAATTGTCTACCTCCGACCCTATACACAAACGGCACATATTTTAGGAATAAAATATGAATAAACCCAAAGTAATTCATAGCAATGATAGCGGAATAACAAGTACTGAGTAGCGATTTTCCGAGAAATAAAAAAAGACGATTTTTCTCGAAAACCATGAGACTTTTACTGAGGTCATATTCATTTATTCCGATAGATCCGAAGCCAATCTAACCCCCGTGTCACTCTAACGTGCGAGTTTTGGGACAAAACTGTATTCAGGATGAAAAAAAAAAAACGATTTCTCGGTCGTGGAATTTGGGAGTGTGATTTTTTATTTTACCGTACGTTTCAAGTTTCTAATGACTTATCAAAATCTACAGCAGAGATTTATAATGTTGCAGACGATGTTGAAGTTTGCATCGTTAGAACGCAACGAAAATAGATTTTAAAAATTTTCATTTTCAGTATTGCTGTCGCTTCTCTTGCCAATTTAATTAATTTCCTTAAAAGAGAGACTCGAAATAAACGGTTCAAAGAGTTTTCTCTTCGAAAATCCAACCATAAGGGGGTTGAATGATAAAAATAATCTATTTTCGTTGCATTCCAACGATGCAAACTTCAATATCGTTTTTGCAGACGGTATGTAAAAAAAATTAAGGTTACTAATACCTCTCCAAAATTCATCGCTTTTCATCCTTTGTCCCTTGGTGTCACGCGTGATATATATTTCTTCTTATTCAACTCGCATTATTTGAGTTCGTCTCTCATTGATTACGCACACAGATAGAGAATACATGGGAGATCTTGAGATGTCGAAGAAACGCCTGGAAGGTAAGCTGTCCGTTGTCTCTTTTCCGAAGTCTCCCTGTGATCGATTTTTAACAACGCAATTTATATTTCTCATCGATAGTACAACGAATCATCGTTGCTATTTTCGACGATGTGAATTATTTAACGATTTTTTAGCGTTACCAGTCGGATCAATTGATTGCTAAGATTTTTCAATGATTTTTATACATTTTCAACGGGATAATGTACCGATAGGAAAGAAGTTTATCGGCGATGTGACGCTATAATCTCTAACGCAGCGATTTTTTTTTCAAGACTCGAGCTTATCCGAGAGTTTGTTGACACTTTTTTTTCCTCCCTTCCGCTTATATAACTTTTGTTTATGTCGAAATGAGTATATAATGCGTGGATAATGCGTAATGCTTCTCGTAACGCACGATCAATTCTGCAACTTTTGTTTCATTCCACGATGCATCTCCCCTCAATTCCGATAACCGTCAAGCGCCATTTACATAATTCATCAGCTATCAGCACACAAATTATCGAGCATTGAGAAATGAGAAAAAAAAATGTACCTATATGAGCTGGATCATTATTCGAGTATCGTTGATAACCTTGGCAATATGGGATACAATACGTCCGAACTTCTCTTTTTTTTATTATTGTGCGTATACCCTTGTGAGTTTTTACGTATGACCCTTCCCAACTTTTCCTTCTATCACTCCCTATCCACACTGTGTTATGATGTTGAAATTTGCATCGTTGGAACGCAACGAAAATAGATTTTTAACATCATCAATCATAGATAACCCTAAGGGGGGAAATAAGGTTAGGACAGCGTTTCCTCGATGATTTTCATGAATTTTTTTATAGTATAAAACATGAATATAATTTATTGAAACTTTGAGAATATTTTATACATATATTTAAGTATATACTATAAAATTTTTGAAGAATTTTCTTGAAAAACACCGGGGATATTAGCGACCCCATATTGCAGGTCACAATCAGACTCAGCATTTTGCGTACATTCTGGAAGCCGCAATTTTCATCTGAAATCAAACGAGGTTGGAATTTACTTTTATTACATGTCTCTCTTCTATATGAACCTAAATGCTATCAAGGAAATAGAAAATTGAATTTTTTACAGGGGTCAAAACAAAAAAGCATGATTTTTTGCCATTTTTTACAACTTTATTTGCAAAAAAAAATTACTTTAAATAATGATAATATTCCGATTTTAGGTTCATATAGAGCGCGATACTATGAAGAAAGTAACTGCCAATTTTCAAAACGATTGGTTAAAAAGTTTTTAAACTAGCGTGTACGCAAGTTAAAAAAAAGTCGTTTTCAGAAAAACGCGTTTGAAAAAATAGTGACCGCTCGGTTACACACGTGGCGCGACCGGGGCCTGAGGGAGAGCTACTCACTTTAATGGCTTATAACAATAGAACGAGTCGGAATTTTCATTTAAAATTTTGGGAACATATTTTTCAATAGTTTTACTAACAATTTATGAAATTTAAAAAAAATCGATTTTTTTAACCGTCTAACCCTATTTCCTCCCTTAAGATTGGATTATCGATGACAAAAATCGTTAAAACGTTTTATTGGGATCTCCTTCAAGGACCTGGACCTAAACGGGCACGAGAAGCAGGAGCAACAGTAAAAATGAAAATTGAAAAACCTATTTGCGTTGGATTCCAATGATGCAAACTTCAACATCACGCTAAGCTAACCTAACTTCCCTTGGCATCCGGAGCTACGTTGTAGCTAAAATTTATGGCATTCACTGCGGACACGGGGAAATTGCGAAAAACCCGTATCGATGCAGACGGATTTCTATTTTTTACTGATTTTCAGTTGTCTTCACCGTCAGAAATTCCAAAAAACTGTCTTCCGCTCAGTAGTAGCCGTGCAAGGGAGTGCACGGCTAAGCGATCACCCATCCCAGTCCTGACCGTGGCTAATACCGCTTCGGAGATCGCCGAAGCCACGGATCGACCACGCGTTCACTGCTGTCGGCTTTCTTGATCTTGTTATTTTTCATTTCGAGAGTTAAATTCATTTTCCTTTTTCTAAAATGATTATATACGATTTCGAGAAAAATGGTACAAATCTGGACCACCTTTTCGATGCATTTCGGAGCACTTTTTTTATTGCGGAAATCTTGTGATTTAAATTTACCACTTACAGGCTGATTCCCCGAGTGAAACGAACATTCGTGAGTACTACGAACGTTTGTAGTTTCACGAACGGTCGAAATAGGTTGCAAATTTGAACCACAAGATTTCCGCAAAAAAGAGGTGTTTGGAAATGCTTCGAAATGATGGTCCAGATTTGTATTTTTCTCTAAATCGTATATAATGATTTTCGTGGATTATATAATCGTGTATAATCAGTTCGTAGTTTCACGAATGTTTCGTAGTACAACAAAAGTTCGTTTCACTTGGGGAATCACTCTGCTGGTCCGTATTTCCCAATCTTCTACCTATACTTATATTTGCGTGCTTACGCTCAACAGTAATTGGGAATAACCCTCTCAAAGTTCTTTTTTTAGTCAGCCTTTGAAATTCTTCAAAGGTAATTACAGAGAAGTGCTTGCCTGATGAGATAGCAGTGATGAATACAAGATTGATGGCCAGATAATGAATACAACGATTGGTCGGCATTTTTTTTCAGACTTTCAACGATGTCAATTTCAATAACCCTTAAAAAAAACGAAACGTTGTACAATGATTAATGTCGGTAGTCATGTACGCAGGATTTCTCAAATCAATGACCGAAACGACAAAACGGTTTCTAAAAAAGCTACATTTGCATGGGATTTAGACATTATGAATAATTTCAATATTGTGAACTCGTATGTTGTTTTTTATCTGCTTATTGTCTAAATTGTTGACGTTTCGAGGAGGAAAATAATAAGAGGCTAATTTATCAAAAAAATCCAATTACACGTCGGTTCCGTGTGATAAAATTTTTTTTTTTAAACTGTAGTTACAGAGAGATGCTTCTCTGATGAGATAACAGTAATGAATATAAGATTGAAGGCCAAATAATGAATACAACGATTGGTCGACATTATCTTTTTCAGCTTTTTAACGATGTCAATTTCAAGAACCCTTAAAAAAAGATGAAACGTTGTAAAATGATTATTATCAGTAGCCATGTACGCAGCATTTCTCAAAATAATTATTAAAATAACAAAACGGTTCTAAAGAACCTTCATTTGTTTGGGATTTAGACATTATGGATAATTTCAATATTGTGAATTTGTATGATTTTTTTAAATCTGCTTACTGTCTCAATTGTTGACGTTTCGGAGAGGAAAAAAATAAATGTGATACAAATTTGGTTAAAAACGCGCGAATCACGTAGTTGTCCATTTCGGAAGCACGTGCTGACAGTGAAAACTGCAATCTTATACTCGATGAAACGTTATACGGCTAAACGTTCTTTTCCTTCTATCTCTCAGCACTCTGTTTTTCTTTTTGTGTTCCCCTCTAAATAATTTTCGATGACGATAGCTCGGATTATCACGCATCAAAGGCCGAGGTTCAATTAAAAAGTTTCGTCACATATTATCTATATCTATTTCTCTCTCTCTCTCTCTCTCTCTCTCTCTTTCTGTGTCTCTCTCACATGATGATATCGTTGAATATCTCGCGGAACAATGATCCCATTTGTTATCTGTCGATCGACATGCACCAGCGTATACTGCATCATATCGTACAATTTGTAATCACGTGCCTGAGCAGGCATTCAATATGACAAATTAATTTTATTTTATACGTCAACATTCAAATTTTCTCACTTCATGTCTGTGGAACGCTTAAAAAAAAACTCTTAAAGCCATCATTAATTTCCAATATGTTTTGGCAGAGAGAGGGAAGACTCCATATTAACACTAAACGTACCAAGCGGGGGTCAAATGACTCCCTTCAAAATTTACTTTAAATTCGTACATTCATTGTTATTTCTTTCGCTCATCTGACTTTTTCGAAATTTCTTTGATTATTTTATTAGAAATTCAGAAGTTATGTTACGAATTTCTTCCTTTAATAATTAAGAATTTCTTTCTAAAAATCAACGTTTACTTCATAAAGGATCAAATGACCCCTTCTATGTTGGTACCTTTAGTGTTAATGGTGCAACAGTTTACGGTCAATCACTCACTACTTACATATAAATATGTCCTTCGAAAAACTGTCTCTTCGCATGATTTCACAACTTTTTTACAATACAAAAATTGTTTAAATGATTTTCAATTGGGCTAATTTTATAAGCAGTTAAAAAATGAATTTCTCATATTTCCAAGGAGAACTTTGATATTGTCAACAATCAATTTGTTGCATCACTTAAGGCGATCACTTAAGCCGAAACGACACCGCCATCTCAGCTCAAATCTTCGATCCAAGTTCTTTCAAAGGGGTATTTAAAAAAAGGGGGAGAAAAAATTTTACAAAACGTAAAATTGATTAACGCATTTTGTAATATTTAACGCCTTTTCCTAGAGCTTCAAACATCTTGGAAGAAAAAAATGTTTCTTTCTTCAAATCGATGAAAAATCTAGCAATAATATTTGTTATGATAATCCATGCGACGATAGTATTCAGTGTCTTAACAAAATTCCAGCAATTTATGTTCTTTTTATTTAATAAATTTTTTCAAATAAATTTTTCGCATCGCCGCGGTTTCATGTCTAAACGTCACGTTGCAATCACTTTACGGATAATAACATCGCAGGCAAAAACTGCACAGCGCACATTTACAAACCCAACAAAACCGAAAAAAACCCACTAATCCGGATGTGTAAATATGCGCCGTGTAGTTTTCGCCTGTGATGTTATTATCAATAAAGTAATTGCAACGTGATGTTCGCGACGTGCTACCATCGTCGCGAGTGTCGCGCCTGACCAGATAAACGATATTTTTTTAATCAGAGTTTTTTGCAAAGTATTAATAAATGTTAGCTTAATCGGGCATGAAGGCGCGAAGCTAGTGATACAAGTTGCTTGGCACTATGATGAATATAAATTGCACAGATCGAATTTGATCGTTGCCATTAATGAATACGCTGGAAATATTAATCGCCGGTTTTGAAGGAAATTTTACTTTGTAACATTGAGGTTTGGGTAATCTGTCAAATGTCTGGACCGATTGCCTTCTGTTACCGCGTAAAAAATTACTATGTAATTCGTTATTCGTGAAAAAAATACTACGCGTTGAGGGGGGAAATAATGTCAGGACAGCGTTTTCTCAATGATTTTCATCAATTTTTTTATAGTATAAAAAATGAATATAATTTATTGAAACTTTGAGAATATTTTGTACATATATTTAAGTATATACTATAAAATTTTTATACATATATTTAAGTATATACTATAAAATATTAGCGACCCCATATTGCAGGTCACAATCAGACTCAGCATTTTGCGTACATTCTGGAAGCCGCAATTTTCATCTGAAATCAAACGAGGTTGCAATTTACTTTTATTATATGTCTCTCTTCTATATGAACCTAAATGCTATCAAAAAAATAGAAAATTGAATTTTTTACAGGGGTTAAAACAAAAAGGCATGATTTTTTGCCATTTTTTACAACTTTATTTGCAAAAAAATTATTATTTTGAATAATGATAATATTCCGATTTTAGCTTCATATAGAGCGCAATACTATGAAAAAAGTAACTGCCAAATTTTCAAAACGATTGGTTGAAAACTTTTCAAACTAGCGTGTACGCAAGTTCAAAAAAAGTCGTTTTCAGAAAAACGCGTTTGAAAAAATAGTACCAAGAAAAACAAGCAATATGTGGTCGCTAATATTTTATAGTATATACTTAAATATATGTATACAAATTTTATAGTATATACTTAAATATATGTATAAAAATTGTATAGTATATACTTAAATATATGTATGAAATATTCTCAAAGTTTCAATAAATTATATTTGGGAACATATTTTTCAATAGTTTTACTAACAATTTATGAAATAAAAAAAAAATCGATTTTTTGAACCGTCTAACCCTATTTCCTCCCCTTAATAACTCGCTAATTGAACGGTAGTATTTTACCGAATGATGCGCGAGATCCGATTCAACGAAGAATATGGTAATTTTGTTTTTTTTTTTTACAGCTTACGCGATCCGTCATACCGGTTCCTTCTGTCCCTGTAGTTAAATGTGATGACGCAGCGGAAAGTGAACAAGAATGTCGTATTTGTGGTTTACTGGAAATAGCCCACGAATGTATATTGATTTATATTCGTGAAATAATGCAAATTTTTCTTTGGACTTCGACTCCTGTTTGTATTTTCAATTCTACCGCAGATAGTTTTAGATTAAATTAGTATACTATTCCTCGATAGTCATATATACGAATGGCAATCTGTATTCTTGACTAGACTCAAATCCTTTCTGGCGGCGAAAGTCTGTGACCTTATCGCGATTCGGGTGAAAGTCGATATCGAACAATCGCGACGAGTGAAAATGATAGATCGCAGCCGGAATTTGTGTCAATGAATAAACGAACGCGATTATATATATTTTCTTTTAAACCGTAATTTAGCCATTGTGACATTATAGTTTCTGAATTCTGATCCTTAAATTTCCCGGTGACAGGTAACAGGGATTTTCAATTTAATTAACAAACTAATTATTTATGTAATTACATTATTAATTGATGATCGAGCGACGAGGAGTATTCCGATGAAAAGAACTTCGGATTTTTATTTATAAATTAGCCTACACGGTTGAGTAATCACGAATTTTTATGACCAACCAACTTATCTTCACGGTTCCATCATCAATGGTTTCGTCATAATGTTGCAATTTTTTCGCTGTATTAAAAAAATAAAATAAACATCTCACGTAGGTAAAGTATCGCGTGAGTTACGGTTCGAGACTCTCGTGAACTCTTTCTCGCTCTCCGGATATGCAACAAAGTTTGAATTTGCGTTTCTCATAAAGTGTAAGGTCAACGAGTCATCGGCATTGTGTAATAGCAATTTTATTTATCGTTCGCGTTTAACACTCAAATGCCTCGTGAATTTCATGCTATTTCGGAGCACGAACCCATCATGATTGCATTAAGCGGTGGCCAGCTTGAAAGTAAGGTCATTGATCGAGTTTAAAAAAAAAACACTCTCATGTTGATTTTTTAATAGACTCAATTTTTTTTTATCTCTCGACAGTGAAGCGCTAACTCGATCAACTTCGAGTTCTACAGAGCAGTCGGCCATGACACTCTTCCTCGCATCCTTGACGCAATAATCCAGATATATAACATTTTTATATTCGTTATTTTCAAATATAACAAAAGAATCAACAGAATATTGGAAAATTCCACGTAAAATTAATATCGGTTGGTCAATTTATGGTCAATTACTATAAATTTGAATATTGACTTGTGTTTGTACACTCAGTGTACCCCAGGAAAGGTCCACATTTGTTTAATTGTGACTGTATAGCTTAGAAGCGTTACTAATGTAATGTTTTATTAACGGAATCATCGTGAGTGTTTTGCACAAAAATTTCATTGAATTTGATAAATTTGTTGATTGCAGTACGGACGACAAAACATTGAGAGCGTTAGAAAGAAAAATGGTACCTGGGAGCAGGAGGAAAACGACAGCGAGGACGACACCGGTGGAACACCGGGTCTAACCGATAGCAATCATAAAAAAACGAATTTCGTAAACAATAAGAAGATCAAGATAAAGAACGGTGGTGTTGGAAATTCGGTTATTGCGAGATCGAAGGATCTCATTCTACTGCCGGATCCCGATCCTCATCCGAACAACAAAAATCACGGGGACAGCGTGATTACCGATGGAGAATTGCCGGCGGACGTAGGTAACGAAAAAGAGGTAAATTTTCCATAGCCTAAACAGGAAAGTAAATCAAAACGAAAATATGCGAAAAAAAAAAAAAAACGAACAAATCATTCTCCTTCGGAGCAGAGTTCACGCGTCGTGAACTAACGTAATTTAATATTTATTTTTAGTCGTATTCGTCGCGTTGATTCTCAGTCAAATGAATGACTAGAACGAAATAAAATAAAACAAAAACAAATCGGTGAAACCGTTTACCGTGCACGACGTTGTTAAGTACTAGATATATTCATTAAATGCAGAAATTTTCGAAATTGAGACATTTTAATGACATTTTCGTGGATGTTATTGAAAATATTCTTCGAAAAAATCAACACCTCACTCGCCAGAACAGAAAACATTTTAGTTTTCTTTCAATCACACATTTTGGCATCTTCCAAATTCGCAAAAAAAAATATTTTTGTTTCTTTAAAAATGACTCGACGGGATCAACTTTGGAAAATCTCAACTTTAGTTTCATGCCCAAATTTCAAGTTGATAGGGAAAACCGTTTAGGCGTTGGTGGCCTGTGGACAGAGGTACAGATGGACGGACGGACAGACATTTGAGTGTCGCCGTAAGGGTTTCGTTTTTTTTTTTTCTCCCGGTACGGGAACCCTAAAAATACGAAGATACAGGCAAAATTTAACCAAACGGTACAAACCCTCGGTCGTTTCAGAATAGCTCTGACGTTCGCGAACCAACGGTGACTATCAAAGGTGAATTCGATCCGGCAGTCTGTATGGACTATATCAGAGCGGGTGTCGAGGCGATAATAGAGGACGAGGTCACGTCGAGATTCGAGGCTGAAGAACTAAAGGTACGCTCGTTATTGTTCTCATCATTTCTCATCCTCGTTTCCTTCATTGCCCACTTTCGCCTACCACAATCGCCGTATCCCATCGCAAATCAGTGCATTTATCGATGAGAAAAAAAAAAAGAAAAAAAAATTAGACATTCATGCTCCTGTTTGTCATTTCGTTTATTCCTCGATTACAGAACTGGAATCTCTTGACGAGAACCAACAGACGTTACGAGTTCATATCTTGGAAATTGACTGTGATATGGATGTTTGGATTTTGCATGAGATACTTCTTTCTTCTACCATTGAGAGTATTCATTTGCTTCGTTGGAGTGAGTACATTGTTTATTACTGTTGAATTACGATGAGACTATCACGCATTTGATATTCAGTAGATCTTCGAAGGGGTGAATGAGTTTTAGTGATTAATCCATGCGTCAAGTCAGAAATTACGATGTAAACGAATCTTTGATGATGTATAAATTAATTCTACATTTACTTTTTTTCCTTCTCAAAATTCAATATTTTACACATTCTCACTCGTTTCCATGACGTTAAAAACAGAGAGACCAACATTAATAAAAGCACCTTTAGGTCTTGTATCTCGTTCTCGCGACGTTTCTAATCGGTTTTTTGCCGAAAAATCGTGTGAAAATATGGGCCTACGACTACGCGTACAAGACCGCATTCAGGATAATGTCCAAATCATTGTCTAGCGCTATTACGATTCACAATCCGGAATACAAACCGAAAACAGGAGGTTTGTGCACCGCTAATCACACATCAACGATCGACGTCTGCATTCTATCGACGCAGACAACTTTTTCATTGGTATGAATATGAAAAAAAAAAAAAAAACAACAAAAACAATAACATCGAAAGAAACAACAAGAAAAATGCCTTTGCCTGGATCCAGCTGGGTTTTTATGGTTATCGTTGTTTTTGTCTCCAAGATTTTTAGGGAATCATCGTCATCAAGCTGTATATACATCATCCGTCAATATTTTAAATCATTGCCTCATTAGTGACGTATTTTTTCGCCATGATTCATCGTCAAAAAAATTAAGTATTGTGTCAGGGCAGCCTGGGAAATATCGGTGTGAATTTATGCATCGAAAAACCATTCAAAAATATTATTTTACGACGTAATTCGTGCGAAAATATAAAAATTACAATTACTCTTCAATAAATTCAAAATAACGTACAGCTTTTCATTCGCTATAATGAATATCAATATTTCGTCAATTATCGCAATGTTGAAGTTTGCATCATTGGAATGCAACGAAAATACATTTTTCATATCATTCATCGCCCTTAACGTTGGATTTTCGAAGACAAAAGTCGTTGAAACGTTTTTTAAGGTCTCCTTTAAGGGAAGGTTCCCGTCCAAAGACCCAAAAAATACCTCAATTTGAGGAATTTTTTTTCAATACAAGATAAATTATTCTGCGAAAATTTTGTTGTGGGTTTTATTTGTATATAAAAGAAGTATTGTACTGAATTTTTTCATAATAAAATAATTCAAAATGGCGGCCCCAGCTCCCGCCAAAGAAGCCGCTCCGGGCGCGAACTGATGTGCGCGGTACCTTCCACAGCCTCACCAAGTGGTCTGAAATCCAAAAACCAAAAAAATTCTTGAAATAGATGAAATTTGTGGGGCCCTATCGGTTTCCGATTTTTAAAAAAGCCCTTTAAAACAAAACGGCGGCCGTTTAAAAAAAAATCATTTTTTCATGCTTTTTTTGGGCTTTAACGTTAAAAAAGAAATATTTACAATAATTTTTTCGAAAAAAACGCTCCGCCAGGGCCCCCCAAATTTAATTAGCTTTGATTCGAGTGGTGAAACTTTGGAATCAGAGCATTCCTCGAAGCTGTAGAGCGTACCGCGCGTCGAAAAACGTTGTTTCGAGAAAAATACTTTTAAAGTTTTATGCTACCTACCGTAGACTCACCCATCAGGTCAGACTGCTCCGTCCGACCCCGTATATCTCGAGAACTACATCATATATCGAAATATCCTTTCTCCCACGTATTCTCGACAACATAAAGATGAAAATGAAGCAAAAAAAAAATGTTTCGATCTTTTCATCGATTTGGACGGGAACCTTCCCTTAAGGAGATTAATTAATGCCCGTATTCATAGTCCATCCTTATCTTAAGGATGAAGGGAGCCTCCACGAAGGATCCCTTGAATCTCCAAGGCCGCCTCATTTCATAGACGTACTTGAGTCTTCCTTTCGAAGGGAAGGAATATTTTAGGGATTTTAGTGATTAGTGGATGCAGTACTGTTTATGGCACCCGAACCTAACCCAACACGAGTTAAAAAAATGTAACGAGTAAAAATCTATAGGTAATGAAAAATCTCATATATCAGGTTTATATTAATTATTAATATTCGTTAATATGAGTATTAACGGTAAAGTAATTGATTTTCAGAACTGCAACGAAAAAGAACTACTACTAATAAAACTCCGAGAAGCAATTGAGCATCTGCGGAAGTTTCACGCTAAAAAAATTGCGATTGCTGAAGCAGAAGAGAAAATAGTTATCTTGAAACTGTTGAGAGAGGAAGAGGCATTCGGGCAAACATAGTATCATATAAAATATTCATGTTTTTAATATCTAATTATTATTACAAGTGTTAAAATATCAGACTGCTACGGAGTCTGGATTTTCGTTTTCAAATTCATCCTCAGAATAATTTAAAAATGCGTTGTCCATGATTCTTTTTTTTTCTTTATACACTTTGTCCGAAAACGCGACACCACAAGTAATCACAAACTTAAAATGTGTCAAATTTGTATAGGTTATATTTGGCTGTACTCTGCGCGTCATGTGGTAAGAAGTTCACAAATGCTGACAAATGCAGCAAAAACGAACGGACCAAGGCGGCGGCCCCTCCTCAAGGGAGCTCGGGAGCTCCCCTGAGATAAGGAAGCCAATAAGGCTCCTTGTTTGGTCAAGGAACGTTTATGAAACGTGTTATAGGGTACAAGGGATCCTTATTCCTCAAGGAACGACTATGAATACGGGCATAAATGGGCAAGAGAAGCGAGAGCAATACTGAGAGTGAACATTTTAAAAACCCTATTGTCGTTGCGTTCCAACGATGCAAAGTTCGACATCATCAATTATCCACATAAACCGTTTGTCGTGAAATAATTTTGAATGCCATTTCATTCGAACGATTACGATCTTTTGCTTGAAAACGATTGCGGTAATTGTAAATTTAAGTAAATTGCAGATGAATGTTACACCATAACATATTGGTATTAATGGAAGATCGTTGTCTCCGTTGATCCAAAAATCGATTGGACCCGAAGAAACGATTTATCGCCGCGAATTTAAATTTAAGTTTTTCGAGCTTGTTCGGTTTACAGGTGATGTGGCTGACTGTCTGTACGGCTATTGTCGGCTATGTGGCGGAGGGTAGCTTCAAAAGGTGGCTAAACTACAATGTCTCGATAATGTGTTTTGCGGTATTGTCCAGCGCGCTTTCCTCGGTTATTACATACCACAACCCCGAAAATCGACCGATGAGAGGCATTTGCGTCGCTAATCACACCTCGCCCATCGATGTACTTGTCCTCATGTGCGATAATTGCTACTCCCTGGTATGTCCTCTCGCGTCACGCTGCCTGTACTCAATATAATATATTTAAGGAAAGAAAAAAACGGAAAAAAATGTACCGGTTCATTCCAATAATATTTGCATCATTAATGTAATTATTATTGGTATACGCGGTAATTGTCACTAGAGACAAATAGTCCATTGTACTTCCGAAAATTCTTTCACCGGAAGCAATCATACTTCATTTTTTATAATTCCATTTTTTTTCTCCACCACTCACGAACACTAACATCATCAATTGTCATTGCTTTTGTTCATATTCGTCCGCTACTTATCAACGAGCCAGCTTATCCCAAAGAACGAACGAAATATACCAGACTATAATGCACTAATTGAACGACAATCGAAAAAATAAAAATAAAACAAAAAAAAAACCGATCAACACACGCATTAATTTCTTACGGTTTCATTCTCATTCATTTTATAATTTATACATTAATTCTCAACTGCACTAATGCTTGATGCCGTCGCGTTTGAAAATTAAATTGTCAATGAAATTGTTGTTGTCCGTAAAACTGAGAAATTATTCACCGAACCCGTTATTACACGACAGATCGGTCAGAGACACGGGGGATTTTTGGGCATTTTGCAAAGAGCACTGGCTCGAGCGTCGCCGCACATATGGTTCGAACGTTCGGAAGTTAAGGATCGAGAGGCCGTAACGAGGAGGTAATGAAATTCGTTAGTTCGATTGTGTGCGAAAAAGAAGTCGGAAAAAGCTTCAATTTCAAGTATATTTTGTAAAATTTTTTCTTCTTCTTCGAAGACTCAAGCAGCATGTATCCGATCACACGAATCCACCGATTCTAATATTCCCGGAAGGTACATGTATCAACAATACATCGGTAATGCAATTTAAAAAGGGCAGCTTCGAAGTCGGCGGTGTGATCTATCCGGTAGCTATAAAGGTAAATCGATCGGATCTCACATTATTTTTTGCTTGATTTAAGGTAGTAGTCTGGTAACTTAAGCCGATTTTCATGTCTTTTTTGGAGGGCGTTTTTTTTGTAGGAAAATAAAAATAAATCGTTTTGGATATTTACGATGTTTTTATTTACATATTAACGATACAAAAAAAAAATTAGTTTGAAAAAATTTAATAGTTTATTATTATTATTATTGATCTGGCACCTTGAAAAAAAAGCGCGTGGGTGGCCCCGGTGATTTTGGCACTTGATGTTATCTGAAATAAAAAATTCTTGATAATTCTTAATCTATAGACATGTCATTCTGGTCGGAACTACTGAAGTTAAATTTCATGGATAAATAACAAAATGGCGGACTTTGGAAAAAAAAAGTCCTTTTATTTTAGCAAAGAAGGGGTTGTAAAATAAAAAGTTGAGGGTGAAAAAATTTCTCGGTAGTTCCTACGAGAACTATAAGTGTGTAGAGTAGCTTGTTCAAATTTGAAAGCAATCGGTACGGTAGAAAAAAAGTTAGGACCCGGGCTACCAACTTCGAGGTGCCAACTTCGATCAATAATAATAATAATAATAAACTATTAAATTTTTTTTGTATATTTAATATGTAAATAAAAACATCCTAAATATCCAAAACGATTCATTTTTATTTTCCTACAAAAAAACGCCCTCCAAAAAAGACATGAAAATCGGCTCAAGTTACCAGACTACTACCTTAAAACAAAATTGAAAATATAAATCGATGTGTTATTGGAATTTTTGCAAAATGTTAACTATTAAAAAAAAACGTAGTAGAATAAATTCGTTAACGGCAGAGAATTGGACTTCAATAAAATTGTAAAACTTAGTGGCACCGTGCTCTTTTTTTATCTCTGACTACTTAGAAATCGAAAAATCGTCGATAAAGTTTAGCGGATATTTCTCCGAGCGATATCATTTGTCTGTAAACTAATTGACGCACGTTCGTTCGTAGTACGATCCACGTTTCGGCGACGCCTTTTGGAACAGCAGTCGTTACACGATGATACAATATCTCTATATGATGATGTCAAGTTGGGCGATCGTTTGCGACGTTTGGTATCTACCGCCGATGTACAGAATGGACGGTGAGACGGCGATTGACTTTGCGAACAGAGTGAAATCTGTGATAGCGAGACAAGGTGGTCTGGTCGATCTACAGTGGTGAGTTTTCTCTTTGGTTGCCGTTTATCTTTTTCGCGCGATAAAACGATTTTATTTTGCGAGACAAAAGCACTCGACAAAGCAACGAATCTCGTACGAAAAAATTAATGACTTTTATTATCTTTTTTTTCTTTCCAACCAGGGACGGACAACTGAAGAGAATGAAGCCGAAGAAGGAGTGGAGAGAAAAGCAACAGGAAGAATTTAGCAAACGACTCAAAGTCGAATAATCGTTGTCTCTAGTCGTAACAAAAAAAAAAAAATTCATGGCGCACTTTGCGCGATTGTAATTGGTGTCAATCGGATCGCATTTCCGTGGAGCAAACTTGACTCGTCATCGTCATGAAGTCACGATAATCATTGGGAAGGTGGGAGAGGGACACGCTTATCCCTCGCCGGAATTCATCGTCATTCACCGTGTTCAAAAGCAAAATTGTACCGTTATGAAAGGTCAATGACGTTTGTGTTCATAATTTTTTTTTTTTTTTTTCCCCCTTTCATCCGTAGGTACGAATTTTTTTTTTGGGCGTTTATCTGTTTCTGCTTTTCTCGCGAAGATGATCCTTGTGCTCGGAAACGGGCGTAAATTTTCACTCCGAGCTACATTTGCTTATTGCTGGCCTATAAATAACTTTGAATAACGACGTTTTCAGATTTTTCATTTTTAAGAGTGCGTCCACGTTCATTGGCAAGACTTTTTTTTTTTTTTTCTTTTTTTTTTTTTTTTTTTTGTCAAATGTGTCAATATTAATCGTGCGTCGTTTCAATCGGCAGCTTGGCCTCGCTCCCAATAGGTCCAGCATGTTTTTCACGATGATAGCACGGATTGTTTATTCGCGAGCAGGTAACAAAGCATACAAAAAAATCATTACGCAGTGCGTCAAATTATCCCCCCCTTGTTCTCGAATTTTTCATTGTCACACATTCACGAAGCCATTCTACTGGTGAGAATTTTTCGAAAGCTATACAATTCGTAAATTGTGAAACTGAAATGAAAAAAAAAACAAAGAAAATAGACAGTCGCGAAAAAATGTTTTGGCGAAGCATTCGTTCTTTCTTTCATTCTTTTCACACTTTATGAAATAAATTATTTCCAAAAATTTTTATGAAATATCGTGAAACTTTAGGTAGCATTAACCTCTTAAAAAGATATTTAAGGTTTACTGAAGAAATGTATTATTTTTGCTCGCACCAATGACTATTCACAAACCCCAATTAACATCCACCGATCATTTTCGTTTTTTTTTGTTTTTTTTTTCCTTTAGAGAATCATTGTGCAAACACTCCACTCGATCATTCATCGAGATTCCGTAAATGTAATAGCATTAAGTAGTAACGAAATATGTTAGTTTCGTACTCAATGGAAGGGTATGTTCAATAGAGTGCGAAAGTGAGTTGAGATGTGGAATTGCGAACTTGTCGCATAGTCGTTTGGTGCAGAATGGTTGTATATTTCGTTGAATCGACAAGACGACTTAGATTGAATGAGGAATGAAGAAGAAAAAAAAAAAGAAGAGAGCGATTATGGTTTCGTCTTACTTTGAACGATTGAGAAAAACAAAATTCATCATTGCTTTTAAGCGTTAGGTTTGGTTACCCGTAATGCCAAAAATGTACCTAAGTATATTTTACTACTTTTATATTTAACACCGTTAGAAGAAGATTAACAAATGAAAAAATTGAAAAGAAAAAAACGTGAGGAGAAAAGAAAACGAAAATTGCCAATCTCGAGAATTATACCTTGTACACACATAATTAACGTCAATTTTTTACACGCAAAGAAAAAAATCCAAGAAACTCTAGTAAACTACAGAAAAAAAAGAGAAAAAAATAGCATTAATCGCTGATACAAACGCGACGAAGAAGGAGAAATAAAATCAATACGAATTTGATATTAAAAGATAAGGTCGGCGATTTTTGTGTCGAACGACCTAACTTTCAAATTAACCGTATAAACGAACGTACATTTTTGTTCGATCTTTCGATAATCGTGTTAGTATTTTGTGAATAAGTTGAGGATAATGACGCGTCTGACGAGAGTTAACTATAATGTATGTGAAAGTGTTATTGTTGCGATTGCGAAAATGAATGTGCTTTTATTTAACACGCTATCTTACTAATTGTAATTATGGAATGGAAAAAAAAAAAATAACCGAAAAGATTTAGAACTAATTAATGCTCGGTGTCGGTTGTTCTGTTCCGTTACTGAGATTGGGCTGCGCCAAGTATATTTTTGTAATATCTATTTAAAATGTGTAGGCATCGTAATGGAAAAAAAATGTCATGTACCTGCATCGCTCAAATAACCGATACACGCTACAGAAATGCGCGTACTCTTTTTTTTTTTAATTATTATTATTATTTTTTTTTCTGAGGGAGAATAAAACACCCTTTCATACCGCAAGCACTTTTATTTCAAGTGAACAGATATTCTTATATGTATAAGAAAAAAATGCTAGTCATACGTGCTTTTAACGTGAGAGGGTATTTGACACAAATTGTCGCGCCAATTATTTCGCGCGACATTTGACAAAACTCTGGCTGCGGTGGCGTTGTACTTGACATTTTTTTTTTTTTTTCCAACGCGAAATTTCTCAGCTTCGAAGAAGAGAAATACTTTTACATACTGTCAGTAACGATCTATCCCAATTAGCGGACAATTGTAGAATAATTCAACAATTTTGTATCCCAAACAGCATACAAAAATGTACCTCAGTCGTTGACCCAACGACATAATTATCACACCCCGATGCGTTTCTAATTGAAACGTTTTGTTTTGTATGAATCAGCGATTAAAATAAAGAATGTAATTGTTAAAGTAATTCACAAATTATTCACAAATAATGTTTTACCTTGTGCAAGTTTTTATGGGATATTTGATGAGAGGATGAAATTTAATGAAATTTAACGGAGTAACAGTTACTTGACATTTTCTTTTTTTTTTTTTTTTTCAACGCGAAATTACTCAGCCTCGGAGAAGAGAAATACTTTTACATACTGTCAGTAACGATCTATCCCAATTAGCGGACAATTGTAGGATAATTCAACAATTTTGTATCCCAAACAGCATACAAAAATGTACCTCAGTCGTTGACCCAACGACATAATTATCACACCCCGATACGTTTCTAATTGAAACGTTTTGTTTTGTATGAATCGGCGATTAAAATAAAGAATGTAATTGTTAAAGTAATTCACAAATAATATTTTACCTTGTGCAAGTTTTTATGGGATATTTGACGAGAGGATGAAATTTAACAGAGGATTAGACTCGAGAGAACGTAAAAATGAGAAGTACGTATACACACTCGAACCAGGGCATAACTTTGTTCTCAATAACGAAGCTTTTTTTGTAACGAAAACTTACGTCCTTAGCGACGTTTCCGATTACTGCCGACTCTACTAGTACTGGAAAAAGTTATTTTTTTCGTAAAATTACTCGATTACTCACCAAGGACTGTATTATATTCTATTCATCCGTAAGTGGATGCAACGAATGTGAAATTTGAACGATTGTTTAACCATTGATTGGGCTGAATACATTTATGGACCACATTCTTGCTCAAAATAAAGTTCCTCTACGAGGAAACAAAAAAATATGAATTGAATAAACTACTGCTAACGAATGGAATGAGAAAGGTTTATATACAATCATGATTTTTATTCGAAACAATACACTATTGTGAACAACACAATTTTGAAGGAGTCTTAATATCTTAACCAGTAATTTGTTTAGCTTTGTCTGTACCGCACTCTCCTCCTTCTATTTTCTGGGCTTCGTACAGTTCAAGCAATTTCTCTGTTGCGGTCTTCTCCTTTGACACAGCGGCTCCTAACTTGTCCTGCACATATAAAAGCGTGTATAGAAAAAGTTCATTGCAAAAGAATAAAGTAAACTGCGCTTCTTACATCAGGGAATTGTGCTAGATTGAGGGTCGGATCTTTGAAGTAAAACGGCGTCCAGGGGCCTTGAATCGATGGAAAATCTGTGTGCCACATTTTTCTCAATCTCAAAGCCGAACCATCGTCGTCCTGCGTTCTTATCAATTCCATCCACTTGACTACATCCTCTTTTATGAAATTTGCCACATTGATCCATTGATGTTGGCCATTGACTTGAGTACGATTTGTTGAAATGAACGATAATCGAGATATAATTAGTCTTAAATGGCTTAGAACTTTATCAAGTTTTCAGTCTGTAATGCGGATTGTGAATGAAAAACCTACGATATTCTGCTTTTATTATAGGCGATCTGTGCCTCCTTGGCTTTACGTAAACGACAACGCCAGGATTTTCCTTCGCAAAGTTCACCAACTCGGACTCGAGAAAGTCTCTGTAAAATATCGCATTAATGAATAATTAATATAATTTATATCATTACTTGATGTTGGAAAACCATGTTTCGTGTAACGTTCGTGACAATCGTGGAAAAATGTCTGAATTGATGCAAAGAGATGGAAGGCAATGAAAAATCATGTTGTCGAACGTTGCGTTAAACATATCGATGTCACAATTCTTAATAGTAATTTTATAAATGAGAAGAAAAGTTTGCAAACCGGCGAGGTTATGTTTGAATGTTTTTTTTCATCTTAACCGGCACCCTCTCATCTTACCGCATTCCTCTGCTTGATCCATTGTTTTGACAAAACTTCAATGTTACACGTTGCAATTGGCACACATAACGGCCTATCCCGTTATTTAGAACTCCACGCGGAAAGCCTGATTTAAGGAACAAACTATTGTTCGTCATGTTTAGAATAATGATAACTAGAAAGGCTAGGCTATTGAAAATGGTGGCGCAAGAACGTTTGAAGAAACCCATGATGCATTGGAACCGTGGTTCAACAACTTCACGCAATGCATCACGGGTTTGTACGCTAAAGTATATCAATACGTGAATCGACCGCAAAACCTGGTTATTATATAACTTTCTGAAGATAAACAACTTTTGAATGCGTGGCAATGACAGAACAAGACTTGTTCCTCTATCCGTATTTCCAACTCCAATATCATTCTGTCCTTGTTCAGTACATTGGATAGAAAAGAACAGAAAGATGTTACCGAGACAAGAACTACATAAGGGACGCACAGGTGGAAATTGAAACTTGCGCACCGCTTTCTGATCAAGCGGCTCTGTCAATTTTCTCGTAAAAGAAGTTAACCGCGCTTTTCAAAATGAGCGATCGTTCATTATGGTAAACTGCTTTTATACTTCCTGAGATTCATTACTACTTCGTGAATGACACCTTTGGATGATTAATATATTATGAAGCTGAACCATTAAGGAGGGAAATAGGGTTAGACGGTTCAAAAAATCGATTTTTTTTTATTTCATAAATTGTTAGTAAAACTATTGAGAAATATGTTCCGAAAATTTTAAATGAAAACTCCGACTCGTTCTATTGTTATAAGCCATTAAAGTGAGTAGCTGTCCTTCAGGCCCCGAGCGGTTAGAAGAGACAAAAAAATTAGGTGGAAAAGGAAAATTGACGGAGGCTTTCGTGAAAAAATTGAGTACTTATTACGGTTTAGCGATTAGAAGAAATGTTAATAGCGTAGAGAACATGAAGACAGTAATAATGGCAACATATAATCACATGATATCGACAGATGAAAATCCAAAGCATGACGACTGGTCCAGCTGGTCCAGATAGCTGGTGTAAGTGGAAACAAGCTGAAGCTCACGATATTCGAAGATTTATCACGAGATGACTTATTAGAGAGGTGCTTAGGCGGTCACACCCAAAACGCAAATGAAAGCTTTTAATTCAACAGTTTGGCGTTTAGCCCCGAAGCACCTACATTGTGGGTTGAAAGTGATTGAGGTCGCGTCATACCTGACTGCTTGCTTATTCAATGAAGGAAGTTCAAGTATTTTATTAGTGATGAACGAGCTAAATATTATAGTAGGTAATCGCAGCTACAGTTTCGCATATCAAATGGACGAACGACGCGTAAGCCGACAAAATCGACGCAGCGCTTTGGAGACCAGAGAAGCTCGAAAAGCCCGAAAAGACGAGCTACGAGCTCAACATTAGGAATTTCAAAAAGAAGAGGGATTTTGCTTCACGGTGCTGGAATAGCAGATTAACCTGTAAGTAATTTAGAAAAATTTATGACTGCCTTAACTTTGTTTTTCTTGGTACTATTTTTTCAAACGCGTTTTTCTGAAAACGACGTTTTGTGAACTTGCGTACACGCTAGTTTGAAAAGTTTTCAACCAATCGTTTTGAAATTTGGCAGTTACTTTCTTCACAGTATTGCGCTCTATATGAACCTAAAATCGGAATATTATCATTATTTAAAATAATTGATTTTTGGAAATAAAGTTGTGGAAAATGGCAAAAAATCATTCTTTTTTGTTTTGACCCCTGTAAAAAATTCAATTTTCTATTTTTTTTATAGCATTTAGGTTCATATAGAAGAGAGACATATAATAAAAGTAAATTCCAACCTCGTTTGATTTGAGATGAAAATTGCGACTTCCAGAATGTACGCAAAACGCTGAGTCTGATTGTGACCTGCAATATGGGGTCGCTAATATCTTCGGTGTTTTTCAAGGAAATTCTTCGAAAATTTTATAGTATATACTTAAATATATGTATAAAATATTCTCAAAGTTTCAATAAATTATATTTATTTTTTATACTATAAAAAAATTCATGAAAATCATTGAGAAAACGCTGTCCT
Organism: Oxytorus armatus; assembly: GCA_958009045.1. Classification (NCBI taxonomy): domain Eukaryota; kingdom Metazoa; phylum Arthropoda; class Insecta; order Hymenoptera; family Ichneumonidae; genus Oxytorus; species Oxytorus armatus. The sequence goes on along the minus strand of OY253749.1, from coordinate 18,740,477 downwards.
AACCCTATTTGCCCCTTAAAGGACAGATCCAAAAAAGTATTTCCATTAAGTTTTATTATTGAGGGGTCAAATGACGGCGTTTCTCCCGTATTGTCTTTTTTTTCAAATATCATCTAGGCATAAGCACACACATTTACCGTGCTATATTGTGAAATTCGTGATATGATATTATCGTCTTCGCTGGTAAATATCTGTTATTTCATATCTCGTATGGTATTAATAGAATCAACAAAAAATATATTGACAATAGAGTGAATAACGATAGCGTTTACGTGGATCATCGGCGGTAAAAAAGCAACGGTAGAATGTGGGAAGAAATTGTTCGACATTGCCGACGAGATACATGACAATAGTTGCTCGTACACATGGGATTTTAAACGAATTCGTGTTCCTTTATTGGAACATCGATCAACAGGAAAAACACCTGTCCTCGACCTATAAAATGGTTCGTAGTTACGAAGTTTCGATGTCTCTGCACATGTCGCTATCGTTTTCACGCTCACGGTAACGCCGTAAATTACTCAAAGTCAAATAGCTCACTAAACGGCGATAAGAATTTCTTTTTTTTAACTTCATAAGTGACAAAAAAAATGCGTCTCGAGTCGCACATTCGTTCACTATGCTCAGACGATACGACATGTTGCTCGAGTATCCGTACGAGATCGATCGTGATTTTTCGTACAGGTAAAAACTTTTCTCACTTCTATAATCGTTCGATCGAAAAACGGGGAGACTTTGTTCGCTCGTTTGTTTGAATCGCGTTATTTTTCAGATATACTTCGTGGCACAGGCGTCGATCAGCGATGAGATGCTGGCCAACGATCATGGCGATATCCACGGTTCTTGTTTGCATCGCAACGACTGCCGGTGCCACGGGTGAGTCTTAATGAACAATATTCTATTATAAATCATTGAATGTACAATGTAAAATATAAATTTCAATAATGAATGTTGAAACAATTTAAGATTCAATGAAATTTATCTCGATACGAACACCTCACACTGTACAAGTGACAATATACAGTTGTATCTACCACGTTAGGTAGTATACATTTTTTTTCAGCCTGAGATTTGGCGTTGGAACGATAATTGGAGTCTGTAAAGTGGCAGTTTTTAATGGCACGTTAAATGGAACGGAATATCGATAAATAGGAAAAAAAGCTGTTGGCGGACATGCTTTTTCATTTTATCAAATCAAAGCGTATGGAATTGTGATCAAAGTTTAAGCGAATTTTCCACATCGAGGGAGGCAGCTATTAAAATTCAGTGCTTGATGTGCGCGTCCGATTTAGTGAGTTATGATTTTATGTATATTGAAAGAAAGAGAAGGAAGAGCAAAAAAAAAATGCATATTGAATATGAATTGTGAAACTTGAGTCTGTTGTAGCGAGTATTAAAATAAAAATTGTTTGAATAATTTAAGCGTAAATCTACCATAAGAATCTTTCCTATGAATCTCAAGTCTTTTTTTTCTTGTCACAAGGGAGATCAATTCGTAACCCGCAAACATCCAGAGACCACTCGCGGGCTGTACAATTTCATATGATTTTACGGTCGAATGACCAATTGTCACGAATTCGTTTAACATTTTTCCAAATTTTTTCTTTATTCAATAGTGCGTATATCACAAATAAAGTGGGATCACGTGCGAATATCGTATGAGCCCAAATATACATATTCCTATATATGTGTATATATAATAATAATATATCATCAGATTGTGTAACAACTATTTAACAATTTTGAGTGTTGTGCAAAATTGTTCACTCGTTCGACGACGTGTCTCACCGTGCCAAATCATTTCGCGTGAAGTTTCCGTTTTCATCATCTTACAATTCGTTTCTTCTTCTTTTTTTTTTATTAAGTCGCAAAACGTATATTCGCACAGACCCGGAAATAAAGCATCGAACGACTATTACATCGTATAATCACAACTTTGGGGGGGGGGGATTCGGGGGAGGAGCTCGTACATTTCTCTACTGTTTAAGGTATCGGTTTTGTTTTTTTTCTTTTCTAATTCGTTATTAGTGCATATTGGGTATGCGGCGAATCACCATATAGTAGAATTCGTACGCGTAGTATTTTCTTCTTTTTTTTTTTTTTCGTTTCAATGTTAAATACCGATGTAACGACAGAGAGCCGATGTGTGTCAATGTGTGTCGCGGTTTTTCCTATTATTTTCTCTTATTCTTTCAATCAATTGGCTCACGCACAACACACGTTATACTTCCTTGTGATTTAAATTTCGTATAATTTCACCACACCATTATCGGACAAATTGCTTCCGAACGAAACGGCATACGATTTTTTTTATATCATATATATCATGTTATATACAATATATCCGGTGCGTATCGCAATAACAAAAAAAAAAAGAAAAAAAAAGAGGAGAATTTAACAATTGTCATTAAGCGGTGAAGAACGCCGGAGCTTTTATTGATCAGGCGAAAAATACGTCGATTGCACAACTTTCCTTTGGGTTATCCACGAAATTTAAAGAGTAAAAAACGGCGCAGAAAAATATTTCTCAAGAAATATCGATTCGTTAAATTCACTGAAGAAGGAAAAGAAAACTATTTTTAGGTCTTCGGATCGTTGTATACGCGTGACAAAGCACATATCCTGCATTTTGTTTGTTTGTTTGTTTGTTTGTTAATTCCCTGCATACATTAAGTCGCTAAATTTCAACGATTTCAATCGCAATAAGCCTCACCTTTTTTTTAGTCAACAATAATAATCGATGAAAGAAATACTTTTTTATATACATAGGAATGTCGCGGTTCTCGTGTCTCTGATCTTTAAAGTAGTAGTCCGGTAACTTAAGCCGATTTTCATGTCTTTTTTGGAGGGCGTTTTTTCGTAGGAAAATAAAAATGAATCGTTTTGAATATTTAGGATGTTTTTATTTACATATTGAAGGTACAAAAAAAAAAATGTTTGAAAAAATTCAATAGTTTATTATTATTATTATTATTGATCGAAGTTGGCACCTCGAAAAAAAAGCGCGTGGGTGGCCCCGGTGATTTTGGCTCTTGATGTTATCTGAAATCAAAAATTCTTGATAATTCTTAATCTATAGACATGTCATTCTGGTCGGAACAACTGAAGTTAAATTTCATGAATAAATAACAAAATGGCGGACTTTGGAAAAAAAAACTGTTGGCGGACTTTGGAAAAAAAAACTTTTTTCCAAAGTCCGCCATTTTGTTATTTATCCATGAAATTTAACTTTAGTAGTTCCGACCAGAATGACATGTCTATAGATTAAGAATTATCAAGAATTTTTGATTTCAGATAACATCAAGAGCCAAAATCACCGGGGCCAGCCACGCGCTTTTTTTTCGAGGTGCCAACTTCGATCAATAATAATAATAATAATAATAAACTATTAAATATTAAAAAAAAAAATTTTTTTGTATCTTTAATATGTAAATAAAAACATCCTAAATATCCAAAACGATTCATTTTTATTTTCCTACAAAAAAAACGCCCTCCAAAAAAGACATGAAAATCGGCTCAAGTTACCAGACTACTACCTTAATCACTCAATGTCCCTCTTCCTTGCTCTCTCTCTCGCTCACTCTCCCTCTCTGATTCCCTCATTCTGAGAGAGCGAAGGAGAGAGAGAGAGAGAGAGAGGGTGAATGAGAGAAAATGAGGGCTCACACAGAGAGCACATTTATAATTTAATGCTTACCGTAATTAATTGTTGTTATTTTTTTTGTTCCTTACCGTAAATCATGAATATCATAACATTTTATACATTTATCCTTATCGGTAATATATTGTGAGATTCGTGTTTGACTGGTATGTCAGCTTTTTGCATTTGGACTCTGGCCCACGACTGGGTTCAAAGATAGGAATATTTGCACGTGAAATTGTCATTGGATTTGTTGTTGTTGTTCCTCGTACGTTTTCATTTACTTTGCAATTGTTTTCGATCTCTCCATTATAATTTTTTTTGTTTTCATCATTTATCGTCCCGATCATAATTTATCCATCGATGTTTGTAACTTCCTTGAGCCACGCAACGTTCACTTTTAAAACCGTACGTTTATCTACTTTATTGAGTTTCAAGCCACCTATACATTAACGGTCTAAGGAAACAGGCCACGTATAATGACTCTACGTTGACAAAAAAAAAAGACGAAACAACTTGTTCAAACAAATAAATAAATAACGCGTCGTTAAAGACGATAAATTTAATTCGTAATCAGTGTCAACTCTAGATGTAATGTAAAATTTTTAAACATTATTAGCACGGATAAACTCTAACAACGATTAAAGCTATATTCTGTTTCAAATAAATAACAAATTCGCTAGTTATCTATTTTTTATATATATGTAAGTAAAAAATGAGTATTTTAGTGACGGAAGTTCGTTAATGAAATTAGAATAGTGTTTGAACGTTGGAAATTTCATAATTCAGATGATTTATCGCTACAAACAAAGGCAAATTAATTCAAGACTTTAATTATGATCTTGAAGTTTGCATCGTTGGAACGTAACTCAAATAAGTTTTCAAGTTTTTATTTTCATTATTCCTCTTCCTTCTCGTGCCCATTTAGTCCCAGGTCCTTGAAGGAGACCCTAACAAAAGGTTTTAACGATTTTTGTCATCGATAATCCAATCTTAAGGATAATTAATGTTGTATAGAATCCATTTTCGTTGCATTCCAACGAGGCAATCTTCAACATCATTTTTAATTTCCCTGTTTGATTTAAAAAATGATCCGACATTTTTCTTTCTGGATTAAAATTGATTGTACATTGACAATTTGGAAATTTTACAGAAACTTCGAAATACAAAATGTGTAGTGCACGTGACATTAACGATAATTCGCCCAAGATGAAAAATTCATTAAAACACTGTTCTAGTTTTTTGTTTTTAACTTTTTGTCACTAAAATACTCGTTCACTCGCATATATACATATATATTTATTTGTATACTTTATATACGTTGCTCTAAGAGACTAAGCCATCGCTTTCGCTAGTCATCGTCAAACACGAGGCTCCAGGCCTTTTCATTTTTCTCGTTTCATTTTTCTTTCGTTTCGATTAATCACCGCGATATCTAAGTCATGCCTAACTCGCTCCGCTACAATTTTTCTTTTCTCGGAACTAAATGTTACTTCTAGTTTTCGCGGAATTACGAATTATCGTCTATGGAGCTAACGCCAAAATTCACATCTCGGTCGCGACGAGTCAACTCATCATCAATCTTATCTTCTGTCCGTTGTGATTTCTTTTTATCAATTACGCAAATCTGACTTTTCACCGGTGAATTATTGTAAAAAAATGTACAATCATTCCTTATTATCCTTATAGAAGCTTCGTCGAGTATTTGAGTTTCGCTATATTTCCAAACCTTTCTCTCATTTCACCAAGCACGTACTTGAGTCGCGTTTATATTTTTGTGTCCTTTTTTTTTTTATACTCTCTTGTGATCTTTGGGAATATGCTATTTTTTTTTTTTAATTCTAAATGTTATATATTATGCGGCGGCTTTGCGTGCGTGTGTATGTGTGTATGTGTGAGTATCGAAAAGACGATTTTGTTTTTCGTGCTAGTTCATCGTAAAATTTATGCTACGCCTCGCTATGTATCGTACGTGAACTATAGAGTATCGCCGTACGATTTTAATTCTGCGCTATTAACTATTCCGTTTATATAAGTTTTTTCCTCCTTTCTCTCGTTTTTTTTTCGATCGGTAAAGCCCGGCTAACGCGCGTTAGCGCGATCGATATTATCTAATTTATAAAATTATCGATGTTAGCAAGTTTATTCGAGTACCCGTGTGCCTTGATCATGTTTCACTAACGAAGCTCTATTAACTCTCGTGCTGTAATTTAATTTTCTTTTACTTGTTGTTGTTGATTTTTTTTTTGCTTTTTTTCCCCGATAACGGCGACCTCATGCCACGTTTAAAGAATACAGACAATGCAGTGGAGTGAAATTGTTTTGTAACGAAGTCGGATTATCATTGTATTTACGTCAACGACGTGCCAGTCCATCGTTCATGTACGGATTATTATTATTATTATTATTATTATTAACCGTTCGCGCACAAATGATTATTATGAATGTTTTAACTACGAAAATGACGGGATAATCGATTGATCGAACGTTCGTTAGAAAAACGATGGGAATCATCGTAAAGAATAAATTAATTAGCTCGAATGAGTCGGAACATGGTTTTTTCTTTTCTCCCCTTGTTCCATATTTAATATTGTTGTGAGAGCGACCAGCACCCAATCAAGGACCTGCGCGATCATAATTCTTCAAGCACACATTCATCTTGAGACGATGTGAAAGCTCCTTCACCGTTAAACTTGCTATTCAATATTTTCATTAATCGCGAAAGAAAGTATGACTGATTGCACATTGCAATTATTTCCAAATGGATTTTCTTCAGAATTATAAAAAAAAAATATATATATAATATATATCTGGTATCCGGTAAGCGACGAATTTTTCCCCATGAGAAAAAGCCCGATCTCATTGACAATGGCTCGTGAACTCTGTACGCCCAAACTCTGTATTCGTAATTAATTGTCTCTCGAAATAAGGAAATTTTATAGAAGAAAATAATAATAATAATAAGTCAATGGAAAGCGGTTCGAGGATCTTTCACTTCGCCCTCGACGAGCCTTCGAGAACTTTTCAGTTTCGACGGCCGCATATACGCATTAAATCGAGTATTTTGGTTTTGTTTTTTTTTTTTTTTCTAACCCTCCCCCATTCCCCTTAAATCATTACTTACATAAGAAGATCGACGATATCTCAACGCAATTGAGCAGACGAATCAGCATATTTCGGCTAATTCGCGTCTCCGCATTACCCGTCACGTTTTGAATTCTCATTGACAATCGCGAAAGTCCCCACGAACACACGCGATATAACGCGTTGGCAAAGGCCAATAATAAGAGTAAATTGCTCTTCCGTACCCAAAGTGTTGCGGGAACTTCGGTGGTTGTCAATCGTTTGTGTGTTGAATTTTGTTGTCTTCGAAAAACGCAGGCGGAAATAACGAGAGAAGCGAATAAACCGTAAAGGCACAGGCACACCGAACGCCCGCCAGGTGGCCCGTCGATCGCCGCAGCTAATCGGAGAACCGTGCAAACGAATCTGATTGGTCCGAACTCGCTGGATACTCTTCCGATTGACGCGCGCGACACCACTCGGCAAGGCTCTTTCGGCGTGCAGGAGCCTCAATGAACATCTCGATAAAGCGAACGGTAAAATAACCGATCGCTTTACAAGTTGATGTTAATATGCTGATTTGACTGACCAGTTGCGTTGATTACGGTTCATTTTCTCAAACTATCCTTGCTACTAGCGCGGCTTGTTGACGCTGTACTCGACTCTCCGGGTCCACCGGTACCGCCTGCATCGCCGTTGATGCTCGAACCCGCGAGCGATGCAGTCGGTGTTACCGGTGCGGAGCGTCGTCGAACCTTCGTGAGTGCTTTGTCCAATCTTTGAACAAACGCGTCGACGTCCGGCCTCTTCATCCCGAGTGCCGCCGCGGCTGTCAGATATGGTATTGGATAATTGCTGTTGTGAGCACCCCAGCCTGGAAAATCACAGACACGTCTCTCATTTTGTTCTAGTCGGTATTTCCTTTCTTTCATTTTTCACAATTTCTATGACCCCTTCGCTTCTGTCTACAAGATCAAATTTGGATAAATAGACCGGCGGTACAATGAGGATCTGGATTGTACGGCAACGCTTCGCGAATTATTTGCAAATTCTAAGTTGAAGAAACTGGAAATTGAAATATGGGCCGTTTACGTCAAACGCCGAAGCGAAGAGGTCCATTCGGAAAACAGCTGAAGACTTCAACACCGGGTGGTTCATTAAAGGACGGTGTAAAGTAACAAACAAAATGACCGTTCAAAGATTCAGAATTTAGGAAAATGTTCGTAACGTTTCGTAGTGAATTTTTGAACGACCTGATTGACAGCAAGATTGATAAACATAGACTAATACGATCATCGGACCTTCAAATTTGTGTGATACTATGTGCTTGACGTCCGTAGTCGTGATGACCCTCGAGCCGCTGACGTTCCGAAGAAATAGCATCGAACCGAGCATCGTGACTTGCTTGTGATCGTGCTGATGACTAAGACACTGAAGCGTCATTCCCATGGATATTGGATTCCCTTTGGTGTCGAGCAATCGCTCACCATGACGAGCCGCAAGTTTTCCAAGTTCCTCCTTGAGATAGGCGTACATCTCTTTTCGCTGAGCAATTAATTGCTTGTAGCCGGTCATGCCAAGGCTCAGAAGCGTGATCATTACGTCCATCGTCGAGCTCGCGTTCGCACGACCCGGATACATCTTTGATATACGATCCAAGAGATTCTTGTCGAACGAGCCAATAACGGCACCGCCAACTGGTACCAAAAAATTCTTGTCGGTACTCTGGACAAAAGCGTCGACGCGACCTTTCCTCGATGCCTCTTGTATCAGATGCATACATCTGGTGCTCTGCAAACTGTGTCGAGAAGTTAGAAGGAATCGCCTTAGTTTCATTCAACCGAGCAGAAAAAAATGCCCGTCTAAGAGACAACGGCTGTTGATCAGCCGTTTACCGTTGACCCAGCAAAAATATCTTAATGACGATAATTCGTCCGTTTGTCATTTGCCTGATCCGACAACACAGATAGACGCGTTAATGTTGTAACGTTACAAACTCCAGTACCACTATGTAAACCCGCAGGACATTAAACATTCCATGCGGAAAACTTTAAGGTAGTAGTCTGGTAACTTAAGCCGATTTTCATGTCTTTTTTGGAGGGCGTTTTCTTGTAGGAAAATAAAAATGAATCGTTTTGGATATTTAGGATGTTTTTATTTACATATTGAAGATACAAAAAAAAAATTTTTTGAAAAAATTTAATAGTTTATTATTATTATTATTATTGATCGAAGTTGGCACCTCGAAGTTGGCAGCCCGGGTCCTAACTTTTTTTCTACCGAACCGATTGCTTTCAAATTTTAACAGGCTACTCTACACACTTATAGTTCTCGTCGGAACTACCGAGAAATGTTTTCACCCCTAACTTTTTATTTTACAACCCCTTCTTTGCTAAAATAAAAGAACTTTAGCAAAGAAGGGGTTGTAAAATAAAAAGATAGGGGTGAACAAATTTCTCGGTAGTTCCGACGAGAACTATAAGTGTATAGAGTAGCCTGTTAAAATTTGAAAGCAATCGGTTCGGTAGAAAAAAAGTTAGGACCCGGACTGCCAACTTCGAGGTGCCAACTTCGATCAATAATAATAATAATAATAAAATATAAAATTTTTTCAAAGAAATTTTTTTTTGTATCTTTAATGTCTAAATAAAAACATCCTAAATATTCAAAACGATTCATATTTATTTTCCTTCAAAAAAGACATGAAAATCGGCTTAAGTTACCAGACTACTACCTTAAGCGACATACGAGGTCTGTTAAAAAAGTATCGCAAATTTTGAATTTTCGCGGGCTACGTATATTCGATTTTCGATTTTTTTGTGGCGTTAGGTCGGTACTCGTGTCCCTCACTTATGCTGAAAAAATCGGCCATTTTGAATGTTTAGTTAATTGTTGACAGCTGTTTTGGTTAGACGTGTTTTGGCTTGTCTTCGATTTTTGCCTATTCCCAAAAAGCAGCTTCCATTGCGATGATTGAGCTTTGGTTTCCACGTCATAACCATAAACCAATGATTCGTCACCAGTTATGACCCTCTGGAGCAAATTTGGGTCGTCGCGGACCGAGTCCAACAGCTTCTTAGCAATGTTAACGCGGCACTGTTTTTGTTCGAAATTGAGCAATTTTGGCACGAATTTCGCGGCGACCCGTCTCATGCCCAAATCATTGGTAAAAATCGAATAGCACGAGCCAATCGATATGTTCAGTTCCTCGGCAACTTCTCTAACGGTGATTCGACGATTGGCCAATATTATTTTCTTCACTTCATCAATGTTTTCGTCTGTTGTTGATGTGCTCGGGCGTCCGGAACGCATTTCGTTGTTTGCATCTTCTCGGCCCTCTCAGAACATTTTGTACCACCGATAAACGTTGCTTTGGTCCAAGGTAGCTTCACTATATGCCACAGTCAACATTCGGAATGCGTCCGCGCACTTAATTTTGTTTTTCACACAAAATTTGATACAGATTCTTTGATCCATTTTTTGGAATAGGGCAAAATCGAACACAAGCCAAAACACGTCTAACCAAAACAGCTGTCGACAATTAACTAAACATTCAAAATGACCGATTTTTTCAGCATAACTGAGGGACACGAGTACCAACCTAACGCCACAAAAAAATCGAATATCGAATATACGTAGCCCGCGGAAATTCCAAATTCGCGATACTTTTTGAACAGACCTCGTACATTGAAGCCCGTGGAACTTTTGGATCATCAAACACCATGAGATCTTTATCGAAAAGATAATTTTGCTAGGATAAGAACGTCAAACGTTCGAGGCGTTCGCTTCAAGTGAATAAAATCTTTCGAGCATTGATCCGACTCCGTCCATTTTTTCTCTATCAACTCACCCGTACGCATTGTTGACTAAATGTGGTATGTTATATTGTGTACAGAGTGCAGCGATCGAGTCTACGGAATCGCACGCTCTTGGTGCAAAACAGCTCGTTGTGGTGAGAACGCAAGCGACGCTCTCACCAAGCGCGGCCATCTGAGACTCCAACCTCTGCATATCCGTTTTAAGCTCATCACCGACAATCTGCATCTCAATAACAACGGGCTCGAGGCCCGCCGTTATAATTGACTTGAAGCTCGATTTCTGATCGATCCTCGGCCACAGAACGTATTTAGCACGTGGCCTGTCCTGCTTTAGCGTCAACATACAGAGCACAAGGCTCATTCCCGTTGCCATCGGCGACAAGAAACATCCCGCTATGCTCTTTACACCTGTTAGTAATGTAAAGGAAAACGGATGAATCACTGGATGATTCATTTTTCAATCCGCGAAGGATCGATATAAATCGATCCTTCGTCAATTCCGTTTAATCACTTACCCATGTAACGTATAACTTCGAGCACCAGTGCGTTCGTCAATTTATACATTAGACTACTTCCCGCGGCTTTCGGCTGAACTTCCTCGAGATCTCCGGATCTGCCGATACCGTGACCCATACGGAAATGACGTCTCGCAACGATGTTCGATACAATACGTGATTCTCGCTCGCCAACGCTGCAGTTCGATGGAAAATTGTTGCTGTCCATTTGCGAAAGATCCGAGAGAAATGCCTCGATTGTCGGATCGTCCCAGCCCTCCTCTGGCCATTTTCGCTGTTACATTCATATAAAACTTTTTGTAATTAACGTCCTCGCCTTCTCAGTCATTCACAATTATCCTTCTCATCGATGCTCCATTAACCACGAATATGTATGTACTTACATGTTCGATAAAATGACGAATGAGATTTTCACGTGTTTTCTTGGCGTTCAAGCCCTGCTGCACGTACGTGGATGGTATGAGCCTCTCAGCCAAGCTGAACGCCTGATTGTTCATTTTGTTGATGACCAATTATTTTTATTATGTATTCTCTCGCCTGAACTCGTTTCACCACACGAGAAATGTGCAACTGGTCTCAATGCACCATTTCTTCCTCGAGTACAATAATTATTGCGGTCTCATGACGCGTGCATTGTCGTTTAGTTTCTAGATATTACGTCGATCGTGATAAAGAGGTCGGGTGTTGCGGTTAGTTTGGAGATAAGATTCTTTAAACCTAAGTGATTAATGGTAGAATGGCGAAACAAATAAAACGTCCGATATTCGTCGTGAGAAAATCATATATTTATTAAACATGATTGAACGTAACGTAATGAACATAAATGAATATAACGTGTGTGTGTGTGTGTGTTGACCGGATAGCGAGCGATTAAATCATAAATCGGGCGTCAATCGGGAAAATTGACGTGGAAATTTTTGCGATGACATGATATGTAACGTAAGAGCTAGAAAAACAATAGTACAAACAAAAACCGATCAATCATTCCACGCAAAGCATTTAGGATAACGGATTGACGACAAATTTCGTTCTTTCGCGTGCGAGCACTCAAAACAAACACACACACACATAAACGCACACACACAAAAGAACATCACAAAACCACGGAAACGTTCGATATTGCTTTCGACGAAGAATATATTCGGCAATATTGCCAAAACAACAAAACGGTCGTCGATCTCGCCGCCAAGTTGAAATATGCAAACTGTTCACGGATGAGATGTGCGCGGCGTCGGAGGTTATGTCACCGTTCGAAATGCAAAGCAAAATCGAACACGAGTAAATGACGAGACAACGATGAACGACGACCGTTAACGGTATTTAACCGTATTGTTTAATCGAACACACGGTTTTCCAAGCGAAACAATGAACGAAGAAAAGAGGAACAAACGAAAAGAGGGCAAAATAGCTTGAGACAAAGAGAACTTTCGTGAAATTGGACGCTATCTCGCCAGAGTCACTTGATATTCCACCATGGTATTTCACCTGTCGCGCGGATTTCTTTATAACCCGAACGAACTTTCAACCCCGTGAAAGAGTAGAAAGGAAAAATAGAAGAAGAAAAAAAACGTATCACAATGCGGAGATTGGGTTGGGCTCCCCCCACAATACGCAGAGCGAACGTTATGGTCGGTTTTACGATCAGCTGACACGAGAATTATTTCACGAAATTCCTTTCACGTTGTAAAATTTATGCTTCCGACGTTTACGTACACGGGATCGTTGTCAATTCGACACGGGTACACCAATGACGCTTCTAAATTCATATTATAAACCGGTCGACTCCTCTATTCGTCGAACCCTCTCTGTCGCGTATGACAAAACTGGCAACGAACGAAAACCGCAACCAGTCGAACGATTACGAGAATTTTGTTTCGAGGTTATGCCAATGCTCGAGGTCACCTAAATCGGATTAAATTTTACGCAATAACGGGACGGAACGAACTCTCGCTCTCCGTCTCTCCCTCGTAATTGCCTCTAACCCGTAACACTCGTTGGGGCGGGGGGATGGGGTGGTGGGAGAGACGGTAGGGAGCCCCTCGAGGGTTAAAAACTTCCCGTCTAATAAACCGTCTGTAAAAAGCTCGAGCGCGATGTACGTCGCGGACGCGTTTAGGCTCGTGAGACTCGCGAAGTTTCGACTTTTGTCTCGTTTTAGTCGTTTTACGACCCACCACGGGATACAACAGCCTGCGGAGGGTTCACTTACGGCGCTACGAACGTACACGTCCGAAGCACCGAATGATCCGTCTTCTCGTTATCGTGTTATTCGCGCTTCTACTATCCGTCAGGTGCAACATACATTTATTTTCTTTGCTCGTTTTTTTTTTTTTTCGCTTCTGTTACTCATCAATCCCTTCCGTTGAAGACGAACGAAAGAAATATTCCGACACCAACATGAAAGTACCAACCCCTCGATCCTCTAATGTTTGCACGCCATTTTTGTTTTTGTTTTTTTTTTCAATTCATTTGTGGACGAAGAATAGTAATGCATTTTACAAATTTCTACTGGAAATCAAATCAACCCCCTCTCGTCAATCTCGTATGCAACATTGTGCTTCCGGTTTAAGACTCCATCGGATGTGTTCTTTGTGCAACTCTACTCGAGAGGTCTTTGACTCTTGGTTCGTCATTTTTTGGACGCACATTGACAAATAACATTGTCCACGCTAGAGAAAATAATAAATGCCTCATTACGACGCCACGCGCTCCTTCGATTATCTTGCGACACGACTTTTTCATGACACAAACTTTGTAACGAGCACTTTACAAGGTTGACCATCAAGGTATGTATCTATAATAATGATAGAGAGTGTTTGTATCGCGTATTAGTTTTGCTGGCGTATATGTTAGTTAAATGACGTCAAAGTGTGGCGTCGAATAAGATACGAGCGAGGGACGTCAAGGCTACGTAAACACGTGCCCCCGTTGATTCAATTCCGTTCGTCAGCAACTACGCGAATCCTTGGTTAGACGATCTTTTTATCCGGGGATCTATAAACTTCTTCGCGTGCGGGGCGATAGATTTCGTGATCGATAGGATTTCGTGAAAGCGATCTGAGGGTTGTCAATTTTTGTTGTACATTCAAGATGCGGGTGTAAAAAAGACCATTCAACTTTTGTCCTTGCGTGTTGTTTAGTTGTTACGCGCAGCTTTCCCATCTAGCGCGCGAAACAATAGAGCGATCAAACGTTTGCTCGATTTTTGCGCGTTTATGCCGTAGAATTTGTTTCTTGTTTCGATCGAATCAAAAGTCCCGCCTCGTGTCTACGAGCACTGGCGTCGAGACAAAATGTCGCGCGCTTGCGCTCGTCGTCAATTTCCATCAGTTCTAATGATCGAACGCGAGACGGCGCTGCGTGTACGTTCGTCGCAAACTTTCGTCGGGATATTTATTTTATCAGGGCGATGCGGAGGAGTGTAATGTTCAACGAATTGCCCCGTTGTGACAGTCTGTTCGACGATTGAAACGACAGAAGTAGATTGCTTTTCGTAGTCGACGGACGACGGGAACGTTGTGATTGTTTTATTTTTTATGAAACGAAAAATATATGTGTGTATATATATATATACGCGACAGTAGAGAACCGCGCCTCACGATTGACCACCAAATCGTGTTCGATTAGGTGAAACGATAATCGTACAGTAATAATTGTTAAAGAAAAAACTACTGCAAGAAAAAAATCCCCCGGCTCGACGAGGGTATAACAATCGGAATTGGGTAAAAAGTGCGCTGTCACAGCGGTTCGTGTCTCCCGCAGCTTCTGGCATTAAAAATAAAAAATAAAAAATATATATATATATAAATAATTATATATATACCTATAGTAGGTATGTTGTAGCGTGATGTTTTGAAAAATTTGCAGGAATAACGTGAGAAATCGTCGTGACCAATCATTCGTATAACGAGAGTTCTAGTTAATTCATTGAAAAAAAAAAAACAAAATAGATGATTCATTGCCTTTGCCTGGGCACTCACTTCCGGCTTTACTACACACATATAGATTAATATACGTATGTATAACGTCATTCAGAGAGAGTGCATTGCACCGTGTTATCCATGCTGAACCGTTTCACCGCGAGTTAGCGGTTCGATAATCGAACGCAAACTCCAACTTCCGGGTTTCCTCACGCTGAACGTTATAAATTTTTTTTTTTTTTTTTTCTTTCTTTGTGCCAATAGTAGATTGTATATCCTGTTTTCTTTTTTTTTTTGTTTCGGGCGGCTCCTTTTTTCATTCGCGCAGCTGATAATGGAACTGGAAAATTGTCATCCCGAGCATCTGAGCTTGGCGAACTCGTCGCCCCATCACGAAGATCCTAGCGGGCACAAAAAGTGGTATCGTCAAGCCAGTCAGAGGTTTGTAAACTCTTATTTATCATCGTTTTGTCAATCCTCTCGACAGATTCCATCTGTTCTTTTTTTCTTTACGCTGCATATGGTTCATCCACGAGTTCGACGATTCCGATCCTCTGGTCGCATAAACTTCACGTTCGAATTGATGCGCCGTGGACATTTGCGTACCATTTTTTTCATGACGTTCAATTTTATTTTAACTTTTATGTTAACTGAACCGAACAGTATACGGGAATAGCCACGCTTGGAGACCATCGGAAAGTTGGGCCTGAAAGCTAGTAAGCTCACGGGAGAGACTCGACGTTAAATTTTCCCGTATCTTGTTTCTTTAGTCGGGAAAAAAATGTCAATGTCCAGTTGTCGGCTTATATAAAAATCGTGAGCTTGAAAATCGATTCGTGTGAAAAAATGACGCACCAAAAGAAATAACAAATCTCAGATTCTTTCTTGCTATATAAGCAAGAATCTGAGATGTGTTTTTTTTTTTGCTGCGTCATTTTTTCACAAGAATCGTTTTTCAAGCTCACGATTTTCGCTTGGTCTATAAGCAAGAAAGACAAACAAAATAACATATGCATAAAAATAACAAATCTTAGATTTGTTCTTTTTTTTTGCAGCTTTAAAATCGATTCGTGTGAAAAAATGACGCAGCAAAAAATATAACAAATCTAAGATTCTTTTTTCTTTGCTGCCTCATTTTTTCACACGAATCGATTTTGAAGCTCACGATTTTTGCTTGCTATATCAGCAAGAAAGACAAAAAAAATAACAAATCTTAGATTTGTTTTTTTTTTGCAGCTTTAAAATCGATTCGTGTGAAAAAATGACGCAACAAAAAAAATAACAAATCTGAGATTCTGTTTTTTTTGCTGCGTCATTTTTTCACACGAATCGATTTTAAAGCTCACGATTTTTGCTTGCTGTATAAGCAAGAAAGACAAAAAAAAATTACATATGCAAAAAAATAACAAATCTTAGATTTGTTTTTTTTTTGCAGCTTTAAAATCGATTCGTGTGAAAAAATGACGCAACAATAAAACTAACAAATCTAAGATTCTATTTTCTTTGCTGCGTCATTTTTTCACACGAATCGATTTTGAAGCTGCAAAAAAAAAAACAAATCTAAGATTTGTTATTTTCTTTGCTGCGTCATTTTTTCACAAGAATCGATTTTCAAACTCACGATTTTTGCTTGCTATATAAGCAAGAAAGACAAAAAAAATAACAAATCTTAGATTTGTTTTTTTTTTGTAGCTTTGAAATCGATTCATGTGAAAAAATGACGCAGCTAAAAAAATAACAATCTAAGATTCTATTTTCTTTGCTGCGTCATTTTTTCACACGAATCGATTTTAAAGCTGCAAAAAAAAAACAAATCTAAGATTTGTTATTTTCTTTGCTGCGTCATTTTTTCACACGAATCGATTTTAAAGCTGCAAAAAAAAAAACAAATCTAAGATTTGTTATTTTCTTTGCTGCGTCATTTTTTCACACGAATCGATTTTAAAGCTCACGGTTTTTGTATGAGCCGACAATTCGTCAGTGGGATTTTTTGCCTGACTTCGAAAATGAACGATAGAATGATGTTTCCATTACGGAAATATAATTATGTCTGTAATTAACCAAGAATTTTAACGTTTTAAACGTGCTAAATTTCATTTTATATAAATATTCCGTAAATTCGAATTAAAAGTAAACTCCAAACGTGTTTTCGGTTTTGTTTTTTGTCTTTTTATCCCCCCTATTATTCCTGAAATGTACGTGAGAATAAATTGAAAAATCATGATCGGTTCCAGGAAAGAACCTCGTAAAATATGAAATTTATCGATCCGCGATTCCGCGCGACTCGCTGCTGCAAGTACGTGAGAAAAAAAAACGTGAAAATCGTACGAAACGAATTTCAAGATCGTACTAGACGATGAGATAAAACGAAAAATCGATTGTACGCACTTGCAGGTGAGGTGATTAAATTTGCAAAGATAACGCGAAACTTTCCAGTCCACTCAGAGTCTAGAACTCCCACTGTGGACGGTGAAAGAACAAAAAAAATTATCAACGTCTGCTAACAAAATCGCTCGAGGCTCACACTCGTCGTGGCCAATATGTTTGCGTACGCCCACGCGTTTGGCCCGCACTACGGCCTCAAAATATCACGAAAATTGAGTCAGTTTTCGGAAAAACGTGGACGATCTTTTAATATAAATTAGAATCGACCAAGAATAATCGCGCGATGGCTCATGAATCTACTATTTTTTTTCTTACATCTCTAATATGTGTACTAGTGCGGCTCGAAAAGAGCGTTTTTGTTGTTGTTGTTACATCTCGTTCTTCGCCGAAGCTTTTGCAAGCCGTGCAATTTTTTTTTTAACACCGAATAGTTTTGTTATTTGAAAAATGTAATTTTTTTTAATTCTCAAATACTTAACTAATAGAATGTTAATTAGTCTTCTCGTTTTGTATTGTCTTTTCTGCATTACTTTTGATTACTTATCGATGGTTTGAGAAGCGAATAATACAAGAATGGTTTTCGATGCAAAAGGGTTAACATTTTCCGAAAAAAAAAAAAACATTAAGACTGTGCGATATATATATCGATCTAGAAATTTTTTCACCAAACCTTTGACTAAGTGCCATATTGAGAAAAAAAAAATCGAGTTAGGGAATGAAAAGGTTGAAAAAATTTGTCGTATTGAAGTGTAGAAAATACTCGAATTTCAATAAAATCTCAGAGACTCGACGGAAAACTTCTCAATATTGTGCTTCGGCACAATATTGAGAAGTTTTTGCACTTATGAATGTTAGAAAACAACGAAACTTTTGAGATATTTATTGTTTTTTTTGATTTTTCGAAAAGTCAATAATATATGACTTGGAATCGGTATATCTCGTTTCTGGCGTGGTTAAGACATCGACTAACACCCGAGAGAGGCCATCGAGATAGCTTACGGACCCCCGCGTTTATTTATGTAATGTAGGATGTATAAAAAGTCCGAACACTTTTTCACTATGGAAAAAAAAATTCTGTAACTTGAATAACGTAAAGTGTCAACCACTAAGTGGATCTGTACTTTTATAAACGTCTTTTACGAAATTATAAAATCAACAAAATTGCTTTAACTCAGTGTATTTTGTAAACTATGAGATGAACAAAAAAAAAATGTTAATCGCACAAAAGTTCGGAGGATTTTTCAATGAGCGACAGGAAATATTTTTTCAATTTTTCGAAAGAATTCTAGCTTGGCGAAAAAAAAGTTACCTTTTCGCAACTATGGTACCTTCGATTTTCCCCAAATTTCTATTTTGAATTAATTCCTTCAGGCAACATGAAAAAAAAATCTATAACTTGCATAACATAAAGTCCCAATCACTGGTTGGGTCTGTATTTTTATAAAGGTATTTTTCGAAATTACAAAATCAACGAATCCGCTTTAATGTGTTTTGTAAACTATGAGATGAATAAAAAAAAGTGTTAAACAGATAAAAGTTCGGAGATTTTTCGATGGGCGACAGGAAATATTTTTGCAATTTTTCGAAAGAATTCTAGCTTGGCAAAAAAAAAAGTTACCTTTTGGCAACTATGGTACCTTCGATTTTGCTCAAATTTCTATGTTGATCTAATTCATTCAGGCAACGTGGAAAAAAAATCTATATCTTGCATAACATAAAGTCCCAATCACTGGTTGGGTCTGTATTTTTATAAAGGTATTTTTCGAAATTACAAAATCAACGAATCCGCTTTAATGTGTTTTGTAAACTATGAGATGAACAAAAAAAAATGTTAAACAGATAAAAGTTCGGAGATTTTTCGATGGGCGACAGGAAATATCTTTGCAATTTTTCGAAAGAATTCTAGCTTGGCAAAAAAAAAAGTTACCTTTTGGCAACTATGGTACCTTCGATTTTGCTCAAATTTCTATGTTGATCTAATTCATTCAGGCAACGTGGAAAAAAAATCTATATCTTGCATAACATAAAGTCCCAATCACTGGTTGGGTCTGTATTTTTATAAAGGTATTTTTCGAAATTACAAAATCAACGAATCCGCTTTAATGTGTTTTGTAAACTATGAGATGAACAAAAAAAAATGTTAAACAGATAAAAGTTCGGAGATTTTTCGATGGGCGACAGGAAATATCTTTGCAATTTTTCGAAAGAATTCTAGCTTGGCAAAAAAAAAAGTTACCTTTTGGCAACTATGGTACCTTCGATTTTGCTCAAATTTCTATGTTGAATTAATTCATTCAGGCAACGTGGAAAAAAAATCTATATCTTGCATAACATAAAGTCCCAATCACTGGTTGGGTCTGTATTTTTATAAAGGTGTTTTTCGAAATTACAAAATCAACGAATCCGCTTTAATGTGTTTTGTAAACTATGAGATGAACAAAAAAAAATGTTAAACAGAAAAAGTTCGGAGATTTTTCAATGGGCGACAGGAAATATCTTTGCAATTTTTCGCAAGAATTCTAGCTTGGCAAAAAAAAAGTTACCTTTTGCCAACTATGGTACCTTCGATTTTGCTCAAATTTCTATGTTGAATTAATTCATTCAGGCAACATGTAGCAACACCGTGGTTTCCGTGTTTCATGCAGAGCACTTTAAAAAAAAATAAGCTTTATCGGTATCTACTCTCGTAATTCACAACAGCTGTTGCAATGATTTGGGCGCTCTTGGAATTTCTTTATCTCATTCATTATTCGGCGTTTGAAAGACCCAATGTTTTCGACAATACCAAATACTCTACGAATCAATGATTCAATTGTAAATCCACAAAATAGTTTTAGACTCTCGGCAGGAAGTACGTTTTTTCGCCAATAAGAGTTTTTTTTCGAAAGGATCTTCTTCAAATCCACAATCTTGTCCAAAATTAACGACTTTTTCATGACTTTATACACTCTTATATTTAGAATTCCGATTCGTGACCAAAGAGTACGACGTAATCGTCATGACCTCCGCTGATCCGAAGCCTCTTTATCAACTGTTTTTTGTTCTCGATATGTTGCAATATTTGTGGTCGTACGATAATTTTCAAGACAAAAACTACATTCATTCGCGAAGTAACTTTCGATTGAGTCAGTCGTACACATTGTGTATCGTACTCGCGACAAATCTGAAAAATTTCGTGCTTGCTGTATTTCATTGAAAAAAAAAAAAAAAAAAACGATAGCCTTCTAATCGGTGTTATTACGCGTGGTTATAGAGTTTCTCGGTTTAATAACGAAAGATGAGCGGACGGAATGTCGACCTGATAAGATCGCCACGCACAGATCGCGGTAATGTTACACGTCAAATGACAATGGAGAGAAAATCAATTTGTAGAAAAGGATTACGTTTATTATCGAGAATATTGATCGATTACCTAACGACGCAAACCATGTACACATTTTT
Organism: Oxytorus armatus; assembly: GCA_958009045.1. Classification (NCBI taxonomy): domain Eukaryota; kingdom Metazoa; phylum Arthropoda; class Insecta; order Hymenoptera; family Ichneumonidae; genus Oxytorus; species Oxytorus armatus. The sequence goes on along the minus strand of OY253749.1, from coordinate 18,719,695 downwards.
TTCCACTTGATTATAAAAAAAAACAATGCCGAAAGAAATTTTCCTTAAAAAACCTTCTAGAAATTTATTTTCCATCGAGAGTTTCACATTTTTAGTGAACGCAGAATATTCAATTTTTCAAATCTCTTTCTAAAAAAATATAAAAAGAAATTTTATTTTTTAAATGTTATCTACACTATACATTACATTTTTATGGTTAAAACTTCGTCTGTAAACGTTTTTTCCGCACCTCCCGTCTGTAAAGTGGGTCTTTTGCGTCCGGCCATTATTTCACCCCCCTTAAATGCCCTAAAAAATTCTGAATTAATTCATGCTACTGTTCGAGATATTCATTTTCAAGTACCAATTGTAAAATTCGTGAACATTTAATTTTCGAGGGCGTCCGCCCTTCTCCTATTTCCCAGGTACAAACCAAAGGTGTTTTTGCTCGAACCGTATACCTGGAAATATCGGTCAGCCGTTATTGCGCCCTTAGCACTATATAAAAGCCCGTACGGGCACGCTCGCAACCCTCTCCCGCCGGACGGCCCGCGTCTGCTAGTTCTGTCTGCTGGCTTCAGCGTCATGCTGATCGATGATCAATATTTTCGATTTTGCGTTGTAATTTTCGGAGGGGAAAATAAAAGAAATTTTTATTGTCACGAGAATCAAAAGTGACTTCTGTAATCCTGACGAGCCTAGATCGTGAAGGGAATTTTTTAATTTTTTTTTTCATGACAAAACAGATTGTAGAATGCGATTATCGAAAGATCAAAATCCGGAGGCGAGTCTTCATCGTGCTATGGAAAGTTTAGCGCTTCAATTGCCCGCTGGTATTGGTCTGAAGAGAAACGATCGTAGCGAGCTTGAACTCGACAGCTATAACGAAGGTGTTCACGCACTTCGCACGGATAAGCGAGAACTTGGTCACAGGTACATTAAAATTTTCCGAATTTTCGCCCCTTGTTTGAAACGCAAAGTAGCTACGTTAATTCAAGGGGGATTGAGAATACAGAATATTTCCTGCATCTCCTCGGATAAGGGGTAAACGATTCTTTTATCAAACGTGAAAAATTATATTATTTGAATTTTAATTGATTTAATTATGATTCCACGAAATTAAAAATTAAGCGAACAAAATTTCATTTCATTCAATAAAACGTATGTTTATTCGTAAAAACTTTACTAAAATAAATCTTCTTTTTTCCATGTAATCATTATTTTATATTTTATCGGGCAAAGTCGTCCAATTAAACATTATTTTTCGTATGAATTTTGCGATGCAATTATACCCGCGATTGAGAAGTTTCTCACGAGCCTCGCCACCCACGTGATAAGACAAACTTTAATAGAAATTCTCGAGTTTATCGATCGTCGAATAACTCTCGTGAGGATAATAAATTTTACGTTTCGGAACCGCTGACTCATTGTCCTCGTGCCCGAAATTCGTTTATACTCTTCATCACACCTTCCGGTCCAATAATTTTCGATGCGACAATCTGCGAAGAGAAGCCTTTTTTTACCGTAGGTATAAAACGATTAATGCCATTTTTAACAATAATCGTGCAGTTTTGTTAAAAATTAATTGCGTTCCATTAATCGAGTCACATTTGAATATTTCGAGCGTCAGACAATTGTTTTTAAACACAAAATGTCACTTTCGACTTTTGAAACCGAGAAATTTTTAAACACTATGCAACTTGACCAAAGAAAACCTTAAGATCTTTTTCAAAGAAAAACTTAAATCCAATCAGCACCTCAAATTTCCTAAAAAAAATAATCATGAAACTAAAGAACGTTTTGTCAAAATAAAAATATGGTCCGTTAGTAATTCCATGCATTCCAAATCTCGCGCCTACGTCGAAATGCTTAAGAGAGGAAATAGGGTTAGGACAGCGTTTTCTCAATGATTTTCATGAATTTTTTTATAGTATAAAAAATGAATATAATTTATTGAAACTTTGAGAATATTTTATACATATATTTAAGTATATACTATAAAATTTGTATACATATATTTAAGTATATACTATAAAATATTAGCGACCCCATATTGCAGGTCACAATCAGACTCAGCATTTTGCGTACATTCTGGAAGCCGCAATTTTCATCTGAAATCAAACGAGGTTGGAATTTACTTTTATTATATGTCTCTCTTCTATATGAACCTAAATGCTATCAAAAAAGTAGAAAATTGAATTTTTTACAGGGGTCAAAACAATAAAGCATGATTTTTTGCCGTTTTTTACAACTTTATTTGCAAAAAAAAAATTATTTGAAATAGTGATAATATTCCGATTTTAGGTTCATATAGAGCGCAATACTATGAAGAAAGTAACTGCCAATTTTCGAAATGATGGGTTGAAAACTTTTCAAACTAGCGTGTACGAAAGTTCAAAAAAAGTCGTTTTCAGAAAAACGCGTTTGAAAAAATAGTACCAAGAAAAACAAGCAATATGGGGTCGCTAATATCTTCGGTGTTTTTCAAGGAAATTCTTCAAAAAATTCTTCAAAATTTTATAATATATACTTAAATATATGTATAAGATATTCTCAAAGTTTCAATAAATTATATTCATTTTTTATACTATAAAAAAATTTAACCCTATTTCTATATAACCCTAACCCTATTCCCCCCCTTAATGGCTTATAACAATAGAACGAGTCGGAATTTTCATTTAAAATTTTGGAAACATATTTTTCAATATTTTTACTAACAATTTATGAAATAAAAAAAAAATCGATTTTTTGAACCGTCTAACCCTATTTCCCCCCTTACGAACTATGTTGGCACGTGGTGAATTTATTTTTACGTAATGTAACATTTTTGGACATTAAAATTTCACGTTAAAATATCGAATGTCGTACGGATTTTATTTCCTAATCTGGCGATGGACCAGAAACTCGTGAACGGCAGCAATAATGCGTACAGATCGAGAAGCAAACATAACATTTATGTCTTGTCCACGGTCACGGTCACGACACCGTCCGCATTGCTGTTCATTTGGCTTTTGCGGAAATTCGGAAACGTTGGGGCAATGGGGATCAAGTAGAGAAAATTCGTCTAGTTGTATAAGAAAAAAAAAAATTATTTACGAATCGAAGATCGACGGTAATATGGCTACAAAGTGTTCGAAGAATTGTGATTTATATTCTCAAACGAATACCTTTTTTTTACCGTCACTTATTACGTATGAACAAGAGCGATCTGTGAAGTGAGAAATTTAGTCTGAAAATAAAAATAGATCGGTGATGCAAACGATATGGAAATTTTATCCAGCAGTAGGCATTTAAAAAAAAATAAAAGAATAAAATAATGATTCATCATACAAATTTTAATACAAGCGTATTAAAACGCGTCACGAATTTTGACTACAATAAATTTATTTTTGTTCAAAAAATCTTTCAATAATGTCATAGTAATTCTATTAAAAATAAAACTCGAAACGAGTCCCGTCTCGATATTGTTCGTAAATCGTTTCATTAGGAGGCTGACCCACATTACCCCGTGGTCATTATGATCTCGATATTTGCCTACATTCAGCGCCATCGAGCACGTGTCTTTGTTTGAACGTGCCAAATTTTCGGAATGTCGTACGTTCCTTATCGGACTATCGTTGGCCTGGCTAGTGGCCAACGTAAAAAAAAAAACCTATACGTATATTCGAATCGTTCGAGATACTTCGTATTTTTGTAATTACCCAAAGCGCCAATTTGACCGATGACCAGTTGGCTTTAAAAATGTCGAGAAACGTCCTAAATATTTCCAGAGCACCGGCTGTTCGTTAGGAGTGTTCATTAACATTTCTCTTCAATAATTCTTATCGTGAGCCCCGGAGTGAAATGATTTTTTGTTTCGAAAGTCCAGAGATAGATATCGCTCGAAATTCAATAAGACGACGGAGTGACAAGATGTAAATTTTTTTTTTTCTTGCCACTTCGTCGAAGACCGTGGGCGATTTAAGAGCGTCAGCATAATATTTCATAAATGCCAGTATTGCGAAATTACTCACGAAAATTAATAACGCGCGAGAGTACCTTTGACGCCTAATTTCTGGCCACTAATTAATTATACGTTCTGAAAATCTCTTGTCAAATCTCATTGGATATTCGGGGATTTCAAGTTGTCGACACGCGGATACGAGGAATTTCGTACGTTCACAATAAGAGGCTTGCGCAATAGAGGCTGGCGCAATTCTTCGACGTTAACATGACAATTAAACGAGAGCACTTGTTAACAACAGATATTGGCAAATACCAATTTTCACGACGACTTATAAATAAATACTCGTTTTATTTCTCGCGGCTTCGGCTGATAACCTACTTTCAAATTTATCTGTTGGTGTTGCTGCGAATCGTAGTTTTCTCATCGTCGTTAAAGTCACTTGGAAAACAAAGATTGTGAGTAATAATCAAATTTCGCAATTACCACTTTTTTAATTGATAGGAGAATAAAAATTCACTGTTATTATTTAGATCATGTGATGAATCGAGTGGCGTAGTGTATTTATTGCCATTTGATAAGGGGCGTCTCGTTCGACGACGATAGAAAGTAACTTCTGATGTTTCACTGTGTGATATTCGATACACAATATTTTTTCAGACTTTATTAAAACCACGTGTATAAGGTATAATATAGTTTTGATATAGGCGAACGAATGTTAGTCTATATTAGACGATGTAAGATCTGAATATCAGCGATTAAAATCGTACGTTTTATATCAGTGTGATGTTCTGGTAATAGAGATCTTGGCAAAACGTTAAATGAAATGAGAACGGAAACGCTCGACTATTTCCACACTCTGATTTATACATGGACTATTTTAGGCGTAATCGACCGGAAAGTGACCCTTAGCATTTAAATTTATCCTTTATTATTCATTCCAGTATATTCTACAGCGAAACGAAAAAAATACTTTTTAGCAAATTGCAAGATTTATCTGTCTTCCGGCCTTTTTTGATGTTTTCCATTATTTCAAATGTAAATGGCCGGCAGTATTCGTGTAAAAAAAATAGATTTAATAACAGCTATTAAATGGCGGAATAATTATTTTCGAAAAATATCTGTACGCTCCGGAATTACTTTTCATTATTTCTCACTTTAATAATTATCACTAGTCGCATTGTCATTTATTTCCCGACCATGAAATAATTCTTGAAAACGTCGAATATCGAAATTATTGGAAAACAGATCAATCTTAATTTTTATTCAACACTTATACTCGAAAAAAAAACGTGTATCTTCGGAGATTGCTGAAAAAAAATTTCGTTTTTTAAGAATTTAGTGCACAAATATTAGGCAAAAATTTGGGAATTGTTGTGGAGTGTTTTTTTCGTGTACTGTCGTTTTGACGTGGAATGACCCATGTACAATGAAATTATATACACAGATATACATGTATACTACCCGTATTCTAGGAAGGATCCACGTTGAACATCCTGCCATTATCTCTTTCAATTGAGTCAGCGATTACGAGCGGAGTTATAAAATATCAAGTGTTTAATAATATATAAGCGTGCATCCTCAAACTTTTATAAACGAGACCAGTGTTGCCCTGATCGAAATTGATATCATGCTAACAATAATTGAACGAACAACGCGTCGAACTTTACCCTCAAGGAATCAAGGGAGCTTACTAAAAAAAATAAAAAAAAGTATAATGAAAATAAAAACTACAACGAAACTACGAACGTGAAAAACGATTGGACTTCAATAGATATATTGCATATTTTATTGTTGCTCTAATATAGTACAATCAATAGGGAGCCCGTTACCCCTGTGAATTCCACACTAAATTACAAAAGTTTTTTTTTTTTTTAATTAGGTTCAGTATCACGTACTGAATGTAAATAAACAAAATCCTTACAAATTAAGTGACCGCAAGTGCCGCCATTTTGAGGAAAACCGTATCGGCCAATGTCTCCGTTACCGTGCACTATCGGCTAAAAATGCTAATAACCTTTCTTGTAGATAATTCAATTTCCTATATTTTTTTCTAAATAATTTTTTTTGTATCACTTACCGTTTACGACTTATATGACTGTTAAAATGTATTTATTCACTTTTTGACCTGTATCTCTTCTAATAATTGTTTAAACAATAAAATGCTAATAACTTATCTTTTAAATCCATTTATTTTCCATAACTTTTATTTAAAACTTTTTTCTCTACAATTAATATTCTCAGAGTTATAACGCGTTCAATGTTGTGCTACTAGATGCAAGGCTAATAAAAACGCGTTATAACTTTGAGAATATTAACTTTAGACCAAAAAATTATTTAGACAAAAAGATAGGAAATTCAATTATCTACAAGAAAGGTTATTACCATTTTTGGCCTAAAGTGCACGGTAACGGAGATATTGGCCGATACGGTTTTCCTCAAAATGGCGGCACTTGCGGTCACTTAATTTGTAAGGATTTTGTTCATTTACATTCAGTACGTGATACTGAACTTAAAAAAAAAAAACTCTTGTAATTTAGTGTGGCACAATATTCCCTATTGATTGTACTAATAGATGTATCCCAAAAACTCGAGGCAATCTCGTACGAACGATAAATAGTCGCGAACTACTTCTGGAATATCGTTTCGACCTTCTCACTTATTAATAGATTCGTTGTATATAATTTCTAAGTGTGTCCACCACCGCCCCATTGAGATATCTGAGAAATACGACATGTGCGAATAAATCGTGCAAAAAAAGCTCTTACGAAATGTTATTTTGCATTTAAAAACAAATATTATACATCCTAGGACGTTGAAGTTTGTATCGTTGGAACGGAACGAAAATAAATTTTGTAAATTTTCATTTTCAGTATTGCTCTCGCTTCTCTTATCCGCTCAGGCCCAGGTCCTTGAAGGAGACCCCGAAAAAAACGTTTCAACGATTTTTGTCTTCGAAAATCCAACCTTAAGAGGGATGACTTGTATAAACAAATCTATTTTCGTTGCGTTCCAACGATCCACACTTCGACATCATTACACCCCTTTTTTCTTAGTACTGCGACAAAAAAAAATTGAAAACTCCTTTTCCATTTAATATTTTTTAACAATGAATGAACGAATTAATTGAACAATTTAATGACGAATTATAAAAACGGAAATCCTGACTGTAGAAATTCTTATAATTTTCGACGAAAAGTTAAACGAGTTATCGCGTCCTCGCGATACTACCAACCCCTTAAATGGACTTTACAAAAGCTTCGCCTCACTTACCCGAACGCGATTATCGAAAAATATTAATAACCGTTTTATCAAATTGCGTAACGAGCGAGCTTGGGAGATTTATTTATAAAGTGACCAGAAATTGGCAGGAAATCCTGGCAACTAAATGAATTAATTAGTTTCAACGTCGTCGTCGTCGTCTCTCCTCTCTCTCTCTCTCTCTCTCTCTCTCTCTCTCTCTCTGTGTTACCTTCCCCAATGGTTTAAATCATCTGTTTGTGTTGTTCTCGTCTGTGTGATTTTCATTCAAGCCGATTAGTCACGATCGAACGAGCACGACTAGGGCATTTTATCAATCGCGATATCTCTTATGTATATTAACATAAATATATATTGACAGCTCGTAAGAGAAAAATAAATATGTTAATTAGAAGCGAAAGAGACTCTCAAATGAATTCTGAAGCAATCACCAAGTTTCTACGGAAAGAGACGAATTGAAAGTTTGAGTATTTTATAAGAGAACGATAAATCGTAGCGCATGGAAAATTAGCGAATTTCGGAAGTGAACGTGGAACGGGAACTGACGACACGGAGACTATCCCTCAGACTCTAATCGCCGGGCAACCAGCTCAGCGTATCGCACTCTTCAGCGCTTTACCGCGCTCAAGTTTCCTTGTACGAATATAACGATCCATTCGCTTTAAACGCGAGAAGCGAACGCTTGAAGCCGATATACCCTAGAGGCAAGAGCGGCAGAATTGGGCCAAATGCTTTCCGGGAGAAGAAATAATTATTCAAGATGGTGATCGCGTCTTCTCTTCTAGGTACATCGAATTTAATTCTTTATTTACGAAATTAGTACACCGTACATTTATTTTTATGGTATCTCCCAATTATTTCTCATAATTTTCCGGAACCTCCTACCACTTGAATGACAGTTGAATATTTTTGCCAAATGTATATATTTTTTGAGAAATAAGTGGTACGAAAAATGGACGTAAAGCTCAAAAAGTTCCATAATGAGCTTTTGAATGTTAATTAAAATCTAACAATGGTTGTCGTGTTAACATATTTTTTTTACGTGATCAACTAAAAATCAAAAGTTTTGGTTTGAAAGAAAAAAAAAGGTCGTTCCTCTTTTTTCACTTCCATAACATTTTTATAAAAATACAACTACCATCGGCATCGCTATCGTTGCTTGCAATCTACTCCAAAAATGTGAAAAAAGTCGGAATAATTACTTTCAAGCGGTACTAGAAGCTGTCACATCGTGATAAGCAATCGAGAGATGCAGAGAAAGAACTGGGTGGCAAGAATTGCAAATTTGGGCTAAATGCGTTTGAGATATTTTTATATTTTTTGAGAAATAAGTGGTACGAAAAATGGACGCATATCTCAAATAGTTTCATCATGAGCTTTTGAATGTTAATTAAAATCTAACAATGGTTGTCGTGTTAAAATTTTTTTTAACATAATCAACGACAAATCAAAGATTTTGGTTTGAAAGGAAAGAAAGTCGTTTCTCTTTTTTCATTTTCATAACATTTTAATAAAAATATGACAACCATCGGCATCGCTATCGTTGCTTACGATTCTACTCCAAAAATATGAAAATATCATGTGGCACACAAAACTGTGAAAAAAGTCGGAAAAATTAGTTTCAAGCGAAACTAGAAGCTGTCACATCGTGATAAGCAATCGAGAGATGCAGAGAAAGAACTGGGTGGCAAGAATTGCAAATTTGGGCCAAATGCATTTGAGATATTTTTATATTTTTTGAGAAATAAGTGGTACGAAAAATGGACGTAAATCTCAAATAGTTTCATCATGAGCTTTTGAATGTTAATTAAAATCTAACAATGGTTGTCGTGTTAAAATTTTTTTTTACCTAATCAACGACAAATCAAAGATTTTGGTTTGAAGGGAAAAAAAGTCGTTCCTCTTTTTTCATTTTCATAACATTTTAATAAAAATATAACAACCATCGGCATCGCTATCGTTGCTTACGATTCTACTCCAAAAATATGAAAATATCATGAGGCGTACAAAAATGTGAAAAACGTCGGAATAATTACTTTCAAGCGGTACTAGAAGCTGTCGCATCGTGATAAGCAATTGAGAGATGCTGGTAAATAAAATGGCTGATTTTGCCGAAGGAATATCTAATGCATATATGCTTATATGTATTAAAAATGTATATACATATTTACGTGTAATTCCGCATTCAACGCTCAACTCGAGGCTTGTCACGTTTGTTCGCTAATTAGTCACGAAAATGTCTGCCACATCATCCCAGGCAATTGGGTTCGTGTATGTATGTGTGACCTCGTAAATTAACACCCCTGGGCCGATATAATCGCGAATTCCTGAGCCTCGCGTACGTCAAGTTACGAAAATATCTCTCCTCACCTTCGTTTCCAGAATTACACTCGTATGCACAACATTGAGGAAAAGTTTTCGCGTTTTATTTTTCTCGATGAATCGAGCAAAGTTCGTGACTCAACCGTGTTGAATCAAATATCAAACAGTTAAGCGGTCTATATAGTAGATCTCTCGCGGTCGCGTGACTCGAATTAACGACGTTGATGCGATTATTATACTAGCAGCTTGACGAAAAAAAAAAACAAAAAATAAATAAATAACGTTCAACGATTATTATGGCATGTGTGATTGCCAGAGAATTATTTCTTTTCAATGTCCATAAAAAAATGAATCTTAGATAAATCGTATTAACATTTTATAACATCACCGTATTTTTAACACATTATTTTTTCGTGCTGTTTGTAATTAAATTTCTTTAATCATGAATTGAAATCGAGGAAAGTAAGGGATTTAAAAAAAGCACTCTTTAGAGTTGCGGTGAAATGTTAGCAATTAAAAAGAAAACGAATGTTTTTTTAATGAATGCCATAAATTTAAATGGAAATGTTTTTTAATTTTACGATGCAACACAATTTATAATGAAATATTGCTCTTTTTTTTTTGGACGTAACACTTTTGTGATTATCGTTAACTCGGGCTCTTTAAGCGGGTAGATACGTACCGCAGTGCGTCAAAGCGCAGTTGGGTATACCATTAATTCGTCGAGGGGAACAAAAAGCTCTGATAATCTCTAGCTCATTTATCTGTCCAATCTGTACTATTAATTTGTGGGGGCAGAGAGTACATATCCTCCTCTTACCTTACCTTATATAGTCCACATACGGGTAAACAACGGTAAATAAATATTTCTATATAAATACGAGACTCCATCGAGGAGTAACAATTTTTTTTCGAACTTAACAAAGAAGTTCCATCATTTGTGCGAATTCAAGATAAAAATTTGAATTATTTCAATTGTAGGATGAAAGAAGGATGAATGACTCAACAGTGAATGTCTCGTGTGCCGTACGACGATGACGATAACACTAAAAAGCATTATATAGGGAGAGGGACACGCTTCCCAAAAACCCATTCTCTCCGACGTTGCTCCGTGGTACAGTATCGAAGGTCTGGGATATCGCGAATTTAGCGTTTCAATACGGACACTTATTAACGTCGCGCTCGGTGCGGAGTGAACCAGTTGTCGTTCGACCATCGAACGGTACACGTGTAGAACCGTGATATCCCACAAGGATTTTCAATAGATTGATAGACACCGCGATAGAACGAAAGATCGTTTTCTTTAAGTGCAGTCGATTTTTCTCGAATCATTTAACGAGCTTCGTGACAAGCACGTTATAAAAACCATATACACGGTATTGAATAGAAACGACTGTGTATAATGTGACAGTGAAACGCACTGTGAAAGTCTCTCTTTCCACGACGCTTAACTACAACGACTCTATTTCATAACGTATAAAAGTTTTATTTCTCTTTCGTGGATTTGTTGTTCTATCGCAGGGGAAATATTTGCAGATTGTCTGCGAACGGAAAAATTAATGAAATTGTTGTTTGTACTTGAAGTTTTTGAAATACTCAATGACGTTTCAGTGACTGGATTATTTTGGGGTAATTTTTACTTGATATTATTTATAATAGAATTTCATTAACCGAATTATTTTTGAGTATTTTTGTACCGCAATTTTTTTTTTTTCAATTTTTATTGAAAACATCAGTAACTTCATTCCTTACGTTTGTTACTTTAATAAAACACTAAAATAACGAAAAAAAAAGTGCCATCGGAACTGGACAGATCTTTTAAAGTTTGTTTGAAAAAAAAAATTAAACCCTATCGATTTTGTCACGTGAACACAAACAATTCGCGTAATTCACTGCTGAACGATTGCTCGGGCCACTTTCATTCATTCCCCAACTTCTATATGTCGAATAATACATATTATTTTGGGGGACAATTTTTACTTGATATTATTTATAATGCGGAAATTTCAGAAAATTAATGTTTTTCGAGTATTTTTGTATCTCAATTTTTTCGATGTTCATTGAAAAGATCAATAACTTCATTCCTTACGTTTATTACTTTAATAAAACACTAAAATAACGAAAAAAAAGTGCCATCAGAACTAGACAGATTTTTTTGAGTTAAAAAAAAATGTAACCCTATCGATTTTGTCATGTAAACACAAACAATTTGCGTAATTCGCTGCTGTACGATTGCTCGGGCCACTTTCATTAATTGCTCAACTTCTATGGTATATATCGAATAATACATATTATTTTGGGTAATTTTTACTTGATATTTTTGTACCTCAATTTTTTTTCAACGTTTATTAAAAAGATCAGTAACTTCATTCCTTACGTTTATTACTTTGATAAAACACTAAAATAACGAAAAAAAGTGCCATCAGAACTGGACAGATTTTTTTAAGTTAAAAAAAAAAAAATTTAACCCTATCGATTTTGTCATGTAAACACAAACAATTTGCGTAATTCGCTGCTGTACGTTTGCTTGGGCTACTTTAATTAATTGCTCAACTCCTATATGTCGAATACATGTAGGGATCATAATCGTGTGGACAGAGATATTTATTTAACGGGATAAAAGTTAATATATTTAAAGAATAAAATCAAATTAGTACATAGAAAAAAAAGCTAAGTTGGTCTATACGTCTTTTCTTCACGACCATCGGATTAGGACTGCCTTAAGGGGGGAAATAGGGTTAGGACTGCGTTTTCTCAATAATTTTCATGAATTTTTTTATAGTATAAAAAATGAATATAAGTTATTGAAACTTTGAGAATATTTTATACATATATTTAAGTATATACTATAAAATTTTTGAAGAATTTCCTTGAAAAAGCACCGAAAATATTAGCGACCCCATATTGCAGGTCACAATCAGACTCAGCATTTTGCGTACATTCTGGAAGCCGCAATTTTCATCTGAAATCAAACGAGGTTGGAATTTACTTTTATTATATGTCTCTCTTCTATATGAACCTAAATGCTATAAAAAAAATAGAAAATTGAATTGTTTACAGGGGTCAAAACAAAAAAGCATGATTTTTTGCCATTTTTTACAACTTTATTTGCAAAAAAAAAATATTTTAAGTAATGATAATATTCCGATTTTAGGTTCGTATAGAGCGCAATACTATGAAGAAAGTAATTGCCAATTTTCAATACGATTGGTTAAAAAGTTTTTAAACTAGCGTGTACGCAAGTTAAAAAAAAGTCGTTTTCAGAAAAACGCGTTTGAAACACGTGGCGCGCTCGGGGCCTGAAGGAGAGCTACTCACTTTAATGGCTTATAACAATGGAACGAGTCGGAATTTTCATTAAACATTTTGGGACAATATTTTCCAATAGTTTTACTAACAATTTATGAAATTTAAAAAAATCGATTTTTCGAACCGTCTAACCCTATTTCCCCCCTTAAAAGTACGTTCGTCACTCAGGCATACTTTCATTCTCTCTATACTCTCTTTATTCTCCAAAGAGACCTCACAATTCGTCACACGGGTCTCACGCACTCTTCCAATGACTTCTTCGAAAACCAAAACTAAAACACAATCGCAATCAAAACCGGAGAGCATTCATCGCGCAACACATATACTCTTTGTTTCACGACTCTATCGACGATGCTCCTAAACAACACTCTCTTTCATTCGGATAATTCTAAGCAAAGTTATCGTCTCTAATGTTTAGGCTGTAGCTAACTCTTATTTTAAAGCGTTGTTGGCGACACAGCGCCATCTCGCTCTTTCACAACACTTCACTTTTCAATAGATCCTTTCACGCACAACACATTTACACAAATTCACTGATCCCACATACATATTATGTTGGGTAATTTTTACTTGATATTATTTGTACTACGAAAATTTCAGTATTTTTATACCTCAATGTTTTTTTCAATGTTTATTAATAAGATCAGTAACTTCATTCCTTACGTTTATTACTTTAATAAAACACACGAAAAAACGTTTTTATAACGAAAAAAAAAGTGCCATCTGAACTGGACAGATGTTTTTAAGTTAAAAAAAAATATTTAACCCCATCGATTTTGTCATGTAAACACAAACAATTTGCGTAATTCACTGCTGTACGATTGCTCGGGCCACTTTCATTACTTTGCTCAACTTCTACACGTCGAATAATTACATATATGCATGCGTTGCGGTTCAACGAAGACCTTTTCATTCACGTTACGTAGAATTGTGTACTCGCTTTCACGTGACGACCCATCGACCCGGGTAACGTGTTCTCCACACTCCTCTCTATCTGGATCCACAATACATACCCGTATAAATATAATATGGGCTGTCCTACGTGAAATGGTACGAAATTTTGGCGCAGCACATTTTTAAGAGTTTCTCAATTTTCGAAAGTTATCGTAAATCCAAAATCTCAAGTTCGTTTATTCTCAATTTGTTTTTTGCTCACGAAAACAAATGTAAAAAAAAACGTCTTGTCAAAAGATTAACGTTTCTGAATTCAATGGCTTTAAAAAAAGAAAAATTCTTTCTACAAAAATGCCTCACATTACGTGAAATACCTCACGTATGTATCACATATACTAGTATAGCGAACTAGTACGTGACAAGGGACAATAAACGAACACCTCACAAAGCTGTGAGTCTCTTCTCTAAACCTATGTGGCACAACCCGGTGCTCCAGAAACGCGAACGATCGTCGAGTCACGTGTGTGGGTGCATTGTCGAATCGAAGGATCGTTATCTCGAAAAATAAACCTCAATTTCTGAGTGTCCTCGATTTTTTTTTCTATCTTCATTTTCACGAGAGTGTTTCTTCGACATCGTACACGCTTGTGATAAGTCACGAATTACTCACGTTATTTAGATTTTTGTGACAACAGCTGATCACTTAACAAGCATATATCGACTGCCGAACAAACTTAAGAGCCTAACACACGATTTAATAATACTCAAAGTTACTTGAGTTACGGCCTTTAATTTGTCAGAAGATATATATAAAAATTTGTTAATAAATACAATTTTATATCGAAAGATTTAAACGTTGATACGTTTTTTCTTGTCAACTTTATAAAATAGCCATTTTGTCATTGTACGAGGTCTGTTCAAAAAACTATCGCGAATTTTGAATTTCCGCGGGCTACATATATTCGATTTTCGATTTTTTTGTGGCATTAGGTTGGTACTCATGTCCCTCACTTATGCTGAAAAAATCGGCCATTTTGAATGTTTAGTTAATTGTTGACAGCTGTTTTGGTTAGACGTGTTTCGGCTTGTCTTCGATTTTTGCCTATTCCAAAAAAGCAGCTTCTATTACGATGATTGACCTTTGGTTTCCACGTCATAACCATAAACCCATGATTCGTCACCAGTTATGACCCTCTGGAGCAAATTTGGGTCGTCGCGGACCGAGTCCAACAGCTCCTTAGCAATGTTAACGCGACACTGTTTTTGTTCGAAATTGAGCAATTTTTGGCACGAATTTCGCGGCGACTCGTCTCATGCCCAAATCATTGGTAAAAATTGAATAGCACGAGCCAATCGATATGCTTAGTTCCTCGGCAACTTCTCTAACGGTGATTCGACGATTGGCCAATATTATTTTCTTCACTTTATCAATGTTTTCGTCTGTTGTTGATGTGCTCGGGCGTCCGGAACGCATTTCGTTGTTCGCATCTTCTCGGCCCTCTGAGAACATTTTGTACCACCGATAAACGTTGCTTTGGTCCAAGGTAGCTTCATCATATGCCACAGTCAACATTCGGAATGCGTCCGCGCACTCAATTTTGTTTTTCACACAATATTTGATACAGATTCTTTGATCCATTTTTTGGAATAGGCAAAAATCGAAGACAAGCCAAAACACGTCTAACCAAAACAGCTGTCAACAATTAACTAAACATTCAAAATGGCCGATTTTTTCAGCATAAGTGAGAGACACGAGTACCAACCTAACGCCATAAAAAAAATCGAAAATCGAATATACGTGGCCCGCGGAAATTCAAAATTCGCGATACTTTTTGAACAGACCCCGTATATGACTAAGTGAGACGATTGTTTCTAGCAAATTACTCAAGTGATTTCAATTTTTGTGACAACAGCTGATTACTTCACAAGCATATATCGACTGCTGAACAAACTTAAGAGTCTAACACTCGATTTAATAACATTTAAAGTTACGCGAGTTGCGCCCTTTTATTTGTCAGAAGATATATATAAATTTGTTAATACAATTTTATATCGAAAGATTTAAACGTTGATACATTTTTTCTTGTCAACTTCATAAAATAGCCATTTTGTCTTTGTATGTGACTAAGTGACGCGATTGTTTCTCGCGTACCTTGTATCAATGATAAAAACACGTGCGTCATCATTACCATTACTCATCTGTCCGCAGCGGCAAGATGATTTCTGTTATCGATACACGAGAAAGAAACGTAACATTTGGGAAGCAAACTTTTTTTTTCACCGATAATAAAAGCACCATAAAATTTGTTAAACCGAACTTTACAACGGCCCGAGGAATGTTTGAATTATAGTATTTTAACGAAATGATATGTATTTTTCTCGAAGTGTAATGTAAAATTGTGTTAGAAGC
This sequence comes from Oxytorus armatus, assembly GCA_958009045.1. Taxonomy (NCBI): domain Eukaryota; kingdom Metazoa; phylum Arthropoda; class Insecta; order Hymenoptera; family Ichneumonidae; genus Oxytorus; species Oxytorus armatus. The sequence continues at coordinate 18,703,577 of OY253749.1, read as the reverse complement.
GATCGTAAAGGAATAAAAGTGGTCGTAAGAAAAATATACAAGTTTATTGTACAATTTGATAAAGTTGTGGATTAGAATATCATTAAGGGGAGAATGTCGATGGAATATAGCTTTTTATTAGTGGTGGAGAAAAACTGATTATCTATCGATAATTTCCAGCTTGCGCTCTCCTTCAATCCGATATCGTCGATGGATTTGTACTGTTGTGACAAAATAACGATAATAAGACTAATAGTATCGGGATCTCGAATTGCTTATCTCGCGTCCATGACACTCATTCATTTCTCAGATGTGACGATTAGCTGACGTTTTTAACAAAGACTTGGCCGCTATAACTACTTTTTTCATTAAACCATACAAAGATTTGATATCTTGTTTCTGGAAACGAGAGAGAGAGAGAGAAAGAGAGACTTTTCGTGCCGTTCAAAGTGAAATCTACGAAATGCCGTGGATATTCCATTAAATAATTCTGTTTTTGTTAATATTTTTTCCACACAGTGTAATTGAGTGTTTGAAATATTTTCGGAGCTATCTAATTGTTTCGTAAGATTACGAAAACAAGATTGTGAAAGTGTGAAGAATTTTAGTTCACAGCGTCGTGGATGCTGGGCGTTCTTTGGTTATTGGAAAATAGAAATTTTATTTATTGAAACAAAAATTGTTTCTTGATTAGAAGAGCAATAATAATAATAATAATAAATAAATAAAATACGTGCGAGTGTATAAACGATCATGTGGCTCAAGGATATGAACGATGACGGATTAACCGCTGGCGAGTTTGTCAATCCCCTTAATCACCAGCGTTGCGCACCGAATGAGTAAGTTTCACTCCCCTCCCGCGCCACAAATTCAGTAAAACTTTCATTCCGCCATTTTAAAAATTGACACAATGAATTCGTAAACTTCTGCAAAATCTAACTTTATGATTTATTCTTTTTTAAATCGAATATATCAATATAAATAAAAATGTAAATGTTCGTTTGTTCAAAATCTTAAAACTCCAAAATTTCTTCACCGATTGCTTTGAAATTTTGACACAACGTCGCCATCGAATACGAGCGTGTTTTCCATTTAACCAGACTGGGTCACAACAACGCGCGACCGTGTACAGCTAGTTATGAATATAATATAAAATATATTATCCCGATCATTATTTTTCGTCGTACCACTTATATCTGATTTTAAAGAAAAATTATAATTTTTGCAGTAAACGTAAAGAGCTTAAAAACTGAGGGCTTACTGGCTATAAAAAGTTAAGGCCCAATAAAAATTCCATTACACAAAAAATATTGCTACAACGATAAAATGTTAAATTCTCAACTGATCAAACACTGGCGAAGTTGTTGTCAAAAGTTTAGGCTGGTGATTGTACTTATCTCGAAAAGAAGAAAAAAATTTGCGCAATTATTGTTTTGCTTACGTCTGACGTTTTGTATAATGTTTTTTTTTTCTCATCCACGAAGACTATTTTTATGTTGTCCGTTCAATGTAAGCATCGCAATTGCGCCAGATTCACGTACTTTCGTACAATTTCGAAAAACAAATATTACGAAGAATTTTGCTTGATTACAGTCTTATTTACTCATCCGGGGAAAGAACGTTTCGACAGATTTTATTAATAGACAAAGCGCGAATTTAAAATGATTAATTATGAATACTATCGCGATGCTCGCTCGTTTACGAATGGTTGAGGAGGCCTCTCTGGGCATAAATATCATCGATTGAACTGTCCGTTATATAATTAGCGAATAAACGCAGGATCGAAATTATTCTTTTCAATCAACATGCGAAATTGTCCTCGAATCTCCAGCTAAATGATCACGAACATTACGTTTTTCATCTAACTGAAAATACAATGGCAAACAAAAATTGATGTTATTCGAAACTTTTGGGAATTGACAGTATTGAAAATGCAATAAAAATTTTCAATGGCTATTTTTTTTTACAAACACCTATTTTCAGTGAATTATGAATAATCGCCTACCAGATAAATACATTTTACGAGAAAGTGTTACTTGACTCTAAATTCAATTTTTTGATTGAATGAATTCGTGAATTAGAAATTCTTGTATTTTGCTTCTTTAATGTCAGATCGACAAAAATCGGTACAAAGATTCAGTTTAAAAAAAAACAAATATTACTTATCTCTCGACACAACATTATGAGATTCTATGGGTCATAGCGTTATTTCGTCATCGTGTACATATGTGGAGAAAAAAAAAAAGAGAGTATTGCGACGCACTCACTCTCGAAGCACGTTTTATTTGTCGATGGAAAATAGAGAATGCGAAGATAATCGCATTATGTACTACTACGAGCGATGCGTTTATGTAGATAAATCGCTGGATGGTTGATTTATACAAATCCGTGTTCGAGGTCCATGGATCAAACGATGTTAAATAATTGCATAAAGAGAATTCTAATTGATTCGTCGTGAATATACAACTTGATTATTGATATGTACCCGTGTCGAGCCAATGTATAAATAAATAGGGTATTTCGATGATTTTGAGGTTTGCATCGTTGAAACGCAACGAAAATAGATTTTTTATACCATTCATCTCCCTTAAGGGGGGAAATAGGGTTAGGACAGCGTTTTCTCAATGATTATCATGAATTTTTTTTATAGTATAAAAAATGAATATAATTTATTGAAACTTTGAGAATATTTTATGCATATATTTAAGTATATACTATAAAATTTTTGAAGAATTTCCTTGAAAAACGCCGGAGATATCAGCGACCCCATATTGCAGGTCACAATAAGACTCAGCATTTTGCGTACATTCTGGAAGCCGCAATTTTCATCTGAAATCGAACGTGGTTGGAATTTACTTTTATTATATGTCTCTCTTCTATATGAACCTAAATGCTATCAAAAAAATAGAAAATTGAATTTTTTACAGCGGTCAAAACAAAAAAGCATGACTTTTTGCCATTTTTTGCAACTTTATTTGCAAAAAAAAATTTATTTATAATAATGATAATATTCCGATTTTAGGTTCATATAGAGCGCAATACTATGAAGAAAGTAACTGCCAATTTTCAAAACGATTGGTTGAAAACTTTTCAAACTAGCGTGTACGCAAGTTAAAAAAAAGTTAAAAAAAATTGCGGCTTCCAGAATGTACGCAAAATACTGAGTCTGATTGTGACCTGCAATATGGGGTCGCTAATATCTTCGGTGTTTTTCAAAGAAATTCTTCAACAATTTTATAGTATATACTTAAATATATGTATAAAATATTCTCAAATTTTCAATAAATTATATTCATTTTTTATACTATAAAAAAATTAAAAATACTATGAAAAAACGTTTTTTTTTAATGAGAAAGAGAACCGAGAGCAATACTGAAAATGAAAAGTTAAAAAACCTATTTTCGTTGCGTTCCAACGATACAAACTTCAACATTATGTGTTTTGGACATTTTCGGCCAAGAATGTTTTGTTCGATATTTATTTAACGAAAAAGTAGAAAAATTATGCAAAAATATTGAAAAACACGACTTGATTAAAATGCCATGCTCAATCTTCTAATTCTTTCCTTCATATGTACGACGAAGAATTTATCAAAAATAAAAGAATGTCCAATAAACGATCCTCGTTACTTAGATGTCACATTTTTTTCCTTAAAATTTTCATTCTGAAGAAAAAACACTTTTTTGATTAATTCGAAAATGCAGAGAAAATGGAGCGAATCTGATTTCGCCAGATATCCTTACTTTTCGTCTGGGACAGAATCATTAGTCGATCTCGAGGCATCTTTACCGAGGCGTTCGGCGTTCAATAGGTTAAAAATCAATAAAATTTCATGTTGAGATTAATTAATTTCTTGTGATGATAAAAAGTATTTATAAGTAGATGAAGCTTTTTAATCGCAAATTAAATGCGTTTATCTTTAAAAAATATTTTTTATCCTCGTATATATTAATAATAAACATCAGGACTTGAGATTAAATTCACAAAAATAATCGTATGGCAAGACTGAATAAAAATTCTGAAACTTTTTTCAAAATTGACGCTGATACTTTTAATAATATTCCCACATAACGTTTTCAAATTTCTACAGAATTTTTAGAAAAATCTCATTCCTTTCTTTTATTCATAATTTTAATAATTCATGAATAATTATAATAAATTAATTTTTTATTTAGTAATACTTGATTTTTGTTATTTACGCGAAATTTCGTTTTTATTCTGTCGCAGAATATTCGTTAACAGAAGTCTCCACTTGGAGAACATCAAGTTCTATGGATTCGATATGGACTACACCCTGGCGGGTGAGTTAAAAAAAATTATGCGAAATATATCGTCAAAAAGAAAAAAAATTGATGAACGTATTACAAGTAGAACGAAACTCCATTAATGAAATTTTTCAGAGTACAAGTCACCGCAGTACGAGCAGCTGGGTTTCAATCTCCTGAAGGATCGTCTGGTCTCTCTGGGTTATCCATGTGAGATTCAGGCTTTCGAGTACGATCCGAGTTTTCCAGTGAGAGGACTCTGGTTCGACACTCTCTACGGTAATCTTTTGAAAGTCGACGCGTACGGAAACATACTCGTATGCGTGCACGGTTTTGAATTTTTGAAGCAGTAAGTAAAATTTTGTCAATTGAAAAAAAAAAAATCTACAAAATTTTCGTACTCATTAAAAAGAAATGATTTTGACATTTGACTAAATGAATGAAATTATTTAAATATTATATAACGAAGATAAAATATTTTTTATAATTTTTTTTTATAATTAAAAAAAAATAAAATAAAATAAAATAGCTGTGAATTAAAAATAACGTCACGTTTTGTTTTCACTCCAGTTGGCAAGTATACGAGCTGTATCCCAATAAATTTCTCCAACTCGACGAGTCCCGGGTCTACGTGCTTAATACACTCTTCAATTTGCCGGAAACTTATCTGCTCGCTTGTCTCATCGATTTCTTTACAAATTCGCCCCAATATACGCGCGAGAAGACCGGAGTTAAAGAGGGCGAGTTGACGATGAGCTTCAAGAGTATATTCCAAGATGTGAGAAACGCGGTCGATTGGATTCACATACAGGGCGATCTTAAGAGTAAAACCGTCGAGAACATCGACGAGTACGTGAAAAAAGACGACAGACTGCCAATGTTTCTCACGAGGATACGCGAGAGCGGTGCTAAAGTTTTTCTACTCACAAACAGCGATTACGTCTTCACCGATAAAATAATGACGTATCTGTTCGATTTTCCTCACGGTGCGAGGGTACGTTAAATATTTTTTTTAATTTCCAAATCAGTAAAAAAACAAACGAGAATTGTTTTTTTTTAAGTTTTTTTTTTCTTCAAAACTCATTCCGTCGTCTAATTTCAGCCCGACGAACCTCACAGAAACTGGAAAACTTATTTCGATGTTATCGTCGTTGATGCCACGAAACCGTTGTTCTTTGGTGAGGGAACGATTTTGAGACAGGTCAACACGAAAACCGGTGCGTTAAAGCTCGGTACGCACAAGGGACCTCTTCATACAGGTAAATGAAAATTTTAATGCAATTCAATGGAAAAATATTAATTTTAACAAATTTCTATTCGTCAATTAAAAAATCAAATGTATATCAACGATAAAAGTGTTGTTCGTTGAAAATAAATCAATTTCTTGATGGTTATGTGGTCTGTCATTAATAATTATCGACAATGAAAATTTACCAAACTATAGAGAAATCAAAAATTCATTTAAAAAATCCTAACACGATTTTTGGCTTACTATTTCTTTTCCTTTTTTGCACGGACTTTAAAATTATCAGGTGAAGTATATTCCGGAGGATCCTGCGACGTATTTACCGAGATGATAGGGGCCAAGGGCAAGGACGTTCTGTACATCGGTGATCATATTTTCGGTGATATTCTCAAGAGCAAGAAAATTCGTGGCTGGAGAACGTTTCTCATAGTGCCGGAGCTCGTCCAAGAACTTCACGTCTGGACCGACAAGTGTCAACTTTTTGCCGAACTACAGCGTCTCGATGTTATGCTAGGAGAGATGTACAAGTGCGTGAATCAAGCATTTTCGTTAACCTTTTTTTTCGATAGAGAAATTATCGGTAAAACGTCGTAGTTGGTGTCGTGACGATAAAAAAAAAAGTTTCGATTAATCGTAATGAAATTAGGTGAACGAAAAGTTCGAAAAGTTGTCATTAGAGAATTTCATTGAAAGGCATTCGTAAAAATGCAATATTTAACGTTTCCAATAGAAAAAATATGGCTATTGAAAAGATAAAAGATCAATTTCATTTAAATTTTAGTATTATCTTCATTTTTCTACATTTCGCCTATGAATTCATCTATTACGAGTCTCTGAACGGCCAGTTTGTTTAAGCTAATAGTCTGGTAACTTAAGCCGATTTTCATGTCTTTTTTGGAGGGCGTTTTTTTGTAGGAAAATTAAAATGAATCGTTTTGGATATTTAGGATGTTTTTATTTACATATTAAAGATACAAAAAAACATTTTTTTGAAAAAATTTATTAGTTTATTATTATTATTATTGATCAAAGTTGGCACCTCGAAAAAAGAGCGCGTGGGTGGCCCCGGTGATTTTGGCTCTGGATGTTATCTGAAATCAAAAATTCTTGATAATTCTTAATCTATAGACATGTCATTCTGGTCGGAACTACTGAAGTTAAATTTCATGGATAAATAACAAAATGGCGGACTCTGGAAAAAAAACGTCCTTTTCCATTTTGTTATTTATCCATGAAATTTAACTTCAGTAGTTCCGACCAGAATGACATGTCTATAGATTAAGAATTATCAAGAATTTTTTATTTCAGATAACATCAAGAGCCAAAATCACCGGGGCCACCCTCGCGCTTTTTTTTCGAGGTGCCAACTTCGATCAATAATAATAATAATAATAAACTATTAAATTTTTTTTTGTTTCTTTAATATGTAAATAAAAAAATACTAAATATCCAAAACGATTCATTTTTATTTTCCTACAAAAAAAACACCCTCCAAAAAAGACATGAAAATCGGTTTAAGTTACCAGACTACTACCTTAATACGCGACTCCACCACCGGTTATTCGCATCCGATAAATTTTCTTTGCCAGATAATATGAGTATGAAAAAATGTTCCGATATTCTTCAGGAATCTGGACAGCAGCACCAAAGAAAAGCCCGATATATCGAAGCTACGAGCGTCAATAAGGGACGTTACACACAAGATGGATCTTGCGTATGGTATGATGGGCTCGCTGTTTAGAAGCGGAAGTCGACAGACTTTCTTCAGTAGTCAGGTCGTCAGGTACGCCGATCTTTACGCGGCGACTTTTCTCAATCTCATCTACTATCCGTTCTCGTACATGTTTCGAGCTCCCGCTATGCTCGTAAGTATATTTGTTTATTGATTTTTCTTAAGGGATTATACGCAGTTGAAAATTAAAAAAAATCGATTTTTTTTATTGCATTTTCGGAATCTACATATATTTGAGTATATTCTCTGGAAATTTCATATCGATCCGGCAAATATTTTTGGAGATACAGGCATATTTGTAAGGACGCTCCGAGCGTTACAAAGTAGGCGGCCCAAACTTTTAACGCGTTTTACTCAAAACGGTGTTTTCAAAGTCGGTGTGCACGATTTTTCAAAAAACGACTCAACCGATCGGTTTGCAATTTTAACACAACCTTCTCGGATATATTCTTCAGGTATTGATCGAAGGAATAAGATTTCCGATAATTATTTCTATTTTTTTTAAACGATTCAACGAAAAAATTTTGTTCGAAAATTGGAATTTTTTCTTTTTCGAGCCGCCATTTTGTCAAAAATCAAAATTTCGACTATTCCTTCGATCAATACCTAGATTTATCTATCCACTAATAGAATCTTTTTGGTTTTTTAATTTTGGATAATCCAAACCGGAGATATCGTGCTTACCACCAGACACCTTTTTTTAGAGCAGCTCCCGGAGATCGGCTACAGCAGCTTTAAAAATCATTATTTTTACAAATAAAAAATATGAAAATAAAGTTAAAAGTTACCACAATGCGTATATAAAGTTTTACCTTAATAAATAAAAATGTCTTTCCAGGAAAAATTCTTGAAAAATCGCCTTTTTTCGGTCTCCTGACTGCGTATAACTCCTCAAGGTGCAGAGAAATTTAATTCCAAAGTTAACTTCGATAAAAATTCAATGAATCTTCGGTGTCTTTTCGTACAAAGACGTCAAATACATTTTTTTATATTGATTTTTGATTTTATTTGATTTTTTTTAATTTTTTAAACGTATTTTTAACTTTCCAGATGCCTCACGAGAGTACAGTGGCTCACGAGCAGAGGTTCGTCATGGAAACACCGATGATCAGTAGAACTCGAACTTTTAAACTCACGGACGAGGAGGAGGAACAAAATCGACTAGTCGCCGTGAGTACTATTTCCTTTATTTTCGCTTTATGGAGGCTCTAAACAAAAAAAAAAGATAAGAAAACATGTGCATTTTTTTTTTGTTAATTTCTTTAAAACATCACCTCGAAATTCACAAACGAGACATTCTTTGAAATGCTTCACTGATCATGTACAAAAATATTCCAACGGGTATATAAAAAATTGTAAGAGGATTTGTTGTAAGAGAATTGCATCGGGATTTTTTTGCAACATGATTACAGAAGCCGTTCGAACAATCTCGCTCGTTTGAAATTTTTTTTGTCAATTGTTTCTTCACCATATTACCGAATAAAAGAGTAACCATAAAAGGGTAATCGTCATAATTGAGTTAATAATTTTTTATTTCTCGCTCCAGCAGAGAACGCTGGAGGTGGAAACCGCCAATTCGAACAATCAAATACCCCACGCACGTCCGGAAACACCGCGTAACGTGACGCACACGCACGACGAGGATTGCAGCGACGAGGACAGCGATTCGCAAAAACAGGCAAATCAGCTTAGGGCATGCTCGAGAAATTGTCCGAGCAAATGATCGCGAAGTCTTGGGAATCGATGCTACAACGTTCCCATTTAAAAGTCCGCAAAAAAAAAAACACAAAAAAAAGCCCCATTATCGAATCATTTTTAATCGCGTCCGACACCGTGTCGCAATCTCCAAGAATTATCGAACACCTATTGTTCGCTTTCTTTTTCTCTTCGCCCCCGCCCCCCTCCCCCCACCCAACCGAAACATCTCGAACGCAATGCTGTTTTTTCTTCTCGGCCCAAAAAAATATGCAACACGGTTGGAAAACAAAAAACAGTTCGATCTCTCGAGCTCGCGTTGAAATACATTCAAATTGTTGAAATTTTTAACTTTTAAAATTGTTCGTTCATTGAAATTAGATAGATTAGATAGATAGGAAAACATAAATCTCTTTACGAGAAGAAGAAAAAAAAAAAGGAAAATGTTGACTCGTACGTATATGATAATTCTCACTTTCTCGTTATGACTTGACGATTCGTCATTGAATTCTCGTGTCATACAAAGCCTGACAAGATCATATTCGAAACTGTGATCGAGAGGGATTTTTCTCGAAAGCTTTTACTTGAAGTTCCAGGGATAAAAAAAATTGGTTGGACATTAAATCTCTTTCTAGAATAATAATAACAAATTTTGGGGAATACGCTTTGACGTTTCTCTTTTACATCGTTACTTTTGTTCGATTTGCCGGGAAAAAAAAAAAAAAAATGCAACGAATATTAAAATTCTTCAATAATTCATATAACGATCATTTTCCATTGATCGTCAGCTTTTATATAATAGATTTACCGATGAAATTGGTCCTCCGTCGTGAAACTATTCGAACGGACAATACTTTCAACAAAAAATATCAAAAATCTCCGATTGGTCAGTCTTTTTTTTATGTACATATATACATGTATAATTGCCTATATAATTAATAAGTAATGCGTTGTGTAAATAGAACAAATTCGCTGAAACTATGATAGTTTAGTGCCGAGTTTCGTTCAAGAATTTCGCGTTGAAAATACTCGTTATACATTCTTTAATGATCGAGAAGGAAAATTAAGAAACGTAAGATTTAGAGCACTGGGAGAATTAAAAAGGTTCAAAAGTCGTTAAACTTAATCGGTGGATCGTCGGTTTATGAATTAATACTAATAGTGGCCGTTTTTTTTTTTTTTTTTAAAGATTATTCACTACACTACCCGAGCGGAATAATCTCGAAGAGCATTAAAATATTTCCATTTGTACACTACCAATCGTGGCGAATAGATGCCCGTCCTGAAAAAAAGATGCATTGACTTATTTGTTAGTAACGTTTTATTTTTAAATTTACAAAGTGAATAATCTTTAAGGTTAGTTACCGAAAAATCGTGGAAAAAGACGTTTTATCTTCATGCTTTTTTAAGGTGACTCAATTCCCTCGAAAGAACTACACTGGGACGTCGATTTTCAGAAGTTCGATTTTCAGGAAAATCCATGATCGTAGTTGTATTTATCTTAAAAATCATTGGGGAGAGCCTTTTTAGGTTAAATTGTTTGACTGTTAGAATAACGTAGTGTACTTATGTAAAAAATATGAAAGTACATAACCCTCGAACATATCGAGAAAACCGCCCCCGATCATATACTACGGTCTTAGACATAAGGACGGGAGTGGCTGATTGCGTTCTAGGGACTGGACTTGGGCAGCCTCGATCCCCTTCCGGTCCCAATTTGTTATTAAAATCGAGGTCCTAGTGTATGTACATATTAATTCGTAACCCAACAATTCACGCATAAAGTTTACCCAGTTTTCCATAATTGCAATTACCCTTAACGTTACGTAATCAGCAACTCTTTAATGTCGCACAAGAGGATGGCCGTGAAAAAGAAAAATTCCTTTTCACTATAACGTACGATCATTCAGTGAGCGCGTTCCTTAATTACGTTTTTACTCACATTAGTTTAAATTTGAAGAAAAAAAAAGCAAAGTTCTTTCTCTTATTATGGCTGTTGGACGTTGCTTCTTATTGTCAAAGATACATGAAAAAAAAACACATGAAAATGAAAACACATGAAAAATACATGAAAATGTATTCTAGAGTTGCTCCAACGTAATTTTTTACGTTGGAGCAACTCTAGACTACATTTTCGTACGCGCAAATGACGAGCTAGTAAAATAGCGTATTCGTTGAATACGAAAGAACGTACAGGGACAATTGAGACGTTTATACGAGACAACGGTCAAAAAATAGTAGACTGAATTAAGGAACGCAGCTAACGAGAGATCTTTATTATCTAGATTAGAAGAAGAAAAAAAACAAAGGCTCATGTGTAACATACTGTTTTGTATTCGGTCGTAGATATAGATAAATATCGCAATTATAGACATTTTTTTCATATAACGTTTTAAAATCGCGATTAAGATTAGGCTACGTGTATATTATATATCCATGTTTATATAAGTGAGCATTTTGATTAAAACAAAATTTGCATAGTAGGCTAGCCTTTTTACATGAAATTTCCGTAGATACAGGAATTTACGTATACGAACAATTGACGAAATTTTTTACGCAAACAAAAAATGATAAGTTTCATCATTTTTTTTTTTTTTTTTTTTTTTCCCGTTCTGAAATATTCGATCCGTTGTACTGCGGACGAAAAGAAATGGAATTTACAAAAAAAAAAACGTAAAGATGTGTCGTTGAAAATCGTCAAGAGACATTGAGGGGATGTACCGCACGCTCCGATCATTCGAAAACGCAAAATGTAATTTTTCCGAAATGACACAACCGATCGGGATGAAATAAGCTTGTTCGTTGCAGTATGGTGGCAAAAAGTGACTAAACTTATTTTCTCCTGATCGGTTGTGCCCTTTGAAAGAAAGTACCGATAAGAATGTGCAGCTATCTCTCTTGCACTCACGCGGTACATGTGCGCCTTCCTCTTAAGTGCATTATTTCGTATTAGTGATCTATCGTTAATTACGATTATAATACTCTTGCGTATGAAATTTCTAGGAATTGGTTTTATTTTCAATAAATTATTATATATTGTAATGTATCAGTCGTTTTATTATCGTCCCGAAGGGAAATCTTTACAGAAACAAATCGGCGAGATACTCCTCGAATTCTTCGTCTCTCGATTTTTCCAGACCCTCAACGGGCTTGTTCTTCCAGAGATTGGTCTCGTCGATTTTTGTTTCTTCAGATTTTTTCGTTGCCTCGACATCGCTCTCGGCCTCTATTTTCATCTTTGACTCCGGGCTTTCCGCCGAACTGCAAGGCTTTTCAACATCTTCCGTTGAATTCTTTCCCAAACGCTTGAGCTCCTTTTTACGTTTTATCTCCCTCTTCTGGGATTTGTAGTTTAACTTCGATGAACATTCCGGACAAAGCCCTGGACACAAATGAGCAACATACTGCTGACACCAATTTTGTTCAAAATAATTTTTTTTTTGTGATTCTGTCATGTTCCGTTCTGCTTGACGATTTGCAATTTCGAAGGCTCTCAAGAATTAATTGAATGCTTAAAAAATACTGTTCCTTTTATGACCAGAAATTAACGCTAATTCGGCAATCCAATCCTCCGTGTCGTTTTTACGAAAATCACAAATCTTAAAATTTGAATGTTGCAAATATAATCCTTTTCAAATGGAAATTTGCGAGCAAAATAATTGGGGCGTATTGAAAATTAGTCTGACGGTATCGCAGAAACATTTTTGCATATTATTATTCATTTTTACCACCGATTCTTCAACTTACTCAATTTGACGAGTGCATTTTTTTTCTCTCCTTGCTCCTCGTAGGCAAAATTAACTTCCCATGTTCTCAGGGTTTCTTTGTTCGGACACTTTTTACAACCGCATTCAAACTGGCCCTTTCCCACCACTACTTCCTTCTCCGTTCTCCATCGAAGGGCAACCTGTTTCAAAATTTATATTCGTCTATAAATACATAAAGTTACGCTATTGGTTGCGATGACTGTTGAAAAATATTTTTATCATCGCAAACCTTGTTGTATTTGTAGTACGTCAGATCACAGATGCAATATTCCTTGAACAATTTGTCATAGTACTTTTTGGCTAAACGAGTCGCCCACGTATCCGTCGGATCGTTATCCTCGTCCCAAAGAAATTTGTGATTTTCCCTGATAACATCGTGGTCCGTCTTGTCCCGAGACCTCGAAACATCAAGAGCTGCTTGTGACGATTTGTGTACTGAGTTTTAACGCTTCATTGATACGCGATTGTACGTTATCAATTTACGATTTTGTTTTTTTTTTTTTCCCCCCGATCAGATATACTAAAATCATCAATGAGAGTCTGTTGTGCTGTATATATCGGTGATTATGTTCCAAAAGCCAAAAATCTCATGGTCTCGGATTTTTTTGTAACTTCAGAATTCCACACATATATAAAGCACAAAACATTATTTTGTTTTCCATCTTTTTAATCCATCTCCATTGGCTGTTGTTCACTGATGAATTTTTGTAAATTTTCAATAATATTTTTGTAAATTATATTTTGTTTACTTGTGTAAAAAAAAATCACAGCTTACTATTACTATTTGCGATTGGCTTCAATTTCGGAAAAGCGCATAGAAACTAAATTCTAAAAAAGACTTTCCACCCCTGAACCCGTACTCCTAGAATCGTATAAAATTTTTTTTTTTAAATTCCTCGTAGCATTTTACACGATGAACAGTTTCCAGATTGGAGTACGCAATATTTTTGGAGAAAAAAAAACGTATCTTTTTATGTACATTCTTGCGAATACTAAATCTCATATCTTTTATGAGATACATGAAAGATTTTGTACGATCGTGAAATCCACTTCTCAGTTAGGATGGAACTAAGCCAGTCAAGTTTCTATTTTTAGAAAGTTTTTGCAATAATAAAAGTAGTCAAATAGTTTTAAAAATCAATTGTTTTCATCAAAAGTATTGCTTATCCCACGGTCTGAAACCGAAAATCAAGTAAAATGCAACAGGCAATTTGAAAAGAAATATTTATAAAAATGTAGAAATACGAGCTTATAGAAAAATGGTTTTTTAACAGTTTTTACGTAAATTCACAAAATCGTAAAGGATGGGAAATATTTGTATTGAAAATCTAAGTTGTTTCGTACATAAGAGGCTATTTTGTGCCAATTATATTTACTGTTTTTACCTTGTGAATAAATAATAATTATGAATATTTTTTTTTTAATTCGATAAATTCAACAATGCACCACGGTTGCTAGCTTTTGGAATTTAGTATATAAAAAAAAAAAATTTACTATCAAAAGGTTAAATAAAAATCCGAGACCACAAGGTCCGAATATTTTCGCCGTCGGAATAATCTCCCATGTAAACAGCGACATATGTATGTATATATATATATAACAAGAATTATGACGTATATGAGTTGACATACGTGTCTCGTTGTAGGGACAGCGCCGATCCTCCTCTTAGCTCAAAATAATCGTTGATAAGCTTCTTGTGCCTGTCGTAGGCCGAAAGATACGCGTAAGCCGGAAACATCCTCGTTTAAAATCAACTTTTTACACGGGGTAAATGATAAACGTATTTTCGCATACCGTCAACAAAAATTTGACGAAACTACGCCGCAAAAGAGTCGGACGCAGGCATGTTTTTCTTTCTCAACTGTTATTCGTGTGTTCATTTGCCGCGAGAGTCGCTCGTGTCGCAAACAAGACATGGCAGTATTGAAACAAAGAATTATCAATGTTAATTTTACAGTTTTCGTAAGGAATTTACGAATTTATAATCGAATTATTCACAAACAAAACTCTAATTGAACAAAATGTCGATTAAATGTTGCAATTTTCACGATAAAAAATGCATAAAACCGTTGTTCGAGACGACGTTGTTACGAGATTACTAAAAACACCGACAGGAGTCGCATGAGAAATACGTTCCACAAGCTTCGTTTACAACGAGTCCGGCTTGAGGATTTCCGAGTGCTACGCCACTGGTTTTTTCGCGTCATGAAAATCGCATTCGACACTTATTTCCTGGAAGATAACTATTATTGTTAAATTATGAAAATTATTAATAAAAAATTTAAAGAATTCGACCATTCATTATTGTATTAATATTAATGATAAGTTTTTTTTTAAATTACTTCATTATATGTGGTGAACTTTGTGTTGAATTTCAAAAGATTTTTGCTCCGTCCTTGCTGTTACGATTCTCCATAACATGAATATTACTTAGATAAGAGAATGAAATTTTGTAATTTTAGCTACATTGGCACTGTACAAGTCGACGGGGATTAATGGAGACGTACAAATTATATAGCTGAAGTTAACTAATTTTTTCAGTGCTCTACTGGATTGCATCAAAACACTATTGATCAGTGTAACGTGTTCAAACCTTACAATAAGAAAATACGATTTTTGTTCATTTTTTGAAATATTTAGAGTTTTTCTTACTCCCACGATGCTTAACGGCACGAATATTTAGATAAGAAATCAAGATTTCATTGTCTCCACATCGTCATAGTACTAGTCTACGAGTACTAATTGGTACAGTTTAGGCAAATTTATAAAACATTTTTAAGCCTATATACTATGCTAGTAAAAAAAGTTCGATAAAAAGATAATTTTAAATTCTTTCATTATCACTTCTGCATCAAATCTTTGTGATGAAATTTCTTCCAACAAACCCATTCAAACTTATATTATATCCGTGACAAAAAAAAATTATCACAGGCCTCAAAGTCTGATTAGTTTTCTTTTTGTCTCCAGTTATCAGCTATCAATCATCAAAACGATCATGCAATCGGCCAGACGTATCTTCAATGTTAGACCACAAAATTTCAGAGGCATAAGTGACTTTGTAAAGATTGTTGAGGTCGGACCACGTGATGGTTTACAAAATGAGAAGAAAATGTTGCCAACAGCTTCCAAGATCGACCTGGTAAACAGGCTTTCGGAAACTGGACTGAGTGCGATCGAGATCACGAATTTCGTATCACCGAAATTGTATCCTCAGATGCGGGACAACGCCGAGGTTTTCCGTGGTATCATTAAAAAGCCGGAAATTAATTATTCAGTACTTGTTCCAAATCTCAAGGGTCTCGAGGGTGCTCTCGCAGTGGGTGCTAAAGCGGTGGCGGTTGTAGTCTCTCCTTCTGAAACTGCATCGCGTAAAAATGCGAATTGTTCGATCGAGGAGAGCGTCAAGAGATGCGCGTCGACAATAAAAATGTCACGAGAAAATAACATTAAGGTGAGAGGTTACGTATCTTGCATCGCTGGTTGTCCTTACGAGGGTCAAATCGAGCCATCGATAATCGCGAAATATTCCTCGATCCTGCTCGAACTTGGCTGTTACGAAATTTCATTGGTCGACATAATAGGCGTTGGAACACCGAAAAAGATCGATATTTTACTCAAAGAGGTGAAGCATGCATCCGCAACGGGCGATATGAGCGAATTTGCGATGCATTGTCACGATACTTTTGGCCAAGGATTGGCAAATGTTTATACAAGTTTGGAAAATGACGTGAGGGTATTTGATTCATCGGTCGCGGGTCTCGGTGGTTGTCCTTACGCGGCCGGTGCTTCGGGGAATGTCGCGACCGAAGATTTGCTTTATCTTTTCAACGGACAGGGTTTGAGTACCGGTGTCAATGTGAACAAAATCGTGGAGACTGGCGATTGGTTATGCAAAGAACTCCGAACAGAAAATAAATCAAAAGCCGGTGTGGCCATGTTATCACAACGGAAACCCGAAAAATCCTCTAATTAGAGAATCTTTGTTCACGGGAAAAAATAATTAAGGCCGAAACCATGGAAATAAAGCTGCCGACAGTAACATTAGCGGAAGAATTGTCAATTTTTTTAAATGTACGTTAAATTAACATCCAAATAAACTACTGTGTCGACCCAGACAAAATAATATATTAACCCTTCGTGGTCACGCGGGGTCAAGATGACCCCAAGCGCAACTTTAAACTAGAATTACTATGCCTCGTTGCTGATTTTTTTTCGCCATTTTGAAAATTTGATAAACATTTTTTGCCATGATATTCTCATTCTGAAAGGTTCAAACTAGTATCCTGAATTTTTATGAGTCGTTCGGAACGATACTGGCAACGCGGCAATTGTTTAAACATGGCTGGGGTCATTCCCGACCCCCTGTGACGTGTTATTTCTAGAACGTGTGACCACGAAGGGTTAAGGGGATACTGTATTTTTGTTTTTGACCGAACTTGCTTTTGTGCAGGTCTGTGCGGAAACTTATTTTGTTGTTCATTTCATGGCCAAATAAAAATTGAGATGGTCATCTCCTAAAATGGTTAGTATCTAGATATTTTAATGGAGCCAAAGGGATAACACCACTGTGACCCCCTGTTTTTCTTTTCACATTTTTCAAGAATTTTTTTTTGTGGGAAAAAAAAGAGATATTCGAAAATTTTTTTTGGGTTTTGTTCTTTGTTTACTAATGTATCAAAAAACATTTTTTTCACATTTTTCACGCCGCATGGTGGCGCTGGGGAAGCTCTCGCGTCAGGTGCTGTCATCTCCGCGGCACGCAGCAGAACTCTCTTCGACGTCGATCTGAAAGAAAATACCGAGTGTTTTCGTTAACAATATGATATTTTGAAGAGAAGTACATAGGATTTTTTCGATGTCTCAATAATTATAAAAGTTATAGCCTATTTTCGACGAGAAATTTTGCTCAAAAATCATTCTTTAATTTCAAAGGCGTTCCTATTTTTTGTAAAACAATATTTTTCCAAATCCCTATGTACTTCTCTTCACAATATCATATTATTAACGAAAACACTCGGCATTTTTTTTCAGATCGACGTTGAAGAGAGTTCTGCTGCGTGCCGCGAACCACTGCGGAGATAAGAATTTAAGTTTCATATGTAAAAATAAAAAAACAATAGAAATCCTTCTGTATTTCAACCGCCATTTCAATGAAAAACCAAAACATTAAGAGTAATTTTACAACTGATTATTTTTCATTGTAACAGACATAATATTTTACAATAATCATTCATATTTGTTGTAAAATTATTTTAAAAGTTTTACGATAAGGGGTGTGAGGCAAAGCTGCCCTCTCAGTTCTTCGCCTTTGTGTGTGTACCAGCAGATCACGTTTTTTCGAATGATATGATGATAAATATTCGTAAAAATTACTTGAACGAGTTTTGGCACCAGAACACCGTGAGATATGTTAAGTCGCATCTAGAACTATGATATAGGACTATAGAAGAGCCCAGAACTCTCTCTGAAATATCAGCAGATCACGTTTTTTCGATTGGCATGCTGATAAATATTTCTAATCATTAATTGAAAGTCTTGAGGCCAGAACTCTCGGAGTGTTTATTAGGTTTCCAGAATTATCATGCACGAGAATATGAACTGCGGTACAATACACTCGATAATACAATAACTTCAAAATGAGGAGCCTGAGTGAGATCGTTTGTAATAAATGCATGAACAATTTATCATTAATATTATTTGTGCAGAACTATTGTTGTTTTATATGTAGAACTGTCAGGCTTGCTGAAATCTACAAAATTAGATAGTTAAAAAAAAAATGCTCTGCTAACTTCCGCGAGGTTAGCAGATCATTTCTAAAATCGCGTGTACAGGGGGTAAATCGACAGAACTATTGTTAAAAACTATCAAGAACTGTAGAACTCGATTGCACGCGAAGGGAACTCCATTTTATTTTTGATCCGCTGGGAAGTGATCTGCTAACATCACACACACTTCGCCTTTTAGCCTTTTCAGCCGAGGACATGAACGAGATATGGAAGAAGAAAAATGAAGGAGGCTCAATGATAGGAGAGAAGATATTCAACATGAAATTCACGAATAACATCGTACTCTTAACGGACGACAATGAGGGGCTAAGAAGCATGTTGGCGTCATGGAAAAATTAGAATAGCAATTTTGGTATATAAAAAAATATTTGTTAAAAAAAAAAGGTTAGAAAGAAAATTCGAAACCACAATATCCGTAAATTTTCGGCGTCGGAATAATCTCTCATGTAAACAACGACATATATATCAAGAATTATGACGCATATGAGATGACATATACGTGTCTCGTTATAGAGACAGTGGCGATTGGTGCCGATCCTACTCCTTAGCTCAAAATAATCGTTAATAAGCTTCTTGTGCCTGCGGTAGACCGAAAGATACGCGTAAGCCGGAAACATCCTCGTTTAAAATCGATTTTTTATACAGGATACATGATAAACGTTTTTTCGCAAGCAAGAAGAAAATTTGACGAAACTACGCCGAAAAAAAGTTGAACGCAAGTATGTTTTTCTTTCGAGATTGTCATTCGTGTGTTGATTCGTCGCGAGAGTCGCTCGTGTCGCAAACAAATATAGCAGTATGGGAACAAAGAATTATCAAATGTTAATTTTACGGCTTTTGTATGAATTTTACGAATTTATAATCGAATTATTCACAATCAAAATTCTCATTGAATAAAATCTAGATTGAATGTTGCAAATTTTCACGATAAAACATGCATAAAACCACTGTTCGAGAGGACGTTGTTACGAGATTACTAAAAACACCGACAGGAGTCGCATGAAAAATGCGTTTCTCAAGCTTCGTTTACAGCGAGCCTCCTCGAGCATTGTCCGAGTGCTACGCCACTAGTTTTTTCGCGTCATGAAAATCGCATTCGACACTTATTTCTTTCAACATCATAATTATTATTGTTTTATTATGAAAATTATTAATAAAGAATGTAAAGTAATGTATCATTCATTATTTTGTTAATATTAATGTTACTTTTTTTCTGATGCTTTCATAATATGTGATGAACTTTGGATTCATTTTTAAAAGATTTTTCTCTCCGTCCTTGCCGATACGATTCTCCATACATGAATATTATTTAGATAACAGAATGAAATTTCGTAATTTTAGCCACATAGTCATCGTACAAGTCGACGGAGACTAATCCACATGTACATATTATATAGGTGAAATTAACTAATTTTTTTAGTGCTCAACTGGGTTGAACCAAAACCGTATTGATAAATGTAACGTATCCAAACCCTCGAATAAGAAAATACGACTTTTGTTCATTTTTTAAAAGATTTAGAATTTTTCTTACCGCTGTGATGCTCAATGACACGAATATTTAGATAAGGAATCAAGATTTCATTATATCCACATCGTGATAGTGAATGTCCACTTATACTAAATGGTAAAGAACTGTACAAATAAAAACAGCTCGATAAATAGATATTTTTAAACTTTTTTGTTATCCTTTCTGCATCAAATCTTTTTGATAAAATTTCTTCCAACAAACCCATTCAAACTTGTATTATATCCGTAACAAAAAAAAATCATCACAGGCCTTAAAGCCTGATTAATTTTTTATATCTCCAGTTACCAGCTTTTAATCGCCGAAACAATCATGCAGTCGGCCAGACGTATCTTCAATGTTACACCACGAAATTCCAGAGGCATAAGCGACTTTGTGAAGATTGTCGAGGTGGGACCACGTGACGGTTTACAAAATGAGAAGAAAATGCTCCCAACAGCGTCTAAGATCGAACTGATAAACAGGCTTTCGGAAACTGGACTGAGTGCGATCGAGATCACGAGTTTCGTATCACCGAAATGGATTCCTCAGATGCGGGACAACGCCGAGGTTTTCCGTGGTATCAGTAAAAAGCCAGAAACTAATTATTCAGTGCTTGTTCCAAATCTCAAGGGTCTCGAGGATGCTCTCGCAGTTGGTGCTAAAGAGGTGGCGGTTGTACTCGCTGCTTCTGAAACTTTCTCGCGTAAAAATACGAATTGTTCGATCGAGGAGAGCGTCAAGAGATGCGCGTCGGTGATAAAAATTGCACGTGAAAATAACA
Organism: Oxytorus armatus; assembly: GCA_958009045.1. Lineage (NCBI taxonomy): Eukaryota > Metazoa > Arthropoda > Insecta > Hymenoptera > Ichneumonidae > Oxytorus > Oxytorus armatus. The sequence goes on along the minus strand of OY253749.1, from coordinate 18,682,819 downwards.
TTAAGGTGAGAGGTTACGTCTCTTGCATCGCTGGTTGTCCTTACGAGGGTCAAATCGAGTCATCGTTAATCGCGAAATATTCCTCGATCCTGCTCGAACTTGGCTGTTACGAAATTTCATTGGGCGACACAATAGGCGTTGGAACACCTAAAAAGATCGATATTGTACTCAAAGAGGTAAAGCATGCTTCCGCAACGGGCGATATGAGCGAATTTGCGATACATTGTCACGACACTTTTGGTCAAGCATTGGCAAATGTTTACACCAGTTTGGAAAATGACGTAAGAGTATTTGATTCATCGGTCGCGGGTCTCGGTGGTTGTCCTTACGCGGCCGGTGCTTCGGGTAATGTGGCGACCGAAGATTTGCTTTATCTTTTCAACGGACAGGGATTGAGTACCGGTGTCAATATGAACAAAATCGTGGAGACTGGCGATTGGATATGCAAGGAACTCCGAACGGAAAATAGATCGAAAGCCGGTGTGGCTATGTTATCACAACGGAAACCCGAAAAATCCTCTAATTAGAGAATCTTTATTTACGGGAAAAATTAATTAAGGCCGAAACCATGGAAATATTGCTACCAACAGTAACATTAGCCGGAGAGTTTTCAATTTTTTTCATGATCGTTAAATTAACATCCAAATAAAATGCTGTTTGGACCCAGACAAAACAATGTGTTAAAGATAAAAAAAACAATAGAGATCCGTCTGTATTTCAACCGCCATTCCAATGAAAAAACAAAACATTCAGAGTAACTTTCAAACTGATTATTTTTAATGATTATTGTAAAAAAACATCATTTTTTACAATAATTATTCATGTTTGTCGTAAAATTATTTTGAATATTTTATTTTTTTAATAAGACTGATTATTCTTGAAACGTATATAGAACGATCAATATGTAATTGTTGAGTTTTTTTTTCCTCATTCAGAGATTATATATACCGTACCAAGTGTGAGAAAATTTTGCCTAATATTTTTTTGTTAATGGCGACAGGGACGAAGGGGCGTACAAACCTAAAAAGATATACAATGGAAACACCAAATCAAAATTTGTTTAAAAAAATATGTGTAATAATTTATATTTGTATCTTGATCATTCCCTTCCCTGATGATGAATTTCTACGGTCAACTGTCGGTAAGTGAACATTAAAATACGTAAATTCGGCAGTAATAGCGTCACTGTCAATAATTTTTATTTTTTATCCCCCACGAGAAGTAGACGATGAATTTAAAAAGCGTATAAAATAATATCCGATGATAAATGTTAATGATACATTTATTTACTTTTTACGATAAGCGTTCACTCATATTCAATATAAAATTATATTCGCAGTTAATTCCGCAAAAATTCGTAGATAATTCTTACTTTTCGTTTTTGTTTTCCTTCGTCGTCTCTGTTTTCCATGTCGAACGAATACGCGCGTCCAACGAATAATACGTAATAAATAATTTTCGCTCTCTTTACACGCGATATCCGTTTTTGTTTGTTGTTTCCGAATTTCTTTGTCGAAAGTGATTATTGCTATCTTTGCTTGAGCGTAACTTTAACTTTTGTTTTTTTTTTACAGTTTCGTATAGGCCCTTATCCTTCCAACGTCGACATCCTATCGACGTTGCCCAATTTTTTCGAAAAAGCTGATGCAATTTTTGCCTTAAAGTCTTCGAATTCTCTTACAGAGACATTTTCGAAAACACGCGACAATAGATCAATGAAAAAAAAAAACAAAAATATATAGAGAGATATATGCCAGATTGTACGAAAATGTGAAGTTAACAGGATTGGAATTAAATGATTGATCGTGTTACGAGATATTGGACAATTCCTGAAGAATGGCTTGGGTATCCAGCGCGTTGAGATCGATGGAAGCACGGGTATCGATGATCACTCCCGTAACCTAAAAACGTTATTTATTCTCAAGTAAATTTCACCCTGAGGCTAATAACTTGCGGAAAAGCTAACTATAGGGCGTTCAATACTTTTTACATCGAATAATTGTCACACGAACTGCGTATTGTCGTGAAATTTGTCACATCTTTAAAATACTTTTGCGAAACTTGTAGGATAAATATTGCCTAACAATATTATTAATAATACACGAAAATAATTATCTCGCGTATTATTTTCATAATATTGGCTATTAATATTCTCACACATGATTCACAAGAGTATTTAAAAAAAAAACATTGGCAACGAATATCCTCGCCAATAACTTTCAGTCGTATATATATAAATTTTTTTTTCCAAAATATTGGCCATCATTATTTCCCGTCAACAATTTTGCACGCGTAATATTATGAAAATATTGGCTACCAGGATTTTCTAATAATTTTTTGTAATATATTGGAAATTAAAAGAAGTCCCAAAATATTGGCTACCAGAATTTTCTGATAAGTTTCTTAAGGCCGGGGTAAAGGTTGTCACTTTCGAAAAATCGATTTTTTTTTGTCTTATCTAATTGTTTAACATTTCAAGAATATGTCCTTAAAATTTTAAACCGATCTAAGCAATATTCTTGAAGTTATTGTCGTATTAATCTCCTGGCCTTTAACGCTATACCTCTAACAGCTGCGGGCGGTCGGGCTAGCAGTGCACTTTAGACGCGTTTTTCTCAAAACTACTTTTTCAAAGTCCGTGTTCACTGCCATTTAAAAACTACTTGACCGATTCATTCCAAACTTTGTACACATTTTCTACATATAAAATACCTCCCCCCAACGTTAGGTTAAATTTTTTTTTTTAACATTAAGGGTGTTTCCCACCCACAAGATGGAGGAATTTTTCGTGGAAAATAACAGTTCACACTTTAGATGGCCGCCAAAAATTTTTAAATGAAAAAAAAAATTATCAGAGAACGTTGGGGGGAAGATTTGATTATAATATGACTAAATTTGCATGGTTTTTCATTTTCAGATAATTTCCGGCCGAGTTATAGTGAACACCGCAAATTGTTTTTTTTTCCAAGACGTTCTGGGGGAAGCTCTGTTACGGGCTTATGCTTCAATATTTCTGCATGAAAAAATTACACAACATTGTCAAAAGTATGCTCAATAATGTACAAAAGGTTCGAATAAAATTGCTCAATCCATATTTGAGAAAAAAAATCGCCAAAAAAGTGTTTTTTAACGCTGAAACCCTTACCCCTCCCTTAATATATTGGAAATTGAAAGTCGCAAAATATTGGCTATCAATATTCTCGCCAATAATCATCGAGCGAACTACTGGCCTTAAGATAAGCAATTCAATTCACTTGCAAGATCAATTGGCGAGCCAATATTTTTTTTTTTATAATTTATACGCGATAAAATTCAACTGGCAGTCGACAAATATCTCTCGAAAATACGTTGTCGCTTGTCAATCTTCTTGCTATTATTTTCGTGAGTAATTTTTACTGACAGCTATTTTCTCACCATTTCCTCGAAGAAAGCCGTGTGTTTGGGCTTCTCCGAGTATCTTTCATACTGATCCAAATTGTCCTGCAGCTTGAGCGTAAGTGTATCGTAATTCTGTATTATAACGGCCAGTATTTGTTGTTCGGTGGGAGTCGAGAGACTCTCGCTCGCAAGCCAAGCGGCGATCTTTGGTGGAAAGTGATTGACAATGTCGCGCATATTTACGAGACAATTTGTCAATTTTAGCGCGTGCTCCTTGTACTCGTAAGACTCGCTCGTCGAATATCTGAGAGCTTGTCGTAAAAATTAAATATTACATTTCGATCGTTACGACATGAAAATATTACTTAATAATAATTTAAAAAAAAACGAAAAACTTGGAAACAAAGGTTTGGACGAAAATTGCGAACAGTTGACGCGACATTGATTTCAACAATTGTTAACTTGTCAAATCGTTAGTTGTTTAAAATTCTAAAAATCACCGAGTTTCCAAGTTGTTTTCTTTTTTTTTACGAGCAACAGCCAATTCGTGCTTACCCATGGCATTTAAGTTTGTAAAGATGAGACGCATTCTTATAATCTCGTAGAACAATTCGTCGTAGCTACTCGGCGCCGAGAGAAAAGTATCGCCATAGGTGATGAATAAATTCAGTATATTCACGACCTGTATGGCCAATGGAAAAATATTCATTTTTTTCACGAGATGACTCTCGTGAGTTGTGAGGAACTTTAGTAAATTGATCAAAGCCGTCCACAGATCTTTCCACTGATACGCGAGCCTGACGCGACAACGTTTCTGATAGCACAACAATCTCTGCAATACACCAACGCACTGATGATAGAGCTCGAGGGGAAACTTTTTCATCATGTGAGACGTCATGAATTCAACGAGAAGATCTAAAGAAAAAAAATATTGAATTACACTTTTCTACGTCTTTTATCCATTTTTTTTTCTAGCCAAGTTCCTAATCGTCCCCCCGTAGCAATCAAAATCTAATAAAATCAATCCAGATCGCTTTGAAAAAACAAAAACAAAACGAAGAAATAATTCAAATTCGCAACGACTTTTCCAAGATATTAAACCCTCTTGAAACTAAACTGGTACTCGCGAGTGATAAAAGAAATTCAAACGTTGCGAACTCATTTAAATCGATTTGTTTTTGTTTTTTGTTGTTTCCCATCGTGCCACAGACGTCTTACCCAGTAACGTTGCTGCGAGCGGCTGAGTTGGCGCGATCTTGTCCTGCAATTTTCTATGATGCATCGGGACTCTGTGCAATTGCACTCTGAACGCTAGATTCGCGTCGTGCATCAGGCTATTGGCGTATTGATCCTCCGCAATACAGCTCAGTATCAGGAAACATAGCTTGACGTTGTTCAATATAGCCTCGGTTCTTATCACCTGCATCACTATTGAACTGAAATACAAAATTCTGCTACTAACAATGATTCCTCGAAGAGAAAAAAAAGTCGATTTCCGCGATTTTCTATTATTCCATGATCCTCTTCCAATTTCAATCTCCTCATTTAAATATCCCGATCCTTAAGGTGGTAGTCTGGTAACTTAAGCCAATTTTCATGTCTTTTTTGGAGGGCGTTTGTTTGTAGGAAAATATAAATGAATCGTTTTGGATATTTAGGATGTTTTTATTTACATATTAAAGATACAAAAAAAAATTTGTTTGAAAAAATTTAATAGTTTATTATTATTATTTTTATTATTGATCGAAGTTGGCACCTCGAAAAAAAAGCGCGTGGGTGGCCCCGGTGATTTTGGCTCTTGATGTTATCTGAAATAAAAAATTCTTGATAATTCTTAATCTATAGACATGTCACTCGGGCCGGAACTACTGAAGTTAAATTTCATGGATAAATAACAAAATGGCGGACTTTGGAAAAAAAAGTCCTTTTATTTTAGCAAAGAAGGGGTCCGCCATTTTGTTATTTATCCATGAAATTTAACTTCAGTAGTTCCGACCAGAATGACATGTCTATAGATTAAGAATTATCAAGAATTTTTGATTTCAGATAACATCAAGAGCCAAAATCACCGGGGCCACCCACGCGCTTTTTTTTCGAGGTGCCAACTTCAATCAATAATAATAATAATAAACTATTAAATTTTTTCAAACAAATTTTTTTTCGTATCTTTAATATGTAAATAAAAACATCCTAAATATCCAAAACTATTCATTTATATTTTCCTACAAAAAAACGCCCTCCAAAAAAGACATGAAAATCGGCTTAAGTTACCAGACTACTATCTTAAATCTCATGATTAAAATCTTTCTCGTAAAAATTTTTTATTTAAAAGAATGTCATTAATTCCGTTTAATCCGATAATTTTTGCTGTCAATGATTTAAACGTTGGGCTCACCAGTATTGTAAAAATGTCGCCAGTAGATTGAATGGTTGTGCCATAACATCGGGTGGCTGTGTACCAGGAGCAACCGCATTCGGACCAAGTGTATTGTTCGGGGAGGGTGGCGCACTCGTGTCACTCTGAGTATAAGCGAGTGTGGTGACGAAATTTCTATTGAGATGCGTCGCCTCGTAAAGTGCGAGAAGCAACGCGTTATTGGCACGTATCTGTTGAGTATTTGCTTCCTCCTCCCCGACGAACATACCAACGATGCTCGTGAATGAGGACAACCAGGAAGCTTGTACCTCTACGAACAACATAATATTAGCTTTCGGATCTAAAATCCCACAACTCCTATCTACGTAAGCATTACGTTTTATTATAATTTTTTTACTTCGAAATTAATTACTCGAGACTCAATGTTGCAAAGGATTGCGGGAAAACTAAATAAAACCTTCAATCTCGTTTATAGGCAATCGATAAAAAAAATTTGTTAAAAAACAATTAATTCCTTTGCTCTTAGTGTCCGGGAGAATTTTTAGTTAAAACATTTTTCTTTACAATTTGTTTTTACAAAAATAAAAAAATACAACAATTCTTCTACATTTTAAGAGCAAATGATTTTTCAACTACTTTTTTTTTTTCGTATCAATTATCATTGTTAGGATGAAATATTAACTACGTTGAATTGTGATCAGTCAAACAGAACGAGGATTTGCAAAGTTCTAATTTTCCACAAGAGATGAAGTTATTATGGAATTTTTTTCAGTGCACACATTTTCTTACATAAAATTTAATGTTTGCTAGATATATTTAGGTCTTTAAATTTTTCTCGAAAAGAAAAGAAAAACGATAAAACGTACTTGTTCTGATATAAAAGTCCTCGTAATTAATTCCTACGATATACCTGCTTTCTGTTGAACAAATAGCCTGCAGAATTCAGTCAACGAGCTCGATATAACCTGACCGTAACCATTGAGCGCCAGCTCGTCGTCCAATATCGAGAGCTTAACGATGTAAGGATTGGCGCTCTCGTGCTTTCGATAATTGACTAGAAGCGTCAAGAGCAATACGGCATCGTGCCCGTGACGATTTCGAGCCGCTGTGTCTCTCAATAACTGCGTTAAATAAATAATAATAATATTTTTATAACGAATCGATGAAATTTAAACGGAAAATTAATGAACAACTGAATTTTATTCACTGACTTGAACAAGAGATTCGAATACACCGTTAATCATCACGTATTCCAATAATGTATTCTGACTAACGTTGTCCATACCGGATACGATAATTAATAACAGTTTTAAGCACATTGCTTTAAGACTGTCTGGATATTCGCCTGAAAATATAATTTCGTTATATCAGTAATAGCGATATTAATACCCAGTCCCAATGACAAAAAATTGAACTATTCAATAAACATAAAATTTTGGCAGCATAGAAAAATTATTTCATTCCAATATGGTTTATTTGAATCAAACGAAATTTATTTGAATAATCATAACGTTATTCATGGAAATTTTGGTCGATTTGTAAATAGTTGAATAATCAGCGGAATGAACATTATTTAAGGTAGTAGTCTGGTAACTTAAGCCGATTTTCATGTCTTTATTGGAGGGCGTTTTTTTGTAGGAAAATAAAAATGAATCGTTTTGGATATTTAGGATGTTTTTATTTACATATTAAAGATACGAAAAAAAATTTGTTTGAAAAAATTTAATAGTTTATTATTATTATTATTATTGATCGAAGTTGGCACCTCGAAAAAAAAGCGCGTAGGTGGCCCCGGTGATTTTGGCTCTTGATTTTATCTGAAATAAAAAATTCTTGATAATTCTTAATCTATAGACATGTCATTCTGGTCGGAACTACTGAAATTAAATTTCATGGATAAATAAAAAAATGGCGGACCCCTTCTTTGCTAAAATAAAAGGACTTTTTTCCAAAGTTCGCCATTTTGTTATTTATCCATGAAATTTAACTTCAGTAGTTCCGACCAGAATGACATGTCTATAGATTAAGAATTATCAAGAATTTTTTATTTCAGATAACATCAAGAGCCAAAATCACCGGGGCCACCCACGCGCTTTTTTTTCGAGGTGCCAACTTCGATCGATAATAATAATGATAATAAACTATTAAATTTTTTCAAAATTTTTTTTATTTGTTTCTTTAATATGTAAATAAAAACATCCTAAATATCCAAAACGATTCATTATTATTTTCCTACAAAAAAACGCCGTCCAAAAATAACATGAAAATCGGCTTAAGTTAGCAGACTACTACCTTAATACTAATGAATTCACTTCATTTGCATTTCGTTTGTTTCCAATAAATTTTGATAGTTTCAAATAATTTTTTTTCACACAAAAATTTATCTCTATCGAATAAAATTGATTTTAATGGAAAAATTCCATTTTTTTCGATGATGCTACAATTGATGCTTATTTATTTTTTCTATCACTAAATACCTGTCAAGAAATTGTTGCAGTGTTGCATAAGAGTGGTCATTCGTTGCTCCGCCGAATTGAAACCGACTAGAATATCAATTAAATTGAAGCCGCAGTCGCCCTGACTAGCTTTCTTGTACATGGATTGTACGACAGCGGCTAATGTTTGTAGGGCGTAAACAACGCGAAAGGGATGCTCGTCGACAAGTGTGTCGACGCAATGGCATACGAGAGAATTCAAATTTTCTCTGCTAGCGTTCAATTGTTCGGTGTTCATTCGCAATATTTCACTTTCTATGTGCGACACCTTTAAATGCATAACAAAAAGGAAATACACCCCATTATTTCGATAAATTGACAATCGTATCGTTAGTGTTTTTTTTTTATAATTTTTAAACGAATGTCACAATTTTGACACATGGTGTTTTTTTTTGGTAATGAAGCTTTGTTGGATAAATTTCAAGTGAGGGCAACAGATTTTATTTTCCAGCGTCAATGCTCGGGACCCAAGGTCCGAATTAATCAGAGAAAATGCGGGTCTAAGACCGTGGGAAAAAAAATTCACACAATGGTGGTCGGAAAATTCGTATCGAAGCTTGTTCAGGTAGTATTTTATCAGATTATCATTTTTCGAGAAATGAAATTCGACTTTTTGATGGAAAATTGTATTTTTAAAAGATTTTCAAAGCCTTTTTTCTCGTCCTGCAGTCTCTACCATCCTGGGAAGTGACGAAATACTACGGTCGGGTCGCTTGGTTTCAATTGCAATGCCTGAAATATCGCATTCAAACGAGCGAGACGTGGTTCAATTTTATGAACAAATTCATGCCAGGTAAATTGAAAAATGAAGCAGAGTACAAGAATAAAATACCTGGTGATAGGGAGAAACAAATCAAGAAATCTGGAACAGACAACAAAAGTTTTGCAAAAGTTCCAAAGTGTAGTCTACTGACGGAAAAACTTGAGAATTTGGGCACGACCAAGAAGAAACATCAGCAGGAGAAATCTTGTCGTCAAGAGGAAGAAGGTGAAGCAGTGGAGATATGCATAAAATCAGACAGAAAGAAAAGCAAAAAAAAGAATGTTGACGGCGGATCAAAAACCAAGTCCAAGAAATGAGACGTTTTTTGCTCGAGGATGATTAATGAATTATCGGAAAAACGTGAAATATTTGTACAACAGTCAGCGGTAATAAAGTTGTAAGGAGTTTAAACATTTTCTTTTGACTATTCGATTACCAATTTCTTTATCGTAATGTTGTTGAAACTACATTCACCACAACGTTCCCTTCTCTATGTTGTAACTCACCATGGGCTTAATAAGGAATAATTCATTCCAGAAATTAGGATGCGCCAGAGTCAGGTCTTCGCCTTTGAAGAAGCTCTCGTATATCGGAACGAGCTTCCCCTTGTGCTGGCGCTTTGAGCCAGAACCGCTCCTTTTGCGCATTGCCATTATTGCAACGTCACTCGCAAATGCTTTCTCTCATTTCTCAATTCTGAAATGAATTGTGTCCAGAAAAAATGTAGAATCACTTTGATTTGTTATAGCGTGGAAAATCTATCTGTTATTAGCACTAAAGCCATTGAACAATAGTTAAGGCGGTTTAACGCTACACATAGATATCAGTATATAAACTGAATATGTAGACAAAGTTTAAATCATAATTATGGAACAAGTTAAATATCCTAACAGCCATAAAACTTTAACGATCGTATTTCCAGAATGCCGCAATATTAGAAATGTTCTAACATTGAAAATCCTAAAGAAGGAAATATTCAAAAACCTTTCTAAGCATTTAGGCACATTCGGAAGTGAGAATAATAAAAATTTGTTGTTACGTATCAGACGGCAAGTGCAACTTCTTTGGAACGTGATGTTATTTCAACGTAAAACAGGTAATGAAGAAAAAAATGGGCAATTTTGTGTGCCGGATATTTTAAGCAGTTACTTTGATGGTGTGGCACATTAATTATTGACATATATATATAATACTTTTTCTAAGTATTAGCAAAGTTTTTGTACTGTCGAAAATATAACGACGATGCTAATACAAAATTTAATATATGATTTAAAAAATTTGTTAAATTTTGTACTCCATCTTTCATGTCATTGTGCTTTGACGAATGCAAAACAATAAAAATTTCCCTCACAATTCGAGGAGATAAAAAGTAAATGATATAAAGAATTTGTTAAAATTGATAAAGCGAAAAATCGAATAATTCGGAATGTCTGAGAAAATAAAAGTGACATGTCATGTACACAGGTATTCCTATTGTACAACATCGCGTAATACCAAAAGTGAGGTTAGAAATCATTCTCGATAGTTACAAATAACAGCTGAAAAGTGTATTATCTACGCACCTCAAAGACTAAACAACAAGATTAAATTACAATGTATAAAATTTCACTGTAATTGCCGCTCGTTCGTCCTGAATTAACTTTGAAAAATTAACAAACTTGGAAGAAATGAAAGAAACTTTGTGTGTTGTGGCGACGATAATCCAAACGCGAATGACAGGTCGCCATTGAAATATTGAAATTATAAAACACGCAGGTTCTTAAACCCCTCTTGTATGAAAAAATTTCACTCTACATAGATATCATATTGACACTTTGAAAATAAATGTACGAAGTCAAAGTGGCAACAGGGTGTGTTGTGTAACAAAAAAAACATGTTGCCACATATGAAAAACAGACGTTATAAATTTCAGCATTCAGTTTTCGAACCGGCTGCTTCGCGCGGTCATATAATCAAGTACCATATATACATACAGTAACAATATTTATCATTGATCGTTATATTTTTTTTGTACTTTCCATATTGTCGATAATTGGTAATCACGACGTTATGTCGTGGAAATTGAAGATGCTGCATTTTGTGAATAAAAAGATACTGCACGAACCAAGGTACGAGAAAAAAATGTTAAAGATCAAAGAATCGTGAAAATTATTTTTCAAATATCTTTCCTCCAATATAACTCTATCAGAAATTTATAACAAAAGAATATGCTTGTAGTGTTTCAACAATTTTTTCCTGCCCTGCTGAAACGATTAGCTCTTTGGTCCTTAAACAATGATATTGATAATGCATTTTTAAGATTAATGAACATTTTTCTGGTGTACAGAAAGCTCTGTACAGGCTCCAAGAACTAGTTTTTCATCATGTTTACTAGTTTGGTAAGAAGGATATTGGCAGTGTGATTTTTATGATTTTTTTATCAAATAATGTGCATTGATGTGAAAAATATGAACTGTTATGTTTTTCATCCAAAGGTTTCAAAGATTATTAACTAGAATTATTGCAAACAATATCATCGATGTACGAAGCAGTTACTACTCTTCGGACGGAAAGCGCAACCATGAAAAAAATTACTGGAAAAGTTCCTACGGTACATACGCCGCTGGCGCAGCCATGGTTGTATCAACTTTTGGAGCTTGTTACTACTGTTATTTCTCTCTGTCAGAGAAGAGAAAAGTTTATGCTCTTAGTACGGTCAACAAAAAGACTCCGGGAGAGTTCAGAGCAAATTTAAAAACTTACAGTGCGGAAGAAGTGGGAAAGCACGACAATGAGAAAAGCGGAATATGGATAACATACAAGAGAGGAGTATACGACATAACGAATTTTGTATTGAAACATCCGGGTGGTCCTAGCAAAATTATGATGGCAGCGGGTAGTTCCATCGAGCCATTCTGGCAGATATTCGCAAATCACAATTGCTCGGAAATACATACGCTTCTGGAATCCATGAGAATCGGCAATTTGGAGGAGAATCTAAATGGTATGATCGAATCGGTATCTGATGATCCTTATCGAAATGACCCAAAGAGGCACAAAGCCCTGAAAATTAACGGACCACAGCCATTCTGCGCTGAACCACCTCCGTCAATGTTGGTTGAGACTTTCCTTACGCCATTGTGAGTCTCAAACCTTTGTATCATACAATTGCTCGATACTCAGAGGGTTAATAAGTAAAACGTACTTGATAAAGCAAATATAATTGCGAGAAAAATTACGATATAAGTAACTACTTATAATTGTGATATTAACGAGTCCTTTAATCGAGTCTTTTTTTAAATCGAACTCACCAAATATAAAGTTGCATCAATGAATGTTACAAAATTGTTACAAGGGAAAAGAATCCAGATTTGATTCAACTTCAGAGACTGGAGTGTTAAAAACATATTTATCAAATTTTTCGGGCTCGCCTCAAAAGAAAGAAGAAAATTTACCTGATTTTATTTAGGCAAACATAAAAATGTTGATTAATTAAATTTAATCGAACTAAAAATGAATTAATAATTGTATATTCAAGAATTATCTCTTTCCAGGGATCTTTTCTACGTAAGAAATCATCTGCCTGTGCCAACAGTGGATATCGAAAGTTACGAGCTCGAATTGGCCGTGGAAAACGACACGAGAAAGATTCTCGATTACGAAACGTTAAAGAAATATCCAAAGCACACGATCACGGCGACAATAATGTGCGGAGGGAATCGTCGTTCGGAAATGGCAGAAGCTAAACCCTTGAGAGGTTTGAGTTGGGGCGTCGGTGCAGTGGGTAATGCCACATGGACTGGTGCACGACTGTGTGACGTCCTCAAAGATTTGAACATAAATGAGGACGATTGGGATCACGTACAGGTATACCCAGTTGGCCACATGGAGAAGTACCGAGCCATTTCGAAATTTCTGGATTAATGGGGAGGGAAAGCTTCAGGGGCTTCTCTCCAGACGCAAAATAGCAAACAATTTTTAATAACTTTCCAATTATATAAAAAATTCTACCCCGATATCTAACACATTTATGGGTTAAAAAAAAATTCACATACCACAGAAGAGAACGTAGTAGCTCTAATTGCTTTTAAAAGCAGAGCCAGAGATCGATTCAACCGTTTGAAAATGACAGAGATTTGAATTTTTCGAAGGTTTAACACGCAAAGACCAGACTTTTTCCTTGAACGTCATTTTAAACTTTTTAGATCATTTTTTAGATGCCATCACCAAACTTTCTCCATGAGGAAGCAATTATAAAAATATTTAACGCTCCAGTTCGAAGGTTTGGATATTGATCCGGCTGGTTTGCCCTACGGTGCCAGTATACCAATAAGCAAAGCTCTAGATCCAAGAGCCGACGTGATTTTGGCGTACGAAATGAACCATCAACCGATACCAAGAGATCACGGTTATCCGATTCGTGTAATTGTTCCGGGAGTTGTTGGCGCGAGAAACGTTAAGTGGCTTGGAAGAATAATAATATCGAAGGATGAGAGCCCCTCGCAATGGCAGCGAGGCGATTATAAGGGTTTTTCGCCGAGCATCGATTGGGACAACGTAGATTTCTCAACGGCACCGGCTATACAACAGATGCCCGTTATATCGGCAATATGCACACCTGAATCCGGTGAACGAGTCAAAGTGAAGAATGAAAGAATTCCGATAAAAGGTAAATCATAAATTCATTTTTTTTTCTTTGGTTTCAAGAGAATTGAAAAATATATTGAACGCGTAAGATATCGAGAAAAAGAGAATATAGTTTGGTAAGTGGAAATATATTCAAAAAGCCGGAAATCCTTTTTGATCTTGCAAATATTTTCGTAATTATTCGAGAATATTTGAATCATTGTTTTATTTCCATCTAGTATCTACTCTGTGCAAAACTGTTTCCATCGCACTGCAATCTTAAGGTAGTAGTCTGGTAACTTAAACCGATTTTCATGTCTTTTTTGGTGGGCCTTTTTTTTGTAGGAAAATAAAAATGAATCATTTTGGATACTTAGGATGTTTTTATTTACATATTAAAGATACAAAAAAAAATTTGTTGAAAAAATGTTATAGTTTATTATTATTATTATTATTAATCGAAGTTGGCATCTCGAAAAAAAAGCGCGTGGGTGGCCCCGGTGATTTTTTTTCGAGGTGCCAACTTCGATCAATAATAATAATAATAATAAACTATTACATTTTTTCAAAAAAATTTTTTTTTGTATCTTTACTATGTAAATAAAAACATCCTAAATATCAGAAACGATTCATTATTATTTTCCTACAAAAAAACGCCCTCGAAAAAAGACATGAAAATCGGCTTAAGCTACCGGACTACTACCTTAAGCAACGATGCACTTAAGAGACTTCAATGACGACTTGAGTTTTCAATTTCTTTAATCATCCTAAATCCCCCCCGTATTGCAATTTTTTTCATGAAAGTAAACATTTTCATCCAGGCTACGCGTGGTCGGGTGGTGGAAACAAAATAATACGGGTTGACGTAACGATTGACGGTGGAAAAACTTGGCACATAGCTGATCTCGCGCGTCAGGATCAAATAGCAAAGGAAGGTCGACACTGGGGTTGGACGATATGGAGCGCGGATATTCCAGTAAATAAAAATTACCATGAAGTAGAAATATGGGCAAAAGCCGTGGACTCCTCGTACAACGTGCAACCCGAGAGTTTTGAAAATATTTGGAATCTAAGAGGATTTCTCTGCAACGCTTATCACAGAGTAAAAGTACAGTTGGACAGATGAGAAGTGTCGATTCGTCGAGGGGAAGCAAAAAAAATGTGCACTAACTCCCGGCACTCGTACTCCGTCTCTATATATTTACCATCATTTCTACCGACAAATGTGTACATATGTCTTGTAAAAATTCGATAAATACTTTTTGCAGAAAGTTGTTGAATTATTGTGGTCTCACGCGATTAACGCTTGTCGTTCTGTCTCCCGCGCGCTGTCGTTATTTTCGAAAAAATCCTTCAACTGTTCCAGCGTCAAATTGAACTGTTTCGCATTGCCGATGTCGTGAATCTCGAAGTGTGGCGTCGATTCAATGGCATTTTTTCCAATTATCACTAAATACGGATAACCCGTTCGTCTAGCGTCGATTATACGTCGGCCAATCGTCAAATTCACTCTGTCGTCGATTATCGTGTCGATGTTTACGTCCTCCAAAATCTCGTAAATCTCTTTCACGTAATGAGACGCACAGTCAGCGTGACTTTTTTCCTAAAATTTATGAATGTAAAATCCATTAACATTTGGTCGTGGACTTGGCGGGGTCGACGGTCTGTTACTTTCTCATTGTTTAGTGTCAAAGGTAACTAGGAGAAAAAACCCTTACCCTATATCGTAGAAAAAAAAACGTATTTTCCAACGAAAACTTTCGTCAATTAATAAAAATGTTGCTAGCGTAACGTAAACCTTGCTAAATTGTTCTATCTTCAATTTGAATTTTCGAATGTTTCTTTTTCCCATCTTTTCGTTGAATTTACAGTACGAAATGGCGTACCTTCGGCGATATGATGCATACGGTGTACGGTGCAAGATGCTTTGGCCATCTGAGCTCATTGTCCTCCGAGAGTGTCTCGACAGCGGTGGCTATGAGCCTCGTCAATCCAAGACCGTAACAACCCATATTCAGAGGTTTTTTTACACCCTGATCGGAGAACACTGCGTTCAGGGGTTCCGAATATTTTGTGCCAAGAAGAAACGTGTGACCGATCTTGAGTTCGAGATAGACCGGATGTTGAACAATTATTTCGTTCAAAATTACGAATATTCAATTATTTAATTAATTATTGACAGCAAGAAAATACTATTCCATCGATAAGTGAATGAGAATTGAAAAAAAAAACTTTGCAATATTCTATCACTATTACTCCGCTTCGGCCTACTGCACAAATCCAATAGTAATTCGTAACATCCGATGGATTTTTTTTCACCAGAATTTCTCACCTCAACGGCTTTGTGCTGTGATAGAGCGCTGTGACACTTGGGACAAGAATTAACCTCGCAAACCGTGGAATTTATATAATAACCGCACGAACGACAGGACAAAACTGTGTCCTCGCCAATTTCCGATAAATAATGATACTCGTGGGATAATGTTCCACCCATTATTCCTGTATCCCCAACGGCTGCAATAAAAAATTCCAAGAATTTAATTTCGCGAATTTTTGCAACGCGATGTGTTGTCTTGTTTATTTTTTCTTCAAAATTTTTCCTGATCTCACCTATCGTGTATTCTATACCGATGTGCCTGAATATATTCTCGTATACTTCGCGCACGGTTTCGTAAGTTCTCTGTGCATTCTCCAAATTCGAGTCAAAAGTGTAGAGATCCTTCATGATAAATTCTCTGCCTCTGAACAATCCAAGCCTTGGCTTTATCTCGTCGCGCCATTTGTTAGATATTTGATAGAGCATGAGTGGCAATATTTTTTGAGACACCGTTCCCAGACTGGCTACAAGATCGGTTATTGCTTCTTCGTACGTCTGGAGAAATAAAAAATGTACTAATAGCTATTTCGCAGAAATTTTTTGTCTCAAATAGTCCATGGGACTTTTTGTAAAAAAAGTTCAAGCACTGTCTAAAGGAGCACATCATTTTTGCACGGAAAGACCATTTTTTTACTCTCCTGAATATCTTTGAAGTCGTATGACAATGAGTTATGGTGGAAATTTCACGAGATACGATGTGCGATGAGATTTAAAAAATGAAAAATCGACTGGATTGAAGATACCAACGAAATCGAGTTTTAAGTATTAATTGTTAACTAAATTTCTTGAACAATGTATTTTTTTATGTTATAAATTGTAATTACTGATCTCTGTCGATGCAGTTTTTTTTTTATCGTTTCTTCTGTTTTATGTTAATTGCCGAAAGATTAGAAATTCACGTAAAAAAATGTGAATAAATAATTTTCGTTTGCCACCTTAGAACTCTCCAATTTCAAAGAATTTTCTAACAATTTTTATACTTTCAACAGTGGAAAAAATAAATTTTCGGAGTGTGAAATTCTTGAGATTTTGTTGGAAGAATATATTAATAAGACTTAGTCACATCCAAAATCAATGACTTTCTGATTCTCTGGACAGCGATAAATAAAAAATTATCTCTCAAACGGAAATAAAGTATCCGTTTTACAGAACATACGAACAAATGTTAACAGCCTGTTACTTGGAATATCATGAATGAATTAATATCATGATAAATTAATTAACAGGAGAAAAAATCTTGGAAAAATGCGAATATTAAAGCCGATACCTGTATACAATCTGTTCTATACCTACAGGACTTAGGATAAAGACATTTTGGTGTCTATCTTGTACTGTGAAGAGTTCACTGTCAATTTCCTGCAGTCTATTTGTTCTTTCCCACAGCGAGGCACTGGTCAAATTGGGTAAAAGCAATTTCTGTGCGCCAACTTTGGTCATTTCGCTGTCAACAATATTCGTGAGTTTTTGAAGTACCCTCAAGCCAAGAGGCATCAGAGTGTACATCCCGGTGTTAGCTTGCCTAATTATTCCCATATCGAGCATTAGCTGGAAAATAACAATTAATTTCAACTAAAAATGTTCATTGGCATTATCACGTGTTCTACACGTGTAATATACGAATTTTTCACATACTTTGTAACTCTTTGATGTCACGGCAGATTTCAAAACGGCATTTTTTGGTATTGCTTTTATCGGTTGAAACAATCGCGATACTCTGTTCATGTTATTTAAAAATTTCTTCGACATTGTGTGTATTTTTCGAGGAGAATGGGGAGATAAAACGCCGACACGATCAGCTGCTCGTGCGCGAACGATATTCCCCGATATTCCTGGCTCAACCACGAATGCTTTTTCATTCAATCCGAAAGAGAACGTAGACTCGAAGCAGTTACGGACACAACAATGAGTCGATAATTCGCAAGACACAGAAAACTGCATTATTGATTGAACGATAATTGTCGATTCTAGAGGAAGAAGTGGGTAATGATGGGAGCATGTCAAAACCCTGAGTCAAAATCTGTTTTATAGTACGTGTACAGCCGCGAGATGGCAATGACGGTTAATGCGCAGAAACATCCCGGTTACACAATAAACGTAGTTCCAAGGGCTGGGGTTCTCAATGAAACTCAGAGACGTCACTGACTAGCAAATATTTGAACGAATAATACACGTGGGTTTCTTCTAGCTATATCGGAGCGGGAAAACGTCTAATGAGATAAATAACTGTTGTTCGTTGATGTTCTGACAAAGAATTAATAATGAAAACCTGAAATAAATAGTATTATTATTATTGTTGTAAATGTTTAATGAACAAATGATGAATGAATAAATAAATTGTCCATATAAATTGAAATGATTGTTGTTATTGTCGTTGTTACTGTTATAAATACATTCCGTGACGATCATCTGTCTGTTTGTTTCGTAACAGGTAGTATTCGATAACATTACATAATAATTCATAAGTCTTTTTTACGAGGATACCTATTTTTTCGTCAAAGTCTAATCGGAGTGCGACGTGGTAGCGCTTCCGTGACAGTAGTACAAAATACGCACGGTCAGACATGTGCGCCAAAGGTATTGACATTTTTACGTATAATAAAAATACTCAACGAGCAACGTTGAGTATTTTTCCCTATAAGACTTACGTCATATAAGAAAAACACATGCATCAAAGACACTAGATTAATTTGACGAGAATCGGTTGAGCAGTACATATTATATGCCATTCGCAAATTCAATACTAACCAGTCTTTAAGGGGAGAAGCTCATGTTTCAGAGTAGTAAATATACATTTTGTTTTTATTTTGATAAAAAAAAAATTCTATAGACAATTCCAAAGGATAACTTGTTCATACGGCTTTTCTGATCACGTGAGAAAGTATTCGACTCGGTGCATAACAAATTGAATGAGGAATTCAGTTAAGCACTGAAAGTACATTAAAATGTATGATAGCATTTAAGTTCAAAGACAAAATAAGTTCGTAGACGGGTACGAAAGTCCTTGATCGTTAGTATGACGAAATTCGATATCAAATGAGTAAACAAGCCCAAACGCTGAAAAATATCAAACGCCGATAAAAATTTGACGGTTTTACAAAAGCGACAGCTGTATAACCATTGTTATACGTTCTTTTTATAGAGCGTCGTATGGGACGGTCTACTTCATATAAGGGAAACACGTGTACGAACGACACTGGATCAATTTAACAAGAAAAATTCCACGACACTAGATCAATTCGACAAGAGTACTGTGAAGAGTTCACTGTCAACTTCCTGCGGTCTATTTGTTCTTTCCTACAGTGAGGCACTGATCAAATTGGGTAAAAGCAATTTCTGTGCGCCAACTTTGGTTATTTCGCTGTCTACGATATTAGTGAGTTTTTGAAGTACCCTCAAGCCAAGAGACATCAGAGTGTACATCCCGGTGTTAGCTTGCCTAATTATTCATTAATTTTACGAGAATCGGTTGAGCAGTACATATAATATGCCATTTGCAATTTTGTATGGCATATAATATGAACTGTTCGACCGATTCTTGTCAAATTCAATACTAACCAGTCTTTAAGGGGAGAAGCTCATGTTTCAGAGTAGTAAATATACATTTTGTTTTTATTTTGATAAAAAAAAATTGTATAGACAATTCCAAAGGATAACTTGTTCAGAACGCTTTTTTGATCACGTGAGAAAGTATTCGGATCGGTGTATAACAAATTGAATGAGGAATTCAGTTAAGTACTGGAGATACATTAAAACGTATTATAGCATTTAAGTTTAAACACAAAATAAGTTCGTAGATGAGTACGAAAGTCCTTGAGCGTTAGTATGACGAAATTCGATATCAAATGAGTAAACAAGCCCAAACGCTGAAAAATATCAAACGCCGATAAAAAGGTGACGGTTTTACAAAAGCGACAATTGTATAACCATTATTATACGTTCTTTTTATAGAGCGTCGTATGGGACGGTCTACTTCATATAAGGGAAACACGTGTACGAACGACACTGGATCAATTTAACAAGAGAAAATTCCACGACACTCGATCAATTCGACAAGAGTACTGTGAAGAGTTCACTCTCAACTACCTTCGGTCTATTTGTTCTTTTCCACAGCGAGGCACTGGTCAAATTGGGTAAAAGCAATTTCTGCGCGCCAACTTTGGTCATTTCGCTGTCTACGATATTAGTGAGTTTTTGACGTACCCTCAAGCCAAGAGGCATCAGAGTGTACATCCCGGTGTTAGCTTGCCTAATTATTCATTAATTTTACGAGAATCGGTTGAGCACCACATATTATATGCCATTTGCAATTTTGTATGGCATACAATATGAACTGGCCGACCGATTCCTGTCAAATTCAATACTAACCAGTCTTTAAGGGGAGAAGCTCATGTTTCAGAGTAGTAAATATACATTTTGTTTTTATTTTGATAAAAAAAAATTGTATAGACAATTCCAAAGGATAACTTGTTCAGAATGATGTTGAAGTTTGCATCGTTGGAATGCAACGAAATTAGATTTTGTACATCATTAAATCCCCTCAAGATTGGATTATCGATGATAAAAATCGTTAAAACGTATTATTGGGGTCTTCTTCAAGGACCTGAGCCTAAATGGGCGCGAGAAGCAAGAGCAATACTGAAAATGAAAATTTAAAAACTTATTTTCGTTGCCTTCCAACGATGCAAACTTCAACATCATTGTTCAGAAAGCTTTTTTGATCACGTGAGAAAGTATTCGGCTCGGTGCATAACAAATTGAATGAGGAATTCAGTTAAGCACTGGAAGTACATTAAAATGTATTATAGCATTTAAGTTCAAAGACAAAATAAGTTTGTAGACGAGTACGAAAGTCATTGATCGTTAGTATGACGAAATTCGATATCAAATGAGTAAACAAGCCCAAACGCTGAAAAATATCAAACGCCGATAAAAATTTGACGGTTTTACAAAAGCGACAGCTGTATAACCGTTGTTATACGTTCTTTTTATAGAGCGTCGTATGGGACGGTCTACTTCATATAAGGGAAACACGTGTACGAACGACACTGGATCAATTTAACAAGAGAAAATTCCACGACACTCGATCAATTCGACAAGAGTACTGTGAAGAGTTCACTCTCAACTACCTTCGGTCTATTTGTTCTTTTCCACAGCGAGGCACTGGTCAAATTGGGTAAAAGCAATTTCTGTGCGCCAACTTTGGTCATTTCGCTGTCTACGATATTAGTGAGTTTTTGGAGTACCCTCAAGTCAAGAGGCATCAGAGTGTACATCCCGGGATTAGCTTGCCTAATTATTCATAAATTTTACGAGAATCGGTTGAGCAGCACATATTATATGCCATTTGCAATTTTGTATGGGATATAATATGAACTGGTCGACCGATTCTTGTCAAATTCAATACTAACCAGTCTTTAAGGGGAGAAGCTCATGTTTCAGAGTAGTAAATATATATTTTGTTTTTATTTTGCTAAAAAAAAATCGTATCGACAATTGGAGAACTTGTACAAAGGCTTTTCTGATCACGTGAGAAAGTATTCGGCTCGGTGTATAACAAATTGAATGAGGAATTCAGTTAAGTACTGGAAGTACATTAAAACGTATTATAGCATTTAAGTTTAAACACAAAATAAGTTCGTAGACGAGTACGAAAGTCCTTGACCGTGAGTATGACGAAATTCGATATCAAATGAGTAAACAAGCCCAAACGCTGAAAAATATCGAACGCCGATAAAAATGTGACGGTTTTACAAAAGCGACAATTGTATAAAGATCATTTTACGTCTTTATACAACGTCGTATGGGATGGTCTACTCCATATAAGACACGTGGATGAACGACACTGGATCAATCTGGAAAAAAAGAAAACAGGCGCGTGGCCGCCACGCACGTTAGAAATGAAACTTCTGTAGCTGCTGATGAAATTGAAATGAATTTTAATATCGTATTTAAATTTGTGTACATTTTAGATTAATAATTTTTTATTATAAAAATTTAAATGAATTTTAATAGTTTATTTCAATTTATTTAACCGACAGCAGTGAACGCGTGGTCTACTGAGCGGAAGGCAATTTTTCGGAGTTTCTGATGGCAATACAGCTGAAACTCACTTAAAACAAAAGCCGTCTGTATCGACACAGCTTTTTCGCAGTTTCCCTGTGCCCATGGCAAATGCGATACAGTGTAGCTAGGACGTCTGCGGACGCAGTGGAAGTTAGGTTAGTTCAGCGAAGTACGGGTAGGGAGTGATAGGGGGAAAAATAGAATTAGAAAGGGCCATACGTAAAAACCCGAGTATACGTTGGAACACAATAATAATAATAATAATATCAATAATTTTAATTATAAAAATCAAAATGAATTTTTAATTTGTTTAAATTTATATTAATATTTTTTTATTATAAAATACGCTTCGCGCAGCTGCCAAACGACTCGGAGGCGAGGAAGGTCTCGCACATGAAACAACGTTAGCATTCTATGGTCACACATCGAGCGCTAGTGGGCCAGCAAACCACCAGCAAACTGCAACGTCGTTTTAAGTGCGAGCAGCATAACACGCTGGCCTTACTCTTCACATTCAGCAGTGAATAGTGGGGGTAGAGTATAGAGTTAGAGAAGAAGTGGTACAGTGGGAGAATATATTCCCCCACTTCTATTATTGACCGTTACACTTTCGTGTCGCAAATTCCGTGACGCGATTAGGCTTACACCCTGCGAGAAAAAGTTTCATTTTAAAAAACGACGCAGCCAAATATATGTCTGCGAACGTATGTTATGCTTTGGCCCTCTCATATCGCTTATTCCAATGGTTTCGTCAAAACAAGTACATACTTACCGATACGCCGTTCGACTTACACATTGTCACACGGATCTAGTGTCTTTCATACGCGTGTTTTCCTTATATGACGCAAGGCCGTCCTATACGACGTTGTATAAAAAAGCGTATAATGATACTTGTACAGTTGTCGCTTTTGTAAAACCGTAATATTTTTATCTTCGCTTCATATTTTTCCTCGTTCGTGTTTTTTCGCTCATTTGATAACACATTGCGTCCTACTAACGCTCTACTACATCGAACGCCGATTAATCTATGACGAAAAAGTAGGTATCTTCGTGAAAAACACTTATGAATTATTATATAATATTATCGAATACTACCTGTTACGAAATAAACACAAAGATCATCGTCACAAAATGTATTAATAATAATAACAACGACAATAAAGATAATCATTTCAATTTATATGGACAACCATTTGTTCATTAAACAGTTAACTTTCTTATAAAGTTTCTTCATAAATTATTTATCAGAACATCAACGAGCAACAGTTATTTATGTTATTCAACTTTTTCTCGCTCCGATGTACGAGTAGCTACAAGAAACCGACGCGTATTGTTCGTTCAAATATTTGCTAGTCAGTCACGTCTCTCAGTTTTATTGCGAACCCCAGGACTTGGAGCTACATCCATTATCTAACTGCGACGTTTTTTTGCGGTTCAAGGGGTAACACCACTGTAACAGCCTAAAAAAGCGTTTTCTTTTACAAATTTTTTTTGGGTAGAAGAAAAGGTAATGGAATAATGATATTCGAGGAAGTTATTGAGCATATATTTAAGTATGAAACAAAAAATTATCATCGATAAATATTAATAAATGACAACACCAGAGCCATTCTCGCGTGCCTTGTCGAATTTGAGGCGCTCTGCAGCACGCAATATAGCTGGTGCAATTTTGAAACGGGGAAAAAAAAAAAATCACTTAGTCTACATGCTCATAGCTAGTGAAGTACGTAGGGGATTTTAAAAATATTCATTTTTGTATGATTGGCGAGTATTGAAATGAAGACCTTCAATTTTCGACAAAAAAGGAGGTAATCATATGTTAATAAATAATGTTTAAATGAAAAAATCGAAAATCCCGTACGTATTTCACTTCAAAATGTTATTTTAAAGATATTGTTAAAAAATTTTATAAGGAAAATGAAAATTGTAGGAGTTTTGCTGCGCGTGCCATTTTGAAAAATCGTGTTTCGAGAAAAACACGTTCAAAGTTTTGAAATGTGTTATTGATATGAAAAAATGAAAAATTCGACTGTTTAAATTTCAATGAAACATTTTTTTTTTTCAGGTATAAAACTTTTTGCCTCACATTCTAGAAGAGTCAAAGCATCTTTTAAGCCAATTGAAATCGATTTTCTGAAAAATTTACAGTGGTGTTGCCCCTTAACGTAGTAGTTTGGTAACTTAAGCCGATTTTCATGTCTTTTTTGGAGGGCGTTTTTTTGTAGGAAAATAAAAATGAATCGTTTTGGATATTTAGGATGTTTTTATTTACATATTAAAAAATTTTTAACTACTGAAGTTAAATTTCGTGGATAAATAACAAAATGGCGGACTTTGGAAAAAAAAACTTTTTTCCAAAGTCCGCCATTTTGTTATTTATCCATAAAATTTAACTTCAGTAGTTCCGACCAGAATGACATGTCTATAGATTAATAATTATCAAGAATTTTTTATTTCAGATAACATCAAGAGCCAAAATCACCGGGGCCACCCACGCGCTTTTTTTTCGAGGTGTCAACTTCGATCAATAATAATAATAATAATAAACTATTAAATTTTTTCAAAAAATTTTTTTTTTGTATCTTTAATATGTAAATAAAAACATCCTAAATATCCAAAACGATTCATTTTTATTTTCCTACAAAAAACGCCCTCCAAAAAAGACATGAAAATCGGCTTAAGTTACCAGACCACTACCTCAAGGATGTAATTTACCGTCATTGTCATGTCGCGGCTGTGCACGTACTATAGAACAGTCGGTACACGCGCGATAGGCGCCGTGTCGAGAGTTTGACTGCCAGGATTTTGACTGTCAGGATTTTGACATGCTGCCTGCGACAGTCTTTACGAGACATCTGATAACTATGTTTTCATAATTTCATCTCTCAAACAGTTTTTTTGTTTCAACTTCGCAGGGTTCTATAATCTTTCCATCCGATTCGGAAATCATATGGAAATTTTTACAATATTCCCTCAAACAAATTTGCTTCATCGATATGACGTGTAAAAGATTTATAAAAAGTGTCTGATGCATCATTTTCACGATAAATTTTAGAGCGGTCTAAATCTTGTCGAAACATAAGGTATACGCCGACTTTTCGAAATCATTCGAGAGTCATTAAGTTAGTTAATTATTTCTCATCGCTGTAAAGTTCAAAGTTGTTTTTATTTTTTCCAAAAATTTAAACTTTCGCATAATCATACACGATTGGGATTGTTCACATCGGCACGCTCGAGCAAGATCTTATTATAAATACAGTACGACCGTGAACCCGAGAATACTTTAGTAGTTTGTCTTTTCGTTCGACTAAACTGTAACGAGGGGTTGAATTTGACATGATTATTTGATTATACAGAGAATTTTTTTTTAGTAGCCTCGAATTGTCTTATGACATTATATTAACGTTTTCTTTTTTTTTAAGCTGTACCTTACAAGACTTTGTACAATTCTCTTCCAAAGATAAATCCACTCATCTGTATACTATAGCATTTATTCCAAAACTGTGGGAGTAAAAAAAATTCCGATTATTTCAATTTCAATTAATGTCGAGGAGTTACAATACTCCGAATGACGAGAGTCTTCGTAGCCTCGACTCGCAATTACCGATCACTATTATTAGCGAAACTTGTGTCGTATACGCAAAACATCGGGAATATTAACAAACACCACGCGCGCGTACTAACTTATATAAATATGTACAGATAAGTCTGTGATTATTGTGATTATCGTGACCCGGGATAATCGCAGCAAGACGTCATATCATATCAACGATTTCCGGATCACTCAAATTAATTCTTGAAATTATTAAGAGAGACATTGAAACTTCTCGTCGAAAAGTAATTTCATTTATAAAAAAATGTATTACACTTTTTTATTGATTCATCGGGAGCAATAAAATCATAATATACGTAAAGCAACACGCGTGTGAAGTTAATATACCAGTTCCCAGTATATAAAAAATTGTCGAATGCGTTAGTTCTGGTCTGGTACTCCTAGATTTTTCGTTTTTCACCATCGAAATTTTGAGTTTTCGACGAAAACTCGGTGCAATTCGTAATCAGCGGAATGTCTCTAATCAAATGGGGCATTGAAAGGTATGAAAATTTGTATCACTTTTTCAGATATCCGAAAATATCAAAATTTCAAATGGCTGTGACTCTGCTCTCGTTTGACCGTTTTAATCTTCTAGGGAGAGTTTTGAAAATGCCGTTTGATTCATCCCGTTATTTCAATTATCGTGGTCGTAAGGGCAAGTTAGAAGTCGCTGAAAAAAATTAGAAGGGAATTGGAAAAATTCGCAAAAATCGATGGTCTGACTTTAAAAATGTGTAAAAAAATTGAACGGTTACGAGGAGAATGAGCACAGATTAAAGTCGCAACTCTATCGGAAAGCCAAATTACAGAGATTTGAGTGAACCAATTCATTTTTGACCAAAAAACGAAAAAATTATGGATTTTTTAAGTTTCTTCAAGGTCTCTATGTAGATTATGCCTCGCCGTTTACTAATTCAGTTGTTATTTTATCGGAAAATTCAAAATTCCATTCTAAAACATAAAAAAGTGATTTTTTTACAAGAAAATTATTCAGCCATAACGGACTATGATTGTTTGTTATCCGAATCAGCATGCGGTTATACACTCTGCGTGTATGAACGCTTTGCAACACAAAACAAATACACAATCAAACGCTCGCGCAATTTCCATATTAATAGCCAACGAGATTCGTATCGTTCGGCAGATCGCACATGGAAATTTTATTTCAGTTGATGACAGTGAGAACAATAGAAAAAAAAAAAAAAAACAAGGTCTGCGAGAAGGATGATGAACGGTTGGAAAACCCCACGGCCCACGCAGCATTCTGTTGATGGATTTGAGATTAACGATTTAGCAAAAAATATTGGAAAACATATTTAGATAATTTATAAGAAAGAATAAAAATAAAAATAAACCACGGCTAGACGGTGCAGTTACGTTTTAACTTTTTACACACAGAATCAACGACACTGCAAATGTGTGTTCGTACCGTCATGTACGAATTATCACTGCTCGTTAATTTAAACAAATTTTTGGTTATTTATATTTCATTGGAAGAACTGAAAAACCAGCTTATATCGTATCGAAACATTGAACAATCGTAATTGATCATCAGTTCGGAAACGATTCTCAAATGTCCAGAGTCACAGTATGAAAGTCATTTTTCCAAGTCGTTCCGTAATTGCCACCACTCTAATGTGAAGATTATTACAATTTTTTTTTCTGTTCATCTCGCAGTTGAATTGGCGCGAAAAAGAAAATTTCTCTCGAAAAATGTTTCTCCTCAGGAGGAGTCAAAAAAAGTCATCGTTCGCTGATTCATTATAGTCCGGGGGAATTGAGGATCCTCTTTCTCCATTATGATTCCGGGAATTCACGCAATCGACGGACACCACGTAACGTCACGGAAAACCTATTACTGCATGTGATGTAAAATGTTTTTTTTCGTATTACGCATCGCTCGGCTTGAAATGAAATTTGTCAGGTATGGACCGAAGCGAAAGGAGAGTGTATGCGCGGTAGATCACGCGCACTGAATTTTCGGACTCTTGCAAGAGGATGCGATCGGCTGGACGCGCGGGTGGGGAACATAACGGACGGTTACGCCGAAAAATTATGGATTTTCTTCGAAAAATATTTTTCTTCAAGGTTATCGGATACATTGAATACGAAAAATCAGCAACTCGAGCGTTGGGCAGTTGAAAACGAAAAATCCGATTTGTTTTATTTCCCCGAAATATCATTTTACGTTTGAGAAACATATAAATCGATGATCGAGCATTGAAAACGGAAGTGATTATGGGGACAGGGTAGATTTCGAATAACAGATTCATTTTATACGCGAAGAAGTAAATTTTTATGATGTTGAAGTTTGCATCGGTGGAACGCAACGAAAATACGTTTTTTTAAATTTTCATTTTCGGTATTGCTCTCGCTTCTCTTGCCGATTTAGGTCCAGGTCCTTAAAGGAAACCGCAAAAAATGTTTTAACGATTTTTGCCTTCGAAAATCCAGCCTGAAGGTGGATGAATGATATAAAAAAATCTATTTTCGTTGCATTCCAACGATGCAAAGTTCAGCATCATAAATTTTTGTTCAACAAGCAGTAATAAAAAAATGCTCGCATTATCATTGTGAATTTTTCACCATTATAGTTGTGTACGGTAATGTAAAATTATATTTAGAAAATAAAATGGAAGAAAAATGAAAAAAAAACCGTTTACGTTCCAACCATGAAATTTTTTGCATTTTTTTTTTAGCAAAAAGAAAATCATGAAAAATGACAAAAAAACAAGTTTTCGTAACCTAATGATAAAATGTTTGTTTTTCCCGAAAATACCCCGACTGCCACTACTCTTTGCCGTGTACGCGGGTACGTAAGAATATCGGTGTGAGCTCATGTATAATTCGTGAGAACACACACAAACGAGAGCCACTATAAAACCAACAAGTTCATCGGTTCTCGCAATCACATGCTACCAAGTCTTCACCCGGTTCACGTTTCTCTCTCTCTCTCTCCCTAACAAACTAAATCAATTTTTTCGTTGTTAAAATTGAGAGTTCTATAAATATTGAACGGAAAAGTACTGTTTGACTATATTTTTGTTTAACAGTGAATAAAAAAAAAAATTGATAATTAACAACGAACGACATCATCGAAGTGCGTGCGAAAAGAATTTCTGATCGGTATTGAGGAAATTTAAGTTGAACAAGATTAATTATTTTTGGTAAGAATATAAATATTTTTACTAGATTATTTTATTAGATTATTTTCCGATTAAATAAATTTAATCGAAAGAGATTCCAATCCAATAATTTTCCAATAATTTAATACAATCATTTTCAGCGGAGGATTTTTCGAAAAAAATTTTCGATAACACGAATAGAAGCCAGAAGCTAATTTTGTCGCGTGATATAAATTTTACAATTTTGTTTTCTAATCCTGTTCCCGTGAGAATAAAAAGACGCACCAGGTGCACATTTTTTTATTGTACAATTTTCAATTTCCCGCTATACTTTTTTCAGTTAGCGATGTTTTTAAAGTATTTTTTTTTTGTCACACAATTCAATGATCATTTTACTTAGTGTCGTTACGAGCTTTGATACATGTATCACAATAATAGTCGATCAACAATCGTCATCGCAATTAACATCGAACAACCGCGAGGTTGAGGTCAAGTGATGTGAATATTTCCGGACTAATAAATGATCAATCACGTTATAGATATATATCGACACGTTTGTTTCACGGAATCGCGGGTGACACACACAAATAAATTTGCACTTAACGAATATATATCGTCATTGTGTCTTACCGTGACTTTGAGGGCACGACAAACAAAGAGACAGTATTAATTGGAACGACGAATGATTGATCGACAAAATGAGGAAAATAAAGAAATCTAATGAAAAAAAAAATTATCTTTCGATGGAATCTCTATAAAAATTTACGAAAAATATTTTTTTGACATTGACGATCTGTCATAATGAAAAAGATAATGAAAAAAAGTTGACGAATGTATAAAATAAGTTTTCATTTCAGATTCTGTTCGTCGAGAACAAAAAAAAAAAGGAAATAAAATGACAAAATCAATCGCGATTGTCGTGTTAATCGGCGCAATTGTCGTCAGCGGAATAAACGGACGTGCGACAAGCGACGGAGTCACTGATACTCTCGATTACTGCTCAAACGACGAGCAATGCAGTCGAGGACAATGCTGCCTAATGAGTAAAGCGAATTTTTAATTTAAAAAAAAACAAAAGAATTTGATAGATGGAAACGAAAAAAAAACAAAAGTGAAATATGAAAAAGTTACAAGAAGTTCGATAAAAATAATAATGTTGCGCAATTAATGGAGAGCTTGAATATAAATGACTCCTATACAAAAAAAAGATTGCTGCGATAATTGAATTATGAATTTCAAAAGTAATTAAAGAGGATGAATCTTGTTTCGATTATTTTCAAAAGTTTACCATCGCCCCGACAAATAATTTACAAAACAATTTATTTACGTTACAATTTTTTAAATTCAAAATTTCTCACAACAAAAAAAAAATGATGGAATAAAATCCATTTCCCGAATCACCGACATTCCAATTTTCCCGTTACGTCGTTCCGTAAAAAAAAAACAAAAATCCATCGGAAATACAAAAAAAAAAAAATTCCATAAATATGTACAAATGGTGTCTAAAGGATTCCAAACACTACCAGAGGGACGTTATTAATGAATTTTCTATTTCGCCGTAATGTCTTTTACGAGGTGAAAAAACCGATGTATTACTGAACGAGAAAAAAAAATTCTTTAAGGTGGACAACGACAGACCAAACCCCAATGTCGTTCGATGCCGAGCAATGAGGAGAGTTGCCGTCCGGGAAAATTACAAATAAACACTACTCTCAGTTTTCGGGACGGAAGTGAGATTGTGACCATCGCTCATTTTGCCGTTTGTCCATGTGCCGACGGACTATCTTGCGACGTTACGGATGGCAAATGCCGCGCTTCCATTCAAAATATTGATTCCAATCATTTGTCCAACGATTACAGCGACCAGGACGATTGAATGAACGATGACAATGAGAAAACCGAGAAAAAGACATATTGAACCGAGAAGAAAGTAAAATAAACCAAATGATTATGTGTTGAAGATAATAAAGATTTATTTAATTGACGAGAATTTACGAGTGGATAATGAATAAATAAATGACCCAAAAAAAAAAAAAAAACAAAGAACTGCTTAGAAATGTCGAAATATCACGAATAATATTTTAAGCTCGAGCGAAATGATTTTGTAAATACGTTGATTTTCCTAAATTTCAAAATCGATCAGTAGTAAATTTAAAAAAAAACCCCTTTCGTTTCGAATCTACTTTTTTTTTTTCGCTGACGACAAACGTGAGAGTGTCCGAACAACGAAATCGATTGAGAAAAAAAATGGTACTTTTTCGAATATTCCTAATTTCCAAATACATTTACATATTTGTGACGTGACAGAAAAGGTTAGGCGAATGATTTTGTGCGAATGAGTGACCGGGTGAAATAACGAACAAAAATGATCGGAGCTCATCGAACTCGTGGATCAAACGATTGTCGGTGATTATTATTCCTCGGAGAAACGAGATCAATGATGATGTTGAAGTTTGCATCGTTGGAACGCAAACGAAAGTAGGTTTTAAAAATTTGTATTTTCCGCATTACTCTCGCTTCTTTTGCCCATTTAGGCTCAGGCCCTTGAAGGAAACCCCAAAAGAACGTTTTAACGATTTTTGTCTTTGAAAATTCAACCTTAAGGGTAACGAATGGTATAAAAAAATATATTTTCGTTGCATTCCAACGATGCAAACTTCAACATCATGATCAATGAACGACAAGTGCCGTTAAATTAATTGCACCCACGGGGAACAGAGTTCCCCCCCCCGAGAATTTCGTGTTCCATCCGACGATGCGTAGTATCATTACGTGATATCTTGTCGAATATCGAACGGGTCCCTTATCTCGGGTTCGTTATTTCGCTTCGTTATGCGCACTAGTTCAAACAAACGCGGAGGAAAAAAAAAGCGTAAAAATAATCGCATCACACTCTCGTTTGGTAATGGACCACAAACGCTCGTGGGATATATCGACGCTGCTTACGAAAGCTGGCATGTTTCAGAATTCTTACGAAAACAAGCACGCTTGATATCCGCGCGAAAACTAGCATGTTTCGGCTTTTGCCACGAAAACTAGCACATTTCGATATTCGCCCGCGAAAACTAGCGTGTTTCGGCTTTTGCCACGAAAACTAACAGGTTTCGACTTTCACCGCGAAAATTAGCACGTTTCAGTATCACTGGAAGTGTTTCGCATTTTTAACTCCACGTTTTTTGAACATCCTTTTTCACTACAAATTGACGAAATATTTATGCTTGTCATTTTATACTGTTTTCTTTTTTGTTTGAGTTCATTTCATACATATTTTACTGTTTGAATTTTGGCCGGCTAGGCTTATCATAAAATGGCAAACGGCAAATGCCTCGTCATTTTGGAGTAAAAAAACCATGGTGAAAAAAATTTGAGAAAAGAGAATCGAAAACAATTGCAGTCTATGCAAAGTTTACAATGTCAGTTTTTTTTTTCCCTCTTGCTACTTCGTCCAAGACCTGACATTTCTCGAGATATCTCAATCGATTGTTTTGAAGATTTTGTCAACCGTACTTTATACTTATACTGTACTTTATACTTTAGTCGTTGATCACACCAAGATTGTGTTTTTTTTTTATGACAAAAACATAATTAACGATTCTTCAGACTGTAAGTAGAATATACTTTTTATAAACAATAATTTTGTTCAATTCCATCGCTGACTCCGAAACTTGAAGTCATGAAAAATATCAGTGACGAACAATTTTAGTTTTTGAGCGGTGGAATATTGCGTATCGTATTTGCGAATCGTATTTTCAATAATGTTATTATTTTTTAAATAGAAAACGAATATAAATGTTTAAGGGTGTACGGGCGGTGCACCCTTAATGTTTTTCATTTATTCCTTATAGTGCTCACGAAAAAAGTATTAAGGGGGGTGGGTAGGGTTTTGAAATTATTTTTTTTGCATTTATTTTTTATTTTTTTTCTGAATGAACAATATGTCGAGAATATTGTGTATAAATTTTAAGTCAATCGGAGTAAAACTAACGGAGTTACAGCGTTTCAAACGACCGGCCGTGATACCTGATTTTTATACCTGCTCGGTAGCCGCTCGGTACGTATAAAAAACTTTAAATCGATTTTCCCGAAAACGTCATTTTTGAAGTCTGTGAACATTAGAACTCAAAATCTACTGAACCGATCCTTTTGAAAATTCAAACATTACTTCTTCACATAAATCAACAGGTAATCAGGAGGAGTTTTTTTTTTTTTTTTAATTTTTTCAATTTTTTAATAACAAATTAAGCGCGATTTTTTGAGCTAAAATTGCGTTTTTCACTTCCAAGTGCTGCAAAAAATAGAAAAAAAAAAAAAAAAAAAAAAACTCTTCCTGATTACCTCGAGAAATACATCACCTTTAAAATGCATATCAATTTTTTTGTTTCAGATGATCCGGTAACGAGTTATAATGTTCACCGCAAAACCACTTTTTTTCAAGGCGCCTCTGGAGATTCAACGTCACCGGCTTATTTATCAATATTTTTCATTGAACATTTTTTCTGAGATACTTCAATAGTTGTACAATAATATGTAATTCTATTTAATAAAATTATATTACTCATGTCGCCGCAAAAAAATCATAAAAATATGCTTTTTTCTTCGCCTTTAAACCCCCCCCCCCCCCCCCCGTTGAAACATTTGTGAAAGTTCCGAATCTTATTCGATCTAGTTCGGCAAATACACTACTTTTTCCAGTGCAAATCGAAATATGCTAGTTTTCGCGACGGAAGCCGAAACATGCCACTTTTTGCGGCAGAAGCCGAAACATGCTAGTTTTCGCGTCGAATATCGAAACGTGTTGATTTTCGTGGTGGAATTCGAAACGTGTTAGTTTTCGTGAGAAATTTGAATCGTGCTCCTTTTCGTAAGCAGCGTCGATATAATCGTTTAAATTGTAAAATTCAGTCTTCCGAAATAGTGCGTTAATTAATGAAAAAAAAAAAAAAAAAAAAAAAAACAGACGTATCTGTACAAGTAACGCATATTGCAATATGATTTTTCGTTAATCTTGATATTGGAGGTTCACGAAGAAAAAAACGATAATAATACGACATCCGGGAAGTAAAAGAAAAAAAAATATCGAGATAAGAGTACACGTATTACGCGCAAGATTCGGAGGTTGCGCGTGATGTCAGGACCCCAAATTCCCCGAGATTTGTTGTTTGATTTTTTTTTTTTTCCCCCGGTTTCACGACCGTGACCGTGAAATCGTGTTTTTTTTTTCTCTCGAAAAATACTCAATATAAAAGGCGGACGATGGTCCGGGAGTTTGTGAGTGTGGTAAGAAGGAGGAAAAAAAAAGATTGCCAAGTCATCGCTCTCGTACAGATGAGTACGCGATTGGATCGGTCTATCTCGTATTGAGAGTCATCGGAGAATGCTTATGAAGTTATACTGGAAATTGGTTCTTTTTTGTTTAACGAACATCGGCTAATTTTCCTACCAAATATACATTACGATATTGGGAAATACATAGGTATTCTTTCTCACTAACTTTTTTTTACGCTTATTTCATTATTACAACGGTTTTTTTCAAGTTTTTCATGTGATTTCCTCCCTTGCTTTGACAAATTTCTTTTAAAAAAAAAAAAAACCTTTTCAGATTTTTACGTCAGTGCTCATTTATTCCCGTTTCCATTACTCCGAGACCCTCACCCCTCTCGAGGGCACAGAGAAGCTGCGAAAAAACTCACCAATACAGATGACTACATTTTACTTTGGTGGTGGGGATCGGAGCGGAGGTTGAGGGGAAATAATATTTGCTCATAATTGATAAATAGTATTTGGCTAAAAAATTGTTTCAATCTGACAACGGTAATGAAACATATTAACGAAAGTGACAAAAATTACTGAATAATCTCAATCGTTGAACAGTCTCCCAATCGCAGGACAATTTAAAAGGGTGACGATAACATAAATGATCGTGATTTTACAAATAAGTAAATGTTCCATAATTTAGTTTTTCCGCCACATGGCTTTTCGTTGAAGCATTGTCATCGGAATTGCTTTCGTATCAATTTGACGGTCATGTCAAATTGATGAGAGCGGGTTTTTGGGTTTTTTTTTTTAAACTAGAATCGTGCCGAACTCCGCGGTAATGGGAAAAATTATTTTTTCCAATATACAGCGTGTCCTAAAATTAGCAGGTCAGAGTGACACAGAGATTAAATTGGCTGCGGACCTATCAGAATAAACAAATATGACCTCAGTAAAAGTCTAATGGTTTACGAGAAAAATCGTCTTTTACGATTTTTCGGAAAATCGCCATCTAGGACTTGCTGTTACCATTGCTATGAAAGTCGAAATCGTAAGGAAATGAAAGTTCAAATTCACACGAGATCCTAAAGTGATGAGAAAGACAAACGAAAACAGCGAGATAACAAGTATATCGATTGTCCGAAACATCGTCATTTTTAATTTTTCGGAAAATCGCTATTCTTGTTATCTCGCTGTTTTCGTTTGTATGCCTGGCAACTTTAGGATTTCGTGTGAATTCGAACTTTAATTTGCTTACGATTTCGACTTTCATAGCAATGGTAACAGCAAGTCCTAGATAGTGATTTTTTCGAAAAATCGAAAAAGACGATTTTTCTCGTAAACCATTAGACTTTTACTGCGGTCTTGTTTGTTTATTCCGATAGGTCGAGAGCCAATGTAATCCGTGTCACTCTGACGTGCTAGTTTTGGTTTGCCGAGTATATTGGGGCGATTTTTTTGTTCGACTATTTTTTTTTTCAGTCCCCACCCGAAATTTTGTTGGATATGTCGAAAAAGAAATTCCCTGAAAGTTACAGCCTTTAATATTAATTCTAAGTACTGCCCCAAAACGTGAGAAGATTTTCCATCTAAAATACACGTAAAACGAATTTTTATTTATTTTTTCAAATTTCTATAACTCAACCGCATTTTATGCTATCATATTGTTCTTGGTTTCGATTTACTCAGAATAAAACAATCTAAAAAATTGCCTTTTGCGGCGAAAGTGCAAATTGTACTGGTGAGTTGGTACGGGTCACTGAAGTTGATTTTTACCCAAAATTCTCGTTTTTTGCTGTTATCTCCGAAACAATTAACTTTACGAAAAAAATGTAAACGAAAAATTTGTTGGAAATTGAATTTCCTACAAAAAAAGGTCCTATCGACCCAATTGCTTAGATTAATATTTCTTGAGATATTGAACTTTAACTTATGAGTAGTACAAAATTTATAAAATATGAAATATTAAATAATAAAAAAAATTAAAGAAAATAAAGTTCAATATCTCAAGAAATATTAATCTAAGCAATTGGGTCGATAGAACCTTTTTTGTAGGAAATTAAATTTCCAACAAATTTTTCGTTAACATTTTTTTCGTAAAGTTAATTGTTTCGGAGATAACAGCAAAAAAACGAGAATTTTGGGTAAAAATCAACTTCGGTGACCCGTACCAACTCACCAGTACAATTTACACTTTCGCCGCAGAAGGCACTTTTGTAGATTGTTTTATTCTGAGTAAATCGAAACCAAGGACAATATGATAGCATAAAATGCGGCTGAGTTATAGAATTTTGAAAAAAAAAAAATTCGATTTACGTGTATTTCAGATGGAAAATCTTCTCGCGCTTTGGGAAAGTACTTAGAATTAATATTAAGGGCTGTGACTTTCAGGGAATTTCTTTTTCGACATATCCAACAAATTTTTGGGTGGGGACTGAAAAAAAAATAGTCGAAAAAAAAAATCGCCCTACTGTATATGTACAAGATTAGTTTTGTAATGTGATGAAATTTTTTGCCTAAAAAAACATAAATATCCGTATGTTATATAAAAAAGAATTCATGGACTTACCAAAGCCCCAACAACACGAGATCTCCGTACCTTTGCTGATGAAAATAAATATTAATTTATTTTTCTACATCCATTCAGCAATTTTGCATGCCGATATTTATCTGGAAAGAAAAAAGAAATTGTAAAGTATTATCGATAATTCGTTGTTTCGGTATACGATTTTGAGCCGAAAGAAATTCTTACCCTATCCATATGCGAGCGTATCGTAGATCATCCGGAAAATCATCACCGACTCAATCACTAATCAATCACAATTTTTTTTCTTCTTACTTTTCACAAATTACACCGAATTCACCACCAACGAAATCGCGCAATTGACCGATACTATTTTAGTTATTTTTTAACGATTATTTTTGTTATTGCACAAATCAATCGATAATTACTGGAAAAATTACGATTTTCTTTCATTATTCATTAGAAAATCCCATTTATTCTAATAAATTGCTTTGTCGACAATTAATGACAATTATAATAAAACAACAGTCGCGAAAAAATAATACATTCTTTTACCTCCATTTTTGTGTTATTTTCTTTAGTTTTCGTTTCACTGGAACGTGCATTAGAATAAATTTCTTTGTACAATAAGAACACCGATAAAATTGAGAAACAAAAATGGCCGCTTTTCATTCGGTTTCCGATTGTAAAACACCTCCTTTTTTTTTAATGGACTCTTTCATTGACGATCGCGACATTTTTTTCACGATTGTACCGTTCTTATTATTGTGCTTGGTTTACGGTTTTACTTTTTATTTCGAGCTTCACATTAGATCGTTAAAAGTGGAAACAATCGTCGGAAAAATCTCATTTTCATTCTAACGGAATCTCTCGTTGACGATTAACACTACTCGCGGCGACCATAACTTTTTGTTCCCACCGTGATAAAAAAAAAAACACTAACGGCCATGTTCGGCAACTCGTACGTTTCTGTAACTCTGGCGTGCGTTCGAGAATAAACCGAGATATGTACATAGTGCATGGAAACAAAGGCAAAGAAATGATCAGCCTGAAAAAAAAACCGGTCACGAAAGAACATTTTCGGCTAGTAACGCTTTTCTTACCAAATCACAGCATCGAATTGTCGAACACGCTACCATCGAGAGGCAGCGGGAAAGGCATGCACATTATTTGGCAAAAAAAAACCATTAGTACAGCAACACGACACAGGCATCCGTGGCTAACCACTGTACCAACTCTCTTCCACTACCTCGATACTTCGTGAACAGTACGAAAAGTCTTCACCGGCGTTTTTCTTACCTTTATCGAGGACGCGTTGCCCGAGAGATATGAACGAAAAACGACAAGACGAGCGAGGATTTTTTTGTTCTCTTCGATGCCGCAAGAAAAAATTACGCGAGCCATCAGTCCCGGATTCAATTTATGTCTATCGAATTAACCGGAAACCACCCTCAATGGATTAAGTTCAAATGCCGTCATCGAGAATAACAGACGTTCAGGACCCGATCAAACTCGTAATGGCCGCGACGAGATCGCGCGGACTTTATTTTTCTTTTCCATTTGGTTTTACATACCGGCCGCGAAGTACACAATGGATCGGACGTAAACTGCCATTGTGCTTTCCTTACCCCCCCCCCCTCCCCCCACTTTCTAACGAGCAATTTGACCGTTGGCGTGTTTTTTTTGTTTTTCGCAATTTTCAAACTCGACCGATGCGCTAATGTTTTCTAAATTTACCGTTAGATTGTGCACGTTAATATATTGAGCGGTAAAGTTACCGCTCGCATTTTACGGTTATTTCAGTGAATATAACGTTGCGGAAATTCGTAAAAGTTTAAATTTATATTGAAATCATCGTTCGACGTATCATTATGGATATAACAAAAACTCTTTATCAAAAGTTTGTAAAATTTTATATTCGAATGGAAATCGAGTTTATAAGTACAGTCGAATGGGAAATATAAAATTTATGGATATAACTTTGAATAATCTTTCAAATAAATTACCGCGCCGATAGATTTTTGAAAAAGATCATCGGTTATTTAACCGGATGAATATCCGGCTATTTAAGCCTAAGTAGGAGATCCGATTGAAGCACTATCACGCGGATTTATCTCATACCGCGCCGATAGATTTTTGAAAAAGATCATCGGTTATTTAAGCCGATGAATATCCGGCTATTTAAGCCGAAGTAGGAGATCCGATTGCAGCACCATTACGCGGATTTATCTCATACCGCGCCGATAGATTTTTGAAAAAGATCATCGGTTATTTAACCGGATAAATATCCGGCATTTTAAGCCGAAGCATGAGATCCGATTGCAGCACCATACGCGGATTTATCTCATACCGCGCCGATAGATTTTTGAAAAAGATCATCGGTTATTTAACCCGAGAATATCCTGCTATTTAAGCCGAAGTAGGAGATCCGATTGCAGCACCATCACGCGGATTTATCTCATACCGCGCCAATAGATTTTTGAAAAAGATCATCGGTTACTTAACCGGATAAATATCCGGCTATTTAAGCCTAAGTAGGAGACTCGATTGCAGCACCATCACGCGGATTCATCTCATACCGCGTCGTTATAGGAATCGACCGAATGCGCATGCCCGCGTGAACACAAATTCAAACTGAGATAACCGTACAATCGTGGTTCGTGTTTCGGGCGTGTGATGTCGTTGAACGATGGTTCGAGCGTCGTCCCCTCCAACGTCGCCCCCACCCGATGTTCTTTACACACCTGATGAAGCGGGTAGGGCGGGTGGCAGCCATGTTATATCAGTGAGGTGTCAGTATTTGCTCAACGTGACGGGATTTTTTGGGTGTGGATTGCACGGTTTCCTGTCGTCGTCGTTGCCGTTGTCGCCGGGTTATAACGGTCGCGTATAGTGCAAGTGCGCCAGCCGGTCAACTGTTAATGTGTCGGACACGTGCCGGAGGTACGTCGTTATAACGGGGAATAAGAGGGTGAGTCGTGGTTTTTTTTTTGTTTTCTTCCCGTGCGTAAAAGCTCGTCGATAAAAAAGAAACGACAAAGGAGCGAGAGAGAGAGAGAAAAATGAAATCAGTTTCGAACAAATGTGGAAGTCTAGTTGTGGATACTGTTGGGACGGTCACAGCGAGTTTCTAATTGTATATATATATGCTATTGCATGCATTCGTGTGCGCGCGTGTACACATATATACATATATTACTGTTGGAGAGCAAATTAAACCGATTTTCTCAATTCTCTATATTTTGTCCCCCCTTATTCCGGAATAATCGTTAAATAATATTTTTCAACAACGATAAGATCGTCTAGGGTATACATTTTTTTTTCCTCAACAGTCTCTGACAATCGTGAAAGACGCGAAATCTCGTAGCGGGTGAAAAGATCGACGATATATAGGTTACGTACGTCCCTATAAGGTATACGTTGAAATATCTCGTGATGTGTTGTGCACACGTTACTCGTGCGTGCATGGTGTGTGGTGGTACTTTCGGATTTTCAATATATATACACGGAATGCCCTCGGGGGCAATTTTCAACTTCCATCTCGCGGACACGATTTCTTCGATGTTCAAGCTTCTCGAGATGGAGAAAGAGAAAGAGAAAGAAAGAAAGAAAGAAAGAAAGACTACCCAAGGGGATAACCGTTAGTTCAAATTTGTCGATGACCGAAGATGAGAAATTTTTGTTAGTAAATTCCTCCTTATGTGCTATTACAAAACGGGATTGGACGATGAAAAAGAGAGATTATACAGACACGTTTTATTCTGTAGTACGTATAAATTAGCTGTCGCCTCGAAATTCCAATGTCGCAAGGAATTCTAGTAATTTTCTTATACATCTTACGATTATACTTACACCGGGATAACGTGATTGGGTTTAAAAAAAAAACCCAGAATTGTAGGTTATGTTATCGAAACGTGCGTTTTGTAATTTTGCTAGTACGAAAAATAATACACATCGTCGAATACACAAACGTGCATCTTGATAGTGAGGTTTAGAAATGTCACGTCGCTCGTTGTCTCGAACATAATTATACCGTTTGAAAAGCGTTGGTTCTTCACGAACATTCTTGACGCTCAAATCTCGCTGAGTACTACTGATAACGTCAAACATTTCATCGCTCTTTTCCAAACTACGCGAAAAGACAATTTTCAAACGCGCGCAACGAACAGATTGTTTGTCGGCGATAGAAAAATTAAACAAATTAATGTCTCGATGGTTTAAACATTTATTTCAATTCTACAAATTTTTATTATATCTATTATTTTCATTAGTTTTTATTAGATTTTTTGCGGAAGTACGAAATTG
The DNA here is from genome assembly GCA_958009045.1 of Oxytorus armatus. Taxonomy (NCBI): domain Eukaryota; kingdom Metazoa; phylum Arthropoda; class Insecta; order Hymenoptera; family Ichneumonidae; genus Oxytorus; species Oxytorus armatus. The sequence continues at coordinate 18,641,959 of OY253749.1, read as the reverse complement.
TACGTAAGGGTTTTGAACGGTAGGCAATAGTTTTTTAAATTTTCATTTTCAGTATTGCTCTTGCATCTCGTGCCCCATTTAGCCCCAGATTTTTTAAGGAAACCCCAATAAAACGTTTTAACGATTTTTGTAATCGATAATCCAATCTTAAGAGGGATTAATGGTGTGAAAAATTTATTTTCGTTGCATTCCAACGATGCGAACTTCAACATCATCGGTAAGGCTCGCATACGCACAATTCCACTAACTCGAATTGCGATAGTAAACGTGAAATAAGCTCGCATGACCGGAAGAATATGCCGGTTATGAGCTCACGGAGAAGCGATATTACAGTAGTATACTATAATACGAGAGAGCTCCTGGCAGTCTCGGGTGTGACCTTGAAAGGGAGCCCGAGTTATATCGTGGTTCCGATGAGGAGGGACTAGCCCGTATATTTATCTCGAGAATCGATGCTTTGATATCACGTTCATTCATTCGTTGAAATTTAAATTAAGTAGAACTTTGAAAATTTTCAACGAATTCTTTTTCATTTCTGGTTTTATTTATTTTTTATTTTCACAATTAATCTTAGGAATGTCATTTAAAAAAATTACTTGGTGTTGTTTTACGAATATTTATTATTTACTCTTGCATATTTTTGTTCGACAATCTTCAGGAAGTAATATTGAAAATCCGCAAATTTTTTACCTTGTAAATTACAACTTTGCGAGATGTTTATACATATTTCATTTTTCTAATTCTTAACGTTTTGATAAAAATTTTATTTTAACGTCTGTTTTGCATATGGGCTATTCCACGTAAAATCGGCCACCTGTTATTTGACACTTGTCTATGAAAAAAAATTTATTACGCTTTTTGAATAAAAAGTTGAGTGAGCCTCGAGGTGTTTTTTTTTTTTTCAATCAATTGAACGCTCTGCCACCTCATGGATGTCGAATCCATGAGTTGACAGAGCGTTCAATTGATTAAAAATATTGTTTGTACCTTTTGTTTTTTTAAAGAATTCTGAAAGTATTATAATCGTCGAATATATTTTTGTCGATTATTGCAATTAAAAGTTTTTCACCGTTTGAAGTACCGCGCCTAAATCAAGACCGGTCTCAGAGTTTACTATTAACCCTTCGTGATCACGCGGGGTCAAAATGACCCCAAGCGCAACTTTAAGCTAGAATTACTATGCCTCCTTGCTGATTTTTTTTCGCCATTTCGAAAATTTGATAAAATTTTTTTGCCATGATATTCTCATTCTGAAAGGTTCAAACTAGTATCCTGAATTTTTATGAGTCGTTCGGAATGATACTGACAACACGGCAATTGTTTAAACATGGCTGGGGTCATTCCGACCCCCTGTGACCAACGTGTTATTTCTAGAACGTGTGACCACGAACGGCCAACAATTGTTTTTATTTTTATTTTTCAACTGAAAATCCACTTTTCAGATGAAAAATATTTTTTTTAAATTGTTGATTATCGAGAGCGATTAGTATTCCTAAAATAGGGATCAGTCGTGATATTTATCGAGGCTCCAAATTGGTAAACTGAGAGACGGGCCTTGGTTTTGCCAAGTTCAAACAGTGAAAAATTTCGAATTGCAATAATCGACAAAAATCTATTCGACAATTGTATAACTTTCATGATTCTTTAAAAAAAAAGGTAAAAATGAAATTTCAACAAGCTAAAGATTCCTCTACGAGGCGTAGCAGAAAATTGTTCAAGTTGTCTCCATTATTATTATTATTATTAATTATCATTAAATTTGCTCATAGACCATTATACAGAAATGCAGAATTTTATGATGTTGAAGTTTGCATCGTTGGAATGCAACGAAAATGGATTTTATACACCATTAATTAATGTTAAGATTGGATTATCGATGACAAAAATCATTCAAACCTCAAAAACTTATTTGCATTGCGTTCCAACGATGCAAACTTCAACGTCATAGAATTCTGTTGTTGTGTCGTAAACTGGTTTTTTAGTTCCGGAAAGACAAAATATCAATCGTCCGTTTCATTGTCCCCATTGAAATTCGCCATTTTCGTTAAAATTTATTTATATTTTCTATTTTTTTTTTCCTCCCCATCAACACGTGCGACAAATATGCCGTTGACAATACGGGCGGAGGTTCAACGAACCGCGGGCGTTGTACGATACGCCATTCCCGATATAATGCTAGACGACAGTACACAACAAACTATATACCGGGGCACTCCTCTCACGGAGTGCCAGGACGGATGTCGGTCACGCGGATTTGCATTTTAACCTGTCCTCTCAGTGTTCCCTTATTCCGTAGCTGGTTTTTTTGGTGCGCCTGAAAACCGACAGGCGACACGAGAGAGAAAGAGAGTAACGACGACGATGACGACGAGTTGAGCACACAGAGCGTAGGATTTCCATTGATGAAACGGAATCTCTCTCTCTTCGTCACTCCCTTCCCCTCTGGACAATCCTTTCTAGTTCCCTGTCTCTCGGCACATTGGACCGTGAAACTCGATTTAACGAGACGCACATGCCGCCAGCTTTTCACAAACTGCGTGTGTTTGAAAAAGAAACAAAATGCGACTAACATTAGTTGCATTGAAAAAGCGTTTGAAACCGTCGGCCTTTCAAGTCCAATTTTCTCAAGCTGAGACGAAATATATGCGGTATTAGTCTTTTTCGTCGCATCTACCGCTAGGTAATCCAGTATCGACCGAAAGAGAGCACGATGAACTTCAGTGAAATTAACGTTAATTAGTACGAGACGAATTTTCATTTTTTTTTTTTTTATTTACTTTATTTATTCATTAATTTTTTTGATTTTCAAGAGATTTATACATCGTGAGCATTACAGAGCAATATTTATTATTTTTATTATCGATTTTTCTTATCGATTAGCGAGAGGGCACCGGTAAAGTGCGAAAAACCTGGTCGATGCAGACAGCTTATATTTTACCGTAATTTTAATGGCATTATCTTTTTTTAAAAAACTCAGAAAAAATGCCGCCCACTCGTTAGCGTAAAAGCCAGTGCATTGATAAGCGGTCACCCATCTCACTACCGATACTTGACACGGGACAAATTTGGCTTTATTACGATTTTTCAAGATTTCCCGCAATCATAAGCATTTCCGAGCAATATTTAATTAACGAAAAATGATAATACCAGTTATAACACCACCTAGTGGTCACAAGTTGTACCCGAACAGACCTCTGGTTTCCAGCCCATGCGAGAGACGTCCAAATGACAAAAAAAAATTGCCTCGTCCCTCCAGACGCGCTGTGTAAGACCGTGTCCGCCGCGCGAGTCTTTACAAAGTCAGCACTGTGACGTACGCGCGTAAAGTGTCGGGGGGGAAGATACAAGAATTCATGAGGAGTCTCGAGGAGAGATGGCGGGTCATCAATTTTCTGCGTTTTACGCGCGTTGCTCGCCGCACTCTCCGACTATTAACGAGACTTTTTCCGTATCGTCGTTCGTTACAATAATTCCAGCAATAATTGCTTCGCGTGAAAATAATAAATCACGAGTTTTAGCCCTTTTATCGTCGTCGAGAATCGAGCCTATTCTTCCGTACCTATTTATCAGTGAAATATATGTATTCTTATTATTTTTTTCTTTTAATAAAATTATTTATTCTGATTGTTGAATTTGAAAGAAATTTCCTCAATTGCGAGTAAATTAATTTATCGTTATTTTGACAAGAGGGAAAGGTACGTTTTAGAGAACATCCACTGTAAGAGAAGTCGCACAAGTGGAGCAATTTTTTCCTGAAATCTATTTCGTTGTATTAACAACATTACGCACAGAGGACATGGACGGAAAAAAAAACCACCTTCGGGCATTGCAATTTTTAAAAATCCCCAAGATCGCAAATTTCACTGTACTATTGTTGAGAAAAATTATTAATAATGAAGAGAATCAATTAATTGGCATTTTTAAATACCATAACGCGAAATTCCTGAAGAGATATCGATACCAAGGAAATTCGTGAAAACTTTCATTTGGTAGTGAGCTATTTTTATTTTTTTTTCACTGACCAATTATCGAATCGTTTTCTATTATCGAAATTTTGCCATACAGTATATTTCATTAGGGCGATTTTTTTTTCGACTATTTTTTTTTTTTCAGTCCCCATCCGAAATTTTGTTGGATATGTCGAAAAAAAAATTTCCTGAAAGTTACAGCCCTTAATATTAATTCTAAGTAATTTCCCTTAGCGGGAGAAGATTTTCCAACTAAAATACACGTAACTCGAATTTTTTTTTCTTCAAATTTCTATAACTCAGCCGCAATTTATGCTATCATATTGTTCTTGGTTTCGATTTACTCAGAATAAAACAATCTAAAAAAGTGCCTTTTGCGGCGAAAGTGTAAATTGTACTGGTGAGTTGGTACGGGTTAATGAAGTTAATTTTTACCCAAAATTCTCGTTTTTCTGCTGTTATCTCCGAAACAATTAACTTTACGAAAAAAATGTAAATGAAAAATTTGTTGGAAATTTAATTTCCTACAACAAATGTCCTATCGACCCAATTGCTTAGATTAATATTTCTTGAGATATTGAACTTTAACTTATGAGTAGTATAAAATTTATAAAATATGAAATATTAAATAATAAAAAAAATTAAAAAATATAAAGTTCAATATCTCAAGAAATATCAATCTAAGCAATTGGGTCGATAGGACCTTTTGTGTAGGAATTTCAATTTCCAACAAATTTTTTTATTTACATCTTTTTCGTAAAGTTAATTGTTTCGGAGATAACAGCAAAAAAACGAGAATTTTGGGTAAAAATCAACTTCAGTGACCCGTACCAACTCACCAGTACAATTTACACTTTCGCCGCAAAAGGCACTTTTTTAGATTGTTTTATTCTGAGTAAATCGAAACCAAGAACAACATGATAGCATAAAATGCGGCGAAGTTATAGAAATTTGAAAAAAAAAAAAAATCGATTTACGTGTATTTTAGATGGAAAATCTTCTCACGCTAAGGGAAAGTACTTAGAATTAATATTAAGGGCTGTAACTTTCAGGGAATTTCTTTTTCGACATATCCAACAAAATTTCAGGTGAGAACTGAAAAAAAAAAATAGTCGAAACAAAAAAATCGCCCTAATATTTCATGTGCCCTCGCTGATCGATCGAAGTCACTCCGATCAATCAACGAAGGTAAAAAAAAACCACCTTCGGGCATTGTAATTTTGAAAAATTCCTAAGTTCACAAATTTCACTGTGCTATTGTCGAGAAAAAATATTAATAATTAACAGACGCAATTAATTGCCATTTTTAAATACCATTACGTATAACGCGAAATGCCTGAAGGAATATCGATACCAAGGAAATTCCTGAAAATTTTAATTTAGTAGTGAGCTATTTTTTTTTTCACTCACCATTAAAAAGGAAAATTGTCGTGTGCCAATGCTTTTTTTTTTCTTCAATCATCAAGCTTTTTGCAATTTTTACAATTCATGTTCCCTCGCTGATCGATCGAAGTCACATTCGGAATCGATTAACGTTCTAAAGCACGTCGTTTTCGATCTGTTACAGGCTGTCAGTTTAAAACTGCCTACGAGGAGCAGACGCAGCCGCCAAGATGCCGAAGTCGGTGAGTCAATTCAACGGGGATGTTAACAAATAATTTCATTTTCTCAGTCGCTGATAATATATCAATGATTTTATTTTTATAATAATCCTCAAAATTGTATGTTACGTTTAGCGGAGGATTTATTTTTAATCAATTGAGTCACTTGAAAATTTTATTCAAGCTTCGATCGTTTCATGTTTTGCTTGAAAATATATATACATTTTTTTCCCCGGATATTCATAGAAATATATAGAGTATCGATAGCAAAGCTAAACTATTTGTTTTTTATAAAAAAAAAAACATGTGTTTTACTCTAAGAAAACTGAAGCAACAGAATTTAATGACTCGTCAGTTTTAGCCTCGTATCCACCGTCCATTTATCTCAGTTAGGATTTTTCTCGTTATCGCGCGAAAAAAAAAGAAGAGATTTCAGTGCCCACAACGTCGAGCAGTTAATAAAAGTGGACTTTTGTTCTGTCCCGGAAATGCTCGCGACCCACGTATCCGAATCTGCTCCAGACTTCCGGTGTTTTTTTTTAACGGTCAATCTTGCCCAAGTATTCGCGACGTTAGTACGAATCGAACAAAAATTTACGTGTAATTTAATAATAATAATATTTATGAGGAAGATACGTATTGCAATGTGGAGGAAGCTACCACATTCTCCCGTCATAATTTTCATTTCCGCATGGACAAAGTTTTTGTGCGATGGTGAAAAAAAATAAAACAACAATTGTGGATTTACGTGTCGCTGAGAATAAATAATATCCCGTAATTTTCCGGGGGTCTTTTTTCCGCGAATATATTCATTAAAGTCGAGAACAGTAGATATCTTAATCATTGGTACGTCAAGATAACCGTTGAGTCATGGATAATCGATACCATTAAGTATTTCCAATCTCGATGCTCGAAAACTAGTTGAAAAAATACAAGCAATTTTTCTATCGTTACAAACAAAATTCTCGAGTTTTCCTCATATCGTTCCGTACCTACTCATTGTCAAGGTTATCAAAAAAAATCAACTAGATGGCGTTGATTAGGTTTTTAGAGTCATTTTTTTTTTTTTTTTTTTAAGAATAACAGTTCGCCCATTACAATTGGGAATGAATGAAATTCTGGCACATATCAGTGTTTCGAAGGCATATATTATCAGAGTGTCGTGTCAAAATGACGAAAAAAAAATGTAACGGTATTAAATTTCGTGATATCGAAAAAGCCATATCAAAACTTTGTCGGAAAAGTATTTACGGGGATGATTTACGGTTATTTTTCACTGTTCACCTTCGACCGATCGAAGCATCCATCTGATTGGTTAAACAAAGTCTAGTCAGCTAATCACGGCACTTCCTAGGAGGTGAAGGTAAAACGTGAATATTAGGGCGATTTTTTTTTTTCGACTACTTTTTTCTTAATCCCCACCCGAAATTAAAAAAAAAAATCGCCTTAGTGAATATAATAACAGTAAATGACCGTCTGTGAGCACCAAAAACGCGGTTCGGATTGGCAATATTACGAAATGCGAAAGGAGTTATTTTAAAAATATGCAAGATCACGAGTAATTAAAATTTATCGTTACTTATCAGATAGAATCGTCGACTTGAACAGGATCTCATGACACAAGTCTGCGAACGACAAACAGGAGATAAGAAAAGAAAAAAAAATGAGTGGTTCTTCTAGACGGGATATTTCGGACAGTTCTTTTGACGTCTGGTTTCTCCCCGAAGCACGCGATCTAAAAAAAAATAATGATGGAATCGATGTACAGACCGAAAAACCTACATCCTCGATTATCCCCTCTTCCCTCCTAATAAATATCTAAACAAGGACAAAGCAACTAGTGTCTAACTTTTCGTACACCCGGTATATCGACGCTCGATCCCACCGGATTGGCTGGAACTTTGCGGGACCGGCTTGCTCACGTGATCCGCAAACCCGGGCGTCGTCGTTTCGTCTCCGTCTCGCTTTTACGACACACAACACACTACGCCCACTGTACATACTTACCCCAAACCAGGATATATTTTACAATGGCATGCACTGTACGCACATACATATGTCGTCTGCTTGCAAACAAAATGGCTCAATCGAAACTATTTAACTCGTGAATTTACGCGAGTTACGCCATTTTGTTCGCGAGCATTCGATTCACGCGTATACAACGGTGGCTCGAAGTCATGAGGGCGTATTTCCCGTCCGTGAGCATAAATTCAACGGCGTTACGGCGTCGGAACATCGTTATATGCGTACCTCGATGGCTCATTGCCAAAGAGGCGTAATCTACTGTTTTAAAGCATAAATTCAATGTCTTTATGGCATCAGAACATCGATATCTGCATACAAAGATGGCGTACAGCCCGAAGGGCGTATTTAACGTCTTTAACCATAGATTCAACGTTCTTACGACGTTAGAACTTTGGTATATGCATACATTGATATACATATGTGTATACAGGCATATTATAAACTTAGGTACATAACCAACAGCGCACAAACCGAAGCCGAGACATCTGCGCCTCCGTTCTTCCCTCTCTTTCTCTCTTTTCTACTCTTCGTCTTTGCGTTCGGTTTGTCCGTTGGACTTTTCTCTCTCTCTCTCACTTCGTTCGTTTTCGTCGCGGGTCGCTTGGTGTTGTGTGAATCCCGCCAGTACCCGAAGCTCTCTTTGCCCCCTCTCTTTCTTTTCGAACGGTCTCGAGGAGACGCCGGTTGCACTTGCCCCCCTTGGCCGATTGTTCGGTCCGCGTTCGAGCAGCGCCGATCTCCTCGTACTTTCGAGAAAACAGATTTAAAACAAAACTCAACCTAACCTCTAAATAATTCTAACGCACACATTTTTTTAAACTTCCTTTATCGTGCACGAGTGTCTGTTTTGTGTATGTGTGTCGTTGTGCGCGCATCCACTTTTCTGTGTTCCGAAAACGCTAATTTTACAATATCGTCAGCGAGATATATATACATAAGAACAGAGTGAAGGATCTCAAGGATAGAGACGCTGTGAGAGGCCGAAGTTGGTCCAAGCCGGCAGTTTTTTTTTCGCACTACCTCGGTCAAACGAGAGACTGTCGCGGACCAGACTCTGCGCGGAGTGTGGATAAAACACGAGTTTGCTTATTCTTTTGTGATTGAGTGACAAATTCTTCGAGTTTTTACGAAAAAAAAATATTATATTTAGGGATTTTTTTCCCTTGCATTTCGTGAATTTGAGATCGTCAGCCATGGTTGCCGGCACGAAGATGGTGAGGAGTGGTCGAATATTCTCATGGACTTGTTACGCTTCTTTTCTTTTCTTTTTTGGTTCTTCGTTTACACTTTTTTTTTTACCCTTTTTGGGTCGTTTTTTTCTTCATGCCTGGGTCCGAATTCTCGTAACAAGAGAACGAGGCCGGTGGGACATCTTTTTTTTTTCTTTACCCGATCATACCTGCGTTGAGAACCCGAGCAGTGGGCTCCTTTCGAGGCTTCTCCGGTTTTAATATGGGGGCCATCTCTTCGTTCAGATTTGCACGTTGCGCTATACAGGGTGTCGATATTTTAATGAAACCAACGTTCTAAAAATCGTCGGTGACCTTCCTTCACCACTTGTCGATGAAATCAGCAATAAAAAAAAAACTAAATTCACGATCTTGTAGACAGTTAAACGTTAAATGGTCGGACATCAAAGTTCAAGCGTTTTTATATTTTTTCCTACTATTTTCACTCTTGGAGAAGACAATTTTTGTTTCTGAAATCACATTAAATCGTTGATCGGTAATAGCGCGATCTTGATAATGCGTTTGCAGAAATTCGAGCCGTTCTTCCGTTCGGGCATTTGCCATGAAAATTCGTGCAAGATAATCATATTATCGAGTGCCATTGTCGAGTGTCCCTGGCTTCTTTTTTTTTGTGCGTACCGTGCCCTCATCTTTTCGCAGCACGAAGCGACGAATGTTTGCCTTGTTATACCGGGTGTTTGTGTTACATCCAAAAGCGATTTGGTTTTTTTTTTTCTTTCGTCACACAATTAAACGAAGGTTTAACTGTACCGTTCGAATTCAACAATTCGATCTTCGACAGGTTAAGCGAAGGTTCCCGTCCAAAGACCCCAAAAATACAGCAATTTTCAGGAATTTTTTTTCAATACAAAATAAATCATTCTGCGAAAATTTTGTTGTGGGTTTTATTTGTATATAAAAGAAGTATTGTACTGAGTTTTTTTCACAATAAAATAATTCAAAATGGCGGCTCCAGCTTCCGCTAAAGAAGCCGCTCCCGGCGCGAAGTGATGTGCGCGGGTATCTTCTACAGCCTCACCAAGTAGTCTGAAATGCAAAAACCAGAAAAATTCTTGAAATAGATGAAATTTGTGGGGCCCTATCGGATTCCGATTTTTAAAAAAGCCCTTAAAAACAAAATGGCGGCCGTTAAAAAAACTCATTTTTTCATGCTTTTTTTTGGGCTTAAACGTTAAAAAAGAAATATTTACAATAATTTTTTTGAAAACAACACTCCGCCAGGGCCCCCCCGAAATTTAATTAGCTTTAATTTGAGCGTTGAAACTTTGAAATCGGTGCATTCCTCGAACCTGTAGAGCGTACCGCGCGTCGAAAAACGTTGTTTCGAGAAAAACGCGTTTCAGGGGGGGAAATAGGTTTAGGACAGCGTTTTCTCGATGATTTTCATGAATTTTTTTATAGTATAAAAAATGAATATAATTTATTGAAACTTTGAGAATATTTTATACATATATTTAAGTATATACTATAAAATTTTTATACATATATTTAAGTATATACTATAAAATATTAGCGACCCCATATTGCAGGTCACAATCAGACCCAGCATTTTGCGTACATTCTGGAAGTCGCAATTTTCATCTGAAATCAAACGAGGTTGGAATTTACTTTTATTATATGTCTCTCTTCTATATGAACCTAGATGCTATCAAAAAAATAGAAAATTTAATTTTTTACAGGGGTCGAAACAAAAAAGCATGATTTTTTGCCATTTTTTACAACTTTACTTGCAAAAAAAAATTATTTTAAATAATGATAATATTCCGATTTTAGGTTCATATAGAGCGCAATACTATGAAGAAAGTAATTGCCAATTTTCAAAACGATTGGTTGAAAATATTTCGAACTAGCGTGTACGCAAGTTCAAAAAAAGTCGTTTTCAGAAAAACGCGTTTGAAAAAATAGTACCAAGAAAAATAAGCAATATGGGGTCGCTAATATTTTATAGTATATACTCAAATATATGTATACAAATTTTATAGTATATACTTAAATATATGTATAAAATATTCTCAAAGTTTCAATAAATTATATTAATTTTTTATACTATAAAAAAATTCATGAAAATCATTGAAAAAACGCTGTCCTAACCCTATTATCCCCCCTTAATGGCTTATAACAATAGAACGAGTCGGAATTTTCATTTAAAATTTTGGGAACATATTTTTCAATAGTTTTACTAACAATTTATGAAGTGAAAAAAAATCGTTCTTTTGAAACGTCTAACTCTATTTCCCCCCTTAAAGTTTTATGCTACCTACCGTAGACTCACCCATCAGGTCAGACTGCTCCGCCCGACCCCGTATATCTCGAAATCTACATCATATATCGAAATATCCTTTCTCCCACGTATTCTCGACGACGTAAAGATGAAAATTAAGCAAAAAAAAAAAATTTCCGATTTTTCCATCGATTTGGACGGGAACCTTCCCTTAAGAGGTCGAAATATCCGACTCCCGATATTGAGAAACGGAGAAAAAAAAATCATAAACATTATTTTCTTTTACAACGCACAGAAGAAAAAAAAACAAGAAATGTCATCGATAGGTAGGGTTTATGATTTTTTTTTCTCATCGATAAGAGTTTGTACGAAAAAAAAACGGAAAACTTGGACGTTGTCCGTTTTAAAAATGTTGAATATTTAAATGTCCTAATTAATTAATTAATTAGAATATTTAAATTAATTTCCTACTTTATTAATCGGTACATTCTAATCGATATTTCATTAATACATTAATAAAATAATTAATTCAATCGCTCAATAAATCAAATAAATATCCGATTAATCGACTGTTGTTTTTTCTTATTTTCCATTTCATGTACTATCCGAAAAAAAAAAAGATGAACGTGAGGGTGACGACGATGGACGCGGAGCTGGAGTTTGCGATCCAGCACGGGACAACCGGAAAGCAGCTCTTTGATCAGGTCGTAAAGACCATTGGTCTGAGGGAGGTATGGTTCTTCGGGCTTCAGTACACCGACATGAAGGGCGATCTTACCTGGATCAAACTCTACAAGAAGGTATGTTAGCCTTAAAATTTTGACTTTATTTTATTTTTCCATCTTTTCAGCTCAAAACTCTGACAATCGATTATTGATTACGTTAACGTACATATAGCTGTGCTTGTACCAATGTAAATATTACGTACTGGCACTGGTAGAGCACGCCTAGTGTCTGGAAAAACTGTATCGTTAATTCAATGATATTTCGATACCGTAAAAAATATTGAAAATGCTTGTCGTTGTGAACAATTTGTTATTGTCCATCAAGAACAATGGCGAATTGTTTAAAAAATCAATTGAATCAATCTTTCGTACTGTTAAACTGTCTCCAGAGACCAAATTTTAACTCGAGGTATTTGCAGTATAAAAGCTTTCACTCTTATTACCCCCGTTGAGTTGCCATAAAATAAATCCCTCGTTAAACCTCGTAAAGCCCTAGAAAAATCTCTCTCCCTTCCCGGTAGAATATACTAACGTGCACGTACTATATAATACGCCATACCGAGTCGACCGGGCTCCGGTTACCCTGCTATAGGATAAAATACCGTATTCGAAGTCGACGTACCGGGTAAATGAAAATTTCGATTTTTAAAACGTTTCTAGCTTTTATGACTGGGGAAACTTGTCTCTGGCAATCTTACTGGGGTTTAGGCAGCGGAATTTCAATGCTGGTAATTTTCGCGATTTATATTAGTCGGAGCCTCGTTTATGGAAACTTTTTTTATGTCGTATTCGACGGACTTTTGACTTTCGAACATTTTATAATGTTCCGCCATTAGAATCTTGATTCTGGCAATTTTTTTTTTAATTCTTATGCTTCAGAATGTTGTCCGAAGGCTCTTTTACTGTGTATTCACCTCGTAAACCAACGGCAAGATCGGCAAATATTTAGAGACTGTTAAGAGCGATTAAAATTTTTTTTTTTAAATGCATCATCCGGTATAATTTTCGTATTTTTTCGAAATGTAGATTGAACAATCGGTTTGAACATTCGAAAAATCGAAGAGCACGTGTTTTTCGATGCGATGAATTTTGAAAGATAAATTTTAATTGCTCCTGGTAGCAACTTAAAGATCCTCCGATCTTGTGTGATGTGTTTTACGAGGATTTTCGTTTCTTTTGATATCTCACGTTTTTACCGAGTCTCGGTTCGTCGAATAAAAATGAAAAGCATAAAAATCAAAACATCCGAGTGTGTTTATCGTTCGGAAAATTGAATTTCGTAAAATTATCCTATCTATGCAATTAGAAAAATCATAGATTAGCCATCCATTGACTTTGACAACTTTATCGTATCCTATTCGAAAACAACGATTCCAATGTTTTTTTTGGATCGAATTTGTCGCCGTTTTTTCCGCAATCAGTTATCTCATTAATTCTTATGATGTTGAAGTTTCCATCGTTGGAATGCAATGAAAATAGATTTTTTATACCATCCATACCTCTTAAGGTTCAATTTCCAAAGACAAAAATCGTTAAAACGTTTTTTGGGGACTTCTTTGAGGAGCTGGGCCCAAATGGACAAGAGAAGCGAGAGCAGTAGTAAAAATTGAAATGTAAAAAAAACCTATTTCCGTTGCGTTCCAACGATGCAAACTTCAACATCATTAATTCTTTGTAATTCGAGGTAATTCTTTGATCGGGTTTTTTTTTTGTTCCGCATGAATTAGTCGACGACGATTGTATGTGCGAGAACGAAAATTCCTTTACGGTGAGAAAGGCACTTTTCGAGACGACGTGATAGCAATGAGACTTGACCTTATTATACGTTACACACTTTTGCATCCCGTCTTACACAGACGCGTTTATTCGAGCGAGCAAAGTTAAACCACGTGCCGAATATATCGGAGATCGCTATTGCCGGTTCTTTGCATTACAGCTCACCCTCTCGGCCGTCAGCCTCGTTTGCTGCTAGCTTAACTGTAATATATATATATATATATCTACATACCAGCTACATTAATGCCGTGTACATAGTATACACATGTCTCTCTATCGCGGTTTTGTTGGGAGCGAAATCGTGCGTCATGCACGCTCATTTTGTGCAAAAAAAAAAAAAAAAAAAAGAAGAGGAAGGAAAAGTAAAGAAGGAAGATTTGCAGGTTATAATATGAAACGAGGAAGAACTTGCACCACCGCGCCAGAGTTCTGTGCCGTTGGCCCCCGCAACTACGCGTCCGACCATTTGTGTCACGACTACGGAAAAAAAAAGAAAGAAATGAAAAAAAAAAGACCAGTCGCATGACAAATAATGATGTCATCGCGTCGAGTATCCCCGAGCTCTCCTTTACTCCAGTGAGATCTCTGACGTTCGTAGAAATACGCGTCTCTCTCTCCCTTCGCAGTCGTGGATTTATTGAATGGAGTCGTAGCTCGGAAGAGAATTAAGAAAATGGTCTCTCTCACCGAATTCTTCGAAATTGCTAAAATCGCCTATAAATAACGATGATATTTATTTCATCCCACTAATAATCAGTAAAAATACATTTGTTTTTTTTTTTTTTTCACGATCGGCTTTGGGATATCGAAAAATTGTCTCGAATGAAAAATGAGCAAGCGACGAAATTTTTGACAAAAATATAATGCAAGTCTCAACGAAACTTAGGGCGTGAGAATTCGAACGAATCGCGCCAAATCGTCACGAAGACGCATCGAAAAAAAAAATGAAAGAAAAAAAACAACATTCAATATGCAAGAAAAACTACCTCTTGCCATTTAAATATACACGGGTACCATTACGTATTATCGTTCGTTATTCTGTCCTCGTTGTTGTATTCATTCTACGTGCGTCTCGACGTTGTCAATCTCCAAATATATATTATCACACGATGACGACGGTTTATTCTTCGCCATACATATATCTCTACAAATATATGCTAAGAAAACACATTGCGGTATGTTACAACGATGCATATGGCGACATGGCATACATTGGGTTTTAATCTGAATTCCCGCTGTTTTTCGATTACAAAAAAAAACAAACAAATTTATAGTTTACGGTACATTCTATTTTATTCGAAGTATTGACTTTCAGAAGCTACGACCTTTTGCCATCTTTCACGCAACAAAATTAATTCCACGTCAATAGAAATTTAAAACTGTCCTGGACGTTCTTTGTTTTTAAGGTCAAAATCGCCACTTTTGAATCGTCCAAACCAAACTCTGACACGTTGTCTCAGATAGAGCATGTTCATTAGGGTGGGTCAAATAAAATGACTAATTTTTTTTGCCTCGATATAATGAAAAATGTATTGTTTGGCATCTCAAAAAAACCCTCTGCAAGTATGAGCCCTTCATATTTAAATTACGAGGTCCCTCATCGCGAATTTTCATTTCCCATTTAAACAACATGGAAACATTTTGTTTTTAACTGTGGAATTTTATTAGACTTAAACCGTTGATGTTAGGAGAGTCTTTTAGCACGTTTTTGTAGAACATTTGATGCTCTACAGTAAAGCTCTCTTGTGTCTATTCGATAAAAGTAACCGTACAAAAAATAATCTGTGATAATTAGCTCTGGATTCTATTTATCTCGTTTATTAGTACATAAATTTCAAATTTTTAAAAATTTTCGTTATCAATATGAATAAATATACTACTAATATATTACTAATTGTTTTCAAACAAATATGAGAGAATCCAGAACTAATTATCACCGATTATTTTTTGTACGGTTACTTTTATCGATTAGACACAAGAGAGCTTTTTTGTAGAGCATCAAATGTTCTACAAAAATGTGCTAAAAAACTCTCGTAACATCAACGGTTTAAGTCTAATAAAATTCCAAAGTAAAAAAAAATGTTTTCATGTTATTTAAATGGGAAATGAAAATTCGCGATGAGGGACCTCTTAATTTAAATATGAAGAACTCATACTTGCAGAGGGTTTTTTTGAGATGCCAAACAATACATTTTTCATTATATCGAGAAAAAAAATATTAGTCATATTTTATTTGACCCACCCTAATGTTCATCATAAGCTTTTCGAAGAATGCGGTGATCTTCAGCAGCACTTTTTCTTAAATAGCAAAGCTTCCCGCATATGCTGTTTCGTTGGTTGAAAAACTGACATTTTTTATATAAAAAAAAAAGTAGAGTTTACAAGTGAATTCACTCTCGAATACTAAATATTGTAGGTTATGTCCAATACTTCAACACAGCATATTTTTGGTGTTACTTCCATGAAGATAATACTAGTTACGCCATCTCGTATAAAACAGCGGGAATTAAGTTTAAAACCTAATATACAGTGGGTCAAAAAAGTATTCGCACACCTTGTTTTTTTGCGATAACTTTACAGACATAAACGATACGTAAAGAAATACGATTTTATTTAATAGTACATCAGGTACAGAGATAATTGTACTTATTTGTAAATAACGAGGACGTTATTAAACCTCGAGCATTTCGCGCCCTCGCGATTTTTACTGAATGACACAAAAATAAGTGAACATTTTTCGTTTTTCGCGTTTTTCACATCGATTTTTTGAGCTTACGACAAAAACTCGCTGTTTTTCGTAATCAGCAGAAAATTTCCGATCGAATAGGGTATCTATACATTGGAAAAAACGAAAAAAAATTTTTTGTCACTTTTTGCCTACTTTTTCAGAAACCTTAAAATGTCAAAATTTCAAATGGCCATAACTTGGCTCCCGTTTGATCGATTTTGAATTTTGAGGGGAGTTTTGTAAACGTCTCGAGTAGACTTAGAGAATGCATTTTGAATCATTCCGATATCTCAATTATTGTAGCCGTGAGAGCAGGTTGAAAATTGGCGAAAAAAATGAGAAGGGGTATGTATGGAGAAATTCGCAAAAATCGATGATCCGACTTTAAAAATGTGTGAAAAATCGAAAAATAATGATAGCACAATTATTCAAGCGCCATTTTGAAGGGTTTTCGATCACGAAAAGAATGAGCACAGATTGGCGTTACAACTCCATCGGGAAGCAACGTTACAGCGATTTTAGTGAAGCCACTTCTCTTTCGCCGAAATGCAAAAAAATTTTGAATTTTTTTATTTTCTTTTAGGACGCTATATCGATGTATTTTGACTCGCTGATTACTAATTCAGTACCCGTTTTCTTGAGAAACTCGAAATTTCATTGAAAATCGTCCAAAAAATGATTTTTTTCGTTTTTCGCCTTTTTCACATTGATATTTTGAGATTTCGACTAAAACTCGGTGTTATTCGTAATCAGCGGAAAATTTCCGATCGAATAGGATATTGAAACATTGAAAAAGAGAAACAAATTTCTTTGTAATTTTTTGCCCACCTTTTCGAAAACCTAAAAATCTCGAAATTTCAAATGGTCATAACTTGGCTCCCGTTTCATCGATTTTGGGTTTCGACGAGCGTTTTCAAAACGTCTCGAGTAGACTTAGAGAATGCATTTTGGATCATCGCGAAATCTCAATTATTGTAGCCGTGAGAGCAGGTTGAAAATTGGCGAAAAAAATGAGTTCGGCACCGATTTTAAGTGCAGCCACATCTTTGTGACTGAAATGCAAAAAAATTTGGAATTTTTAAATTTTGTTTTAGAACGCTACAGCGATGTTTTTTTACCCGCTGATCACTAATCCGCAAGGCATTTACTCGAGAAAAAAATTGAAAATCCCCGAGAATAGCGTTGGCAATTATTGCGCTTTCAAGACGCAACGAACGATTGCACAATTTCCTTCGCCGGTTTTCTGACGAACCGATATATCACGTGTCATGAATTTTGGATAAGGCTCGTTTGAGTGTGTGCGCACGCGCGCTTTGGCTTTTGTCGTTGGTCACGATGACGGTGCAGAAGGGTTATAAATAATTATGAAATATTGGGCTTGGTCCACACCTCTGTGCGCTAGTTGTTCATATATATTTGTTTTTCTTTGAGTGAGTATCGAGGTTTAGCAGCTCAATCATAACTGTACGAGTACTTTTTTTGTCCTAAAATTTTCTTTTTTTTTTGCATAATTCTTCTATTATTCCTGGGAAAAAAATTCTCCATTTGCAGTTTATCTCTGTACCTGATGTACTATTAAATAAAATTGGTTTTCTTTGCGTATCCCTTATGTCTATAAAGTTATCGCAAAAAAAACAAGGTGTACGAATACTTTTTTGACCCACTGTATACAACATTGTGACTGTCAAGCTATTTGGACGCCAATCGCGACCTCTCAAAGTCATATAGAACGGCGGGAAATTCAAATTGAATTTTGTCCGGATTTTGGCGCCGCAAACTGTATATGCGGAGAGAATTAACTGGTACCCCGTAAACTACCTAAAACAAAAGTACTAAATTAAAACTCGCCAATTTTTTTATAACCGAGTACAATACTTTTTTTTTTAATAATACGCGGCAATTTTTAACACCGAAATACTGAATTAATCGATGAGGTCTCTAGTTATGAGGTCATGGCACCCTCATAAGTAGAGCTAATCTAACGCCGAATTGAAAATTTGATATTATAAATTTTAGTGGCAATTATTTTTAAAAAAATCGATAATTCAATTCGATTCATTGCCTATGATTTTGGTAATGAATGATATTCTACTCCTGAAAAAAAAAAATATTTTTAATATCGTGATACACTTTATACGCCGAAAATATTAGACACCCTGTGTTTAACCGCTTCCTTCTTTGCGTTTATTTGAATTCGTGGAGTTATTCGGTCGAATAACGTTTATCGGTGTACAGTGATAGTTTAGTCCGGGTGTACAGTTACTGGTAGTTGGGGTTTTTATGTGCGATCGGTCTCTGTTGCTTTCACCGACTATTCTCGTCTCGTATAGTTGAAAATCGAGTCGTCGCGCCTTCCTCACCTTGACACAGTCGCGTGCTCCATGCGCGCTTTACGTTTTACTTATAAATGAAAATAAATCTCGCTTATATTTGTATAGATATTTGGGAAACTAGAAGTTTCAGGGATGTGAAAATAAAAAATAAAAAATTGTATGGAATAAATAAACTTGAAGAAAGTATTGTGAAATCAACTGAAGCAAACTTAATGATCATTTGATTAAATGAAATTTTGAAATTTTATTCATTATTACCCCGCGAATCGTGTCATTCCATAAACTCTATATTTCTTTTCTGTAAGTTGAATTCGTTCCAAAGTCCTTTGTATAAATTGTACGTGTACGAAAGACTTTTCTCGTTTTTATGCTATTTTATCGCAATTCCCAAAATACAATATCGTTTTCTGTTTTTTTTAAATATTCAAATCTCCATTCTTTACGTGCATTCAAATATTTAAAGTTAAATAATCATTTTTTCCAAGTCGACAAAACGCTGAACGAGCGTAAGTGTTAAATAATAAGAGGGTTCCGAGAGGGATAATTGACAGAAGGTGAACCAGCAGGCTAATGAAGAAAAAAAAAACCTTTGTGCCTACACATAACGATGCAATGATGGAAAAACAGGTGGATACGACAGGTGATTGTTTCGGGAGTTTGAATTTTTATCACGAATTTACGAACCGAGAAAACGAGTCCCGGAAATGCGGACCCCTCGAGCTCGACATACCGCGCTTGTTTTTTTTTTTAAATGTGAAACGGTTTTTCATTGAGCTTTTATTCCCCTTGATATTACAATCTCATTAGTATTCGTGCCATCGTTTATTTTACATACATTTAGAAAACGACATTACCGACACTCGTAATTAGGCGTTTTGTTTCAAGGCGAAGAACACAGAAAGATTTTTTCATACAAAATTTCGTAATATCTAGATTGAAGTGCAACGAGGACGAATTAAATCACCCGATACTCGTTATCCATTATGCTCGTTTTTGCAAAATTCCTTTTACGAAAATTTGTGAGAAAAAAATATTCTACAATCCTCAAATGATTAACTAATCGGTCAAGTTTATGAAATATAATTATAGCTTGGGTAAATATGGAGCAAAGAGGACCCACTTCCGATGACCTTTGGAATAGGCCCATTCGACGCATTTTTCCACGAGAAACAACTTTTTCCTCTGACAAAATTGGGGGTCGCTATTTATTTAAAAGTTATTAACAAATAAAGTTAATAATTCATATAGCTATTTTCCTTATACCAGTCAGTCCTAATCATCTTGCCCTTTACATGTGTTGTTAAGGTAGTAGTCTGGTAACTTAAGCCGATTTTCATGTCTTTTTTGGAGGGCGTTTTTTTGTAGGAAAATAAAAATGAATCGTTTTGGATATTTAGGATGTTTTTATTTACATATTAAAGATAAAAAAAAATTTTTTGAAAAAATGTAATAGTTTATTATTATTATTATTATTATTGATTGAAGTTGGCACCTCGAAAATAAAGCGCGTGGGTGGCCCCGGTGATTTTGGCTCTTGATGTTATCTGAAATAAAAAATTCTTGATAATTCTTAATCTATAGACATGTCATTCTGGTCGGAACTACTCAAGTTAAATTTCATGGATAAATAACAAAATGGCGAACTTTGGAAAAAAAAGTTTTTTTTCCAAAGTCCGCCAATTTAACTTCAGTAGTTCCGACCAGAATGGCTCGTCTATAGATTGAGAATTATCAAGAATTTTTGATTTCAGATAACATCAAGAGCCAAAATCACCGGGGCCACCCACGCGCTTTTTTTTCGTAGTGCCAACTTCGATCAATAATAATAATAATAATAAACTATTAAATTTTTTCAAACAAATTATTTTTTGTATCTTTAATATGTACATAAAAACATCCTAAATATCCAAAACGATTCATTTTTATTTTCCTACAAAAAAACGCCCTCCAAAAAAGACATAAAAATCGGCTTAAGTTACCAGACTACTACCTTAAGAATACCCCTATGAGTAACATACAAAAAGTTTTATCCGTCGCTCATTGTTGGTTAAAAAATTATTACTAAAAATGATTGTTAAAAATGTAATGTTCGCCACTAGTAAAAGTATTTCATGTTCGATTTATGAAACTTCTTTTGTTAATAATTTTTTAACAAACAATGAGCAACGGATAAAACTTTTTCTATGTTACTTAGTCGGTTATTCTTAACAACGTATGTGAAGGACAAAATACTTGGGATTGACATACAAGGAAAATAGCTTTATGAATTATGAACTTTATTTGTTAATAACTTTTAAATAAATAACGGCCCCCAATTTTGTCAGAGGAAAAAGTTGTTCAGGAAGACTTCCTTGATATCATATATGAAGGACAAGGTCATCGGAAGTGGGTCCCCTTTGCTCCATATTTACCATAACTTGAACATAATTATCTGAGAAATGAAAAAGTACTTGCGTAAAAGTGCATTTAGGCTTTTCGGTCATTCCGGTCGTTTTCTTCGATTATTTAACAAAATTTCGCGACAAATAGATTGAAATGAAAAAAGAACGAATTAACTAATCCCATACTTGTTATCCGTTATGCTCGTTTTTGCGAAATTCCTTTTACGAAAATTCGTGAAAAAAATTTTACAATCCTGGAATGATTAACGAATCGGTCAGGTTTATGAAATGTAACTATAACTTAAACATAATTATATGAGAAATGAAAAAGTACTTGCGCAAAAGTCCATTGTGGCTTTTTGGTCATCCCGGCCGTTTTCTCCGATTATTTATGCGCCCAATACGTTTTTTAGCCGTGGAAAAATGACGAATACCAGACTCGGCCAGTCATCGGTTGTTTGGTAAAAAAAAAAAACGAGAGACAGAAGAAAAAAAAATGCGGAACGAAAGAGAAACAAACAGGCCTTGTCGATCAATCATGTAAGTCGTAAGATGTATGTATATGACAGTCCGTCCAGACGTTGACGAACATTTTTGCAATTTGTATATATGTGTGCGTTAATATACAGGAATAGGACGTAACGCATCCGCAGTCATTAGTAGTACGGTATATATAGTTGTTTCGAGACTCGTAATTTTCCCGTATGCCAGTCGGTAGATTTAGAAATCGGACATGTAGCTCGAAGGGGAAATGAAACTATCGGGCTCGATTCACGAGTTTCTTGCCCGATGGAAAATCATACGATTTATATTCGTGGATCGTGCGAACTCGATCGTTGAATATTTTTCACCTGACCACGAACACTTGATGCTGGATTGAAAAAAAAAATTCTTCAGTTTTCAAGTTAATTCTATAAGAATTAGCTCTGATTTTTTATAATACGTTTCAAAATAATATTAATTAAATAACATTAATTCGAGTTTGAGCTGATGAGCCTCAAAAGCCAATTGCCATTAGTTAACAATTTATTTTTTCAGATTGTCCATTCAGTTTTATTGTAAACTCGTTGATTTTTTTGTTCTCCAAAGCGTTAATTTTCATCACGTTGTCCATTTCCGAAAAAAAAACCTTTATTATTCCATTTTTAACCCTAAAACGCTACATACGAGGTCTGTTAAAAAAGTATCGCGAATTTTGAATTTCCGCGGGCTGCGTATATTCGATTTTCGATTTTTTTGCGGCGTTAGGTTGGTACTCATGTCCCTCACTTAGGCTGAAAATATCGGCCATTTTGAATGTTTAGTTAATTGTTAACAGCTGTTTTGGTTAGACGTGTTTTGGCTTGTCTTCGATTTTTGCCTATTCCAAAAAAAGCAGCTTCCATTGCGATGATTGAGCTTTGGTTTCCATGTCATAACCATAAACCCATGATTCGTCACCAGTTATGACCCTCTGGAGCAAATTTCGGTCGTCGCGGACCGATTACAACAGCTCCTTAGCAATCGTTGTTCGCATCTTCTCGGCCCTCTGAGAACATTTTGTACCACCGATAAACGTTGCTTTGGTCCAAGGTAGCTTCACCATACGCCACAGTCAACATTCGGAATGCGTCCGCGCACTTAATTTTTTTTTTCACACAAAATTTCATACAGATTGTTTGATCCATTTTTTGGAATAGGCAAAAATCGAAGACAAGCCAAAACACGTCGAACCAAAACAGCTGTCAACAATTAACTAAACATTCAAAATGGCCGATTTTTTCAGCATAAATGAGGAACATGAGTACCAACCTAACGCCACAAAAAAAATCGAAAATCGAATATACGTAGCCCGCGGAAATTCAAAATTCGCGATACTTTTTGAACAGAGCTCGTATATTTTTTTCACCCTTACTATGGTACACTTGAATCGGAGGTAACCGACAAAACGCGCTGTAACTCTGGACTGCAGTCTCCGATTGCTTTTTAATGCGGGGCTGAAATCGAAACGACCGTTAACTACGCGTAGGAATTGTCGAAAAGTGAATTTAAAAATCATTTAACAAATTATCAGCTGTAGGGGGAATAGGTGCCTCGGAAGACACGGGCGAAAAATCATTGTTCGCTTAAACGTTCGTAATTTTTGTTATAATCAATGAAAAAGAAAAAAAAAAGGTTATTTTCTTAAAGGGGATCAAATTCCACACAAGAATATGTGGATTGTTGTTGAGTTCTTTGCAAAAAGTATAATTATTTGAACGGTCAAAATTGAAGAATTTCCAAATTTCATGGACGTTTATGGATGCGGCTGGAACGAGAAAATGAACGATAAAAATGTTTTTTTTTTTAATTATATAGATTATATAGATTATTATTGTTTCCTTATTATATCGGGTCAAGACGGCTGCCGCGTCTCTTGTCACAGATCATTCGCTTGAAAATAATTTTTCAGTTATTATTTATTATCAATTTCGCGTAATTTTATTTATTCATTTTATTTTTTACGAACTTATTAAACTTTTGTTCATGTCGATTTTTGAATTTTTGCTTTTTTTTTATCATTCGCTCAAAGGTATATTAATTTTCATCGTTCAGACTTGTACAGCTCGTATGTCCGTGCGTCAAATCGATCCATTATAAGCTCGTTAGCATTGATCGTCGTCGATTATCGTCGCGAGAGGGTTACAAACGATTATGCCAGTGCATCTGTATGAGAAAACGTCGAACAAGGATCTCGAGGCCTCTCTTTCCGATGGTACGAATAGTGAGTAGAAAAAAAAATTCTAGCGCAAGGCCTTCGACCGATAAAAAGTATCGTTGCTGTTATAATTACACAGTGAAGATCCAACAAGCTATATGCAATCCACATACAGCATCAAACTCTATGTATATAGGCGTCGGAAGAGACAAATGATAAGATATTAGATCGTGAAAAATGATTCCTACCAATTCCTATCGTTTCTAAAGAGGAATTAAAAAAAAAAACAATGTCTTATCGTCTGGGTTTGAAAATTATTTTTACCTTTAAAAAATATCAAATTATATTGATAGTAGATGAATTTGAATTGAATAGAAAATCATTTCATTTCAATATTACGTTGACAAATTTTCATTTCTACTCGATGAATAACATTCAATTGGATTTTTTAAAATAATTTTTCGTCGTGTGTACCGTACTTTTTCTTTACGCCCGAGTCTCATCTTCATCGAATCTTCGAAGCATCGTTGACTCTTTTTTTTCCTCTTCTTGCGCGAGAAACGTAGGCCTCTCGTTGATATTTTCTCAAGCTAAAGTAATCTTCGATGATTGTCTGGCAAGGAGGTCGAGGTCAGGTTCAAAGTATCGTTCCAGTCGAGAGCTATATTGTCAGAGTAGAGCTAAGTATTTCCTTCGCGATTTATGATTCATACAATACATTTTTCTCCTATTGGTGTAGTAATATCACTGCGTGCACGTTTTCGTCTGTTTGCCACAGTTCTCAAAGCATAAATTACAAGGAAACTAGGAAAATTGATTCCCTAGAAAATTCGTCCCGAAAAATAGAATGATGTTGAAGTTTGCATCGTTGGAATGCAACGAAAATACATTTTTTACACCATTAATCCCACTTAAGATTGGATTATCGATGACAAAAATCGTTAAAACGTTTTATTGGGGTCTCCTTAAAAAATCTGGGGCTAAATGGGGCACGAGAAGCAAGAGCAATACTGAAAATGAAAATTTTTTTAACTATTTGCGTTGCGTTCCAACGATGCAAACTTCAACATCATGAAATAGACGAGCAGACAAGTCAAAAAAACAAAACGACGCCGATAAGAATCCTTCTATTTTTTTTAACTATTTATGACATACCTTGTACAGTCATTAAAAACAACAAATGCTTGTTCCTTAATCGTCTCCCTGTAAAATTGCTCATCGCGCACGCGACGAATAAGATCATAGATTGAATGAAAAAAAAAAATGAATAAAAAATGAATGAATAACAAAGGATAGAATAAAATTGATAATATTGGACGCAGCCGGAGAGCGTGATAACGCGGGTGGTGAGGAAGGAGGTGAAAAAGAAAGTACGGAAGCTGAGAGGTTGCTCGGACTCGGATAGCGACGACGACGAGTACGACGACGACCTGGTAAGCAGCGCAATCACACGAAGAGAATAAAAAGTCATTCATATTTATTAATATACGTACTTTCATGTTCTATATACTCGAATATCACGCGAACACGACGTATCAAAACGGAAAAAAAACACTACTTTTCAGGAATAACGAAGCGGTTATCGGTACACGTCCCAAGGGTGGATTTTAGGAGGCCTATTAAGGGAGAAATAGGGTTAGGACAGCGTTTTCTCAATGATTTTCATGAATTTTTTTATAGTATAAAAAATGAATATAATTTATTGAAACTTTGAGAATATTTTATACATATATTTAAGTATATACTATAAAATTTTTGAAGAATTTTCTTGAAAAACACCGGGGATATTAGAGACCCCAAATTGCAGGTCACAATCAGACTCAGCATTTTGCGTACATTCTGGAAGCCGCATTTTTCATCTGAAATCAAACGAGGTTGGAATTTACTTTTATTATATGTCTCTCTTCTATATGAACCTAAATTCTATCAAAAAAATAGAAAATTGAATTTTTTACAGGGGTCAAAACAAAAAAGCATGATTTTTTGCCATTTTTACAACTTTATTTGCAAAAAAAAAAAATTATTTTAAATAATGATAATATTCCGATTTTAGGTTCATATAGAGCGCAATACTATGAAGAAAGTAACTGTCAATTTTCAAAACGATTGGTTGAAAACTTTTCAAACTAGCGTGTACGCAAGTTTAAAAAAAGTCGTTTTCAGAAAAACACGTTTGAAAAAATACCGTACCTGAGTGACCGCTCGGTTATAACAGGTGGCGCGCTCGGGGCCTGAAGGACAGTTACACACTTTAATGGCTTATAACAATAAAACGAGTCGGAATTTTCATTTAACATTTTGGGAACATATTTTTCAATAGTTTTATACTAACAATTTATGTAATAAAAAAAATCGATTTTTTGAACCGTCTAACCCTATTTCCCCCCTTAAACTGTCCCCTCCCCATCCATCGTGGCATCGTAATTATCGAATAAAAGAATTTACAAAAATTTAATTTTTATCTCTTCACAACTGAAGGTCTGACAAGTGTTAATGTTAAATAACGGGGTGGAGTATACAAATTTCATACTGATCGGTTCGGAGAACCCATAAGTAGGCAACTGTTGCAGAGAATTAAAAAAATGTTCAAGTTTACAGATTTTTCCCCTATTTTTGATCATTTGAGGCTAGTTTTTTCGGGGTTGTGGTGATTTCTATAAGTACCGATTGCCCTCCCTCAAGACCCTGTAAATATCTTACTGAGATTTGGAAAGAAGAATCGATTTTACCTCGTTTTGAAGATACTTAAGGACTCCGCAGTGGAGTTACAACGACTCGAAGTTATTCGTAATTAATTTTAAATCTGTTGCAATTATATCTCAAATGATTTGTAATCGATACTTTTTATGACAATTTTGTCCAACTTTGACTGTGTACTATTCCGTATAGTCTTTTGTAAAACTAGGTGTCGAACCGCCTGTATACGTGGAGATCGGCGAGATTATAACCGTTTTCCGTAAAATCAATTGTTTCTCTCGTGAATATCGATTATTTGTGGCGATTGTTCTGATCGATTATTTTTGCTACTTACGGCATACAACACATTCTACTTTCAATGAGCGAAATGAGTTCTTACCGAATTTTTTAACTTACTAATTTGACGATTATTTAATAAATATGCATTTTCTAGCAAAAGTATTGATAAATCATATTTCCAATGAAAGAAAAAAAAATCGCGTTCCGTGTTTTTTGAATTTTAATATGCGGAAAAAAATAATCGATTAAATGATAATTTTTCGATTTTTTTTCCCGAATAATCGATTTGTAGATATCGGTTATTTGACAACCGATTATATTTTCAATATCGCTCATCTCTAACTATATAGTGAATTTTCATAAACTCGAATGGTATGAAAAATTACTTTAAATGATGTCTAGACAAAACTAAATGATTATGATAATTTTTCGTACAAGAGGCATATTCGATGATTTTGAAGTTTGCATCGTTGGAATGCAACGAAAATGGATTTTATATACCATTAATTACCCTTAAGATTGTATTATCGATGACAAAAATCGTTAAAACATTTTGTTAGGGTCTCCTTCAAGGACCTGGGCCTAAATGGGCACGAGAAGGAACAGGAATACTGAAAATAAAAACGTAAAAACTTATTTGTGTTGCGTTCCAACGATGCAAACTTCAACATCATCATATTCGTCTATGTAGAATAATTTTTATACTTTATGTATACATCTGGTACCTTGTAATTGTCGGTTATATAGTCTCGATATGATGATACGTTTCAGACACACGCTCTTTCACACACCAACTTATCGTTCATAGTACGTGCTTATAAAAGACAGGCAGCTAATTCCCTTCGGAAAGGATACTTTATTCACGTCAAAAACTCGACAGTATACACACATATATATATATATGCGATTATTCAGAGCTCTCGTATGTTATGCAAATCTTTCGTACTGCACTTACTGGTTATGTATTATACTTGAGAATGTGGTCGACGCGTGCGAATAATCACAACGATCCTTGGGGGTATTTCTATGCATATGCATTATTATTTTTGTAAATATTTAATTCATTCTATTCAAGTTTTAATGAAACTTGCTTGCTTCAACAACAATTATTTATTGACAATTGCCCAATTTTCGACCCGAACAAATAAACGACACTAATCCATTTTTTTTTCTCGAAATACTTAAACATATATCCGTCTTTATACGCGAAACAACCATCGATTGTCTCGCGATTCATCGTTATTTACACTAACTAATTAACTTTTCGGATCACATTGACCGCAAACGATAAGATTATAAAATCGTTGAGGAATAAAAAAAAAACATCTATGAAAGAAAAAAAGAAATCGTTTAGAGATTATCTAATCTCGTGAAATCGACAAAATTGGTATGGGACGGAAAAAACACACAATTATCGGAAAATATCGCTATAAATGAAATTGGTTTATACATTTTTTTTGTTCCAAAGAATATTTTCCCAATAAAAATGCTATTTTTGTGTAAGGAAGCATTTGTTTGGATGTGGCGAGAAAAAAATATGTTTTTCGCACTTCGGCAATCATTATCAAAGTTTTTGATTTTTTCCCCATTACGTTCGCCATAATATCATTGGATGAGTTGATTCTTTTGAATTATGTCTTGACGGATATTGAGATAACGAAATTATTTTAATGGAACAACTTTTTAATGTT
Source organism: Oxytorus armatus (assembly GCA_958009045.1). Classification (NCBI taxonomy): domain Eukaryota; kingdom Metazoa; phylum Arthropoda; class Insecta; order Hymenoptera; family Ichneumonidae; genus Oxytorus; species Oxytorus armatus. Next base: position 18,613,607 of record OY253749.1, on the reverse strand, counting down.
AAACAGGCGCCGCGTGTCAATTCAGCACGTTTGCCCTGATCTCATTTGGGATTATCTCACATACACACACTCGAGCGTGTACTAGCTCCACTGCAAAATCATATGGCACGCGAGGCAGATGCCGTGGGGAAATTGAAAATTATCCGCTAATGGCCTGAGTGAGTCACGGGTTGCGGGTACTCTCAATGGATGTTTCGAAGTGAACGCTGACAAATTTCACTGACGAACTTCTTTTTTTTTCCCTTCATCTATAAACGATTGATCGATTTATCCGTATTATTATTGCCAGAAGTTTCACGGATTATCTTGGTCGTCCATAAACGCTAATTCCAACGTAAACGGGACTTATCGCGAGGAAGCTTTAGGATCGGGAGCTCTGTGCACCGAGCGATCTTTATTTCGTCGGAAAAGTGTCAATATAATAGTACGAGCGCCGTTAATTCATCTATGATTTTTTTTTTCGATAGCCCTTATCAGTTTCAGATTGACAAAGAGATGTCGAGCGATATGTCAGACGTTCATGGAGATCAAACGTTTCGATTCGAGTTTCACTTCTTTTTTTCTTCTTTTTTTTCTATGGCACCAAGAAACGAATTAATTCTCAATATGGCTCAGATCGTCAGAAACACCTTCGTCTCGTTCCCTTATCGCGTGCGGTTACGGAACGAAGGATAGAAGAATCAGAAATGGCACAATTGATTCGAGTTCCGTGTGACGCAGAAATTAAAGAAAAAAAAAAAGAAAATTAATTCATCAATCAGTGAATGTGTCAAAAATTAGAATATGTTCGATTAAAAAAATAATAAATTAATAAAAACGTTCGAACTTTGTGTTAGAGTTTATGGTCCATGTTTTTTTTTTTTTTTTTTTTTTTTTCAATAATAATAATAAGGTAATTTATTTAAGGTAGTAGTCTGGTAACTTAAGCCGATTTTCATGTCTTTTTTGGAGGGCGTTTTTTTGTAGGAAAATAAAAATGAATCGTTTTGGATATTTAGGATGTTTTTATTTACATATTAAAGATACAAAAAAAAATGTGTTTGTAAAAATTTAATAGTTTATTATTATTATTATTATTATTGATCGAAGTTGGCACCTCGAAAAAAAAGCGCGTGGGTGGCCCCGGTGATTTTGGCTCTTGATGTTATCTGAAATAAAAAATTCTTGATAATTCTTAATCTATAGACATGTCATTATGATCGGAACTACTGAAGTTAAATTTCATGGATAAATAACAAAATGGAAAAGGACGTTTTTTTCCAAAGTCCGCCATTTTGGGGCCACCCACGCGCTTTTTTTTCGAGGTGCCAACTTCGATCAATAATAATAATAATAATCTATTAAATTTTTTCAACATTTTTTTTTTGTATCTTTAATATGTAAATAAAAACATCCTAAATATCCAAAACGATTCATTTTTATTTTCCTACAAAAAAACGCCCTCCAAAAAAGACATGATAATCGGCTCAAGTTACCAGACTACTACCTTAATTAATATTACGCGATTAGTTTCTTCTCCTGCCATACGAACAAGTTGCAAGAATTTGGGTTCTTTTGTAGTACATTTTTCGGATTTTCGTCACTGTCCCTTGGCAAGAATATGAAAGTAAAAGACCCGTAGAAAATCAATAGAAAAATTTAATATATACTTTTGAAATTAATTTTTTCCGACCGCGAACTAATAATTTTAAAAAATCTTTAATTTCCGAAAATTTTACGGATTTCACGGTCTTCGTGCCTGGAGTAACAAATTGAAAATACGAATGATTTTGAAACTGTTGGAATCATGGGCCCACACCATGTCGAATTTAAGGATGAGTCTGATAATCACTCCCTTCCCCCCGTTCCGAAACAACACCTACGGAATATTTACAGAGGACTCTTGTGCGAATGGCCTCGTGAACGAATGATACATCTGTGCGTTATAAAAGTTGAGGTAAAGGCCGAGACTTGCGCAGGTGGGTTCTCCCGCAGACCCGGACTCCGGACCCTTACGCAACTTACCCGGTACAAACCCGGCAAACGACACGGTTACGACAGAGCTCCTCGTGATCAGCGACGGGGCGTAATTCGAATTTAAAAAAAATGAAGAAAAAAAAAACCAAAAATATTTTGTCCGTATGAATATGAAACAATTTTGTAGAAACAATCGAAATTATCACTATTTTTCAAGGTATTAATTTTCCAATGAAAAATTTTAATATTTTTTTGCGGTAATCATGTATGATTGTCATTGGAAAAACTTTTTTCACGCTGGAAATCGAGGAAATACCTCTTTCTCTCTCCTTCAATGACGTTTTCATCGTATCAGTCATTTCTCGTGCTCATCACAGCCTATAACTCATATTGTGGATGCATTACTTAGTACCGTGTCTAGATATATCATAAAATGTTCAATTACGTCATTTCTCGGGGCCATACAACAATGGTTGTGTTTCGTCACACATCGTCATACATACACGTCGTGTTTCCAATCGACTTCCTCGAAAACTTCCTCAACAGCTTCCGCCTCTCCCCCCCCCCCCCCCTCCTATTACAAAAATAGAAATGGTTTTGCGTTAACTTCAATTATTTTCTTCTTTTTCCAAGTCGACGACTACACGTTTCGGTTTATTCGTCGATGATGTATAGCGCGAGTTTTCTAATCTTTCGTCACCGCGACGAGTGCCGCGCTTCGCATTCCCAAGATAACAGAATTAGTTACAATAATTGTGATACGTCGAGAGAGGCGTCTCGCGTTTCGCAGAATGTTTCTCGACGCCTCACTGATTCACCGGTTTGCCCTGTTAATCGGTCGGTATTCCCGGATACAGTGAATTCAACTGATATAATGCAGATTCATTCTATACACTTTGCTCGATAGTTTTCGAGATACTAGAATGTACTGTAATAAATTGACATATGGTATATGGTAAACGACCCAGTTTTTGCCTGGGATACCTTCATCACAGACACGTTATTCCCCAGCTCGATAAATAGCTAATGGCGAGGTGAGGTTACTTGCATCAGAAACAGGGACAACAGTGCATTGTTCTTTTTTTTTAATTTACACGGTTAGAGCGTTGTCAGTTTAATACATTAGGCATTTATACTGATATTCTGTGCAAAACGCCTTGTCCCCATCAGGATCCGTTCCAAATGTTAGTTGGAATAACGTTTTTTTTTTAAATTCGAATCGTCGAAGAAAGAGACGAAAGTTCTGAATTGGAATTCTGAACGTACCCTCTTTTCTATGGGCGGCGTTTCGTCGACGCACCGTCAGGTGGCTTCCAGTGAAATCTCTCTCGCAACGTGGTAACAGTTGGCAGCAGTATGAATTCAATGCTGAAGTATTTTTTTTTATCCAATTTGGTTGGAATAACGTTTTTTTCTCAATTTCAATCGTTGAAAAAAAGAGACGAAAGTTCTGAATTGGAATTCTGAACGCACCCTCTCTTCTATGGGCGGCGTTTCGTCGACGCTCCGTCAGGTGGCTTCCAGTGAAATCTCTCTCGCAACGTGGTAACAGTTGGCAGCAGTATGAATTCAATGCTGAAGTATTTTTTTTTATCCAATTTGGTTGGAATAACGTTTTTTTTCTCAATTTCAATCGTTGAAAAAAAGAGACGAAAATTCTGAATTGGAATTCTGAACGCATCCCCTCTTCTATGGGCGGCGTTTCGTCGACGCTCCGTCAGGTGGCTTCCAGTGAAATCTCTCTCGCAACGTGGTAACAGTTGGCAGCAGTATGAATTCAATGCTGAAGTGTTTTTTTAAATCCAATTTGCGGTACCATTCGATCAATGTTAAATGTCAGTACAATATAAAAGTAGGAGAAAAGAACGTCTCGGCGATGACGACGACAACCATGGTTTTCCAGGCCACTGATCTCTCGAGTTATTAAACGACGACGATTCAGGACTTTTGCCTCGTACAAACTTTACGCTTCGTGTTAACAGTTGGCAGCAGTATGAATTCAATGCTGAAGTATTTTTTTCAATCCAATTTGGTTGGAATAACGTTTTTTTGGCAATTTCAATCGTTGAAAAAAAGAGACTAAAGTTCTGAATTGGAATTCTGAACGCACCCTCTCTTCTATGGGCGGCGTTTCGTCGACGCTCCGTCAGGTGGCTTCCAGTGAAATCTCTCTCGCAACGTGGTAACAGTTGGCAGCAGTATGAATTCAATGCTGAAGTATTTTTTTTAATCCAATTTGCGGTACCATTCGATCAATGTTAAATGTCAGTACAATATAAAAGTAGGAGAAAAGAACGTCTCGGCGATGACGACGACAACCATGGTTTTCCAGGCCACTGATCTCTCGAGTTATTAAACGACGACGATTCAGGACTTTTGCCTCGTACAAACTTTACGCTTCATGCGTCGTTCCTCTCTCTCTCTCTCACTCTCTTTCTCTCTTTCTCTCTTTCTCTCTTTCCCTCGTACCACTACAAACCTCTTGCTATCACAATAATCGAGCCTCGATTCTCAGACCGCATCAACGACGTGGATGATTACGAATAGCTTGGCTTCATAGGTCGTTTCCTTTCTGCGCGATGATCTCAACTGTACCTCGAGGTCTGAACATTTAACGAGGGATTCCTCCAATCTCCGCCTCGAGCAACGGAGCAAGAAATATAAAATATATATGTATATGATAGATATACGTGTAAAACGAGAGATGTGTAGCTTGGAATTCAGCAATGAATTGAAAGTCATTTGCTAATGATATGTTTGTGAAATTTTACGATCACATTATTACTATTCAATGATGCGTATATACAAATTTCGATTTTCCACATCTGATTAGATTTTCTGTTCAATTTCGTAACAGTAAACCAAATTAATTTGCAAGAATTACATGATAATTTTCACAAGTAAGGATATTTCTTTTTCGCACTATTTCGAGGACATTGATTAAGGGCATTATTTCGAATGTTTTTTTTTTATTCGAGGGACCAAGACCCCGAATCTTTCGCTGTTTTTATACTTTATCTTTACCTTTATATTCGTTGTTTTTTTTTTATATCTAGAGATAAGTATAAAAATGGGGATTTTCCTTATCCCCTCCGTTGTTCGCTGCGACCTCCAGCGTCACGGTTTTGCTTCATCACTAGCGCGAGCGGATAAGGTGTAAGAATCCCGGTTAGCCGCAGACCTTGTAATTTTCTATCAGGAAAACCGCAGGTCAACCGCTTGACAATGGTTCAAGACTACTCTGAAAAGTAATCTCTCTCGCGGATCCGGACGAATGTTACAGATGTGTAATTTGTCGTTTGCTGAATCCTCGTCGATATATATATATACGTGGTAGCACGCAGGAGACGAGACTCTGAACGATACCGCGTGGCTCCTCGAACGACCTCGAGCCCGTTTTACCTGATGCCACAAAATTGCACGATCGTTACGAAACTAATGCGCGAGAATAATGAATCTTGACGATAGATTTCAGTGACGAATGGTCGTAGCTAATTTTCAACATGCCGAAAACATAGATATGTCTCGTTATAAATTTTATTAAGGTAATAGTCTGGTAACTTAAGCCGATTCTCATGTCTTTTTTGGAGGGCGTTTTTTTTGTAGGAAAATAAAAATGAATCGTTTTGGATATTTAGGATGTTTTTATTTATATATTAAAGATACAAAAAAAATTTGTCGACAAAATTTAATAGTTTATTATTATTATTATTATTGGTCGAAGTTGGCACCTCGAAAAAAAGCGCGTGGGTGGCCCCGGTGATTTTGGCTCTTGATGTTATCTGAAATAAAAATTTCTTGATAATTCTTAATCTATAGACATGTCATTCTGGTCGGAACTACTGAAGTTAGATTTCATGGATAAATAACAAAATGGCGGACCTTGGAAAAAAAAGTTTTTTTTCTGTATCTTTAATATGTAAATAAAAACATCCTAAATATCCGGAACGTTTCATTTTTATTTTCCTAAAAAAAAAACGCCCTTCAAAAAAGACATGAAAATCGGCTTAAGTTACCAGACTACTACCTTAAATATTCGTTACAAAAGTACGTCAATGAATTGGATTACAAAATATTGGAGGATTTTCAAAGTTTCTGTATAGGAATTTTCAATATTTTATACCGAAACAAACAAACAAACAAAATGTATAATCACCAACACAAGCGCGCTCTATCTGCTCTTTGCAATCAACACATTACACGTTTCGTTCGATTGGATATTTCATGAACGATTTTGAATTTTCAGCACTTATCGGAATCGTGATCGATCTTCATTCACTCTCGTTACATAATAACGTTTGTTTATAAAGTGAATAAAAAAAGTGTTGAATATGTGATAGCTGAAAATAATATTCATTTTTTAAAATATTTTTCTAGGATATTTAACTTCGTGTCGATAAACAATTGAGTATTTAAATAATTGTTTAGCAAACGTGAGTCTATCAAGAAAATTATTATAAAAATTGAGTCAATCAATTAATTAGTTATTAATTAATTAATACAACAAAGATATCTATTATGGTCAAGAGCCAAGGTGATTATCACAAAATAATTACGTGTATTCTCTTCTCGTCTCAGTGTAAGATGCTCTCTTCCTCGTGGAAGTACATATATCCACGCGTCTCGTTGTCCTTGATGCGTTATCGTGACCGTTCGGTTTTTCGCACAAAACTTCTTATCGATTGCCGTACGATCGTAAACGGCCCGACGATGAGTATCAATCTACATAATCGTAAAAAAACAGAAAAAAATCCTGAAAGTCATATTCGTAGTTATGCATTTATGTACGTACGAACGGGACACGTTGAGATCTCAAGGACTACATCGGACGTATTATCATATTTGTTGAATTAACACACCTTTTTTTTCCTCGTCTACTACGACAATTCTTCAATGTGGCCCACATCATTATTATATGTGTGTGTGTGTATGTTTTTTTTTATCGTACTTTAACATTACCGCATTTTCCCATTCTTTGAACGCATGCCGACCGAAATACTAACAACTGGAAGAGTGGACTTTCGTTGTTGTCTAGGGTAAGCCATTACATCACTCATAATTGTAGATTACAATTTTACGATATACTTTTGTAACAATGATCGACGTTTTTTTTTATCGCACGTAACACATCGAGAAAGAAATATCATCGATGGAAAAAAAAAATCATGCAACCATTTTGTAACATTTATCGGGTGCACAAAAAATATCTGAACACTCGTATATTTTATGAAAAATGACAGTGTACCATTGTCGATTTTCATAAGGTTTTTCACCAACTTTTTGAATGTTGAAAAATCCTATAGTCACTTTCGTATTATAATTCTCGTGACAGAACGAAAACTATTTTAATGGTTTAGTTTAGAAATGGTAAATATTTTAAAAAAAGAAACAAGGCATGTGTGTACTACATTTCGCCTAATATTTAAATTTTTTTTCTTTAAAAAATCCCAAAATTTTTCGTCATTTTGTAAAATACTTCTCTCATTGTATAAATTCAAGTATAATCGCGAATATCACTTTTAAAAAAACGCAATTATAACGTCGCATAGACTCGTGGTAATTAGTCAGAAGTTGGGAAATTCACGAACGACTCTTGAATCCCTCGGAGTAAAATCTCCCAAGTGGCAATTGTACGTATAACACTGTTCGTGATTATGTAGTCTTAAAAGTGAGAAGGAAAAAAATTTCCAGATCCGGAAGACACTTGTTAACCAAGACGGCACACCCCAGTTGCGATCTCACTCGTTTTTACCCCCCGCCCATGCCTCAAAATGATAAGACCAGACGGCTAATTGCAGCCGACCGATAACAGTAATCATTTGACCCAAGATTTTTTGTTTTTAGTCATTAACTCGGTGTGAGATCATTAACGTTGTTTTTTTCCCTCCCTTCGGAGCTGACATTGATTTTATATTATTGCTATTCTGAAAATGACTTTTCAATTTCAAAATTGCTCGATCGTGCTACTTTGCATATTTTCCAATATTCTTCAGATCTACGGGAAAAAAATGATATGCTTTTATCGTTGCGAGTCGCGAATATGAACGAAAATTTGCAATTTTTCGTTTTCGCCACTTTTCTTTTTGTGTCAACAAAGTCTTTATTACTTACTTTCGATCCGGCACTCTTCGTTATTTTCTGAAATGTTCTGCGAATTATTGCAGGTAATACCGTGCGGGCGAAGAAAGATTTGGCACGTAAGGCAACAAATTTCGAATTTTTCAAGCAATTTCCGTGTGCTATTTTGTCGATTTAGACTTTTTTTTAGTTTTAGTTTGCGAAGAGAGACGGAAAAATTACATTTTACGTAAATAAAACACACACAGCGATCATGGACTCGTTGAGAGATCTGAATAAGACTATGATCACGAATCACTTTTTGATCGATGATAAAATTAGTCAATCAATTGATGATTTATCATATATAATAAACGCTTTAACTAATTAATTTATTGTACATTTAATGAATCACGAATTCTGCACTTGCTCTCTCGTCGATAAAAAAAACTAAAATCGAAACGAGAAACATGATGAATTTTCACGGTTTAGCATTTAAACGCACGTTCACGCGAACCACCAAAGTATAATAATTTATATTTTTTTTTAGTCGCACCTCTTTCGTAATACTTATTATCGTTGATTAACATTCTTGGGATGATATTCGTCGTTGCATTGCGAAAAGTATCTTCCGTTGTGCAATCTCCAATGGTCACTATCAATGATAATTATCGTTGAAAATTGTTTGTACTATAACAATTAATATCGCAGAGGCACCACGCAGATCTCAAATTTGACCTCCTCTTTAATAAGAAAGGAAAAGAGGGATTTTTTTTCTCGTACGTTGAATTTTAACGCGAGATAATTTGACTTTCGATCGAAAGATTTATTTTATTTTTCCGTCAGTTTCAACGTAATCGCAGAAACGCACGTGCGTTTGCATGAATTCGTGGCATATTTGTTCCTTATTATTTCTTATTCTCACTGTTTGTTATTAGTCTCAATAAAAAAAAATTAAATACCATAAATGACCATAAAAAAAAATCTGAATTTCATTGTCATTGTTATATCTGTAAATAATTTTAGAAAAATTAGCACCAAGCGTGTGGCACGTTTCGACTAATTAACGTTCACCAAGAGAGAGACAGAGAGAGATATAACGATTCAAAACCGAGTTTCGATGTTAAAGACGGTTTTTTGTCCCCTGTCAACAGGTAATGAGCCAGGAGGTCAGAAAGGAGAATCCACTACAGTTCAAGTTTCGGGCAAAATTCTATCCCGAGGACGTAGCTGACGAGATCATTCAGGAAATTACTCTTCGTCTATTCTACCTCCAGGTAAGAAATTCTCCTAGAAAGAATAAAAAATAATCTGGATCGAAGACAAAATAATGTATTTTGTTTTGTCGAAAAATGTCCTATTGAATATCGATCCTGCTTGGCCAATAATCACGATAGTTACGAAAAGAAAAGTAGAAATTTTGTTCACAAAATTACTCTATTACAAAAATCATACCGGACAACGGAAAAAAAAACGATTATTAAATAATCGAATCCTTAACACTAGAGGTTAAGCACATAAGCGGTCATTTGACGCCTTATGAAATAAAGGTTGATTTTTAGAAAGAAATTCTCAATTATTAAAGGAAATAACTCGTAACAAAACTTTTGATTTCTAATAAAATAAACAAATTTACAGAAAGTCAGATGAGCGAAGAAAATGACAATGAATGTACGAATTTGAAGTAAATTTTGAAAGGGGTCATTTAACACCCGCTTGGTACGTTTAGTGCCAAAGTCATGAAATAAAAAACCTCTTAGTGAAAATAATGCATGTTTAAAATTGTGTTGCTTCACGAATCGTGTATCATCCAGGACCAAATTTTATCGTCAATATTATTGTAATTCATTGAAGGATTCAAAGATACATTAAAAATTGAGATTCAAATGTAACAAAAAAAAATATATATATATACTGAAATTCGCATATAAATGGGTTAAGGATCAGCTTGTGGGAAATATGTTAACAGTGTATCATGAAACCCCCCAATACGGGTTTCGCTTCGGCACGATTGTTACGTAGTATATTCCATTCTCGTTACTTTGAGAATTTTACTCGCGGAGTCTCTCGCGATTGTTACGCGAAGGCACGAGATCGTTATCTCCGATTGTCTTCCAACAGCCGCTAGACGCCAACTCATCTATTCCTCGGTTACCGGATCATGACGATTTTCGTATAATAAAGCCCGCTGATCGGAGTGAAAAATACAAATAATTCCGTCTTATTTGCTCATAATGTATTTGCGACGTCAAAGAAACGTTTTTCGGTATCTTAAACATCGCCCCTTGGAATAAATATCACAAATCAATCGTAATTTTTTTTATTTTGATTATTATGAATTATTCATTAACTCCAACATTAATTGAGAATAAATCGAGGCAATCATTCCTTATTGTCATTAATATTCATTACAACAAGATAGTTATGCAAAATCGTTCCTATCAGAAAAACGTTATGAGTAAAAAAAAAAATTACAATACTCTCGATGATGGTTACACCGATCCGGAGCCTACGAAATTTTGGTCGAAGCAATTTGTAAGTCTGGTATTGCTTAAAAATTGGAAAAAATAATAAAAATAAAGAAACGTAATTGATTTGTAGAATCGATTGTCAGCTGTATTTCGAACAAACGACTTCTACCGGCGAATTAAATGTTCTCGATCGTTTCATTGGAGAAATGATACATTTATATGAATTTTCGTTGTTGTTTATTTTCAAGGTGAAAAATGGCATTCTCACCGACGAGATATACTGTCCACCCGAGACATCGGTTCTCTTGGCATCCTACGCCGTGCAAGCGAGACACGGCGATTTTCAAAAGGCACTTCATAACGCCGGTTTTCTTACCAACGATCGTCTGTTGCCGCAGCGCGTTATGGATCAGCACAAGATGAACAAGGAGGAATGGGAAAATTCAATAACAACATGGTGGCAGGAACATCGTGGAATGTTGCGCGAGGACGCGATGATGGAATATCTTAAGATTGCCCAGGATCTCGAGATGTACGGGGTTAATTATTTTGAGATTAGAAACAAGAAGGGAACGGAATTGTGGCTGGGCGTTGACGCGCTTGGTCTCAATATATACGAGAAGGAGGACAAGCTCACGCCGAAAATTGGCTTTCCATGGTCCGAGATACGTAACATATCGTTCAATGATAGAAAATTTATCATAAAACCAATCGACAAGAAGGCACCCGATTTTGTGTTTTTCGCACCGCGCGTCAAGATCAACAAGAGAATATTGGCACTTTGTATGGGTAATCACGAGTTGTACATGCGCAGACGCAAACCCGACACCATTGACGTACAGCAGATGAAGGTACTTCTTTTCTTTTTTTTTTTTTCATTGCTATCATTATTGTTATTGTCATTTTTCTCAAGGAACGGAAAAAGTAAGAAGTACTCTAGGATGAATGATTGACGTAAATGGTGACGTTAAAATAAATGTGTTACAATTATTCTGAATTTTGAACAATTTTGGAAGTCTATATTTTTCGATGAGGGATTTATAAAAAAAAAGTCTGTTAATTCTAGTTTCGGCAACGTGAGAATGACATCTGTGTGTGGCGGAAAACAAATGGTGCTTTTTTAAATTTTAAGGCTCAAGCTCGCGAGGAGAAGCTCGCCAAGCAACTGCAACGGGAGAAGCTTCAGTTGGAAATTGCGGCGAGAGAACGCGCCGAGAAGAAGCATCAAGAGTACGAGGAGAGGCTGAGAACCATGGCCGAGGAGATGGACAGGCGGCAGGCCGAGCTAAGCGAGGCACAGGAAATGATCAGGCGTCTCGAGGAACAGCTCCGACAGTTGCAGGTCGCTAAGGAGGAATTGGAGGGCCGCCAGAAAGTACGAATCCTCTTTTTTTTTCCATTATAAACTTACATACGGGACAATACTGATGTTTTTTTCTCAACAACGTTGAAGAGTTTTTTGTTTGGGTAATAAGCGAACGGAAAAAAGATGCGGGAATTATATTATAGACGTTAAAATTTATTTTTCTTCCTTTATTTTGCGTTTCCCGATAAAATTCGAATTTTTCGATAATTTAAAAACAACATTTTTTTTTATTAACTCAAAAATGGTTGACTGTCTTTCTACGCAAAATCAGCCTATAATTGGAACAAGTTTAAATATGAAAATCGAGAAATTTCACGATTTTGTAATTGCAAAATTCGATGAAAACTGTCGCTGAACGATAATTATCGGTTTGTTAAAGGAATTGACTGCCATGATGGAAAAATTGGAGCGTTCGCACGAGATGGAGGCAGCCGAGCGAGCTAAATTGCAGCAAGAAATCCGAGCCAAGCAGGAGGAAGTAATGCGCATTCAGTCGGAGGTCGAGGCTAAGGATGCCGAGGCACGAAGGTTGCAAGAAGAGGTCGAAGCCGCCAGGTACAATATTCGTTGTTCTCGTTACGTTCAATATTTGCCGTGATTCACGGCAATCTCGACAACAATTGTATGTTTTTTTTTCTTCTCTCTGTCTATTTTAGAATTCGCCAGGAGGAGGCGGAGAGGGTTTTCCAAGCTAGTACGACTCCGCGTCATCATCACGTCGAGGAGAACGAGGAGGAGGGCGAGGAGGAAGGCGAGGACGAGGTACCTCATAGCGATGTCACCAAGGATTTAGCTACCGACGAATCGATCATCGATCCGGTCGAGGATCGACGCACCCTCGCCGAACGAAACGAGCGTCTTCATGATCAGCTCAAGGTAATATTACCGATCGTTAAAATTATTTGTGACATCAGTACATTTTTGCGTGATATCGCAAAACTTTTCAAATTCTTTATTGCCAAATATATATTAGATAATCGTTCGAAAATAAAGTGCCTATTAATATAGCCCTCCCAAACCGTATTTCTCGTTTTTATTGAATTATTCATCAACATACTTTCATTATATCACACAAATATCGCTGTTAATTGAAAAAAAAAAATCGAAATCGTCGAAAAATCATTGTCGACGACTGCGCTGATTTTGAAAAATTTATTTCAAACAGGCTCTGAAGCACGATCTCGCTCAATCGCGGGACGAGACGAAGGAAACGACAATGGATAAAATACACAGGGAAAACGTGCGTCAGGGACGCGACAAGTACAAGACGCTTCGGGAGATTCGCAAGGGCAACACCAAGCGTCGCGTCGATCAGTTCGAGAACATGTAAATTATACGATCTCAATATCTCCCATCGAAGAAAAAACAACAAACTAAGAAAAAAAAAAAAAAAAAGAAGCAAAAACGCGATCGCTAAAAGATCGACGTCTAACCTTTATCACCCCCGTTTTACAATCCTCACCCGTGGTTTCGTTGATCGGACTCGCGCGTTGAATTTTCGTTGATGTCAACCCCGCAGCCACGTAAAAATAATAATAATAGTAAGAACAAGATAAGTCGCGTTGGTTTCTCGTAAAATAACGGGATAAAGAACGTCCATTTAAAATATTCTCGATTGTTGTTTCCGCATTTGTATTATCAGCCGTCCCGAGTCAACGAAAATTCTCGCGTCCTACGTCTTCCCTCGATTTTCCGAAAGATTTATAGATATATATATGTGTATATATATATATTTATACATATACACATACATATATTTTTTTAAATACAATCCCAGAGCACGTCGTCCTTAATCAATTCGTTCTCGATTCTCCTTTGACTTTTGACCATTTTCGCAAAAAGTCCGCACGAGCCCCAGAAACTGATACGTTTTGTTTTAACTTTTTTTTCATTCCAACGTCGCGATACTTTCCAGCACGTTTGGTCAGATGACGTCACTCCCCCAATAATCTTGGTTTTTCCCCAAATAATCTTATTTTTTTTCCTCCGACCGTTGAAAAATTTTTTTTCCTTGTTTTTTTGTTGTTGTTTTAAATCGCGTTTCTTTTCCAATCCCGTGCCGTTTCCCTTCTCACGTTTCTTCGATCAGGTTGCGCGATCCGTCGAGTTCTCGTTGTACGGAGAAAGAGATAGAGAGAGACAGAGAGAGACAGAGAGACAACGAGTAAATGAAAAACTCGGAGTTAACGGTCGAACTGGCCGTTTTTTTTTCTCTTGAAATTTTATAAAACTGCCCGACGCGGCCTATCCTGAAAAAAAAACCATATATACATATATAAATATATATACATATATATTTAAATATATATTTACACTTTGATACCTTCGGATCGCAATTACCAATTAGTGATTTTATATTAAACACACTCGTGGCCTTTGCAGTAGATTGTACAATAAAATTCACGCTTACCGTAGCGTGACTTCTTTTCTTTTCATTTTTTGGGCTATTTCCGTAAAAGGTGGTGGCCGCAGTACTTTGCGAGAAAATCGTCATTGATGGATAAATTGGGGGGGGGGGGGGGGGGGGGGGGGGATAAAAGAGCGGAAAAAGAAAAAATCGAAATATGGAATAATTGAATGGGAGTAAAAGCGGGCATGAGTATGAGTGTGAGAAAAAATGAGGGAGAAAGAGAGTAATATCGTGGTGGTCTGGTACGCCGTGTAATTTTTTTACCAGTTTTTTCTTCTTGTTTTTATATATAAATAAAAATAATAAAAAAGTAATACTGGAGACGAAAGTAACTAACAAACGGTGGGATAGAAATAATTTGCAGCGAATTCTCTCTCTCCCTCGGCCTGAAACAAAAAAAAAATTAAATTAAAATGACAGAGATTGGATAGTCTTTGTTTTTATCGAAGGGATAAAAAGAGCAATAAATCTTTCGCTCGCGAAATTTCCAAAATATACATATATATATATACACATATATATATATATATTTTTTTGCTAATTCCTGCCGGTCTACTGCCGATGGGAATCACCAAGATCGCAACCCACGATACTACGACAAAGCAAAACGAAATTGGAAGCGCGGAAAAAAAGGGAATAAGATAAGCGTAAAGTAGATTCCGATGAAAAAGAAAAATGAAGAAAAAAAAAAACCTCACCGCCGACAGAAATGGATAACGATAGATATTTTTTGATTATATTTAATATTAATATTTACAGATTAGTAGCGTTATTATTATATTAATATTAATTATTACAGTTTAGTAGCGTTATTATTATTATTATCCAGATAATATTAAACGTGAGCTAAAAGGAAAGCATTTTTATAGTCTTCTATTTCTATCCGTAGGGTACAGATGATACGTGCAAAAAAAAAAAACAGAACGAAAAAGAACAAAACAATTTGTCCAAGTCGACGAGATATCAAAGTGAAAAATCAATAAAATAACATTTAACTTCTTTTTTTTTTTTTCGACAATGGTTGATGTTTAACACGAATTTTCTTTCGCGATGAACGTGAAAAAGGGTTGTCCAAACTCGACGAGTTTTGTCATCGGTGTGCGTCGTCGCGTTTGCCACGAATTTTAGAGGCCCCCCCGAGACATTCCAGACCGAGCGCGCGAAATATTTTTTTCCTTAATTTCGGCGAAAAAAAAAAAAAAAAAATCTATTCAAGCGCAAATTTTCGTGACGGAAAATAAGTAAATTACAAAAACAAAAATACCAATTTTTCTAAATGTTTTTTCTTTTGTTGTGTTTGTAAATATGTAAATTAAAATTGCTATCATCTTTGAGCACGAATATCAATAGAGCACCGTTTCGGTCGATCAAAAGAGACAAAAAACCAAAAAAACAATTCAATATTTAGGGAAGACGATAAACATTGGCAATTTTGTGTTTTCACGTGAGCAGAAGAATCGATCACGATGCAAATTAAATTTAGCGTATGGCGGTGCTAAATCACTTGTTTTTTTTTTTTTTTTTTAAATCAAACATTGTCTCGAGCACAGATTCGCGGCAGGGGAGGATATGGAAAATGGGAATTTATAAGCGGCGTAGGAACGAATAGGATTTTCTAATGAATTGTTCGAGCGCGAACGTAAGATTTCGCGCGAAATTTTCAGACTCGACGAGGGTCGATTGTTATTTCGCATGATAAAAAAAATAAATAAATAATGAAAAACCAGGAAAGAAAATTACTTCGCGATAATCCGTAACAGTATTACACGGCGGATTGATAAGTGCGACCATTCACGAAATACACATAAACACAAACACATTTTACTTACAAAAAAGGCGATAAGAAATACGGAGAGACACACAGGTGTTGTATATTAAAAATGAGTTAAAAAAAAAAGAACAAAATAAGATTTGTTGGTGGGAGGAAATATGAGCGAAAGAATGGGGAGGGGAATTACTTGTACTTTGCCGAGAGAGCTAGAGATTGTTTAAATAAAAATCATATCAACGCATCGATTGTGAAAAAAAAATACCCATTGCAATCCTCCTACACGATATATTTCCGTTTTTTTAATTTCTGAAAAAACAAACGACAACTTGCACGTTCTACTTATATTGATTGTCAATTTTTTGTAACCATAGTTGATTATTTTGTTTAATTTATAAATCCACCGAAAGTCGCGGGTAAATTTGTAAATGTGCAAACGGAGCAAGAATTTCAAAAGTTATAACAGAGCTGTCGGTAACAAAAACTGTAATAAATTACATGCGATACCATTTCGCGGTAGAATTGTAATTTTCATTAGGTCCGTTCGCGCGAAGCGTAAATTGCCGGTAGAGTCGTTGGTGGATGACGAAGTTTCGAGTCGTAAATGTGCGAAAATTTCCGTTTCAATTTGCGCCGAACTACGTTCTTCATTCCGAAAATAACTAGAATATCTTTTCCATGGTAGATGTCGCTGCAAGTCCGTTTTATCCGGCGTCAGGCCTAACGGAAAAAAGAAGAGGCATGTACCAACGAAGAGGACTCCTATCTTCGTAACAAGTACTCGTTACCTCGAACGCTACCCCAGGTGCTGCAAGCATCGATGGAACGATTAAAGCGTCGTGGTGTTTGACACGTGTCGGTTGATTGACGCCTAGTAGCGCGTCCTTGAACCTTTTGAAAAAATGTTTGTCGGCGAGGGTTGGGAATGTGATAAGGACGAGAGACTCGTTACGGCGGTTCACTACGACGACGAGGATTATGATCATTCTGACAGGTATGTCATTGCGTTTCTTGTGCGTCTTTGCCCTTTGACAAGTGATTCTACGACTTCATTCAAGTGATTAGACACCGATGTCGCCATTCATCGAAATACTTTATCCAATTGTAACCTGAATTTACATCAAAAAGACAAAAATCGTACGAACAAACGATACGAGATTTCGGACTACGTTGCGAAACTTCGATGGTAAAACAGTCACTGCAATGTTTACACAGCGCTTCACGAGATTACGTGTACATAAACCGAGATTACGTATTACTGTCAAGAGCGCGTGAAGTTTATGCGAGGCCCATCGGGTTAAATTAAAATTAAACAAAAATGGTATTACAATTATAATCCCATTTTTATGTAGGAGATTTTGATGATTGCATTGTTTTTTTTTTTTAACACTGGCGTATTGGATCGTCGCGGGAGATCAGCGTTAATTGAATTATCTGCTAATCGATATAAAGAAGATAACGAGTTTCATCATTTCTGCTATTGGACACTCTTGCTAGAAACATATTTTCGATTCATTCATATTGTTTACAACAATAATGTATTGAAGTATTTTGTTGTTGAATTTATTTTCTGTTTCATACTAAAGATATTTCCAATTCAATTCAAATTTTTTAAACCCTTTTAACGTATCAAGGTTCTTTTTTTTAATTAAATTGGTATTGGGTTATCGTACTGAAGGTTTTTGATTACCTAAGAAATTACCCGAAATCGACATTTTGTTTAAACTTTAATTACAATCATATAAATAACGCAAATAATTTCAAATTTCAATATTCAATTCTTTATCAATTTGTAAGTATTATTGATATTATTGTGTGTTCCAAGTGTACCCTTTCGGGTTTTTACGTATGAACCTTCCCAATTCCATTCGTATCATTTTGTAAGTATTTGAAACAAACAAGATTGTTCAAAAATGTTTATTACAAAAGGATGTAGTGTCCATGAAAGTTGATCACTGTCGCGGACGACTCGTAATACATGTAAAATATATGTTTCTTTTTAAATATTTTTCCGCATCCTTTTCCATGGGAGACACGTCACTCTGTATGCAGAAAACTGTTCTGTAATTCGATGCGTCATCCGGTTTATGGCTAAACGTTCAAACGAGTAATGTCAAACGTTGCTGAAAACCGTTCCCGATAATCACTGAATTTGTTTATTGGATTATTAAATTCCAATGACGATAAATGGTGAAAATTCATCTTCTTGAACTTTCGTTAATTTGTTTTTTATTTTTTTGTAACCATTTTCCGATTGTTTTATTTTAGGTAAGGATCGTGATGGATCAAGGTTACTGAAATAATACTTGAATTTCACATTTACGCATATATCTGTTGTAAACAGTGAGAATTGAAAAATGATTTCATAAGTATTTCAATTTAAAAAATATTTTTAATATAAAAACTTGTACTTGTATTCAAAATTTTCTATGGGATAGGCATTCTTGAAACATTCTTTTCAATTAGCTCGCGTCGAGGACGCTGCTGTGTTTTTTGATTATGTTTTAAAAAAAATGACAAAGAACAAACAAATTCGGTACACAGTACAATGATAAAAAATTCATGGTAAATAAAATATATGGTACAAAATTATAGATTATAAAAATTAAATATTATTTTTTCACTTAATAATACAAAGCTCGTTAAAAAATTTTAGAATATATTGATTCATTTCCCGAAAAGACTTGTCAGGAAACGTCTGAAAAACCTGTTTTTATCTGAAATTTGTGATTGACTCTCTGAAAAAAAAAAATGACAAAGAACAAACAAATTCGGTATAAATACAATAATAAAAAATTCATAGTTAATAAAATAAACGGTACAAAATTATACATTATAAAAATTAAATATTTTTTTTTACTCAATAATACAAAGCTCATTAAAAATTTTTAGAATATATCGATTAATTTCCCGAAAAGACTTGTCAGGAAACGTCTGAAAAACCTGTTTTTATCTGAAATTTGTCATTGACTCTCTGAAAAAAAAAAAATGACAAAGAACAAACAAATTCGGTATAAATACAATAATAAAAAATTCATAGTTAATAAAATAAACGGTACAAAATTATACATTATAAAAATTAAATATTTTTTTTTACTTAATAATCCAAAGCTCATTAAAAATTTTTAGAATATATTAATTAATTTCCCGTAAATATGTTTCGGGAAATTAATCAATATATTATAAAACCTTCTAATGAGCTTTGGATTACTAAGTAAAAAAAATATTTAATTTTTATAACGTATAATTTTGTACCGTTTATTTTATTAATTATGAATTTTTTATTATTGGATTTATACCGAATTTGTTTGTTCTTTGTCATTTTTTTTTTCTTCAGAGAGTCAATGACAAATTTCAGATAAAAACAGGTTTTTCATCTCCGTCTCATCTGAAAGCGGTTCTTCATCTTGAAGGTTTCTTTTTTTCACCACAGCCACTTTTTTTTTGGGAATTTTGGAAAAATTCTGAAATCTCGCACCTATGTATCGTCGAAGAGAGAACACGTATGATCATCAGAGATCGCTCACACGACTGACGCGCTAAACGTTCCGAAATTTACTATCGCGATCGCCGAATGTAAGAGAAATAAAAATTGCCGGCACACTGTCGCACACGCATTATCGAACCCTCTCTGCGTCGCGTCTTTCGACGATAAGAGAAGCGCGTCAGTGCTTTTTGAAAAATCGCGAGAGAAAGGTGCTTTTCCTTATCGTGCATATTTTTCGTGAAAAAAAAAAAAAACAAAAACTAATAAATAGATTAGAATCAGAGCAGTGGAATAATTCTCATCCTTCGTTACTTCGACAGAAAATATAATTCATTTAATCATTCCATTTTTGTTACAATTTTTATATTATTTTTCTCTTCCACAATAAAACTGCACTCCGTTAGCAATGAATTTCATCGTTCTGGAATAGCCGAGTCATCCGAACGACGCGACGACGCGCGGTATTAAATAAGTTAGAGAAAAAAACGAAATCGTAACATCAGTTTGACGATCGAGATCGTTTTCGCGCCAATTTTCGAAAGTATATTTTTCTAATCGCGAAGAAAACATTATTTATTTTGACAAAATGTTTGTGCTGTACGTGAAAGAAAATGAATCCATGAAATGAACGAAATTATCGAAAATATATCAAAGATCGTGTAACAGTGAGAAAGAGACCAAAGAGACTTTGGACGATTGTGTTGCTGGAAAAATCATTTCGAAAGGAAAAAAAAAAAAACAAATTTTGCGAAATGTTTTTCTGCCGCAGTAGACGAGGCTCTTTCAGTCCTCGCACCGAACTCGAAGAATCCCTTCACGAAATGAGCGATATATATGGCCAGACACCGCCCCGAACTCGTTACATCAGGCGGCAACGCGAGAAGAAACAGAGAACAACGTCGAGGTCAGTTTTATTTCAAGTCACCGAGGATTCCGGTCGTCGTTTATTTTTTTAAGACTTTGTTTTTCGACGTTAAAACTCAAAACCGACAAGTTTCATTGTCTTATATCCCGATTTTTTTATTTAACATTATTGCTATTATTATTACTATTGTGATTATTGTTGTTTGTAAGAATTTTGTTTCGTTCGAAATGCACGTGAAAAAGAATGCGAAAACAATTTTGAGAATGCCTATGGAAGTTCTTATTTTGTCTGCAAATACCCAAATCGTTTTTTCCCCCCAATATTCATCAATTTTGTATCCCACTCGTATGATAATCCGCTGTATGCCATTCTTTAAATTTAATTTGTTTATAATTCGATCCCTGAGTTTGATCATTTGGGAAAGAAAATTATTATTTTGCCTCTCCGTTTGCCAATTTTGTGACTAAAAAATCTGCTTTTGTAATTCGCAGTATCTGAGGTAAATATCATAAGAATACAGTACAACGATAACCCGGGTAAAAGGTTTGCCAAAAAAAAGAACACACACACACACACAAAAGAATTACAAATTTTACTGAAATTATAATGAATTATCCTGTTTTTTTCTGTTTTATCGTTTCGTAGCGAGCGAAAATTCTCGTCGCCGAAGGAAATACGTCCGAGGACGAGTATATGCAGACGAAACACCCTCGACACGATAATATTCAACAAGATGTGCGATCGTGCCGACATGGACAGGGACAACGAGACACGAGAGGAGGCTGCCAAAGAGGGCAGCAGAAAGTGCAAGAGAATTTTGAAATTGATGCGCGGCAGCGAGAGGGATTTGAAGCTTGACGTCGAGGCTGCTTCGCACTACGCTTCGGAAAAAACATCCGAGAGACGCCCAGCCACGACGCCGAACAACATGAAGGTTCGATCGTGCTTTCTGGAATTTTCGATGAATTAAAAAAAAAAAAAAAAGAAATGAATGAAAAAAAAAAAATTCAATGGTTCTTGGCTCACGTTCAAACTTGTGTGTGAATTTTTCTTTTTTTTTTTCTAGATCGAGTCCAGAAATAGATTCCGGTGTCTCCGCTCGAAACCGGTTGACGTTGAGGGACGAAAATCCGAGACAACGGATATCGCGACTATCGGTATACCGAGCGCGATCGATCCTCCAGGAGAATCACCAAAATCTTTAAATATCAAAGAGAGAGAAATTTTTCACGACACTTTCTCCTTTCTTATTCAACTGGTGAGCTTCGTTCGTAAAAATTTTCGAGCACAGAGCAGTGGAAAAGCTAGACGAGATGATTGAGGAAAATGGTTATTCTGAAATCATCCAAAATCACCTTTTTGCTTAAGCCTAAGAGGGACTGTGCTCTTATTTAAACACTTAAAATGTCATCGTTCAGTTCTCAATAGGAGCGAAAATTTTTCTCTGATTAGTGCAGAAAATTTGCATTCACCAAAAAAATAATATCTATACATTTTTAAATACGATGCAAGTAATTTGTTCCCTCAAAAATATACGTATCATGTTGAATAGCCGTCAAAACTTTTGGCGATTCGACATGATTCAAAATTTATTTTTTAACTTAAAAATGAGATTGCACACTTCCCTGGAGCATAAATTCTTCGAGCATTGAAACTTCGAAATATTTGTAAATCAATAACGAGCTACTTGGTGGCAAATCATCGATTACGGAGTGTCAAGTATGTCTCGTATTTTTTCGTCGCAGGGTGGCACGGACAAGGATCGTAATTGTCGTCGTCAGATGAGCAGCGAGGAAACGAGATGGCAGAACGAGCTCAAAGATCTCATATGGCTCGAACTTCAGGCTTATCACGCCGATCGTAGTCCAGTTGCTCAGGATGGTTATCTTTGCAAGCAGCGCGAGGCTGTGGGTTCATTGCTCACGGAAATAATCGAGTACAGGTGAGAAAAATTTTCATTCTTCGTGTAAATTAACCTTTTTAGCCTTAACAACGATTTTCCGATACGATGTTTTTTTTTGTGACGTTGAAATGAAGCGTCGTATCTCCCCCTTCGTTGCTTATCACGCACTACGATATGGAAAAATGACCATCAAGCTTATCTGATACTACGATATTAAAAAAAATAATCAGTCTTATCGGATACTATTAAAAAAAAACACTACGAGATAACGCTGATTGCTTTACTGCGAAACGAGAGTAGGAAAATCTATTTTAATCGTGAATGAATTTGAGTATGCAAAGAAACAAAACGAGAATACCAATAATTGTGACAACTTAATAAATCAAAAACGCATTTCCGACTTTTGCTTCCAGCGCCCTGAGTCTCCTCAACTGCATGTATGTGTTTTGTTCTTTTTTCGTTTCAGATACGATCCGACGACAAGTCTCGTGGATCGAGGTTCATCGTCATCGATCTCCAACGACAGTGGTTACGATATAAGTCCGGGAATCGATGTCGTTTGTTCGGGATGTTTATCCATGCATTGCAGGTCATGCGCTCGTTCGCAATTGTGCGCTTTGAGGCAAGTTGAAAATTTATTGTCGCGTTTGGAAACTGCCGAGGCACTGTATCCTTCGTCACAGGCGTTCGCCGCTCACTATCCGTTGTACAAGAGTCCGGAATTTACCGGCAGAGTGAAGGCAATGTGTCTCTGGTACAACATGACAAAACATCACAGACTCAAGCTAATGATACTTGGTAAATTGCTCATGATGCTCGGTACCACCAAGAGCAATTACGATCACTCGGATTCCGGTGTGAGGTGAGATATTTTTTTGCGTTTTTCCTTCCTCATGATATGAGCGTTAAGCTTCCATCTTCACCAAATTCATATACCCCCAAAGTCCTATGCTCCAAAATGTATATAACCCAAAATGCATATCCGCCAAATGCATATAACCCAAAAGCGTATTCTTCAAATGTATATTTCCTAAAACGCATATTCTCCAAAATACATATCTCGCAAATGCGTATTCCGCAAAATTTATATCGGGTATCGAACATTGGTCGTTTTTTCTAAATTTTTTGGTCGTTTTTCTCGATATCATTTTCTTTCATGAAAAAAATCTGAACAAAATTACACATGGTCTCTTCGTTATTAAAATCAATATGAAAAAGTTGGGGAGAAAAATCAAAATAGGTCGGTCCCCCAAAGTTGTGTGATTTGGCATGGAATACCCCATATCCATTTTTGCGGAATAAGCATTTGTGACATATATACTCGTATTTTGGATTAAATGCATGTGGGGGATATGCATTTTGAGGGATGTGACTTTGGGGTATATGCATTCGGTGAAGATGAAAGCTTACCAAATGAGCCTTGTT
This sequence comes from Oxytorus armatus, assembly GCA_958009045.1. Taxonomy (NCBI): domain Eukaryota; kingdom Metazoa; phylum Arthropoda; class Insecta; order Hymenoptera; family Ichneumonidae; genus Oxytorus; species Oxytorus armatus. The sequence continues at coordinate 18,589,899 of OY253749.1, read as the reverse complement.
TTCGTGAAAAATAAAATTCGAGATATTCGTGTCACAACGCTAAAAATCTTCCAATTACCGTGTGATCAAAAGAATCGGAAAAAAAAAAATCTGAACGTGCTTTCAGCTCGAGAGCATCGGAATCGAACGAGAATCAGGAAGCTCGGCAGTGCACAGTGAAATTTCAATTGTCGAACATGGACGAGATACACAACACAACACCAACGGACAGTAACAACAGTAACTCCTCGTCAGTCGGTGGTTTGTCCTACACGCAAAGTTCTTCGACGCCTGAGTCATCGTTCGCTTATCCCGAGGACGATAGACTCGATTTTTATCTCATGGAATTTGACAGACAGGCGTACAGGTATGCACCGAAAACCGCGTCGATATTACACAGTTTGCTGTTTATACATTTGCTTTCACGAAGTGGAGACAGAAAAAAAACTGACCATATGGCAGATAGTAAGAACATTGAGTCTAAACTGTATTAATAATGCCAAAAAGATACTAAACCGGAAGCGGTGTTACAAAATTCTCAAAATCAACGAGAATTTACGTTAAAAAAAGATCGAGAAATTCTCTTTGCGGAATTCCGAAATAGTGTTAAAGTAAGAAACTTACGAATTATGCATTCGTTATATTTTTTTTCTCCTTTGACATTTAAGGAAATTCTATTTAATACAGAAAGTACATTGAGGATGTCCTGAAAACTCGAGGTCTCAGCAAGAGTCTGAATTTTCTCGAGAGACTGCACACATCGGTGCTGAGAAAAGCTCGCCTGGCGCTGGAAAAGTACGAGACAAGTGACGACGATTTATCGCCAAGCGAGGAGTACGAGGGTGATCGAGAGTTAAGACGTTACGGAGCCTGGAGTCCGGAAGCGAGAGCATTGAATCTCCCTTCTTATAGGTGATTTATTTATTTTTTTCGGAATTACGTTGAGGGAAACTTTATTCGTCCGATCGCCTAACCGAAATATTAGGCACTGAAAACTACTAATTGTTTTAATTTTTCGTTGCCTATTTGTCAGTGAAGTAACCTCTGTCAAGCGATTAAAAACAAAAATTCCCTCAAAACCGGTTTTTGTTAAATTGTCCATTTTTTCTTCAGATCGGCCTTCGTTTTTCTGTCTCGCGTACCACTGGAGGTTGTTCACGAGTTTTTGCGCATGAGACTCGAGCAAAAGCCCGAGCAACCCGGTGCACTGTCGGTACGTCAATTGATGCGTGAAATGCGCGAGGGTCTGAGAATCGCGTGCATTCATCGCGACAGATTCGAGGCACACTCGAGAACGGCAATAGCCTGCGACGCAATCACAGAAACGACAATGTCCCTCGTTGGCGTTGAGGAATTTGACAACAGTCTAAAATCCGTTTGCGAAGTTTATCTCGATTATTTGCATCAGTGGGTGGAGATGGTGCAGTACAATAGTTTTCACAAGAGTCTCATTGACGACGAGTGGACATTCGTAAAATCGATCGCTGGCAATATTACCGATGGTTATAGAATCGGCGGAGTCAAGTTTTGGTAAGAAAATCAATGTATACGCTTCATCAACAAAGCATTGTGATAGTACGATTTTTTTTTTTTTTTTTCGTAAACGTGAACATCCTTAAATTGTAACGTAATTCGTACTATTTAAAAATTGTTTCAGTGAGATTGCTTGCGCCATGATCGAGCAAGTGAAGGATTTTCTCTTCACGCGTCCACAAGAGATTCGCGAATCGATGGAGATAAAAGAGGCCGACGACGTGACAACGAAATTTCATCTGATGTACGTTGGTCGCGAGTGGCAAGGAATGTTCGTTGAGGCGCGTGAAAAAGTCGTCAAGAGTGTTTGTCTAGGGAAATCATTGAGACGGGACATCGAGACATTTCCGCTGGAAGAGCGTGACATTGACGAGGCGATAAGTTCATTGAAAGAATCGATTTTGAGCCTGGGCAATCGTATAAGCGTACTTATCGAAAAGTTCCAAGCAAATATTGATCAGGCCGAGGAGCCAGGAGCGGAGAGCGATCGTGCGGCTATGAAAACACGCGTAAGAGAGATACTTCATCAAGCCTATCGAATGGGCTTTGATTATTACAAAATTGCGTGTAAATTTTTCTTGCCGAAAGAGCGCGGCTTGTTGGTGAAGGGTCTGGTGAGCTTTGCGATGCTGTGGATGGAATTTGTGAGAACGAGATGCGAGAGAGGACGTGGTTTGAGACCGAGATGGGCGAATCACGGTCTCGAGTATCTTATGATCGTTTGCGAACCGTTGAACACGAAACATCTTACCGATCAAGAGTTCGAGGAGCTTAAAGCCTCGATGGATCGTTGTATATCGCACGTTGTTGGTGCGGCAACGACTCCTGGCTCCGCGGCTGAACAAGAGGCCTCGAAGAAATTGCCAAAATCGAGGGCTACGTCGCCGGCGCACTCGAGAAGCAGAACGCCGAGTTTTAGCGTACCGGCAAAACCGCGCGACAGTCTGAAGCTACAGGAACCGGGAAGTTTTCAGCTGCTGAATAACAATGAAAAATCACGCTCGACGTGCGTCGTCGATGGTAATAATGTGACGTTAACGGTGCCCGAGCGTAACGTCGTTAAACGCGAGAGAGTGTTCGTTGCGGTGCAAAAGCTGGATCACGAGATAGACGAGAAGCGTCGAAGTTACGAGCTAATCGGTCAAGTGGCGGATAGAAGTGACGTTGACAGGATCAAGATAAAAGTTCGTCGTGTGACGTTTACGTGGCAACGTGGCATCAAAATTGGTCAGGGCAGATTTGGAAAAGTTTACACCGTCGTGAACAATCAGACCGGTGAACTTCTCGCTATGAAGGAAGTTCAACTGCAGCCGGGTGATCACAGAGCAATCAGGCGTGTCGCTGAGGAATTGCAAATTTTCGAGGGTATCAAGGACAAACATTTGGTGCGTTATTACGGAATGGAGATTCATCGGGTGAGTTTTCACTTAAGGTAGTAGTCTGGTAACTTAAGCCGATTTTCATGTCTTTTTTGGTGGGCGTTTTTTTGTAGGAAAATAAAAATGAATCGTTTTGGATATTTAGGATGTTTTTATTTACATATTAAAGATACAAAAAAAAAACATTTTTTGAAAAAATTTAATAGTTTATTATTATTATTGATCGAAGTTGGCACCTCGAAGTTGGCAGCCCGGGTCCTAACTTTTTTTCTATCGAACCGATTGCTTTCAAATTTTAACAGGCTACTCTACACACTTATAGTTCTCGTCGGAACTACCGAGAAATGTTTTCACCCCTAACTTTTTATTTTACAACCCCTGCTTTGCTGAAATAAAAGGACTTTAGCAAAGAAGGGATTGTAAAATAAAAAGTTAAGGGTGAAAAAATTTCTCGGTGGTTCCGGCAAGAACTATAAGTGCGTAGAGTAGCCTGTTAAAATTTGAAAGCAATCGGTTTGGTAGAAAAAAAGTTAGGACCCGGGCTGCCAACTTCGAGGTGCCAACTTCGATCGATAATAATAATAATAATAGACTATTAAATTTAAAAAAAAATTTTTTTTTTTGTATCTTTAATATGTAAATAAAAACATCCTAAATATCCAAAAACGATTCATTTTTATTTTCCTACAAAAAATCGCCCTCCAAAAAAGACATGAAAATCGGCTTAAGTTACCAGACTACTACCTTAATTACTCAATCACATACTTACTTAAACTCCGGGCAAATTATGAAGATGCAACATGTTGAAAATGATTTATTTCCAGAATTTTCATTTCATTCAATTATCGTTAATCGATCAATTGTCAATCGTTTGTTTTTCGTTTCAGGAGGAAATGTTGATTTTCATGGAATTCTGCGCCGAGGGAACACTCGAGAGTCTCGTAGCCGGTAGCGATAACGGACTTCCCGAATTGTCATACAGAAAATATACGAATCAGTTATTATCGGCAGTTGCCGTTTTGCACTCCCACGGGATTGTTCATCGTGACATAAAAAGTAAGTGAAATCAAGGCGTTAAAATCTTCTCTTTTAGTTTAAACTTCGTAATTCGTTTTTACGTATTACTTTTTTTTTTTCTAGCCGCCAATGTATTCCTCACCGATCAGGGTAATTGTCTGAAACTCGGAGATTTTGGTTCGGCAGTGCAGATAAGAGCTCACACGACAATGCCGGGCGAGTTGCAAGGATTCGTTGGTACACAGGGTAGGTACATTCATTAAATAATAACAATTATTATAATCGTCCAAATAATTCATTGAATTGTTAGCAAAAAGTTTGCTTTATGGTTTATAGAAATACTCACGATGTTCGTTTACGATTAATATATGACTGAGAATTTTCGAAATTATTTTAGCATACATGGCGCCCGAGGTGTTCATGAAAACTGAGAGCGTGGGTCACGGGCGTGCCGCCGACATCTGGTCGGTTGGTTGTTGCGTAATCGAGATGGCGAGCGGTCGAAGACCATGGGCGGAGTACGATTCTAATTATCAAATTATGTTCAAGGTAAATTGTCGATTTTGTTAGTATATCATTGACATCATTCTGTTTAATGCGCGAACGATTAATGAATTAAATGATTTTGTTGTTGTGCTTTTTCATTTTTTTTTAAATCACCGATCCAGGTCGGAATGGGCGAGAGTCCCGCGCCACCGAAAAACTTTTCCCCGGAGGGTTTCGATTTCACCGACAAATGTCTTCTCCACGATCCAAAAAAACGACCTACCGCGAACTCGTTGCTCTCGCATCCGTTTGCGAAAATTTACGAAGACGTTAATTCGGATCTTCTTCGTGGTGTAACCGCGTAGCTGACGCTTTTGTCAATTCATCCGCGAAGGTATGAGAGTCCAAATTTTTCTCAATGTTCCTCTTTGTGATTAGGCGATCTGACGTTCTAAAAAAAAAAAATATATATATAACTCGCAGTTAGAAACATAACATTGTTACGAATTTGTCGATTAAATTTCGCGCGTCCGTCAAATCCTTTCGCGGCCAGCCGAGAATTACAGATATTCGTATTTTTTTAATAATTTGACAAAACAAAAATACAACGCGGTAGCTGATGATCCATTTTGAGACTGACAGTATTTGTGACACAAAAAAAAAATCGAGACTTATCGACCTATTTTTACTGTTGCTAAATTCTTGGGACTTTGCTCATTGACAAAAAGCGCCGATCCTTACGAGTTATTAGTTTACGCATTAATTTTTTAAATATTGCAAAGAGTACTTGTCGTCAGTGTACAAATTAGAAAAAAAAATAGTGATGGTGTTAACTAGTCAAGTAGTCAACACAATTAGCTTAATTAATAATTGATTAATCAAAACAAAATCGTATTTAAATTAAAAGACATGGAAATATTAGACTGGAGCAATTAATCCCGTAAACAATATCACAAACATTTTATTTATTTCATCACCTGTATTGAGAAAACAAATATATATCCGGTGAAACAATACTTTGACAACAACAATAATGACAACAATAATGATACGCGATAAAAAAAATAAAAAAAATCAATGAATTTCGCAATGTTCGAAGCAAACATATACGAGGTCTGTTCAAAAAGTATCGCGAATTTTGAATTTCCGCGGACTACGTATATTCGATTTTCGATTTTTTTGTGGCGTTAAGTTGGTACTCGTGTCCCTCATTTATGTTGAAAAAATCGGCCATTTTGAATGTTTAGTTAATTGTTGGCGGCTGTTTTGGTTAGACGTGTTTTGGCTTGTCTTCGATTTTTGCCTATTCCAAAAAATGAATCAAAGAATCTGTATCAAATTTTGTGTGAAAGACAAAATTAAGTGCGCGGACGCATTCCAAATGTTGACTGTGGCATATGGTGAAGCTACCTTGGACCAAAGCAACGTTTATCGGTGGTAAAAAATGTTCTCAGAGGGCCGAGAAGATGCGAACATCGAAATGCGTTCCGGACGCCCGAGCACATCAACGACAGACGAAAACATTGATGAAGCGAAGAAAATAATATTGGCCAATCGTCGAATCACCGTTAGGGAAGTTGCTGAGGAACTAAACATATCGATTGGCTGGTGCTATTCGATTTTTACCAATGATTTGAGCATGAGACGAGTCGCTGCGAAATTCGTGCCAAAATTGCTCAATTTCGAACAAAAACAGTGTCGCGTTAACATTGCTAAGGAGCTGTTGGACTCGGTCCGCGACAACACAAATTTTCTCCAGAGAGTCATAACTGGTGACGAATCATGGGTTTATGGTTATGACGTGGAAACCAAAGCTCAATCATCGGAAGCTGCTTTTTTGAAATAGGCAAAAATCGAAGACAAGCCAAAACACGTCTAACCAAAACAGCTTGTCAACGATTAACTAAACATTCAAAATGGCCGATTTTTTCAGCATAAGTGAGGGACATGAGTACCAGCCTAACGCCACAAAAAAATCGAAAATCGAATATACGTAGCCGGCGGAAATTCAAAATTCGCGATACTTTTTGAACAGACCTCGTATATCCGAAAGTATATTTCAGAATTAGCAACGCGGTAAGGCGAATGATTCGACAACTATGACGTCGTGGTTCTCCACCAAAAAACGATATTTCTCGTGAAATCAAAACGTTAATTCGATCATTAACTAGTAAAAAGTGGCAAATGTAAAACATGACGAATCGTTAAACATTGGTACGTTTTGTCCGAAAGATTATTGATCCCACTTAATCCGCTTATCGACAACGAATCCTTCACCTTCATACGAATATACTCGAAACTTTTGATTCGTGATTGGCCCATTTCCGTAACGGGTGACGGTCGGAATAGCGAAAATCCAAAAAATCGTACGGTCGAAATAGCCGTTCCAATGCACCCAATATGGCCTCTCGAATTTTTCGTCTTACTCCATTTCGATCGTTCGACTTTTTCGCGTCTCGCTATTTCCGATCCCCACCCTCCGTAACATCTCGTAATTTTGTTAAGTTGCCAGTTACCGAAAAAGAATAAAAAATTTCCCAGAATCGTTTTTCCCGTACAATGGTACAATATGAAAATAATAATAATAATAATAAAAAAATACGTACCTGGTACGTGGTATTGGAATTAAATCGCCGACTGGTACCTCGTCGAGACCTAACGTCGTCACACCTGTTTTTACAGCCCGTAAAAAAATCGTCGTTCGCATATACGTACGCTATAAACTATTTTTAACATCCGTACATCCGTTGTTATTGTCGAACAATATACGTATTTATTGATCGCACGAAGAACGTTAACAATAAAGAAGAAGAAAGAATGGAGAAAGAAAAACTTGAAACGAAAGTAATGCGAACGGGTGATCGATTATAAATTCTCTCGTAAATCGTTCTTTGTTATTTTGAGCATTTCAATTCGTCGTTTTCACGCCTCTCTCGCCGGGGGACCGCGGTTGCACCACCGATTTTACCCGATCACGCGAGAGAATTTACGATCGGGCCACTTTCTAGTTCCCATCGCGTCCTTTTTTCATCGCGGCAATATCGTGCCCACGCGTACAAGTGTGGGATACTAGCAAGTGTGGGGGACATGAAGAGAGCAGAACTCGGCGTTCGCGCATCACGTTTCAAACAAAGTCGACTACTAAACACCAACGTTATTTTGCAACGTTCTATTTTTTTTTTTCTTTTTTTTCCTTATTTATCATTATTTTTCCTTTTGCATGCAGAATGCGTACACACGCGTTTATACTCGTATTATCCAACGCGATACAGCGAAAAGTCCTTAATCCTCGACCCTATTATCTCTCGTCTTAGAGTAATAGAAATTACAAAAAAAATTTATTTACACTCGAGTATAGAAACCGGAGTGTTTGGTATTGAATATCGCGAAAATCGCTTAATGGGCGAACTCCACTGTGATGAACTCAAAAAAGGTCCTTTTTCACGGATTTGAAAATGAAAATTTTTATAAAACGACTTCAAAGCGTCCTTAAAAACATACCATTCTCCCAATACTGAAATAATTCATTAAGGTAGTAGTCTGGTAACTTAAGCCGATTTTCATGTCTTTTTTGGAGGGCGTTTTTTTGTAGGAAAAAAAAAATGAATCGTTTCGGATATTTAGGATGTTTTTTATTTACATATTAAAGATACAAAAAAACATTTTTTTGAAAAAATTTAATAGTTTATTATTATTATTATTGATCGAAGTTGGCACCTTGAAAAAAAAGCGCGTGGGTGGTCCCGGTGGTTTTGGCTCTTGATGTTATCTGAAATAAGAAATTCTTGATAATTCTTAATCTATAGACATGTCATTCTGGTCGGAACTACTGTAGTTAAATTTCATGGATAAATAACATGTCTATAGATTAAGAATTGTCAAGAATTTTTGATTTCAGATAATATCAAGAGGCAAAATCACCGGGACCACCCACGCGCTTTTTTTTCGAGGTGCCAACTTCGATCAATAATAATAATAATAATAAACTATTACATTTAAAATAAAATTTTTTATTTTTTATTTTTAATATGTAAATAAAAACATCCTCAATATCCAAAACGATTCATTTTTATTTTCCTACAAAAAAATGCCCTCCAAAAAAGACATGAAAATCGGCTCAAGTTACCAGACTACTACCTTAAGAAACAAACGAAAAATTTGTGGAAAAGGACGTTTTTTTGAGCCCATCACAGTGGGGCTCTGCATTAAGCTGTTAATTTTTTATGAAAATTTTAACTTTTCGAAATAACATCCTCCGCACGTACGTCGAATAGGGAATCAGGATATTTGATATTGAATGTGGTGAGAATGATTTGAGTTAGTTTCCTCGCTATGAACGTTCATTTTTTTTTTTTTTGGAAAAGTGAAACTCTGAGCAGATTCGCAATTTTGCACGTTAGATCGAGTTAGAAGAGACCGTGCGCACTCTGCTCACCCTGCAAACAGAAAGTTTTTACGTTTGTTCGTTCATTAACGCCCGAGGGGAAAAAAAATGGTCGGTTCGTCGAGACGAGAAAAAGTCACCGCTAACACCGGACGCTGTATTTAGTCGAGAATTTTGTTTATTTATTGTTCTGCTTTTTTTTTTAGCTTTCCACTTTACAATCATTGCTTCAAGATGAAATGTCCCACTTCATCATTTCTCACTGACGAAATAATTTGTTTTTTTTTTTAATTTCTTTACCAAGTTAAACTCCGTATGATCGACGGAAATTCGTGTCAAATAGTTTCTAAATTCGTGCGCGAATATCGGAGTAATTTTCGTATTGCTCGAAATCGAGAACGACCGTCAGGATCATTTGGTCTAATAAAAATTTTCAAGTCAACGAGTTTAGACTTACGATGTTTGTAATTTGACAAATTTCGTTTCGTCGACGAGTGGCACGATAAAACAGGAATTTCGTAGACTTCTTGATCCGTTAATCATTAATCACTTTACAGTTTTTGGCCTTGCAGTACTGATATGAGTGTGATATTCCTGGTTGCAAGAAAAAAAAAACACAATGCGCGATCACAATTTTTGCTTTTCTCGCGATATTTGAACGAGCCCGTTGTTCACGGTAGCAGAAATCTCTCGAGACTTCTACCAATTCTGCCTTTTGCTATCTATAAAAACGAGTAAACTTCGTCTTAAATGCTAAAGTGTCGCAGAAACACACATTTTACACGTACGGTACTGCATAATACGTTACGCACTATCGAATATATTTTGATAGACTTTAACAATATCGAAGGAACATTCGATTCGTCTAAAGCTGCAACAACTTAAACTATTTCGGTTCAAGTGGTATGGCCATGGTAGCGGATCTAAGTTCATGTGCACATTTAAAAATTTTTTTTTGTATGAAAAAGCGATTTATTTATAAAACTAATTACACATCTACTTAGTATAAATATCAAGTTAATAAAAAATATTTTTTTTGTTATACAAAATGGCTGACTACTGCTATTTGCTTTTGGTATTATTTATTTTTGAGGCGCTCCGCGGCGTGACATTTGGCATCCACAATTTTTGACTTAGATAAAAAAAAAAAAATTCTCGTTAATCTACACCAGAATACCTAGAGAGGTACGTACGGAATTTCTGATTGATTAAAAACTTTCCATTTTATGAGCAGTTTTTTACGAAATCTTTCACTGGCAATTTGTCCTTTGAGTTCAAATGCCTACAATATTCGAGTGAAACAATATCTTTCAAATTCCGTACGTACTTCTCTAGGTATTCTGATGTAGATTAACGAGAATTCGTTTTTCTTCCAGGTCAAAAATTGTATTACAAAAAAATGTCAACCATTTTGTATTACAAAAATTTTTTTTTTTTTTACAGCTTAATATTTATACTAAATAGATGTGTAATTAGTTTTACAAATACATTTTTTTTTCATACAAAAAAAAATTGTTAAATGTGCACATGATTTTATACCCGCTTCTGTGGCCAAACCCCTTAACGGAAAAAAAACTTATTAAACACATAATATATTGTATATATATATACATATATACGTTTATCTATAGTAGAATTGATATATGAGGAATAACGAGGGTCTTTTTATTAACATCGCGTAAAATATCTAATTTTAATGTCGTGGGTCGATGATTAACGACGTAAACTTAACCAATTCAATTTTAACATCATGAACAGCGCGTGACAAACAAAAACTAGTGTACATTAATATATATATATATATCGTTAGTTCGATGTAACACACTCTCTGATCGATAATTCGAAATTTGGAAAAAAACCAATCATTTGAAACCAATAATACTTGCATAAAAAATGCAATAAAAAAAAATGACATTTGCAACGAATGTCTCGTATTATATTTTTTCAACTATCAATTCGCAACTCCACGTCATTTACGCATGCAATTACTAAACGAAAAATCGTGCGGCCATTTGTGAAATCGACTTTAGATTTTTTAGATTCCCAATATACCGCACGCAGAATTGACTGATTTAAAAAAATGAATTTCCTGCAAAATGACAAAAAAAAAAAATAACAGCAATTAGATAAGAGAGTAAACATTTTTTTGTAGTTTTTCAATGTAATTGAAAAAGTTCATTTTGTTACGTGAAGAAATTTTCACTGAAAAATACTGAATTTTGCTCAATTTCTTTGCGAATCTGATCTATACTTATAAGCACAATCGAATCGATCACTCGAGTCAGGCGTATTGAGGTAGTAGTCTGGTAACTTAAGCCGATTTTCATGTCTTTTTTGGAGGGCGTTTTTCTGTAGGAAAATAAAAATGAATCGTTTTGGATATTTAAGATGTTTTTATTTACATATTAAAGATACAAAAAAAAAAAAAATTTTTTTAATTTAATAGTTGTTTATTATTATTATTATTGATCGAAGTTGGCACCTCGAAAAAAAAGCGCGTGGGTGGCCCCGGTGATTTTGGCTCTTGATGTTATGTGAAATCAAAAATTCTTGATAATTCTTAATCTATAGACATGTAATTCCGGTCGGAACTACTGAAGTTAAATTTCATGGATAAATAACAAAATGGCGGACTTTGGAAGAAAAAAGTTTTGTTTTCCAAATTTCGCCATTTTGTTACTTATCCATGAAATTTAACTTCAGTAGTTCCGACCAGAATGACATGTCTATAGATTAAGAATTATGAAGAATTTTTGATTTCAGATAACATCAAGAGCCAAAATCACCGGGGCCACCCACGCGCTTTTTTTTCCAAGGTGCCAACTTCGATCAATAATAATAATAATAAAAAACTATTAAATTTTTTCAAAAAAATTTTTTTTTGTATCTTTAATATGTAAATAAAAACATCCTAAATATCCAAAACGATTCATCTTTATTTTCCTACAAAAAAACGCCCTCCAAAAAAGACATGAAAATCGGCTTAAGTTACCAGACTACTACCTTAACGAAACACGAAAAACTATACATACGTTTGTGTGTGTGTGTGAGTGTGATGGAAGGGGCGGGAGAAGGAGGAGGGGGTGTATAGTTACACATATCCTTACTCTAATGGCGGAAGATTAGGGTGATACAGAAGGATCAGCGTCTACGTATACGAAAAAGCTAATACTTTCGCCTCCGATCGCGCGGAGCAATCGTTGGCGCGAAAATACGACCTATCTAAGAATTGGACAAGAGTTTACTGTGCGGGCGCCAATGCCGAAGATTGGCTACATTTTAGAATGCCGTTGCGACAGAGAACGGAGGCACGACCGGATTCCGTGAGATTATAATACATGCTTCTATGCTCTTCTAACTTACACTTCTTCTTCTTCTTCGTCGTCTTATTTTTCTCGCTCTTACTCGTCATTATATCGCTACCATACATCGCGCATTTTTATCCATTATCCATAGATCACACTACCGATAGATTTCTCTATTTCTCGCCTCATTCTGATCCCACGGCGTCGCGCGGGCCCCTCGATAAATCCCAGAGTTTTTACAGGCAGACTAGAGCTATATTTATATATATATATATACATCGAGCAAAAGGATGTAAACGATTTAAATGAAAATTTTCATGAAGAAAAAGAAATAATTTTCAAATAAATTTTGTTTGACTCAAATAAAATTAATACGAATATCGAAATTCATCCTTTTGTTTTCTCGGTGCATAACGATAAAAGCTATCGTCTAGAAAGAAAAAAAAAAACTATCATTTCCTAACTATATTGACTACTACACGGAGTACTTTTTTTTTTGTTCTCTCTCGTCTCGTCACGGTTTTTTCTCGCTCCGGACAAACGATATACGAGAATTCCGACAATACTGACGTGTAAATTCACGACTAGCTGCCGCTGCCCAATCGACGATTCGTTATAATCGCGATAATATCGAACGAATCGATAGTATCGATTATTTATCGAATGACGAGCAACGATTCGTTAATACGTGTACAATCATTACGACTTAACTATATTGTAGACTGCGTTATATCTCTCGAGCTTCTACATGTACATTCCAACTATTTCGTTATATCGTCCTAAAACATTTGTATATAATTTCTAATCAATTGCCTGCAATAGATAGTTTCGTCGTGGCAAATTCTCATTGCGCTTTCGACCTCGCGCTTGTCTAATATAATTTTAACATCGATATATCTCAATTTACGTGTAGCACCTTTCGTGTAAATGACTTGTTACCCCACATAACGTTTAAGGGTCTCGCTTCTCGACTTCTTTTTTTTTTTTTTCACCCCTCCACTGAATTTTCAGGTCAGGGGTTTACGGGATTTGTGACGGGATCCACGTCAACAAGAGCTGTTTCATCTTCCTATCTCTTTTGCATCTTTCTCGCCATTGATTCATCTCCTTTACCCTAAACTCTTGGATCTCGTCACTTTACGCCATTTTTTTTTGTCTCCCCTCGTTTTCTTCCAAGGTTGTGTCGTTATAGAAACGTTTTTTCTTCTTCTTCTCTTTCTTTCGAGCTTTATCGCTGCTTCGAGATCTTCAGCATCGTCGCCATTTCTCGCATACTCTGCTCCAGCGCCTGTGCGAAACTCGTTGCGCTCGTTCTACCGTCGCTGTGAAAAGCCGAGACCGAGAATATAAAGCCATTCTTACGTACATTGTAGGCACAGCCATAACCGTCCGGCACGACCGGACCGTAACCGGCGATCACGTCGTTTCTCGTTGTTATCTGAAAATTCAATGATATCATATTGTCTTTGATCAACGACAGAAACTTTTTACGATTTTTTCACTATTACGATCGGTTAAAACGCGTTAAATTACGAGTTACCGCGTGAGTCATTTTTTTCTTCTCGAGACTCCATTCACTAATTTGTACATATTTCGTTGTTGGAATTTTGCAAACAAAAAAACAGAAATTCATTATCGTAAGAAAGTATAATCGTCATGGTAGTAAAGTGCCTACGCGCGAGTAATCGATTTTCGTCATTAGAATCTCGCGGTTACGTGCCGGTTGTTTCGAGCCACTTCCGGCATCCGAGAGCGCACCCTAGCGAGAGTCTCAGTGGATTGCATCCGGTTGGCGGAACTCGCGTCGGAAGTGCGCTCCGGCAATCGCCTTTGTTGCCGAAAATTCAGTCTGAATTCAGTCACTGCGGGGTTATACACGGTCCGTGGAAAAGGGCTAAAGTTACTGCCGATACGGTGGGTCTTCCCCCTTTTTCAATTTTATCCTAATAACCCTCTTGCCAAACGTTCTCTGCACGCGCAAAAAGCAATTACGACTATGGGGGATTTTTTTTCTTCTTCATACGAACGAGGCGCTTTTGATCGATTTATATATGCGGGATGTCCCAACACTAGCACGTCAGAGTGACACCAGGGGTTAAATTGGCTCCGGACTTACCAGCGTAAACAAATATGGCTTTAGTAAAGCTCTCATAGTTTTCGAGAAAAATCATCTTTTTTTATTTCTCGACAAATCGCTATCTAGCACTTCTTATTCCGCTACCATCGCTATGAAAGTTCAAATTGTAAACAAATCAAAGTTTAAATTCACACCAAATCCTAATGTGGTCAGAAACACAAACGAAAACAGCGAGATAACAGGAATAACGATTTTCCGAAGAATCGTCTTTTTTGATTTTCCGCAAAAATTGCTATTCAATCGTAAGCAAATCAGAGTCCAAATTCACACGAAATTCTGAAGTGATAAAAAAAACACAAACGAAAACAGCGATATAACGAGAATAGCGATTTTCCGGAAAATCAAAAAAGGCGATTCTTCGGAAAATCGCTATTCTCGTTATATCGCTGTTTTCGTTTGTGTCTTTGATCACTTTAGGATATAGTGTGAATTTGGACTTTGATTTGCTAACGATTTGGATTTATGTAACAATGGTAGTGGAATAACAAGTAGTAGGTAGCGATTTTCCGAAAAATCAAAGAAGGTGATTTTTCTCGAAAACCATGAAACTTTTACTGACGTCATATTTGTTTATTCTGATAGGTCCGGAGAGAATCTAACCGCCGTGTCACTCTGACATGCTAGTTTTGGGACACCCTCTAAATATATAGACGTGATTAAAAGTTTTTTTTTTTCTATAGTTATCGAATTAATCTAAAATTTCTCGCATGTGCATTTTTTTTTTCTGTACATACACAATAAAAATTACTGACCTGCGATGTCGAAAGTGCGAAATGATTCAAGATCTTGTAACTCTCGTCGAGAAACAGTTCGGGTATCGGCTCACCGGCCTCTTTAGCCGCGTATCTCAATCCCATAAGATGATTGTCAATCCCAAGTCCGTGGATATTATCAGACATCTCTTTCACTTGTCGCTGAACCGCTAGATCGAACAGTTCACGAATTCTTTGTTCCTGCGAACCGAAATCGTCGTGACAAAGTAAATAAGGCGGAACGTCCATAAAACTTTAACGATTGTTCTCTCTTTTTTTTTTCAAACAAATAATGAGTGAGTGTGATCAGTCCGATGTTAATGTGCAAAGGGGGATTACCGAATTAATGCCAGTCGTAATTCACCACATGGGATAAAAATTAGAAATTTTTCACGGTTAATATTAACGTAACAATTTGGTCATATTATTTTTCAATATTACCCATAATTCCATTACATTTTAATGGAACGACTACACGCCAGGTGATCTTGAATTGAATGACCTGATGCTACTTTTACTCGATGTTACTTTATCAGGGATGATTAATAGAAAATTATAGAATGTAATTGAACAAAAGAGGCTCGCGTTATTTTTACCAACAGTTTATCGTCTAATCTTCGTCACCAAACAATTGCAATATTTTATTAAAACGCTTACAATATTTAATTGTTTTGGAAACTTTGTAAAAATTTCGATGTAACTTCAAAAATGCTCAATGGTAGTTTGGTTGAACGGATCAAACATCATTTCGTTACGTATTATTTTCACCGTGACTAGAATATACGATATTGGGTGATGGAGAAGTAACGAGAGAAATGGCGAAATTTCTCTCGTTTTCTGTCGAAGGAGTTTTCAAAGGCTCAAACAACAAAGGTCGTAATCGATCGGAAAAATAGTTCAGAGAGAGGAGCAGAGAGCTTTTTCCCTTTGGTCCATATGTGGGTAAAAACAACTGGAAAAGTCTCATACTCCTAGGTCTTTGATATCCTTGACATGGGATATCTATAGCTTCTTTTTTTCTTCGCTGTTTCTCCACAATCCCATAATGTTTATATATATATATACATATAGACAATTGTACTATTTATATGTATATATACGTTACAACAAGTAGCGTCAATAAAATAACTTTTTCTCAGGCTTCCTCTGGACCCAACGACCCTTCTTCGAGGATCTGGCAAACACTCGATCCGGATACCAATCGCGGTTCTAATTGATTGCTCGAGCCTCTCTCGAAGTTGTTTTTTTTTTCTCTTCTCCAGACTTTCGTTTCACCGTTCTCACGCGGTTATGTTTTTTTTCGTAGCTTTAAGGGTTGGGTTAATTCGGTGATAACACACTTTGAGAAAGAGGAAAACAATGAGACACATGGAAAAAAAAATAAGGATTTTTTTTTCTCGTATTTCCATCACGCACATCCAAAGCATACTTTCGATAGACATAATTTCTGATAAAAAAACAATAGCAAAATCATTATTAATCGTGATATTATTGTAAAATATGGTTTGTAAGAGAAAAAAAGGCAAATTTAAACTAAATTGCAATTAAAAAGTATCATTTTTTTTTGTCCAAGTGTGTTGTCTGACAATCGGGTCGATTACCACTGGCATTATGTCATATATATACATACCAGTGTATAGATATACTTTTCAGGCTCGTTTTTCCATTTCTTACGGCAAATAGAACAACAACCAATAAATAACGTTATTGATCGCGGATTTGTTCGATAAAATTTACCGAAAATCATTTGGCAAAGATGACGACAATTGACTACATGGATAATCGAAGGATTTTCAGTTTACACTGTAAATGGTGAACTGAACTCTTTTGGTGCCTTCGTCCTGTGAATCTTTGCCGATCGATTGATTGGAGCCTTGTATTTCCGGATCACCCTGACACATTGCCTTCACCCAGGCAAGACTCTCCGGACTGGCCGCTCTGATGACGTCAACTCGTCCAAGTGCGAAACGTCTTATACCGGCACTCTCGTACGTTGCAACTAAACGCCCGTGTAATCTATATGACAAACAGAATCGAGATATCGATGTGCTGTCAATGATTTTTGTGAGATATTTCGTTCTTTTTTCTATTGTATAACACAAATTTATTGTTTAACGTTCTATTTCCAGTGATATTTTCGTCGAAGTCCCTTTGTGAATATAAATTACTAGCTGTGCCCCGCGGTTTCAATCGCGTTAAATGCCGCTCCTTAGGGTCATAGCATAAAGTTTACGTATAGCCTAAAGCCTTTCGGAATAAAAGAGCTATCTAATGCAAAAATAATTTTTCAAATCGGATTAGTATTTCCTGAGATTAGCGCGTTCAAACAAACAAACTCTCCAGCTGTATTATAGTATAGTATAATTAGGGTGGCTCAAGTAAGTGACTAATTTTTTTTTCCTCGATATAATGAAAAATTGTACGGCATCTCAAAAAAAAGCTCTGCAAGTATGAGTCCTTCATATTTAAATTGAGAGGTCCCTCATCGCGAATTTTCATTTCCCATTTAAATAACATGGAAACATCTTCTTTTTTACTTTGGAATTTTATTAGACTTAAACCGTTGATGTTACGAGAGTTTTTTAACATATTTTTGTAGAACATTTGATGCTCTACAAAAAAGCTCTCTTGTGTCTAATCGATAAAAGTAACCGTACAAAAAATAATCGGTGATAATTAGCTCTGGATTCTCTCATATTTGTTAGAAAACAATTAGTAATAGATTAGTAGTATATTAGTATATTAGTAATATATTAGTAGTATATCAGTAGTATATTTATTCATATTGATAACGAAAATTTTTAAAAATTTGAAATTTATGTACTAATAAACGAGATGAGTAGAATCCAGAGCTAATTATCACCGATTATTTTTTGTACGGTTACTTTTATCGATTAGACACAAGAGAGCTTTTTTCTAGAGCATCAAATGTTCTACAAAAATGTGCTAAAAGACTCCCCTAACATCAACGGTTTAAGTCTAATAAAATTCCAAAGTTAAAAAAAAAATGTTTCCATGTTATTTAAATGCGAAATGAAAATTCGCGATGAGGGACCTCTTAATTTAAATATGAAGGGCTCATACTTGCAGAGGGTTTTTTTTGAGATGCCAAACAATACATTTTTCATGATATCAAGGAAAAAAAAATTAGTCATTTTATTTGACCCACCCTAATAGATATAGTAGTATTATAGTAAGATAGTAAGATTAGAGTCATAACATGAAGTTATATGGCCCAGAGCCTTCCTGAATAAATGGGCTATCTAATGCAAGAAGAATTTTTCAAATTGGATTAGTATTTCCTGAGTTTAGCGCGTTCGAATAAACAGACGAACAAACAGATTCTCCAGCTTTATTAGTAGTAAGATATATTAGCGAAATTGTGTCACCTGAAGTAGGTCAACTGCAGTGCCAGTTGTATATAAGCATCGGGACTAATACCACAGCTCTTTATGAACTCTTTCGTATAATCCTGGAACCACAGGATGCAAAGATCCAAATCTTCCACTTGCCTTAAGAAAAAACGATTATCGATGAATATTGCAGTTTTGTAATAAAAAGTTGGAAAAAAAATGGAAGTATAGAGACGAATAAAATCTTTGGTACTGACGCATCGAAGGTCGTCATGGCCTCTCTGATGTCATTGAGACTTCTCTCAGTGAGGAACCACTCGAGTTTCTCGGGCGAGGGTAGATGCGATGGTATGAAATTTTCCTCCGAACCCGATAGAGCGTCCGCTTTCTCGGTTAGTTCCTCGAAGGCTTTGAAGATAGCTGGTGCCTCTCCGGCTGAATGCTCGTACGTCAGTCCCCACATACCGTCCTGTACAGAGCCATTTTTCTCTTAATTATTATTTTTCGAAATAAGATTTTTTCTCATGATGGAGGAAAAAATATGATTCACTTTTTTGGCCATGTTTATTTAAAAAATAAACATTAAAAATATATTGAAGACTGATAACTTCACGTACGGTCGATTAACTTTGAAAAAATAAAGCCATTTTAGGAAATATCATGAACATAAATTTTGCATCTTTTTAACGATTCGTCAATCGTTCAATGTGTTCGCGTGCCTCATTAAAAATCGTTCTACCTCAGAGAATGATATCATTAAACGAATGATTTAGTTTTTTTTTCTACAACAAACGAGAGTGATAAATAAATCATAAAAAAATTGTTGTCAATCGATCGACAATTAATGCACACGGAAAATTCTTGTCACAGCAGTATTTATATAAACCCATTGTCCTCCGGTGATTTAAAATTGCTTCGACGGTGACTAAACGTGCGCAGTAGAGAAAGTTTAAAATAAGCGTTAAAGAGAGCTACGCATATAATGTTGGCCACGTACAAAGATTTCTTTGTTTACTAATTTTTGTTGTACACCCAAGAATGCAGATTTGCAAGATCAAAAGTAGCATTATGTATACAGGGTGTCCCAAAACTAGCACGTCAGAGTGAGACGGGAGTTAGATTGGTTCCGGACCTATCAGAATAAATAAATATGACTTCAGTAAAAGTCTCATGGTTTTCGAGAAAAATTGTCTTTTTCGATTTCTCGGAAAATCGCTACCTAGTACTTGTGATTCCGCTACCATTGCTATGAAAGTCCAAATCCTAAGCAAAACAAAGTCCAAATTCACACCAAATCCTAAAGTGATCGGAAACACAAACGAAAATTGCTATTTTTGTTATCTCGCTGCTTTCGTTTGTGTTTCTGACCACTTTAGGATTTAGTGTGAATTTGGACTTTGATTTCCTTACGTTTTGGACTTTCAGCGATTTTCCAAGAAATCAAAAAAGACGATTTTTCTCGAAAACCATGGGACTTTTACTGAGGTGATATTTGTTTATTCTGATAGGTCCGGTATTGGAAATGGGTCGATAAATAATGTAAAACGCAGTGAAATAAATTTAACTTCAACTTTTATTTAATGGCACACGAGGAGATCTGTCTGAACTCTCCGGAATACTCCAGGAGACTAAAAGCTGGTCACAAAGACCAAAATCATATTCGTCACCTAAAGAAAGAAGTCTCTGTTCTTTCTTCCTATGAAATCATTGTTTATGTTTATGTTAACTTTCAACCGACTCTACGGCGCTATCGATGTCGATTGGTTTTTGTAACCGTCGTTTTTTTATGGACTAATTCTCAGTATCGATATTAAATAATCCAATATCCGGTGTCAATTTAACCCCCGTGTCACTCTGACGTGCTAGTTTTGGGACACTGTGTATTTATTCATATAATATCGAAGGTATTAAAAAAAAGATTATCAAAAAAACAAGACGGTTAGTTCTATTGACTTCGAGTCAACGACATGTAGACAATTGTTGCGATCAACAAACTACATCCGTCGTGAAAAAAAATGTATATCTTGCTTATATTTTACTTATGTTTTATATAAATAATAGATAAACTAAAATATGTATTTTAATAACGTATAAAAAATGTCTTTTTCGATTATATAAATTATTTCCATGATTGATGGTTGATCGAACCAATTGTCCGATTACCGTCAACTGACCTTTTCCAATTTTTTTTTTCTCTTCTCCATTTTACACTTACTTTGCCGAGTATCGCGTGGACGGTTTTGTCGAACCAACGATTCGCCCCAACGTGTCTCGAACCACCGCCGTGAATGGCGTGATGAAGAACGTTCGCGTAGTCTCGATCGTTGATCCATCGATCCTCGGCTCTAAGTGGCTCGTTGAACGTGGACGGTAAAATATCCTCGTCGATGCAAACGACGCACAGACAACGCTCCAATAGCTCAAGATTGTGACGATTTCGCTCGTCTGTTACCGATCCAAAAAGTTCAATTGAATCAGAAAACATTAAATACAAAAACGCTTCAACGTACAATATTGTTAATTGTTCCCTTTGCAATTTTCTCTTTTTCATTTTGTCTGTGAGAAAGTTTCTCAATGCTTTACTTCCGGCGTAGGAGGAAGTTCTATGAACGAGAAAGAATTATGACGAAATCAATGTGGAAATTGGATCACTTGCAGTGTTTTTTTTACATTATTTTCATTAAGGGTAAATCATTCGAAATTTCGAATGATTTTCGAACATAAGTATTCCGAGCCGGTCAGAAAATACGTTTGTAAATTGTTGTCTAAAAAAAATTGCTTAATTAATTTCAGCATGATTAAAAAATCTAAAAATAATTCTTCGATTTTCGTGCAGATTATTTTAAAAGCGGAGAGGTAATCGGTGACAGTTAATCTTAAAAGATCTTGACGATACAGAATCGTGTAACTTAATTAAAATCCCATTGAATCAATTTTTTTTATCAGATCTTTATGGATAAAGCATCCTCAGAAAAATGCAAAAAACCAAATGTCTCCGAAGTAAAGTAAAAATAAAAATGCTAACAATTGTCGTCAAGTTGTAGTCGCATGCAGGGGGAAATTTGAAGTGAAAGTCCTCGAAAATTTAAATCACGAGAGGGATAAACTCGGGAGCTTCGAGTGTCTCCTCTTTGAATCATCTCCCGCGGTGTTTTAAAGTACACAGAGAGAGAGAGAGAGAGAGAGAGAAAAAGAAAGAGAGAGAGAGAGAGAAGATATAGAACAAGCAACAGCGATTCGTCGTTAGCTCGTTATCGCATAACTCATTCGATTTGCTAACAGCGGGGCAAAACTCCTCGTCGTTGCGGGATCGTGGACCCTTCTCTCTTTCTCTCTCGTTAACTCCACCGTTGTACATTGAGTAAGGTTTCGCCTCGGCCTGATTTTCCCTCTCTGAGCCACCGAGTACATCACAAGACGGGCGTCGTGGCAGCATCTCTTTGCCCGGGTGCACGTCTAAGTTAATGGGGAATATTGCGAATATTGGTGGGACGAGAGGAACGAACGGATAATTATAGCGATGGGGGGGTTGTTGCGATAGAGAACGTGTCGAGAGGGATATTCTTCGCTCTCTCGTGCGGTGCTCCCTCGGAATTATTCGTTGCGCGAGTTTCACGAGCTTCTCATATTGTCGGTTGAACGTTCGCGACGAGAGAAGATAATTGGAGAGCGAACAAAAAATCATCGATGAATTAAAGACAATTGAAAAAAATTCTGCGGCAATTACAGTATTTTTCGAGAAATTTTTACATAACATTTCTGAATTACAGCGATTCACGTCGCTGAATTATTTTTACGTAATATCATCTCGAATTACCGGCAATTAAAGCAGATATTGAGTAAAAATTATTGGACGAGTTTGTTGAAGAAAAAAAAAAACCGTATGATATATAATTAAGGACTTAATTGAGCGAGCAATTGAGCAGCAGTGATTCGGGAACAAAAATAAAAAACAATTATTCTCACTCTTCAGCAATTCGATTCTTGCCCTCGCCCAAACCGGTCTCGTCGCAGCCGTGAGAATTCCTACCGGTGGCGTTCTCGGATCTGCCGGTATTTCCATGATCTTCAGGATTTGCTGCATCAATTCACCCTCCGTGATCCTTCCTCTGTCGGGCGCTCTCACCGGCACGCTGTAGAACTAAAGTCAATCGTAAATTTCACTATGAATTTCGTACGATATTTTGTGAAATTAAAAAAGAAATAATTACATTACACTGGTGAACAGTTGATGGAAAATGTCCGGTAGACCATTCTAACATTTTTCATCAAACAGTATTGCCGACTAAATTCGCAAACTTTGAGTGACATTTTCAGAGACTTTTGAATTACAGACTTTTATTTTTAAAGAGACTTTGCTTCTCAGAGATTAAATTTTAAGGGACTTTTTTTTCAATTATTTGGAGTTGATTTTGGTAGGGGTTGAAAAAAACTACTCCAATATTTATAACTATAATATCAAATCTCGTGCGTGTCCATTAGCATCTGGAATATCATTGCCACCGATTGTCAAACGTGTTTTAAAAACTGTTAACCCAACATACAAAAGCAACGTCGAGTCTCGGTGCCGCGGTAGCGCGTCGTTGCGCAACGTTAAAACAAAAAGTAAAAAAGAAAATGAGAGAAAAAAAAAGCCACGTTTGTACAAACGAGAGTTCGTCACGATGATTCCGTGTGTGTGCAAATAATAAGAGGAAGAGAAGATGAGAAGCTCGTCGCGAAACGCATTTAAGTAATACGTAATGACGGACTACGCGAGTAACGTTAATGACCTAGGCATATATTTGTCCTATGGCAAACGAAAGTAAACGATGTAAATATGTGTATAATGATCGGTATCCAATGCGGAAATATCGTTGTTAAGGGGGGAAAGAGAGTTAGACGGTTCAAAAAATCGATTTTTTTTAAATTTCATAAATTGTTAGTAAAACTATTGAAAAATATGTTCCCAAAATTCAAAATGAAAATTCCGACTCGTTCTATTGTTATAAGCCATTAAGGGGGGAAATAGGGTTAGGACAGCGTTTTCTCAATAATTTTCATGAATTTTTTTATAGTATAAAAAATGAATATAATTTATTGAAACTTTCATAATATTTTATACATATATTTAAGTATATACTATAAAATATTAGCGACCCCATATTGCTTGTTTTTCTTGGTACTATTTTTTCAAACGCGTTTTTCTGAAAACGACTTTTTTTGAACTTGCGTACACGCTATTTTGAAAAGTTTTCAACCAATCGTTTTGAAAATTGGCAGTTACTTTCTTCATAGTATTGCGCTCTATATGAACCTAAAATCGGAATATTATCATTATTTAAAATAATTTTTTTTTTGCAAATAAAGTTGTAAAAATGGCGAAAAATCATGCTTTTTTGTTTTGACCCCTGTAAAAAATTCAATTTTCTATTTTTTTGATAGCATTTAGGTTCATATAGAAAAGAGACATATAATAAAAGTAAATTCCAACCTCGTTTGATTTCAGATGAAAATTGCGGCTTCCAGAATGTACGCCAAATGCTGAGTCTGATTGTGACCTGCAATATGGGGTCGCTAATATTTTATAGTATATACTTAAATATATGTATAAAAATTTTATAGTATATACTTAAATATATGTATAAAATATTCTCAAAGTTTCAATAAATTATATTCATTTTTTATATTATAAAAAAATTCATGAAAATCATTGAGAAAACGCTGTCCTAACCCTATTTCCCCCCTTAAATGACGAGCGCATATCGATGACCGGTCCGACATAAAGTCGTGAAAGCGCGTTGATTTTTAGACACTCGTTTATCTCGTAGAAGAATGCAACCCTGTTAATGACCAATTCGATATTTCAATTCTTTTTAAGTTCTTCGAATAATTTGGCAATTTTACCAAAATTCGAAAATGATCAGGCAATGGCAATAAAGCGGTAAATATTTTTTTCATCAACCCTTCACGACATCACGATTTTACTTATAATATGTGGTGAAAGTATTTTTTTTTACGATCTAGACAATAGACTTACGAATAAACTACGGAGTGATTTCTTTTAACAACCTCAAGGAGTTTGGCCACGGTATAAAATCATGAGCACATTTACCAATTTTTTTTTGTATGGAAAAGTGATTCATTTATAAAACTAATTACACATCTATTTAGTATAAACATCAAGCTAATAAAAAATATTTTTGGTTTTGTTTTTGTGTTATACAAAATGGCCGACCACTGCTATTTGCTTTTGGTGTCTTTTTTTTCGAGCGCGACATTTGGCATCCACAATTTTTGACCCAGAACAAAAAAAAAAAAGAATTCTCGTTAATCTACATCAGAATACCTGGAGAAGTACGTACGGAATTTGAAAAATATTGTTTTATTCGAATATTGTTGGCATTTGAACTTAAAAGGGGAATTTCCAGTGAACATTTTTGTACAAAACTGCTCATAAAATGGAAAGTTTTTAATTAATCAGAAGTTCCGTACGTACTTCTCTGCGAAATGCAATTAGAAGCGTAGTTTAAAAAAATTGAAGTCGTTCGGGTCAAAATTGTCGAAGTTATTTATCACGATATGCGCTCCGGTACTCCGGTACTCCAAACGTAGGCTTACGTTATACGCTCAAAGTCGGGAAAAAGAAAATACTACCGTAACTTAAATTAAGTTATGTTTATGATGACATAAAGCATCGTTTAAGCAAAAAAAAAAACATTTTTTGAAAATTCTACCGTGGCCAAACCCCTTAATACATAACATATACTTTACAATCAGTTTATGATACCTAACATTAGTGTTAATGTACCTGATTGTGATGGGCCACGATGATATGATCACCGGATGTTGCCCTGTCCATGATTAGCTGCTCGTCATTGCTTTCACCGGGTCTCCGAGAGATTTTAAACATCTGATAATGCTGAGCCATGCACAATGACTGAAGGGACTTGCCATCCTTAGACTTGACACGTTCAACATCCAATTCTGATCTAAACATTTTAATTACAATTACAATTATAATAATGATAAATGTTATAATGGGAATTGCGTCGTTGCGGTTCCTATTGTAATAATATTTGTTGATGGCCATGTAGAGAAATGGGAAAGTAAGAATTCGTACATACACGGATATGTGAGTGCGCGCGTGTGTGTAAGCACATTTATCTCCCACGGTAGATTTTAGAACACGGTGAATCATTCCTTTAAAAGTACTGCAGATTGTACTGAATAGTTTTATCGCGGAATTCCCATGCAATGATTTTAACACTACGCAGGTAATTTTTGTATTCCATTTTTGGGCTTGAAAAAAACATGTGGGACATATTTCTAAATAAATAATTTCAAAGTAAAGTCTCTTTCGACCGTCCAAACATATTTATGTGTATATTAAAAAAAAAAGGATGACTAGACAATGGGCAAAAAATTATATTACAAATTATTTAGATCGGTCGATTCGAGTATGTCGTGATAGAATTTTGCAGACTCAAAGAAATAAATTCCTTTCTTGTCTAAATATAACCGCACGAGCTCGCGCACACACACATATATTGCTCCATATATAAATATATATGTAGCAAATTTGCTAATAGATTCTGCGACGAAATAACAGACGTTCTTGTTTCTGCTGGGTGAACACTAACGAGAAGAGGACGAGCAAGGATTTAAGGGGATGATTCTCTCTTCCCCGAATTCCCCTCGTTCGAGTGGACGAGTCGTCCCACGAGAATGACATCGGGGACGACAAGAATAACGAGATGAATCGATCGATCGATTCTTTCACTTCAATCCATCTCGCTTAACCCATATTATTATTATTATTATTATTATTATTCCTATTATCGTTTCTTGAGATAATGGCACGATTAACTGCCGAATTTCTGATAATATAAAAATGAAAAATAAAGTAAAAAAAGTCGTGCTCCGTCTGTCAGATATTATGTGCTATATGTGTATATATAAATTCCTCGGTTGGTAAAGTCTTCGAGACGAATAGACTACAGGAAAAAAAAAACCCCTCATTCCCGATACCGGATACCCGATGAGGATAAGGCTTTGAGCTTCCAGCCCCCATCGCTATATATCCATATGGACCGTTCTATACCAAGGGGATAGTAAAATAAAAAATAAAAAAATTCTCACAGATCAAAAAATAGTCATAGATTTTTTTTCATTCATTTCCAATGTACAGTACAAAATATTTCAACGTGTACATATTCTTTACAAACGGTAGTACCATTAATGACATATTTCTTAAGTGAAATTGAACAAATTCATTTATTTAATATTATAGACAAATTCTTACTCATCAAAGTCGTTTAAAATTGTCCTTTATAAGGCAAACGCATATCAACATTTTTGTAAAATGAGTAAAGAAAAAATTTCGTTTTTATTCAGGTGAAAAAAATAAAAATAAAAATATTTATATAGAAGATACAAAAAATAGTTAATGAAATGCAAAATAATCAGGATCGATTTGACGTGAAATTTCCCATATATAGTATGCACGTATATAGTGGCTCTTTATGTCTCTCGATTTCTATGGAACTTACGTAGTCGCCGGATTTCCTCGTAGAATGCGTTGCAGCAACCCCGTTAAATTGATTTGGCTTCTTCCTACTACTTCGCGAGTGAGCTTCTTTTTTTTTTTTACTTTTTTGCTTTTTCATTCACCGAGAAGACAAGATCTGTGCGAGCGAGTAAAAAGAATGGAGAGATTCGAGAGATTTTCCAGATGCGAAATCGTGGTAATACTCGGGTTGATAAATGAATGGGCAATAGCGAGAGAAGCTTTTTGAGAAGGAATTTCGTTCGTTTCTAAATGATTACGCGCCATGAGATAGACCGCCTCCGTGCTCTTCTTTTGCTTTTATTATTTTCTTTCCGCCGAGACTCTCTTGCTCCTGAAGGAGCAAGGAATGAAAATACGTATGCTGTAAAAAGGCCGATGAGAATGGGGGTGGGGTGGGGGCGGAAAAAGTCTCGGAAAATCGTGAGAAAAATCCATTTTCTCGACTATGCCGAGAGAGACCATCAAAGGATCCTCGTTGAGACATCTACATTGTGTATACATAGTGAGGGAATGAGATCCAAATATTGATATGGAAGTAGTGTATATTGGAAACACGAGATTATTATAGTAACGTGAGACAAATAGGAAAAACGAATCTTTTGCTATCGAGTGATTTAACAATGCCAAACACACAGTGAACGATCACTGAAGAAATAATTAAAATGACATAATACATAATTGATATTATTCTTATTATGCTTTTTGTTTTATTTTTTTGTTCATCAAAAAAATCGACAGAATATTTATATATGTGATGGATGGATTAGAAATTATCGTTAATGATAATGTTTTCCCTTTTGTACATAGAGAAAAACACGTACGTTTCTCGGGGCGGATCGATGGAATGGAAAAAATATAAGTAGATAGTAAACGAGGCAAAGAAATAGAAATGTCGTTTCCTAACGAGAAGACGGTAACGAGTGTCAAGTGTGACGATGATTGAACGAGTAGCTGTCTTCGCGAAGACGAGAACCTTGCGACTATTATTATTATTATTGTGTTCGACGAGTGAATTGATTAGTAGACATCAGGTATAACATTTTGCTACAACGCAACTAAAACCCTTAAGATAATCGGTTTTCTGGTCTTCGCATCATTGAAATAATCAAATTAAACTAATGACTTTGGGTTTAAAGAAATTAATATACAAATTAGCCAGCATGAAAGATTTTTGTTTCTAATTTTGAAAATTCATCGAGAAAGATTATCATTTTTATGCTAAATTAAAGACAACCGTTTATATTCGTGAAATTTTTGTTTCATTGTCAAAATATTTTTTCTAAGTAATGAAAATAAATGAGTAATAAACTCACCTGTCCAGAGTTTCTTGATAGTCCAGCAGTCCCGTTAGAAATCTGCCGAGAAAAGTTGCGGCGTCTCGCTGACACGTGAATCTTTTTGGTCTCGCTGCGAGTCCGGGATTGCTGTTTATCGGAAGTGCCAGCGGAACCGACATGTACATGTCCTCGAGCCACCATTCGGTGGCCTGTCGATCAAAAAGTGGTAAATTGACACATCAACGAGACGCACTAAATATATAGACCGATAATATCACAATGCCACAACGAACTGAGGAAGTAAATTATAGGGTTCACCAGGAAATAATTATTTCCACGATAAAAATATTAATAATTGATAGAATTTGATTGAGAGGCGCAGAGGGTGAAAGGTATAATCGGAAATGACTGGACAGGCTCGATAATATCTCAAGGAAAACACACCATAGAATAATTCCAATAAATAATAATAATAATATCAAGAAAATCTATATAAATAAAAGTGTAAATGTTCGTTTGTATAAAATCTTAAATCTGTGAAAGTTCTTCACCGATTGCTTTGAAATTTTGACACAACGTTGCACTCGAATACGTGCGTGTTTTTATATACCTATTATTATGTTGATGTTACATCTGTGACAGGTAAAAACATGGTAAAACAGACTGGGCCACAGCAACGCGTGGTTGGATACAGCTAGTATAAAATAAAATTACTATAAATCGAAAGTTTAGGTCTTAGATTTATATTTATCTAAATATAAATCTAAATCTGAAGTTGTGATCTTAGATTTTTCGACTTTTCGCGGAAAAATATAATTGATGTTACGAAATTTTCTCAACCAGTCATTCACTGGTGTATTGCTCCTTTTAATATCCTGACGACTTTCTATAATTGCATTATAGGCATCGTGACACCCAATATGCAATCAGCATTGGTAATTAAGAACAAAAGCCTGCTGATTATTATCCTGAACCAAATCAATCTCTCAATGGAATGGGCGCGAAAGTAATAAGTAATTGCGAGATCGTTAGACTTGCTATTCAATCACTCGTCAGTTATTTCTTTTTTTACTATTTTTTGTAACCTAAAGTTGTATTTGTAAAGGAAAATATATTTTAAAAATGTATTTTTTTTTCTTCTCAACTCCGTCTCGACGGATATTTCACTATGACAATTTTTCTCACGAGTCGTTTTAAAAATATTGATTTCACGCCAGACCGCGAACAAACTACCGATGAAAATTAAAGTGCGGTGTTGCGGCTCGCCCTAATCCTTATTTAATGACGCGTAAGCTCTCCCAACGTGTAAAACGTCACGAGAGCTTTCACGTTGCGCCCGCTGTCGCGAGCACCCTTGGAAGGGGTAGTTTAAAGTTTAAATCGGAAAGAGCTTGTTTCCAGGTAACGGCGAACCTCGACCGTTCTTCCAACATTTAATCTTATTTTCTCGAGGTTTAAATTTACATTGAAATTTTATTAAATCTTTCTATTATAGGGATATTGTAAAAATTTTATCGTCCGTTTAAATATCGACGAAATATTGGAAGTACAATGAAAGATTTTAAATTTCTCGTCTCGTTCGTTGAGAAAGAATTTTACTGAACAGTAATAATATTTATGTTTGTACGATAAAAAAAAAAAGAGGAAATCTGAAGATTCTCAATGAAGTTACACTTGAATCGATGTGAGAGAAGATTTATTTCCTTACAAAATTCGCTTAAATCATTTTTTCCGTTCAATGCAAGTACATGCAGTTTTCACTTAAAATAATTTGTCAGAAGAGCAATTAGATCTCGAACAATAGAGTCTGCGTAACAATAGAAGTGTTAACGTTCGTGAACGGGATCCTTAATAGGGTGAGAAATAGTTAAATTGAGACACAATGCTCTTCACACTCTGTTCCCAAAATTGGAAAACAACATTTCTCACGTGTTCGCTGCATTTTGCCGTTTGTGGGTTGTAGAGAAGAAAGGCAAAAAAGACAAAAAAAAACAACCGATAAATTGCGTATCATCATTTTTTAAGAATATTTTCACTTTCGTCTTAAGTTACGACGACGTTCGAGTGGTATATATTTTATATGCACGTGCCTTGGCTGCTTTCACTCGGGAGCTCGGCGTTACGACGATTTTGCGACGTTATTCACTTTCGCACTCACCGACCTCAAATAGTATTGTCTAAGAGAATGTGAACGCTCTTCGCTTGACGGAAAATTCATGCTGTGCGCAATGCGCATATAGGAGATGATTTAAACTCGCGAGTAGTACGAAATTACGAGGTCATGACTTACGAGACGTTACGAGGAAGGTTAAGGTTTCGGCTTTCCTCTCAGAAAGAACAAACTCAAGTTGTACATATACACAGGTAACCGAAGCATTTACCATCCCCTCGATTTATTCGATCGAAGTAAGTGTTTAAGGGCGGAAACAGGGTTAGACGATTCAAAAAATCGATTTTTTTTTATTTCATAAATTGTTAGTAAAACTATTGAAAAATATGTTCCCAAAATTTTGAATGAAAATTCCGACTCGTTCTATTGTTATAAGCCATTAAGAGCGGAAATACGGTTAGGACAGCGTTATCTCAATAATTTTCATGAATTTTTTTATAGTATAAAAAATGAATATAATTTATTGAAACTTTGAGAATATTTTATACATATATTTAAGTATGTACTATAAAATTTTTATACATATATTTAAGTATATACTATAAAATATTAGCGACCCCATATTGCTTGTTTTTCTTGGTACTATTTTTTCAAACGCGTTTTTCTGAAAACGACTTTTTTTGACCTTGCGTACACGCTAGTTTGAAAAGTTTTCAACCAATCGTTTTGAAAATTGGCAGTTACTTCCTTCATAGTATTGCGCTCTATATGAACCTAAAATCGGAATATTATCATTATTTAAAATAATTTTTTTTCTGCAAATAAAGTTGTAAAAAATGGCAAAAAATCATGCTTTTTTGTTTTAACCCCTGTAAAAAATTCATTTTTCTATTTTTTTGATAGCATTTAGGTTCATATAGAAGAGAGACATGTAATAAAAGTAAATTCCAACCTCGTTTGATTTCAGATGAAAATTGCGGCTTCCAGAATGTACGCAAAATGCTGAGTCTGATTGTGACCTGCAATATGGGGTCGCTAATATTTCATAGTATATACTTAAATATATGTATGAAATATTCTCAAAGTTTCAATAAATTATATTCATTTTTTATACTATAAAAAAATTCATGAAAATCATTGAGAAAACGCTGTCCTAACCCTATTTCCCCCCTTAAGGAGTTAAACGCAGTCAGGAAACCGAAAAAAGGCGATTTTTCAAGAATTTTTCCTGGAAAGATATTTAAATTTATTAACGTAAAAATTTATATACGTATTGTGGTAATTTTTAACTTTATTTTCATTTTTTTTATTTGTAAAAATAATGATTTTTATAGCTGCTGTAGCCGATCTCCGGGAGCTCCTCTAAAAAAAAGTGTCTGGCGGTGAGCACGATATCTCCGGTTTGGAGTATCCAAAATAAAAAAACCAAAAAGATTCTATTAGTGGATAGATAAATCTAGGTATCGATCGAAGGAATAGTCGAAATTTTGATTTTTGACACAATGGCGGCTCCAAAAAGAAAAAATTCCAATTTTCGAACAAAATTTTTTCGTTGAATTGTTTGAAAAAAATAGAAATAATTATTGGAAATCTTATTACTTCGATCAATACCTGAAGAATATATTTGAAAAGGTTGTGTTAAAATTGCAGACCGATCAGTTGAGCCGTTTTTGAGAAATCGTGCTCACCGACTTTGAAAACAACGTTTTGAGAAAAACGGCTTAGGCCGCCTACTTTGTAATGCTCCGAGCGTCCTTACAAATATGCATGTATCTCCAAGAATATTTGCCGGATCGATTTGAAATTTTCAGAGAATATACTCAAGTATATGTACATTCCGAAAATGCAATAAAGAAAAAATCGATTTTTTTAATTGTCCAACTGCGTATAATACCTTAACGAATGCTGGACCGAAAAGAAGTTGCCAAGTAGAAAAAGAACGATATTGTCAGACACGAATGTCGAGAGGTTCATAAAATTTACCGACGAATTAGACGTCGTTTCTATCGATCGTAACGCTTGTCCTTTCTATATGGGGAACTTTATTTTCGTAGTAAAAAAAATGTCATTGTTCTACCGTATGCTTTCATCGAGCGGTGGATCGATCAAAGCAAACGGTATGACGAGACAGTGCACCACTAGGAAACTTTTCTGGAGCTTGTAATAATAGATTTTCAAATATATCTCCACGAGTTCACTGTGATATACATACTATATTAAAATATATATGTCTATTCATATGTACATCTGTCAAAACAGACATCAGGGTGGACATTACAATGAATTTCTATAGTTCCTAAAGAAGTTCTCGAACGTTTAACATAATAATCCCGGAAATAGATTTGTCCTGAAAAGTGTATACATAAATGGACTTCCGGCTATCGGAAAATGGTCGTACGACAGTTGCCTTTTTGCACTATAACAATACACGTTGAGGAGTTCAATTCGCGCGAAGGTAGGGGTACCTCGATCATTTCTTTTCTATCGTCACTATGGAAAAGTGTCACAATGAAGTTCCGCTATGGATAAAATCATTTCTCTCGTTATCCGTCTTTTAACGCGCGATGAAAATAATTTTTCCTTTATTGCCTTTAATAAAAAATCTCCAAAATAGCATAATGCAATAAATCGATTGTAATTTATGTTGCCAGTCACTTGGAAGATACTAAATGAGATTCTAAACTACAAGCACGATTATTTCAATAATTATACGTTACATGTATTATTCTTTAGTTCAATAATACGGAGCAGACACTTTCGAAAACGTGCTATGCACGATCCCTCTAAATCAGATTCGAATTAGCGAGCTCGCGTGATTGAAAATTATTAATATTTACGCCAATTCTCCCCCCCCCCCAACTCTCTCTAACTCATGAGCGCATAATATCAATTATAATGCTAACGTTCGGTGCAACGTCCATCCAATCGAATTGTCACGCACGATAAATAAATTAATATCGCACGCGGCCACGTCCAAATCGTCTGTAATACATGGAATTACTGTCGGGATTCATTGAGACGTTACATCATTTCAATTTCTTACTTCACATACATCTTTCCAACCTTATCTGTTATATAGATCTATGTACACCCGCTTGTGCATGCACCTCGAGATTGTACGAGGTCTGTTCAAAAAGTATCGCGAATTTTGAATTTCCGCGGGCTACGTATATTCGATTTTCGATTTTTTTTTGTGGCGGTAGGTTGGTACTCATGTCCCTCACTTATTCTGAAAATATCGGCCATTTTGAATGTTTAGTTAATTGTTGACAGCTGTTTTGGTTAGACGTGTTTTGGTTTGTCTTCGATTTTTGCCTATTCCAAAAAAAGCAGTTTCCATTGCGACGATTGAGCTTTGGTTTCCACGTCATAACCATAAACCCATGATTCGTCACCAGTTATGACCCTCTGGAGCAAATATGGGTCGTCGCGGACCGAGTCCAACAGCTCCTTAGCAATGTTAACGCGACACTGTTTTTTGTTCGAAATTCAGCAATTTTGGCACGAATTTCGCGGCGACCCGTCTCATGACCAAATCATTGGTAAAAATCGAATAGCACGAGCCAATCGATATGTTTAGTTC
The DNA here is from genome assembly GCA_958009045.1 of Oxytorus armatus. Lineage (NCBI taxonomy): Eukaryota > Metazoa > Arthropoda > Insecta > Hymenoptera > Ichneumonidae > Oxytorus > Oxytorus armatus. The sequence goes on along the minus strand of OY253749.1, from coordinate 18,556,053 downwards.
CTCAGCAACTTCTCTAACGGTGATTCGACGATTGGCCAATATTATTTTCCTCATTTCGTCAATGTTTTCGTCTGTTGTTGATGTGCTCGGGCGTCCGGAACGCATTTCGTTGTTCGCATCTTCTCGGCCCTCTGAGAACATTTTGTACCATCGATAAACGTTGCTTTGGTCCAAGGTAGTTTCACCATACGCCACAGTCAACATTCGGAATGCGTCCGCGCACTTAATTTTGTTTTTCACACAAAGTTTGATACAGATTCTTTGATCCATTTTTTGGAATAGGCAAAAATCGAAGACAAGCCAAAACACGTCTAACCAAAACAGCTGTCAACAATTAACTAAACATTCAAAATGGCCGATTTTTTGAGCATAAGTAAGGGACACGAGTACCAACTGAACGCCACAAAAAAATCGAAAATCGAATATACGTAGCCCGCGGAAATTCAAAATTCGCGATAATTTTTGAACAGACCTCGTATATCTCGGAATCTTTGCGGATTTCGTACGAAAACTTGGACGGATTAAAGCTTCAAGTCTCTACTATGGTAAAGGATACTTCTTCATCCACTTATCATTATGACTGCAATCATAATGCATCAATTAAGTGGAATATCTTGATTTTTATATTTAAGGGTTATCGCCACAGTAGCGGGTATGAAATCATGTGCACATTTAACAATTTTTTTTGTATGAAAAAGTGATTAATTTATAAAACTAATTACACATCTATTTAGCATAGATATCAAGCTAATAAAAGACTTTTTTTTTTGTTTTTCTTTGTTATGCAAAATGGCTGACTACCGCTATTTGCTTTTGGTATCTTTTTCTAATTGGCGTGATAAATAATTTAACAATTATGTTTCTAATTGCATTTCGCAGAGAAGTACTTACGGAATGTTTGATTAATTAAAAATTTTCCATTTTATGAGCAGTTTTATACGAAATTTTGTCACTGGAAATTCACCGTTTAAGTTCAAACGCCTACAACATTCGAGTAAAACAATATTTTTCAAATTCCGTACGTACTTCTCTAGGTACTCTGATGTAGATTAACGAGAATTTTTTTGTTTGCTCTGGGTGAAAAATTGTGGATGTCAAATGTCACGCCTGAAAGAAAAACATACCAAAAGCAATTATCAGTGATCGGCCAAATTGTATAACAAAAAAACAAAAAAAAATACTTTTTATTAGCTTGATATTCATACTAAATAGATGTGTAATTAGTTTTATAAATAAATTACTTTTTTCATACAAAAAGAATTTGTTAAATGTGCCCATGATTTTATACTCGCTACTGTGGCCATATCCCTTAATTGATATATTTCACGAATAATGTAATATTACAATCATATCGTATTTTCATACATATATAAATTTTGTCCCATTTAACCACCAGTTCACCTTGCCCCAAAGTGTACACGTGCGACATACCCTTCCGGCAAATGAATAAGAAACTCGAAACTACGTCATCACTTTTTTTTTTCCTTCTTCAACATACCGCACCCGATCGAGTTATCGTCGCGAACCGTATGCAACATAATTACGCCATTACCGTGCACTGTGCGGATTCTGTGCATTAAGATATTGCGTCGTTATACTCTCTCTCTTTCTGTATGACTCGACGTTGTAAATCAGCATATATATATTTCGACACTCTCGTCTGCCTTTTACATACACCGCGAGATGGATCCTCCTTTGCGATTATATTTGCCGAGCTCGTTAAGCCCATCTCTCTTTCTTTCTCCGTTTCTTCGAGACACAAAGCCACAGGAGACGCAAAAGCTTCCGGAGCAATTTAATTAAAGAAGTTTTTTTTTCGCCAAATAATTATTTAGGAAATTTATTTTGTTTTATACTAATTAGCGATTTTTTAAAAATATATCATTGACTATCAAATTTTAATTAACCCTTTAATAGGCTTGAAGGGTTTTTCGGTTCAGCTTATACCGTTTGATCCTGTTCAAAGGGAGATACGAAGAGATCCTCACTTGTCTCTTGGTGAGGTCTTCTCGAATTTTCGAATCTCATACTCTCGCGAGCACACGTGGCAGTGATGAAACTCGAGAAGAGATGCCGCACAGAGTCGAAGTCTGTGAGATGTACGCTCCAGAACATTAGCCTATATAGACAGTGCGCACGTGCGCGTGTGTACGAGGTCTGTTCAAAAAGTATCGAGAATTTTCAATTTCCGCGCGCTACGTATATTCGATTTTCGATTAGTTTGTGGCGTTAGGTTGGTACTCATGTCCCTCACTTATGCTGAAAAAATCGGCCATTTTGAATGTTTAGATAATTGTTGACAGCTGTTTTGGTTAGACGTGTTTTGGCTTGTCTTCGATTTTTGCCTATTCCAAAAAAGCAGCTTCCATTGCGATGATTGAGCTTTGGTTTCCACGTCATAACCATAAACCCATGATTCGTCACCAATTGTGACCCTCTGGAGCAAATTTGGGTCGTCGCGGACCGAGTCCAACAGCTCCTTAGCAATGTTAACGCGACACTATTTTTTGTTCGAAATTGAGCAATTTTGGCACGAATTTCGCGGCGACCCGTTTCACGCCCAAATCATTGGTAAAAATCGAATAGCACGAGCCAATCGATATGTTTAGTTCCTCAGTAACTTCTCTAACGGTGATTCGACGATTGGCCAATATTATTTTCTTCACTTCATCAATGTTTTCGTCTGTTGTTGATGTGCTCGGGCGTCCCGAACGCATTTCGTTGTTCGCATCTTCTCGGCCCTCTCAGAACATTTTGTACCACCGATAAACGCGATAAAAGCTTCACCGTATGCCACAGTCAACATTCGAAATGCGTCCGCGCACTTAATTTTGTTTTTCACACAAAATTCGATACAGATTCTTTGATCCATTTTTTGGAATAGTCAAAAATCGAAGACAAGCCAAAACACGTCTAACCAAAACAGTTGTCGACAATTACCTAAACATTCAAAATGGCCGATTTTTTCGGCATAAGTGAGGGACACGAGTACCAACCTAACGCCACAAAAAAATCGAAAATCGAATATACGTAGCCCGCGAAAATTCAAAATTCACGATACTTTTTGAACAGACCTCGTATATGGGACATTTTGTACTCGATTAACATCAGAATCTCCGGCCCTAAGATTACGTTACGGATTTTTTTACGTACATGCTCGTTTGCTCGATGTAATTCGCGAAACGGTTATCCGCATTACGTGATTCACCCTGATATATCCGTTCACGTGATACAACAAGAATCATTAGATGAAAAGCCGCATATATGATGAATAAATCATCAATTTTACAAAGAGAAATCCAACCGTATCGTCACTCATATCTCGGCCCAACTAATAGCATTTCTTATTAATCCAGAACCGCAGAATTTCACAGAGTATAATGCAATTTTTCAATTTCTCTCTCGCGAAACAACGCGAAATATCATGAACCGACGATTTAAGTGATTCGCACATTTTTCACAGTGAAAATGCATCGCGTGCATTTGTTTTTTTTAAACTATTTTTCCTAACAGTTTAGCCAATATTAATATGTTGGTAAATCGAGACCGCAGATTTTCGTGATTGAATATTTATTGGAGGGTAAATGTGAAAATCGAAAATAGCGCGAAACATGAAATTTTCGAAGAGTTATAATTTTACCGATAATTGTGTATCGAGCTACTCCATGAATATCATTTTGATATTGAACGAAAATTACAAAATTTGCTGAGCAATTTAATTATCATTTGAAATCGAATGAAAATACGAAATTAAAATCAGTAATATAGCATAAACGTTATATGAGAATCGCGTAATTCCATTATGAATTTAAACGTCATTAAAACCGCTTCCATTCAATATGTGCGAATGAGAATAATAACCAATAGTCTTGTTTTTTTATCGACATTAATTTTCAACGTATTCTTATATTATCATCCTTTTATCCGGGAAGCTGATCCGACCCCTACGATCTCATTATATACCACGAAGAGAATTTTATTCCGCCGAAATTCCCCACTATAAAATTAATTGATATTTATTTCACGCTCACGCATGGAATTTTAATGCATCACGTCGTGGACGGTGCGAAGTATAGGCGAGCTATAAAACCAATTGCGAACAAACTTTGCGAAACGCACTTCGCCTACATTATTTCTTCCTGGTTCGATGATTCACACCTTTTATGTGGGATAGTTTCTATTCTTCTTGGCGAACAAACTTTTTATCTGATACACAAAAGAAACTGGAACTCGATTTAGTTTCTTCCATTCGGACGAAAAATTTAAGAACTCATATGCGTTTCGAAAATGCGCAAAAAACATAAAAAATTCTGTTTCAATTTTACTGATATAATAAAGTTGGAGAGTTTGCTTGTTTAAACGCGCTAATCTCAGGAAATACTTATCCGATTTGAAAAATTATTTTTGCATTAGAGAGCCCGTTTATTCCGGAAGGCTTTACACCATATAACTTTATGCTATGAGCCTAAGGAGCGGCTACGGCACGTTGAAACGAGGGACGGAAATTTAACGCTGGTAAAACGGCAGGGCACAGCTAATCTCCAATAAACCGTCTTTGTTTTGTATCAGTATTTTTCGTACTATCAATTTTTCACAAAGTCACGAAACTTTGACAATTCAATTTTTCAAAGAATTGCAGCGAGGTATTTTTTTCGTATAATACGTAATAATCGTTCTTTTTCCATATTATTAATTATTTTTTAAAGTTACATAGAAAGATCCAAAGATCTCGTTCAGGATGCCTTTTCGTATAAGAAATATGATTTTGTCAAATTTTTTCGACCCCAATAGTTCTCTAATGTTATACAACACATCGACCACCATTAACAATTGTCTGTAATATATTCGACGAGTGTTCGGTACAATCGTAAAGTGACTGCGAACGATCGACGAGAAGTGCGAAATAAAAGAGAAGATGAATATACCTTTTCTTGTTAATTAACAAGTTTCACCGGCTATTTATTGGCGTACACACGAAATGCATAATTGTATGCCGGAATAGTACGCGAAGGAGGCATGTGATCGTAAAAAAAAAATAAATAAAAATTCTCCAAATATATACGCCCCCGTCCGCAGTAACTTTTCTTTTCTCTCACATAAGTACGGAAGATTGAGAAATTATCGTACGGTATGAATTAGTACGTCTGCGTAGATGGGTATGCAGTGAGAATTAACGACTCGAGGTTTTACTGTCTCGGAGAGGAAAATCATTTGAAAAGTAGCTTATTACAAGGATCTTGTCTAATCGGCGTGAAAGAAAAAAATGCTCAAAGTACCAAAATAATAATCTCAATATGCCATGAACTTTTATACACGAATGTTCGATTCACCGAAACAAGTATCAACAAATTTTGCATGTTATTTACGTGTAGGGAACGTTTTCGATAAATCTCACGATAAATTACAATATTCCATACAATGTATATCCGTCAGCTTATCTGCACGTAATTTTGCGCGAGCTGAGCGTGTACGAGCGGACATAGTATGATAATTAATCAATCATGAGAGTTATCGGTTTTTGAATAATACCTGTGCAATATCAGTGAGCACTGTGAGATTATGAGCACATGTTTCGGCGAAGCCCGTGTCGTAACAGAGAGAATAATTCAACGATACGGTAAAAATGGTGATGTATCGACTGTTAGCAAACAAAAGGACCTAATCCACGAGATTAAATACGTAAAGCAATCTCGTATTACGCCCTTTTATTTACTAGTATAGTCAATATACATAGGAGCAGAAATATATACACTTATATCATGAGTACATACACATACTCATGGATATATGCTATATATCCATGTTATTAATTATTGCGAGGGCGCGGGACGAGGAACGATTTCGTTCGGTCTGTATCCTCCGAGATAATCGAATAATTTGTCGAGGATTCAGTTACCAGCAACCATAGCTCGTCTGGGCTCGAAATTCATCGTGCGAACGCCACCCTACAGGTCGGCAAAGTTACATGTATATGTAATACATGTATGTGTTTGTTCTCGTTCGTCAAATCCTCTTCTATCCTCGTCATTCTATGTTATATTCTCAAATACATACACACACACACATACATGCGCCCGCAAAAACAGGATTTCCCTTCCCTACGTGACAGATAGCGGTGACGAGGCTAATTTCAACGCGGCTTAAGGTTCAACCACGAAATTTCAACCCTCTTATGACAGTGAACACCGAAGCTCCGTCGCTTTATAATAAACCGAGAGATCCGCCGATACATAATACACGAGACACAAACGTTAAACGGAAGCGGATTATCGACAGAAGATCATGAAATAGCGACGAAGATTTTTGAAAAAAAATACCACGATTTTTGAAAAAAACCAGCACCGAAAAGAGTGTAATTTCAGAAAAGATTAATATAATTATTTGAGCACAGATCGATTGAGGAATATACTTAAATCTTTGAAATGTGGTAATTGCATTTCTTTAATGGCGTAGCATTATTGGCGAGCTGTTAATTTTTTTTTTATTCGCGCCACCCCTGATCATGAATAGCAACTGAACAATCATGATTCTTGTTATTAATGTTTCGTGGTTCTTGGATTTATGGCGAGATGAAACCAAATATTTAAATACATTGAATCTTCTGTCGTTGCCAAGCATTTAAAATGTAAAAAGCTTTTTTACGATTATCTTAGCTGCATCAGATTGATCGAGAGTGAGAGAGAGAGAGAGAGAGATTGATTGATTGATTGATAAATATATTTATGCCTTAGCTCTGCTGTTAGGCAAATGTTATATAATACAAAATTACAAGTATAACTTACATATTAATCATACTACAACTAATAAATGACACAAGTACATCACAATAATGACGCTATACAAAGCAAAACTTAAATAATACACTATTTGCTAGCTCAGCACAATCCACACTCCCGCGCAAAAGAACAATTAGGCATAATGACGATTTGACACTCAAATCCGCGCGCTTACGCCCCACTAGAAGTAACTATAAGCATTTTATAAGCAACAATCTCCCTCGATAAGCCTAAACCATGACAGGTTAAACTGAAAACAAGCTAAGAACAAGTTAATAGCCACAGTCGAACATAACTACTGAACCTCATACTGTTGAACCTCAGAGCGTAGTAGAAAAGAATAGAGTCGAGATTTGAAGACATCAATGGAAGGCGACGAAATAATATGAGGGGGAAGCGAGTGCCAAAAATGAGATGCTGACAAACGAAAAGACCTGTGATAGGTGGAAGTCCGGTGAATAGGAATGAACAAGGTATTAGCTGACTCCGGACGACGCGTCGAGCGCACTGAAGCCTGCCCTACCCTCGGTAACAAATCAACTAAATACGATGGAGAAGGTAAGTGAAGCCGGCGATACGTTATGATACCGAGAAAGTACAGCCTTCTGCTCTTAACTGACAACCAACTTAGCCGAAGCCGATAAGGCGTAATGTGCTCATCCCGCCGAAGATTGAAGATAAACCTTATCGAACAGTTGACCAGTTTTTGTAGCTTAGCTTTGAGCTTATCCGTTAGGTCATGGAAAACTAGACAACAATAGTCAAGGTGCGGAAAAACAAGCGTAGAAACAAGCTTAATTTTAAGATTAGTCGAGAGAGAATTCCGATAAAACTCCTGAGAGAGAGAGAAAGAGATAGAGGGGAAAAAAATGAAACTCATTTAAGACGAAAAGTTCCATCAAAATTTCTCCCCCGAATTTCATTTTATTCAAGATGGAAAATGATTATTTAATCGTGACAAGTCATGCGAAAAATATCGTGCTGATCACCCTCGCGCTGAGGTGAGCGTGCACAGCCGAGAGACACAGTAACTGCCGTTGCAGCTGCGTTCACTCCCAGCGCCTCGAAATGTATCGGTCTTTGCTGTTCCGCCTATATTTATATACAAGAGTTGTAGTAAAACCACCCTCGCTTCCTTGCACGGTCTTCTCCGTCCAGCCCCGAGGCTGATGAGATATCTAAGGGTTTACGAAACGAGACTATCATAACATATGTTATAGGTATACATATACAGGGTTTCTCAAAACTAGCACGTCAGAGTGACACGGGGACTAGAAAGGCTCCGGACCTATCCGAATAAACAAATATGACCTCGGTAAAAGTCTAATGGTTTTTGAGAAAAAACCACTTTTTCGATTTTCCGGAAAATCGCCAGCCAGCACTTGTTATTCCGCTATCATTGCTATCAAAATTCAAATAGCAAATCAAAGTCCAAATTCACGCTAAATTCTAAAGTGGTCAGAAACACAAACGAAAACAGCGAGATAATAAGATCAGCGATTTTCCGATAAATCTTCTTTTACTTGATTTTTCGAAAAATCGCTATTCTTGTTATCTCGCTGCTTTCGTTTGTGTTTCTGATCACTTTAGTACTTGGTGCAAATTTGAACTTTGATTTGCTGACGATTTGGACTTTCATAGCAATGGTAGCAAAATAACAAGTACTAGGTAGCGATTTTCCGAAAAAGATAATTTACCTCGAAAACCATGAGACTTTTACTAAGGTCATATTTGTTTGTTTTGATAAGTCCGGAGCCTAACCCCCGTGTCACTCTGACGTGCTAGTTTTGGGACAGCCTGTATATAGTTAGTCTGTATCTCGTATTTTGTAACAAAATATTGAATATATATGCACAAAGTCTATCAAGCCACCCCCATCGAAATAAATTGAAATTTTAGCTTGTGGAACAATGAATTCGTCATTTAAGACTATATAATCTTCATTTCCGTATGAAAAGCATCGAGCACATGTCATTGAACGTTCTTACGTTTCTCTCGTCTGTGCGACAAAGCTGAATTATCGTATAGACAAGTGGAAGAACGTGTGACACGAGATCCTCGACGACCATGCGCTAGATCCAATATACACAAATAACCATCTCTAAACTCTTCGAGAGACATCAACCCCGTTAGCCGAAACTGGCGTGCGTGTCTGTACAACTCCTCCTATTCATGCGCCCGTCGCGGTATCAAGTTACGGAGATTTCAACAGAACTCTCGTTGCCCGAACATGACGCCCCCGCTCGATTCTATCGAACTCACTCTCCGTCGTAGTTTCCAATTCTCGGAAAGCCACGGTCGTCTGTTTTATTTCACGTATTTTTATTTCCTCGATTACCGAACAAAATCGTTGTTGCAATTGTTACAACTTAATCGTTATTGCAATTGGGACTGTTGTCTTATCTAGCAGCTATAATTGTTACATCATCAGAAAAAAAATAATTTGTTAATCTCGCGTGTCAGCATTATCGCAACAGTCCACGTAAATGATAATCAATAGTTTTCCGTGCAACTGTATCTTTCACTAATGTCTTGTGGATTAATAAGCATTTTGAATCGAATTAATTCTATTCAGGATTCGATGCAACCCTTTGTCTACTTTTCCATGCCCATTAAACTTCCCGTGGACGTAATCTCGTACGATGAAATTTTATACTCTCCTCTCGTTCTTGCTCTCACCAAAAAGGTACACACACACAGGTATTTCACACTCCCTCCTCTCCTTCTCTCACCTTTTCAACCCCCGCTACCCTCTCATCGTTCCGCTACCTTTCGCACAATACATCGGCGCAAACGCGGCCTTATCGACCTCCCCTGGCCAAACACGGTAGAACACGATGCGCCACCGATTCTCCAATCCTACACACACGCGGGAGGGTTGTGTGTGAAATAGAGAAAGAAGATGAGAATAAAAACAAAGCGATATGTTTCCTAGTATCGCTTGGATCAGTTTTGCTACGTTCGCTCGTTTTTCGTATTTTTGTCCACCCATGTTTGTCAACATCAGTCACTTTGTCGGATGTTAGACACGTAGAAGTTGTCCTTGTGAGGACAAGTGATCGCTACGAGCAAATTGTGATCGCTAGACGAGAAAATTGATCGCTACATGTGGCTTGAACGTTTATAGTTTGTGCGGCTACTTCATCAGTAATGGGCGATAAGCTATTAGTATCTAATCATAATTCATTGACATAAACGCCGAGCCAATTGCGAATTTGGATCGACGGACAATTTTTTTGTACAGACGTTAAAAAATTAGCAATAACCTGATTTTAAGCCTTAAGAAATAATGTACATTATCTAATTCCGACAATGAAAACCTACTACAGCCTGACTGCTATAGCGTAAAAGAACGAAAGGACGAAAAAAAGCCATCACGAAGGAATGCCGTTTCAAAGAGCGTACCAATGATTCGGGGACAATCACCGTTCTCGGAGCACGCGTTTCTTATACTAGCTGCAATTTAAATTATCTCGCGCGTTGAGGAGAGAAATAGGGTTAGGTCAGCGTTTTCTCAATGATTTTCATGAATTTTTTTATAGTATAAAAAATGAATATAATTTATTGAAACTTTGAGAATATTTTATACATATATTTAAGTATATATGGTACTATAAAATTTTTGAAGAATTTCCTTGAAAAAGACCGAAGATATTAGCGACCCCATATTGCAGGTCACAATCAGACTCAGCATTTTGCTATTTTTTCAAACGCGTTGTTCAGAAAACGACTTTTTTTTTAACTTGCATACACGCTAGTTTGAAAAGTTTTCAACCAATCGTTTTGCGCTCTACATGAACCTAAAATCGGAATATTATCATTATTTAAAATAATTTTTTTTTGCAAATAAAGTTTTAAAAAATGGCAAAAAAATATGCTTTTTTGTTTTGACTCCTGTGAAAAATTCAATTTTCTATTTTTTTTATAGCATTTAGGTTCATATAGAAGAGAGACATGTAATAACAGTAAATTCCAACCTCTTTTGATTTCAGATGAAAATTGCGGCTTCCAGAATGTACGCAAATTGGAAAAATCACAATCAGACTGATTGTGATCTGCAATATGGGGTCGCTAATATCTTCGGTGTTTTTCAAGGAAATTCTTCAAAAATGTTATAGTATATACTTACATATATGTATAATATATTCTCAAAGCTTCAATAAATTATATTCATTTTTTATACTATAAAAAAATTCATGAAAATCATTGAGAAAACGCTGTCCTAACCCTTAATCCATTCGCACCCAAAAACGTCACCGATGTTACTTGAATTGTACATCAAATTTCTCGTGACTTATATGGCCACGGTAGCGGGTATAAAATCATGTGCACATTTAACATTTTTTTTTGTATGAAAATGTGATTTATTCATGAAACTAATTACACATCTATTCGGTATAAATATCAAACCAATAAAAAATATTTTTGTTTTGTTATTTTTTGTCATACAAAATGGTCCGCTACTATTTGTTTTTTTTTTAGGCGCTCCGCGGCGTGACATTTGGCATCCACAATTTTTTACTTAGAACAAAAAAAAAATGTCTCGTTAATCTACATCAGAATACCTAGAGAAGTGTGTACGGAATTTGAACAATACTGTTTTATTCGAATTTGTAGGCATTTGAACTCAAATAGTGTATTTCCAGTGACAAATTTCGTATAGAACTGCTCGTACAATGGAAAGTTTTGAATTAATCAGAAATTCCGTACGTACTTCTCTGGGAAATGCAATTAGAAACATAATTAAAAAATTTAATGGCAATCGGGTAAAAATTGTCGAAGTTATTTATCACGCCAATTAGAAAAAAGCTGTTGGGTTTTGCCGTGCCAGAGGTAGGCTTATACGTTATACGCTCAAAGTCGGCGAAAGAAAATCTTTTCTCGCTATAAAACGAATAGTAACTTATTTTTATGACGATAAAGCATCGTTTGAGCAGAAAAAAAAAACATTGATTCTTCGAAAATTCTACCGTGGCACATTTCCCTTAACTAAAGATCGACGACGTATGACTCTTTGGACTTAAATTATTCCTCACGACAGTCTGACCGTCCACTTAATTCCGTACATACATGTATAGAAGCTTAACATTAGCTGAGTGGGTTAAGGGTTGAAAGGCCTGTTATTAACCGGGAAAATAAAAAAAAGTTTCACATTTTTGTTAATAAGTGGAACGTAGCCAGTCTCATCCTGCGTAGCGACTTGGTTTGACCCCAGCGATATGTCTGCCTTTATCATCAACCCTCTACCCCGAACACCCAACGGGCTAATGAAGTATCGCGTTGAACCCATACCGCACGGAAACTCGAAACCGCACGGCTGCTCGTATGTCGCGTATATACACCCTACCGTTGGTTAAACCTCTTCTGACACTCGTATACGTGGAAAATGGATTGCGTACAGTGTAGTCATGTTTTACCGATGGTGGACCACGCCGGGGTCACCGACAAAATTCATCATTCCCGGGCGAATTTTGTTCCGCGATTCTGTGATGTGAGTTTTGGTTGAATTTGGCTTATACCAAAAGTTTTGTTACAATTGACAATGTACCGTGTAGATTAGATATTCGGAATCAAATCGACTACTTCGGAGTCTAAGGTTTGGACGTGTAACTCTAAATCCTGAAACGCGTCTGTTAGGCGAGCTGGAAAACCTGGAAAGTTCGATCCAGCTATAGAGCATATATTCAAATGATCGCGCGTTAGTTCTCTTGTTCGGAATTGTGTCGACGCGAATGACAACGCGGATTGTATAAAGTTATCATTTCAGGGTGGTAAAACTCCCCGACAAGAGTCCTCGCGTAACAAAAGACACGAAAAAAAAAACATATTAAGGATGTATGTGCCGGAGGATGATATCAACGGTTGCGTTTGTCGTAACACGCGATCCGTAATTTAGCCGATTGTTCGTGCCAGAGGTCAAGTCCGACTCATCAAAGTTCAATTATAATCCGATTTGCCCTTTTACATAGCTACATTGTACTTCTATGTTAATTCTATACATTGTAAATGGACGAGGAACCAATGTTAAGGCGGGATATAGGGTTAGACGGTTCAAAAAAACGATTTTTTTTTATTTCATAAATTGTTAGTAAAACTATTGAAAAATATGTTTCCAAAATTTTTAATGAAAATTCCGGTTCGCTCTATTGTTATAAGCCATTAAAGTGAGTAGCTCTCCTTCAGGCCTAGAGCGCGTCACGTGTATAACCGAGCGGTCACTATTTTTTCAAACGCGTTTTTCTGAAAACGACTTTTTTTTAACTTGCGTTCACGCTAGTTTGAAAAGTTTTCAACCAATCGTTATGAAAATTGGCAGTTACTTTCTTCATAGTATTGCGCTCTATATGAACCTAAAATCGGAATATTATCATTATTTAAAAGAATTTTTTTTTGCAAATGACGCTGTAAAAAATGGCAAAAAATCATGCTTTTTTGTTTTGACCCCTGTATAAAATTCAATTTTCCATTTTTTTTATAGCATTTAGGTTCATATAGAAGAGAGACATATAATAAAAGTAAATTCCAACCTTGTTTGATTTCAGATGAAAATTGCGGCTTCCAGAATGTACGCAAAATGCTGAGTCTTTTTTATTTTATAGTATATACTTAAATTTTATAGTATATACTTAAATATATGTATAAAATATTCTAAAAGTTTCAATAAATTATATTCATTTTTTATACTATAACAAAATGCATGAAAATCATTAAGAAAACGCTGTCCTAACCCTATTTCCCCCTTTAAGTATCTCTTTTTTTTTGTAGACGTCGATCCTTCAAATTTAATTCTGACCCTACAAGGACTCGAAATTTAGTGGAAATTAGTACATTTCGAGAGCGAGTCATTGTTGGGACCATCTTTTGTCATTCCATCGTCGATTTTTCTATCTTCATCGCAAACCAATCAAATTTCTATCCTCGCCATTTATTTCTCTACTTTCCTACGACACATTGCTTTCGTTCAAGTCTCTTTGGTCGATCGTCTCTCGCTCGAGTCGACAGTATGTCGCGACTTTTTATTCGTTCAATCCTTACAATCGATTGGGGCGATGTCAATGGGAGCAGCACCCGGCGAATTGCATTGTTGTAGCGTCTAGGAACGCCATCAACGTGAAGGGGTTGAATTGCCGTCGCGTAAATAAATTCGTAAACATTCGGCTATCCTGCCTTTCTCTTCCACCGCCTTTATATTTACCGTCGTTCGACTCAAAACCGTGCGAGCCAGAGCGAGCTTATCGGTGTTTATTTATAAATGTCGCATTGATTCGATGACGATGATAAGCGGGGAAAGAAAGAATCGAACGAGTATAAACCGGAGAGCGTTCATTTAAAATGGGTCGTAACCTCAGCGTCGTAGGTCCGGCCTTCGTTCAACTGCGCGAGGTCGTCTCGCACGGTGACCCAGATCTTGGGACAACACACACCCCCTCTGGCACAGCGACCGGCAAAAGCCCAGAACAGCTCCCCATCGAGTCCTCACCTGTACAGAGAGTCCGACGTCGACGTCGACGATGCTCGGGCTGCTGCCCTCAGCAGCAATATATATACTTATAAGTATACACATATATACGTTTTACACATATATAGATGTGTATATATGGGTGAGAGCTGCTCCTGCAATCGTTACCTCGGATTCTGCGCATCGCGATGAAAACCCTCGCCCACCACGAGTACATCACCTCTACCACTATATACACCTTCGCACCTTTTCATGGTAAAGAACCTTAACTCTCTGTATAACCTGTTCGTCTGAACGGAACTCTAAATTTTTTTCTTTTGTTGCCAGCCAAATCTCATCGTATACCCTCAACTTTGTGAGTCCGTTTAATCCGGCAAAGGGAGCTCTGAGAAATAAAATGGCTTGAACTACAGTTTTTAACAACCCCCAACCGAAGAATGATTTGTTTATAAATATAATAAATAATGTTCTGAATTATTTTTCTTGAAATGTGCTCGTGGAAGTCGGAGAAAGCTCTTTTAGGGTTGCGAATCTTCCGTTTATACGCGTTTCCTCGACTCTCCGGCGGATGGTGCTTCAGAAAATCATTTAAACAATATACTTCCTATGTTTTCAAACAACATTTCATTTAAATGTAATTCTCAAGTTAAGTGCTAAACCATTGGATTACTTGAAATTGATATTTTCTCGTATCGAATGTTTCACAGTCCATTCGCCAAAAATGTCTCAGAGTTCACGGATTTTTAGCTCAAAAACTGTTTGAGATAAAAATCTTTAAAAAATCGACAATGCTCATTTCATCCGGCGGAATCTAATTAAAAATCAACGCCTCAATCGAGCATAAGTAAAAAAACAAAAATGATGTTTTTGTGAAAAACGATTTAGAATATTTGATATACAGGTACTGCGGTGCATGTAAGACCTAAACTGTTGTTTCAAAAGAGTGGAGAATACCGTTCGTAGCATCTATATATAAACACTGAAATTCTACGAAGGAGAGAACGTCGGTAGGTAGAGTAAAACTGCATCGATCCACTTGACCTGGTGCACGGTTGCACTTACGTTTGTATAGTTATAGAGAAATACAAGAAGACGACGTGACTGCGGTCGTACTAACGCAAGACCTGGATTACAAGACGAATCGTTTTGCCAGCAGCTTCCTCAGCAAAATCGTGAAATTCTCGCTTGTCGCTCACTAAATATTCTCTCTGTCTATACTCGTAAAGCGAGTGCTGCGATACGTACGTGGCATGTGTATATAAGAGAGTCTCAAATTTATATCCGGTTCATCACGAGGATTTGTCATCTCGCACGGTTGTAATAATTCACGTATTCCTCGGACTTTTGTTCTTCGCGAGCTCGTTTATCCCCATTATTATTTTTTCTTTCTTTAAAAATACCTGCGGTAGAAGCTTCGCGGCTTGTAATTCATTTTCCAAGATCTTTCACGTTTTTCTTTATCTAAGTGCTCTCCTATTATCTCGTGTGAAATCGTCGATCGCGCGCATTAATGTGTCTTCGAGCGTTAATAATAATAATAAGATAAGAAAATAGTAATATCGCACGGATTACAAATAGATGAGAAATTATTAACTTTTTTTTCTTCTTTTTTTTTTTCTACCGTGTTTGCCCATTGTTTAGCAATTTTAATGCATTTCACTGTTAACACTTGTACACGGTATACTCGGGCATCGGGTACTCTTGAGAGGACGCGTGCATCGTACATTAATCTCGTTGGATAGACAAGTATCAAGAGCCTCTGAGGTGCATTTATACACATATATATATATATATATACAGTGCAGTAGAGTGCGCAGTAGATTGCGCGATCGCGCTATCATAATCGACCGCTTGATCACGACGTCGATCACGTTTCACATATCGTATATTATAGCTACATATATACAAGATACGAAGTATACGGCACACGAGACGAAAGACGATCTACCATCGTAGTTTTCTCTCGTAATTACGATCGATCTTTAAACTCTCTCCCGGGAAGACTTCATCCATTCGCAATAACACCCGCGCGCGCGCTGCACATACGAGGTCTGTTCAAAAAGTATCGCGAATTTTGAATTTCCGCGGGCTACGTACATTCGATTTTCGATTTTTTTGTGGCGTTAGGTTGGTACTCGTGTCCCTCACTTATACTGAAAAAATCGGCCATTTTTAATGTTTAGGTAATTGTTGAAAGCTGTTTTGGTTAGACGTGTTTTGGCTTGTCTTCGATGTTTGCCTATTCCAAAAAAGCAGCTTCCATTGCGATGATTGAGCTTTGGTTTTCACGTCGTAACCACAAACCCATGATTCGTCACCGGTTATGACCCTCTGGAGCAAATTTGGGTCGTCGCGGACCGAGTCCAACAGCTCCTTAGCCAATGTTAGCGCGACACTGTTTTTGTTCGAAATTGAGCAATTTTGGCACGAATTTTGCGGTGACTTGTCTCACGCCCAAATCATTGGTAAAAATCGAATAGCACGAGCCAATCGATATGTTTAGTTCCTCAGCAACTTCTGTAACGGTGATTCGACGATTGGCCAATATTATTTTCTTCATTTCATCAATGTTTTCGTCTGTTGTTGATGTGCTCGGTCGTCCGGAACGCATTTCGTTGTTCGCATCTTCTCGGCCCTCTGAGAACATTTTGTACCATCGATGAACGTTGCTCTGGTCCAAGGTAGCTTCACCATATGCCATAGTCAACATTCGGAATGCGTCCGCGCACTTAATTTTCTTTTTCACACAAAATTTCATACAGATTCTTTGATCCATTTTTTGGCACAGGCAAAAATCGAAGACAAGCCAAAACACGTCTAACCAAAACAGCTGTCAACAATTAATTAAACATTCAAAATGGCCGATTTTTTAAGCATAAGTGAGGGACACGGGTACCAATCTAATGCCACAAAAAAATCGAAAATCGAGTATACGTAGCCCGCGGAAATTCAAAATTCGCGATACTTTTTGAACAGACCTCGTATCTTTGCTTTCATGAGCACCTGTGCACATGTTGTGTTACACAGAACCAACGAACGCACGCACGACACGACGTCTATTAAGGATTACATAGGATTTTTCATTAGACGCTGTGCAGTTTGTGATCGGATTGTGAAACGAAATTATGCCGTGATATACGGTACGGATTATTATACATACATATATATATATATATATAGAAATTAGTTTGTAAACGAGCGAACACATCACTCGTTTGCAATGTGAGAAAACAGTAATAATAACAACAACAAAAAACAACAATATGCATTATATCGAAGCGAGAAGAATTCACGGAAATGATAATAATTTAATAATTTATTTTTATGAAAGCATTTATTATTTTATATCCATTAACGTGAATGTATATATATTTGTCTCACGGTTATTAATGCACGTTTTCATTCGTTATTAGATCGACGTGTCTGCTGATGAGAATATTTGCAGGGATTCTTGACGAAGAGAGAGAGAAAAAAATGGTTCCTAGCGAGCTCGAGAGAAATCAGTGAGGTCTCGTGAGCTGGTGAACCGGAAGAATTTCCCTCGTTATACTTTAATTCATTTAAGGTGGCGAGAAAATTTGATTTTCTTCCTCGAGGGCTACCTCTCGATATATAGTGGTTTAAACGCCGTAGTATAGTGTATTCGTGAAGCTAGAGAACACACACGCACGGGCACACACTAGCTTACCGAAAAAAATAATTATATATATTTTTGCTCAATTTGTGCTCAACATACAGGGTAAATTCTTGAGGGTTTTGGCCACGTTAGCGGGTATAAAGTCATGTGCGCATTTAACAATTTTTTTTTTAATGAAAAAATTATTTATTTATAAAACTAATTACACATCTATTTAATATAAATATCAAGCTAATAAAAAATATTTTTTTTGTTATACAAAATGGCCGACTACTGCTATTTGCTTTTGGTATCTTTTTTTTTTTGAGGTGCTCCGCGGCGTGACTTTTGGCTCCCATGATTTTTTACCTAGAGCAAAAAATAATAATTCTCGTTAATCTACAACAGAATACCTAGAGTAGACCGTACGGAATTTCTGATTAATTTAAAACTTTTCATTTTGTGAGCCGTTTTATACGAAATTTTTCACTGGACATTCACCTTTTAAGTTCAAATGCCTACGATATTCGAATGAGACAATATTTTTCAAATTCCGTACGTACTTCTCTAGATATTCTGATGTAGATTGACGAAATTTTTTTTTTTGTTCTAGGTCAAAAATTGTGAATGCCAAATGTGAGGCCGCGGACAAAAGATACCAACAGCAAATGGCATTAGTCGGCCACTTTGTATAACAAAAGGACAAAAAAAATATTTTTCATTAGCTTGATATTTATACTAAATGGATGTGTAATTAGTTTTATAAATAAATCACTTTTTTCATATTAAAAAAAATTGTTAAGTGTGCAAATGATTTTATATCCGCTACCGACTGTTTGAAATCGTGATAAAACGTCAATTGCAGCGAAAATTCATCAAAAATGTAACATTCACAGCGTTATATTTTCCTAAACAAGGTTTTTTTTGTACGTTTTCTGAAACACCCTTATAAGATTAAAATATATATATATGTGCAGTATATACTTATATAGGTACACGAGAAAATATATAAATACTCGCGGATATGAGAGGCACGACTCCCCCGCAGCAGGGCTTTCCATCTCTTGAGAACGTGATGTCGTGTTCCTCCTGAGGGGGTAAGAGGTTGTGGGTTTTCGAGTGAGGGCGGATAGAATTAAAGGTTAATCCCGAGAGTAGAGAGTGAGGTGTCCGGGAGGAAAAGGGGGTCTCGCGAAAACCCTCTTGACTCGCCCTCCATTGCCATATCCTCCCTCTTTCTCTCAGTCTCTCTTTCTCTCGCTCTCTCTCCTAAACAGCCCTCGTCTCATTTCAGCATCTTTACTCCACCTCGTCAGTTTTTTTTTATCTCCCTCCGCAATATCCTCACGTATATTTTCCCCGAGACCTCTCGTCTTGTAGCGGAAAAGAGAGGACTTTGTTTTCTCGATGTCGTAACGTGACGACGCAAAGACATCGTAAATATTTGCCATCTTAAGTGCCCGCTGGAATATCAGAAGAGATCCCCGAGCATCCCTTCAAAAGCTCGACTCTAGATCACCTCCTCTATGTTTATACCCTCGCGACGGTTTTAAAGAGTGAAATACTTTTCAGTCGTTCCTTGTCGACACTGACCTACGACACGGAGAATTATTCTTTATCGAAAATTGCTTAAACCTCATTGTCAATTTCAATCGAAGAATAGATGTGCATGGGAACATTGGAAAATTTGTGACAATGTTTTTTAGGTCCTACATTTGAATGTTTATATATAAAATATGATACACGATTTATAATACATGATATATTATATATTATCTCACGATCATAATAAAGCTGAAGAGTTTGTTTGTTTGTTCATCTGTTTATTTGAACGCGCTAATCTCGTGAAATACTAATCCGATTTGGAAAATTCTTTTTGCATTAGATAGGCCGTTTATTCAGAAAGGCTTTACACCATATAACTTTACGCTATGACCCTAAGGAGAGCGGTGGCGGCGCGTTGAATCGGGGAACGGAAATTTATCGCGGGTAAAACCGCGGAGCACAGCTCGTACATTATAAATATTATTTTTTTCAATTTACTGTTTCTTCTCTAATCTCTCGGGTTCACTTTTCTTTCATCATACGCATTTTTCCAACCTGCAACGATGAACCAACATATTCTATATATACAGTGAGTCAAAAAAGTATTCATACACCTTGTTTTTTTGCGATAACTTTATAGACATAAGGGATACGCAAAGAAAGCCAATTTTATTTAATAGTACATCAGGTGCAGAGATAAACTGCAAATGGAGAATTTTTTCCAAGGAATAATAGAAGAAATATGCCAAAAAAACGAAAATTTTTGGGCAAAAAAAGTATTCATACACTTACGATTATAGTGAAAACCTACATCATCATAGTTGTTAATTGTAACTAATATTTGGTGTGCATCCCTTTTGATTCAATTATCGCCTTGAGTCTCTCAGGCATGGATTCTACTAGCTTTTGCGTTGTTTCTTTTGCTATTTTCGTCCATTCTTCTAAAAGCACTCTTTGGAGATCGGATTTGTTTGTTATTTTTCTTTTTCTAATTCCTACATCCACCAAGTGCCATAAATTTTCAATAGGATTGATGTCCGGAGATTGTGGTGATGTAATCAATTGTTTGCGGTCATTATAGAGTAACCATTCCCTCGTTTTCATGGCAGTATGTTTCGGGTCGTTATCTTGTTGGAAGTAGAAATTTCCATCCAGGCCCATTTTATCTACACTTGCTTTCAAATTGTTGCGCAACACGTCGATATACTTTTGGGCATTCATTGTACCATCTATAAAAGCCAGATTACCAATGCCATAATATCCCATACAGCCCCAAACGATGACGCTTCCTCCGCCGTGCTTTAAAGTCGGTATTAAATTTTTCTGCCGGAGCTCGGTATTTGGTTTCCGCCGGACGAATTTTTTTTCATTGAACCCGAAGATGTTAAACTTCGATTCATCCGAGAATACGACACGTTTCCAAAATTCTATAAATTTTTTTACGTAGGTTTTTGCGAAACCTAAACGTTTTTCTCGATTTATATTATTAATTAATGATTTTTTGCGGGCAGTTCTGCTGTATATTTGGGCAGAATGCAAAACGTTTCGAATAGCCTGGGGACACACGCTCTTCCCCGATGGTGACGCGACATCATTCGCTAAACTGCGAGCACTTGTGAACGGTTTTTTTGTAGCCTCTGTAACGATACTCCGACGCTCTCGTACCGTTAGTATTCTCGGCCGACCGGTTCGTGGCTTATTTTCTGTGCTGTTTGTTCTTTCGTATTTTTTTATTATATATTGCACCGTTGCGAAACTTAGATTTAGTTCTTTACTAATATTTCGATAACTTTCACCGCGTTTCCAAAGAAAAATCACTCTATATCGCATGGATATTGATATTTCGCTTTTCTTTGCCATCATGTCTGTTCAGAGCTTGAAGATCTACTACCGCATGAAATAGGTCAAAACCATTGTGTAAACGAAGACTCGTTTACATTGTACGCAGAGGTCAGACCGTCCGTGAGTGAATATCGAGGTTTAGCAGCTCAATCGTAAGTGTACGAATACTTTTTTGGCCCGAAAATTTTCATTTTTTTTTGCATAATTCTTCTATTATTCCTGGGAAAAAATTCTCCATTTGCAGTGTATCTCTGTACCTAATGTACTATTAAATAAAATTGGCTTTCTTTGCGTATCGCTTATGTCTATAAAGTTATCGCAAAAAACAAGGTGATGAATACTTTTTTGACCCACTGTATGTATGTAGCACAGCGTATCCCCGGGAGTAAAATTGGCTCTGTATTCTTTGATCCACGAAGGAAGATCGTTTTCTCGTACGAGCATCATGATCCTCTGAGAGGATTGACCAATTTCACGAACGTCACAAGCCTATACATAGGTACGGCCGATTATAGAGTGTTGGAGTTACCCCTTAGGATAAACGGGATAAGAAAATATACAATTTTCTCGTATCGCTTTTCCTAAAGCTTTCAATTTTTATTCCTCATAGAGGGTAGTTTTGTGGCCGTCAAATTTTTTTTTTTTTCGAATATTCACAATGGAATATATTTGAAATGGTGAAAAATGTTTAAAAAATTACTTTCTGAAAGAGAGAGCTTTATGTGGGAAATGTAATGAGGATGAATGGATGGTTATATTACGGGAAATGCTGAAAAAGTAACGATAAGCATTTCCTCATTTCTGTATTTGACGTGCCTGTGGTGTAAACACCGGTCATTTGACGGACTGGGTTTATAAATTACGGTTACACCAGTTGATTGTTCGAACTATAATACATATAAATGATCGTCGTTTGACGGAGGGAATTGTACAAATAACGGTGAAATAACATAATTTCATCGAGGGTTCTGGAACAAACGTGGAGGTCAGAGGATAAGATAAATCAAGTTGGCGCGGGTATTCTTCCGTGCTGGTTACAACAACGATCTACACCGGAATCTACAAACTAGAAGGGACTTAGATAAAGAACCAGTAAATGTATACACGTTGCGTATCATCCGCAAAGAGCTTGTGTAGTGTGTGCGAAAGTGGGGCGAGGGTGATGCCACGATTCGTAGCAGCCCTTCCGTTGTTTCCCAGTTGTATCAGCGAGCAATACCACAGACAATCCGCAGGGCTTAGCGCTGTTTCAACAAGGGATTACCCGCGCCGTTCTTGCGCAATGCCCGTGTCGCCTCGACCGATGTACACGCGCCCAACAACGAAACCTGCTCTCGTATCGCTCGAAATTCTCTCTCACTCGCTTTAGCCTGCACCCTTCTCGAGGGACAAACATTTAAATTGCCAAGATTAGAAGGACATGCGGGGACGAGCCACGGGAAGAGAGAATAAAAAAAAATCTACCCTCTCCTCGCGAGACTCCGAAGATAAGCCCAATTTATTTATTTATTTTTTTCGTTCATGCGGATAAACCAGAAAATATTTTTATATGTTTCGTCGTTTTATAACGTCATTTCTAGGAAATTTTTCGTTATTATTCGTCATTGTTACTTTCCACATCAGAAATGCGCACTTTTTCTTATTTGCAATAAAGTTTTACTGAATTTTTTTTATCATTTTTAGATTATTCTATAAAATGGAGCAGAGTTAATGTACGAAGTGACAAATACTCCAGTTCAATTTTATCCAATAATGAATAATCGAAAATAATGGAAAAAAATAAATGAAGAGGATTTTTTTTAAGTTACAGGGGATGTCCTTCTGTGGTTTTAGAGACAAATACGTTTATTGTCTATAGAATCCTCTAATTTCTTGATTTTTGTTGGCAAAATGTACATCCATGTAGAAATGTTTTTATACATTTTTATTCTGTTGATAACTTTTTATTCCACGATCGTTTACCGTTTCCCATCAGTTTTTCCTGGATTTTGGGCTTTTCCCCAACTATTTGTGAGTGCCTATACTATACTCCAAAGCTCCATATCTCCCTGGGGTAAAATTGGCTCTGGTCTCCCCATTCCCCGGGGTGTATGCCGTTTTCGTATATGAGCTTAGCCAGCTATCATTTCTGTAAACGACGCAGGTTTTTGTATGCGTGGATTTTAAGTTTTATCGATAACCATAAACAAAATATTTCTTGTTGGTTGCAAATGACAATAAAATATTTTCCGACATATCTTCAGAGAATAAGCATCATCATCTACTCATTAAACATTTTTGTAATTTCATTTATTTTGCGGATTGAATTAATTCTTTTCCTTTTTCCTTTTTTTCATATTTGTCGAATATTTCGTGCATTTTTCACGCTGAAAATATTTGTGATTTCTCGCAAGGGCCACGATTACTTCGTTCGAGATCAAAGATGTCCTCTCGCAGGTCTTAGGTGCACAGAGAGTCGGCGGCAATAATTCCATTTCGGCAGTTCGTTTGATGCCGAAGTGCGAGAAGCAAATGAGGATGAATTCTCTCCACCATGGTTTTACCATACATCAGCCAACTGCTCCTTTTTCCCTGCAGGTACTCGGGGGAATCGTCTCGCGGTAATTACAACCTCGTCCGCTTGAACTTTCTTCATCTTCGTCTTTGAGAACAAACTTTTCTCATTCTCCATCCTTATTAATAATTGGAAATCGTTCGCGGTTAGCATTCGTCGCTTTCTTTTTATCTTTTGTTCAACTTCAACATTCTCTGGGCAAAATTGGAAAAATCTTGGCAACGGACAGACTGATTGCACCGAGAGAAAAATTATCTCATTTAATTTGCAATATATTTATTTAAATTAACGTTAACTCATTGAAACTGAATTAAATTTATACGAATGAAACATTTTTTTATTTGATAAATATTGAGCGAAATTTTTCGAATTTTTCAATGTATTGTTTAATGGTTTAATGATTGTAGATTTTTTCTGTATAAAGTACTGAATTTTCTTGCTACCCTTCGCTTCTTGTGCTTTCTTGTAATTTGTTCCTGGCCTTTATCGACAGGAGTTCTACACGAGAGGCGAGAAGATCCAACACGATAGAAACTAAACTCTTCGGAGCGGATCTCGGAGCCTTGGCGCAAAGGGCGCCAAAGAGAGCAGCCCGACAAAGGAAACCCTCCTGCGCTTTTCCGTACTAAAAAAAAAAAGGAATCCCGCGAGAACGGATAAAATAACGAAAAAAGAGAAGAGACGCAACTCTCGCGGGCAAAAGGCTATCGATTTACTCGAAAGTGCTTCGTGCCTTTATTTCGCGCCTTGCCACCGAAACAAAATCGTCGAAGCACTTATTAGCTTTGTCAAAGAATCTCCAAAGAGATGCTGAAAAGTATATCCGACAGAAAACGTTAATCTGAAAAAAAGTGCGAAGAGGATAAAAGTAGAGATTTGGCAGTATGAGAAAATAGACTACTAGTCTGTTTTTCATTATTTAACGGTGAAAAGTTTTATAATCATTTTGATTGCTGTAAATGTTATTTATGATTTATAAAAAGCCAATTTTAAATGATTTTACGGGTAATCATCTCCGTTAAAAAAATGTTTACGGTCAAGTGTGCTGTGAAATGACTTTTGACGTAACCGAATGTCGTTGTAGTTCGAGTAGAATTTTTTTTTCTATCCTCAGGTGCAAAATTGGACACGAGCCTCAAACAAACTTTCACTCTGTCCTCTTTTTATTTGTTTTTTCTTTTCGTTTCACGTGAAAATGTGGGAGAAAGAGCGGTTCTCCCCTCTTCGTTTGGCCCGTTAGCTATATTTGGGGCTAACCCTCGCACAGCCACTCCATCCTGTTCTCCTCTTTCCCGTCGTTTCTTCTCAGATCCCCGGGGGAATAGAGAAGAAAGTTACGGACTTGGTGGATGGGTTTTCATTCTCTGTGGCAGGGATATGACTCGCTCCCTCTTTATATCTTCTCTCGTTTCTTGCTTCGATGTTTCCTGAATCTAACTCCTTCTCTCTCTCTCTCTCTCCCATCGTTCTTCCGGCTCCCATACAAGCGTTTTCCTTTTCGTTATGGGATTAAGCAATCGTCTCTCCTTCTCGTCGATTTTCCTCGTTCTCATTTACCCCTCTTATGCTGGCGCAAATAAAAAAGAAAGTGTAGATACCCACTAGAGGATTCTCTCCCGACACTTCGAGGAAGTCAAATCCCTTGTGTTTCCTTTTTTCTTTCCGATTCGGTGAATCCTCCGAAGAACGATTTTCCGATCATTCGAGGAAAAATCTTTGGGACAAAAAAAAACAATGACCAAAGGCGTTGCGAGAGAAACCACACTTGGTCGGAACGAAAAAGCGACGGCTCGCGGTTAATGAGACAAACATGACATTATAAGAACAACCGTTCGAACGAAACATTTATTTTTTTAATCTCAGAAATCTCTTTGAGCCAAAAACTAACCGCAGCATCCTAAATTAGGTTCTCTCAAAGTTGTGGAAACATTTTATTTTTACATGTCTTGCATATATTTCGACGTACGCGTCCAAATGAAAATGCATGAGCTAACGTTCGATCAAGTTTGTCCCTCACCGAGTGGATTAAATCCGGGTATTAAACGACCGTAATAAAATTCTAATTACTCCGAAGTGACGACAGTAAAAAATCTTTACGACCCCAACGAGATAGGATCAATCTGGCAATGCGTGGGGTTGCGGTCCACCGTAATTACGATTAATGATGTCAAGAAATTTCACTGGTCCTGTTGCTATCGCTATCATTATTATCATTATTCCGTGTCCAATTTTGTTTGTCTTGTTTACGACATACTTTCGTAAGAATCTAATAAAATTTGCAGCCAGACACAATTCGCGAAAGCAAAGGCTACAGTCCGAGAATTGAAAAGGACAGGCGTTCATATCTCCGGGAATATGTCCGTGTATTGGCGGGAAAAGTTGGTGTGTTTCCACTCGCTTGAGTTTCCGGATTGGGGGTGGATGAGTCTGTCCTTTATATATAGGACGTGAGAAAGCGGAAGCGCGATTTCTCAGACTGGATATCTTATTATTTGATCAGCAGCCTAAGACGCACTACTTGCGGTAAATTCCTGTATAAAACGGCTTGAAAAAGCTCGCATTAACTGTTAAACGTCAGACTGGCAGACAACGCGTGATTAAACATGTGAAATTGAGTGGAATACGCCCTTTTGTTTTAAAACCATTGATACAATAGTCACAGCGGGGCCGAGACATGGGGGAGGTTGATAGAGAAAAAAAAAGGGGAGAAAGACGTGGATATATAAACGATCGCGAGAAAGGCGCGTCAGTGTAAGCTCGAACGTTTACACAGAGGCGACAAGGTGGTATACGTAAGTCGCATCGAAAAGCCCGTTCTCGCGGCCATAAAGGTTTATTGCCTCGGTTCTGTGCAACCCACATAACACCCCTACATCATACATATATATGTGAGTTAAATGCGTGGATATACGAGTATGGTATATGGAGTTTTTCAGGCTAAATCGACACGGGCCTCTTACACCACTCACAAGTTGTCAGATTTTTGTTAAAAAAATTTATTTTGATTGTTAACAATGAAAGTGTTAAATTACCGTCGTTAGGCATTATCAATGTTTCTGGAATTTTCATTATTTCATATTTAAAATGAATTTACGATACGGGAAGAATTCAGAATGTGAATGATCACTATTATTCGAATAACCATCATTAAAAATAACATTCTAATACAAAAACTGCACAGAAGGGCTGAAGGAAGGGATATGAAATACTAAAGGGAGGGGAATTGAAATGGAAAAACCGAATATGGTGCCAAGAGGGAAGGCAATAAAGGTATTATGCACTCATATGAGAAAATTTGAAAGACTTGGAAGAGAAATAGGAAACGACGAAGAGCAAAGAGTATATAAGTGTACAAGAATATGGAAAGACAAACGGATAAACAAACAAGAGATGTAAATAAATTGTAAGGGGAAAACATATCTATGGGAAGGGGTTATTTCATATTTAAAAAAAAATGATTTTACGGTACAGGAAGAATTCAGAATGTGAATGATCACTATTATTCAAATAACCATCATTAAAAATAACATTCTAACACAAAAACTGCACAGAAGGGCTGAAGGAAGGGATAGGAAATACTAAAGGGAGGGGAATTGTAATGGAAAAACCGAATATGGTGCCAAAGGAAAGCCGATAAAGGTATGATGCAATTATATGAGAGAATTTGAAAGACTAGCAAGAGAAATAGGAAACGACGAATAGCAAAGAGTATATAAGTGTACAACAATATGGTAAGACAAACCGATAAACAAACAAGAGATGTAAATAAATTGTAAGAGGAAAAAATATGTATGGGAAGGGATTATTTCATGTTAAAAAAAAAATGTATTTACGGTACAGGAAGAATTCAGAATGTGAATGATCACTATTATTCAAATAAGCATAATTAAAAATAACATTCTAATACAAAAACTGCACAGAAGGGCTGAAGGAAGGGATATGAAATACTAAAGGGAGGGGAATTGTAATGGAAAAACCCAATATGGTGCCAAGAAGAAAGCCAATAAAGGTATTATGCAATAATATGAGAGAATTTGAAAGACTAGCAAGAGAAATAGGAAGCAACGAAGAGTAGAGTGTATATAAGTGTACAATAATACGGTAAGACGAACGGATAAAAAAGCAACAGATGTAAATAAATTATAAGGAAGGAAAAATATATATGGGAAGAAATATATATTGGAAAAGGCTGAAAAAGGCATACAAGAAATAAAGATAATACTACTCCTTGTTTTTTTTGTGGCGTTCCTACAACACACTACAAGACGAAGAACAAATTTTTGTACGAAAACAAAAGTAGGCTAAAATGCGACCTGGAATGGCCCATACATATCTATAGATAGGAAACGGATTTATATATACGTATTGTAACTACGCGCACAGTACCACCCCCGCGTTGGGCATACACCCTCTATTGCCGTACTTTTCCACTGGGGCGTGCTTGCCTGTAGGGAGAAATTGAACGGACTGGCCCTCTTCTTTTCCGATTTCTTTTTTTCCTTACACCTTCCAATTCGCGTTATTCTTGGTTCTATCGTCCACCAAGACCGTACCGAGACTTCCAGAAATAGAAGAGAAAAGTAAGGGAGAGTGCGGCAAGAAACTAATACGGACAACCCTGTACAGCTAGATTTAAATATACGACTCGTTGTTGGGTTATTTATATTGCTTGACTTCTTTTTTTCGCTTTCCGTAACCCTTTACACACTCAGTATATTCTTTTTTAAATCCTCGTCGCAATTGCTTCATTTTATACTAACGGTGCCCCGCGGTTTCACCCGCGTTAAGTTTGGATTATACATTCATGCTATGACCCTCGCTCCTTAGGGTCATAGCCTGAAGTTATATGGCTTAGAGCCTTTCGGAATAAACGGGCTATCTAATGCAAAAAGAATTTTTCCAGTCGGATTAATATTTCCTGAGATTAGCGCGTTCAAACACACAAACACCTCAGCTTTATTATAGTAATATAGATTATGGCAAACGGCCCTTTTTATACCGGAACGTTGTGATACACGAACATATAGAACCATTGCGATAAAATGAAATATTTTTACAACGGCACATAGTATCTCGCTATCTCTTAAGGGGGGGAATAGGGTTAGACGGTTCAAAAAATCGATTTTTTTTTTTTCATAAATTGTTAGTAAAACTATTGAAAAATATGTTCCCAAAATTGTAAATGAAAATTTCGACTCGTTCCATTGTTATAAGCCATTAAGAGGGGAAATAGGGTTAGGACAGCGTTTTCTCAGTAATTTTCATCAATTTTTTTATCGTATAAAAAATGAATATAATTTATTGAAACTTTGAGAATATTTTATACATATATTTAAGTACATACTATAAAATTTTTATACATATATTTAAGTATATACTATAAAATATTAGCGACCCCATATTGCTTGTTTTTCTTGGTACTATTTTTTCAAACGCGTTTTTCTGAAAACGACTTTCTTTGAACTTGCGTACACGCTAGCTTGAAAAGTTTTCAACCAATCGTTTTGAAAATTGGCAGTTACATTCTTCATAGTATTGCGCTATATATGAACCTAAAATCGGAATATTATCATTATTTAAAATGATTTTTTGTTTGCAAATAAAGTTGTAAAAAATGGCAAAAAATCATGCTTTTTTGTTTTGAACCCTGTAAAAAATTCAATTTTCTATTTTTTTGATAGCATTTAGGTTCATATAGAAGAGACACATATAATAAAAGTAAATTCCAACCTCGTTTGATTTCAGATGAAAATTGCGGCTTGCAGAATGTACGCAAAATGCTGAGTCTGATTGTGACCTCCAATATGGGGTCGCTAATATCTTCGGTGTTTTTCAAGGAAATTCTTCAAAAATTTTATAGTATATACTTAAATATATGTATAAAATATTCTCAAAGTTTCAATAAATTATATTCATTTTTTATACTATAAAAAAATTCATGAAAATCATTGAGAAAACGCTGTCCTAACCCTATTGCCACCCTTAAGGGATAACATACCCCTGCGCGCGCTGAAAACCGAGTAAAAATTATTATAAAGGTTATAAGGTGAAAAAAAAAATTCAATTGTCGATTTCACATTTTTTATTGACTTTTCAACTATAAGAAAAAAATTTTTTTAATTTTTTTCAACAATATTAACATTATTTAAACGCGTTTTTCTCGAAACTATGTTTTTTAGATAGTATCGGCACGACAACTCCGTCAATTTTTAATATTTTATTAACTTTTTTTTTTAATCTTGATAATTATTTTCTCTAAAGCTTGACGGGAGGTTTTTTTAATTTTTTCGTTGGACAATTTTTTATAAATTATTAAACACCAATTTTTTTTTTTCAATTGCATACTATAGTTTGAAATACTGTAAGTTCTTCATTTTCGAAAAAAAAAATCCCCCCGTCAGACTATTACTAGTACATTATTTTACTAAATTATTTTTTATTTTTGTAGATTCGATAATTTTTGGTGATGTTATGATGTCGACAAGGAGGCGCCATGGTTTTCATCAGTAGTCCACTTATACCCGTAAAAAATAATGTTAATATTTGAAAAAAATAAATAAAAATAAATTTTTTCTCATAGTTGAAGTGTTAATAAAACATGTGAAATCAACAATTTAATTATTTTTTCACCATATAACCTTTATAATAATTTTTCAAATATACTCGGTTTTCAGCGCGCGCACGGTTTTGTAAGCCCTTGAAACACAAACAGTCTCTCTTAAGAAGAGAAAATTAAAAACAGCATTTGAGAAGCACGATTTTTTTCTTAATTTCCCTATACTCCAATAAATCCCCCCTAGGAAAAAAAAAAAATGTCCGCCATCATGCGAAATATCCCATATGTTTTATGTGAATATGCCATCTCGAATGAAACTGCCGTTTCGCGTATAGAGAAAGCCATGTGGTCGGAGGGTTCGCCGACTAAACTTCTCGCCCAAGCTCGAATTTTCGTTTCGCGCGTGAGTTCCCGATGCCATATAGCATAAAGGGTGCTCGGGGTAGAAGGTTATAGGTTTTATGCCACGTCTCTGTGGGTGGTGGTAAGCTAATATTACGATACCCCGCGGCGAGCTGGAAAATTTCATTGAGACTTCCATTATTCATCCTCGCAACGGTCTACCGTTATCTCTCTCTCTCTCTCTCTCTCTTTCTATCTATCTCTCTCATCATCTCCCTCACACATATTTTCCTCTGCTCCCTCGAGCCCCGAACAGTCCACGTTTATGTCCAGGACGAAACTCAATTCGAATTAACAAGCGAACGAATTAACGCTCGCGGCTTCGTATCCAAGAGAACGAGGTCTCGGTTCGGTGAAAAACAATTTTCCGACCCTCGTGAAAAGAGAACAGAGACTAACCAGGACCGAACGAAATTGCGAATGGCGAAAAAAATATTGCCGAGTTGTGACAAAAATTTGAATTACATTTTGTCGAAAGAATATGTATTGTCGTTCGATTGTCCCTCAGTTCACTCTTACTGTGCGTTTGTCTTTTGAATATATTACATGAAAAATAACGAATTAAAGTGAAACGAATCGTTTCGGCGTTGTCTAAAGAATAATAGAAATTCTAATTCTATGGTCAAAAACATAACTATCGTCACATCCCTTAAAAACATTATTTCGTAATGTTTCGTCAGAATGATCTTTAGAGTGGCTTTGCAGTTGTGGCCATGCGGATATCAACTTTCAATATATCGCGAAAATTATTATACGCTAGCGTAATTACCAATTGATTGGTCGTCCTAATTAAACGAATCGACGCCTCGTATTCCCCAATTAATTGGGGGATGCGAGGCATCGATACGAACCTCGAGCTGGATCGTGGACGATTTGTTAACAAATCGTCCACGATCCAGCTCGAGGTTCGTTAGTTTGCGAACGTTTCAAATTGAGCGATACCGTCGTGACAATTAAAACGCCACGAGACGTTTATACATTTTTATTTAATCTTCGACAATTATTGTTTTTATTCACTTATGCACATTGCATGCACTCTATAAATCATAACGTGTTCTCGTGCTTTGCCTGTTTTCCAGCAGCCTGGCTTTTCCATAAATTTCATCCTTACGCGAAATTTCGATTTCTCAACCTGCCAAAACGACAATTTATCTCATAAATACCAATATATATATACATTAGGGCGATTTTTTTTTTCGACTATTTTTTTTTCAGTCCCCAACCGAAATTTTGTTGGATATGTCGAAAAAGAAATTCCCTGAAAGTTACAGCCCTTAATATTAATTCTAAGTACTTTCCCAAAGCGTGAGAAGATTTTCCATCTAAAATACACGTAAATCGAATTTTTTTTTCTTTCAAATTTCTATAACTCAGCCGCATTTTATGCTATCATATTGTTCTTGGTTTCGATTTACTCAGAATGAAACAATCTATAAAGGTGCCTTTTGCGGCGAAAGTGTAAATTGTACTGGTGAGTTTGTACGGGTCACTGAAGTTGATTTTTACCCAAAATTCTCGTTTTCTTGCTGTTATCTCCGAAACACTTAACTTTATGAAAAAAATGTGAACGAAAAATTTGTTGGAAATTTAATTCCCTACAAAAAAGGTCTTATCGACCCAATTGCTTAGATTAATATTTCTTGAGATATTGAACTTTTTTTATTTTTTATTTTTTTTTATTATTTAATATTTCATATTTTATAAATTGTATACTATTCATAAGTTAAAGTTCAATATCTCAAGATATATTAATCTAAGAAATTGGGTCAATAGGATCTTTTTCGTAGGAAATTAAATTTCCAACAAATTTTTCATTTACATTTTTTTCGTAAAGTTAACTGTTTCGGAGATAGCAGCAAAAAAAACGAGAATTTTGGGTAAAAATCAACTTCAGTGACCCGCACCAACTCACCAGTACAATTTACACTTTCGCCGCAAAAGGCACTTTTTTAGATTGTTTTATTCTGAATAAATCGAAACCAAGAAAAATATGATAGCATAAAATGCGGCTGAGTTATAGAAATTTGAAAAAAAAAGAAAAATTCGATTTACGTGTAATTTAGTTGGAAAATCTTCTCACGCTTTGGGAAAGTACTTAGAATTAATATTAAAGGCTGTAACTTTCAGGGAATTTCTTTTTCGACATATCCAACAAAATTTCGGGTGGGGACTGAAAAAAAATAATAATAAAAAAAAATCGCCCTAATATACATATATATATATATATCTGCGTTTTCCTAAAAAAATGAGTGTGGGGAGAGTTGGCTTTGCCGCCATCATGATCGTCACAATCGCCCGTTCAAGATTTCGATTTCCCGACGTACATATACGGGAAAAAAACATTTTCGTATATAGTCGTCTGCGCCGGTGCCCATCCATCGTTACATCGAGTGAGAGGAAAGAAAAAAAAAAAAAAACTCGTCAACTCCCTCGTTCGCGCAATGCCGAGAAGCAATCTTCGCCCTCACTACGTATCGAGAAGAGAACGGCAAATTTCATTCGACCCTCGATCCCTCGGCCTCCGTATTTTTTTTTGTCGTTTCTTTTTTTCGCCCTCACACCACTCCAAAAACAGGAAGACGTCGATTGATGAATTCCCGTAACAACCTAATAGTATTTATCCTTGGATAAACATGGTACACAAGAAGAAAAAAAAAACAGACTCAACAAACATGTAATGCGCGTGTATTTTTCTTCGTATTTGAAGAGGCTCAAATATTCGCGGTATCGCGGCTGTATCTCATACGGTATTACGTTATATAAATAAGCCAGAGTTTCGAAAAGCAAAGAAGAAGAAGAAGAGAGGAATATAAGTGTCTGAATTTTGTCCGTTTTGTTATTCCTCCGCTGTCTGAGAAAAAAAAAGCACGCGTCCCTATTTCTGGCTTTCTGCTTCTTTTCCACCGTCCGTCTCCCTTTTTCGACGCACATAGATCGACAGAGTGGCGTACGGAAAATTCGTGAAAAGAGCCGAAGATTTTCGAGAGTAGCATAGAGCACGAAGAAACGACCGTAAATCCATTTATTTATTTATTTATGTGCCACGGGGGTAGGCTCGGGACAAGGTGGCTCGAATGGGGCGGCGGAGGAGGGATGAGGGTTATTCGGCCCGGATGGCAAAACGCACGGCGAAGAGGGGTCTGATGTCGAGTACCTATAACTCCGCGCATAGGACAGTTCCCGAGGGACAAGGGGATTGCGAGTCGCGTCGGGCCAGATCGCAAAAGTCACGGTGAAACGCAGCGCGCTATACATAGACTCGGTTAAACAGTGTATATATACATTGTTACTTTTCATACGTACATATAGTTCTGTAATGGTAGGACAGTGGTATGCCGTCGATATAGGTACACTTACGGTATATCCGGACGGCGGGTATAAAGTCTCTGGAGGCGAGGAGGAGTGAAGGAGGGTTGAAATGAAAATGGTGTCGTGCCACTTAGCCGAAAAGAGACAAACTCAACCTACCCTCCCTCCCGATCGCTATAGTCGCGTTAAACCCTCCTAGTACTCTCTTATTTTGTCTCTCTAACGGCTAACCTCACCCGTCCGATCTTACTCTCGGTGTCCTTTTTTCTTTTCTTTTCATACCATTGAATACTTAATGTCACAACGGTGACGATATTACGTATAGGCATGGCCAGTTCATTCGTTTCACGCCATGAAGCCCCAAAGGGATTTTAGACTCCGAGTATCTTTCATAATGGTCATAAAACCATACGGACATTTTCAAAGTCGTTTGGCATGTAAATATTGTGCTTACCCAGTTGGTTGTTTTCTGCCTGCGTTCAAGGAGACGTTGCTGAAGCTTCGGACCAGGACCCGATAGGAATGACTTAACTAGACTTATACAACGGTCCAGATGACTAGGTGTTATAGCCTCCACCTGTGCCAGGTACTTCTGCATTGTCGTCTCGAGATCCGGCACAGGGAGACTCGGTAGAGGCTCGTCTTTCTGCAAATTATTAGCGTTCATTAGCAATATGAAATACTGGTATACATTAGCCACAAGATCGTGGGGATAGAGGATCGAAGAAGTTGGATTGAGCCATCAACTTTGGTTATCTTACTACTATAATAAAGCTGGAGACTTTGTATGTTTGTATGTTCGTTCGAACGCGCTAATCTCAGGAAATACTAATCCAATTGGGAAAATTCTTTTTGCATTAGATAGCCCGTTTATTTAGGAAGGCTTTACGCCATATAACTTTATGCTATCTCACTACTATAATGAAACTGGAGCGTTTGTATGTTTGTATGTTTGTTCGAACGCGCTAATCTCAGGAAATACTAATCCAATTTGGAAAAGTCTTTTTGAATTAGATAGCCCATTTGTTCAGAAAGGCTTTACACTATACATGTCTATGCTATGACCTTAAGGGGGGAAATAGGGTTAGACGGTTCAAAAAATCGATTTTTTTTTTATTTCCTAAATTGTTAGTAAAACTATTGAAAAATATGTTCCCAAAATTTTGAATGAAAATTCCGACTCGTTCTATTGTTATAGGCCATTAAAGTGAGTAGCTGGTGTAAGTGGAAACAAGCTGAAGCTCTCGGAACGACCTCTGAAGCACATCCAACTCCATTACATCCTGATGTTCAAAATGAAATTTTATCGATATTCGAAGATTTATCACGAGATGACTTATTAGAGAGGTGCTTAGGCGGCCACACCCAAAACGCAAATGAAAGCTTTCAATTTAACAGTTTGGCGTTTAGCCCCGAAGCACCTACATTGTGGGTTGAAAGTGATTGAGGTCGCATCATACCTGGCTGCTCGCTTATTCAATGAAGGAAGTTCAAGTATTTTATTAGTGATGAACGAGCTAAATATTATAGTAGGTAATCGCAGCTACAGTTTCGCATATCAAATGGACGAACGAAGCGTAAGCCGACAAAATCGACGCTTTGGAGACCAGAGAAGCTCGAAAAGCCCGAAAAGACGAGCTACGAGCTCAAAATGAGGAATTTCAAAAAGAAGAGGGATCGCTTTATGGTGCTGGAATAGCAGATTAATCTGTAAGTAATTTAAAAAAATGTATGACTGCCTTGACTTTGTTTTTCTTGGTACTATTTTTTCAAACGTGTTTTTCTGAAAACGACCTTCTTTGAACTTGCGTACACGCTAGTTTGAAAAGTTTTCAACCAATCGTTTTGAAAATTGGCAGTTACTTTCTTCATAGTATTGCGCTCTATATGAACCTAAAGTCGGAATATTATCATTATTTAAAATAATTTTTTTTTTTGCAAATAAAGTTGTAGAAAATGGCAAAAAATCATGCTTTTTTGTTTTGACCCCTGTAAAAAATTCAATTTTCTATTTTTTTGATAGCATTTAGGTTCATATAGAAGAGAGACATATAATAAAAGTAAATTCCAACCTCGGTTGATTTCAGATAAAAATTGCAACTTCCAGAATGTACGCAAAATGCTGAGTCTGATTGTGACCTGCAATATGGGGTCGCTAATATCTTCGGTGTTTTTCAAGGAAATTCTTCAAAAATTTTATAGTATATACTTAAATATATGTATAAAATATTCTCAAAGTTTCAATAAATTATATTCATTTTTTATACTATAAAAAAATTCATGAAAATCATTGAGAAAACGCTGTCCTAACCCCATTTCCCCCTTTAAGGAGTGATAGGGGCTCGTTGAATCGGGGGGCACAGCTCGTTAATTATAATGATCATGTATATAATTTATTCTCTCTCATTCACGATACGTACATATACGTAAAACAACGCTCGGGAATCTCGTTCGAACTATTCTCTATGAAAAATGAGCGTCTCGAGCTCTCATCTACATACTTCTCCTTTGTACCAATTTTTCCTAAACATAAATATATGAAGACTGTCGGTAGAGTCGCGACCGGCGAGTTGCAACGGATATCACAATAGCAAGATTGTGTAGTAGGGATATTGTACTTAATCGGAAAAGGCTAACGATTAGTCAACGTTTAGGGATTATTAATGAGCCGAGAAGAAGTTCGAATTTTACATTGAGGTTCCAC
The DNA here is from genome assembly GCA_958009045.1 of Oxytorus armatus. Classification (NCBI taxonomy): domain Eukaryota; kingdom Metazoa; phylum Arthropoda; class Insecta; order Hymenoptera; family Ichneumonidae; genus Oxytorus; species Oxytorus armatus. Next base: position 18,519,290 of record OY253749.1, on the reverse strand, counting down.
TATGGAAACTGAAGTCTCCGCTTTCACAGACGCCAAATGTCAGCCACTTTCTTCTCACATGTCTCTGTACGTCTTGCACGGAACGCGGAGTCCGTCAATTGTAAAATAAAGAATCAATCGTGAAACGAGACGCGTCCTGGGATGGTCCATGAGGCTGGAAAGGAAGCCCTAGGGGCTACGTCACATGGTTCGTTGGTCAGAATCCCCCTTTGCCCGGCCGAGAGTCCAGGACTCTAACAAGATCAGCTTCCCTACCCCGTTGCGTATATACACGGTATTCGCTCGGCAGTCTGAACCGCTAGCCCTGACCCCGGTCCATTCGGTCACTTTGCGTCCTGTGTGCAGAGTGAGTAACACGAAGGCCGGACATCTTTTCTTGCTCCATACTCGGATCATCGAGTTCGATGTCCGCTTATAAAATCATCGTGAATTTTCTCGGTTTCTCTCGTGTTCGTCTCTAACAGACTCCTGGATACGCGTTAGGCAAGTAACTGCACGTTAAAAAGTCCACCCCTCCTACGTTTAACTACTATTTTGTTTGGGACTTATTAGAAATAAAACTATTGTGGTTGATGAAACGAAATATCAAACTGAAGTTCGCCAATCGGCAATAATTCATCGTGGAGACTTCCGATTAATGGAACATCTCTTTAAAACATTTTGTGACACCTATTGCATAAGATTTTCGACGTAAGTCTTTCCGATAGAGAGATAAATAAAGAAAGAACGATATAACGTTTGCGAATCACGATTCGAGGCACGAAGCGAATCCTTATGTATAGCGGGAGAGGTAACGAGTTCGATTATCTCGGGTGGCATGAGTCAGTCGAATCCCTTGAATAGTCGAGCGAACGAGTGAGAGAGAGAGAGAGATTCCAACAAATGCAACCCCTGCTGGCAGTCCCGAAAACTCCTTTCGAGTCTTGGCCTCCTGTAACGGGTGTCCGGATTCCCAGGAGATTTTACTCTGTTCTCACACGCACAAGCGCGTACGGTTTCGTACTATATCGACTCTTATGTATACTGTAAAACCGCCTAGCGGCGTGCCGAAACAGCTCTCATTGATATGCACCGCCTGTACTCGATACTAACGACCTGGCGCACGCTCGAACCCCCGGGTCTCTAACACCGCTATCCGCGAATCCGCATTATCCGGGTTGCCCAAGATCCTGAATCCTTACTGCGTGATCGTAATCTATGAAATTTTTATTATTACTCATCGATTTTTTTGTTTTTTTTCCGAGGTCATTAAAACATTGCAATCGAACGAATCGACTTAAAATGGGACAAACTTTGAGATATTTATATAGAGCACTTGTTTATGGTAGTAGTCTGGTAACTTAAGCCGATTTTCATGTCTTTTTTGGAGGGCGTTTTTTTGTAGGAAAATAAAAACGAATCGTTTTGGATATTTAGGATGTTTTTGTTTACATATTAAAGGTACAAAAAAAATTTTTTTGAAAAAATGTAATAGGTTATTATTATTATTATTATTGATCGAAGTTGGCACCTCGAAGTTGGCAGCCCGGGTCCTTACTTTTTTTCTACGGAACCGATTGCTTTCAAATTTTAACAGACTACTCTACACACTTACAGTTCTCGTCGGAACCACCGAGAAATTTTTTCACCCCTAACTTTTTATTTTACAACCCCTTCTTTGCTAAAATAAAAGGACTTTAAATTCATTTGTTTTCTTTCGTTTCAAGAGAATTGAAAAATATATTGAACGCGTAAGATATCGAGAAAAAGAGAATATAGTTTGGTGAGTGGAAATATATTCAAAAAGCCAGAAATCCTTTTTGATCTTGCAAATATTTTCGTAATTATTCGAGAATATTTGAAGCATTGTTTTATTTCCATCTAATATCTACCCTGTGCAAAACTTTTTCCATCGCACTGCAATCTTAAGGTAGTAGTCTGGTAACTTAAGCCGATTTTCATGTCTTTTTTGGAGGGCGTTTTTTGTAGGAAAATAAAAATGAATCGTTTTGGATATTTAGGATGTTTTTATTTACATATTAAAGATACAAAAAAAAATTTTGTTGAAAAAATTTAATAGCTTATTATTATTATTATTATTGATCGAAGTTGGCACCTCGAAAAAATAGCGCGTGGGTGGCCCCGGTGATTTTGTCTCTTGATGTTATCTGAAATAAAAAATTCTTGATAATTCTTAATCTATAGACATGTCATTCTGGTCGGAACTACTGCAGTTAAATTTCATGGATAAATAACAAAATGGCGGACTTTGGAAAAAAAAACTTTTTTTTCCAAAGTCCGCCATTTTGTTATCTATCCATGAAATTTAACTTCAGTAGTTCCGACCAGAATGACATGTCTATAGATTAAGAATCATCAAGAATTTTTGAAAAAAAACTTTTTTTTCCAAAGTCCGCCATTTTGTTATTTATCCATGAAATTTAACTTCAGTAGTTCCGACCAGAATGACATGTCTATAGATTAAGAATTATCAAGAAGTTTTGATTTCAGATAACATCAAGAGCCAAAATGACCGGGGCCACCCACGCGCTTTTTTTTCGAGGTGCCAACTTCGATCAATAATAATAATAATAAACTATTAAATTTTTTCAACTAATTTTTTTTTTGTATCTTTAATATGTAAATAAAAACATCCTAAATATCCAAAACGATTCATTTTTATTTTCCTACAAAAAAAACGCCCTCCAAAAAAGACATGAAAATCGGCTTAAGTTACCAGACTACTACCTTAAATTGTTCTAACGGCACTGTGTCTACCCTCAAGTATGAAAATAGAATAGTTAAACGTTAATAGAATGGTATATGTTCGTTTTCGTATGTATATGATCGGCCATATGTATTACAAATGCCTCGCCAGTTCTCCGACCAGACACCCTCGTTTGTCACTACGAGAGAAACTCGTCGTTGTCTGGTATAATAATCAATCGGACAGCCGACGCGAGGAGCGAGTGAGCTCGTTTGCTCTATTCGTATTTACTGAATTCGAAATAATAACCCAGGGTGGAGGCGATATGGAAGGGGAATTTGTCGTTCACCCTTCGACATCACACAGTGGCAATTCATTATCGGTTACTATTGCCGTCTGCTTGTAAATTAATCCTTCTATCAAATTTACATTATTATTGATTCTTTAAAAAAAAAAGTGAACACGAAATTGGAGGACTGCTGTCTACCGTAGAGTGTGTGGGTGTCCAGTTTGCTTTTCTGAGGGGAGGGTCAGTGTCAAAAGCCTCTTGACAGAAGAACATGAAAAACTATCCTCCACTTGACGCTCTATTCTCTCGCGAGGTTGAATGAGGAGGGTCGTAACCGTGTATCATGAAAGCAAACCAGCTGCGAGGATCTCACAGATATATCCTTTACCTTCTCATTCCCTATGCTATTCTTACCGTATCGTTTTACAACCCCTATTATATCTACGGTATAATACACAGTGGCAACGTGCAGCATCCCACAGTACGTATTATTTTGCGTTGCAACCCATACAATTATAATTGAATATTTATGAGTAATTTCCTCGTCAACGCACGAGTCGCGACCGGAGAGGGCTGTAATTTTCGGTCAATTTTCCATGCTGATTGCCATTGAGGGAAAGAGCAAATCATTAGGCCCCGTAGAATTAAACGACGCAGCGCATCATTGTTCGCTTTTTTCCCGAAATGTTAATCATCTGTGAGAATGATTTGGCCGAGAATTTCTGACGTTACAAACTTCTTCTGGTATTCCATTGTTTTTCTTCGATTCGCATAAAAAATAGTGCACCAGCAGCAACGGAACCTCGTTAGTATTTCACTGAGGTTATTTCTCGGTAACGCTTGTCGCGTGTTCTCGACCCCGTTACCCCGTTGAAAATGTGGTCGTCGCACCTGCACGTTCTACTTCTCGTAAACGACATGACACCGAACAAACGGTCGACCAGCATTTATTTTGTCCTTGGACTAATCGCAAAGTGTGGCAGAGATCGATGTTTAACTTAAAAACACGATGTCACAGCTATAAGGGTTAACGTGACTATTTCGATTGTGGCGCAAGCCATAAATTTAGGAATCGATTATCTTTATAATCAAGATTCCTTTTTCATCAATAAATCTCACAGGATTTTTATGAAATGGAAATACAGTGGGTCAAAAAAGTATTCATACACCTTGTTTTTTTGCGATAACTTTATAGACATAAGCGATACGCAAAGAAAGCCAATTTTATTTAATAGCACATCAGGTGCAGAGATAAACTGCAAATGGAGAATTTTTTCCCAGGAATAATAGAAGAAATATGCCAAAAAAACGAAAATTTTCGGGCAAAAAAAGTATTCATACACTTACGATTATAGTGAAAACCTACATCATCATAGTTGTTAATTATAACTAATATTTGGTATGCATCCCTTTTGCTTCAATTATCGCCTCGAGTCTCTTAGGCATGGATTCTACCAGCTTTTGCGTTGTTTCTTTTGCTATTTTCGTCCATTCTTCCAAAAGCACTCTTTGGAGATCGGATTTGTGTGTTATTTTTCTTTTTCTAATTTCTACATCCACCAAGAGCCATAAATTTTCAATAGGATTGATGTCCGGAGATTGTGGTGGTGTAATCAATCGTTTTCTGACATTATAGAGTGACCATTCCCCCGTTTTCATGGCAGTATGTTTCGGGTCATTATCTTGTTGGAAGTAGAAGTTTCCATCCAGGCCTATTTTATCTACACTCGCTTTCAAATTGCTGCGCAACACGTTGATATACTTCTGGGCATTCATTGTACCATCTATAAAAGCCAGATTACCAACGCCATAATATCCCATACAGCCCCAAACCATGACGCTTCCTCCGCCGTGCTTTACAGTCGGTATTAAATTTTTCTGCTGAAGCTCGGTATTTGGTTTCCGCCAGACGAATTTTTTTCCATCGGACCCGAAGATGTTAAACTTCGATTCATCCGAGAATACGACACGTTTCCAAAATTCTATAGATTTTTTTACGTAGGTTTTTGCGAAACCTAAACGTTTTTCTCGATTTTTATTATTAATTGATGGTTTCTTTTCCGGGCAGTTCTGCCGTATATTTGGGCCGACTGCAAAATGTTTCGAATAGTCTGGGGACACACGCTTTTCCCCGATGTTGACGCGACATCATTCGCTAAACTGCGAGCACTTGTGAACGGTTTTTTTGTAGCCTCTGTAACGATACTCCGACGCTCTCGTACCGTTAGTATTCTCGGTCGACCGGTTCGTGGCTTATTTTCTGTGCTGTTTGTTCTTTCGTATTTTTTTATTATATATTGCACTGTTGCGAAACTTAGATTTAGTTCTTTACTAATTTTTCGATAACTTTCACCGCGTTTCCGAAGAAAAATCACTCTATCTCGCATAGATATTGATATTTCGCTTTTCTTTGCCGTCATGTCTGTTCAGAGCTTGAAGATCTACTACCGCATGGAATAGGTCAAAACCATTGTGTAAACGAAGACTTGTTTACATTGTACGCAGAGGTCAGACCGTCCGTGAGTGAATATCGAGGTTTAGCAGCTCAATCGTAAGTGTACGAATATTTTTTTGGCCCGAAAATTTTCGTTTTATTTTGCATAATTCTTCTATTATTCTTGGGAAAAAATTCTCCATTTGCAGTTTATCTCTGTACCTGATGTACTATTAAATAAAATTGGCTTTCTTTGCGTATCGCTTATGTCTATAAAGTTATCGCAAAAAACAAAGTGTATGAATACTTTTTTGACCCACTGTATAAGTTTTTGTTTGAGCTGACATTTTAAGTAATGATTTACAGTTGAAGCCGAAAAATTTCATCAATCATTTATCAGTATACTTGTCCTGACGCAAATGCGTGACGCAAGTATGACAATTATGGTCCAAAGCCATCAAAAGCTATTGAAGATGACCAAAATATTAAAAAGTTATGCCAAAAGTATCGTAGTTTCGCACTGTCTATACTTCAGTCCTATAATAATGTCAAAAACTCTCATTATTATTCATTCTCGTGACAGAATTGTATATAGGGACGTATAACGTACTGGACGCAATGTGTGCGACCTACTAGATTTATCGTATTTTTCTTTACAGGCCATAGAACGAGAATAGTCGTACCTCATATTTGCATATATACACGTCATATTTGCATTTGTCAATGTGTATATTTTCCATCGGCACACCGTCACCTCGCGACTTTAGCCGCGATAATTCCCCGCGGGGATAAACATGATGGTATGCAAACACGGTGAAGGAACCTCGAGGATATCTCCCGCCAGAGATATAACCTCGCGAGGATGATAGTCGGAGGGACGAGAGAGAGCAGAGAGTTGGTTGGGTGCAAGAGCAAAGAGAGGGTGGACTTCGGCTTGTTCGGTGGTTGAACGAGGCTTGCGGGGGATAAAACGTCCGGATGGCATTCGTTGGTTATTTCTATCGCTCTCTTTCTCTCTCACTCTTCGACTTTCTCTATACGATACTGTAGCACTTTGTACGCGTATATCATCTATCTCTTCTCCACTTGTTCACTCAGATGCCGGTCTAGTATTGTTCGTAGGACATAGCAAGTGTACATTGCCGTTGGGGGGTTGGATCAGGGTGTCACTAATTGGAGGGGTGCCGATGGGAAACCTTGTTATCTCTTAATTGCTACGACCCTCCGAGCTGTTTTGCATCGATAAGAAGTGCCCTCTCCACGTCTTTTCTTTCTCTTTTTTCTCTCTTCTTCTCCCTACACTATGAGCCACAGCTCGCGCAAGTACTGCCACAAAACTAGCGAGAGATCTTTCACTCGAATGTAATGGGTTGAACGAAGATCCGAAAACCTCGGTCCTAACCACAAGCATTCGTACTAGTTAGTGACTTACACGAGTACGACGTAACGTTGATGGAATCAGTGGGGCGAAGGGGTTGGAAATTACGGGAACTAATAAATTGGTGATGTTGGGTCAACATAGCTGATTACGTAGACTCGGTGAAAAGTTCACGAAGTCGACGTATATGCCACATATACATATACATAATGCATTTGTATGTAGATACATAGCGAAGCAAGAGAATTTTCATTCATCCGAAAGTTCAGACTCGTCAGGATCGTTTGTGCTGAAGCGCTGATTCGATTTCTTTTTTTCATTCCCGTATAACCGGCTTATAGCGCAACAGACTATCCTCTCTCTTTCTCCTCGCTCTTTCGTGAATAGCTGGAGGGAGTATTCCCGCGGGAAAATCCTCCTGATGCTTTTGCCCGTTGGGTAGAAAGTCCACGAGATGGAGAGTCTCGTTCGTTCTGGAACGCTGTTTTGAGACATCAAGTCTCCATGGGGATGCGAGAATAAGTTGTTTTCTCTTCACTCTCCTCTTGCTTTTTTTCCTTCCGTTACCTACAAAGGGTCGTTTAAGAAGATTCCAGAAGCTCGAGGACGTTGAAAAATTGTGAAACAACGTTGGCAATGACATTTTCTTACAATTGCTCTTTTCATTTACGCTCTTGTAGTTTCACTTTTTGTCCCTCACTAATCCTAAATACAAAATAAGATCTCTCCATATCGACGCTGCTTACGAAAAGTAGGACGTTCCAAATTTCTTACGAAAACTAACACGTTTCGAATTCCACCACGAAAATCAACGCGTTTCGATATTCGACGCGAAAACTAGCATGTTTCGGCTTCCGTCGCGAAAACCAGCATATTTCGATTTGCACTGGAAAAAGTAGTATATTTGCCGAACTAAATCGAATAAGATTCAGAACTTTCACAATTGTTTTAATAATTTTTTCGGGAGCACTATAAGGAATAAATGAAAAACATTAAGGGTGTATCGCCCGTACACCCTCAAACATTTATATTCGTTTCCTATTAAAAAAATAATAACATTATTGAAAATACGATTCGCAAATACGATACGCAATATTCCATCACTCAAAAACTAAAATTGTTCATCAATGATATTTTTCATGACTTCAAATTTCGGAGTCAGCGATGGAATTGAACAAAATTATTATTTATAAAAAGTATATTCTACTTACAGTCTGAAGAATCGTTCATTGTGTTATTATTTCATAAAAAAAAACACAATCTTGGAGCGATCATCGACTAAAGTGTAAAGTACAGTATAAGTATAAAGTACAGTTGACAAAATCTTCAAAACAATCGATTGAGATATCTCGAGAAATGTCAGGCTTGGACGAAGTAGCAAGAGGGATTAAACTGACATTGTTAACTTTGCATACACTGCAATTGTTTTCGATTTTCTTTTCTCTAATTTTTTTGACCATGGTTTTTTTACTCCAAAATGACGAGGCATTTGCCATTTGCCATCTTATGATAAGCCTAGCAGACCAAAATTCAAACAGTAAAATATGTATGAAATAAATTAAAACAGAAAATAAAACAGTATAAAATGACAAGCATAAATATTTCAATTCGGAGTAAAAAAGAATGTTCAAAAAACGTGGAGTAAAAAATGAGAAACACTTCCAGTGATACTGAAACATGCTAATTTTCGCGGTGAAAGTCGAAACCTGCTAGTTTTCGTGGCAAAAGCCGAAACATGCTAATTTTCGCGCAGATATCAAGCGTGCTTGTTTTTGTAAGAAATCTGAACATGCTAGTTTCCGTAAGCAGCGACGATATATTGATGGCTTCGTAAAAATTATCCTAACAACTATTAACCTTCAAATTCATTCGATCACAGACCATTTGAATCGTCTCAATCCTCTTCATCGTTTCAATGTCTAACGAGACTTTTATACTGTAATTGTGTACTGTTTTTTTTTTTTCATCACACAATTGAATACGTAGGCGTTCCCATCGGCATTGCTATAAAACACTTTGGTGTGGATGGAAAAATAAAAGAGGGCTCATTGTGCCCGCGACAAATTGGCAAACAACAACGATTCGGTTGTGTGTTCAGTGACGCGGAGCAATTACGGATTTTCACGTGACCGATACGCTTCCTGTATACCGTAATGCGTGCCGTGTTACGAGATGTGTATGTGCAGCCGCGTGCGAACTTTTTTTTTTTCGCCACCGTTCGATGCAAAAGCTTGTCCTCGATGTGTGCGCTTCGGTTCCTGTGAGCGCTACGCTGAGGGTGAGTTTCAGCTTCATAGCGTTGAGGGATCGCCTTCGAGGACCTCGCGTATATGTACGAGGGTGGAAAAAAAAAAAAAAAAAGCGCGCAAGGGATAATCGCACGCGAGAATCGCGCGCTAGTATACCCGCGTCGCACACGCTCGAGTAATTGGAGAGCCTGTACGCCGTCCACCAACCATCGACCCCGCTTCCAATCCACACGGTTACGTGCTCGAAAAATCGGGGGATTCCCCTCATACCTTCGTACCAAAAATCTCTCTCGCTCTCGTTGTGCCCGTACGCTTCGCGTTTCTAATGAGGCCGACCGAGAACTTGACCCCGCGCCGCGTGCCGAGAGACACTCGACTCTTTCACTAGACATTTATACTTGTACAGAAGGAGTTAGAACGTTATATATATATGTATATAAATGTATATATAACGTTTTATCTCCTGTTAACAAACAAACTGGCCAACAACCCTCTCGATAAAACGCAAGTGAAGATCAGTTCCGATGGAATACTATACTCTCGTGTCTCTATATATATTCCGATAATTTAATTCCCCAAGTATGGTTTCCGCTCTCCCTCGTTCCAGATTGATGGAAAATTATGGGAAACAGCGAAGTTTGTTACGTATCCGTGTTACGATACGTATCGGGTTTGTAATTAAACATTTTAACGAACGTAACTTGATAATAGATTGAAGGTAGTCGATGCTGCAAAAAAAAAGTTGATTCATTCAGCACGACCATCTCACGATGGTTGCACGAAAAATCTCGAAAACTCGAATTTTCCAGTAGGACGTTATAAAAATTGTATCAAACCGGTAAACAACAATTTTTACGACTGAGAGCCTTGTAATAAAAAGCATTTTCATATCGATTACTCTTCGGATAATCAATGCTAAGGTCTTTCCATCGAGTAACAGTGATGGCTCTTGAAACACACAAAGACGTGACGAGCGTGTGGTGAGGTCGTCACATTTTTTTAAGATTAGTACAAAAATTACCTATTCTTTAATTTATTTTTTACCCGCCTACCGACAGGGTTACTTTAATTTAATGTCCATTCCGACAATAATGTTATTTTTATATAAAAGAATGGACACGGAACAAAAAGCCATCCATCATCTTTTTTTTTTTTTTTGGTTGAAAATCATTCTCACCGATCTCTATGAATTATCCTGGCTTCCACTATCCACCATATATAGATATTTAAAGATATTGCGTAATTAACCGAACATCTTCTCGATAATGTGTCTCCGGAATCGCTTACATACCTAATATCCGACAGACCTCTATTTATGAAAACACACACACACACACACACACACAGACGTAGAGATGAAGAGATTGAAGTGTCTGCACAGCGATGAGCTATTTCTCATCACCGCGTCTGGTAATTAACTCTCGTCATTCGCCCACTCACCCAACTTCTCACTGTTGCTATTACGTATCTCAATGTACACGCTAAAGTACAGCAATGATACATTGTGTAAACGATCTTCTCTAAGGATTTGACGGCATCTTTAGCCCAAGGGGAAAATAAAACTGATCTCAAACGCTTAAGTACATCAACCACAGTCGCACAATTGGCTCGTGTATCTTAAGGGGAGAAATAGGGTTAGACGGTTCGAAAAATCGATTTTTTTTTATTTCATAAATTGTTAGTTAAACTATTGAAAAATATGTTCCCAACATTTTTTATGAAAATTCCGACTCGTTCTATTGTTATAAGCCATTAAAGGGGGAAATAGGGTTAGGACAGCGTTTTCTCAATGATTTTCATGAATTTTTTTATAGTATAAAAAATTAATATGATTCATTGAAACTTTGAGAATATTTTATGCATATATTTAAGTATATATTATAAAATTTTTGAAGAATTTCCTTGAAAAGCACCGCAGATATTAGCGATCCCATATTGCAGGTCACAATCAGACTCAGCATTTTGCTATTTTTTCAAACGCGTTTTTCTGAAAACAACTTTTTTTGAACTTGCGTACACGCTAGTTTGAAAAGTTTTCAACCAATCGTTTTGAAAATTGGTAGCTACTCTCTTCATAGTATTGCGCTCTATATGAACCTAAAATCGGAATATTCTCATTATTTAAAATAATTTTTTTTTTGCGAATAAAGTTGTAAAAAATGGCAAAAAATCATGCTTTTTTGTTTTGACCCCTGTGAAAAATTCAATTTTCTATTTTTTTGATAGCATTTAGGTTCATATAGAAGAGAGACATATAATAAAACTAAATTCCAACCTCGTTTGATTTCAGATGAAAATTGCGGCTTCCAGAATGTACGCAAAATGCTGAGTCTGATTGTGACCTGCAATATGGGGTTGCTAATATCTGCGGTGTTTTTCAAGGAAATTCTTCGAAAATTTTATAGTATATACTTAAATATATGTATAAAATATTCTCAAAGTTTCAATAAATTATATTCATTTTTTATACTATAAAAAAATTCATGAAAATCATTGAGAAAACGCTGTCCTAACCATGTTTCGCCCTTTAAGAAAAGTTTAATGAGATGAAATTTCTCGAAATAATTAATAACCAAATTATACAATAATTTCTTGTATCGCAGAATCCTCATAGAGGAAGCTTCGCGGTGGTAAAAAGAAAATTTGTCGCATTTTCAATGTCAATGTCCTCATTGGCTAAGGTTTCTTTTCGTGAACGAAGAGAAAACATTGCCGAGCGTTGATTTCGGTTTTTTCAATCTTTATTACAATTCATCTCACATATTATATAATTTCGATTCGCTAATAGATGGGTTATGCAGTCGAGAATCGAGATTCGACGCACCGACTGTTTCGAATAATAATTCTTTTGTGTTATTACGCTGTATTACGAAACGCCATTTGAATTATGAATAATAATTACTGAATGACGAAGGTGTGTAAGTGATTGATTCTTTGGGTATCCCATAGACAAAGTGTTCCACATCAACTGGGACAATGTACAATCCACAATATTTTCTATTGATCTCTTTGACCTAACCGCTCGGAGATTCTGAAAATATATTTCGCAAGTGATATTTCTCGCTGAGCTGTAAGACAGTGACATTTGTCGATTTCCAAAGGATCTCAAACATAGGTATTCTTGTACGGAATAGCAAGACGACTTTTTACTGCGAGAGTACACCGAGAATGATTACGATAGCCTCTATCGCTCTTCTTCTCTTCCTCTGATCTACTCTAATTACGAGAAAAAACTTTTGTAAACGTAGAACATGGATAATATCACGTAGTATTAACTGGGAAAACCTTGAGGCGCTATGATGCAACTGATAGGTTCACTTCGTACAAAAGAGAACCGCCACATGCAGATCCTTTCTGCCCTCGAGGCTCACTCTCGTTGCTCTGGACGTTTCTTTCACTCTGGACTTTTTCGCTTTTCTCTCTCATTCGTCGTTTCTGCTAATGCGAATTCAGGAAGCGTGATGATCTCTCATCAACTGGTTGATCATTATGTGGAACTAGTAATTCACGAGAGTTTACATCAACGTAAGGGAGATTGAACACATCTCGTTAACAATCTCGTGGCAATAACGCTAATGGAGAAAAGAAACGTATTTACGATTCGTGTATAATACACTACTTCGTAACGAATCTAGAGCCTCGGAATCGTTCGTATATGTGTATACGAGCGGGTGAGAGTTAGACATTTCTCACTGTGAATGACCAGCTAACATATGTTACAACGAACCATAGAAACATCCCGAATCATTAGCTGTAAAACAATACATTTTCTAGCAATTTCTCCCTTCTCGAAATGGGATAGTAATTCGACAGTGCAATTAAGGGGGTAGAAAGAGGGGTATGCTGTATAGGAGTTATATATAACCATTGTAAAGTGTATGGGGTGCTTTTACTCGGCTCCTCTATCACTTTTCTACCCTGAGCCTTTTCCTTCCCTTCGATTACCCTCGGCATACGTTTTTACGGTCGCCTCCGCGTGCCCCATGAAACACCGCATCGGCTTGACTTGCGCTATTAGAAACTCGATACGAACGAACGAGAGCCCACAACTTCTCTTCCTTCCTTATTATCCGCTCTCGCTTTCCAAAAATCCAACAACACTCTAAATTTTCATTCTTTTGTACTTGCCTCTCTCATGGCTCTCTTCTCTCTCTCTTTCTCCTGGCAGACTTCTAGAATTCTAGGACTTTATTGCCAAACCCTTTTAGTCCGCTCGTACGAAACGCACAAGTGACTCTCGGACTAGCCCCTAAATCGACATTGCTGTAAATTTGAACAGTTTTTGGATAGTACTTACACTGTTAAGAAGAATTTTAGATATAAACGGACATACGAAGGTCGAAAAAAATTCAAACATTCGTAAGGGATGAAAAAGGGTTAGACGGTTTAAAAAATCGATTTTTTTTAAATTTCATAAATTGTTAGTAAAACTATTGAAAAATATGTTCCCAAAATTTTAAATGAAAATTCCGACTCGTTCTATTGTTATAAGCCATTGAAGTGAGTAGCTCTCCTTCAGTAGCTCTCCTCACTATTTTTTCAAACACGTTTTTCTGAAAACGACTTTTTTTGAACTTGCATACACGCTAGCTTGAAAAGTTTTCAACCAATCGTTTTGAAAATTGGCAGTTACTTTCTTCATAGTATTACGCTCTATATGAACCTAAAATCGGAATATTATCATTATTAAAAATAATTTTTTTTTTGCAAATAAAGTTGTAAAAAATGGCATAAAATCATGCTTTTCTGTGTTGACCCCTGTAAAAAATTCAATTTTCTATTTTTTTAATAGCATTTAGGTTCATATAGAAGAGAGACATATAATAAAAGTAAATTCAAACCTCGTTTGATTTCAGATGAAAATTGCGGCTTCCAGAATATACGCAAAATGCTGAGTCTGATTGTGACCTGCAATATGGGGTCGCTAATATCCCCGGTGTTTTTCAAGAAAAATCTTCAAAAATTTTATAGCATATACTTAAATATATGTATAAAATATTCTCAAAGTTTCAATAAATTATATTCACTCTTTATACTATAAAAAAATTCATGAAAATCATTGAGAAAACGCTGTCCTAACCCTATTTCCTCCCTTAAGCAATATCGTTAAAGAAAAGAGAGAATATCGTGAATCCCAACGCTCCCTATTTTTTGCCTACAATTTTGCAACAACATACGTAATCGAAGATACAGAGTTAAAGGTGAAAGGATATCGTTCATATCCTGTTTTACAAGGTGCCTCTTTTTTCGCATTGATCCCGATCCCAAAGGCTGTCGGGTAGCTAAAAAAAAATGCGAGGGACGCTTACGGGCTGTCGATGTTGGAGAATGGATGAAAGGACTCGTGATGAGCAAGCAGAGGAGCAATGCGTTGTTGGGTACACGTCCTCGTTCTTTCGCAAATAGCAGTGAGCCTTCGGGCAAGCACGTATTTAGCTATATACATTATGATTGACGGCTAGTAAACAAAATGGCGTAAACAACATCGCTTTACTCGTTAAATATCGTGAGTTACGGCTTTTTGTTTGCTAGCGCTCGATCTATGGTATTATAAGAGCGGGCTGTTGCTGGTTTTGCCGCTGCTGATGGTCCCGGGATGTTTCGGGAGGGTGTGCTAAACCGTGCCACGAGTTTATTTGCCCGTAGTTACTATAGATTGATATATATATCTATATATCGATATGACTCGACGCTACGGTAAATATATATGCTCGACTCGGTGTAGTATTTGCTCGACGGGCAACTTCACAAGTTTACACTTAATCACGAAATGGACTCGGATTGGAAAAGGCAAACTTTTGCCTACACACACCCATACATGATAACCGAAACGATAGGGTACAGTATATTCTGTGTATAGGTGAAACGCGAGCTCGCCGGGGCGGTGAGCGAGAAGAGGAAGAACCGGGAGTTTAGTTAGCGACACTCGGAACGCTTTGAAGTCAAACGAGCTTTTATGTATAGCATCCTGTCCCGATGTACATCGTTCAACGTCCAACGCACTCTACCCGTCCAAATCGGTTCTCTTCTACGCATTACCATCGCCCTACAACTCGCGTACACACGTAAGGGTGCGCCTTGATCATGCTTATTACCAGGAATAGATTTGCCCGCGAGTGAAACGAAGTATATATGCCGTATCATTTTGGCTCTCTGATACGCTCTAACAACTTTATTCTCGTGCGTTCAATATTTTTAGGAGTTTCTGAAAAAGTTATCAACTTTCCCATTTAATTTTGTTATCGCTCCTACCACTGAACCATTCCATTTCACAGGTCGATTTCATCTTTCAGCTATGATGGAAAATGTGTTTCTTCCATTTTCCTTTCGCTCGTTTAAGGTAGTAGTCTTCTATATTAAGCTGATTTTCATGTCTTTTTTGGAGGGCGTTTTTTTGTAGGAAAATAAAAATGAATCGTTTTGGATATTTGTGATGTTTTTATTTACATATTAAAGATACAAAAGAAAATTTTGTTGACAAAATTTAATAGTTTATTATTATTATTATTATTATTGATCGAATTTGGCACCTCCCTTGGCACCCTTGATGTTATCTGAAATCAAAAATTCTTGATAATTCTTAATCTATAGACATGTCATTCTGGTCGGAACTACTGAAGTTAAATTTCATGGATAAATAACAAAATGGAAAAGGACGTTTTTTTCCAAAGTCCGCCATTTTGTTATTTATCCATGAAATTTAACTTCAGTAGTTCCGACCAGAATGACATATCTATAGATTAAGAATTATCAAGAATTTTTGATTTCAGATAACATCAAGAGCCAAAATCACCGGGGCCACCCACGCGCTTTTTTTTCAAGGTGCTAACTTCGATCAATAATAATAATAATAATAAACTATTGAATTTTTTCAAACAAATTTTTTTTTGTATCTTTAATATGTAAATAAAAACATCCTAAATATCCAAAACGATTCATTTTTATTTTCCTACAAAAAAACGCCCTCCAAAAAAGACATGAAAATCGGCTTAAGTTACCAGACTACTACCTCAACCGATCTTCGTGTAGTCGCAAAAATATTTTGCGAGCAAGGATTCACACGGTAAATTTTTCATCCATAAACCTCGTCGACGCGCCAAATATAAATGAGACAACGGAGAAAATGGTGATGTACTTCAGTAACACTCGAAAAGGCAAAGGGCCTTCGTGCCGGGGATCGATCTATCGCTCCTTAATGGATATACCGAAGGGACGTGTGGCGTGTTGTCGAGGAGTTTGGGCACGAGTCATTGAGGGGGTGGTGGTGGTTGTTGTTGCTGTGGGTTTTGGCTTTCGTTCGTTCACGTGCGTTTTAACGAACGCCCTCTCACGGTAGGTTTGTTCTTGCGTTTCGCCTTGCACGCGAATTACCATTGCCACAACGCAAAACACAGCGCTGGTAGCCTCTTTTATGACACAATAATCGAGAGTAGATATACATATATAGGAAATTTGCGTTACGTACTGAGGCACTTGTATATGCGCACGTACGATTCGAGAGGCCGCGTCAGACTCGCCAACTAAGCCGGATATCTCGAGGGTCCTTTTTCCACTGGGCAGCCCCGACCAAGTCGGACGAGAAGTGACGCAACCGTTGGGCTTCTCACGGAGTTTCGTGCGGCTTTTTCTCACACGCGAAAGAACTATATATCGATCCTCTTTATTTTATTTTAACCTCCCGGTCAGAGATTTTCTATGTGTGGGAGGGAAAAAAAAAAGCTTTAGCGTTTTACTCGTTTCGTGCCATTAATTTATTTTTGTTCGGCTCGGTGTGACCTCGTAGCTTATAGCGTTAATGAACTCGAATTACGAACTGTGCGTTTGCGAGCCTTCGAGAAACACGCAATTTACTTCGCCGACAATATAATTGTCATGTATTAAAAGAATTTATTTTTCTCGTCGCATGGGTATTATTAGTTTTTCTCTTAGGCTTTACATCCATATATATTGCATTAGGTAGCAATAACTTCAAATAAAAATGAGTCGAAACGATGATCCGCGATGGATATTTGTTATCGTGACATTTTTACAAATTTCTAACGTTAACAAATTATTTCCTTCATTGAAACGAGTACAGTAACCAAATGAATAATAGAGGTACGACCACGATACATTCATTCTTTGGAGTTAATGGACGGTCCCCCAATTTATATAAACTATGATCAAGGGGTTATACGCAGATGGAAATTAAAAAAAAATCGATTTTTTTTAATTGCATTTTCGGAATGTACATATATTTGAGTATATTCTCTGAAAATTTCAAAACGATCCGGCAAATATTCTTGAAGATACATGCATATTTGTAAGGACCCTCGGAGCGTTACAAAGTAGGCAACCTAAACTTTGAACGTGTTTTTCTCAAAACGGTGTTTTCAAAGTCGGTGAGCACGATTTATCAAAAACGGCTCAACCGATCGGTCTGCAATTTTAACACTACCTTCTCAGATATATTCTTCAGGTATTGATCACAGGAATAAGATTTCCGATTATTATTTCTATTTTTTTTAAACGGTCCAACGAAAAAATGTTGGTCGAAAATTGGAATTTTTTCTTTTTGGAGCCGTCATTTCGTCAAAAATCAAAATTTCGACTGTTCCTTCGATCAATACCTAGCTTTATCGATGCTCTAATAGAATCTTTTTGGTTTTTTTATTTTGGATATTCCAAACCGGAGATATCGTGCTCACTGCTAGACACCTTTTTTTTTTAGAGAAGCTCCCAGAGATCGGCTATAGCAGCTTTAAAAATCATTATTTTTACAAATAAAAAAAATATGAAAATCAAGTTAAAGTTACTACAATACGTATATAAATTTTTACGTTAATAAAAAACAATGTCTTTCCAGGAAAAATTCTTGAAAAATCGCCTTTTTTCGGTCTCCGGACTGCGTATAACTCCTTAAGGGGGGAAATAGGGTTAGACGGTTCAAAAAATCGATTCTTTTTCGTTTCATAAATTGTTAGTAAAATTATTGAAAAATATGTTCCCAAAATTTTAAATGAAAATTCCGGTTCGGTCTATTGTTATAAGCCGTTAAGGGAGAAAAAGGGTTAGGACAGCGTTTTCTAAATGATTATTATGAATTTTTTTATAGTATAAAAAATGAATATAATTTATTGAAACTTTGAGAATATTTTATACATATATTTAAGTATATGCAATAAAATTTTTGAAGAATTTCCTTGAAAAACACCGAAGAAAATTTATGACTGCCTTGACTTAGTTTTCCTTGGTACTATTTTTTCAAACGCATTTTTCTGAAAACGACTTTTTTTGAACTTGCGTACACACTAGTTTGAAAAGTTTTCAACCAATCGTTTTGAAAATTGGCAGTTACTTTTTTCATAGTACTGCGCTCTATATGAACCTAAAATGGGAATATTATCATTATTTAAAATAATTTTTTTTTGCAAATAAAGTTGTAAAAAACGGCAAAAAGTCATGCTTTTTTGTTTAGACCCCTGTAAAATATTCAATTTTCTATTTTTTTTATAGCATTTAGGTTCATATAGAAGAGAGACATATAATAAAAGTAAATTCCAACGTCGTTTAATTTCAGATGAAAATTGTGGCTTCCAGAATGTACGCAAAATGCTGAGTCTGATTGTGACCTCCAATATGGGGTCGCCAATATCTTCGGTGTTTTTCAAGGAAATTCTTCAAAAATGTTCTAGTATATACTTAAATATATGTATAAAATATTCTCAAAGTTTCAATAAATTATATTCATTTTTTATACTATAAAAAAATTCATGAAAATCATTGAGAAAATGCTGTCCTAACCCTATTTCCCCCCTTAATTGTTCGCGATTAAATTTCATTAACAATGCGAAAAGTTATTTTTATTGTCACGTTCTCTCTGCATGTGATGATGCAATATTTGTTGACAATGAGTCAGTGATATTTCTAAGTGCTGTTACGATGATTTCATATCCTGTACCAAATTTAAAAAACTGACATACGATCAGTACAACTGTTATCATGAAACGGAGATGATGGCAACGACAACAACAACAACAACAACAACAACAACGACAACGAAAAAATGAGATACTTGTCGGGGCATTCGGGGGGAGGATTGCAGATGGCACGTGACTCATTCGGATGAAACAACCCTCTGCATCGGCCCGGGACCCCTTACTCGACGTTCTTTTTTCTTTCTTTTTTTCTTCCTCCCAATTCAAGCCTGGTGTGACGGTCTCGGGGCTATACGTCCAACGCACGGGGCAAGGGTCGACGAAAACACACCATAACCGTGGCTTCATAAATAAATTAGCCGCTATCGGATACGTCGAGATAACGCGCAATTTATGAAAGCATCGTGACGTTGCAAATCCCCGATTACGACTACAGCGATTGTACAATATTCCGGAAGTATCGTGCCCCGTTATTTCTATTAATTCCGGAACGATGAATCTTTTGAAATTGTCATTTCGTTGTCACGTCGAGATTTTAACGAATATTATTACGTAACGTACACGAATATGCGACATCTTATTTTGGTGAGTGGCACGACTTCGTAAAAAGCATTGACACTGGCAAAAAGTGCTGCAATTGTCGTCGTTTGACAAGGATGTGGAAACTGGGTGAGATTCCGTTAATTATTATGTTTGCGGAATTGCGTCGGGTGTTAAACAAAAAGAAGAGCATTCGAAGAATAAAAATTATATTGCAAAAGTGTCGTTGATCGAATGTTTATTATTTATTATTTCATTATGATTATTATACGCTATTATTATGTTTATTAGAAGATATTTTTTTTAGTAAATCCCAATAATTTTGTCCATTTTATATCCAATTTATATTTTCATCGATGACGGTCAGTCTTCGCTAACGGCGTCAAGGGCTTTGAACGATTGAAACGACTACAGTGTGCCAAATATCCGGAGTCTCGAAATAATCAGAGCTATTAACTGTCCGAGGGTGTGGTTCACCTGGCAAGAGAGTCTAATCGATAAAAACGAACCGTTTCTCCGCATCGCAGCTGTTCCGTTAACCCATGTTGTTTTTTTTTTTACCGAAATACGTCTAAGACGAACATGAAAAATTTGACGTTATTAAAACTGAAAGTGTTGGTCAATTTTTGGTGAATTTCTAAAATGATGAATAAACGACTGAATTGGTCGTTTTACCTATCCGTACACACACAGGAGTCACTCAAAAATCTGCCAGACTTAACATCCGAGCACAGAGTCGATTTCCAGTTTACATAGAGAGCAAGCCTATATTTCTACCCCCTGCGTGTACAATCCAATATAAAACCAATATCGGAAGTGACAACACGCTGTGAAGGAAGAAGACTTCCCATGTACCATAAGATTTTTTTTTTCTCTATCCTCTCGCTCTTTTTTCACGTCTCTTTCCTCTCTATACGGACACCCTTTGCTCCTTGAAAAGTAATTTTCTTATGGCTCTCCACTCAAGTACAACATCTTTGCGACTGTCGTGCTACACCTCGCGAGAGCGAGTTATGGCACCGGAGCACTCTATACGCTCCTCTATCTCTCTCGTTCTTCTTATTTTTTTTTGTACGGTCGCTGGATTAAGGGGGGAAATAGTGTTAGACGGTTCAAAAAATCGATTTTTTTTTATTTCATAAATTGTTAGTAAAACTATTGAGAAATATGTTCCCAAAATTTTAAATGAAAATTCCGACTCGTTCTATTGTTATAAGCCATTAAGGGGTGAAATAGGGTTAGGACAGCGTTTTCTCAATAATTTTCATGAATTTTTTTATAGTATAAAAAATGAATATAATTTATTGAAACTTTGACAATATTTTATACATATATTTAAGTATATACTATAAAATTTTTATACATATATTTAAGTATATACTATAAAATATTGGCGACCCCATATTGCTTGTTTTTCTTGGTGCTATTTTTTCCAACGCGTGTTTCTGAAAACGACTTTTTTTGAACTTGCGTACACGCTAGTTTGAAAAGTTTTCAACCAATTGTTTTGAAAATTGGCAGTTACTTTCTTCATAGTATTGCGCTCTATATGAACCTAAAATCGGAATATTATCATTATTTGAAATAATTTTTTTTTGCAAATAAAGTTGTAAAAAATGGCAAAAAATCATGCTTTTTTTGTTTTGACCCCTGTGAAAAATTCAATTTTTTATTTTTTTGATAGCATTTAGGTTCATATAGAAGAGAGACATATAATAAAAGTAAATTCCAACCTCGTTTGATTTTAGATGACAATTGCGGCTTCCAGAATGTACGCAAAATGCTGAGTCTCATTGTGACCTGCAATATGGGGTCGCTAATATATTATAGTATATACTGAAATATATGTATAAAAATTTCATAGTATATACTTAAATATATGTATAAAATATTCTCAAAGTTTCAATAAATTATATTCATTTTTTATACTATAAAAAAATTCATGAAAATCATTGAGAAAACGCTGTCCCAATCCTATTTTCCCCCTTAAAGTGTTCGTGGTAGCTGCGAATATTCGGCCACGTTTGGCTCATCTTTTATAAATATATATATATATTTGAGTCGTATTATTCTAGCTGTGAAAAACCACCCTCGAGTATTCGGGCACCAACGACACCAGACACAAGAGTAATATGAGCGCGATACAATTGCAGCTTCCTGAGTTTCTCATACAAACATACATTTGTCTCTAAATGTATACGTACACATACGCATATATATACATGTATATGTTTGAGAAGAAAACGTTTTTATTCCGAAGAAGTGTGGCAAAAGCCAGAGCGTGAAACTTCGCGAAAAGCCCAGACAATCCCTCTCTCGTGTCGCTCCCTTTTCCGCTCTCTCGTACTCGTATCTCGAAAAGTTACGGGTCTTTCATCAGAGCCACGGTGGAAAATAACGGCGGGAAGGGGAAGCGAACTTCCCGAAGAGCTTTAAGTTTTCCCCACAGCTAGTTTCTTTTTACAGTGCCACGGTTGACTGTCTTCTTTTGCTCTCTCCACGAGGTACTATTTTTCGTTCATATTCTACGAATGACACTATGCTTTTTATTTCAAATTCGTTTCTTATAGGTTCTGGTACTCCTTCGTAAAATCGAGAAGATTTCTGGCCTCCAACAATTTTTTGTATAGTTATTAACAATATTTTCGTTTTCCCAACGATATTTTTAGTTTACGACAAAAACCTGGCGTTATTCTTAATCAGGGGAAAAACGATTCCGATAGAATAGGATACTGAAACGGTATTAAAAGAAGAAAAAAGTTTTTGTTCACTATTTGCTAACTTTTACAAAAACCTAAAACCTAAAACCTTCCGTTTGACCGCTTTAAGCTTATAGAGGGTGTTTTGAAAATCTCGCGGGTAGACTTTGAGAATGCGGATTCGTTCATCCCGATACCTGAATTGCTACGCTAAATTAGACTATAATTTTTTTTCAATTTCGATTTTTTCTCGGCTCCATGCAAATAGGGCTCTATTTAATTTTTGATATGCTAAGAACTGATATCGTACACACATCGACCGTAGATACATGAGCCGTATTATAATTACGAAATGGATAAAAGTCGAATTAAATCGCGATCGAAATGTCGACAAAAAAAAAGCTCAAAGGAAAATGTTCCCCTTCGCACTTCTGTCCCTATCCCATTGTGGACTTTAGCCCCCTCCCGAACAAGCTCTCGATCCAACAACGCGTTATAGCGATTTCGTCGCAGTAACGAGATCGTATCTGACGCGTTGCGTGTCATTTACATATTTCACCCCGAGGCGTCGAGATCTTGCGACTGGCAATTCGAATGGCGCGAGGATACACGGGGCAGGGGAGGAAGAGAGCTGGAAAATGTCGAGCTTGATTTACATTTCACCGTCGAGGGATTGCCGTAGCCCAGGCTCACGTGTGCCTCGGGGATAACGCGCACATGTTGGCTCTTTTTTGGGACCGAGAGCAGGCAAAGGGACGAGACGAACCTGAGAAATGTAGGACGAGATATCGAAAAGCCTGATCGATCTTACATAAAACTTTCTTATTAGAAGGAGAATGGAGAACCGGAAGAAAGTGGAAAAAATACGAGAAGTATAGAAGTGGAACGAGTGGTAAGTACTCTCGTTTCGCGATATATAGCGTGATGGATGTGGAAAAAACTCTGAATTATCTCACAAAAGTCCTGAATTATATTACGAAACTTTTCCTCATTTCTGAGCAAAGAAAGGAAGAAAAAAGAGCGATATACATGACGTCGAGAAAACGTGACGGGATGTTCATGAAAGTCTATTAATTATAATTATTTGCCAGAACGGGTAATGTACTCACCGGAGCCGGGCACGGTGAA
This sequence comes from Oxytorus armatus, assembly GCA_958009045.1. Lineage (NCBI taxonomy): Eukaryota > Metazoa > Arthropoda > Insecta > Hymenoptera > Ichneumonidae > Oxytorus > Oxytorus armatus. The sequence continues at coordinate 18,495,970 of OY253749.1, read as the reverse complement.
TTGTCCCTGGAGAAGCTTCCGAGGGTCACTAACAACCGGCGCGGGGCGCCCAGCACGGAGTCTCGCCATCCCTCTGCAAAAAAATACATTTAACTGTGAAAAATAGCTCGTTAAAGTTTTTCAGTGAGCCATGTTAAAATTTTCTTTGTCGAACAGTCAGCTTGTTATCAAGAGTTAAAGCCATTGTCATGTAACACAAAAATTGACCATATTCATAACGTAAACATTCTATACCGTTGTAACCCCTTTATACAGATTCGGGAACAACTTAAGGGTGGAAATAGGGTTAGGACAGCGTTTTCACAATGATTTTCATGAATTTTTTTATAGTATAAAAAATGAATATAATTTATTGAAACTTTGAGAATATTTTATACATATATTTAAGTATATACTATAAAATTTGTATACATATATTTAAGTATATACCATAAAATTTGTATCCATATATTTAAGTATATACTATAAAATATTAGCGACCCCATATTGCAGGTCACAATCAGACTCAGCATATTGCGTACGTTGTGGAAGCCGCAATTTTCATTTGAAATCAAACGAGGTTGGAATTTACTTTTATCATATGTCTCTCTTCTATATGAACCTAAATGCTATCAAAAAAATAGAAAATTGAATTTTTTACAGAGGTCAAAACAAAAAAGCATGATTTTTTGCCATTTTTTACAATTTTATTTGCAAAGAAAAAAAAATATTTTAAATAATGATAATATTCTGATTTTAGGTTCATATAGAGCGCAATACTATGAAGAAAGTAACTGCCAATTTTCAAAACGATTGGTTGAAAACTTTTCAAACTAGCGTGTACGCAAATTCAACAAAAGTCGTTTTCCGAAAAACGCGTTTGAAAACATAGTACCAAGAAAAACAAGCAATATGGGGTCGCTAATATATTCGGTGTTTTTCAAGGAAATTCTTCAAAAAATTCTTCAAAAATTTTATAGTATATACTTAAATATATGTATAAAATATTCTTTTTTTATTTATTAATATTAATATTCATTTTTTATACTATAAAAAAATTCATGAAAATCATTGAGAAAACGCTGTCCAAACCCTATTTTCCCCCTTAATGACTTATAATAATAGAACGAGTCGGATTTTTCATTTAAAATTTTGGGAACATATTTTTCAATAGTTTTACTAACAATTTATGAAATAAAAAAAAAATCAATTTTTTGAACCGTCTAACCCTATTTCCCCCCTTAATTCTAAATAACCTGACTCTTTGCTTCATCAGTGTAGAAAATTTAAGTTCGATATACCTTGAAAATTGGACATTATCTAGTGGAAATTCGTGGTTACATCAATTTGATATTGGGGGATAGTAAATTTCATGAATTCAAAGATGTAATCACCGGCGAATGAATTATTGTAAACTGCGGTTCGTTTGTTCCAGACTAGTGATATAATGAGACCGGTGTGTGGTCATGTATAACGCGGTTAAGCGAGAAGTCTAACTTGCGACAGGGTAAGCCCCAGGAGGGTTTAATATCGTTTTTGGATCCTGGCGTCTTAAGCCCGTCGTCCTATCTTGACGTTCCTCGCGGTGAGAGGAGGGAGAGAAACTGAGATACTTTCATTAAACGTCCCGATGACGGATCGGCAATGAGGGCACGTTTTCATCAGTGGAGGGTTACTCTACGCGCAGATACGCGTTGCTACTTCATCCAGGACTTAAGATTCTCGGAATCTGATTGAACCGCGAGGCTAAATCACGACCCCTAAAGCACCCACAAGTCACTCCTCGTTGACTCGTTGTAATTCATTCGTGTGGATCTTTAGGATCGCTCCTTCTTCTTATATTTCTGTACTCGCTACATGAATTTGCTAACATAAGCGTAAAAAACGGTGAATTTTCAATAAGTCTAAAGTTTGATAGCAAAGCCATTCCCCGAGATGTTGTCAAAGTCCAATTCAATGCATTCAATCTAATCTACAACTTAAAAACACTTACTACACATAATTTTTATGTACCAACATCATTTTTTTAACTTTCTCATATTCATAAAAAAAAAAAAAAGCATTCTTCTGTGACACAATATTCATGGTTTTAGCTCAATTTGAGTGATGTTAAGGTGACAAAAAAATCACATGAAATCCTGGGTAAATGCTGTCGTAGAAATTATGATTTACGTTATGTTTATTAATTCTCTGTGTTCCTTCGTTACTAAATCAAGATTGATAATCACGTAACGCGTGTGCGGCGAACAATTTATAGGAATTTCAATGGTCGCCATTGCTGTGGCACACCGGAGGGATGTAATATAATAATTATAATATTGTTACGCGAAAATTCGCCCTTGCAGTGTATTTCTGTCAGAAGAGAGGATAGTAGAACTGGACCGAACAAGGGTGGCTGGTCCTGTCCTTCTGGTGCTCGTACATCGGTCGGTAATATTATACCGGTATAGATAGGAAGAGAAAACGAGCGGTGCGTGGCCACCGAACGGCCTGTGTATTAATAAATCTCAATTACCCGAGTTAATATAAGGGGTAATTCGCCGGGACCGCCACGCTTCGCGAAACGGACGCGCTTCACCGCTACGCCCACCCCTCCAGACCCGCGTTCCTCGCAAGGGTGGCGAAGGAACTTCAGGGGATTGCTCACTCTACCGTGTCCCTGTTTCTCTCTCCGTGAGTATATATATATGATACATGCATTGTCGTTCGAACAATGACGAAACGCGAGCGAGCCTCTGGATCCACGAACGTTCCAACTCGCGTTCTCCACGGAGAATCGAGACAATTAATACCTGAAACTTCCTTGTTATCAAATCGAAATAGCAATAAAAATTGCTCAGTAAGAAATATCCTATCGTAATTGACATTGCACGAACTATATAGACTGAGCATAAGTTATTTCGTCCATAAATCTGCAATTGCAACCATGAAACAGTTTCTACGTTCTATTTATTCCAAGTACAAAGGACAAAGAGAATGAGAACGAGCGACTGGGAGGACAAAGAGAGTCCTTAAGAGTTTCTACATATATAGAGCGATGCCAGAATAAACACACCGGAGAATAACGTTATTGTCGTCTCTTTAATATTAATGATTCTCTTGTGACATCCGAGCAAGAGAAACATCAGAGAACGATTGCAAGCATTTATAACAGTTGCGATCGCGACTATGATCCATCAAGCAGTATTGTTTGATGGATCATAGTCGCGACTCTCATTCTCTTTTACTTCATGTCGTAAAAGTCTACATGCTCTTCACAGAGACACAGTATCAAGTGTACAGTACGACGTCTAACGCTTATAAACGCGTTGGCGATTCGCATTAACATTACAATGTGTCAAGGTAAGACCTCGAGTGAAGCATTGAACAGTATGTCATCAGAGTTCGTAATTAAATGACCTTGTTCTCCAAAGATGTCAACTCTGAATTGCGATGATTGCGGACAGAATACAGTGAAATGCAACTAAAATAAATGAGAATCTTCATTAACGGTCTGGTTCACGAGAAACTGTGTACCGCTAGCTGCGTATGTTATAACGCTTTCATCGGAAAACTTACATCTAGTAATTATGTCGGGTCGTTTGGCACTGTCATACCCCAAGCAGTTTCCCTCGCTCGATGTTTCACACGCCTCTGTATCTCGTTTTGTGGTGACAACTTTGTGCAAGGGGCGTGTATAACCTTGTATCCTGACAGATGAAGTCTCTTCGGGGTTTAGGATCTCGGTGCAAAGCTCCCTAATGGCCTTCTGTTGCCGACCCTGTTTACTAAGGTGGAGAGATGTCTTGCACGCGGAAATACCATCTCTACTAGTTTTTCCTTCTCCTGCTGAAATGTCATCTGCCCAGTCATCTTCATTACAAATATCGTCTTGAGACATAAGTTCTGGTAGCCAGTGAAATATAAGGGAAATTTAATGGCGATGTTCAGAAATAATAATAATCTGTATATATATAAAAATGAATCCCTGTTTCCCTTGGTCACGCCATAACTTGAGAACGACTTTACCGATTTCATTCATCGTTTTTTTTTAAGTTTTCTAATACTTCGTAGAAGGTTCTTACGGAAAGAAAAATTAAGAAAATTACGCAGAAAATTGGAAAATTTCAGAAAACTTAACGACTATTTAACCTTCGCGCATTTGACAGTTCGCGCGGGAGCAAATGTGATTTAATAGATGCATCGGTCGGCATCTATCGATCAAAAAATTCATTGTGTAAGCGATAAATGCAAATTCAAACATTCGCGCCTATGAGACTACCAATTTGTAGATGTTTTGATTTCACGCGTCCCTATGATTCCGAACGACATGCCATTCGAGTTTAAACGGTTGCAATTTCCAGTGCGGCTTGCATTTGCAATATCGATAAATAAATAGCAAGGGCAGTCGTTAAATGTTTGTGGCATCAATGTTGAAAATCCATGTTTTTCACATGGCCAATTGTATGTCACCTGTTCCCGTGTCGGAAACCCATCAACAATAATTTATTTAAGCGCTAGAAAACAAAACTAACAATGTTGTGTATCAAAAAGCATTACAATAAACACTATGTTTTTGAAATAATTTTTTTTTTCATTATTTATTCCAGTTCGAATTGAATATTCATAGCTCAGACAGGACAACGTCTGTCGGGTCAGCTCGTGTTATTATAATGGAGTATACACTATTTTATAATGCAAAAAATGCAGCAATTCTTTGTCAGGAAAGATCAGAATCCCGTAAAGTAAATGACGCAAACAGTTATCCCATATTGCGGACATAGAACGTCATTAAGGGGGGAAATACGGTTAGACGGTTCAAAAAATCGATTTTTTTTTAATTTCATAAATTGTTAGTAAAACTATTGAAAAATATGTTCCCAAAATTTTAAATGAAAATTCCGACTCGTTCTATTGTTATAAGCCATTAAAGTGAGTAGCTCTCCTTCAGGCCCCGAGCGCGCCACCTGTATAACCGAGCGTACTATTTTATCAAACGCGTTTTTCTGAAAACGACTTTTTTTGAACTTGCGTACACGCTAGTTGGAAATGTTTTCAACCAATCGTTTTGAAAATTGGCAGTTACTTTCTTCATAGTATTGCGCTCTATATGAACCTAAAATCGGAATATTGTCATTATTTAAAATAATTTTTTTTTCGCAAATAAAGTTGTAAAAAATGGCAAAAAATCATGCTTTTTTGTTTTGACCCCTGTAAAAAATTCAATTCTCTATTTTTTTGATAGCATTTAGGTTCATATAGAAGAGAGACATATAATAAAAGTAAATTCCAATCTCGTTTGATTTCAGATAAAAATTGCGCCCTCCAGAATGTACGCAAAATGCTGAGTCTGATTGTGACCTGCAATATGGGGTCGCTAATATTTTCGATGTTTTTCACGGAAATTCTTCAAAAATTTTATAGTATATACTTAAATATATGTATAAAATATTCTCAAAGTTTCAATAAATTATTTTCATTTTTTATACTATAAAAAAATTCATGAAAATCATTGACAAAACGCTGTCCTAACCCTATTTTCTCCCTTGAGGTAGTAGTCTGGTAACTTAAGCCGATTTTCATCTCTTTTTTGGAGGGCGTTTTTTTGTAGGAAAATAAAAATGAATTGTTTTGGATATTTAGGATGTTTTTATTTACATATTAAAGATACAAAAAAAATTTTTTTTGAAAAAATTTAATAGTTTTTTATTATTATTATTATTGATCGAAGTTGGCACCTCGAAAAAAAGGGCGTGTGTGGCCCCGGTGATTTTGGCTCTTGATGTTATCTGAAATCAAAAATTCTTGATAATTCTTAATCTATAGACATGTCATTCTGGTCGGAACTACTGAAGTTAAATTTCATGGATAAATAACAAAGAAGTTTTTTTTTCCAAAGTCCGTCATTTCGTTATTTATCCATGAAATTTAACTTCAGTAGTTCCGACCAGAATGACATGTCTATAGAATAAGAATTATCGAGAATTTTTTATTTCAGATAACATCAAGAGCCAAAATCACCGGGGCCACCCACGCGCTTTTTTTTCGAGGTGCCAACTTCGATCAATAATAATAATAATATTAAACTATTAAATTAAAAAAAAAAAAATTTTTTTGTATCTTTAATATGTAAATAGAAACATCCTAAATATCCAAAACGATTCATTTTTATTTTCCTACAAAAAAACGCCATCCAAAAAAGACATGAAAATCGGCTTAAGTTACCACACTACTACCTTAATACAGAAACTTCCGTAAATTTGCGCCGTCACTTTCCTAATAACGTAACTTCACACGTCGCTTTAACTTACAGTGTCTAAGCTTCAGAGATCGTATACTGCAAATTTCACGTGAATTTCATTCTCTGTAAACGTCAAGCGTGCTTCATCCCTTATCCCGTTGTCACTTTGTCTCGGGCCAGGCCATAAAGCGCTCGGGAATTCAAATCCCGCTTTCGTTTGCACGTCGAATTAAACCGAAATAAATCATAAATATTAAACGAGGCTTTCAGAGTCGAGAGGGGAGGGGGATTGCGAGGGTCTCTCTTTCTCCCTGATATTCCGGGGCGGGGGGCTTGAGACTCCGCTTGTAGTTCTATACCGTATCTCATCGTGTCACAGTCTCTCACTCGCTTGTTCCGATAGCCCTGCTCGATCTTCATCTCTCTCCTTTTCATCCCTTCATCGGGCCAGTTGCGAGCTTGCTGTCCTTCGATGTGCGTTGCGTCACGTTCCCTGTGGGGGCATCCTTCGCCGTTAAACTAGCCTACCGGAAATTGCAGACGTCCCTTCCGTCTCGGGGACACGGACGACAGATATTTCAATGACAATGGTGAACGGGCCATTGTCCGTTTCGCGTTTGAAACGGGCCAAGGAACGATTGACCTGAGCAGGTTGAAGCGGAAAGTTCACTAGTACACGAGAGTGCACAGTAGTAAGGACCCAGTTGAAACTGCCTGTCTCTCCCTGTATTTTTCCTTTCAAATGAATCGACGCAAAAGATTTCATGACTCTTACAGAATCGCGCTCTTATATTTTGCCCAAAAGTCCGTCCGGTGAGATAATCGTTTAAACATCAATAGCATATTGGAATTTATTGAATGTTTAAGACTGCGCTTCGCCGAAATATTTATCGAGAATACCGAGAATGGAAAAAAACATATTTTCGTCAATTTATTTGTTTGTTCACGAATCGAAGATAAACAAACAAAAGTCCTGGATGAATATTTGCGTAAGCTTCGTGAACGATGAATCGTATTAATCTCGCTTATAACGAGTTTCCTCGTTGGTCCTGAATCCCTCTGCCTAGGCATGAAAACTAATTGGCTCATTAAGTGCCCGCTCGCGCTGGCGACGAGCCGGAGACCCGAGCCAAGTGTGCGAAGCTGCAACGAGAAACCTCTTTTGTGAGATCACCGCAGGTGTCAAACTCACAAACTGTGCGTCAGTTAATTGGTGTCTACGTATCCTACGCTGTGTTTTCAAGGATCACGTTCACATGGCAAGATTGTTGAAATAGTTCGATACTTTTATTTCAGACACGTGATGATGATCGGACAATCATGATGTATGGACGAGCAGTTGCGCAATCTATTATCGCACTTACTCCCGCAGGCAATACTTTCTGAAGTAACATATGACTTGTGAGAATAACGAGCACGAGCAGTATGTAAGAACTTTTCTGTAAGGATTTCATTTGATACTAAGAAAACTTGTATATATCATTATTTTTATCAACTGCGTGATAAAAAAGATAACTTCTAGTTCATTTTGAACGTAGGTAATCTAGGCCTCTTCCCAATAATCCCAACGTCTCACTACCCTTGTTGGTAGCGATCTCCACGCACGCAGACAGAATAGGAAAGTGTGTACAAAAAAAAAATACAATGGCTCTGTATATAGTCGGTGTTAAAAGAAGAGAACGACGATGAAAAAAATATATATATGTATATATAGACAGAAGACCGGAGCTTGGTGGCAAATCCTCATTCCGATCCCGTAGAAGCGAAATGGCTTGATTAACTGACGACGTGTCGTTACTCCACGACCACCCTAGCGGTCCGAGGGTCGCGCGATTGCCCATGCGGACGGACAAGGTGCCGAGGGATGCTATCTCGCTCTTTCGCTCTGTTAGCCTGTCGAGGGGGTTTGATATTGGGCGAAACTGCTGTATGAAAGAAAGAGATGAGAATGAACGAAATGCTCGGCTGGCTCCATTTGCCGCTGCCAGGATTCTGAGGGTAGACCGTCGAGGCGGCATTTACCACCCTCCTTGCAACTTTCTTTTATTCGTCCTTCGGCCTACTCCTCACGTTCGTGGGTTTTTCTGCCCTCGATCAAAGAAACTTTCAACCCCTTATTATATACCCACGGTTGCCTACCATTACGATGGCAAAAAAAAAATTTCTGTTGACAACAGATGTAAGTCTGTTGAGAGAGATTTTCACATCGTGTAAGGAAAGCATCGTACTTGTGTTCCAATTCCGGGCTATGCTGAATAAACATTGAAAAATAAATTTTCACAAAAATGTCGTTAGTCTTTCATTCTGTTTCCACGTGAGATCACTTGGAAGTTGCAATATTATTAATATTATTAGGGCAACTTCGAGTATACGAGAGCTGAGAGTTTGGTAAGTCCGGTTAGAGAGTTATGACGTCAAGGAACTTGACGAACAACGAAGGATAGAAGGTACCGTGCGAGGGGCTCGTAAATGACTTTATTAACGCGTTCGACCACCCACGCACATTGAAACATCGAGAATCCTAAATCCCGAGGCGGAACATAAAAATGAAGCATCTACTTCGACCATCATTTCTTGTGTATTTGTGAGACTCTCTTGGCCATGAGAAACTCGCCCGAAGGATTCTCCGGTCGATGATTTACGATGTTCAATCTTGGAAATTGTTCAATTGACGTGACCTAGCCCAGAGGTATACAATTTTTTTTGAGGCCCGATCTTTCATATATTTCAAGCTTAGATATGACGCAAGAGCAATTTTAATGGTCACTTTTCGTTGGGGCTAGTAAGAATATTCGTAAGTTCGTTAAAAAAAAAATGTGCCAATGAGAAACGTGACCATATCCTCATTTTATCATTTTCTTTGTTGATCTTCCCTTATAAGAAGGTCAAAGTTGAAAAATCTACTTATACTCATAGAAAACCTCTGTGAATGATATAAAATAATGAGAAAATACTAATAATAGAATCGGCTATTATTCTGAAAAATATAGCCAACATTAATATTCTCTCGTTGAGCGAGGCGCCATTCAACATTTCTCATACACCGTTCGTTAAAAAAAATGTGCAAATGAGAAACTTGAACATATCCTCATTTTATTACTTTCTCTGTTAATCTTCCCTTATAAGGAGGTCAAAGTTGAAAAATCTACTTATACTCATAGAAAACCTCTGTGAATGATATAAAATAATGAGAAAACGATAATAATAGAATCGGCTATTATTCTAAAAAATATAGTCAACATTTATATTCTCACGTCGATCGAGGCGTCATTCAACATTCCTCATACACCGTTCGTTAAAAAAAAACGTGCAAATGAGAAACTTGAACATATCCTCATTTTATTATTTTCTCTGTTAATCTTCCCTTATAAGGAGGTCAACGTTGAAAAATCTACTTATACTCATAGAAAACCTCTGTGAATGATATAAAATAATGAGAAAACGATAATAATAGAATCGGCTATTATTCTAAAAAATATAGTCAACATTTATATTCTCGCGTTGATCGAGGCGTCATTCAACATTCCTCATACACCGTTCGTTAAAAAAAAACGTGCAAATGAGAAACTTGAACATATCCTCATTTTATCATTTTCTCTGTTAATCTTCCCTTATAAGGAGGTCAACGTTGAAAAATCTACTTATACTCATAGAAAACCTCTGTGAATGATATGAAATAATGAGAAAATAATAATAATAGAATCGGCTATTATTCTGAAAAATATAGTCAACATTTATATTCTCGCGTTGATCGAGCTGCCATTCAACATTCCTCATACACCGTTCGTTAAAAAAAAACGTGCAAGTGAGAAACTTGAACATATCCTCATTTTATTATTTTCTCTGGTAATCTTCCCTTATAAGGAGGTCAACGTTGAAAAATCTACTTATACTCATAGAAAACCTCTGTGAATGATATAAAATAATGAGAAAACGATAATAATAGAATCGGCTATTATTCTAAAAAATATAGTCAACATTTATATTCTCGCGTTGATCGAGGCGTCATTCAAAATTCCTCATACACCGTTCGTTAAAAAAAAACGTGCAAATGAGAAACTTGAACATATCCTCATTTTATCATTTTCTCTGTTAATCTTCCCTTATAAGGAGGTCAACGTTGAAAAATCTACTTATACTCATAGAAAACCTCTGTGAATGATATAAAATAATGAGAAAATAATAATAATAGAATCGGCTATTATTCTGAAAAATATAGTCAACATTTATATTCTCGCGTTGATCGAGCTGCCATTCAACATTCCTCATACACCGTTCGTTAAAAAAAAACGTGCAAGTGAGAAACTTGAACATATCCTCATTTTATTATTTTCTCTGGTAATCTTCTCTTATAAGGAGGTCAACGTTGAAAAATCTACTTATACTCATAGAAAACCTCTGTGAATGATATAAAATAATGAGAAAACGATAATAATAGAATCGGCTATTATTCTAAAAAATATAGTCAACATTTATATTCTCGCGTTGATCGAGGCGTCATTCAAAATTCCTCATACACCGTTCGTTAAAAAAAAACGTGCAAATGAGAAACTTGAACATATCCTCATTTTATTATTTTCTTCGTTAATCTTCCCCTAAGAGAAAGTAAAAGTTGAAAAACCTACTTATTCATAGAAAACCTCTGTGAATGATATAAAATAATGAGAAAATAATAATAATAGAATCGGCTATTATTCTGAAAAATGTAGTCAACATTTATATTCTTGCGTTGATCGAGGCATCATTCAACATTCCTCATACACTGTCATCTCACGGTGCACTGTTTGCGTTACAACGATGAAATAAATTTCCCCTCTCTCATGCGCGACATATGGGGGACGTGCTAATGCCGTTTTATGGATACGCGGATACCCATAACGCAACATGAGGCTCGGAAAGCCGGTCTTTTCGTTTCTGAATAAGTGGCATAACATCTAAGCAGTGTAGAGCACGAGAAAGACACACATGTGTATCGAGAATGTGCAAGGTTTACGTCCCGGGGGTGCGTCAGTTTGCCGCTGGTGGCTACTCGGATAATGTCTTCTTGCTCTATGACGATGCTGAAACTGTGGGGTTCTTCCCGCCACGAAAATTTACCGGGACTAATACCGCATTTATATTCACAAGGCGAAAACTGTACTAAGATCCATTGGCAGTTCATTAAAAAGGATTATTTTCTAATTTCTGCATGCAAATGCACCGGTGGCAAGCAAAAGAAATTTCGAGCAATGAATTGATAAGGAGGGAGGTTACTATCGCTATGTAGTCAAGACGGATGCTGGGATTTGTCAGGAAAGCGTCAAACGACCGCACTTCCGGTTCCGTCCGGTTGAAGTGTTTTATCCCAAGAGCGCAAACTCTCACCGCCGTTCTCTATTATTCTCTTATTCCGAGTCTCTCGTGCGGCTTGCTTCGGGTGTGGGTGTTAAAAACCGTACAGGCTACCAACTACCGGGCACGGCGCAAAGTCCCTCGATAGAAAATGTTTCGACCGTCCCGACCCGTCCCGATTCGCGGTCTTTCTCTTTTGCTCGCGCTCAACGAGGAACTCTCTACTAGGACGAAGGGTAAAGGGCAACAATGCCTCAAGCGACGTCCACTCGAGCCGACCGAGCACGGCCTTTGTCTGAAAATCTCGAGTTCGTGCTCCCTCTTCTCTTCCGTTTCTCCGTGTGTTTCTTCGTCGTTTCTCAACCCATATTTTCTCGCGACCTTTTTCTCTCTTTACGTCTACTTTTTCTTACTTCTTCTTCGGGCTCAACATCCCACGAGCCAGTCAACACACAACGAGCGTCCTTGCAACTCTTCATTTTTTTCATCCCTTCCGCGAATACACGCAACTATTATATGCGTGCTGTACACGATGGTTTCGTGGTCTTGATATATCAAAGGGGTCGCTGCCAAGGACAAGCCTTGTAACTTTTCTAGTGTCACGTACGATCGCCTGACGCCACTCGGTTTCGCGTGATTCTCATAACCACCGCAGGATCGTTTGTACCTCTCGGCTCCTACCGCAGTTTTCCTCAGCTCCGCTCACTATCATCGGGGCTAACGTCAGACCGTTTGTTCCTGTGATCTCTCATTGTGTGCTCAGCTTTACGTGAACAAAAAATTGTCCAAATTGTTATATATAGGATTCAATACCATTCACACGTACGACCACGGAATCAATTGCACGGTGTGACGTATTAAGGGGGGAAATAGGGTTAAACGGTTCAAAAATCGATTTTTTTTTTAATTTCATAAATTGTTAGTAAAACTATCGAAAAATATGTTCCCAAAATTTTAAATGAAAATTCCGACTCGTTCTATTGTTATAAGCCATTAAGGGGGGAAATAGGGTTAGGACAGCGTCTTCTCAATGATTTTCATGAATTTTTTTATAATATAAAAAATTAATATAATTTATTGAAACTTTGAGAATATTTTATACATATATTTAAGTATATACTATAAAATTTTTGAAGAATTTCCTTGAAAAACACCGAAAAAATTGATGACTGCCTTGGCTTTGTTTTTCTCGGTACTATTTTTTCAAACGCGTTTTTCTGAAAACGACTTTTTTTTAACTTGCGTACACGCTAGTTTGAAAAGTTTTCAACCAATCGTTTTGAAAATTGGCAGATACTTTCTTCATAGTATTGCGCTCTATATGAACCTAAAATCGGAATATTATCATTATTTAAAATAATTTTTTTTTTGCAAATAAAGTTGTAAAAAATGGCAAAAAATCATACTTTTTTGTTTTGACCCCTGTAAAAAATTCAATTTTCTATCTTTTTTGATAGCATTTAGGTTCATATAGAAGAGAGACATATAATACGAGTAAATTCCAACCTCGTTTGGTTTCAGATGAAAATTGCGGCTTCCAGAATGTACACAAAAGGCTGAGTCTGATTGTGACCTGCAATATGGGGTCGCTAATATCTTCAGTGTTTTTCAAGGAAATTCTTCAAAATTTTTATAGTATATACTTAAGGTAGTAGTCTAGTAACTTAAGCAGATCTTCATGTCTTTTTTGGAGGGCGTTTTTTTGTAGGAAAATAAAAATTAATCGTTTTGGATATTTAGGATGTTTTTATTTACATATTAAAGATACAAAAAAAAAATTTTTGTAAAAATTTAATAGTTTATTATTATTATTATTATTATTGATCGAAGTTGGCACCTCGAAGTTGGCAGCCCGGGTCTTAACTTTTTTTCTACCGAACCGATTGTTTTCAAATTTTAACAGGCTACTCTACACACTTATAGTTCTCGTCGGAACTACTGAAGTTAAATTTCATGGATAAATAACAAAATGGCGAACTTTGGAAAAAAAAGTCCTTTTATTTTAGCAAAGAAGGGGTTGTAAAATAAAAAATTAGGGGTGAAGAAATTTCTCGGTAGTTCCGACGAGAACTATAAGTGTGTAGAGTAGCCTGTTAAAATTTGAAAGCAATCGGTTCGGTAGAAAAAAAGTTAGGAACCGGGCTTTCAACTTCGAGGTGCCAACTTCGATCAATAATAATAATAACAATAAACTATTAAATTTTTTCAAAAAAATTTTTTTTCGTATCTTTAATATGTAAATAAAAACATCCTCAATATCCAAAACGATTCATTTTTATTTTCCTATAAAAAAACGCCCTTCAAAAAAGACATGAAAATCGGCTTAAGTTACCAAACTACTACCTTAAATATATGTATAACATATTCTCAAAGTTTCAATAAATTATATTCATTTTTTATGCTATAGAAAAATTCATGAAAATCATTGAGAAAACGCTGTCCTAACCCTATTTTCCCCTTTAATAGATCATACATTTTCGGTAGAATTATAAACGTTAACCTTTCCGACTTTAGATTTATGCCCGTCTTCGATTTCTCCATTCTTTTCAAGTTTTATAAGATGCTTATATGAATGCAGTAGGATAAAAATAATTGAGACTACACGACATCTATAATTAAACGTAGAAAAAAGTTAAATTTTTAAATAGATCATGACGACAGTAAAATCTCGAGATTGGCGATCGATCGTATACGTGAGCACAGAACAAGCCCTCACTGTCCTTTTTCCGTTGTATGTGTTCTCCCAGAGAGACAACTCCGGAGCATCGAAGAGAATCAGCGAGCAGCCGTCCTATAGTTAACGCATTGTTCCCGGACGATGTACCAATTTCTTTTCTCCTTCGTCTTACCGCCCTAGGATCCGGAGACACGATCTCATTTTATCTGCCTCTCCCCCGAGCCCTTACACGATACGCGTTTGTTGCGTCCCCACAAGCGCACCGCAACTCCCCGACATCCTCAACGGTCTTCTCGTTTTTTCCCCGTCCTACACCCTCGCCGCTCCTATCTCTTCGTCGTCTCTTCGTCGTTTGGCAAGGGTGCGGCTAGCCCCGAGGCGCGACCGGGCCAAGATAGGGCACGCGAATTGTAGTGGTCGAGGGGTGAGCCCAGAAGCCACGATCACGTGCTACAACGAGCAGCTTTTAAGTGGATCCTGTCTTTAGGCTTTATGTCTCTTTCACTCTTAGTCAGCTCGTCCTACCAATAAATTCTTCATAGAAACGACGAGAACGCGGTAAAAAGGGAAGAGGGAAAAAAAACCCCCGGGTTCAATGGAACCCAGCAGCTTTGTTATTTTATTATCAATCGATATCAAAGCTACGGTGACAGACTTTCCAGATGTGGATTCCCTAGAATTTATAAACTCGAATAAATTATAGAATTTCGTCATATTATGTGTTCACTCAAAAGGCATTCACGTCGCGTCTATACTTAATAATGTATTAATGTTACTTCGGCAGTTTTAAAAGCAAGTTCGCATTGTCCATCGTCGTGTGCACTGTCGGTTCTGTTCCACGCTCCCGTTTATTTCTTCGATCAACAACTTTCGTGTGTCCAAGTACGAGTTGACACGATGATTGATGTTGGTTACGATAAAAGAAAGTGGCAGGTGTCCTCATAATATTGTCGTTGCAGGGACGTTGTTGTTCGCGTAGTTGACAAGTGTGCTACGTTAGAATGCATTTTTTTTCCAACTATTGGCAAGGCCGAGAGTAACGCGGTGGGAACTTGCCATGTGTTTCTTATGCCCTCGTGTACGCGAGTGTTTGCGTCTGAGCTATTCAGCGAAACGATATATCTTCTTATGGGGATCGCGAGCAAACTGATGACTTGAGATCCTATGGCGAGAAACCCCATGAATCCCAGACACTACATACTATGAGTACATATCTACAGATATCGCGTACAAGGTGTGTTGGCTCGAAGAAGGGAATGAAGCATGAGATGGGCACGGTCACAGGCTGAATTTCTCTCGGCCCTATTTTCCTCAACACATCCTTTCCTCTATCTCGAACCTTGTCGACAATTTGTCAATTTCTCCCCTCGCGTGCTCTAGCCCGCTGATGCTGGTCACCCCTCGTAAGATCCGCGCGCATTTGATAAATCATGCGATAGACGCGGAACATTATCGGTGCGAACGACAAAAGCGCGCGCTCGTGAAATACCCAGCATCCTCGTACGAATAGAACGGTCATCAAAATCGATCCTTTTTTTTATATATGTATATTAGGGTGAATTTTTTTTTCGACTATTTTTTTTTTCAGTCCCCACCCGAAATTTTGTTGGGTATGTCGAAAAAGAAAGTCCCTGAAAGTTACAGCCCTTAATATTAATTCTAAGTACTGTCCCAAAGCGTGAGAAGATTTTCCATCTAAAATACACGCAAATCGAATTTTTTTTTTCTTCAAATTTCTATAACTCAGCCGCATTTTATGCTATCATATTGTTCTTGGTTTCGATTTACTCAGAATAAAACAATCTAAAAAAGTGCCTTTTGTGGCGAAAGTGGAAAATTGTACTGGTGAGTTGGTACGGGTCACTGAAGTTGATTTTTACCCAAAATTCTCGTTTTTTTGCTGTTATCTCCGAAACAATTAACTTTACGAAAAAAAATGTAAATGAAAAAATTGTTGGAAATTTAATTTCCTACAAAGAAGATTCTATCGACCCAATTGCTTAGATTAATATTTCTTGAGATATTGAACTTTAACTTATGAGTAGTATAAAATTTATAAAATATAAAATAATAAAAAAAAATTTTTTAAATAAAGTTTAATATCTCAAGAAATATTAATCTAAGCAATTGGGTCAATAGGACCTTTTTTGTAGGAAATTAAATTTCCAACAAATTTTTCTTTTACATTTTTTTCGTAAAGTTAATTGTTTCGGAGATAACAGCAAAAAAACGAGAATTTTGGGTAAAAATCCACTTCAGTGAACCGTACCAACTCACCAGTACAATTTACACTTTCGCCGCAAAAGGCACTTTTTTAGATTGTTTTATTCTGAATAAATCGAAACCAAGAACAATATGATAGCATAAAATGCGGCCGAGTTAAAGAAATTTGAAAAAAAAAAATTCGATTTACGTGTGTTTTAGGTGGAAAATCTTCTGACGCTTTGGGAGAGTACTTAGAATTAATATTGAGGGCTGTAACTTTCAGGGAATTTGTTTTTCGACATATCCAACAAAATTTCGGGTGGGGACTGAAAAAAAAAAAGTCGAAAAAAAAAATCGCCCTAATGTATACACATATCTCTCCATCTACACGGCTCATTCGGATTCTTTTTTGCTCGCTTATTGCGTTGACAAGGACTTCCGGTCTTTTCGCACTTGCTTGAATCCCATGAGCTGAATCGCAACTCGTAGGAAACTCATGACTTTGCGATTGAGGCAACTATCTCACTCCACGTACACATTAGTCAAATGAGTAATAAATTTCGTTAGATTGTTGGCTTCTTATAATTAGTCTGGCAATTTTTAGGCCTCGGCCGCGCCAAACAAGCTGTTGATCATTTATATTGCACCAGCAGTTGTGGATTATTCTTTAAAAAGAAGACAATTGAAACGAAACTTTTTCCATAAATTGCCATAAGTTGTCATAAATCAGTGTACCTATCAAAACAAGTCGTAGCACATATAAGCTAATCGGTGAAAATTTATAGATATAACTATGACTGAATTGATAGATATAACTATGACTGAATTTTCGTGTTTGATTTGTCGCACCAGGGACGCTGCTGATTCTTCATATCGAACAAAAGGTAAACAGCACATGCGGTAGAAAACTTGGTAAGAGAATGAGGCTTGTTTCGAGTTCTCGGAATCGTGACATTGTCAGTCAGTTATTTTTCGTGAAGTAGTAGTGACTGCGGGAGAGAGGAGGTGGTTGTGGGAGTTGGATTGAGCGCGCTCGCGGGTCTCCATGGCTACGCACCCCAAAATAGTTATTTATTCACGCGATTCGCCTCTAGCCTTGGATCAAGGTCCCTCCGAGCTCTCCGTTGCCCGCACGATTTTCTCGTCCCTTTTCCTCCACCGACAGGATCGCTCGATTCGCGCTCTCTTGCCACCCTCCCGAAAATCACCCTCCCGCACCGAGAGACGTGTTGCCCTTTGTAATTATCAAATTCCCCCGGCTACCGCACGTTGCTATTGCATTGCCCCGTTACTCTTTCTCTCCCTCCCTCTCTCTCTCGTGTTTCGTTCGACCGGAAAAATGAAACGAAAACAATAATAGACTCCCATTGGAATATAACGTACTAGGAAGGCGAGGGTGAGATTGAAGTTCTTCTGTTTTCGTGATGTATGTACGAGGGTTAGCGCACTGTTCCAATATTGAACGATGATCTATCCATCTAAAGCTCCAACGTTGTCGTTGGCCTTTAGGACCTACTTACCCTTTAAGTCCGTTCTTGAGTTAGATCGTATGAAATGTGTCTACGAGGTGCGTAAATTAAGTAATGAGACTGGTAACGTAGCGTTCGATCTGGCAACACTTAAGGCGCTGGGCTTGGAGGGGCGGCAAGGGAACATGTGATACGCCTTCAATACGGGTTTGAACTCGCTCGAGTCATTTGGTTGTCCGTAGCGATTTTTTTTGTCAAACAGTTTTTTCTATTGTGTTCTAAAAATGAGTGACATCAATTTCGAGCAACGGTGTGCTATCAGGTTTTGCTTCAGACTTGGGCACAGTGCAACGGAAACTCTTGGTAAACTTCAGCAGGTCTACGGAGACAGTGTTTTGTCAAGAGCCCAGATTTTTCAGTGGTTTAGGGCATTTTCAGAAGGAAGAGAGTCGATTGAAGATGAACCACGAAGCGGAAGGCCTTCATCTTCAAGAACCGATGAAAATGTCGACAGAATCCGGGATCTTGTACGTTCAGATCGTCGGTTGACAGTCAGAATGATCGGGGAAGAGTTGAATTTGACTCACACCACCGTTCATCAGATTTTGACCAATGAATTGGGAATGAGAAAAATCTGCGCGAAAGTGGTTCCAAAAAACCTTTCGCACGAGCAAAAGGACATCCGGAGGGAAAGGTGCCTTGACTTTTTGGATTCGATTGAAAATGACTGACTTGAGTCCTTGTGACTTTTTTCTCTTCCCGAGATTAAAAAATCACCTCAAGGGAACTCATTTTGGGACACTCGAAAACATTCAAACGGCTGTAACCGATCAGCTGAAGCCTATTCCAGTATCGGAGTTCCAGCACTGCTATGAGGATTGGAAGAACCGTCTCCAGCACTGTGTGGCTTCAGAAGGAAGTTATTTTGAGGGTGACAATATAAAATTGTAATTCTATTTGAATAAAAAAAATGAAAAAAAATCAGTCTCATTACTTAATTTACACACCTCGTAAATCCAGAAGATCGGAAGTATGGACACACGAGTGAAAAGGGTACAATTATCCGAGAAACCAGATTGTTGCTCTCGTTGTGCACCGAGCTTTGCAAGGAAATTCCCCATACTCACGTGGTGAGGAGTGAGAATTGATGATTCAGTATCGGAAAAGGACAAGAACGAGATTAGCTTCCGTCTCGGCATCGTCCTGGACCCGGATCTCGCCAGCTCCAAATCCTCTCGTCTTCCCCTTACCCCATTCTCTCTTTTCAACATCAACTTCTACTTCGTCTTCCTCTCGCTGTTTGATTTTCCGATCTCGCCATTGCGACCCTTCGAGATTGGCCAGGCGCGATTAATTGACGGTAGTACGAGGCTTCGAGACTTTAGCTCGTTCGACGAGATTCGAACCGACAGCTACGCGGATTCCTCGAGGGTGTTCGGAATACGTGTATGGCCATGAGGGTTAAGCAAGTGTTGGTGTACAAAGACGAATGCGAGCTGGACCATCGAGCATGATGGACTTATCGAATTATCGAGATATCGGGAATTCCTTCGATCTCTCGTTTCCTCCAGCTAATCCTTTCATGCAACCTTGCATTACTCGTAGTTGTTTTTTTTTTCCCTCCGATAAAACAACGTTATATCGGAAGATGAAAAGTTTTTAACTATCCCGAAGTGAATGTAAGCGATCTCGAGTTCTTCGAACTATAATAGACTGTCCTCGCGGATGCTGGATGGGTTGGTGCCTCGGCGAGCGGAAAGAAAAAAAGAACATCGTGAGGGTGAAGCGTGCGCGCGTTCAGAATGGAAGTGTTAAAGGAATAAAAAGGCCAAGGGGTAGAGGAAAAGTGGAAGGACGAAGGAGCATAGGGACACAAAAAAAACATTGATTGAGCGTTTGTAGGGAGGGGTGCAGCGGACCTTGTGTTGTCGAGGACCGATGAGGCGAATAATCGGATTTGGGGATTACCGAGAGGTCTCTCGCGCCTCTGCTAACGCGCCTACACCCGCAACATCAATGGCGTATCTCCTCTTGTCATCGATTCGCCAGTTTCATTAACTCTATTAGCGGGATGTGTAATGTTCGATAATATCTTCAACTTATGTTCATCAATGCACATATACATTACGTACCAGCTGTACCCGATCACGCGTTGCTGTGGCTCAGCCTGGTTAAGGGGGCAAGTAGGGTGAGACGGTTCAAAAAATCGGTTTTTTTTATTTCATAAATTGTTAGTAAAACTATTGAAAAATATGTTCTCAAAATTTTTAACGAAAATTCCGACTCGTTCTATTGTTATAAGCTATTAAGGGGCGAAATAGGGTTAGGACGACGTTTTCTCAATGATGTTCATGAATTTTTTTATAGTATAAAAAATGAATATAATTTATTGAAACTTTGAGAATATTTTATACATATATTTAAGTATATACTATAAAATTTTTGAAGAATTTCCTTGAAAAACACCGCAGATATTAGCGACCCCATATTGCAGGTCACAATCAGACTCAGCATTTTGCGTTTTTTCAAACGCGTTTTTCTGAAAACGACTTTTTATTTAACTTGCGTACACGCTAATTTGAAAAGTTTTCAACCAATCGTTTTGAAAATTGGCAGTTACTTTCTTCATAGTATTGCTCTCTATATGAACCTAAAATCGCAATAGTATCATTATTTAAAATAATTTTTTTTCTGCAAATGAAGTTGTAAAAAATGGCGAAAAATCATGCTTTTCTGTTTTGACCCCTGTAAAAAATTCAATTTTCTATTTTTTTGACAGCATTTAGGTTCATATAGAAGAGAGACATATAATAAAAGTAAATTCCAACCTCGTTTGATTTCAGATGAAAATTGCGGCGTCCAGAATGTACGCAAAATCCTGAGTCTGATTGTGACCTGCAATATGGTGTCGCTAATATCTGCGGTGTTTTTCAAGGAAATTCTTCAAAAATTTTTTAGTATATACTTAAATATATGTATAAAATATTCTCAAAGTTTCAATAAATTATATTCATTTTTTATACTATAAAAAAATTCATGAATATCATTGAGAAAACGCTGTCCTTTTTGAAGAATTTCCTTGAACAACACCGCAGATATTAGCGACCCCATATTGCAGGTCACAATCGGACTCAGCATTTTGCTACTTTTTCAAACGCGTTTTTCTGAAAACGACTTTTTTTTAACTTGCGTACACGCTAGTTTCAAAAGTTTTCAACCAATCGTTTTGGAAATTGGCAGTTACTTTCTTCATAGTATTGCGCTCTATAAGAACCTAAAATCGGAATATAATCATTATTAAAATAATATTTTTTTTGCAAATAAAGTTGTAAAAAATGGCAAAAAATCATGCTTTTCTGTTTTGACCCCTGTAAAAAATTCAATTTTCTATTTTTTTGATAGCATTTAGGTCCATATAGAGGAGAGACATATAATAAAGGTAAATTCCAAACTCGTTTGACTTCAGATGAAAATTGCGGCTTCCAGAATGTACGCAAAATGCTGAGTCTGATTGTGACCTGCAATATGGGGTCGCTAATATCTGCGGTGTTTTTCAAGGAAATTCTTCAAAAATTTTATAGTATATACTTAAATATATGTATAAAATATTCTCAAAGTTTTAATAAATTATATTCATTTTTAATACTATAAAAAAATTCATGAAAATCATTGAGAAAACGCTGACCTAACACTATTTCCTCCCTTAAATGGAAAAAAAAAGACCCGTGACACCTGTATAATAGATACATAAAAACACGCGCGTATACGAATGCAACGTTGCGTCAACATTTGAAAGGAATTGGGTGAAGAACTTTCGGAAATTTAAGATTTTGAACGAACGAACATTTACATTTATATTTATATAGATAATCTACTATTTTTCGAACATTGTTTATTCCGTTTTAAACATTTTGTGCAGCAAGAGTAAACGTTCCATCTCAATATAATTAATGTTATCGATAATTCTCAATGTTTTTTTTTTGTTAAATCATATCCTAACGTTATCCCTCTTTCCCCTTCATTGTTTTTTATATGCAAGTTACTGAGTCTGGGAGTTAATATAAGATATGTAGTACGTTATTTGACGCCGAGTGTGAGATATAATGTATGCCCCTGTATCGTTATCACACTAGATGTGGTAATCCAGCTCACCACAAGCTTTGTATCTCGATCCATATACAGAAAGATTTATGTCTCGCCGTGAACAATCGAGATGTTGATCTTCGCAGTTACTACTCTTCCCTAGTGGAAGCTTGCCGCTCCACCCTCTGGACAATCGTCTACATACGATCGTTTTGGCTCATTCGCGACGGTCGTTAGGGCGTTCCCAGGACACCCGGTATAAACTGTATAGTATGCAATATATACATATACAGCATAAAAGTACGAAGAACCGTGACAGCAGAGTTCAACCCCTCGAAATATTCGAATATCTCTCTCTCTCGCGCGCGCCCCCCGCGATACTCACGAGAATCGAAGCCCCTGCCTATCCGCACCCTTCGTCACGAACCGCGCCCTAATATAAATATTATTACACTTTGATGGGGTTACGTTGACACTGGGACCCACAGAAATTCTAGTCCTTTCCTCCCCGACCTCTTTCAACCCCGTTCGATCTTGTTTCTCTCCATTTCACTCGCCCTATCCACTTTCTTCTCGTCACGTTTAATCGCTCTTCTCATTTTCCTAGTATTATTAACTATATCTCAAGTCTCGTGTCGCTATTATGTTATTTTACGTCTCTCTTGAAAGTTATGCTCCTGCTTTCATTAGACTCAAATTCCTCGACCGTACGTGCGTTTGTGAAGAGACACAATACATACCTGAACGGTGGTCTGGACCGTCGAGAATTGTAAGCTCGTCTCGGTAGTTATATAATATGATAAATGGTCGGGTATGACAAAGAGACGTCTGGTCGTCGAATTTGCCGACGTATTGCTACAAGCTTAAAATAATATTTTTTGTATTTTTATTTTTGTTTGTTCCAACGTATACCCTTGTGCCTATTTACGTATGACCTTTCCCAATTTCTCCCTCCTATCACTCCTTATCCGCAGGCTAAGCTAACCTAACTTCCGTAGCATCCGCAGCTGCTTTTTAGACTATACTGTATCGCAATCGCCGTGGGACGGGCCGGGTCGAAGTTTCGAAACGTAAAAGCTTCGACGGTGCGAAACTCCGAATTTTAATAGTACGAATTACATGGTTCATTTCGACGACAGTTTGAATAATCGACTGTAAATAACATCGAACGGGTATGAATCGATACCAAAAATGATACGAATTTAATATCGTCGAGTAAATATTTTTTCGAAAGATTACGCAGACCACAGAGCAATTTATCGAACGGTCAGTAGTGCTACTTGAAAAATTCCGAATTGGTGATTTTTCGAGATCCGCAAAGTTCCGGAACGTATATTATCGAACGAGAAACTGTCGGAAAGTGCGAACGTAATAAAATTGAAGAAAAGAATTCTCGGGTGTACGAATTTTTTGGACTCCGAAAATTACGGCGTCGACGATGCGGTATTCCGAAAATAAAAGTTCCGAAGGGGCAAAATATCGAAAATTTCCAATTCGTGCGTTTAGATGGCAGCACCACTGGGGTTATGTCCTATGGACCTTTTTCACTGTCGAAATTTTGCCCCGTCGAATTAATACACTGTCGTCTGTTTACCCTTTTCGGGACATACAAATTCTAATATATTTGGCTTCGAACTTTTTTTTTTTTGCACCTTTTCAGGTATAAAACTTAACCGTTCGACAACTCGAGTTTCTAACACCACAATTTTTCGGAACTTTACGTTTTCTAATCATTAAAATACGATTTTCTAAGTAATAGGATTTTTGATTTTCGATACTTTTGCAGATCGGTCCCATAATTATTCTTGTCATTTAATCCTCGATGTATACCTATTCATCGCAATGACATTTCTGTTTTAAAAAGGACGGATTAAAAAAATTTCGAAAAGTTTTAAGATCGTCCCACATAAATTCGGAGTTTTGAACCGCCGAAGCTTTTACGGTTCGAAACTTCGACCCCGCCCCCTGTGGGCCACGGGAAAACTGCGGAAAACCCTTGTCGATACCAACGGCTTTGTAATTTTCACTGAGTTTCAATTGTATTACCATCAGAAACTCAGAAAGACTGCCTCCCGCTCAATAACCGGCGTGCAAGCCACAGCACGACTAAACGATCACCCATCTCACGAGTCATTCGTTCGAAATCACCAAAACCGGTAGTAAACCCATAAATGTTTGCTCTGTTACAGTTTATGTTACGAGTCACGCGATTGATTACAAAAAATTGACATCGCATGATATTTTTCGTCGTCGTGTGGGACGGTTGCTGGCAGCGGGGTGGGTTCTATTTTCGTTTTAAGTATATCAAGCACGAAGGGCTTTCGTGAGCTCAAGTGTACCAACATTATACCCGGTAGTTATAAAAGAAAGGATATAAATAAAATTATTATACCAATGGAGAAAAAAACATGCCAGTCTTGAAGCGTAGAGTGGAAGGAAATCCAAAATACTTTATATACGAAGTTTCCAATCTAAAACACTAAATGTTAAATATTCGAAAATTTTATAATGATATTAAGTATCGGAGATTTTGTTAATGAAATTAAAGAAAAATGGAATATGCCGTTTGACCTTGGTTATTCGTAGCACAGGTAGAATTAGTCGTGAGATTGTGCTGGAGGCAGAGATAATCGATTCGTGTCCGAGCAATCGAATATTCATACGATAGTGCAGGAACAACAATGTGGCGTCTTTGGATACGCTGCCGCACAGGAGGAGAGAAAAGCCCCTTCTAAGCCTCTTAGCAGAGCAGTTTTCATCGTCAAGTGTGCTCTGGGAGCGCGATGCGACACGCGAGTAAAGTACACATGCACAGTCGGGTATATCGGGTTACGGATTAATCGCGCGGACGACACCGCACAACTTATCTACTGCTTGCTTGATACTCGATTATTCACAGGATTAATTTTTTTCCAACGAAAACAACCAACTAATCCTCACATTATTATTATTATTATTATGCGAGCGGAGAATTCAGTTACGAACGTTCGAAGATCAGGGTAATTCGATCTTTTGAATGTATGTGCAAACATTTTCCTTTTTTTTTTCTAGGTGACGCACTTCAAACATTTCAATTTGTGATTCTTGCCTGTATCAACTGGTCTGGTCCTTTCAACCCCTAGCCTGCTTCGGCCTTTTTTTAGTATAAAAAATGGAATACGCGTAGAAAACGAATCGATACGAATGAAATAATTTTTATTTATGATTAAGAAAATTCTTGATTAAGGCTTGAAAAATAGGCTTTTTTGGGGAGTTTTTTTTTCAGAAAAACTACAAAATAAATCGAGATTACAAAATAGAGTGTTTATCATACATATCAGTGACTGTATACAATAATTTTTTCGAAGCGATTAATTTAAAAATTACGGCTGTGCAGCATTTTGCGATGACGTCTCCGTTTTTGTTGGCCGGAAACATAACTCAGACAATTTTCAACCGATTCACTTAAAATTTCGAATATATCTTTGAAAATACATTGTCTATGGAAGTGCGTAGGATTTTTTCGATATATTGATTTTTGGCCAAATGGCGCACTTCTAAAGTGAAAAATGAAAAATTTGCTTAAAAAATTGTCAGAAAATTGTTAATAACAAATGAACTATGCAATATAAAAAAATATCCTGCGCCCGTCCATAGACAATGTATTTTTAAGGGGGGAAATAGGGTTAGACGGTTAAAAAAATCGATTTTTTTTTTATTTCATAAATTGTTAGTAAAACTATTGAAAAATATGTTCCCGAAATTTTAAATAAAAATTCCGACTCGTTCTATTGTTATGAGCCATTAAAGTGAGTAGATCTTCTTCAGGTCCCGAGCGCGCCACGTGTATAACCAAGCGGTCACTATTTTTTCAAACGCGTTTTTCTGAAAACGACTTTTTTTGAACTTGCGTACACGCTAGTTTGAAAAGTTTTCAACCAATCGTTTTGAAAATTGGCAGTTACTTTCTTCACAGTATTACGCTCTATATGAACCTAAAATCGGAATATTATCATTATTTAAAATAATTTTTTTTTGCAAATAAAGTTGTAAAAAATGGGGAAAAATCATGCTTTTTTGTTTTGACCCCTGTAAAAAATTCAATTTTCTATTTTTTTGATAGTATTTAGGTTCATATAGAAGAGAGACATATAATGAAAGTAAATTCCAACCTCGTTTGATTTCAGATGAAAATTGCGGCTTCCAGAATGTACGCAAAATGCTGAGTCTGATTGTGACCTGCAATATGGGGTCGCTAATATCCCCGGTGTTTTTCAAGAAAATTCTTCAAAAATTATATAGTATATACTTAAATATATGTATAAACTATTCTCAAAGTTTCAATAATTTATATTCATTTTTTATACTATAAAAAAATTCATGAAAATCATTGAGAAAACGCTGTCCCAACCCTATTTCCCTACTTAAAGATATATTCGAAATTTCAAGGAAATCATTTGAAAATTGTCTGAGTTATGTTTCCGGCCAACAAAAACGTCGACGTCATCGCAAAAACGCTGCACAGTCGCCATTTTGGAATTAATCGCTTCAAAAAAATTATTCTTTGCAGTTACTGATATATATGATAAACACCCTATTTTGTAAGTTCGATTTATTTTGTAGTTTTTCTGAAAACAAATCCCTAAAAAAGCCTATTCTTTCTGCCTCTAGAGTGGCTTAACGAGAAGTGAGTATTTATATTAAAATCAGTTTGTATGTTTGTATGTTTGTTCGAACGCGCTAATCTCAGGAAGTACTGATCCGATTTGAAAAATTCTTTTTGCATTAGATAGCCCGTTAATTCAGGAAGGCTTTACGCCATATAACTTTATATTATGACCCTAAAGAGCGACAGCGGCGCATTGAATCGAGGGACGGAAGTTTAACGCGGTTGAAACCGCGGGGCACAGCTCGTTATAAAAAAATGTCGTTCGATTCATAAAAAATAATTTCTTTACTTCAAACCACGTATGAAATTTTTGTCGCGAAAATGCATTATTTTTAGCACTCAAAAAAAACATGATTTTTTCTTAACGCAGAAGTTTCAGACTAAAGAAGACAAACTAAGAGGTACGACGAGGAAATAAATAAATCACCAGTTATACTTCGGTAACAATGACATCTTTAATAACCAGTTCAACGACATTACAGTGTTCATAGGGTTTTTTTTTTTTTTTTTTTTTTTTCGTTTTGTTTCAATTACATACGCAATTTGATACTCCGTATTACTTTCTTTTTTTTTTATCTCCATTAAATATCCATACATACACGTGCATAGATGCCCTTGCGAGTGTTTTCACACGACTTTTATTCTGTTTATAGTTTTATATGCATTATCTATGCTCGTCTGTGTCTGTATGTTTGTCATGCATATGTTAATGTTTTATTTTTTTCTTATGTATGCGTGGATATATCGTTTTTCTTTTATTCTTCGTGTATTATGCAGAGGCAAGTGCATTTATGCGGGAACTACACTTGTACGAGAACTCCATCACAATGGGAGTTGAGTTATTAATTTTTGTATATTTTTTTTTCACTCATTGCGTACTACTACCACGTAATGATAGATATGATCGATACGTGTATATCACGTACGAGGATCGTACGATATGTATCTAATTAATTTCATTCTCTTTTTCATTTATTTATTTATTTTCTCTCTCTCTCTCTCTCTTTCTCTCTCTCTCTCTCTCTCTCTCGCTCTCTTTCTCTGTTTTCCTATCGTTCGTTCGTTCGTACTTTCATCGATTTATACTTTCATGATAAAATATGATAAAAATGACTTTTGTTTCCCCGAACATCGAGCCAGGCGAATGGAACATATACAGGAGTTCACCTTAGACAATATTGTCTTTATAGTTTCGTACTCGAACGTTCTATTAAAAGATTAGAATCGATAAATCATTGAATATCATCGCCAAAACAACGCGATAAATACATTTGAACAATAATAATAATAATATATTAGCAATAGTGTATATGTTAAGTATATAACGCGATATGATACAGTAGGCGAAATTCTAACGAGCACAGGATGGGATGGGACGTTTTTGGGAACGGGATTCAAGGTGTCAAGGGAAACGAGGTTGGGAACGAAGATTGGAGAAGTTAGAATAGGCTTTCACATTATTTACAAGAGATATATCGAGTATTTCGAAATAAGCTACAAGATTACGAACTAATTTAATCATATATGCAATATATGTTCTTGTGTATATATATATATATTAGGGCGATTGTTTTTTTTCGACTATTTTTTTTTTCAGTCCCCACTCGAAATTTTGTTGGATTTGTCGAAAGAGAAATTCCCCGAATGTTACAGCCCTTAATATTAATTCTAAGTACTTTCCGAAAGCGTGAGAAGATTTTCCATCTAAAATACACGTAAATCGAATTTTTTTTTTTTCAAATTTCTATAACTCAGCCGCATTTTGTGCTATCATATTGTTCTTGGTTTTGATTTACTCAGAATAAAACAATCTAAAAAGGTGCCTTTTGCGGCGAAAGTGTA
The DNA here is from genome assembly GCA_958009045.1 of Oxytorus armatus. NCBI lineage: Eukaryota > Metazoa > Arthropoda > Insecta > Hymenoptera > Ichneumonidae > Oxytorus > Oxytorus armatus. The sequence goes on along the minus strand of OY253749.1, from coordinate 18,467,516 downwards.
AATTGTACTGGTGAGTTGGTACGGGTCACTGAAGTTGATTTTTATCCAAAATTCTCGTTTTTTGCTGTTCTCTCAGAAACAATTAACTTTACGAAGAAAATGTAAATGAAAAATTTGTTGGAAATTTAATTTCCCATAAAAAAGGTCCTATCGACCCAATTGCTTAGATTAATATTTCTTGAGATATTGAACTTTTTTTATTTTTTATTTTTTTTATTATTTAATATTTCATATTTTATAAATTTCATACTACTCATAAGTTAAAGTTCAATATCTCAAGAAATATTGATTTAAGCAATTGGGTCGATGGGACCTTTTTTGTAGGAAATTAAATTTCCAACAAATTTTTCATTTACATTTTTTTCGTAAAGTTAATTGTTTCGGAGATAACAGCAAAAAAACGAGAATTTTGGGTAAAAATCAACTTCAGTGACCCGTACCAACTCACCAGTACAATTTACACTTTCGCCGCAATAGGCACTTTTTTAGATTATTTTATTCTGAGTAAATCGAAACCAAGAACAATATGATAGCATAAAATGCGGCTGAGTTATAGAAATTTGGTAAAAAAAAAATTCGATTTACGTGTATTTTAGATGGAAAATCTTCTCGCGCTTTGGGAAAGTACTTAGAATTAATATTAAGGGCTATAACTTTCAGGGAATTTCGTTTCGACATATCCAACAAAATTTCGGGTAGGGACTGAAAAAAAAAATAGACGAAAAAAAAAATCGCCCTAATATATATATATATATATATATATATATATATGTATTGTTTTATGTATATATATATATATTATTTCTTATTTTATATACGTATGTATATTATTAGAGAGAGTCCACTTTTATTCAGATGGAATCGAATGGCCCTTGCTCCATTTCACTTATTATTCTCTAGTATATTTTTCTTCTTACCCCCTCGAATCGATTACTCTCTTGTATACTATCTATCTTTATATATTTATATGTATGTATGTGTGTATGTGTATGTGTGCGTGTTACGTTACCTACGATTAGGTACATCGATATCATAGCACTTGAAAATAATGATTCGTGAATTGCTATCGCGAAGGGAGTTGCGTTCGGTGAGGCCAGCTCAAACAAAAGCATAAAGTCAAATTAAAACATCAAAAAACAATAAAGTTAGTGATATAAACTCTCTTTGATAGCGAAAGCACGACAAGTCGTAGGTTGCACGCTCGTTCGTTCATTTGAACGTTACTCCATGTATACCTACATATGATTTGCCACTGGCAACCGCCTCTTGTCGTACTTTTTCTACGTTGAAGTAGAAAAAAAAATCAATAAAAATAATAACAATCGTCCGTCTTCTTGAACCGCTACGAACCTATCAAAGAGCACTATATTTATTATGATTTATACTACGCTTTAGCTATATATAGCACATTTGTTTTTTTTTTTTGAGTTTTGGTGTACGTATATGTTCAGTTTTGTCATTTTTTTCTTTCATCGATTTACTTCTGTTTTAATCCACAAACAATTGACGTTCAATTGCGAAAACGGACACTTATGTTCGTTAATATATTTTTTTCTTTTACTGTTACTTATTAATTTTACCTAATGGGATGTCGTGACATCGATTTTACAGGCGAATCAATCGAAAATCTCTCAAATTCAGGCACTGCAAACTCAAAGCACTTTTTTTTCTTCTTCTCGTGCAAACGCGATTCCTCGACGTCAAAGATTCGTCGATATATAGCAAGCCCAACACCGGTTTTTTTTTTGCTCTTCAGTTTTTATCGTAACGACCAATGAGTATTGACGAGTAGGTAAGACTGGCACGACGGTCGGTACGGTCGTCCCTTAATCTGCCATTTTCAGTATGGAATTATCGGAATTTTTTGTTTTTCGCTATTGTTCATTGAATTATTTAATCCTTTAAGTACGGTTGACGGAATAATCGTTAAAATCGTTAGAATCATTTTTGTACTTCAAAACAGTTCTCAGTATTTTCCAAAATTCTAATTAATACGATATCGATATGTTTATTTTCACGAAAAATAATAGTTTCATCGTTAATATATCGTCGTTAAAAGTTATTTACGTTTTGAGATAATCTGCGCGCTCACCGGGACAATTCGCTACGAAGAGTTAAACAGTTCGTTCATTAACAACAACAAAAAGAAGATCCAGATTCGGGCCATCGAGGGAGACGAATTAACGGCCGCCGTGTGCACGCCTTTTTCAATAATCAATAATAACCGATCGTATATATATATATATATGTATGTATGTATTTAATACTACGCGTTTTATATACTTTAACCATTCACGCACTTCCATTACCAACCCGGAGCAGTTCATCTTACTCCGATAAACTCAAATATTGACTAATTAGAAAAAGGATTCTCATAAAAATACGGATATGTTCATACCTCTGGCCGATCAGCGCGCAGGTTGATTATTAATATTAAATATTCGTCATCACGAATTACCCAAAGGAATTGTACTATATAGATACTATTTTTCATCAGTGTCTCGCTCTTCGAATAGTATACCTTCCATAGTTCCCGTTACGGATATAAATATACACATTAGGGCGATTTTTTTTTTTTTGACTTTTTTTTTCTCAGTCCCCACCTGAAATTTTGTTGGATATGTCGAAAAACGAATTCCCTAAAAGTTACAGCCCTTAATATTAATTCTAAGTACTTTCCCTTAGCGTGAAAAGATTTTCCATCCAAAATGCACGTAAATCGAATATTTTTTTTTTTTCAAAATTCTATAACTCAGCCGCATTTTATGCTATCATATTGTTCTTGGTTTCGATTTACTCAGAATAAAACAATCTGGAAAAGTGCCTATTGCGGCGAAAGTGTAAATTGTACCTGGTGAGTTGGTACGGGTCACTGAAGTTGATTTTTACCCAAAATTCTCGTTTTTTTGCTGTTATCTCCGAAACAATTAACTTTACGAAAAAAATGTAAATGAAAAATTTGTTGGAAATTTATTTTTCTACAAAAAAGCTCCTATCAACCCAATTGCTTAGATCAATATTCCTTGAGATATTGAACTTTGTTTTAAAAAATTTTTTTAATTATTGAATATTTCATATTTTATAAATTTTATACTACTCATAAGTTAAAGTTCAATATCTCAAGAAAAAATTAATCTAAGCAATTGGGTCGATAGGACCTTTTTTATAAGAAATTAAATTTCCAACAAATTTTTCATTCACATTTTTTTCGTAAAGTTAATTGTTTCGGAGATAACAGCAAAAAAACGAGAATTTTGGGTAAAAATCAACTCCAGTGACCCGTACCAACTCACCAGTACAATTTACACTTTCGCCGCAAAAGGCACTTTTTGAGATTGCTTTATTCTGCGTAAATCGAAACCAAGAACAATATGATAGCATAAAATGCGGCTGAGTTATAGAAATTTAAAAAAAAAAATTCGATTCACGTGTATTTTAGATGGAAAATTTTCTCACGCTAAGGGAAAGTACTTAGAATTAATATTGAGGGCTGTAACTTTCAGGGAATTTCTTTTTCGACATATCCAGCAAAATTTCGGGTGGGGACTGAAAAAAAAAATAGTCGAAAAAAAAAATCGCCCTAATACACATATGCAGGTTAAGTTAGGTAACTTAACGGTGTTTAATTTGTCCAATCTAAGAACGCTGATATTATATGTGTAATGTATGTCGTAGTTGGAATTATAGACATTCGGATAGTTCGTGACTCGAATTTCGTTCACCCAATTCACTTATCACGTAATTCTCTAAACTTAACGACTTACGGACTAATTGTTTGGGCTCCGCATTGGGTCCCGGTACAGAAGCTCGATAATTTGAGAATTCAGCCGGGACTCACGAAGCCCTGATATGTTATCCTGGTTTAGCAACGAATGACTTTTTTTTTTAACGAAAAATTCTTTTTTTTTTATCAACAAACTGAAAGTATATCGCTATTATATGTCGCGATACCGGAAGCCAGAGGTCCATTTTGCTGATTTGGTTTCCTCCGATTCCGGAAGTTATTCGTTCAACCGATCGGTTATCAACGGAATTTTCTCGGTGTTTTTACGAATTCACGCGAACGAATACATTGATGGTTACGTATCGCGGATAATCGAGAATTCAGAGCTTGCTGGTTTTTTTCTTTTGCTATTCCGCCTAGTATGCATGACCTACCGTTCGTTAAACGCAGCCCTCTCTTCTTTCGGCCCTGGCAACGTCTTCCGTTTCCCACCGGAGCCGCGTCCACATTCGCGCGCACTTCGCCATTTTGATCACACTTTTGAGACGGATCATCCGAGCGAACGCTCAATCCGACAACCGCACACAAGCACTATATTATTTTTTGATCCTCATCGTCGTCGTTGTCTCAACACCGTTGTTAATCCACACCGAAGATACACTTTATGGTAAGTGTGCTCAATTACCATCAGGCGATAAACCAGAGTAGCAGAACGCCGAAGAAAACCCGCGCACGATCACAAATTGATCTCCCTCATTGTTGACGTGATCTCACATGATATTTGCACTTTTAAGATCCCTCGCGATGTAAGAGCAGATTCCCGATCGGCGCATGTGTGTATGTATGTGTGCGTGGGTATGTGTGTGTGTGCGTATGTGTGTGTACTCTATATATGGAAGCCTGGGCCACACGAAGACTTTATTATTATCTCGAAGCTTAGACCCATATGTCGTTCTGTCGGTGTCCAATCACAGCTTCACCGCCGCTCCATCCAATGGCCACGGCACACTAATACATTCCTTGTCTGAACGGATTGCTGTCTCCCGATGGTCTCTGCTCGATATCCGGCGGAGGTGGTCTCCTGAAGGGATTTGGATCACCTTGCTGCTGACTCGCCGGAGCACTAACCACTCTTGGCTCCCTTGGCTCTTGGCCAAAGTTCCTCTGTTGTCCGTAGCCCGTCGTTTGATCAGTGAAACCGTTCTGCTGTTGTTGTTGTCCGTATCCGATCTGTTGTCCATAGTTACCGCCTCCTTGCTGCTCGTAGGTCGTCCGTTGCTCGTAACCCGATGCCGGTTGATCCCATCCCGACGTTGTCGTGTCGCGATTGTAGCCCGACGTCTGATCGTAATCCTGCATCGCGTTATAGCCCGTCTCCTGATCAATGTCCGTCTCCATTCTCGCTCCCTGGGTCAGATGATTGCCAACGTCGCCACTTATCGGCCGCTGTTCCTGAAGCACGTAAGTCTGATACTCCTTGTCCGGTGGATCCTGCATCAAGACATTAGCTTCGTCCTGGAACGGCTTGAAGTCGTAGATGTGCCGGAGATAGTATAGTACCGGTGCGTAGAGTAAATTCGCGAATGCTATGCCAATGTTCAGGGCGGTGAAGCCTATGGCATCGACAACACCACCGGCTATTATCGGCCCGACGGCGTAAGCCACGCTGTACGATATGTCGGCTATCGCGTAGATACTACCGTAAACTGACACATAACGAACGTCCACGAGATAACCCAACGTTGGCAACAGTGCCGTGTCGATAAGAGCTATGCCGAAGCATATTCCGCATATTGGTAGCATCAGAAACGTGTAAGACGTCGAGAATGGTATGATAAAGCAACATAAACCCTCCAGTGCTAGACCCAGCGCCGCCATTAACCACTGATGTTGAGGATACTTCTTGGCCATTTTCACAGTTATCACGACGCCAAACACGTGCGGAAAGAACGCCGGTAACCATACCATTCCCATTTTCCAATTGTCGGTCGTTATGTTGTCCTCCATCCACAGTGCGATAGTTGGCTCGAGAAATGCCAGCGCAACGTTTGACATCATAAGAGCTCCCGCGCAAACGGCTATGTATGGATCGATGAATAATCGCCATATCGGTATCGTCGGACGTTGTTCTCTCTGACTGCTCTCCTTGAGCTGTTCCTTGAGTGGCTTCATCACGAGAAATAACATAAATAGATCGCCCAAACTGACGAAAGCGAGAATGAGAAAAGGCATTGGTTTCCCGGCAAACTGATAGAGAGCACCGCCGAACGGCGGTGCAACGAGACAACCGAAACTTATGAATGCCAGTGCTATACCGAGCGCCTGAGAGCGTTCGTTCTCCTCCGTGTAACGATCGGCTATCATGGCCAGACCCGACGTGTCGGCAAACGCCGAGCCGACACCCTGAAGACTTCGCGCGAAGAACAGAACGGAATAACTCGCGCCAAAAGCGAATACGCTCGTCGACAGAAACAGTATGCACAGTCCTACCATCATGGGTATGTCGTAGCCAATACGATCGATCAGCGCACCTGAGAATGGATTGACCATCAGTTGAACGATTGCTTTCGAGGCGAACAAAAGGCCAGTCGCCGAATCCTGTCCGTGATGATTACGCGGTCCCGTGAAATTGACATTACCGTTCTCGTCATCGTCGTCGAAAGTGCCAACGAACTTCAAATAATCTGGTATTATCGGCACTATGACCATGTAGAGCATGTTGTCGAGTAGCAGTGCGACGGAGACGATGATCAGCACGAGGCGTCGTTGAGACTTTGGCTCTTGAAGCTTTGCCCATACGATCTCCTTGGCCTCGCCAATCTCCATATTGAGAATCGGTATCTTCGTGTCCATTTTTTTCAGCGGTTATCGGATCTTTACAATAAATGACGCTAACACAATGACGATTGGAATTCGACTTGTCTTATCTCCTGTTTTTTCGGCGATGTGTGTTCGCTTTTTTTTTCTCCTCTGTTCTACGTATACAGCATTCTTTCGACTCGCGTCGACTCTCCTGCGCGTTTTAGGTGTGTGTTTTTTTTTTTTTTTTTCGTGTTTGTGACCGTAATTTCAGTATGCACTAATCTCGATCAAATCCGGGGCCTGGGGTGACCTTGGGAACGGTGACGGTGGGCTCTCGATTGAAGCGGCGCGCATCAGGCCGGGCCGGGGGTAACCTACAACAAATAACCGTAAAACGGTTAGCTCCGAAGGTTATATACCGATACTAATGTTTCTTATCGCGCAAGTTTTACCCTCTCTTTTGCGTACTATTAAACGTAATTAACAATCTTTTATGAATAAAATCGATGTTATTTTGTTGACACTCAATTCTCTTCCCTCTCTCTCTCAGTCCCACTCTTTCTCTCAGCCGATTTTTTACTTCTCCGCGGCCTGGGCCAATGACGTTAATACACAATCTCGATTTTAATAACTAGTTCAACTGATAAGAGGGAGCCCTGGCCCGGCCTGGTATATCGCACGCAACTGCGCAGCCCCGAACCCGGACTCGAGCGAAAAGCGAGTTCCCGCCTCGACGTATACGTACTTCCGATTCTCGTTCCGTGACCCCAAACGGAGCTGAGGGCCCGGGGCGGATGGGGAAGGGTCGAAGAGGTGAGGGAGATTGAAGCTCGCGAGCGCTGACACCCCCCGGATCATCGATCTGCGGTGAGCCACCAAAAATGCTCGCCCAGGTGTTCTTATTACTTCACGTGACTTGTCTATTTTCTTTTGTTCGACGTTGTCATTGATATAGAGAGAAAAAAATACGTTGCCTTTCTATTTTTTTCTTCAGCTAATAGAATGGGAAATGCTTGGCAGTAGGGTGGATATATAAGCTTTTCATATATTTATACATAGTGTCGAATGTATAAACGATTATATGCATCTCTCGAGTAAGTACAGCGTTCGTTCATACGCGAGAGGGTGTTTAGAGACCTCGTTAATTAATTAAGTTGCGGTCCGTCGGTGCCGGCGACTTTGACAAGGGATGGTCTTTGCCAAGGGGTGCGCCGCGATGGGCAAACACGAGAGGAGCGGAAAAAAAGCACCGGGGGGATTCGAAGGATGGGACGAATGGTAAATTACGTTAAGTCGCCACCGGATTGGTGAAATGTATAAACAAAAACAAGAAATTTTCCCTCTAAGAAGATTCAAGGTGGTGATGTGTACTCGAGAATTTTAAGGAACAGAATACGAATTTTCGTGGAAAATAACCCGATTGCGAAACGGATTGAAAACAGATTATGTTTGATAAGTTGTTGTTTTTTTTTTCCACTAACCTGAGTTGCTGGAGAACTTTTGCCTGAGGGAGTTGGCAAGACGCTGGGGCCCCGCCAATGCCGGAAGTCCGGCAAGCAAGCCGCTCAGCGTTGATCCAACGTCCCCTACGTCCTCGTCCTTCGAGCCGTTCAACGACTCCTTCGCTCCTTGTATCGCCGGGCCCTCCACCTTTTCAGCTAATTCCTCTACCGAGCCTGTAACAAAACATATCTTCCATATTGCTTTATATAATAAATAAATAAACATGCATACGAATAAATTATTTAAGGCCGTCGTCTGGTCTAGAAATTTGAAAAAATCGATTTTTTTTTTTTTTTTTTTCATTTTCTTATTCCTTAGACCTTTCTTCATACGCTCCTGAAAACCGTTTATTGATATTTCAAAAATTAGCCGAGAAATAAAAATTCTAAGCAAGCCGCGCGCTCAGGTAGCGCGGTCGGGAAGCAACTTTGAACGCGTTTGTCTCAGAACTATGTTTTTCAAATCGGCGCTCACGATATCTCGATAACTAATGGACCGATCGAGCTCAAATTTTGCACGTACCTTAGGTAGCCTGTTTCTGAGGACTGGTAGCAGAATCGAGTCGAACAATATATTTGCCGACATTTTATAACTCGTCGAATACCCGAAAATGTATGAAATATCATTAATGAAAGTTCAACAGGCCGCCATTTTGTCAAAAAATTTTTTTAAGTACCAATTCTGCTACCAGTGCTCAGAATACTAATACAGATTCAGAATATATATATTTTTTTTTTTCAGATGCATACAACATCGTCCAGAGTGGGCGCCGATTGAGGCGCACCATGTTTCAACAAGGCAAAAAACTACATGAAAATATTTAAAATAATTTTTTTTTTATGTACAAATATTCTCTAAGGATTAATAAATGCACGTGTAAATTGTCACCAAGACAACTTCAACGGTTTAAACGTTATTGCACATTAGAAATGACGTCAAAAATCTCGCTCTAGACCAGACGACGGCCTTAATTAATTAATAACCCCAATAAATGACAAACAAATCGAAGATTACGACGAAAATTCTTTTAAGTTGATCGGCTTTTTATTAGCGGCTAAATAAATTTTTCTACAAGGATTAATTAACGACGTGAATTAATTGAAAAACCTTTTAATTCAATGATAATAATGTATTCTTCTATCACACGGATTTTTTTTTGTACTTCACACAAAATCACGACGATTGCTTCGCGTCCTTAATGAAGTCTTTATACAACCCCTTTACATCGCGACAGCGCGAGGTGCTTCGGAAACGCAAACGGCAATTTTTGCACTATGACATATCGTGTCTACATATATATTAACGTCTCGAACCCCTCGTCGCGTTTTTATGTTTCTCACTATATATGTATACGAGGTCTGTTCAAAAAGTATCGCGAATTTTGAATTTCCGCGGGCTACGTATATTCGATTTCCGATTTTTTAGCGGCGTTAGGTTGGTACTCGTGTCCCTGACTTATGCTGAAAAAATCGGCCATTTTGAATGTTTAGTTAATTGTCGACAGCTGTTTTGGTTAGAAGTGTTTTGGCTTGTCTTCGATTTTTGCCTATTCCAAAAAATCGATCAAAGAATCTGTATGAAATTTTGTGTGAAAAACAAAACTAAGTGCGCGGACGCATTCCGAATGTTGACTGTGGCATATGGTGAAGCTACCTTGGACCAAAGCAACGTTTATCGGTGGTACGAAATGTTCTCAGAGGGCCGAGAAGATGCGAACAACGAAATGCGTTCCGGACGGCCGAGCACATCAACAACAGACGAAAACATTGATGAAGCGAAGAAAATAATATTGGCCAATCGTCGAATCACCGTTAGAGAAGTTGCCGAGGAACTAAACATATCGATTGGCTCCTGCTATTCGATTTTTACCAATGATTTGGGCATGAGACGGGTCGCCGCGAAATTCGTGCCAAAACTGCTCAATTTCCAACAAAAACAGTGTCGCGTTAACATTGCTGAGGAGCCGTTGGACTCGGTCCGCGACGACCCAAATTTGCTCCAGAGGGTCATAACCGGTGACGAATCATGGGTTTACGGTGATGACGTGGAAACCAAAGCTCAATTATCGCAATGGAAGCTGCTTTTTTGGAATAGGCAAAAATCGAAGACAAGCCAAAACACGTCTAACCAAAACAGCTGTCAACAATTAACTAAACATTCAGAATGCCCGATTTTTTCAGCATAAGTGAGGGACACGAGTACCAATCTAACGCCACAAAAAAAACGTATATACGTAGCCCGCTGAAATTCAAAATTCGCGATACTTTTTGAACAGACCTCGTATATAAACCATCACTTCAATCTCTAATAATAGCAACTTGCACCGTCAATTTGCGTATACACCGGAGCACCGTTCAGGGCGAAAGAAAAAAAAAAATTATCGTGAACTCGCTTCTACATACAGAGAGGGAGGGAGGGATGGAGGGATAGAGAAGGAGGATTCATGTGCTGGTATACCCAAGGTCGTACTTTTATCTACACATCGAAAACGAGCTTTTACGTAACGGTGTGTGTAAGTTTAGATATGTTCTCTAATTTTCCGATGAACCGGAAGTCTGCTGCACCCTAACAATTCCCTCTCTCTCTCTCTCTCTCTGTCTATGCACCAGCGCGGAAGTTGTCTCGACATTCACTCCGATCGATATTGACAAAATAAACTCGCAACCGCCGAAGAACCTTAACGAAAAGAACAATAAAAACAAAATCAATAAACGTTCTTATCGACCCGACACACTCGCCCCTCAACACATCCTCAAAATTATAATTTCCTCAATCATAAGAGCCGACGAGAAATCGTAGAACCGCGGAAAGTTTGACACACGCGGAAAAACCAAACGAAAAAAAAAATTTGTTTTTCTCCGGAATATCGATGGCGAGACTGGAAAAAAAAACAGAAAAACCGCACTTCCACACAAACCTGGGAAAAAAAGTGTCGCGAATTTTTTATTTTTGCTAAGAAGGGTCAATGAAAAAATGAAATAAGTATACTCACGAAGATATTGTATGGGAAATTAGTCCGATAACGAATTTAATACGATTGACAAGAGCAGGAGACCGCTCGATTTTTCGTTTATACGAGAATATACTTACGCAGACCGATGGGGCTCCCGATGGCAGGGGCGTCTCGGCGTGTCTCTACGTCGGGATAGCTTTGAAACGTCTGCCCGCGGAGACCTCCCCGCCACCGTTCACCTCCGTCGCCCCTTAAACCCTCTTGGCAGCCACCACCGACGTTCGAACTCTATATAACATGACTATACACGACGCGAATCCGCGTAGGGATGAAGCGTTAAGGGCGCAGACGCGTTACCAAGAGCTTCGCGACGATTGGCGAAACAACTGGCATGCGTCAGCCCTCCGAACGAACAAAAACCCCCCTCGCGGTTCCCACTCAAGCGCGATAAAGCGAAACCCTCCCTCTCGGTCATCCCTCCGGGCACGCGCTGCTGCTGAGAGCACGGTCCTCTCCACCGACGAGCGCTTTTCCTACATTATATATCCCGTGAGAACCTGTACACATATACATGTACCGAAAGATTGCTCAAAATCTAAAGGTCGTAATCCACACGATTTAACATTTTAGAGCCGGTTATTTCGGGGCCTTCTGCTTTTAAACAACCTGTGTGTATAGCCTCGTACGTATGTATACATTTTGTGGATTCTTCTATGTATAAATATATGCGGCATATGTATCACCGCTGTATGCATAGAGGGTTGGTGTGGCAGAGGGTGAGAGACAGTCGGCCGCGCACAGGTATAAACGTAGAACTCGGTCGATTCTGCCCGGTATTTTTTCCCCAAGTCCCTCCGTCCTGCCCCTCATATTCCGCGGAGCTATCCTTCTCCTCCGTCCCGGTAGCAGGTCGATAGCTCACCTGTAACACACCGACACGGCAAAAGAGCGAGAGGTTTCGAGCTGCTCCTTTCTTATCGATAAGTACAGGGCTCGGATCTACAGTGTCCTTCAACCTGTGTAGACTCTGGATGGCTATTGCTCCAAATTGCATTGATGCATTCTACGATTAATCCTTCAATAATCGAGCGAACGCCCAAAAACCCGTACTGTTTTATTGTTTTCCCGGGCCGGTACTTAAGGGGGCAAATAGGGTTAGACGGTTCGAAAAATCGATTTTTTTTTATTTCATAAATTGTTAGTGAAACAATGGAAAAATATGTTCCCAAAATTGTGCAGTTACTTTCCTCATAGTATTGCGCTCTATATGAACCTAAAATCGGTATATTATTATTATTTAAAATAATTTGTGTTTGCAAATAAAGTTGTAAAAAAGGCAAAAAATCATGCTTTTTTGTTTTGACCCCTGTAAAAAACTTTCGATTTTTTTGATAGCATTTAGGTTCATATAGAAGAGAGACATATAATAAAAGTAAATTCCAACCTCGTTTGATTTCAGATGAAAATTGCGGCTTCCAGAATGTACGCAAAATGCTGAGTCTGATTGTGACTTGCAATATGGGGTCGTTAATGTCTTCGGTGTTTTTCAAGGAAATTCATCGAAAATCTTATAGTATATACTTAAACATATGTATAAAATATTCTCAAAGTTTCAATAAATTATATTCATTTTTTACACTATAAAAAAATTCATGAAAATCATTGAGAAAACGCTGTCCTAACCCTATTTCCCCCTTAACGATACGGCGAATAGATTAAAATATTTTATTGGCAATTTATTTATTAATTTGTAATTAGTTATGAGCAGCAAGAATTTTTGAGACAGAACAACATTTTTGGAGTGATGATTGTATTAACAAAATGGCGTCTTTACGGCGTCCGTGCCGATTGTTACTCGCACTCGGCATGGACGATAAAAACTGACGCGAATACTGGAGAGTATTTTCGAGATCAATATTTCTTTTTCACTGCGAATAGCCTCAATTCAGACTCGACGATATTGGAATAAACATGCTTCTCATAACTAACGAAATAATGGGGATAAAAAGCTTTTTTACTATTCAGAAACATTGTAGACAACAATAGAAGCTAATGTGACAAGTGAAAACAGAAGGGTAAAGTTCATGATTTCAAATGTCAAGAATGCAGTCTTCGAAGGGTTGTAAATGTCAAGGTGGTAGTGGTGATGGTAATAGAGCAGACAGATCAATGAATGTGGAGGAAACCGACACGAGTATATCGTACGGTTAGGTTTAACTCGAGAGATCTATGTACTCTGGATATATAATAGTTACATAACGAGTTCCGGTTACCAAGACTACCGTCCAAAACTACCCTCAGCAGTTTAGCAACTGTGACGAAGCTCAGAGACTAATGGTAATTAGGTCCGTGCGTGCTGGCGTTAGGAGACATCTTACTGACTTAATTCACGACTAACAAGATGTACGAGAACTTACGAGGAAGAACTTACGATTGCAGAATTCGCGACACATTTCCGAACAATGTCGTAAAAGTTAGCAAAACTACTTCCGTTCTTTACATCATTATTTCAATAAGGTTTTCAAACGTTAATTCGCGTTCTAACGTCTGAATTATTAATTTTTTCAATCAAACCACAAGTAATTTTATTCCGTGTTATTCTCTCGAACATTCCCATCAAAACTTTTACCCCCTTGCGTAAAATTGCATTCGTGAAAGATACCATTTTATTTTTGTTTAATTCATGAGTTCTGTGGCTCTTCATCTCGTCGTATAGTTGGACAAATTTTTCCTACCCTTATACTCTCGGTCTCGCCGATCAGTTCATGGAGAAAGGGATTTCATGAAACTCACTGGGAAACGAAACTCTTCTCAGAGTACTTGTACAATAATAAAAGCGAATAAAGTTAGAAACAGATTTCACGATTTTTTGTTCCCGGGCATCGTCGAGTGGTTGAAGTTTTGCATACTGAATGTTTCCATTGTGACAGAATGCAGATGGAGTTGTGGAATTATACGGAACTTGTGTTAACGTAAGTTGAAGAGAGCTTTTCCACTCTGCAGACTCGTTACTCTTTCTATTTTTCTTCTTCTTCTTCTTCTTCATCATCGTCATATTTTCCTCGTTCATCCCCTGTTTATCTTCTTTCTTTTCTTCTTCATCTTCCCTCGTATCGTCCTCTTCATCTTTTTCAATCTTATTCCATAAACGATGTATATAATGGTTGACTATAATTTTGTCGGTGCTGGAAACCAAAGAAGATTTTGTTACCAGACCGATCGTTGAAGATTCCGACGAGGGGATTGTCGAGTGTTTGCGGGGACGGCGCGTCGTGAACTCGACAGAACCGACCTCGCCGGTGGCGATCGTTGAACTTTCCGACGGGTGGTACCTCGTACTCCCACTGTCAGTTAAGCCGGACTTTTATATGTGTGTATATATATATAATATCCGTTTCAAACTAGATATAGTATGTTAAGGGGGGAAATAGGGTTAGACGGTTCAAACAATCGATTTTTTTTTATCTCATAAATTGTTAGTAAAACTATTGAAAAATGTTCCCAAAATTTTAAATGAAAATTTCGACTCGTTCTATTGTTATAAGCCATTAAAGTGAGTTGCTCTCCTTCAGGCCCCGAGCGCGCCACGTGTATAACCGAGCGGTCACTATTTTTTCAAACGCGTTTTTCTGAAAACGACTTTTATTGAACTTGCGTACACGCTAGTTTGAAAAGTTTTCAACCAATCGTTTTGAAAATTGGCAGTTACTTTTTTCATAGTATTTTCATAGTATTTAAAATAATTTTTTTTTGCAAATAAAGTTGTAAAAAATGGCAAAAAATCATGGTTTTTTGTTTTGACCCCTGTGAAAAATTCAATTTTCGATTTTTTTGATAGCATTTAGCTTCATATAGAAGAGAGACATTTAATAAAAGTAAATTCCAACCTCGTTTGATTTCAGATGAAAATTGCGGCTTCCAGAATGTACGCAAAATGCTGAGTCTGATTGTGACCTGCAATATGGGGTCGCTAATATCCCCGGTGTTTTTCAAGAAAATTCTTCAAAAACTTTATAGTATATACTTAAATATATGTATAAAATATTCTCAAAGTTTCAATAAATTATATTAATTTTTTATACTATAAAAAAATTCATGAAAGTCATTGAGAAAACGCTGTCCTAACCCTATTTCCTCCTTAACGGACGTATACATATATGATTGTAACGTGCCATCCGGGAATCAGAGGCTCTATGGCATCGTGATCAACCCAAATATAATCATCCACTGTTAGCCCCTGATAACCCACTGTGAGAGGACATTCTGTTATACACTCGGGAATGATACGACAGCTAGGAGTTCCGGGTCCGAACAGCCGACTAAGTGTCAATCGAGATAGACACGGACGGACGGATCACCAGAAATTCAAATGACTATCGTTACCGTCAGAAAAAATCACGTTGATTGATATGTATCGAGCCATATATGTTAGATCCAGAAGCGTGTTTTCAGTAAGAATTTTTTTCTTTTTCGAGTTGTCCACTTAGGAACTTATCAATTGATGCTAACAATCTCAAAATATTTTGCTTACACTTTAGAGAAGAATCATCGAGCTATCGATTTAAAACTTTCAGCATAGATAAATTGTAAATTAAGTATGCTTGTTATTGCATTAGGGAATAACCGATTAAAAGAATTAACATTTTATTGGAATTAACCCCCCCCCCAACAAAAAAATTACGACAAATGCCTTTGTTTAAGGGAGGAAATAGGGTTAGGACAGCGGTTTCTCAATGATTTTCATGAATTTTTTTATAGTATAAAAAATGAATATAATTTATTGAAACTTTGAGAATATTTCATACATATATTTAAGTATATACTATAAAATTTTTGAAGAATTTTCTCGAAAAAACACCGGGGATATTAACGACCCCATATTGCAGGTCACAATCAGACTCGGCATTTTGCGTACATTCTGGAAGCCGCAATTTTCATCTGAAATCAAACGAGGTTGGAATTTACTTTTATTATATGTCTCTCTTCTATATGGACCTAAATGCTATCAAAAAAATAGAAAATTGAATTTTTTACAGGGGTCAACTTTACAACTTTATTTGCAAAAAAAAAGTTATTTAAAATAATGATAATATTCCGATTTTAGGTTCATATAGAGCGCAATACTATGAAGAAAGTAACTGCCAATTTTCAAAACGATTGGTTGAAAACTTTTCAAACTAGCGTGTACGCAAGTTAAAAAAAAGTCGTTTTCAGAAAAACGCGTTTGAAAAAATAGTGACCGCACGGTTATACACGTGGCGCGCTCACGGCCTGAAGGAGAGCTACTCACTTTAATGGCTTATAACAATAGAACGAATCGGAATTTTCATTTAAAATTTTGGAAACATATTTTTCAATAGTTTTACTAACAATTTATGAAATTTAAAAAAAATCGATTTTTTGAACCGTCTAACCCTATTTCCTCCCTTAAAAAAAATCTAGCCTCGTCCGCAATCGAAGATCTTCGTCGTTCGTCCCCCTCGCAATGTAAAATCGGGAGTGTCGGAGACAAAATGCGCTTTTGTGCTGGATTGGATACCTGTTCCTCGACGGGTGACGCGAATTCGACGCGCAGACGGTCATAGTGACTCGCCATCCCTCTCCACCCCGCGAAAACTCATAACTTGACTGGCGTCACTTTTGGGATGTTAGGAAGAAATTTGTTGCAGTGACACGGTAAAACAACAGTTATAACCTGCCCTTCTCTTTGTCACCCGAAATTTGTAACCGTTATCAATAAGACTCATTTTGCAGAGCAATGCGTCACGCAATTTTATCGAGCTGTATCGGGTGGTAGATGATTCACTACCGCCGAATTAATTAATTACCATTCTACAATATATATATATAATTTACGGTGAGACCACAATGAGACCTCGGGGATTGTTTATTCGTTAGACATTTGGGTGATATTCCCGAATGATGTAATCGAATGCAACGAAAATTTCCAGACACGTTTACCACCGACTTAATTATTATTCCGCTGTGCAACAAAATTTAAAAGTGGACGCTTTTTAAGAGCTGTACACGATTATGCAACGTTTCTTGTTTTTATTTTCTGTATTCTTTTTATCTCTCTGTTATACCGTTTGTAATACAATATATCTGTATACGCCGATGCAACGAAACGTGTCCAGCATTTCTGGATAAACTGTTGGAGTTTCACGCGATCCTCGAATCCATTTAACTTTCTCATTACCCGGAACGCTGCCGCCGTTGTCCATCATGAGGCGGTTTTTCGGTGTATCTGAAACACGATCGGCATTTCAGTAGTCAGCTATATGAGCTGGCGTAAATTTTCCCGCGAAAATCTATATTGGGCCATTATTCATTAGCCAGCAAACATTTCTCACAATCAAGTATCGATCCATTTACGATCTCAATTTCATTTCCATTTAGTTTTTTTCTTCATCGCAATTCGTCTAGAGTAGGTATTACAATAAATATCGAAATAATATTTGTTCGATGTGATTTTATATCTATATTCCAGCTTGTTATCCGTTCATTCTTCCGATGAAAATTTCCGGGTCGTTGCGAGGCAATAAAAATCAAAAGTTGAATACAGTGACGTATTGATTGATTAAGTAACTAGTAAAATTAATTTAAAAAAAGTATATTCTATGATTAATATATATTTATGAAAAAAGTATATTCTATGATTAGTATTTTTTATCGTAATAAATGTTCCAGTGTAACTCATAATTAGATTTCGACTTTTTCCTCCGAGCCATCTCTGTCAAGTGAAAAACTATAAGCGTAATTTATTATTATTAAAAAAAGAAACACGAAATAAATTAAGTTTGCTCGGGTGTACGAGGTCTGTTCAAAAAGTATCGCGAATTTTGAATTTCCGCGGGCTACGTATACTCGATTTTCGATTTTTTTGTGGCGTTAGGTTGCTACTCATGTCCCTCACTTATGCTGAAAAGAATCGGCCATTTTGAATGTTTAGTTAATTGTTGACAGCTGTTTTGGTTAGACGTGTTTTGGCTTGTCTTCGATTTTTGCCTATCCCAAAAAAGCAGCTTCCATTGCGATGATTGAGCGTTGGTTTCCACGTCATAACCATGAACCCATGATTCGTCACCAGTTATGACCCTCTGGAGCAAATTTGGGTCGTCGCGGACCGAGTCCAACAGCTCCTTAGCAATGTTAACGCGACACTGTTTTTGTTCGAAATTGAGGAATTTTGGTACGAATTCCGCGGCGACCTGTCTCATACCTAAATCATTGGTAAAAATCGAATAGCACGAGCCAATCGATATGTTTAGTTTCTCAGCAATTTCTCTAACGGTGATTCGACGATTCGCCAATATTATTTTCTTCACATCATCAATGTTTTCGTCTGTTGTTGATGTGCTCGGGCGTCCGGAACGCATTTCGTTGTTCGCATCTTCTCGGCCCAATGAGAACATTTTGTACCACCGATAAACGTTGCTTTGGTCCAAGGTAACTTCACCATATGCCACAGTCAACATTCGGAATGCGTCCGCGCACATAATTTTGTTTTTCACACAAAATTTGATACAGATTCTTTGCTCCATTTTTTGGAATAGACAAAAATCGAAGACAAGCCAAAACACGTCTAACCAAAACAGCTGTCAACAATTAAGTAAACATTCAAAATGGCCGATTTTTTCAGCATAAGTGAGGGACACGAGTACCAATCTAACGCTACAAAAAAATCGAAAATCGAATATACGTAGCTCGCGGAAATTCAAAATTCGCGATACTTTTTTAACAGACCTCGTACTTCGATCTGTCTGTGCGCTATAATATCCTGTCTTTCGTCCGCTCATTGTCTCGATAGTGAACTCTAGGAGTTTCTGTCGAGGGAAGAAAACAAAAATTTCGATAGGTCTCAACCAATCTCGTTATAAAATGAGAACGCAAGTATTTTGTCCTGTCGCGCGAAGAAAAGGAATATATCAGACAACAGAGGAATCTCTCCGTTGCATGAACAAGTGAACTAACGATCACTCGCACCTCGTTGGTACGCATAAAAGCGTCTTCGTCGTCGTTCATACTTTTATCTTTATAATATCCTCTGCCCTACAAGACACGAGTCTCTTGAATTATTCGAGGACATACGAACGTACAACGAATAAAGCTAATGGCCTTCCAACACAGAAACATTCTAAAAAAAAAATAAAAAATATATGTATGCCAGAAACAAGCGAGCTGGTTGAGTGTACTGAATTTCATAATGTACACATATATACCATATATGTATTCTTTTCTTTCTTCATTTTTTTTTTATTTTTCATATTTTCTGGCCGTTTTTAATAATAAAAATAATGATCATACAATTGGCAAACACGGGTTGAATCACGCATTACCGATCCTAATCGTGCTTACATGGAAATTTGAATTTTTTTGAGTTTTTAATAAAATTACAGTAACATTAGTGAAATGAATAAAGATTTTATTTATTTTTTCTTCACGAGGTTAAAAACTATATTCTAGTACATGGAAGATCTGCCATAAAAAAAAATATGATTGAATTGATGACGCGTGGCAAGTCATATCTCAAAAAACTCTCGGCGAAAGAAAGAGAACAAAGTGAAGTGAGGCGAATTAAGTAAGTTGAATACCAATCGAGCGAGAATTCCATCACCCCGTGTAATTCAGTTTCGTCCGATCGGGCTAACCCCCCACCCCCCACCCCGTCGAGCGTTCCGACGCCAAATCCCTTGCGAAATCTCGTTACAGAAAAACGAGTGAGAGAGGGCGAAGAAAAAAAAATTCTGTGAAGAGATAAAGAAACTGTATATTGAAAGATTGCAAAACTTTTTTTTTCTCACGATGGAAAAATAAATGCTACGGTATTCATTGGATTCAATGAAGAGAAGTGAACTTTACGACAGAATAAATTTTTTTTAATTGAGCAAAGTTGTAAAAATTAATAATTTGCATATGGCTATAATTCATAATTTTCCCGTGTTCCACTTAGTCTGTGAAAATCGCAGCTTACGCTCTTATTTTCCACGTGACGAGCGTTATTGTAGAAAGTTTAAAAAAATCATGAGGAAACAAGTGTGACAATGTCTAATTTGCGTGAGGTCAATTAGATATTTTAATGTTATGATTAATTTGATTAGTATATAGGAAAGTGCGTTGGGCGTTCTTAAAAACTTGATTTATATTATTTTAAAACACTGCCGCATCTCTTCATGAAAATCACGCTGAAAATTAATTGATTATCTGCCTAATGTATCTCACAAGAGTTCTGTCTGTGTACGTTTATATTGTGGAGTCACTAGTCCTCTAGTAGAAAAGTACAAACACCGAAACCCACATTATCTTACCACTATAATAGAGCTGAAGAGTTTGATTGGTTGGTTCGTCTGTTTGTTCGAACGCGCTAATCTCAGGAAATACTAATCCAATTTGAAAAATTCTTTTTGCATTAGATAGCCCGTTTATTCAGGAAGGCTCTAGATCACATAACTTTATGCCACGACCCTATTCTTACTATCTTACTATTATACTACTATAGCTAGACTAAAGTATAATGAAACTGGAGAGTTTGTTTGAACGCGCTTATCTCACTCAATACTAATCCGATTTGAAAAATTCTTTTTGCATTAAATAGCTGGCTTATTCGGGAAGGCTTTATATATATATAACTTTATGCTATAACCCTAAAGAACGGCAGTGACGGCGCGTTGAATCGGGGGACGAAAATTTAACGCGGGTGAAAACACGGGTGAAAACGCGGGGCACAGCTAGTATATACATATTTGTATATACACATAGCAGTTGATACGCATATTTACATATATATATACGGTGGGAATGTTTAGCCGGTGAAGTAATTCGCTGGCGCAACAGCGTACCGAGATCGAAAGTGAAAAAAGCAAGAGTTGCACAGACCAACAGTGAAGAAGAAAAGGAGATGATGCCTCGAGTAGCGACGAGAGAAAGAGAAGCAGAAGAAGAGGAATATAAGTTATTCGCGCAACAGCGCGCCACGGGCAAAACATCGTAGCGAGACTTCACCTTTCTCCCCCACCCCCCTCGACAAGTAAACGCACATCTGCATGTATGTATTATCTATATACATATGTATGCATTTACATATTAGCGTGTGAGTGTAAATAATAGACGGTGTACGTATATTTCAATTAGTTAGAGTGAAAAGGGCGTATATTGTTTGAGTAAGCACGGTACTCAAGATAATTCTGATGTCAGGCCACCGATATACATGACGTTTTACAGCTGGAGGCGCTTTGCCCAGGGTTTTCCTCGAATCATAATTAAAAACTGGAACATGGATACCCGGGGTCATACAGACAGACGGACGGCGCGTGCTGGTTCTCCCCGTACGGACTTTCGTAAAAAAAAAAAAACAAACGGAGGGGAGACTGCAGGAACGTACAAATGCACGCGTGGTATACCTGCTGAGGATGTGGTGGAGAAAGAGAGAGAGAAAAGAGATAGAAACAGAAGTATCGCGATTGCAGGCGTGGGAACAGTGACCCCGATGATATTTCGTAAAAAAAAACAGCGAAATTGTAATGTGAGCCACGATCCGGTCGTGTGGGCTGCGTTGCTACCGACTTTTCTCTTGATATTTTCATACGTACATTTTCATTTGTTCAAAAATGTTTTTGATTCTATTCAAAAATTTAATTTTGGTCAGGATCATATCGACGCTGCTTACGAAAAGTAGAACGATTCCAATTTCTTACGAAAACTAACACGTTTCGAATTCCACCACGAAAATCAACACGTTTCGATATTCGACGCGAAAACTAGCATATTTCGGCTTTCATCGCGAAAACTAGCATGATTCGGCTTCTGCCGCGAAAACTAGCATATTTCAATTTGCACTGGAAAAAGTAGTATATTTGGCGAACTAAATCGAATAAGATTCAGAACTTTCACAAATGTTTTAATAATTTTTTTCCGGAGCACTATAAGGAATAAATGAAGTACATTAAGGGTGTACCGCCCGTACACCCTTAAACATTAATATTCATTTTCTACTTTTAAAATAATAACATTATTGAAAATACGATTCGCAAATACGATACGCAATATTCCACCACTCAAAAACTAAAATTGTTCATCAATGATATTTCTCATGACTTCAAGTTTCGGAGTCGACGATGGAATTGAACAAAATTATTGTGTTCATTGTGTTTTTATTTCATTTAAAAAAAAACACAATCTTGGAGTGATCAACGACTAAAGTATAAAGTACAGTATAAGTATAAAGTACATTTGACAAAATCTTCAAAATAATCGATTGAGATATCTCGAGAAATGTCAGGTCTTGGACGAAGTAGCAAGAGTGAAAAAAACTGACATTGTTAACTTTGCATACACTGCAATTATTTTCGATTTTCTTTTCTCTAATTTTTTTGACCATGGTTTTTTTACTCCAAAATGACGAGGCATTTGCTGTTTGCCATCTTATGATAAGCCTAGCAGACCAAAATTCAAACAGTAAAATATGTATGAAATAAATTCAAACAAAAAATAAAACAGTATAAAATGACAAGCATAAATATTTCGTCAATTTGGAGTAAAAAATGATGTTCAAAAAACGTGGAATAAAAAATGATAAACACTTCCAGTGATACTGAAACGTGCTAATTTTCGCAGTGAAAGTCGAAACCTGCTAGTTTTCGTGGCAAAAGCCGAAACATACTAGTTTTCGCGCAGATATCAAGCGTGCTTGTTTTCGTAAGAAATCTAAAACATGCTAGTTTTCGTAAGCAGTGTCGATATTAATTTATATTTATCGAAAAAATTGAATGTTTTTTGGTTTCATTTAATGTAGTCCGCGTTACTTGGCACCTATTAGAAAATATTGTGAATTTCAAATATACTCATAACTATTTGAAATAACTCGAGAGAAGGAAGGAACCATACCTTCAGGCCGCTTGTAATACATTTAAAAAAATAGTACACGAACGAATATATAGAGCAGCCCACAACGTAAAATATAGAATGGCGTAACGAGGTGTACACTCGCTCGATATGACACTAACCCCTTTACTTCCCCTCCCGGGATGAATTGACTGAATAATTAATCACCGAACGAAAGGTAAAGGTGTATTTCACCCTCGTATGTAGACATACGTATGTATATACGTACGTGCACATAGACAGTATTACAGTGAACGAAGAAATTTAACAATGAAAGGTGTTTTGCATTGTATAGTTATCGGAATTCAATGGAAACAAAGCTTGTTTCTAGGCTTAACAAATATATCCATATATAAACACCTATAGTACTCAACTCTACACTCCACGAACAAGCGGTATTTTACTCTGTTTTTTTTTGTTGCTTAAAAAAAGAAAAAACAAATTCTGACGCTACGAAAATTGAAAATAAATGGCGCCAGTGGTAATCGTACAAAAATGAAACGAGATCCCGGAACTCGGAATAAAAGGTTTTTGTTGTCGCCCTTAATGTGCGTATCCTGGAAAATAAAATTTTGCGTGAAAAATTCTATCTCGCCCTTCCACCCCCACGTTTTAAAACCCCAGCATAACTCAGCGGGTGGCCAAAGTACCATTGCCACAAAAAAAAAAACAAAATAGAAGAGAAACGCACAAAAGTAGTGGGGTGTGTGCGTGCAGCAACGAAACACAGAGAAGGGGGATGAAACGCGCGAGCTCACCCTCTGTTTGATCCGCAAACACTGTAATTGCCTAGAATATTATATTAGGTACGCCGTTGTGGATGCAAGAGAGGCAGGGGGGTGAAAAGAAGCGCGCGGAATGGTGAGGAGGGAGTTTGGTTTAGGGGTTGATGCTGCTGGTGCCGCGAGACCAAGTTCGTCTGTCGCTGGGGCGAAACGCGACATAGCTGATGGAGACGACGTCGACGACGACAACGACGTTCTTTATCCCTCGCTTCTTTTTTTTTTCCAGCACGTAGTGTTTCCCTGAGGGCTGTCAGAGACCGCCTGCAACGAACCAACGATGGAATAATTTATTTTGCTTGCACACTGGCTTATATATATATATATATATATATATATATATATATATACCATACACGCACATATATTATATATACGTATGCTTGTTTAGATTTATATGTAAAAATAATATGTACATATACATGTTCAGCCCAAGGACAGCGGCGACAAGAGTTTTCTTGCAGGTAAAAAATTTCTTGCAAGCGCTTGATAAATTTTGACAGGATAAAGTGATACCGAATGAAATATATTCAATGACAATTCTACGGAAAATAATGCGTAAGAAATTTATACATATTCGTACGATTTTTATATTTTATTTGCTTAGAATGTTTTAATTTGATTTATGATCACAATATGATTACATATGTTACATTTTTATCAATCTTACTACTATAATAAAGCTGAAGAGTTTGTATGTTTGTTCAAACGCGCTAATCTCGGGAAATACTGATCCGATTTTGAAACTTCTTTTTTGCGTGAGATAGGCCGTTTATTCGGGAAGGCTCTAGGCCACATAACTTCATTCTGTGAAATCTAAGGAGCGACGGTGGCGTCGGTTTATTTTTTCGTGAATGGTCCTTTTTGTTTTTCCACATAATTTCTGAATGGGATTTATAGTTAACTTGGTTATATACTCATAACGCGTGTAAAACAGATATATAATCCAAATTTAAAGGGGGAAATAGGGTTAGACGGTTCAAAAAATCGATTTTTTTTTTATTTCATAAATTGTTAGTAAAACTACTGAAAAATATGTTCCCAAAATTTTTAATGAAAATGCCGACTCGTTCTATTGTTATAAGCCATTAAAGTGGGTAGCCCTCCTTCAGGCCCCGAGCGCGCCACGTGTTTCAAACGCGTTTTTTCTGAAAACGACTTTTTTTTAACTTGCGTACACGCTGGTTTGAAAAGTTTTCAACCAATCGTTTTGTCAATTGGCAGTTACTTTCTTCATAGTATTGCGCTCTATATGAACTTAAAATCGGAATATTATCATTATTTGAAATAATTTTTCTTTTGCAAATAAAGTTGTAAAAATGGCAAAAAATCATGCTTTTTTGTTTTGACCCCTGTAAAAAATTAAATTTTCTATTTTTTTGATAGCATTTAGGTTCATATAGAAGAGAGACATATAATAAAAGTAAATTCCAACCTCGTTTGATTTCAGATGAAAATTGCGGCTTCCAGAATGTACGCAAAATGCTGAATCTGATTGTGACCTGCAATATGGGGTCGCTAACATCTTCGGTGTTTTTCAAGGAAATTCTTCTAAAATTTTATAGTATATACTTAAATATATGTATGAAATATTCTCGAAGTTTCAATAAATTATATTCATTATTAATACTATAAAAAAATTCATGAAAATCAGTGAGAAAACGCTGTCCTAACCCTATTTCCCCCCTTAACGGGGGTGAAATCGCGGGGCACAGCTAGTGAATTACAAAAGTACATAAAAGTCATTGTGTTTTTTTTTTCATTGTAAAAAGTGTAAATCGTATATTACGAAAATAATTTGTGAAATTTCTTTCGATCAGTCATTGCAATAAAAATAACAAGGTATTTTGTGATACATTTTTTGACAATCCAATATCGTCAACTAAATATTTTATTAATGATTTTCCGGTAATATGTACTTCGTATAAGTACAGTGAACATTTTTAATCGGTAATTTGGCCAGAAATTCTGGCTTATTAATAGAATTAAATTATCAAAGTTTACTCGCAACTTTTAATAGCGGCAGATCGTTCATACTTCCCGCGGCATTTCCTCGTACAACTTTCCTATCGAATTCAATATCTTTCGGTGTATGAAAAAATGTATGAAAAAATGAAATAACAAAAGTGATAATAAAAATGTTTGCTTAAGTATTGAAATTATATTTTTTAATAATACAAATTGCCGTCCACTCATTCACCGAAATAGTTATCCGCGCTAATCTAAATTTTGTCCTCTTGTCATTCAGCTTTTCGTTTTTCGTAACAGCCACATCCGTTTCCTTTCACTCCAATTCCCGAGGCACGTTTCTTTCTCTCTTTCTCTCTCTCTCTCTTTCTGTCACTAAGTTTGCGATACGGTGGATATAATAATGCTTCGCGAGGTTTGCTCACGAGCGCGCCCACACTTATCGTGACGTTTCTATCGCATACTCGTTACGAAAGAGCCGACTCGCGGCACAAACAAAAGCATCGCGGAAGGTGTTAAAACGATGAGATGCGCGGTTTCGATTATGCACCAGCATTTTTTGTTTTCGCTGTGTACTTCTTTTTCCTTAATTCGCTAAAGTCCTCTTGAGGAATAATAAAAATTTCAATCGTGCACAGAGATCAATCTTTCGCGCACGTGGTGACCGAAAGAGTTCTTACTGGTTCCAGAAACAGGCCAGAGTGAACGGTTCGATTCGAGTGTGAGCAAAAGATCCGAATAATCCGATTAACGGTCCATGCACGACTGCGAAATCAATTACACCAACGTACGACTTTCGAAACTCAAATTGTAGATAACTAGTAACAGATATTCTTCGTGCAAAATCGTTTAGACATTGGGAATCACTATAGTACAGTGTTTTAACGAGAATGGCCACGGTAAAATTTCAAAAAATCGATTTTTTTTATTGCATTTTCGGAATGTACATATATTTGAGTATATTCTCTGAAAATTTAAAATCGATCTGGCAAATATTCTTGGAGATACTTGCATATTTGTACTTGTTATTTGTATTTGCACACTTGAAGCGTTACAAAGTAGGCGGCCTAAACTTTGAACGCGTTTTTCGCAAAACGGTGTTTTCAAAGTCGGTAAGAACGATTTCTCAAAAACGGCTCAACCGATCGGTCTGCAATTTTAACACAACCTTCTAAGATATATTCTCCAGGTATTGGTCGAAGGAATAAGATTTCCGATAATTATTTCTATTTTTTTGAACCAATTCGACGAACAAATTTTGGTCGAAAATTGGAATTTTTTCTTTTTGGAGCCGTCATTTTGTCAAAAATCAAAATTTCGACTATTCCTTCGATCAATACCTAGATTTATCTATCCACTAATAGAATCTTTTTGGTTTTTTTTATTTTAGATAATCCAAACCGGAGATATCGTACTCACCGCCAGACACCTTTTTTTGGAGGACCTCCGGGAGATCGTCTACAGGAGCAGTGTAAATCAATATTTTTGAAAATGAAAAATGCCGATCTAAAGTTAAAAGCTACCACTACATTGATTAATACTTCTTGTATTTGTGAAATAAATTCTGTTTTCAAAAAAAATTCGTAAAAAAACGACTTTTTTTGGTCTTGCAACTGCGTATAACCCGTTAAACGATGCTTTATCGTCATAAAAATAAGTTAAGTTAAGTTAAGGTAGTAGTTAGTATTTTTGTTCACCGACTTTAAGCGTATAAAGTAAGTCTACTTCTGGTACCGCCAACTTTGACAATTTTTACCCGATTGACTTGAAATTTTTGAATTATGTTTCTAATTGCACTCCGCAGAGAAGTACGTACGTAATTTCTGATTAATTAAAAACTTTCCATTTTATAAGCAGTTTTGTACGGAAATTTGTCACTGGAAATTCACCTTTTAAGTTCAAATGCCTACAATCTTCGAATAAAACAATATTTTTCAAATTTCGTACGTACTTCTCTAGGTATTCTGATGTAGATTAACGAGAATTTTTTTTTTTCGTTCTACGTCAAAAAATGTGGATGCCAAATGTCACGGCCGAAAAAAAAGATACCAACAGCAAATAGCTATAGTCGGCCATTTTGTATAACAAATAAAATAAAAAAATATTTTTTATTTACTTGATATTTATACTTAATAGATGTGTAATTAGTTTTATAAATAAGTCAATTTTTCATACGGAAAAAAAATTGTTAAATGTGCACATGATTTTTAAGGTACTATAACTAGTGTCAGACATCAATTAATCACATAATTATTTTTGAAACACTGAATAGTGTCATTTTGGAGTTTTCGATTTTAACGCAATAGTTATTATTAGGAACGTGGAAAACTTTTTATTACAAAAAAACTTAAAACCTGACTTGCTGCACTGTAAATTTCGATAAATTTGCAGCCGGAGAAGCGCTTCAAATTTACACTCGGGTATAAAGAGCAACTGAATTACACAAAATGTGTGATCCTAATCAACGCATAATCCAAATGTTTGAATAGAACATCTTACGTGTTCAACGATCATTTTGACGGGGCAAGATCCTGTGAGTGAGTTACCTGTGTTGTTTGTTTCTTTTCGTAACTTTTACTACTCTCTTTCACTTCCTCTCTGTGTATTTAGTTACACCGCGCATCGCAGCCTTTCTCCTCTCGACTCCCAAAATATGCGGGAATCCGTTATCGTTTATTTATACGAATTTCATTTGTAATTATATTTCTCCGTGTGTTTCCGGATATTTCGAAAAAGATTCGGATTAATTAACCCGTTAAAAGATATATTATAAATAAATGCAATTTCATTTCGGGACGTTACAACTGTGGAACCTTTCGAGGGAAAAGGGCATCGGAGTTACATAGTCCTATCAAGTGAAACTTTCTATTATTCATAATCGGCTATACTTCGTAATTTCATTCCATTATTCATTAGCATCTTTTGACATTTTTTTCTTATCCTTTTAACCTTTACATTTCAAACCTTTCAACTGATTTTCTTTTCAATTCAATAAACTTTCGATGTCATCGTAATGGCAGCTCGAACAGGAAAAGGGGACGCTTATTTACTGTTAGAGTGTTTGCACGGATTACTTTACGAAACATAAAAATCTATGGTAATTGTAAAATCATCGTGTTCTCGTTATCGTTCGTAAATGTATTACGAGAGGTCAGGTCACACGTCCGTTAGTTCATAGGGTGGTCTATGCTCGTGGTACGACCAAGATTAGAGCTAGAGAGAGACGCGTTAGTTAAGGTCGAAGGGCGTTCGTCGTTGAATCGATTCGACGTAGGCCATGGTCACCAACGGTCTACCTAGTGCATGTATGTATATAACATTGTGTATGTATGTATACATTGATGGTTCTACCAACACCCGACACAGAGGCCTTAATGTTCCTAATTTTACTAATTTTTTTTTTTTTTTATAAAATTGTAAATGGTACAAAGTGTACTTGAATTTTTTCTCATTATTTTGTACATTGGATTCTTGACAGTGTGACTTTAAAGTTTTATCATTTTTTAGACATAAACACCAAAAGTGTATGAAATTGAAAAAAAAATCATTTAAATTTCAGACCACGATTTGAGTGGGAAATTGATGGAATCACACATGCAAGCTTGTACATATATAACGAAACATATATATCACAACCTTATATGAACATAAATAGCTTTATATTAAGGGTGGAAATAGGGTTAGGACAGCGTTTTCTCAATGATTTTCATGAATTTTTTTATAGTATAAAAAATGAATATAATTTATTGAAACTTTGAGAATATTTTATACATATATTTAAGTATATACTATTAAATTTGTATACATATATTTAAGTATATACTATAAAATATTAGCGACCCCATATTGCAGGTCACAATCAGACTCAGCATTTTGCGTACATTCTGGAAGCCGCAATTTTCATCTGAAATCAAACGAGGTTGGAATTTGCTTCTATTATATGTCTCTCTTCTATATGAACCTAAATACTATCAAAAAAATAGAAAATTGATTTTTTTACAGGGGTCAAAACAAAAAAGCATGGTTTTTTGGCATTTTTTACAACTTTATTTGCAAAAAAAAAATTATTTTAAATAATGATAATATTCCGATTTTAGGTTCATATAGAGCGCAATACTGTGAAGAAAGTAACTGCCAATTTTCAAAACGATTGGTTGAAAACTTTTCAAACTAGCGTGTACGCAAGTTCAAAAACAGTCGTTTTCAGAAAAACGCGTTTGAAAAAATAGTACCAAGAAAAACAAGGAATATGGGGTCGCTAATATTTTATAATATATACTTAAATATATGTATACAAATTTTATAGTATATACTTAAATATATGTATAAAATATTCTCAAAGGTTCAATAAATTATATACATTTTTTATACTATAAAAAAATTCATGAAAATTATTGAGAAAACGCTGTCCTAACCCTATTTCCTCCCTTAATGACTTATAACAATAGAACGAGTCGGAATTTTCATTTAAAATTTTGGGAACATATTTTTCAATAGTTTTACTAACAATTTATGAAATTAAAAAAAAATCGATTTTTTGAACTGTCTAACCCTAATTCCCCCCTTATCATACAAAAGCTGTATATATTTCTTGCTCGTTTCTCAGACATCCTCCTGCACATGATTCAAATTGTGCTCGGCCCCAGAGAGTGGCGTATGAAATTAATAAATCCTCGGCCTGTGGCTTTTATTATCGTGACTAATGGTCGACACAAATGGACTCGAGACATTATTGGAATCGTGAACAATGTATGATTGAATCGAATCAAACCGTACCCTGGAGCAGCTGAACTACGTAAGAATACTGGCCACGATCTTTAATATCTCAGAAGGTAGACGGAGAGATAGTAATTCGAGACTTAGCTTATTTTTTATTCCCACGAGAAGAAATCCCTCGGTACCTTCACCGGACCGAATTTTATATGAAAAACTGATGATAAAGCTTTTTATTCTGCCCTCATACAATATATATTTATATTTGTATGGATGTATTTGTGGCTTTTGAGAAACGTATAAAAGGTCAGGTACTATTTCAATCTTCGGGCTAGGTCCTCGAGAATGGCATTACTCGTACGTAGGATTTTTCCGACATATGTGCTTATTTAACAATCTTTAGATCTGACGCTATGACAGATGTATATTTGAGAAATATGTTAATATTAATTTTTAATATATTTTGTATATAAGTTAACAACATTGTTTATATTACGAATATATTTTCCGTGTACATTTGCACTAATATTATTTTCTGAATTGGCTTATTTTTAGTCCCATGAGATGAAATCCCTCGGTACCTTCACCAGACTGAATTTTATATGGAAAACTGATGATAAAACTTTTTATTTTGCCCTCATACAATATATATTTATATTTGTATGGATGTATTTGTGGCTTTTGAGAAACTTATAAAAGGTCATGTGCTATTTCAATCTTAGGGCTAGGTCCTCGAGAATGGCATTACTCGTACGTCTGATTTTCCGACATATGTGTTTTAGGGTGGGCCAAATAAAATGACTAATTTATTTTTTTCCTCGATATAATGAAAAATGTATTGTTTGATATCTCAAAAAAACCCTCTGCAAGTATGAGCCCTTCATATTTAAATTAAGAGGTCTTTTAAGAGGAATTTTATTAGACTCAAACCCTTAATGTTAGGAGAGTCTTTTAACACATTTTTATAGAACATTTGATGCTCTACAAAAAAAGCTCTCTTGTATCTAATCGATAAAAGTAACCGTACAAAAAATAATCGGTGATAATTAGCTCTGGATTCTACTTATCTCGTTTTTAGTACATAAATTTCAAATTAAAAAAAACTTTAGTTATCAATATGAATAAATATACTACTAATATATTACCAATATACTAATATACTACTAATATATTACTAATTGTTTTCAAACAAATATGAGAGAATCCAGAGCTAATTATCACCGATTATTTTTTGTACGGTTACTTTTATCGATTAGACAAAAGAGGGCTTTTTTGTAGAGCATCAAATGTTCTACAAAAATGTGCTAGAAAACTCTCGTAACATCAACGGTTTAAGTCTAATAAAATTCCAAAGTTAAAAAAAAAAATGTTTCCATGTTATTTAAATGGGAAATGAAAATTCGCGATGAGGGACCTCTTAATATAAATATGAAGGGCTCATACTTGCAGAGGGTTTTTTTGAGATGCCAAACAATACATTTTTCACTATATCGAGCAAAAAAAAAATTAGTCATTTTATTTGACCGACCCTAATGTGTTTATGTAAAAATCTTTATGTCTGACGCCATGACAGATGTATATTTGAAAAATATGTTAATAATAATTTTCAATATATTTTGTATATAAGTTAACAACATTGTTTATATTTTCCATCTACATTTGCACTAATGTTATTTTCTGTTGGCGAGTCGAAATTTTCATCCTCCACTCGTCCGTTTTTTTTAATTCATATCTAACAGATATACATAGTTGTCAATAAATTTTGTTTTATTCAGGTGCGCAAAAAATATCCAGCTCCATTCTCTTGTACGTTGGAAAAAAGTTGAATCCGATTAATTGAGAAATGCATCACGTACCAATTGTAAAATATGTCAAACTCCAGGTGAAACATGGTGAATTTTCAATATATTTCGTACATAAATTAACAATATTGTTTGTATTACGAATATATTTTCCATGTATATTTGCCCTAATGTTATTTTGTATTCGCCAGTCGAAATTTTCATTCTCCGCTCTTCTATTTTTTTTATTGATATCGAACAGCCATGGTTGGCAATAAATTTTGTTTTATTCAGGTGCGCAAAAAATGTCGAGCTCCACTCTCCGGTACGTTACAGAGAAAAGTTGAATGTGATAAATTGAGAAATGCCTCACGTACCAATTGTAAAATATGTCAAACTCCAGATGAAACATAAATATGTTGGGGAAAAATGAATAAATAAAATGGTGATTTTTGCGAGGCACGTCCCGAATGTCTGAAATAGAGTTTAAGCGAGAGTTCGCGTGACGCGCACGGGGAATGAAGTCTCCGGATAGTACGCCCCCGCGGCAGCCATGCCATTTCGGAAGCTCACACACAAAAGCTTCGTGGATAATACGAGTCAGTTAATAACATCGATCGTCTGATTATTCTTACGATTTAATGACCAATTTAATAATTAATAATTAATTATCAATAAGTTATTCAATGACTTCAAGAAAATTTCATTAGTTAACTTATCAAAATCTGTTTAACTTGTTACTTAATACACACACAATTGTGACTAGACACATCTTATTTCATTGTTATCAATAAAATAAGACGTGTCAAGCTTCATTGAGTTCTGCAGAACTTTCATAAGGGGTGAAAAGATTTTTTTTTCAAAGACTTCCAGTAAATTATAATTTTCATATATTGGATTTGATCTTTCTTCTATTCATTCTAGAGAATTAATCATGATCAATCGCGAATTACTCAAAAATAATGGTTGCCCTTACTTTCATCCCCTATATACAAAATAAGAATTTTATGCGATGATAATTTAACGTTAAGAACTTAAAAAAAATTCTCCATTTTGAAACCTATTTTAGAGAGAATTTTGTCAAAGTGAGATTTGTCAATGTTCATTCCACGTTTGACTTTTAAAAAAAGTGTATATTGTCAGCGAAACAGTACATTTCTCCCTTCCGAATCTCATTTAACCCCTCTTATCCTCCTGCGCAGTTTCCCCGACTCGAAAATTTGTGGTAGGAGCGGTGCATTTTTGTACAGAATTTAGAGTACTCGTGGCCTGTTCTCTCGTCCGAAAAGTGGAGGGAGCGCAGGTTCTGTGAGGGATGATTGCGGAGGAGGAACGTGCGTTAGTGTGGGATCGATGTGCGGTTTACAAAAGGTCATTTGTGTGCGGATATGTGTATGTGTGCGTAGATACCATCAGGGGCCCATCGGGAACCGTCATCCACAACGAATAGTCGAGCTCAACCAGCACAACTACCAAAACAACCCCTTGTACATCCCTACTTCGTGACGTTAGCACACGAATACGAGTCTCCTCGACCGAGAGCTTTTCGTACTCCCGTTTCGTCCTCGTCGAGTTTCAACCCTCTCTCGACACCTCCTCCGCAAGCGCCCAGCATTTACAACCCTCCGAAGCTTTCGGGGGGAGTCGGATATATTGATCTGTCGAAACCACGCCTTCCACCCCCGCAATACGGTGACGCCCATTTCGAGCATGAAGCTTCGTTGATGCTGTTGAGTAGCCGGAGACTTCGGGCGGGGGTTGCAACCCCTACCCCTTATTTTCAACCCCCTCCACCTAATATTCTCTCATTCACCCCTTTTTTCCCCTCTGGCTCTCTGCTCTCTCGCTCTCTCATTCTTAAAACAACGAGCCTTTGCCCCTTCGTTCACGATTCTTTCCAAAGGCAATTTTTTAAACTGACGTCTAGATCGAGAGTCTCCTGCAAGACGAGGCGATCGTGTCCTCTCCCTCCTAATCGCCCCTTCCGAACGATAAAATACGCTCGGTACGTTGAAGCGTGCAACAAAAACATCAGGGCACAAGAACTATCGTGTCTTTTACAATTTCCGTATAACGACGAGCTACGAGGACACTTTAAAGAATTATCCAGCCTCGTTTTTCGTTTGTATAACGGAAGTCACAGTGATGAAACGGGGCTACGGGTAGAAAAGTAAAATCCATCGGAGATAAGGGAAACTCGATGTAAACGTACATTGAAGATCGTAAATGA
The DNA here is from genome assembly GCA_958009045.1 of Oxytorus armatus. NCBI lineage: Eukaryota > Metazoa > Arthropoda > Insecta > Hymenoptera > Ichneumonidae > Oxytorus > Oxytorus armatus. The sequence goes on along the minus strand of OY253749.1, from coordinate 18,433,180 downwards.
TAGAGTCCCAATTGCATCCTGCTTGGGATTATAAATTCCGAAATATAGAATGTCCAGAATATATCGAAATGTCAAAAATGTAGTAATTCGAAGAGTTCGAAAATCCTTCCGCACGAGAATGAATTTATGATTGAGAAATTATCATACAGAGGCTTTCACTGATTAATCTTTGACAATCGTCACGGCGACGATATAACTACACGAGACACGACACTCGCTTCAATCTCTCTCGATGCTAAGGAGAAAGTACATGCTTTACACCGGCACAATTCACCTAAACGGAGTATAGGCCGCGCAACGTAGGTCTCACTATTTCTCCTATACATCTTTTCACGTTTTTTTTTCTCTACGTACTTCCACTCTCTTCTTTCGGCACATCGCCGATGCCCCTTTTGCAGACTCTCGAACTTCCTGCTCGCCAGAAAAATGCCCGAGGCAACAAGCTAATAAAACGAGCGGCAAATCCAACATGGTGAATCATTTGTGGAAGAAAAAAACAATTTTTTTCGATCAATCAAGTTTTTCCCCACGGGTGAAGTCAGCGGTAACAAAGATTTTAGGAGAATAAACATTAACATTGATGATAGACGGATATTATACTAACGAGTGTCGTGAACGATCTTGCTGTCTTCTCGTTGTCACCTCTATCGTATGTGGTCTTTCTACTTATAACGTAACATTAAGTGAGATGTTTTATGTATGCAATTCATAGTGTATGTGTATAAACGTACATGTGAATATAGATGGTTAGTATGGCGACATTAAACGAGATGGAAAGAATCGATTAACTTTTAACGACGTTCAAAAGTCGCACGGTTGAACTTACGTTAGGATCTTTCAACAATTGCAAAATATAATAATCGTGGACTATATGATGATCGTTATTGTCAAAGAGAAGAGATTATAAATCTATCAACTCTCCTTTTATAGTGGGGCATAGCTTTATAATACTATTTTATTTGATATTTGTATTTTATATAAATAATCACATGGTTTGTATATAATGTAAAAATCAAAGATATTCATATATATTTATATATCGACGCTGCTTACGAAAAGTAACACGATTCAAATTTCTTACGAAAACTAACACGTTTCGAATTCCACCGCAAAAATCAACACGTTTCGATATTCGATGCGAAAACTAGCATGTTTCGGCTTCCGTCGCGAAAACTAGCATATTTCGATTTGCACTGGAAAAAGTAGTATATTTGCCGAACTAAATCGAATAAGATTCAGAACTTTCACAAATATTTTAATAATTTTTTCGGGAGCACTATAAAGAATCAATGAAAAAAATTAAGGGTGTATCGCCCGTACACCCTTGAACATTTATATTCGTTTTCTATTAAAAAAATGATAACATTATTGAAAATACGATTCGCAAATACGATACGCAATACTCCACCACTCAAAAACTAATCAATGATATCAATGATATTATTCATGACTTCAAGTTTCGGAGTCAGCGATGAAATTGAACAAAATTGTTGTTCATAAAAAGTATATTCTACTTACAGCCTGAAGAATCGTTCATTGTGTTTTTATTTCATAAAAAAAAACACAATCTTGGAGTGATCAACGACTAAAGTATAAAGTACAAGTATAAGTATAAAGTACAGTTGACAAAATCTTCAAAACAATCGATTGAGATGTCTCGAGAAATGTCAGGTCTTGGACGAAGTAGCAAGAGGGAAGAAAACTGACATTGTTAACTTTGCATACACTACAATTGTTTTCGATTTTCTTTTCTCTAATTTTTTGACCATGGTTTTTTTTACTCCAAAATGACGAGGCATTTGCCGTTTGCCATCTTATGATAAGCCTAGCAGACCAAAATTCAAACAGTAAAATATGTATGAAATAAATTCAAACAAAAAATAAAACCGTATAAAATGACAAGCATAAATATTTCGTCAATTTGGAGTAAAAAAGGATGTTCAAAAAACGTGGAGTAAAAAATGAGAAACACTTCCAGTGATACTGAAACGTGCTAATTTTCGCGGTGAAAGTCGAAACCTGCTAGTTTTCGTGGTAAAAGCCGAAACATGCTGGTTTTCGCGGCGAATATCGAAATGTGCTAGTTTTCGTGGCAAAAGCCGAAACATGCTAGTTTTCGCGCAGATATCGAGCGTGCTTGTTTTCGTAAGAAATCTGAAACATGCTAGTTTTCGTAAGCAGCGTCGATATAATCAGGTGTCATCTAGGTAACGTAAAAAGTTCAGCGACTAATTTCGGTAGCTTGTTTTAATGTACGGCACGAGTCTCGTACGCACTATTACTCATATTCATTTGATTATTTAATAAAGACTCTCGAGACACATTATTGATTTAAGAGCGTTTAGAATTTTTGGTTGTTTAATGTAATATATACGATGTACATACTAAATTCGCCCCGCGGTTTCACCCTCGTTAAGTTTCCGTCCTCCAATTCAACGCACCGCCGCCGCTCCTTGATCTCATAGGTTAAAGTTATATGGTGTAAAGAATTCCTGAATAAACGGGTTATCTAATGCAAAAAGAATTTTCCAAATCGGATAAGTGTTTCCTGATATTAGCGCGTTTAAACAAACTCTCCAGCTTTTTATTAGTATTGATACAGTAATATAGTAGTAAGATAGTAAAATTAGGGTCATAGCATAAAGTTATATAGCCTAGAGCCTTCCTGAATAAACGGGTTATCTAACGCAAAAAGAATTTTCCAAATCGGATTAGTATTTCCTGAGATTAGCGCGTTCGAATAAACAGACGAACACACAAAAAAACTCTCCGTCTTTATGATAGTAGTAATATTTATAAAATGAAAAAAACGTCAGAATTGGTTATATCAATTACTGCTTGAAAATGAAATCACCAAATAATCTCTTGAAATTCCTTATATAAAGAATTCGGATACTGTTTAGATGAATTTTAATGGCCTTAAAATGCCATTTAAAATACATATGTTTATTAGTCAAGTATCCAACAAATACGATATACCAGTTATGTAAACATTACTTAAGCCAATTAAGCCTGAGTCATTTCCGCGAATAACCGCAGAGCGTGGGTGTGGTTCCGTTTACCGGAAAGTGAAGCTCCAATCCCGCAAAGTAGAAACTCCCAGATACTAGTCAGACTCGTGTGACTCGCCGATAAAATGCCACCGATATACCACTATAGATACACAGCTACACTATAATGTTTGAAAAAACGTTTTCTCATTAAATTGCTCGTTAAAATTTCTATACCCCATTGGCAAAAACAAAAATTCCTCACGTACAAGATCAGGATTGTGCGAGATTTCTTACTATAGCGATATTGAATTTTTACAAACAAGATGCCATTTTCTGGAATTAAAAAAAATGCATTGTTTCAACTTACAAAAGAATTGTGCAAAACGCTCGTGTATTTATTTTCGTACTAAATAATCAATGAACAAGGCAATATCCAAAAAAAGAGGTTTGTAAACCGCTTTAATTTACGTTTATACAATTTTGCAATACCAGAAGGGCATAAATGCGAAGTTTATATGTACTCGACACGTTCTTATTAACATTGAGGCATTTATATACATGTTTCGAGCACGGTTTACCGAGTTCGGGAATACGGAAAGCACGTGCGTGCTCGAGACAGCGCGAACGATTCTGCGATTCAGCACGTGCGTGTGAGAGGCTATCCTGCTTCATCAAATGTACTTGCACGTACAGCACGCACTTGTCCACACGCCCCCGATTCTAGATACGCGTACATGCATCTACAGGGTGTTCGATTTTTAGTTTTAGTTTTTTTTTTGTTTTGTTTGTTTACTGTTTAGCGACGAACAGTTGGATGTGACACATTAGTCTTGATTTTCATCGGTGGAAGATGCTATTAAAATTTGATGGTCACGTTTCTCATTTGATTTATCTTCGCATTAGTGTACACAACGTGAAATAGGACGAAATTTCATCTTGAAAAACAAAATCGCATCACAAAATCTCGACAACTCCATCCACCGAAGATGAAACATTTTATTTTATTTTTTTCCATTCGTGCCAAAAACTTTGAACTTAAGAAAAAATTTTTCGTCGATATTTGTAGAATGATGTGATAAAATAAATTTAAGAAAAAACCGACACCCAATATGAAACGCTTATATGGGCGTGTGCACGTTTACAAACAATCGATAATCGCACACTCTTCAGGTGACACATAATTACGAGGGTTTCTGTCGATGACATTGCAAGTGACTGTGTTAACAGCGAGGACCACCCGCTGATAGCCCATTCACTTGCACGACCTGACGTAACGAGACCGAGCCGTATCTACTGCCCAGAATGTAATACAGTGAATAATGGAACGTGCAGAGCGGAGGGACGATTAATCGAAGTTTTTTCATACAGTACACATATAAGTGTATATATTTAATTATTTTGTGGGGACTATTGCCATTTTTCATTAAATTTCATACGAGGCATTCCATGCCGAATTCGTTGACTTCGGATTGTTCGGTCTCACGATTTAGTTTATGATTTTTTTTATTACGTTTACATGATTTTCAACCCGAGTCACTTTTGAGTGATACATTTTTAATACACATTTCGTTGGTTAACATATTTACAGTTGGCTGTGTCTTCCTATTGACAAAATCAAACGTGAAAGTTGACTGCAGATGAAAAAAAAAAAAATTGCAACTCCTTTATAGCCACTAAATTCTGCATAAATTGAAAAAATTCAGTCGACACATAGTCCCAATTCATTGATAATCGAAAATTTGTAAATACTTATGAAAATTAATTTGTAAAAGTTGAAATGAGTTTTTACAATGCTTTCTATCCATTTTATCAATTTACAAATTTCTACATGTATTCTCAAGTTTACTGTAAATAGTATACTTCTAATCTAAGGCGAACGATCGTTGCCGCGTCCTCTGGCCTCTTTTACATTAGCTCTCCAGACCTTTGCTAATGAAGAAAAAGGTTTAATTGGCCAGGATTACGTAGGATTCCTCCAAGGACTATTTCACAAGAGGATCGTCAGCCAGCAGCACGCTCGCATTCATTCTCCAAATTAATTTTTTTTTTTTTTTCGTTCCCTCTTTCTGCTCTGCTATAGATTTCAGATATTGGTCAGGTCGACCTTCGTTTTATTGTCCTTTTTTTTTATATCTTCTTTTTTACAAGTGAGCACTCTCTCTCGGTATTCCGACGGACTTTGCGTTTGGTCTCGGAGTCTTCAATAAATTTAATATTGAGTAACGAGGGAGAGAGAGTGATCGTCGTCGAGAGAGACAAAGGGCTTCGAGAATCTCGCAAGGAAAAAAAACAACTTATCAAGCATTTTTCAACGACTCTTATTGCCAATTATTTGTCACAAATGATTATTATTATTGCACTCGAAAATTATGTGAAAGAAATGTTGTTAGTGAGTAGTTAATTTTTCTTTAGTCATTATTTTATAGCCAAAAAAATCGAATGATGCAAGGAGAGGATATAATTTGTTCGGAATGATCCGACTGTTGGTAATTGCCCAATATCGATATAGCGCAACTTTATTTCGTCATTATATATTTATGTGCATTATAGGCACGTGCTATGTCTCTCGTGGCGGCACTCTCCCATATCCTCGACGGGAAAAAGATTTTCTAACGAATTGCAACGAGCCAAAGAGATTTATTTATCTTCTCCGGTATCGTTTAATTCAATATATACGTATAATGCGAGTGCGAATCTTCGACTATATACGAGTACATGGCAAAGTGCGAGCGGAATCTCATCATCAATTTGCAATCGTTGGGAATTGCAAGAATTAAAAAGAACATCTTCACATTTTCTATTAAGGGGGGAAATAGGGTTAGGACAGCGTTTTCTCAATGATTTTCATGAATTTTTTTATAGTATAAAAAATGAATATAATTTATTGAAACTTTGAGAATATTTTATACATATATTTAAGTATATACTATAAAATTTTCGAAGAATTTTCTTGAAAAACACCGGGGATATTAGCGACCCCATATTGCAGGTCACAATCAGACTCAGCATTTTGCGTACATTCTGGAAGCCGCAATTTTCATCTGAAATCAAACGAGGTTGGAATTTACTTTTATTATATATCTCTCTTCTATATGAACCTAAATGCTGTCAAAAAAATAGAAAATTGAATTTTTTACAGTGGTCAAAACAAAAAAGCATGATTTTTCGCCATTTTTTACAACTTTATTTGTAAAAAAAAAATTATTTTAAATAATGATAATATTCCGATTTTAAGTTCATATAGAGCGCAATACTTTGAAGAAAGTAACTGCCAATTTTCATAACGATTGGTTGAAAACTTTTCAAACTAGCGTGTACGCAATTTCAAAAAAAGTCGTTTTCAGAAAAACGCGTTTGAAAATATAGTGACCGCTCGGTTATACACGTGGCGCGCTCGGGTCCTGAAGGAGAGCTACTCACTTTAATGTGTTTTTTTTAATTTTAAGATGTTGGGAACATATTTTTCAATAGTTTTACTAACAATTTATGAAATTTAAAAAAAATCGATTTTTTGAACCGTCTAACGCTATTTCCCCCCTTAAAGATATTTTACACGGATGAAATGGGTATGTATGGACATATCAAACGGATAGTAAAGCCGCGAAGTTAACCGACGAAGAAATCGCGACAGGTTCTCAATGAACCAAGAAAGATATGATTAATAAGGAGCCTGAGGGCTCGACATAATTACATGTATATATATTTTTAAGAACGAATATGCGGGGCTCACAAAAACATTTAACACATACGAATTACAACATTGAAATATACTTTTTATTCATCCCATTCAATTCGTGTCGAACTCGACCTACACATTTTCACCGAAAAATTCATTTCGTTCGGCGTTCCTCAATTCTTACTTTTTTGCGATCTAGCGAAAAAGAGCTCAACGCCATCGAGGATCATTAATCACTGTCCGACGGTATTTCTCACGTTCTACATTACGCACTCTGAAAATAAAAATTCAGCCTCGGAACAATTCGTCGAATTTAAAAGAAAAACGCAAATTTCGATTCTATCAACTTTTATCAATCGGATTTTTCCTTTCAATGAATTTTACGCGAATTTTTTAACAGAATGGAAATAGTAAATAATTAGTTTTACGAGGATATTACTGTACAATCGGGATTATATTCGTGCAAATAGTTGCCAGAATCGAGGTTTGTGTCCTCGGAATTTCGTTTTTTCTTTCTCTTTAAAATTCCATCAATTATCGATCTTTTGATCCTACAACGAGAATTGCATATCAGCACGAATAATCGGGAGGAATTGCGTACCTCAAGTAACGCAATCGACATTCATCGGTATACTGAACATTGGCAGATGGTATATAAGTATGTTCGGGGTAATAGATCAGGCTAATCGTCGCAGCTTGTTCTAACGGAGTTTGCCCATGCGTATATTTACCAGTAATAAACGGTATAAAGTATATTATATATGCGGCATTTCATCGCAAATGGACGGGCCCTTACGATTTTTTTCTCACCTGTATCTTATAGGTTGAAACGAAAAAAAAACCTTTTCATTGATTGTCGAATTGTTTTCAAAAAATTAAATTAACACTGTTTGATGTTATTGTCTTTTGTACTTTTTTTACGGCAAATTTTTCATTTAAGGGGGGAAATAGGGTTAGACGGTTCAAAAAATCGATTTTTTTTCATTTCATAAATTGTTAGTAAAACTATTGAGAAATATGTTGCCAAAATTTTAAATGAAAATTCCGACTCGTTCTATTGTTACAAGCCATTAAAGTGAGTAGCTCCCCTTCAGGCCCCGAGCGCGCCACGTGTATAACCGAGCGGTCACTCACTTTTTCAAACGACTTTTTTTAAACTTGCGTACACGCTAGTTTGAAAAGTTTTCAACCAATCGTTTTGAAAATTGGTAGTTGCTTTCTTCATAGTATTGCGTTCTATATGAACCTAAAATTGGAATGATATCATTATTCAAAATAATTTTTTTTTGTAAATAAAATTGTAAAAAATGTCAAAAAATCATGCTTTTTTGTTTTAACCCCTGTAAAAAATTCAATTTTCTATTTTTTTGATAGAATTTAGGTTCATATAGAAGAGAGACATATAATAAAAGTAACTTGCAACCTCGTTTGATTTCAGATGAAAATTGCGGCTTCCAGAATGTACGCAAAATGCTGAGTCTGATTGTGACCTGCAATATGGGGTCGCTAATATCTTCGGTGTTTTTCAAGGAAATTCTTCAAAAATTTTATAGTATATACTTAAATATATGTATAAAATATTCGCAAAGTTTCAATAAATTATATTCATTTTTTATACTATAAAAAAATTCATGAAAATCATTGAGAAAACGCTGTGCTAACCCTATTTCCCCCCTTAAAAACAATTATTTCGAGACTCCTTGGAAAGTCGCAGTAGTCCCGATACGGGTACTACTGGATTATAAAGTTTAATATTGTCTTGAACTTTTTTCTGCCTATTTTCGTTATCTGACATTTGCAAAGTGATTTCACGATGGAAAAAGAATTGTGAATATGAATTGTGAATAATCGGGGTTATTCAAGAAATCATAAAAAATGACTTTCTAACACAATAATAATAAATCTGATTTTTTTTTTAAATATCGATACAACGGCAGCATGGAATACCATAAGTTGCAATTTCCGTTAATAAAATCGTAACGCCTTCGCTTATACATTACGGTTATCGGTTTATTGGCCGCGGACTCTCGGAATTACGATGGTTTTCCACGCGGAAGCCATCAAATAGTTTCAACGACTAAACTACTTTTTAATGATTTTTAACACGAACAATGTCCGCTATTAAAAATCTCAATATTTGTTATGTCACGAAATCATTTTTTCACATAAAATAACGGAAATATCGTAAAAATTATTATTATTTTTTTAAATCATCTTAATTTTTGTTTTGTAGCATCTACAGAACCAAGTTGGTCTGCGCAGGACTTATAATAGTTGTTTCTTTATCGAAAATTTACTATCGAAATGTCAGAAAAAAATGTAGGAAAACAATAATGAAATCGAAAATGAATTTACAGTATTAATTTAGGATTTTCGTTGATAATGACCAAATGAACTTTCAAAAAATCGGAAAATTGATGTGGAGTGCTTTCCTTTGCATTATCGAATAATATATTAGAAAGAGAAAAATAGAATTTCAATAATGAGAGAACCCGCTCGATTTGATCCGGGATGACCCATTATAATTGTATATTAACGTATACGTCTATGTTTATAAATGTACAGGAGTTTACTAATGGTATGTACATCTTAATACCGCGAATGATTACGTAAATATGGCAAGATTTCGATATTTACGTAAATACCGAGTTAGCAGGCACCACGTATGAAATGAGCCAGAAAAAATGAAACGCAAGAAGAGGAAAAAAAAAGACACAGAGACACACACACACACGACGATCGTGGGGTTGGTTTTTATACCAGTCAAAATTACATGGTATGTTATAACTCTTACCCTCCGCATCGTGTAGGTTCGCTCGAGGTCGTGAACTCACGAAAGATCATTCTTTCGATGGAACATCAGAAATCTCAGTTATTACGACTCTCCCGTGCTCGTATATATATGCGCAACAATCGGCCCGTGTGCACGTCGGGGAAAAAGACATTTTCGGAAGTTCTCGCGTGTCCGCATTTACCAACAGACACGCACATTTATAACGAAACTCTCGCTTTAATTAATACGTTCGATTGAAGTTTCCGAGAATCGTGTTAATCGGTCGTTCGAAATAAGACGATTGAAAAAAAAGGGAATCTTCACAAATCAATATTATACCTATAGGAATATATCGACTTTTGGAAATGCCTCAAAATTCCAATTTAAACATAGGGGACCAGTAAAAAGTTCAAAATAGAAAATACCAAAACGATTGCCAAAACTTGAATGACCAGCAATTTGCATGTAAAACATTCCAATTTGAATGGACTTATAAACAAATGCACAAAGTTTTGACAAATACACGTGGAGAAAATGGGATTTAAAAAATTAACGTTAAATGATTGTAAATTGACGAATTGACAAAATGCCGGATATTTTAACGCGGCATTTTAACGACGGTCCATTAGCGACGTAGTTGTACAACAGTATTGTAGACGAATTTTGTAGAATATAATAATAATAATAATGTTGATAATATTAAAGACAAGGAAGTTTCAAGTCTGTGACCTCGGTACGGAGACGATTTGTTATATGTATGGATCAGTTCGAACAGACAAAAGATGAAGGTGTACACTATTTATAGTATAGTTCAACGATGAGAATATTATTTTGGCTATTAATCACCGGAAGCAAAATCTTGGCACTTAACACGGGTCTCAATGGTAAAACGATTAAAAAAAAAACGTACCACAGACCGAGTTTTTAATTTTTTTTTCACGTCAATTTATTAATACGTCAGTTCATCGATATCGTGCTAATGTGGATGATGGTCTCACCATTCTTGCAAAATTGCCCAGCACAAAACAGCGTATATATCGATATTTAAGTTGATACAGTTCCGGAACAAAGGAAAAAACGTGATCACGAGAAGCTTTTCGATTTTTTTGTTTCGTCAATTGTTTCATTTCTTCAAGCGGATATTACTTATATTTAATGTACAAACAATGGAATATTATGCAGACAAAAGTTTGAGAGGCACGTTTTGTTCAACCGGATCATTAACCATATATCTTATGGATACACTTCGTTCCTATATATGCACACACGTTGCTTTGTTGGTCCGAGAAACAGAGAACATTAGTCTCGCCAACTGCGAGACTAACGTTAATTGCGAAAGGCACACGTGGCATTATGTAAAATCCTCTACTTCGACTCCTACGCGCTCTTACATTTTCGTTCTTCTATATTGATGTATAACTGTAAAAAGAAAATTGCGAGAACGGAAATGAAGAAAAGGAGGAAAATTGATCTAGGAAAGTTCTGCACCGAGAAAAATGACCCTTCCTCTTTCCCCGAAAAATTGTTCCTAAAATTGATGGGGTTGTAACCAGGGGCAGAGTTGGGAAGGGATGACAACAGTCAACCTAACATGAAAAGGGTTCTGTGAGTCGAACAGAAGCGAGCAAAAACTCATATCGGTAAGGGGTACCCTGCCGATATTAAATTAAGGGCAAATTTCCCAGCAGAATGGGGCATTTCACACAAGATGCAACGATTTTTGTTCGAGGGCAAAAAAAAACATGAAACAACAACGCAAGTAATTCGAAGAGTGAACGTAGAACGGATTAAGGGGAGAAATAGGGTTAGACGGTTCAAAAAATGGATTTTTTTAATTTCATAAATTGTTAGTAAAAGTATTGAAAAATGTGTTCCCAAAATTAAAAATTAAAATTCCGACTCGTTCTATTGTTATAAGCCATTAAAGTAAGTAGCTCTGCTTCAGGCCCCGAGCGCGCTATTTTTTCAAACGCGTTTTTCTGAAAACGACTTTTTTTTAACTTGCATACACGCTAGTTTGAAAAGTTTTCAACCAATCGGTTTGAAAATTAGCAGTTACTTTCTTCATAGTATTGCGCTCTATATGAACCTAAAATCGGTAAATTATCTCTATTTAAAATAATTTTTTTTTGCAAATAAAGTTGTAAAGAATAGCAAAAAATCATGCTTTTTTGTTTTGACCCCTGTAAAAAATTCAATTTTCTATTTTCTTGATAGCATTTAGGTTCATATAGAAAAGACACATATAATAAAAGTAAATTCCAACCTCGTTTGATTTCAGATGAAAATTGCGGCTTCCAGTATGTACGCAAAGTGCTGAGTCTGATTATGACCTCCAATATGCCGTCGCTAATATCTTCAGTGTTTTTCAAGGAAATTCTTCAAAAATTTTATAGTATATACTTAAATATATGTATAAAATATTCTCAAAGTTTCAATAAATTATATTCATTTTTTATACTATAAAAAAATTCATGAAAATCATTGAGAAAACGCTGTCCTAATCCTATTTTCCCCCTTAAAGATGATGAAAAAGATATCGAATGAGGAATCCATGTCCAACTTAAGTGATATGGCCACGGTAGCGGGTACAAAATCATGTGAACATTTAACAATATTTTTTTGTATGAAAAAGTGATTTATTTATAAAACTAATTACACATCTATTTAGTACAAATATCAAGCTAATAAAATATTTTTTTTTTGTTTTTTCGTTATACAAAATGACCGACTACTGCTATTTGCTTTTGGTATCTTTTTTCCGCGCCATCACATTTGGCATCCACAATTTTTGACCTGGAAAGAAAAAAAAAATTCTCGTTAATCTACATCGGAATACCCCAGAGAAGTACGTACGGAATTTGAAAAATATTGTTTTATTCGAATATTGTAGGCATTTGAACTTAAAAGGTGAATTTCCCTGAAAATTTTCATATAAAACTGATAAAATGGGAAGTTTTTAATTACTCAAAATTTTCGTACGTACTTCTCTAGGTATTCTAATGTAGATTAACGACAATTGTAGTTTTTTCGTCCTAGGTAAAAAATTGCGGATGCCAAATGTCACGCCGTGAAGCGCCTCATTAAAACAAAAACCAAAATCAAATAGCAGTAGTCGGCCATTTTGGATAGCAAAAAAAACAAAAAAAAATATTTTTTTTAGCTTGATATTTGTACTAAATAGATATGTAATTAGTTTTATAAATAAATCACTTTTTCATAAAAAAAAAAATTGTTAAACGTTAAACCCCTTAAAACAAGATTCGATGAAAACAGAAAAATTAGCCAATCTCAACGTTCTGACAAGCCATCTCAATTCCGTCAGCCGCATCGTCATCTCGTTTGCATTTTTTATTTTTACCTAATTACAATTTGACGCGGAGAAAGTCTCGCAGCGAGTGGATATTATACTGGGGTCTTAGTAAATTTAGATCCATCGGGTTAAACCGTCAACCTGCCAAAAGGTAACGTTTCCAAATAACGCTCAAGACCAGGATAACTTCCGGATAATAATCAACTCGTATTATTAATCGATCAATTCCACAGATCATGAATTTTCATTGCAGGCCGTAATGCCGAAACATCGTTGAGAAAGATGCTTTGAAAAAACTGACATTGATCCGCATATGTGCGAGGAATTCTATTTAAAGGGGGGAAATAGGATTAGGACAGCGTTTTCTCAATGATTTTCGTGAATTTTTTTATAGTATAAAAAATGAATATAATTTATTGAAACTTTGAGAATACTTTATATATATATTTAAGAATATACTATAAAATTTTTGAAGAATTTTCTTGAAAAACACCGAAAATATTAGCGACCCCATATTGCAGGTCAGACTCAGCATTTTGCGTACATTCTGGAAGTCGCAATTTTCATCTGAAATCAAACGAGGTTGGAATTTACTTTTATTATATGTCTCTCTTCTATATGAACCTAAATGCTATCAAAAAAATAGAAAATTGAATTATTTTCAGAGGTCAAAACAAAAAAGCATGATTTTTTGCCGTTCTTTACAACTTTATTTGGAAAAAAAAAATATTTTTAATAATGATAATAAACCGACCAAACTTCGACCATTGCCTTTTTTTTTATTCCCAATTTTTTATATTCTTCAGTCAACTGAATATGGACTAAAAAGTGTATCTTTACGTTTCGCGTTCCGGTGTTATGACTTTTCGAAATTTTAACTGCAATTAAATTTGTATAATTGACATTCTATAAATTACAAACATTAACAGAGAACGATGATGTTCTCTAGCACTTATCATTTTTTTTACATGGAATTGCCTATATATATATGTTTACAGCTGGCGATGCAGACGTTAATAATCCTTTTAATCAATTAGCTCCTCTCGGCATCGGAGAGCTTCAACGGAGCATGCCAAAAGGCAATTGGGCAACGCGATAGCGCTTCGGAGTGCGCGTCAGTTGGGTTAAAAAAAAAAGCAGAAGTACAACGGAGTGGCTACGGAGTCCCGCGAACCGTATATCTTTATACCTACGGATATTAATTATCTGGGGCAGGAGATGCGCTCACAATGCGCTCACCGCTTCGTTCAAGACTCTCATATACACATATATATGCGCATATAAAGATATATAGGTATGTATGTTATACATACGTACATCTATGCATCGTTGAGAACTCGGCTGATCGCGTCTCTGCCTCGCGACTTTCGCTTTTCCTTATAACCCCGTGCGCGATGAGCTCGCGTCTCTGTACACGTACAGGATCATCCACAATAGATGGATAATTTCAGACGAAGTAATAAGTATTGGAATTTTTTTTTTTCTTTGTTCCAACGTATACCCTTTCGGGTTTTTACGTATGAACGTTTTACCAATTCCATTTTGTCCATTTTTTCCCCTTATCACTCTCTACCCGCACTTATCTAAACTAACCTAACTTCCATTGCGCGCGCAGCCATCTTAGCCACGCTGTATCGCATTTGTGTATCACACGGGCACAGGGAAACTGCGGAAAACCTGTGTCGATAAAGACGGCTTTGTTTTCAGTGAGTTTCAGTTGTATTACCATCAGAAATTCAGAAAAACTGTTAACCGCTCAACTGTCGGCGCGTCAGCCTGTGTACGGCTAAGCGGTTACAAATCCAAGTACTGACCATGGCCAGAGTTGCTTAAGGGGGGAAATAGGGTTGGACGGTTAAAAAAATCGGTTTTTTTTTAATTTCATAAATTGTTAGTAAAACTATTGAAAAATATGTTCCCAAAATTTTAAATAAAAATTCCGACTCGTTCTATTGTTATAAGCCATTAAGGGAGGAAATAGGGTTAGGACAGCGTTTTCTCAATAATTTTCATGAATTTTTTTATAGTATAAAAAATGTATATAATTTATTGAACCTTTGAGAATATTTTATACATATATTTAAGTATATACTATAAAATTTGTATACATATATTTAAGTATATATTATAAAATATTAGTGACCCCATATTGCTTGTTTTTCTTGGTACTATTTTTTCAAACGCGTTTTTCTGAAAACGACTTTTTTAAACTTGCGTACACGCTAGTTTGAAAAGTTTCCAACCAATCGTTTGGAAAATTGGCAGTAACTTTCTTCATAGTATTATCATTATTTGAAATAATTTTTGTTGCAAATAAAGTTGTAAAAATCGACAAAAAATCATGCTTTTTTGTTTTGACACCTGTAAAAAATTCAATTTTCTATTTTTTTGATAGCATTTAGGTTCATATAGAAGAGAGACATATAATAAAAGTAAATTCCAACCTCGTTTGATTTCAGATGAAAATTGCGGCTTCCAGAATGTACGCAAAATGCTAAGTCTGATTGTGACCTGCAATATGGGGTCGCTAATATCCCCGGTAATTTTCAAGAAAATTCTTCAAAAATTTTATAGTATATACTTAAATATATGTATAAAATATTCTCAAAGTTTCAATAAATTATATTCATTTGTCATACTATAAAAAAATCCATGAAAATCATTGAGAAAACGCTGTCCTAACCCTATTTCGCCCCTTAACTTGGGTGATCGCCACATGATCGCCGCGCACTGACTGCGCCTCGACTGTTGTCGGTGATGATGTAATTAGTACTTTTTTTTCATTAGTTTATTCATCATATACCTTTTTCAGGTTTTTACGTCCCTTCTCCTTTGTTTCCATTCAATTTCTCGACTCCACCCCTCTTCTAGAGAGTTATCCGCAGCACTGCTGTGTCCTGTTTGGACGAAGGAACAGGGACACTGCGACAAAATCGGAAAAAGGTGACTGATCTTCGATTAGCATCGACGCAATAACGTTTTTCAATGATTGACATATTGTAAAAACTATTGCGGATATATAGAAGAAGAAAAGAAACCTCCAAGTAGTTTTTTTTATTTATTAGACCACCAGGACGAAATCGCCCATCACGATGGTCGATCTAATACATCACCTGTATTCTGTATCAACCTGTATAAATGTACAAACGTCAAGAGACGCGGAATGTACGTTTTGGCCATTCGGAAAAGGAAAAAAATCCCGGCTTAGAGATCCCCGAGCTTCAAAAAGGCCCCGAGGCTTCTGGAAAAGAGTATATCATAGATAATTCTCAGAAATTTACGTTTCCTGCCGGACGCCCGACGAAGTGTGCGATGAGCAAACGATTATAGAGGCCTAATTCAATGTCTAATAAATAATTTTTTTTTCTTCAAAATATTAATTCGATGTAAAATAGAGAGGGACAAATGACAAGATTGAATCTAATAAAATTTGAATATATAATAACGAATTAATAATATTTCCCAAATTAATTAAAAAATAAAATGTCAATTGAACTATTACTTCCTCATAATTTTCGACCATTCATCGAAGTTGCTCTGCGAGCTACTGACTTTCTCAATATTGCCCTTTTCCCAGAGAAATCATTTTACGAATGCACAAAAAGTAATGAGAAAGCAATATACAAGTGTCGATGTACATCTTCTTTTTTCAATCCCTTCGTGTGATCCATACCAAATTGTATATCGACGAACTTTAAACCTTAGCCCACGATATGTATAGAAAGTTTCATCTCGAAAGCTCAAAGTTCGTCGAAACTAGAGGAGTTAGAGACTCGTCGAAAAAGTTAAAAATATCTTAAAATCATCTTTACGTCAGTTCTCGCGAAATTTCAATAATCCTTTTCCCTTATTGCACTAGGAACACCGGCTACCTTCGCGAAGATACAAAAAGAGAATAAAAATTTCACGATGAATTAGAAGGTAACTTTCGAGCGAAAATAAAAAGAGCGCTGCATAATAATAAAAATAAAATGATCCCCCGCGGCCAGGGTCAACTTTGCCATCATCATCATACTCGTACGAGCGTTACTCTCGTAATCTTTCCCTTCTCGTTTAATTCTCCCATTTCCATATATATTCGTATTTAAAACATCGTAGAGAATAAATTCTCATTCTGGCCACATGGATATATCCATCAGGGTTTACATACATACACAAACGCACGTATTCTGATCGTATATAATACAGCAACCCCCCCGGATCCTCTACTCTCCCATCGCGTATCATCAAAAGTCCCAAGATTCCCCACCTCCTGTCTCCTACCCCCCTCTGACAAGACGCATCCTCTCTCGTATCGCACACGTATACACGTACAGTAACAAAAAAAAATACGATGTGGTGGTCATCCTCCTTCTGCTCCAAAGGCTCTTCGCGAAGACTTTCTCCGAAAGAAGCGCCGACCAACTATATAAGACAGATCCACAATGTTTGAAGCACGTTAGAGCAATACGTGGCATTCTACGAACCGTTGCAAATATCGCCGTACTGTGCGTAATTTTGTTGTTTTGTTTTTTTTTTTTGTTTTTTTGTTTTAATTAATCAATCGACGTTGAGTCGAATTTTTGTCGTTCCGCGTATTAGTCGCGGTTTCGGATTGTCAATATAAATATATAAAAACCGGTTGGTGGCTTTTCTGCAGTGTTTTTCGGAGATTTGCTACGATTTTTTTGTTCTCTTTTCGTGGCTAAAAAACAAATTGTCATGAGGCCCGCTGGGAAATGGGCCAATTTGGCCGTAACCCTCGTCGCTACGGCGCTTCTTGTGCCTGCCTGCATAGCCGAACGTGAGTAATTTTTTTATATATAAGAATGAAAAAAATATATATATTATTCGCGAATAATCGATCGAGCGTTTAATTCGATTCGAAAGAACGGAATTTCAAGTTTATCAGCCAACAACCTTCCTACGTGCGGGCAAAGTTCTTTGATCGCGGGACCGAGAAAAATAAACAAATTGCTAGTCTTCACAGTTTGTATGTGTATGTGTATATATAATTTGTTGTAAAACGTCTGGTAGTGAACGCGTGCAGTTGCACCTTGTCTATCGCTCGATCTTATGATTAACTCCGGCAAAGTCGATTTCACGGTGCTGGACAAGCACCGTGCCGATGCTGTGCCTCGGGGCATATTCTCTCATAGCCGCGAGAAAACACGATGATTTTATACGAGATCCGGTGTTTCCGTTAAGAGAGATTCAATTATGCATTACCGCGCGTACTTTACTCTCCATTTACCGTCGTAACTTTTTTTCCCCCCGTCATTGTAATATTTCGTTTATCAAAAAAACTCTTCAACATGATAGACTGTCTTTAGCATTCTTTTTAACATCCAATTTCGCCCCATCTCCCGAATTGACGAACTTGTAATCCTTTTGATTTCGAAACTAATCAGATTTTTCATTCTATGCAAATTATTTACTTTATCAATGAAACGCATAAAATTATATTTGCCTTGATTTTTTAAATTCAAGCAAAATAAAAAGTGAATATGATGAAAAAAACTAATTGTTTCATTTCGGAACGTGATCATGATTTTTTTTTTCCCGTCATTGGAATATTTCGTTTATCAAAAAAAACTCTTCAACATGATAGACTGTCTTTAGCATTCTTTTTAACACCCAATTTCGCCCCATCTCCCGAATTGACGAACTTGTAATCCTTTTGATTTCGAAACTAATCAGATTTTTCATTCTATGCAAATTATTTACTTTATCAATGAAACGCATGAAATTATATTTTCCTTGATTTTTTAAATTCAAGCAAAATAAAAAATGAATATGATGAAAAAAACTAATTGTTTCATTTCGCAACGTCATTGTAATTTTTTTTTTACCCGTCATTGCAATATTTCGTTTATCAAAAAAACTCTTGAACATGATAGACTGTATTTAGCATTCTTTTTAACATCCATTTTTGCCCCATCTCCCGAATGAACGAACTTGTAATCCTTTTGATTTCGAAACTAATCAGATTTTTCATTCTAAACAAATTATTTACTTTATCAATGAAACCCCTAAAATTATATTTGCCTTGATGTTTTTTATTTCAAGCAGAATAAAAATAGAACATGATGAAAAAAACTAATTGTTTCACTTCGGAACGTGATTGTGATTTTTTTTTACCCGTCATTGCAATATTTCGTTTATCAAAAAAAACTCTTTAACATCATAGTCTGTCTTTAGCATTCTTTTTAACACCCAATTTCGCCCTATCTCCCGAATTAACGAACTTGTAATCCTTTTGATTTCGAAACTAATCGGATTTTTCATTCTATGGAAATTATTTACTTTATCAATGAAACGCATAAAATTATATTTGCCTTGTTTTTTTTAATTCCAAGCAAAATAAAAAATGAACATAATGAAAAAAACTAATTGTTTCATTTCGGAACGTGATTGTGATTTTTTTTCCCCCGTCATTGGAATATTTCGTTTATCAAAAAAACTCTTCGACATGATAGTCTGTCTTTAGCATTCTTTTTAACATCCAATTTCGCCCCATCTCCCGAATTGACGAACTTGTAATCCTTTTGAATTCGAAACTAATCAGATTTTTCATTCTAAACAAATTATTTACTCTATCAATGAAACGCATAAAATTATATTTGCCTTGTTTTTTTTAATTCCAAGCAAAATAAAAAATGAACATGATGAATAAAACTAATTGTTTCATTTCAGAACGTGATTGTGATTTTTTTTCCCCCGTCATTGGAATATTTCGTTTATCAAAAAAACTCTTCGACATGATAGTCTGTCTTTAGCATTCTTTTTAACATCCAATTTCGCCCCATCTACCGAATTGACGAACTTGTAATCCTTTTGATTTCGAAACTAAACAGATTTTTCATTCTAAACAAATAATTCACTTTATCAATGAAACGCATATAATTATATTTGTCTTGATGTTTTTTTATTTCAAGCAAAATAAAAAATGAACATGATGAAAAAAAACTAATCGTTTCATTGGGAACGTGATTGTGCATCAAAATTATTGGCACGACAAATTTCGTGATGTGGAAAAAAAAACAATAAAAAAAGCTTAGTATTTGCTAATATATTTTCCTCGGAATTAATTTTATTTTCTCGCGATTGTCGCACTATCGGAAGTAAAACACAATTGAAAGTAGAAGAAAATCGAGTAATTTTTTTCTCTCGCGCGTCCTACAATCGCTCCCAGGTCAAGGTGCACCGGCTTAAGAGTGATGATCATATTTTCAGAATCGTCCACCTCAGGCGCTCTCGGAGTGCAAGGACGAGCGTTACGAAATCGTGTAACTGACGTCTCGTTATCGCGATCGCAAAAATAGATATACACATTATACTTATGTATAATATAAGCATTGAACGGAGAGAGAGACGTCGAATGTTATGAGACAAGAATATTTGAGACATTTAGAATCGTCCGTTACGCCTGTCAGTTAATACTTGTGTCAGTTATATCCGCCAATCGAGATAGGAAATATAATATTCATTTACAAGCGTCCTTTTGATAGTCCGTCGGGGATGACATTTCATCGCAACGATAGCACAGAAATTAATAAATTACAGAATGAATGTAATTTGAAAAATCATACAATGAAGAGAATTGCTGTTGTTTTTTTTTTCGTCTTTTAATTCATGAAATGGAAAATCGAATTCGTGATCGAGCTGTCACGCTCTCTCGTCATATGTCTCAGGGCGTATATTTATTAGCCATTTGAAATTAAAATACATTACACTCTCTAAGAGGGAGGATGAAGGAGATTCTTATCGAGGACCATCAAAGTCCTGTCAAAGTGAGTAGAGCCGCGGTCACGAAGTTGATTATCGTTGGGAAAACGCAAAATCGTGACTTCGCGAACGATCATAACCCCTATATATCTTTCCTCAAACTCGTATATATTATCATTTTACATTGTGTCTTATTACTTTCATTTTATCCCCGTCATTACTTTTCTCAATGTCAAAACGGTATGACCGTGCAATTACCTGGATTAATGATAGAGAAGATTATAACAAACGCGATAGAAACGTAACTGCAGACTTTGAAGGTACGAGAACTTGCGGATTTTCATCTTATGTGACGAAAAAAAAAGAACCTTAAATAACGAGAAAACCGAGCGATCTTCCCCGTTTTCATAGCACGGTTAAGGTCGTTAAGTAGATATGGCACGGTTAGGTCGGACTGCGGGGAGTAATCATCGAGGCAACCAGAATGCCTCGTATCCCAACGTCATCCGGTCTCTCCTACACTTTCACCGTTGCGAACTTAACTCAACAGAGAAAGATCCCGAGTCTTGTGAATCCTATGGATTACCAGCGTGTGTTTGTGTGTGAGAGGGAAAGACAGAGAGAGGGAGAGGTAGAGAGAGAGTGAAAGAGCGAGAAAACGTGGATAATCCGAGAGATCGGCTACTTGACTATTCACAACGACGATCGCTATACGAAACGAGTGATTTCTTCTTCGTGACACTCTCACGAAATGGGATGTCGTTCTGGGTTTAATGGTTGACTAGCAAATCGTTAGTCACCTTTTGTGGATATCCTAAACGAGAATAGAAATAACTCTGTTAGGGAGCTATGTTTTAAGCGTTCTTTCAATTTTTTTTTTTTCCGTATAAACCGGCTGGGCGATTAAAATTTGTATCTTTATTGCTTTGCGTCTAATCTTTGATCATTTTATTTGAGGATTAAATTGTTATTCTCATAGAGATATCGCATAGAATTTTTCGGTACAGCTGAGAACTCGTTTTTGTTTTTTCTTTCCATTCACGGCTTTTAATTGATAATTCTAACAAGTCAATCGTTAATCAAGCACAGAGAACGAAGAAGGAATTTCGTAAAAGAACAAGAGATGTTTTTGGGAATATTTCGTACGTTAGGTTATTCCAAATCGTTTCGATTATATATCTCGGAGCTCGTGGCTTCTCGTTGACCCCATCGCGATTTGGATTTTGTCAAAATCCTAAGGGGGACTCCCCGTCGACGTTTTATGATAGAAACACCACTCAGGTTGAATTAATTAACATTACTGCTGACAGTGTCGTTTCTTCATTGACACAACATCCGATGTTTTACACCTTAAGACGCGATGATCTCTCGGAGAAAGTTAACCTTGCGGCTCATCTACATTAGTTATACGATACACGAAGGAGGGTTGGGGAAAATTATTGCCACAGTTATATTTCGTTAATTGTCAACGAATATATAAATGACAATTTCCAGCAGTAATTCCTAGAATTGTAATGAAGACTAATTTTTTCACCGAATATGACAAAAATGTACTTTTTATTTGTTGATGTAATGCGTGGAAGTCAGAAACGAAATGAAAATAATTATAATGAAGAGACCAGTTGAATTAATATTATTAAATAATTTTCAATTTCTTATCTCATTGTTCTTACTTATAATTCCGCGATTCAGTTGTAATGAAGAGTAATTTTTTTACCGAATATGACAAAAATGTGCATTTTATTTGTCGCTGTAATGCGTAGGAGTCAGAAACGATATGAAAATAATTATAACGAAGAGACGAGTTGAATTAATATTATTGAATAATTTTTCAATTTTTATCCCATAGATCTTACTTATAATTCCGCGATTCAGTTGTATTGAAGAATAATTTTTTCACTGAATATGACAAAAATGTGCATTTTATTTTTTGCTGTAATGCGTAGGAGTCAGAAACGATATGAAAATAATTATAATGAAGAGACCAGTTGAATTAATATTATTGAATATTTTTTAAATTTTTATCTCATTGCTCTTAGTTATAATTCCGCGATTCAGTTGTAATGAGGAGTAATTTTTTCACCGAATATGACAAAAATGTGCTTTTTATTTGTCGATGTAATGCGTAGGAGTCAGAAACGATATGAAAATAATTATAATGAAGAGACCAGTTGAATTAATATTATTGAATATTTTTTAAATTTTTATCTCATTGCTCTTAGTCATAATTCCGCGATTCAGTTGTAATGAGGAGTAATTTTTTCACCGAATATGACAAAAATGTGCTTTTTATTTGTCGATGTAATGCGTAGGAGTCAGAAACGATATGAAAATAATTATAATGAAGAGACCAGTTGAATTAATATTATTGAATCATTTTTTAATTTTTATCCCACTGCTCTTACTTATAATTCCGCGATTCAGTTGTAATGAAGAGTAATTTTTTCACCGAATATGACAAAAATGTGCATTTTATTTGTCGATTTAATGCGCAGGAGTCAGAAACGATATGAAAATAATTATAATGAGGAGACCAGTTGAATTAATATTATTAAATAATTTTCAATTTTTATCTCATTGTTCTTACTTGTAATTCCGCAATTCAGTTGCAATGAAGAATAATTTTTTCACTGAATATGACAAAAATGTGCATTTTATTCGTTGCTGTAATGCGTAGGAGTCAGAAACGATATGAAAATAATTATAATGAAGAGACCAGTTGAATTAATATTATTGAATAATTTTTTAATTTTTATCTCATTGCTCTTAGTTATAATTCCGCGATTCAGTTGTAATGAAGAGTAATTTTTTCACCGAATATGACAAAAATGTGCATTTTATTTGTCGATGTAATGCGTAGGGGTCAGAAACGATATGAAAATAACTATAATGAAGAGACCAGTTGAATTAATATTATTGAATAATTTTTTAATTTTTATCTCATTGCTCTTAGTTATAATTCCGCGATTCAGTTGTAATGAAGAGTTATTTTTTCACCGAATATGACAAAAATGTGCATTTCATTTGTTGCTGTAATGCGTAGGAGTCAGAAACGATATGAAAATAATTATAATGAAGAGACCAGTTGAATTAATATTATTAAATAATTTTTCAATTTTTATCCCATTGCTCTTACCTAAAATTCCGCGATTCAGTTGTAATAAAGAGTAATTTTTTCACCGAATATGACAAAAAGGTGCATTTTATTTGTCGATGTAATGCGTATGAGTCAGAAACGATATGAAAATAATTATAATGAAGAGACCAGTTGAATTAATATTATTGAATAATTTTTAAATTTTTATCTCTGTGTTCTTACCTATAATTCCGAAAATCTGTTTCTTTCACCTCCTTCACTGCCTTCTAATAAGGTAATCCATGAAATTGTCACTTTTAGAAACCAGTTCCAATCATTTTATCTCTGTCCTGTTTCCTAGTTATTCAACTTTTGTTTATTTTTATTAGCACCGAGCTACTTGCCCCCTTCGACGAGCTACGGCACCCCGAGCCTCGGAGGTGGAGGTTTCGGAGGTAGCGGTGGTGGTGGCGGTAGTTTCGGCGGTAGCGGTCCCTCATCGAGCTACGGAGCGCCCTCTTCGGGCGGCGGCGGCGGCGGCGGTTTTGGCGGTGGCGGTATTTCATCGAGTTACGGAGCGCCTTCTTCCGGGGGCGGCGGCGGCGGTGGATTCACCGGTGGACGTCCTTCTTCCAGTTACGGCGCACCAAGTACCGGTGGTAGTCATGGTCACTTTGGTGGTAAGTAATAATCTATACTCAACGTGACAAATGAACGAAATAATTGCGAAGGAAACATGGAATCGTCAAAACATTCAATTCACAATTATATTGATCAACTGCCTTCTATTATTTTACAGAGCGGTGCGAGTGAAATATTCCCTTGTATAATTCGCCAGCTAATGCGGCTGTAATATAATCGATGGCCAACTTTCCAGCGCTATTATTGACGAGCATTAAAATCAATGAACGACAATACGCCAATGAATAATTTCGCGCTATATTGCCCGACGGTTTCCGTTGTACTTGAGATCGAGAGAGATTCGTACGACGTTCGGGAAATTCGCTCATTTAAATGCGAAAGTTAGAAGCGTTCACAGGCCATTTACGAGAATATTTCGTAATAGCCGATTGCCAAAGGCTCTTGAGTAACGTTTTCGAGGACGAAAAGTGTGGATGGGTATACGAGGTCTGTTAAAAAATTATCGCGAATTTTGAATTTCCCCGGGCTACGTGTATTCGATTTTCGATTTTTTTGTGGCCTTAGGTTGGTTCTCGTGTCCCTCACTTATGCTGAAAAAATCGGCCCTTTTGAATTTTTAGTTAATCGTTGACAGCTGTTTTGGTTGGTCGTGTTTTGGCTTGTCTTCGATTTTGCCTATTCCAAAAAAGCAGCTTCCATTGCGATGATTCAGCTTTGGTTTCCACGTCATAACCATAAACCCATGATTCGTCACCAGTTATGACCCTCCGGAGCAAATTTGGGTCGTCGCGGACCGAGTCCAACAGCTCCTCAGCAATGTTAACGCGACACTGTTTTTCTTCGAAATTGAGCAATTTTGGCACGAATTTCGCGGCGACCCGTCACACGCCCAAATCATTGGTAAAAATCAGATTCGACGATTGGCTAATATTATTTTCTTCAGTTCATCAATGTTTTCGTCTGTTGTTGATGTGCTCGGGCGTCCGAAACGCATTTCGTTGTTCGCATCTTCTCGGCCCTCTCAGAACATTTTGTACCACCGATAAACGTTGCTTTGGTCCAAGGTAGCTTCACCATATGCCACAGTCAACATTCGGAATACGTCCGCGCACTTAATTGTGTTTTTCACACAAAATTTCATACAGATTCTTTGATCCATTTTTTGGAATAGGCAAAAATCGAAGACAAGCCAAAACACGTCTAACCAAAACAGCTGTCAACAATTAACTAAATACTCAAAATGGCTGATTTTTTCAGCATAAATGAGGGACACGAGTACCAACCTAACGCCACAAAAAAAATCGAAAATCCGTAATCGTAATCCGTAATCCGTACGTCGAATATACGTAGCAAAGCTTGAACTTTTCCGGTTCTCCGGTTACTCGAGTAATTCGGGTTTCACGGATCCGACGCTTCAAATCCGTATATCCCGATAACTCGATAATATCCGGGTAATAACGGATTCGGGTATACTGATAGTTTCGGGGTATCCGGGTAACCGGGTACTCGGATAATAACGGATAATATCGGGCAATTACCGCCGATAATTGATGCCGAAAATGCTGAGAATAATCGTTCAATTTACACAATTTGTGAGGCATGCGTAGATGTTGCCAAGAACAATGTTTGCGAAGTACATTTATAAGACGAATAATAAATCATTACCGGAGGATTGAGAAACCGGGATTATATCGGTGTTCATATCCGATCATTTACTTGACCATTCTTTATTTTTACCGACTGATATCAATATTAAACAAATTAAATTATAATTATAACGAAGATTCTTGGAAAGAATCTTGCAGGCATATTTACTATTATTACCAAACTATTTCTTTACTGTAATTCACATCCGACAAAAACTACAATTTCAATAAAACATTCTTGTGTAGATTAAAAAAGCAATGACATAATCTTCTATACAATGTTAGGGAAACACATGATCATTTCATAAGAACGGAATCAACATTGACCTGCACTATTTGCATCTTTAATATTATTTTTTCATCACGATTCATTATTATTTAATAAATATCCGTAGTTTCTGAAATGTCTATTTGCTTTATGGGCGTGTGTGCAGTTTTTATGAACTTTACAGTTGGAGAGAAAATATAGAATGTGAAGAAGCAGATTTCGGCTATTCTGAATATGCGCAGGCAAGCAATTGTGATCGTAACAGCAGATTCTGAAAAATTGTGGTAGTCACATGTAATATGTTTTCCCGAGTAAATACACAATTATTATAAATTGGAAAACCGTGACGTCTGATTCGTCAACACTAAGTTTTCATTTTTACCGTAGTTTTGCACAATTTCTTTGAACCGAGCAAATTTGATAAAAGTTATTTTCCAATTTTTTTCAATGGTAACTATTAACGCCCCATATTTCGGCTTATTTGATAACCAGACTAACACAATATCATTATTTTTTTTACGCCGGCGGTCCTATTCGAGTCTGTACGCGAAAAATCGGATAATTACCCGACATTATTCGTTATTACCCGGTTACCCGGATCCGTGATTATTCGGATATCCGGATACCCGGATACTCGGGTACTCGAATACCCGGATAGCCGGATATTCGGGTATTCGAATCTGAAGTGTTGGATCCGATTTCCCGGATACCCTGATACTTTCGGGTATCCGGCTAACCCGGATAAAAGTAACAGCCCTAATACGTAGCCCGCGGAAATTCAAAATTCGCGATACTTTTTTAACAGACCTCGTACGCAGTAGTTGGCATAAATGCCTTTCCAAATAGCATTATTAGCGCGACTGGAAATACCGCGAAGGTTCTCTGACGTCGAAACAGCCAATTTGCGAATAATCCTTTCGGGCATACCTGACATTTTTTTCAATTACACTTTATTCGCTCGAATTGTAATCTATTTTAATAACGTGAACAGTCGGCGATGTAAAAATGTGCGACGATGATTATTCAGGCAGCGCTCCTTCCTCGAGCTACGGAGCTCCATCGGTAGGTGGCGGTGGAGGCGGTAGTTACAGCGGTGGTGGCGGTGGCGGTGGCGGATTCCACGGTGGACGTCCCTCTTCGAGCTACGGAGCGCCTTCATCCGGAAGTGGATTCGGCGGTGGTCACGGTGGTGGATTCAGCGGTGGTGCACCTTCGCCAAGCTACGGGGCGCCATCTTCGAGCGGTGGACGTCCCTCTTCGAGCTACGGAGCGCCATCTTCCGGTAGTGGATTCGGCGGTGGTCACGGTGGTGGACGTCCCTCGTCGAGCTACGGAGCGCCATCTTCCGGTAGTGGATTCGGCGGTGGTCACGGTGGTGGACGTCCCTCGTCGAGCTACGGAGCGCCATCTTCCGGTAGTGGATTCGGCAGTGGTCACGGCAGTGGATTCGGCGGTGGTGCACCTTCGTCGACCTACGGGGCGCCACAATCGGCCGGTGGACGTCCCTCGTCGAGCTACGGAGCGCCTTCTTCCGGAAGTGGATTCGGCGGTGGTCACGGTGGTGGACGTCCCTCGTCGAGCTACGGAGCCCCTTCATCCGGAAGTGGATTCGGCGGTGGTCACGGCGGTGGGCACGGCGGTAGTTTTGGCGGCACTGCACCCTCATCAAGTTACGGTGCACCCTCCACCGGAAGTGTCGGACGTCCCTCGTCGAGCTACGGAGCACCTTCGGCTGGCGGTAACTTCGGCGGCAGGTTAGACATCTATTTATTTACTTGAATTAAGAAATGTTTATATATTATCAACGAAGCTATTCGTTCACGGAAAATTTCATTCTGCGTTGGCAGCATTTTTGTTTTAATTCATGAAAAGACTAGAACTATTTGTTCTAATATAAACTGATATAATTGATCATTGATTGTTGCTGGGTAAGATTGAAATTTTGTATATCGTCACCGATTGCTCCCACGCTAAAGTAAACCTTAAAAAAATCAATACAGACCGCAATATTAATTTCATTTTTTAAAAGCATTCAATACGGTTGGAAATTTTACACCGGTCACTGGTAGTTTATCAGTACTGTAAGTACACTTTTAAAATGTCAACTCACGTTGCTATCTTGTCACAGCGGTGCACATAAATAATCGGAAAAGTTTTGTGCTTGATGTATATGTACTTTTACGTAGCGAGCATGTACAGTTGACCTCCATGACATTTTTATTGTCACACACGTATAGCTCGATATGATCTTGACACAATGACGTCGTCATTAAAATGAAAGTCATTGAAAATTAATTTTCCTCCAAGCAGACACAAACGATCGTTCGAAATATTTCTTATCCACGATGAAATATAAAAATACTATAAATTATTAAAAAATTTTCGGTAAAAATAATTTATTTGAAATAATTAATGATTTTATTTATTTTTCACAAAATCTTTCTTAGTGCCATTTCATAAATTCTAATCGTGACAATTTTTGTACAACTCTATGTGTCTCGCCAATTGCTTTTCCTTTCGGATTTTTCTAACGCGGTTTATTCGTCCCGTTCAATTTGTCGGAACAGTTCCGGCGGTGGATACTCCGGTGGAAGTTCAGGTGGACATTCCGGCGGCAGTTCCGGTGGATATTCCGGTGGAAGTTCAGGTGGACATTCCGGCGGCAGTTCCGGTGGATATTCCGGTGGAAGCTCAGGTGGATATTCTGGTGGAAGTTCAGGTGGATATTCCGGGGGTAGTTCCGGTGGATATTCCGGCGGTGGTAGCTCTGGCGGCGGTGGCGGCGGTGGTTACTCAGGGGGCGGAAGTTCCGGTGGACAGAGCTACGCTAGTAACGGCGGTTATCAGTACTAAAAAGCAACAAACGAAAATTCGATATCCGGAAGAAAAAACAAAAAGGCGCTAAGAAAAAATGCCCCACGCACCGATAGAAAACAAAAAGAACGTGAATCTCATGAACGAGGTCAAGAACGCCAAACGCTTCTACGAATTCTTCAACGATAATTAGAGTTTCGATAATCCGTTCGTATTGTCATAGAAAAGAGAAGAAAAAATAAATAAATATTGACCGGAAAGAGAAGAAGAATATGGAAGAAATCCGCATTACAGTTGCAACGATCTCTCGCGGGAAACCCGATCATATAATTGGAACTCGAGTAGAAAATGACAAATGGAATTGTACACATATATACTATAGATATTAGTAGAAGACGTGAACGAAATGCCCGTACGAAGTTGCTTTATTTTCGCTCGACATAAATAATAACAACAACGAAAATCGTTAATGCCGCGAAGGTAAGACGGATATGTCGAAATGCAATGATGAAAGGAATGACGCGAAAATCTTATTTTCGGGGAAAAGAGGAAGAAAAAAAAACAAAGGGGAAACTCGAAAGCAACGGATAGCGAGCGAATTTTTATCACGTTTCGATATCACTGCACGTGTTTATCCACCCCCTCATCCCCCCCCCCCGCCCACCCCCTGAAAAGAAGGGTCGGTATTATTTTTTATTTATTTTGTAAAGACACGCTTTTTGTACTAATAAAGCCGCTACGCTGAAACACGTGAATTGTTATTCAATGACCGCAAACATCCTTCCTCAATATTGTTAATTCGTTTTAATTAAACGTCAAAAATATTATGTTTAACAAACCTGTTTTTTTACAAATTGAAACCTAACTCATAGGGAAACATGCTAATTTGTTTACATCTCAAATTTTTCTTCATTATATTATATTTATTAATTAATGAAAACATATTTTGTTTTTTTTTATTATTCATAAAATATTAACCCTGAAGTTTGCCAAATTTATTGGGAACTAGGCCGAACAGTATTTCGGTCTAATGTCAGAGAAGATGAAAACATTTAACAAATTAGTTAAGACGGCGACGAATAAAATTTATTTCCAGTTGTATTATTCCGAATGAAATGATAATCCGATGAGATACAGAGAAACATTTCGTACCACCGGGAAGAAGCTAAAAGGTTTGTGGGATAACCAGTGATTCGGTCGTCGTTGGGCTCTACCACCGGAATTGTTCAGGTCGATTTATCGATTCTGCTAAGCCCGGTTACCGGGGAACCTATCAATAACTGATGAGGTCTTTCTATTCCTGCTGTATTCCGGCTAAAAACATCTACACCCTACACGACGACGATATAACCAAACTGATGTTATTTCGACAATAAGAGCTCGTGAATTTTTTTCACACTCTTTAACGCCAACCACTTTTCCTCATTTCCAAAAACGTACGAGAACATTCATCTTTTCTTACGAAAATTATGTACGTGCACAAATGATTGTAAATATTTTTTTTAGTTTTCATTTATCAATTTCAATGAGAGACAAATAATCGAAAAATAATAAACATAACGAGAAATAATAAATAGTAAATATAATACACGGCAATGATGAATATTTATAATTCTTTGTGGAAGACTTCATTAAGGAGGGAAACAGGGTTAGACGGTTCAAAAAATCGTTTTTTTTTATTTCATAAATTGTTAGTAAAACTATTGAAAAATATGTTCCCAAAATTTTAAATGAAAATTCCGACTCGTTCTATTGTTATAAGCCATTAAAGTGAGTAGCTCTCCTTCAGGCCCCGTGCTCGCCACGTGTATAACCGAGCGGTCACTCATGTACGGTATTTTTCAAAGCGCGTTTTTCTGAAAATGACTTTTTTTTAACTTGCGTACACGCTAGTTTGAAAAGTTTTCAACTAATCGTTTTGAAAATTGGCAGTTTCTTTCTTCATAGTATTGCGCTCTATATGAACCTAAAATCGGAATATTATTATTATTTGAAATATTTTTTTTTTGCAAATAAAGTTGTAAATATGGCAAAAAATCATGCTTTTTTGTTTTGACCCTTGTAAAAAATTCAATTTTCTATTTTTTTCGATAGCATTTAGGTTCATATAGAAGAGAGACATATAATAAAAGTAAATTCCAACCTCGTTTGATTTCAGATGAAAATTGCGGCTTCCAGAATGTACGCAAAATGCTGAGTCTGATTGTGACCTGCAATATGGGGTCGCTTCGGTGTTTTTCAAGGAAATTCTTCAAAAATTTTATAGTATATACTTAAATATATGTATAAAGTATTCTCAAAGTTTCAATAAATTATATTTATTTTTTATACTATAAAAAAATTCATGAAAATCATTGAGAAAACGCTGGCCTAACCTTATTTCCTCCCTCAACAAACTCGGAGAAACCAATGAATTATCTCATGAGGAAATTATTGTTGAATTACCACTCGTAGGAACTGAAATTAATATTAGATTATAAATCAGATTAAAAGGTTAAAAATAACTGAATAATGACGTCTTTGGTTAAAAGGAGCATTGTACTTACGTGAACTTTTAACGGATCATATAGAAGCTCGTGGGGATAGGTACGATCTTGTATCAAGAATTTACAACAGTATAATCAATTAAATATTGTTATTTTTTTATACACCGTTTATTTTTAACATTTACAATCAACGTATCTTCGGCCACTCTCCCGCAATTGTACACGTATTTAATATACATAGCGTATATGTATTTCGTTTGTTTTGTGGACGATATGCGTTTTTTTTTTTTTTTTATGTCTCTATGACGTAATTCATTATGATACAACACTGGAGGACAATCCCCCCATTTTTTTTTCTCTTTCTCTTGCATACACCCAGGTAGGTGACTGAGAAAACAGTTTACTTGGCGTTATCATGATTTTATGAATTACGTTTAGTTCGATATAGGGAAATAAATGTTTTGTTGTTATTACCAAAATTTTCGTTTAGCCAAAAACGATTTTAGTAAGCCAAATGAATGCAAGGTAAAATTTCATATCAATTAACAAATCTTATTAGGTTGAATTAAAAATTTCGTTATAATAACTGGACTTTTATTTCGTCACATTAAACTAAAGATTTTTTTTTTCCTGGTCAACTGAACTTTCATTGAGATTAAGTAAACTCTTTTCTCAGTGTGCCCACAGTTATTTCTCATGAATTTAATAGGAGGATTCTCCGTTTCGTTGGCTATTCATATGTATATATAATTATCCGTTGATTCTTTTGGGAGAGCCAAAAAATTCCGTCGGACATTTATATTCTCATACGTTTACGTATTAATTTTTTTTTTTTTTCTCTTTCATACTTACATTCTCATTTCTCACGCTACGAATATAATGATCGGATCACACTTTCGTGATATGTATAGGTTCTTTTTTTCTCCATTTTTTTCTCCCCTTTCTCGTTACATCGCTACAACGATATGTTGTATACTTTTTTCTGTTTTTTTTTGCAATTGATATGTGGGTGATCCAGGAATTAGTGATTCACGCGCGGTACTCGAAAAACAACCAGAATTTATTTTCCCGTGAGAACAAATAAAATAAATATTAACTATCAATTTGCACTCTCGAACGAATTACGCAACTGACAATAACGATTTTTTTTTTTTTTTTTACGTAAACACCTATCACAAACTCATTAACGGACAAACTTTTTGTCTTAAATTATAACGATAACAATGATAATAGTAATAGGATGCAACAAATGAGCGAGTGCGTTGGACTCGTTTGCTCAAAATGTAAAAGTAATTGCTGAATTGTCCCGGCTCTTGGTGCTTGGTTGTACTTAACAAGAGTGAAAGTACCAAGTGATCATCGATAATTAAATCGAGGCGCGTTTGTAATACTAACGGAAGAGAGGGCTCACGTGAGCATTGTTTGTTTGTTGGTTTTTTCATTCAATTTTATCAATAATCGTTTCTCTGTCTCTCTCTCTCTCTTTCTTACTCTTTCACGCCGCTCCTTGCGGCATCTTCGAACACTTTCGTACACGTAGAAACGATATTTTTTATTTCTTAGAGCTAAGATTAAGTTATCACCTAAATTATATCATTCTTTCGTCGTACACCAGACTAAATAGTATATATATAACGCTTCTTGAGTTCCCGTGAAGGTTTCACTTTGTCTGTCACCGACGGCTCGTTGGGACTCCTCGCAAAATATAACGAGCCTCTTTCTCTCTCTCTATCTCATTTCACATTATGATACTTACTTCTCGACTTCCGTTTCGTCGTACAATTTCATATACTTTCCCCGCCGAGCCGCTCGCCCGTCGGGACAGATCCGCAACGGCGTGTAACCGACAATTAAGACACGGTTTCAATTGTTCTCGAGACAGCGAGATATTCGCGATTAACGTGGCAAGATTGTTCGGTCGGTTTTCGAATTGTCGGGAAACAGGACTGCAAGGATATCATGATGCCTGACAAATTTTAAGTATGAAATATGATGAATATTAGTATATGAAATATGAAAATTGAATTTTTATATATTGAATTTAATTGTAAAATAAGTAGCTTATTATATGAAATATGAAATTTAATTATGAAAGAAGAAATAAAATTGATTATTTTTATTCTATCAAAGTGATCGATTAGAAAATATTTATAACATTAACAATCCCAAGAAACAAAAGAAAAAATAAAGGAATTTCCTTTAAAAAAAAAAAGCGAATATTCCATGAGTTTCCGACCGTTCATAATCCAAAAAACAAAACAAAAGAAAAAAAGGAATTTCTTTAAAAAAAAAAGCGAATATTCCAATGAGTTTCTGATGAAATTTACGTCAACCGAATTGCGCGATGAGTCCCCGAGAGCTGTCGAAAAAATGACCAATGCCGACACGCAATTCGTCCTGTAATACACATTATTACACGCTATAATTGCGCATATATAGAGACCCGACGATCAACACGCGATAATGACTACACGTTCATTATCCTCGCTAGTAATTCATTATTATATTTATATATGTATGTATATATGGGTTTCTATATATATACATATATATATATATGTTGTATATATACGTGTATGTATAATTTGCGATTAACGCAAACGTTTGGGTGGATATATAATAATGGCAGAAACTGAAAGTAACAACAAGGATATGACGGTAACAACGATGACCCATAATAATTATGCACACTCTAACAGACACTAGTTTTTTTTTTTTTCTCCGTCTTCTCACCCTTATTACACATATATATAGTCTTCTCGTAGATATGTATGGTTTTCTTTTCTTTTCGTTTTTTTTTTCTTTTTTTTTTCATAAATATATATTTATGTATATTCGTTTATGTATATATGTATATAATATATATATATTTATAATGTACGATCATTAACGAGCCGTACACGTTATCAATGACTGATGCCGGTTCTGTTATATAGCTCCTAAAGTCCCTCGGCACGTGTCCAATTATTATTTTTTTGTTCTTATTGACATATTCATTCATTTACATATATATTTATATATAATACCTCGCGATATTCTCTATTTTTTATTATAATTTATATATAATATACTATATGATAAACACAACTGTTCATTGAGCGTCGGTCGATCCGTCCGTGCTTTTTTTCGTCTATAAATAATTTTATGTATTTCGCGTAGACCCGGTAATTATGTAATAACCGATGAACATCTCAGTAACGCATTTAATTAATAAGTACATAGAGGAACCACGTCATTAAACAAACAGCATTGCTCGTGCTCACTTTCGTCAACGTGAGCTTTTCTAGCACCAGAAATATCAATTTCATCCGCTCATCTACGGTGTCGTATCGTTCCATTGTACTCTCTAAATTGTGCCGGACTTTGCCACGAAGGAATAAGTACGATTTACGGAGAGAATTTTTCGTAACAAGGAAATTTGTTTTTTTATTTAAATAGAAATTTACTCGATTTTATGGCACTTATTCGCGTTGTTTTCCCGCGATATTTACTTGACTCTTCTGACTAGAACTTTTCCCACCACTCGTTTATTTTTTTTATCACTGCTTCACCCAATTCGCTAGCTGATCCATTCCGCGTCATTGGCTCTGGGCATGACCTCTAGAACGTAGAACTTTGACCGGAACTCGGGAATTCACTGATCACGAATTCTTGACTCGTAGCGGTCGTATAAAGGTCAAAAAATTCTCTCCGTGTTCACGAATCCTTCGGGATAATGTATCACCCTCTAGTCACCGACAACCCAATATCATTTGTCTCGATCAGTAATTTACAACACGTCTCTCACCGTTATTGTAGGTATACACATTGTATCGCAAGACAAAAATTGCTATGCGAACGCAGGAACAGGGAAGAACGATCGATTACGAGTACAAAAGCCTTTTTCCGTAACGTATAGTTACTAGCTATATTCGGAGTAATGAGGGGTGAATTATTTATACGTGTTTGTCGTGTCTTCCGTTTTCTTCATTCGTACGTGGGTCACATGAATTTGTGTTCCACAGAGCGGCCCTTTCAAGATCGAATTTTACACCCGAGACGATTAATTAAAAAAGAACTCCGCCCTCTCCCCGGAGAACCGAACTAACAACCAGGTCTTTTTCGTGACTAATTAATCGTCAGCCCTTATTAACGTTGCTCGTACATCGTCTTTCCGCTTTTTACGCTCACCTGAATAATAACTCTCGCGCACATCCCTAACTCAATAATTCTCCCCCGGCTCACACGCCCACAGACACACATCGATGAAATTCAATGATCGATAAATAATTGTTTTTTAGGATTTCTCTTCTTTTTTTTTGGACGGATCGGCCTCGACGACTCACCAATATCATTATTTTTCAATTATTATTTATTATAATTATTATACTCCTCTTAAGCGGCTGATAGACTCTAAATATATACATTTTATGTGTATATATATATATTTATATATATATATATATCTCAAAAAAGAAAACAAGGAAATCACTAGGCCTAATTGGCGACGCGGTGCAGGGTGGGCAAAGGATCGAAAGGGGTCGGAATGGCAAAAACATTAAACACAGCTTTTCATCACTGATGTCAAAGATTTACCGCGCGTGCGAGACTCGTCGTCTACGATGAGACTCGTGGCTATTGCTTGACGACATCGGATCGGACACACAAGTGAAGAATTCTATTGGAGGATCCTCGAAAACCCTAGTCACGTTGGATCGTTTGAAGAATTCAAAGTATCCCAAAACACGAAAAATTCTTCAAAGAATCGCCACCTGCTAAAGCTTGCGGAACATTGATGCAGGGCGAGAGGACCAGTGATTGGAAGATCACCAGTGAATGAACATTTTCGTCAATTGCAGATCATTTTTCATATATATGTACATTAGGGTGGTTCTTAATTTGGTGATGTTGGAAATTCTCTGGTATTGTTCCTTGAAAATAATCAACATATCCAGAAAAAAAATTGGGCGCAAGCGAAACTTTGTCCAATAATTCTAACCCACCCCACCGAGCTGTCGAATTTTTATATGAAAAAATGCATGCATTCAAAATTTTTTTAAGAAAATTGTTTATTATTTCAAAACTATTCATGATAAAAAAATGTTTATATTGTGTTTTTATAGGAAATTTAATGCTCTACAAAAAAGGTATCTTGTAAAATTCTTGTGAATCTAATATTTATCACGTTATTAGCAAAAAACTGTCATCATTTATTCCAAAAGTCCATCATTATGGCCAAAACAGGAGTTTGACGTCGAAAAACTGCAATGTATTCTTCATATGCAATTAGAAATATGAAGAGATACGTAGTGCACTCAATAACAGTATGTAAACGATATATAAATTTTCAATTTTATCAATTTTATTATCATTCATGATAAATTTTTCTTCTTTGATCGATGAGGACATTGATTTCTTTATCAGTTCCAAATCGATGGCTTTTTTCGAAAGATTTGAAATCAACTCCTCATTTTTTGATATCGATGTGAGCGAGTGGATTTCTAATGAAAATTATTTACAAGGCTTAAAAATAGTTAAAGGAATTAAAGTGGTTAACGATGTTGCAGAAAGAGGAGTGAAATTTATTACAGAGTACAATGATCGTCTCACTTATGATGAAGATCAGAAACAATTCATTGTACAAATATATGAAGAATATTAAAAAAAATATCCTGATATTAACAAAGCAACTTTGCTCCAACCGATGTAATTCATTATTGTAAGTTGATTTTTAAAATATATGACATCATTCGTTATAATTCACAATAAAATTGATAAAATTGAAAATTTGAATATTGTTTGCATTTCATTGTTGAGTGCGCTACGTATTTCTTCATAATCTTATATACATACGAAAAATAAATTGCAGCTATTCGACGTCAAACTCCTGTTTTGACCATAATGATCGACTTTTGGAATAAACGATGACAGTTTTATGCTAATTACGTGATAAATATTAGATTCACGAGAATTTAACAGGATACCTTTTTTGTAGAGCATTATATTTCCTACAAAAACGTTATATAAAATTCTTTTATCATAAATAGTTTTGAAATAATAAACAATTTTCTTAACAAAATTTTGAATGCATGCATTTTTTCATATGAAAATTCGACAGCTCGGCGGGGTGGGTTAGAATTATTGGACAAAGTTCCGCTTGCGCCCAATTTTTTTTCTAGATATGTTGATTACTTTTGAGGAACAATGCCAAAGAATTTCCAACATCACCAAATTAAGAACCACCCTAATGTACATAACGCATTTCGGAATTCAATAAAATTTCGACAAGAAAAAAAATCTACGCGCCTCGTCCGCACGAATCGATAGTTCTTAATGTATGGACGATGATCCACAAATGGTCTTAAAAGATACTGGAAATGCTATTGAGAATCATTCAAGTTGCAGCTGCCACGATTCACGAATGACTCGGACAACCAGAAATTTTTAAGTCAAAACGGTTTTGTTATCTGTTCAAAAAAGCTAAAACGGCCTCGAATGCCGTTACCAGCGACCATTTGATCCCATCGTTATGCCATTACCGGCGTTGCGTAAAAAAATTATTTAATTGCTCATTCACTGTCATTCATTATGGTCCTTCGCCGTACGAGTACTAAACTACACAGAATCCTGAATGCCGCGATCAAAAGTGTCAAAGGACTGTTGAACGCGAGTGACAATGAAATGAAAAAAAAAACCCAAAAAGGACGGAGGTTAACATCGAGGACCAAAGAGTGATTAGGTCAGTGGGGAAAAAGGAGAAGCACCGCGCCACCTCACTTATTGTTGGTCACAGCTTGTGATCACGGAACCGGGTTTATGTTTTATTAGAACGCGGTGCTGGATTGCGGCTGTCGTGCAACGTTAGGACCGTACGGTCCTGGATGTCCGACGCCACCCCCACCACCGCTGATAACAGAGTCGTTACGAGCGACGTCGATGTTACCCGGTTCCATGTCATAGTCCGGCTCGAGTGCTTCGTTCACTCGTCCGTTAGCCTCGTCCTTGCTGCCGTACAGTCTTCCGGCGCCGGCAGCAAGAACCGCCATTTGTTCACCCTCCGCAGGATCGGGTCCTACCCTCTCGACGTCCTCGGGAATATTGACGACGCAACGAAAGATATCGTAACCCGGCGCCAATCTGCCCGTTAGAAATGCAACTTGGGTACCGTAAGACACGCCGATAAGTGTAATCAGCGATATTAACATTGCCATTGTACGAAATGGAAACATCTGTTGGTCGGTACTCTCGTCGTAGCCCGGATAACGTACGAGGGCGGGTAGACCCATTATCGGCTCGCCGCCGGTTATTCTCACGAAAAACGCTATAATGTACGCCGAAAGACTACCGTACGTATTGCAATACTCCTTGAAGTGGACGACCATCAAAAGTTGCGGAAAGAGTATCACGTAGACGAGATCCGAGCACATTGACCAAAGACCGTAGATCGATGGTATCGTCAATGCCATTATTGTGCTCAGTATACCAACGACACCTATACCCACTCGCATCACCCAGATGATCTCCATCTCGGACGCCTGTACATTGAACATTCGGAGATGTTCTTTTACCAATTTTATCGCGAAGTTCGTTGTTCTTTTGGGAATTACTTTTTGTCAAACGGGGAGGATCTCCTCTCGATTGGATATTAAAGTAGTAGTCTGGTAACTTGGGTTCAAAAAATCGAAAAATTTTTTTTTGCTTAATTTGAAAGTACAATGTCTTGAGAATATACTGTGAAAATTTCAGACCGAAATTCGAAATACTTCCGGAGTTATAATGAGTTTTCGACAGCGCCTCGAAGTCGCACATTGAAGGTCGACCGGCAGCTGCGAGCGATTGGGCCCTTCTATTGTTTACGCGCATCCTTTATACCTGGGTTGACTCTGTTGTCGTATTACATTGTATTTTATAATATTTAGAATCTGTAGCAACATATATATTTAATTTAAAGTATATTGACGTTAAAATTCATAGTACTCTGTTAGTATATGATCGTAACTTGACGCGTAAACATCTAAGATAGATAGGAAAGGAAAAAAACGTGGTACGAAAAGTCCTGGAGATCCAGGTACTAAGCGCAAATTTCATGGTAATAGATACACCGCTGAAGAAGATGTCACATTTGTGACGGGCATAGACGATTAACGTAAGTATAAGTTTACTTATGAAAATCTGTTGTTGAATTTTAAACGCGTTTTTCTCAAAACAGTGTTTTTCTGGTCAGCCCGGGTCCTAACTATTTTTCTACCGAACCGATTGCTTTCAAATTTTAACAGGCTGCTCTACACACTTATAGTTCTCGTCGGAACTACCGGGAAATTTTTTCACCCCTAACTTTTTATTTTACAACCCCTTCTTTGCTAAAATAAAAGGACTTTTTTTTCCAAAGTCCGCCATTTTGTTATTTATCCATGAAATTTAACTTCAGTAGTTCCGACCAGAATGACATGTCTATAGATTAAGAATTATCAAGAATTTTTTATTTCAGATAACATCAAGAGCCAAAATCACCGGGGCCACCCACGCGCTTTTTTTTCGAGGTGCCAACTTCGATCAATAATAATAATAATAATAAACTATTAAATTTTTTCAAAAAAAATTTTTTTTCAATCTTTAATATGTAAATAAAAACATCCTAAATATCCAAAACGATTCGTTTTTATTTTCCTACAAAAAAACGCCCTCCAAAAAAGACATGAAGATCGACTTAAGTTACCAGACTACTACCTTGAGGTGGACTGGATAATATCGCGATTTTAACGGTTGAAGAATGTAAACAACGGTTGATTGGATATTTTTCAACGCTGCACTTACCCTTTGGCGAAAGATGAGCTTGTAGACGTTCCTCGCGAACATTGAACTCGCTGATAGGATACTGCTGTCAGCTGATGACATGACAGCCGCTGACACAGCTCCAAGGCCAAAGAATGACACAAAAGCTGGTGTCAGGTACTGGAGTACCATCGGCAAAATCATAGTGTTCTCGGCTTCCGTCAGTGGCCAAGGTCCCGTGTATTCTGTTTCGTTCCAAGCTGAGAAAAGATACCGATGGAAAATCGAATTCAAGTCCCTCTGGTGTCTTCGTGACCGATTTCATATCATGGTTGGTTTCGCGATCGGAATTTTCGATCCAGTGCTTCATTTAGTATCGAAAAATATTTCTGATGTATCTGTACGCTTCCACTAAACATTGCTGCTACGTATGGTGTCACCTTACAATGGCATAAACGCTACTACAACCTGAACAACTATACGAAACCCGTATGTTACGATCCCACGATATTATGATCGCGATTTTCGTCGTTGACTATCACCCGAAGGGAAAACCAACCCCCACGCGAAGTTGACCCGCCTGACACTCATAGAGCCCCCGTCGAGTGTCTTAAATATCATCAGCGTGCAAAAGCAGAATTCAACTGAAGCCGCCCCTCCGGCAAATGTCAAGTAGCCTCCGCGCGCGGACCTAATTTAATCCCCTTTGCAATTTGGAGGACCAAGAGAGAGCCCATGACAACGAGGAATATAATAACTCATAGACATAAAGTGAAATGAATAACGATAGACGGGAAAGAGAATGGAATACCAGAGAATTAGGGAGAGACAAAGGAATTATTCATGCGAGATTAAACATTCCAAAACAGTTTGAAGTGCAATGGATTTCTTCGATGTTGAGTAGGAATAAAATTTATTGGAGAATGAGTGGACATTCGCGAGGGCAAAGTTGACGTCAACGAGGATCAAGTGAAACAGTTATAAGAGTCAGTGCTGGTATTATTAAATAACAAAGGAAATATTACGTATTGGTGACTCACGTGTTGCTTTGGCAATCGCCCCTATGAGAACGGGTGGTATCGCCATTAAAAGACAACCGAAGGCAGCAACGTAACTGAGCAGCTGAGCTCTTCCTGCCGTTTTCGACGAAAGAACACGCTGAAAGTACACCTGCCAAGGTATGCCACCGAATATCAGCAACAAACCGTAATCCAAGTACGACCAATACTCGCTTGGATTAATCTCGCCAATCCAATCAACGTCCAGTGAACTTAATGGTTTGACTTGTGGATTCATCCACGCGAACGGTATGCACATCCACTGGAAACCGAAGAGTTACGAAACGTTCATTCGTCGGTATCCATTTCGCGTCAACGCTCGTACAATGAGGGATAAAGTTTGGCTTTAAGGTACGACGTAACTCAGACTTAATCGTACAAGTGACAAGTGGCTTCGATGGCAAAATGGTACATGGTTAAAAGTCTTGCGTTAATTAAAGTTATACAAGCATAATGGTTACTTATGGGGGCTCATCGATTCTTATAGAACTATGGCCATTGATCTCTCAATGGCAGGAAATTCTTACGCGGCTGGTTAAATCGCAATTTCATTGAATGTACGAGAGTCCCGAAGCGTATGAGTCAGTGAAACCATATTCGACGAGCCGTATTCAACCAAGGCAGTCCCTAGTAAAAGGGCGCCCGTGCGATACGAATTGGAGGTACCTTCAAAGGTTTCCTTCTTTTCGGTAGCCCCTGCCTCGTCGTCACAAGGACAACCAAGCGATGATAAAAAGAGCCTCGTGATTCGACTTTACGGATCATTAGATTAGAATTCGAGCGAACGCGGAGTATAAGAGAAGCTCTACAAAGATTCTTTTGCCAGAATGAGATGCAGATTACGAATGCGGGATCTCGAGCTCAGCATATCATACCATATGATATGTCTATCAGTTTGGAATATATACTCACCAGTCCGATGAAGATGCAGAAGAGTTGAATGACGTCCGTGTAAGCTACCGAATAAAGACCACCGAATAGAGTGTAAAACACAGCGATACAAGCACTCAGTATGACCGACGTGCTCTGTTCCATGTCGATGATGACCGCTATTGTAGCCCCGAGAGCAGCCAATATACCGGCTGCCCAAAAGACCTCGCCGCAGAGGGCCGGTAAAAACAGAAGCCCGCCCATACGTTCCCCAAAAGCGTCTTGGAGCGGATCCAACATCGTAATGTACCCCTGCTGTCGCATCTTGTTGGCGAAAAATATACCACCTGACGACAAACAACATTAGTCACAAATGTCTCATCGTTGTCGTTCCTTCGACGCGGAAGGTCCATGAACAAGAATGAGAGGTGCTGCAGGGTCCCGAAAATTTCAAATGCATTTGGAATTCGTAAATTCATTGCTATAACAACATATTTTAATTTCCATCAATCTCGATTCTCATCCGCGAACATTTTATTTCATTACAGAACGCTTTGACTTGCAGCACCGATCGATCCCACACTTTGTCATTCCTTTGTTTTCATCATCAATTGGCATTTCCGTTGGATTTTTTAATTTCATTACCGAAGACGAGGCTGAGGGCATAACCGAAGGGTGCCTGGCACCATACGAGTCCCTTGGTGTAAACAACCTCGGCGGTGCCGTTAATGTAACCCCCGCCGACCCATGTCGCCGTCATCGTGAAGATGCCGACGAACAAGCCGATCGAACGACCGGCGAGCATCACCTCCTCCTCGGAGTCGTTGCCGGCTTCTTTCTTCCTCGCCGCCCATATTCCTACTCCAAGGATCAGGACGTAGAATAGTACGATCGACACGAAACCAGCGACGTTGATCATCTTCGGTGATGATAGATCGACCGGCGTTAGCTCGAGTTGACGGAGACGGAGGTCCGAGAGGTTCGGGATGCGATCTAATTTGGGAACGTTTGGATACCTGAATGGAGACGAAGACGGAGCGCTTGCATTGTGAATACTCGTACGTGATACAGGCGGATAACAGATTTTTCTTTCTATGTTTTGCTAGATAATTGCGCAATAAAATAAAATCCCAAAGACTGTTACAATTCGGTTCAATGAACAGTGTGTTAAAAGCGTGTTTGACGAGACGAATGGCAGATCTGGCGTCATCGTGAACTCAAAATATGAACAGTCTCGTTGAAATCCCCCAATATACAATGTCCGATATCCAATACCTTCGCCATGCTTGAAATATCCAAAGACCACGCAATTAAGGGGGGAAATAGGGTTAGACGGTTCAAAAAATCAATTTTTTTTTATATCTCATAAATTGTTAGTAAAACTATTGAAAAATATGTTCCCAAAATTTTAAATGAAAATTCCGACTCGTTCCATTGTTATAAGCCATTAAGGGTGGAAATAGGTTTAGGACAGCGTTTTCTCAATAATTTTCATGAATTTTTTTATAGTACAAAAAATGAATATAATGTATTGAAACTTTGAGAATATTTTATACATATATTTAAGTATATACTATAAAATTTGTATACATATATTTAAGTATATACTATAAAATATTAGCGACCCCATATTGCTTGTTTTTCTTGGTACCATTTTTTCAAACGCGTTTTTCTGAAAATGACTTTTTTTTAACTTGCGTACACGCTAGTTTGAAAAGTTTTCAACCAATCGTTTTGAAAATTGGCGGTTACTTTCTTCATAGTATTGCGCTCTATATGAACCTAAAATCGGAATATTATCATTATTTAAAATAATTTTTTTTTTGCAAATAATGTTGTGAAAAATGGCAAAAAATCATGCTTTTTTGTTTTGAGCCTTGTAAAAAATTCAATTTTCTATTTTTTTGATAGCATTTAGGTTCTTATAGAAGAGAGACATATAATAAAAGTAAATTCCAACCTCGTTTGATTTCAGTTGAAAATTGCGGCTTCCAGAGTGTACGCAAAATGCTGAGTCTGATTGTGACCTGCAATATGGGGTCGCCAATATTTTATAGTATATACTTAAGGTAGTAGTCTGGTAACTTAAGCCGATTTTCATGGCTTTTTTGGAGGGCGTTTTTTTGTAGGAAAATAAAAATGAATCGTTTTGGATATTTAGGATGTTTTTATTTACATATTAAAGATACAAAAAAAAAATTTTTTGAAAAAATTCAATAGTTTATTGTTACTATTATTATTGATCGAAGTTGGCACCTCGAAAAAAAAGCGCGTGGGTGGCCCCGATGATTTTGGCTCTTGATGTTATCTGAAAT
The DNA here is from genome assembly GCA_958009045.1 of Oxytorus armatus. Taxonomy (NCBI): domain Eukaryota; kingdom Metazoa; phylum Arthropoda; class Insecta; order Hymenoptera; family Ichneumonidae; genus Oxytorus; species Oxytorus armatus. The sequence continues at coordinate 18,388,792 of OY253749.1, read as the reverse complement.
CAAAAATTCTTGATAATTCTTAATCTATAGACATGTCATTCTGGTCGGAACTACTGAAGTTAAATTTCTTTTTATTTTACAACCCCTTCTTTGCTAAAATAAAAGGACTTTTTTTTCCAAAGTCCGCCATTTTGTTATTTATCCGTGAAATTTAACTTCAGTAATTCCGCCCAGAATGACATGTCTATAGATTAAGAATTATCAAGAATTTTTCATTTCAGATAACATCAAGAGCCAAAATCACCGGGGCCACCCACGCGCTTTTTTTTCGAGGTGCCAACTTCGATCAATAATAATAATAATAATAAACTATTAAATTTATTCAAAAATTTTTTTTTTTGTATCTTTAATATGTAAATAAATACATCATAAATATCCAAATTGATTCATTTTTATTTTCCTACAAAATAAACGCCCTCCAAAAGTGTCATGAAAATCGGCTTAAGTTACCAGACTACTACCTTAAATATATGCATAAAAATTTTATAGTATATACTCAAATATATGTATAAAATATTTTCAAAGTTTCAATAAATTATATTCATTTTTTATACTATAAAAAAATTCATGAAAATCATTGAGAAATCGCTGTCCTAAACCTATTTCCGCCCTTAAATTATTGTAAAATCCCATAGTTCATCCCACATTTTCTTCCCCCAAGGCATATTTCCACCAGAATTACACTGGACATACTTCCGGTTCATTACTGGTATGGGATAATCTTGTGGCCATATTTCGAGCCACATTTTTAATGGAGACTTCGGCCCTCATGGTCTTTGGTATCATCAATACAATATTCTTTTTCCCTCGTGTTGGTTAACATATTACCCAGTAAGGTCAGCTACACTCGAGGCATATTAATACCAACTGATCTAAAAAACTAAAACATGCCCCAAATCCAGGCATTCATCTCGCCCATAATCACAAACTCTCTCGAGCAACGCAAACAAACAATGACAATCGTGACGTTTAAAAAGGATTCTATCTTTTCTCCGTGTATTGTTGAAAAAAAAAAAAAAACAAAGAAAATGCCGCGTTAGCACATCGAAGCGTTTAACGAATATCGGTATACCTCTGAAGACCCCGTGGGGTACAGTCACGCAACAGCGGGGGACAGCCTCACACAGGCACCGGCGGCATGTCCTGATGACGATCCTTGATGACGGCCGAGGACACCGGTGGGCTGATGTGATCGATGCTAGGGGGACAGCAGTCACCCCACCGTAGTGAGGTCTTCTGGGAGGGGCTATTCCTTGTCCTAAACGCGAGGCCGCCCATGGGCGCTGATGGCCATCGATTTTTCCACCAACTCACCGGTGGCCCTTCTTCCTACGACCGATGATTCTAGTTCTCCCGACTTCCCTTCGGTCTCGACCTTCTTTCTCGCGGCGACCCCTTTACAAACGCCCGTTCCGCGACCGTTTGTTTCTTCGTTCCAACGGCTGAACCCACCTGGTCATCAATAATCAACCGGTTTAATTCTTTCCTGGATAATCCCGAAACGGCGAAACTCGCGATCTCACCGCGTTTGCGCGTGCCATTAATCTTGCAGACCGGAAGTACCTTGAAGCACCGCCGTATAGAGTGTAACGCCTCTCGCGGACGTTTCTCGCACAAAAGTCTCGATACGTTTTTAATTCTACGTTTCTCTATTATTCATTTTCTCGTCAATTGACAATAACACAAGGTCTCGATTCAAACGATAATGCGAAGAAAGGGAAAAAATGTTATTTACGTAAAACTGGAGTAATGATATTCTCGTGTGGAATAAATAGAGTTGGCGCTCGTTAGGAATAAGCACAAACGTTCTTGTGCATTAATGTTTCAGCGACGCTGTAAAATCGATCAGGTGAAAATAGCCAAACCGCGCGGTACGGTATCGATCCCTGCGTGGCGCGGTACTTCACGGACTATAGATAACGCCGATAGCGTTTAGGAATGGTCGACGTTACGTTCGATATTACAAATAAATTGTATTAATACACGCTTCTATAGACCCGCAAACTCTTTAGTTTAGTATAGAGCTGAAAATCGTGTATATTAAGATAGAACGGAGTTAAAGAACGAAAATTGAATTCCCGGAGAACGTGAAAGAAAAACAAAACAAAATTTGCTCTGTTACTCACACCGTTGGTTTTCCTCCCTCCTAGCTGCTTCGAAAAATCCTCGGGATAGACGAAACGACGACGACCTTGAGTATCACCGCAAACAGCACGTCTCGTCTCGGGCGAAGTTTCGCTCGGTTTCAACAACACGATTACGAAACAACAAAATACATTTTCACGATGTTTACAATATTCAAAACTTAATCTCCGACGCACGATTCGTTTTGACGAACGTTTAACATCATTTTTTTTTTCCTCCTCGTTCCAATTAATTCGTTCAATTTCTCTTATCGTGCATTTTTCGCGACAGCGACGATTATTGTTGACGATAATTTGTCAATGCCGCGATTAATCGAGTACGCCATGTTTCTCTTTGGATTTTTCATTGTTTATTTGTATTGTTGATTGGTAACATTGATTTATTTTCGTCCTTTTTACCCGTGTTTTTTTTTTACGTTTGTTTTTGTTGTTGTAATTGTTTGTTGTTTTTTTTAATCTCTTAAAAGATCGTTACGTTACGAGCTCTCGTGGATGTCGCCGGTGGTCGGAGCGACGTTGTTTCCACGTCCCAAGCGTCGCGGCGACCTCCCCGCACTGAAGGCACTACGGGATATCTCACGGGGGTGAACGAGGATCGCCCGCGAGGCGAGGCACGGGACGTTGGATATTGATTCGCGTAACCTCCCTTCCTAAACCCTCGCGAACCCCTCTTACACTTCCCGGCTACCCTCTCGGGCCGGTGACGTCACGAAATGGCACACGGGGGGATGCTAGACAACCCTCTCGCGCGCTCCTCTCGTCTCTCGCCAAGGACTCGGGCCACTCTTTCTCTCTGTCTCTCGCTTTAGCACCCTTTCGCGCGGGGGCGTGGACTCTTCTCGCTCGGGTCTTTGATTCTGCGCCCCGAAAACTATCCCCGCTTTCAGACACGGGGGTGGGTAAAAAGCTCCATTCTCTTTCCCCTCACGGCCCACGACAACCTCGCCCACACACTGATAAGAACTAGCCCTCGTGAATGCTTTGCAAAATCTCGATTATACGTTTCCCTTGCCTTGGGTCCACCTTTTTTTCTTTTTTTTTTTTCTTTGCCCCGAGACACCCTCACTGGCTAACGTCACTGGCTGAGCGGCTAATCATCGAAAAGTTGACGGAATTGTCCTTGACGTAATTGTCAGTGCGGGAATTGAAATTTTTTATTTTATCTTCTCGTAACTTCAATGTAGCAACTGATGAGTTTTTGTATGGATTCTTAACATACAAAAGAATTAACTACAAATTATTTCCAAATAGGTCAACAGGGTTATGCAAATTTTCAAAGATTAATCATCAATTAATGAAAATCCGTTTTTGTTCGAGGTTTTTCAGAAAACTAAGCTACCCCTGTTCGTTCTATTTTTTTTTAACGCGTTTCAGTCATTGCGAGATAATCTCGACGCTGCTTACGAAAAGCTGCACGATTCAAATTTCTTACGAAAACTAACACGTTTCGAATTCCACCACGAAAATCAAGACGTTTCGATATTCGACGCGAAAAGTGGCATGTTTCGGCTTCCGTCGCGAAAACTAGCATATTTCGATTTGCACTGGAAAAAGTAGTATATTTGCTGAACTAAATCGAATAAGATTCGGAACTTTCACGAATGTTTTAATCATTTTTTCGGGAGCACTATAAGGAATAAATGAAAAACATTCAGGGTGTATCGCCCGTACACCCTTAAACATTTATATTCGTTTTCTATTAAAAAAATAATAACATTATTGAAAAGACGATTCGCAAATACGATACGCAATATTCCACCAATCAAAAACGAAAATTGTTCATCAATGATATTTTTCATGATTTCAAGTTTCGGAGTCAGCGATGAAATTGAACAAAATTATTGTTTATAAAAAGTATATTCTACTTACAGTCTGAAGAATCGTTCGTTGTGTTTTTATTTCATAAAAAAAAACACAAACTTGGAGTGATCAACGACTAAAGTATAAAGTACAGTATAAGTATAAAGTACAGCTGACAAAATCTTGAAAACAATCGATTGAGATATCTCGAGAAATGTCAGGTCTTGGACGAAGTAGCAAGAGGGAAAAAAACTGAAATTGTTAACTTTGCATACACTGCAATTGTTTTCGATTTTCTTTACTCTAATTTTTTTAACCATGGTTTTTTTACTCCAAAATGACGAGGCATTTGCCGTTTGCCATCTTATGTTAAGCCTAGCTGACCAAAATTCAAAAAGTAAAATATGTATGAAATAAATTCAAACAAAAAATAAAACAGTATAAAATGACAAGCATAAATATTTCGTCAATTTGGAGTAAAAAAGGATGTTAAAAAAACGTGGAGTAAAAAATGAGAAACACTTACAGTGATACTGAAACGTGCTAATTTTCGCGGTGAAAGTTGAAACCTGCTAGTTTTCGTGGTAAAAGCCGAAACATGCTAGTTTTCGCGCGGATATCAAGCGTGCTTGTTTTTGTAAGAAATCTGAAACATGGTAGTTTTCGTATGCAGCGTCGATCTGTAAATTTATCAATATATGTTATTAACAGCGATCATTATTTAAAGAATAAAGATATTTATTTTACAACGAAAGTGTGAGAGCTCCGATGAAGTTAAATCGATCGATGACCTAAAACCAAAAATTGATTTTGCCGAAATCGGGGACGATAAAAAGAAGATTACCAGAACCGGAACTGGAAAAATGTCCATTAAAAATAATCGATGATTGCCGAAATCGTGAATCCAACTCACCTTTCATTGTGACCTATTATTTCACTTGACTTTGCGATTTATTCGTTACGTATCTCTTGTTTTTTGCAAAGTCACCCTCGAAACCTCTTTTGCCATCGTCTTTCTTCGCAGAAAAGCGTGAATGGTACTTTTTCCAAAGCGTAGAGTTCAATTTGCTTTCACCCACACATTCGATGTACCAGCTCTTCTACGTTAAATGGAAGAACTTTTTTTTCCCGTATCCGTGCAACTGGATGGGCAGGGAGACTGCGGTTTATTGTGAGAAAATACGAGAGTTGAACTCTGATGACTCTTTGACCTATTCAGTTGCTGCCTGTCGGATCGTTGTTCTACAAAAATTAGTTTGTGGCAAAAAAAAAGACTCAAACTTTCAGGATGAAAAATAACATTTTATGTTTGTACCGTGGAAGCCCATTATTTTTCTCATAATACGGATTTTCAAGGGACAAACACCACCTCCGTGCAACAAATAATATTTTTTTTCCATACATTTTTATCTTTTTACATGGAATTGTAACTGAAATTGTAAACAGCATCTTCACTCATTGCACGCAATAAAATGTGAGAACGACGGAAAAATCAAAATTTTGGTGCCGGATTACTGGATGAATAATGGTGGATTGAGCTATATATACCCATAGAAAAATGCGAAGACGTAAAGCCTCCGAGCTACGTGAAACCTGCTAGTGTGAACAAGGATGTTGTTATTGGTGATCGAAGAACGGAGACGAGAGTTCCCGAAGTACATTTGCATAGATGTAAATTTGACTCTGTCCGTTGGATTTACGCATTACCGATGCCTGTCTACAATTTATGTTGAATAAAAAAATAACCCAACACTCTCGACGCGGTTTTCAGCGAACTAACATTCCTAGACGCGCGATAATATTTTTAAAGTTATTATACCAAACCTCACGTTCATAACCATCGAAACAAGAATTTCGATTCAACATTTAAGTTATATATATGATATCATTGAGAATCCCAGCAAATTATTAGTTTAATTGAAAAATTTATTCGCATGTTTACGATAAGCTTAGAGTTTCATTACATTTGCCATTTTTATCCAGCATTTTTATCAATATTTATACGAAAGTTGTGATGTTCATATGAATTAAACACAATTTTGTTTTTCTCGAATGAACACATCAGCGTAATTGATTCTTTGGAATATCACCGTAACCGTCAACCTCACGGTCGCAGACTCGTAACATCAGAATTCGTTCGCGTATATTAAGTGGACATACGTTATTATTTATGAATTTTTACACGCAACCATTTTGCTATCGAGTCCAATTGATTTTCGACCATTTAAAAAACAATTGCTTTGAAAATGATTTTTTTTTTACTGTAAATAAAATAGATAATAAATCTGACAAAAAATACTTTGTTATATAAAGCATTTTCAACTTTAGAATAAAAAAAATATTGCCGATCCTGTGGGGAAAAGGATTTTTCGAAAAAATTCCTAAAAAACTACTTTCAACTTCTAAATGTATTGCGCATGCATGCACATTTGTATATGGTTATTATATACAGTTCCTATATACACAAGTCTAGGTATATGGAATCGATATCACTTGACCCACTGTATGAAATTTCTTGACCAATTTTCTCTCTCCATACGAGACCTCGCGACAACCTTTGTCCTTTTTGCTTTTTTCCGATCAAATTTGTCTTGTATCAACGCTAACTCGAATCTATTCTTTGCCTCCTCTCGTTCAAGGTAGTAGTCTGGTAACTTAAGCCGATTTTCATGTCTTTTTTGGAGGGCGTTTTTTTGTAGGAAAATAAAAATACATCGTTTTGGATATTTAGGATGTTTTTATTTACATATTAAAGATACAAAAAAAAAAATTTTTGAAAAAATTTAATAGTTTATTATTATTATTATTATTGATCGAAGTAGGCACCTGGAAAAAAAAAGCGCGTGGGTGGCCCCGATGATTTTGGCTCTTGATGTTATCTGAAATAAAAAATTCTTGATAATTCTTAATCTATAGACATGTCATTCTGGTCGGAACTACTGAAGTTGAATTTCATGGATAAATAACAAAATTTATTTGCTAAAATAAAAGGACTTTTTTTTCCAAAGTCCGCCATTTTGTTATTTATCCATGAAATTTAACTTCAGTAGTTCCGACCAGAATGACATGTCTATAGATTAAGAATTAGCAAGAATTTTTGATTTCAGATAACATCAAGAGAAAAAATCACCGGGGCCACCCACGCGCTTTTTTTTTCGAGGTGCCAACTTCGATCAATAATAATAATAATAATAATGAACTATTAAATTTTTTCAAACAAATTTTTTTTTGTATCTTTAATATGTAAATAAAAACAGCCTAAATATCCAAAACGATTCATTTTTATTTTCCTACAAAAAAACGCCCTCCAAAAAAGACATGAAAAACGGCTTAAGTTACCAGACTACTAGCTTATCGATCGTAGTCTTTGAACCATAACGATTTATATCTGTACTAGTCACGTGTGATATTCACAAATCTCTTTGAGATGATCGACTCTGATGGGACCTCCGAAGGTTGCACTTTCGCGAAAGGAAGAGTTTGTTAGTGTGCCATTTGGTGCTACAGAATGATGAATTGGAGTAAAGTGTGAATGAAACGCATCGAGTATGTCGCTAATTTTTTATCAAGACATTTAAAAAAATTATCATCACGCTCTCAAATTTCTTTATATAATTATTATTTAATTATGCAAGCAATTATGCAACCGCCAATTGTGATGATATTATAAATACGTAAATTAAGCAACATACAAACAAATTGATTATTTAGTTTATAAATAATTCAGGAAATTTCCGAGCAAATAGTTTTTCGCGAATGTTTAATGGTAATACGAAAAATTCTGTCTATAGTTAAAATTGACGAGCGACGATCCAAATGGAAGAATAAATAAATAAAATCATTGATTAGTTTCAAAATAAATTTATTATTATCAGTGCGACATTTATTTTCGAATGAGTCTACAATAGCAAGCAAATCAACGATCCAGTTACCGCCAGCATTCTCTGCAGTTGGCTATTTTACTTTCGTCGCATTTTCCAGCAGCCTGAAAATAGAACAAAACAATTCGATAAGAAACAACATTCATTGACGTCGCAGTTAATTTTAAATCAGAGCTGATAGATCTGGTTCGAAATAAGATTTCGGTCATCCCCAACAACCCCAAACGAATGTTTTACGAATTTCCCACGAAAAAAAAAAAAAAAATGACAGATTGACTGTTGGTATTAGACAAATTTGACATTATTTCTTGAGATTGTAATGAATGGGGTTTTATGCTCGTATGGACGCTTTGTTGGCAATTCGGTCCGATTATCACGCTCTAGCCATGCTCTGACACGAGGGTTGATTCGTGGTTGAAAACAAGTCAACGAATCCGGCCGTTGTTCGCCCTGTCGACGTTGACATGAAGTCAAGCACGATTTTCATGGTTCGCACATATACATATGTTTACAGGGTGTCCCAAAACTAGGACGTCAGAGTGACACTGGGGTTAGTTTCGCTCCGGATCTATCAGAGTAATGACGTCAGTAAAAGTCTCATGGTTTTCGAGACAAATGGCCTTTTTTGATTTTTCGAAAAATCACTATTCTTGTTATCTCGCTATTTTCGTTTGTGTTTCTGACCACATTAGGATTTGGTGTTAATTTGGACTTTGATTCTGCTACCATTGCTATGAAAGTCCAAATCGTAAGCAAATCAAAGTCCGAATTCACATCAAAGCCTAAAGTAGCCAGAAACACAAACGAAAACAGCGAGATAAGAAGAATGGCGATTGTCTGAAAAATCGTCTTTTTTTATTTTTCGGACAATCTCTATTCATGTTATTTCGCTGTTTTCGTTTGTGTTCATGACCACTTTAGGATTTATTGTCAATTTGGACTTTGATTCTCTAACGATTTGGACTTTCATAGCAAGGGTAGCAGAATAACAAGTACTAGTTAGCGATTTTCCGAAAAATCAAAAAGAGGATTTTTCTCGAAAACCATGAGACTTTTACCGAGATCATATTTGTTTATTCTGATAGGTCCGGAGCAGATCTAACTCCCGTGTTACTTTGACGTGCTAGTTTTGTGACACCCTGTATATTTATACATATTTCATAGATGTGGGGAATTGCCAAGTGCGTAGTTGGTGAAAATAGCCACGTGCCAGGTGTAACAGCCCGACAAAAGCAGCCATACGTTTCTACTTATTATGGTAACACGGATGGCCGAGTATTCCATTGAAAAGCCAAATGTATTACTAATAACGCCGGGAGTTCGTGAAAATATCCGTGCACATCTATACGTTCAATCCTAAACAGGAAATTGTTGCGATCCTTCGGTCTTTAATTTTAAGAATAATTTTTTTCAAATCAAAATGTTAATGACGATTGAGAAACAATTTATTTTTTCGCTTTTAGTAAATTTGTTGGGTCTCCGTTTCGAATAAAAATGTCGAAAATGTCCCCGTAAACAATTTATCGAGGGATTATAATTTAATCTCTGGTTATGTCGCTATATTTTTTTTTTTTTTTTTAAATATAAAAAAAAATTATTCGCTAAGATCAAGACTTACCTCGTGCCAGAACAAATTTGGTGGACAGGCTGTTACCGAGGCTACGCCGTTGTTACACGCGACGTACTCGAGACAGTCCAGAGGAAACGTAATATTGACGATTCCACTGGATGGACAAGGTGCTGATCGGCAATGGGGCGCGTAAGAATCGGGTGGCAGTCCCAGAGGTGGTCCAGCTTGGGGTGCACCGTTAACACAGATCGCCACGAGCAAGCAAACGATAACAACTGTTAATTTCATTCTCACGAGTTTTCTGAAATAATAATGGAAAAAAAGTGCGATACAAAACTATCAAATTCATTAAAATTCCTATTTAACCCTATTCCCTTTTAATTACTAATTAATTTAAGCTATTAAATTAATTGAAATGCAAATTAGTTGAAGCTTCTTCATAATTCCCGCAAAATTAATTATTAATTGTAATATCGTCCAATACCAAATACCAAATACCAAATACCAAATATCAATTTTATTTATAATTAAAGTTTCCATTTACATACAATATTCATGTATTGATTTTATTTTTCAAAAAAATGTATGTATCGCAATCCATCGGAGCTTAATTGAATTTTATTTACGAAATCCATTTTTAAAAAAGGCTCACTTGTCTTAATCACAATTCGCGATTGTTTCTCGTTCAGCGAAGTTTCGCTACTGGTCGATTTTATTCCGTTAAAACCCGTTTTATTCCGTCGGGTTTAGCCTTGAAGATGAATTAGACGCGCGATACTTGTATGACACACCCACACACACAAATGCAATTGTCTTTGACTGTTTGGTAAAAACCACTTTCAGTCCGTTGATTCCTTAATTCCATCGGGATTTTCAGAAAGAGTTCAATGACGAGTACGATAAACATTCGTTAATCCTCTTTCAACCTCCTTAAGGGGAGAAATAGGGTTAAGACAGCGTTTTCTCAATGATTTTCATGAATTTTTTTATAGTATAAAATATGAATATAATTTATTGAAACTTTGAGAATATTTTATACATATATTTCAGTATATACTATAAAAATTTTGAAGAATTTCCTTGAAAAACACCGAAGATATTAGCGACCCCATATTGCAGGTCACAATCAGACTCAGCATTTTGCGTACATTCTGGAAGCCGCAATTTTCATCTGAAATCAAACGAGATTGAAATTTACTTTTATTATATGTCTCTCTTCAATATGAATCTAAATGCTATCAAAAAAATAGAAAATTAAATTTTTTACAGCGGTCAAAACGAAAAAGCATGATTTTTTGCCATTTTTTACAACTTTATTTGCAAAAAAAAATTATTTTAAATAATAATAATATTCCGTTTTTAGGTTCATATAGAGCGCAATAGTATGAAGAAAGTAGCTGCCAATTTTCAAAACGATTGGTTGAAAACTTATCAAACTAGCGTGTACGCAAGTTCAAAAAAAGTCGTTTTCAGAAAAACGCATTTGAAAAAATAGTACCAAGAAAAACAAGCAATATGGGGTCGCTAATATTTTATAGTATATACTTAAATATATATATACAAATTTTATAGTATATACTTAAATATATGTATAAAGTATTCTCAAAGTTTCAATAAATTATATTCATTTTTTATACTATAAAAAAATTCATGAAAATCATTGAGAAAACGCTGTCCTAACTCTATTTCCCCTCTTAATGGCTTATAACAATAGAACGAGTCGGAATTTTCATTTAAAATTTTGGGAACATATTTTTCAACAGTTTTACTAACAATTTATGAAATAAAAAGATAATCGACTTTTTGAACCGTCTAACCCTATTTCCCCCCTTAAGGAGTATGAACGCGACGACAGAGGTAGAAAATGGTCTAACGATTGCGCGGGTTACCGGATTGACGATATGCAAGAAAAAGAACCATATCGCAAGATTACAAGTTTTCCACGTGCACGAATTAACATTCTCCCTTCAATTCGTGCCATTTAAGAAATTAGACAGTAAATTATTTTCGAATTTTAACGAATGTCTCTTGAAAATATCCTCGTCCCATAGATCATTTTTTTCTACATTTTTTTTTCTACATTTTCGTAAAACTAGTTTGTAGCCTAAGACGTAATAGTTCTTCCGCGGCGGTTACTGCTAATAAACTCAAGTTTGACGATAAATATGTCGGAAATTAAACCGCTCAACTATATCAAATTTTGCACGGTCCAAGATTTTGTTTTTTTTGTTCTTCTTTTTAACATATTGAGAATTATGGTTGTTATCTTAGATTTTAAATAACGCTTTGACGTCCCGTTAAGCCGTTTACTGCCTTTATCGCTCGCTAATACACCGAACGAAAAAAAAAACCCAGCTCAAGATTAAAAACAAAGATAGGCCTTTTTACCTCGTGCTACATTGCGCTCTATCGCGAAAGCGGAAAAACCGGACTTTTTTTTTTGTTCTTCTAACGATCTCCTTACCTCGTGGTACTCTCAACAAAGTACGCCATTTTGTTTTCTCGTTCAATTTTGTCCACGGAATCGCGACGATGATTCGAGTTGGAAACAAACAAATTGCGATATTGCACGATAGCGTGTACACGCGCGTCAATGTGTTTCATCGTCAATCGATTATTGAGTTTCGAAAATAAAATTGTATACAGACATGCAGAGTGTGTGAATTTACGGTATAGTACTTCGACGTTGATCAATAAAAGCGCGAACCTCGCTCAATGTGCGGTGAAAGGGAATTATAGTTGAGAAAAAGAAATAATAATTTACCGAGGGAGATGAGGTGGAAAAAAAAATTTGCAATGTTCGTGATCGCGCAACAAGAGTCTCACGAAGATCGTTTTCAGTCTCAATTAGGAAAAAATTCTTGTGCTCTATGAGGCGTGACCAAGTGCGGGAACGATAACGGATGCAGAATAAAATAAAAAATTTCGTATGAATTGTAATGGACCGCAACCGCAAATATTGCCGAGTATATTAATTTGTCATGAGAGAGAGAGAGAGAGAGAGAGACAGAGTATGCGATAATGGAGTATATAATCCAATGACGTGTGCAGGTAACGTTAATAATAATAATAATAATAATAATAATTGAATTACAAATGGAATGTTAAATTATACTTGTTATTTTAAAAAAACATGAATATTAATCGATTATGCAAATATCAATGATCATTACATTGTTTAATTTTATATACTTAAAAAAATGTAAATTAATATTTTTATAATTATAGTTACAGATTTGAATAATTGATCTGCAATTTGTAAATTACTACTATTCCCCGAAAGATAATAATCTTTTGGGAAAAAGTAGTAACTTACAAATTGAAGATCAATTATTAATCTTCAATTATTAATTGAATAATTGATCTTCAATTTGTATGTTACTACTTTTTCCCGAAAGATTATTATCTTTCCCGACAGATAATAATCTTTCGGGAAAAAGTAGTAACTTACAAATTGGAGAACAATTATTAATCTTCAATTATTAATTGAATAATTGATCTTCAATTTGTATGTTGCTACTTTTTCCCGAAGATTATTATCTGTTGGGAAAGATAGTAATCTTTCGGGAAAAAGTAGTAGTAACTTACAAATTGAAGATCAATTATTAATCTTCAATTATTATTATCTAAGCATATTCAATTATTATAATATAATAGTATAATAATAATAATAATTGAATATAATAATATTCAATTATTATCTTCAATTATTATTATTAATCTTCAATTATTATTATCAAAGATTATTATCTTTCCCGACAGATAATAATCTTTCGGGAAAAAGTAGTAACTTACAAATTGAAGATCAATTATTAATCTTCAATTATTAATTGCATAATTTATCTTCAATTTGTATGTTACTACTTTTTTCCGAAAGATTATTATCTTTCCCGACAGATAATAAACTTTCGGGAAAAAGTAGTAACTTACAAATTGAAGATCAATTATTAATACTCAATTATTTATTGAATAATTGATCTTCAATTTGTATGTTACTACTTTTTCCCGAAAGATTATTATCTTTCCCGAAAGATAATAATCTTTCGGGAAAAAATAGTAACTTACAAATTGAAGATCAATTATTAATCTTCAATTATTAATTGAATAATTGATCTTCAATTTGTATGTTGCTACTTTTTCCCGAAGATTATTATCTGTTGGGGAAGATAGTAATCTTTCGGGAAAAAGTAGTAGTAACTTACAAATTGAAGATCAATTATTAATCTTCAATTATTAATTGAATAATTGATCTTCAATTTGTATGTTACTACTTTCTCCCGAAAATGTATTATCTTTCCCGACAGATAATAATTTTTCAGGAAAAAGTAGTAACTTATAAATTGAAGATCAATTATTAATCTTCAACTATTAATTGAATAATTGATCTCCAATTTGTATGTTACTACTTTTTCCCGAAAGATTGTTATCTTTCCCAACAGATAATAATCTTTCGGGAAAAAGTAGTAACTTACAAATTGAAGATCAATTATTAATCTTCAATTATTAATTGAATAATTGATCTTCAATTTATATGTTACTACTTTTTCCCGAAAGATTATTACCTTTCCCGACAGATAATAATCTTTCGGGAAAATGTAGTAACTTACAAATTGAAGATCAATTATTAATCTTTAATTATTAATTGAATAATTGATCTTCAATTTGTATGTTACTACTTTTTCCTGAAAGATTATTATCTTTCCCGACAGACAATAATCATTCGGGAAAAAGTAGTAGCTCACAAATTGAAGATCAATTACTCAATTCTGTAACGATAATTATAAAAATATATTAATTGACATTTGTTTAAGTATATCAACTTAAACAATGTAATGATCATTGATATTTGGATAATCAATTAATATTTACGTTGTTATTAATAACAAGTATAATTTGATATTACATTTGTAATTCAATTATTGTTATTCATATTCTATATGTAAATTTCATTAAATTGACAATAAAATTGTAATTATAGAACGAAATCAATTGAATTTGCTTCTCAAATAATCTTTTCCTGTTTCACATACAAAATGAATAGCGCACGTATGTGCATATCCTGAGATACTACGGAACGACACGTTCCAGTCGCGAGAGCCTCTTCAGGTTATACCAGAAGTGGTTCTCGATGAGCGAACTGGGTCAGGAGGCGACGCGACCTCCGACTGAAAAAAAAAACCGCCCTCTCTATCTCTTTCTCTCTATCCCTCTCTTCAGAAACCTCGACGGGCTTTTCTTCCTAGGCTTAATTACGCTCGAGCCCTCCGTGAGATCGCACACAGGAGATGAATTTCCAATTTTCATATTATCTCACGTGAGATTCAACGAACTCGGGGCTGAGATTTACAGAATTTCCCGAAATACGAAGGTTTCATGAAATTATGAAAATAAAGGAATTAACAAATAACCGTATTACATATTATTTACAAATAAATAATAGTTGGCTATGTTCGATCAAATATGGTCTTCGAATTATTTGTAATATTCATTGCTTGTTCAAATTACAGGAGATATATGTGAGTGTAGAGATAATCGATCAGTTATGCGATTATCGATTATACGATTCTATGATTATAGATTTTTATTGAGATCCGTCGAAAAATGGACAGTTTTTTTGTAATATACTACTGAATGTAGATTTGCAATAAAGTCATTTGAGTATATATTGACATTTTGTGAATTGTTTACAAAAATCATTTACTTATGAATTTTTTCAATAACTTTACCAAAGTGTAATTGTACACATGGGTAAATTTGAATTATGCTATGGAAAAGATAGATCGTAGGAACGCTCGCGCCATCTACTGGTATCTTTGGATTCCTCGTCTAAAACTGTTCCTTTTAGAATACATACAGCGCCATCTCTGGGATAATAGATAAAACAGTATTGGACATCTACCGTTGGTATATACTACATAACAGTGTATCGAACTACCAATAGATGTCACTACAAGAAGGAACAGAATTGCAAAAGTTTGTAACGGCAAAAAACAAGTCCCCTTGCTTTGGGAACATAACAAAAAAAGGAGTTTAACATCAATGATGAATGTGAAGAAGCTTGCATGTGTTTGTTCCATAATAATGGGCAAAATTTTGAAATGAAAATAGTTTCATATATTTATCCCAATATCCCTCCAAAGTGCTTGAAAATGTGCGCGTGGATATATATTTTTTTTTCTCTTGCCGTTCTTGTAGAAGGGGGCGTTGAAGTGACGCCGTCGAACTTGGCCGAACTCGACAAGCCAACGCCGGTCTCATTGGCCACCGGCACCCGAGCGTCCTACGTTTTGCCGCTTTACCCCTCACCGTTCGTCTCATCGTCGGTCGCGGCACGTCCCGCCAGCATCGATTTCCGACGACAGTATCGTACCAAGAGACTGGCCTCTAATCGGGCACTTGGCGGCAAACAATAGATATTATTTTGATGAATCAACGTTAACAATGAATATACAACTATTCCGGATTCAAGCTATATCGTCAATTATCAATAATGTGGTGTCAACAAAGATGGCCGAACAACCGTATTTTCTCGTTACTTATCGTCACGGGAATTTCGTTCAATTGCGTAGTTTGCGCGATGGAAAATTCCACATGTTACGCCGGCAATCTTAGAGGGAATTCCGCAGGGAAGATATTTTGCAAATGATGAGAACGGTTCTCGTACTATTTTTTTATGAAATATTAGGAAATATTGAGCCTCGTAAATCACATAAAAGGCATTAATCACGTTTGTCGTGAAAATTTCATAAACTTTTTTATTTCTCACAATTACGGGGTTCCCCGTTATGACGCTACGCTACTGTCAAGATGCGCTCTGATTGGTCGAGACGCTCGTGAATTGTACGAAGTGGGGGGAATTGGGGGAAGAGAGGATATCCCATGATGCATCGAGCGCAGAATCGAGACGACTGTGTGTGACTGTGTGGAAGCCGCTCTTTGCTCTCAGCAGTACGACACGGGACGCGTATAATTATTTGGAGGCTCGGCATTGACGGCGTTGTTCCCTGACAAACTTACAGTAAAAACCGCGCACAGTTTTTTTTCTAGTCCGTGGTGAAGAACATTTGATATACCGTGTTCATACGTTTCATTGGCGTTTAGACACAACGATAGAAGAAATAAAAACAAGTAATTAAAGTAATTTGCGAGAATCGTTGAAAAAAAGAGACGCTACAGAGAAACATGGCCGATCAGGAGAACAAGGACTTCAGCGAGGATGTTGCCGACCAAACTTTCGAGCAAAACGGCGAGGCTGAGAATGGCGGTGGTGACGCCACGGAAAATGGCCAGGAATCCCAGGAGGACAGGTAAATTATTATTCTCTTGGAATTCTTCGATAACCGGTAATTTCGTTGAGTCATTCAATTTTCGTGAAAAATTTTATTTATTTATTTTCCTTCGGAAATTACCATTTAAATATCGTTTCATCGATGCGAATAACGTGAAATGTGGTCATTCTTTCGTGCCGGGCAAACTCACGAGAAAAAATAAAATGAAAAAGAATGATGCGCGGCGGTAGCGCCGGGCGAACAAAATGGCGGGGGACGCGCTCATCTCTCGTCCCGAACGCGTGACGAACGAAAAAACTTTGTAGAATAATCCGTTCGCATCGTGCGCGGTTTCGAACGATTGTTCTCCACGGTCAATTTTATCACGTTAGTCTGGCAATGCATATTTTCATTATCCACGACGAAACGGAAAATATTTCGATCTTGCATTTATACGTATTTAATAGTTTGCGAGTAAAACAAAGTGGAGACGCCGGCCGCTGCGCCCTCGCAGAAGCGCCCACGCGCCGACGCCGAGAGAGAGAAAGATAGTGATACACCCAAAAGAGAGTCTATTTCTTTACAAATTTGTCCATCGATCGAGCGTCCCTCCCTTGTGATTGCACGCACAATGTATCTAGGTACTTCATATCTTTTTTTTTTTAAGCGAATATGTAAATTGATGACTTTGCATAAACTCGTTTCAGTCGAAATTAATTGCAAAAGAAGAAAAGAAAAAAACACAAAATCGTTCGACGCATTGATAGTCTGTAAGGTAAATGACCGCTATTTTTTACTGCGTAAAGCGTGCGTCGTTTTTCCACACCTCCACCCTCTCTTTTGCAACCTTTTCAGCGTCACAATAGGCGTCTCGAAGCAGGATGAATAACCGGCTGATTTCCGGAATAAAACGCGCGATATTTACCTTCTCTTAATAATAATCGCATACATACACCATGTATAGTTTTTTTTCTTCCTCCAATTTCCGTCTCATCCGATAGGCAATATTGTTTTTTCCTTTGTCCTTGGCTCTAGAAGAAAATTGTTCAGGCATTACTAGTTTCGTTCGCGAAACAGCGTCGGCGAATTTTTCAATAATAATTTACAGAGAAATAAACCTCGATCGATCATTTTCGGGAAGTTTCGTGGCTACATTGGGGTAAGCATTTTTTTGTAGCGTATAAAGAATGAAAATTATTGTGCTTGAAGCGTGTCTCTGTCGGGGAAAGTGGACGTTACCTTCGAGCCATTGAGAAAACCAAACTAGCTGGAGCGTTTGTCGTATCATGAAAGATAAGAATCAAAGTTCATTAGTAGCGTATTTGGAGGTTTGCTTCCTCTCGCCCATTGCGATGCCAAAGTTGCAATATACGGGGAGGGACATAGAGAGGAACACTGTTTGCAACAAGAATAAGCAGCGATCTTAATATTCATCGAGGGCCCACGGTCGGCGTGCTCCACTGTTCTCTATGTGCGTACACACATATTTTGCGAAAGACAAACTTTTCTTCCGTTATTTGCATGCTCTATCGCCAACAAAATGTACACTTAAGTCGTTCATTAAGAATTAATAACCTGTTAGTTATAAATTAATATTGTGCAATGTTTTTTTTTCCCCACTCGTTTGAAGCAAAAAAAAACAAATTTATTTCTGGATATCGTGCAAAGAAAAACAAAACCAAAAAGAGGACAAATATTTTCAAGTGTGTAATCCTGATCTTCCATTCCCCCCCCGCCTTCTCATCTAGTTTATTAAAAATTGTACGTTGAAAAACATTGTTGTGTCGAAAGAAAGAGATGTAATTGTAATTTTTCTTACTTTGTTTATTTTTGTAACGTTCGTTGTGTATATTTCAAAAAATGATAATTGTAATTGTTTTTATAGAGCGTTTGTGATAACGCAAATGAAAAAAAAAAAAAAAAAACAATGAAACTAGCTTGAAGAAAGTAAAAAGTAAGGGTGCCTTCTCGAGATTCGATTGATCGGCCAGCCCTGAGATACTTCCTGTTCACAAACGTTCCATTGCAGTTGCCTGGTCTAATACGTTTTTGCGTTAAACGAATTGATTGTCTCTTGCCATCCGGGGGAATCTGAAAGAAAAAGAAAAGAAAAAACAAAGCCTGAAACGCAGAAGCATCTTACGAAACAAAAGCAAAGTTTAAAAAAAAAACCATGAATTTCGCTACATATCTCTGAATTGTTTAGAGGCAAGAAGATCAGCATCCAAGTTCTCAGAGTCCGTCGTGAAGCACAAGCACTGGAAAACAAAAATCGAGTCATATTGCGGTCAGATCAGTCTCGCAGAGATTAAAAACAAAGCATAAAAACCACGTACGCACTTGCCAGCTGGGTCACGCGGGGGTAGAGTCTGAAAAAAAAAAAAAAAAAACGAAAAACCAGAATCTAAAAAAAGTCCATGTGAAACCGATGTCGATGCAAGTTTTGTCGTCGCGTGACCAGAGCACAGAGTCAACTAGGGCCAATGTGAAATCCTACCCCAACAGGTCGGAACGCTATTAACCCAGTTTATGTGGCTTTGGTCTGCAGGTGGGCATTACGCTGCGACCCCGAGTGCGATTTTGGCGCGGGCGGGCTCGCAACCGGCTAACCGTGACCCCGACCAATCAACCGAGTACCGGCGAGTGACTGGTGCCCACGGTATTTATCCACCAGCCCCTAGACGATATATATGAAACAACAAAAAAAAAAAACCAAAAAAAGACCAAAATATATATATCTCGATACGGATAACAACTGCCAAAATGAAAAACCGATGTTAAAAAAAACCAAAAAGCTGAAACAAACAAAAAACGATATTACAATCAATGAAAAGTGAGAACGAATAGAACAAAATGCAACGCAGCTTGCTAATTTCAGTACGGAAAAGCGAGGGGAATACAAAAAAAAACAGTATCCTCGAGACTCGGATAAAACAAAATAAAAATAATGAAAAGTATATAAAGATCAAATTGTTCGATGGCTTAATCGCGAAAGAGCGAGAAAAATATAATGAATCCATGTAACATGTAGGAAACTAATATATCCATATATATTACTGTTATACGTGCGGATAATGATTGAAAATTGTTATCATATTATTATTATTATTATTATAAATCCAATGTCCTCAAATTTTTTTGTGATGTGTCAAAAAAAAAAGGAGAAAAACACCAATTTTCTTCAGCGTTCTCAATATAGAAGTTGCAGTCGATCCACCAACCTATTGTTAATTCTTTGGAAGCAATCAACAGTATCAGATTTCAACTTTGGAACATAGTTAAATCTTGTTTTCCTTAGGCGCAGCGCATTGTGTGTCAACTGGAGTTGTAAAAATTGTTGCTCGGTTTTGCACATTTGTGAAAGAAAGAAAAAACATTTACTCTTTTTGTTTATATATATATATATATATATATCTCAGTTCACTGTATCTGTACGTTCGTCTGATTTTTCCAACAATATTTTTTTCTACGACTTTTCTGTCTCGGCACAGCGACGAAAAATTCGCGGGTCTATTAAGCAGCTCGCACAGTTTGCCGTGCCATCTCTTTGGTCTTTTTTTTCACTTCGAGTTTTCGTCAGTAACGCTTTATTTTTATTTTTATTTTTTTTTTTACATATTTAGTTCATATTTCTATGTTCATCATTCTTTCCATGGATCGTCCGATTGTTCTAGGAACGGTATGACACTACTACTGGTTGTAAATTCTTCAAAATTGCATTTGTTGAGAATTTTATTACATAACAGGTCTATTTTTTTCTTCTTTACATTCCTCAGAATACTTAATACATATACAAAATATTTATTTATATTTATAATGGATTTAAAAAAATCCATTTAGTTACGTGTATGCAATAATTGTTTAAAAAAAAAATTTCTTTTCCATGTTTTGTGAGAAACGGAAACGAAAAGACTTCGAAGCATTGCTCCGAATCCATGACCATACTCGGTGGTGCAACTTCTCTCTTTCTCTCTTGCCAAATTTTTGTTGTGTACATTTCATGATTCTCGTTGACGGAATACTCTTTTTAATGTAATTTTTTTGTTTTCTTGACAGCAATTCTAAATTTTTTTTCAGGGATGCTCGAGTCATAGCCTCTTTTACAAACTGAAAAATGATTATATATACATATATCGTTTACATCCCTTGTTATCAGATATCAAGAAAAGAGAAAAAAACTTTTCGCAGCGTGCCCAGTTTTCAAATATTCTTGACGCGAAAGAAAGCAAACAAAATTTGACAGAAATTACAAAAAAAAAAAAAAAAACACTTGCAAAATACATCTGGTAAAATAAAACCGTTCAATTGCTTTGCAGGTCGGCCGGGGCTAACCAGGAGTCTCTGAACGATAGGTACATTCAAATATTTTTATTACTTTTACTTTCTTTTTTTTTTTTCTCTGTTTTTGTTCGGTTTCGTTTTTCATTGTTTCCACAATCACAAAAAAAAAACGCCCCCGCCCTCCCGTATCGCCGTGAACTTAAAATTATAACGCCGCGGTGAAGTGAGAAATTAGGGACGCAAAACGCAGTGAAAAAAAATACCTGAACTATTCGAACCGCACGAGAGAACACGAGCGTTCGAGAGCACTGAGCAATCGCACGAATGATGGCAAGAAAAAATAAAATAAAACAAAATGACGCTCTCGTTACTTGTAAATTTAATTAATTAATTATAACACTCGCCACGAAATTTTCTCTCGTTCCGTTATTTATTTTTCTTTTTTACTTTTATTGCAGATCATGCTATTGAACGGTTGCTGAGATTTGACAAAAAAATTGACGACGTCTTGCCTCGATAAATTGTTTCTCATAATCAATTATTTGTTGTTGACTGTTGCGAAAAAAGCATTACAAACTTTTTAAAAAATCGTTTAATCGATATTAGCCAGAGAGAGAGAGAGAGAGAGAGAGACGCGAAATTAACCATATCCTCAATACATTGATTTTTTTTTACTAATTCGGATATTTCTCTGTTTCTGTCAATTGCAGGAAATTGTTTGTTGGAGGTCTCAGCTGGGAAACCACAGACAGTGAGTAATCGTTTACCTTTTTTTTTTTTAGTCAAATTTTTTAAGTCGATCTTAAATCGAGACTTATAAAAAAAAAAGAAAAAAAAACAAGCAAATGATGAATATATCTTAGGACACCTTCGGACAACAGAATGGCACTGTTGCATGAGACCAACACTTTTGAATTAACTGAGCTTATCGAAAAGAAAAAAGCCAATGACAAATGCGACTAGCAATTGAATCCGTCCATTTCTTTATTATTTTTTTTCTCTCTTTGCAGAGGAACTGAGGGATCACTTTGGCACTTATGGCGACATCGAGAGCATCAATGTCAAAACAGATCCAAACACCGGACGGTCGCGAGGTTTCGCGTTTATCGTCTTCGCGAAAGCGGAATCGTTGGACAAGGTAATTACGAAAATTTCATCGAAATTCAATTTTATTATTATTAATTTTGCCACAAATGATGATTCACCATAGTCAGTTCTGCTACGGAATGAAAGTGACGACGACTCATGACACCTGAAGGCTTTTCAAACGGATACAAAAAAAATAATGATGGTGAAGTTTGCAATCGTTGGAATGCAACGAAAATGGGTTTTTTAAATCTTAATTTTCGGTATTGCTCTCGCTTCTCTTGACCATTTAGGCCCGGGCCCTTAAAGGAGACCCAAAAGAACGTTCTAATGATTTTTCTCTTAGAAAATTCAACCTTAAGGGGGATGAATGGTATGAACAAATTTATTTTCGTTGCATTCCAACGATGCAAACTTCAACATCATAAAAAATAACGAAACTAACATTCCGACAAGACCATTTTAGGCGTAATGAAAAATTGTTTTTTTTTTCTTTCCCTCTGTTTTCAGATTATGGCAGCGCCCGATCACACGATAAATAACAAAAAGGTCGATCCGAAAAAAGCAAAGGCGCGCCACGGTAAAATCTTCGTCGGTGGTCTATCGACGGAACTTACCGACGACGACATCAAGAGTTTCTTCTCCCAGTTTGGTTCCGTAAGTTAACTGAGCGAGAAAATGAACGAAAGAATATATATTTAAAAAAAACACGAAAACAACAAAAATTGTAACATTTAATGCTCTCCGGGCACAGATCGTCGAGATGGAGATGCCGTTTGACAAGACAAAGAATCAGAGAAAGGGTTTCTGCTTCATCACGTTCGAGTCCGAGCAGGTTGTCAATGAACTGCTCAAGACACCAAAACAGACGATCAATGGAAAAGAGGCAAGTTTCAAAAAAACAAAATTAGTGCATCGCAATAACATTGATATGCAATCGATATGAATTCCCAATTGTAATTAATTCATGAATTCCAATTAAGGGAGGGGTAAGGGTTTCAGCGTAAAAAAAAACACTTTCTTTGCGATTTTTTTTCTCAAATATGGATTGAGCAATTTTATTCGAACCTTTTGTCCATTATTGAGCATACTTTTGACAATGTTGTGTAATTTTTTCATGCAGAAATATTGAAGCATAAGCCCGTAACAGAGCTTCCCCCAGAACGTCTTGGAAAAAAAAAACAATTTGCTGTGTTCACTATAACTCGGCCGGAAATTATCTGAAAATGAAAAACCATGAAAATTTAGTCAAATTATAATCAAATCTTCCCCCCAACGTTCTCTGATAATTTTTTTTCTTCATTTCAAAATTTTTAGCGGCCATCTAAAGTGTGAACTGTTATTTTCCACGAAAAATTCCGCCATATTGTGGGTGGAAAACACCCTTAATGTAAAAAAAAAAAATTTAACTAAACGTTGGGGGGAGGTATTTTATATGTAGAAAATGTGTACAAAGTTTGAAATGAATCGGTCAAGTAGTTTTTAAATGGCAGTGAACACGAACTTTGAAAAAGTAGTTTTGAGAAAAACGCGTCTAAAGTGCACTGCTAGCCCGACTGCCCGCAGCTGTTACGAGGTATAGCGTTAAAGGCCAGGAGATTAATAAGACAATAACTTCAAGAATATTGCTTAGATCGGTTTAAAATTTTAAGGACATATTCTTGAAATGTTAGACAATAAGATAAGACAAAAAAAAATTCGATTTTTCGAAAGTGAAAACCCTTACCCCGCCCTTAAATTGACTAATTCATTTTTTTTTTATAATTTTTGTGTGTGGTTTTATCCGACAGGTCGATGTAAAGAAAGCAACGCCGAAACCCGACGGTATGGGTGGTATGCGCGGTGGCGCCGGTCCACGAGGCGGACGCGGAGGTCGTGGTGGACGGGGACGAGGTTTCGGCGGTCAGGGTGGCTGGGGACAGGGAGGATTCGGCGGCGGTTACGGCCAGGGTGGCTA
Organism: Oxytorus armatus; assembly: GCA_958009045.1. NCBI lineage: Eukaryota > Metazoa > Arthropoda > Insecta > Hymenoptera > Ichneumonidae > Oxytorus > Oxytorus armatus. Next base: position 18,364,805 of record OY253749.1, on the reverse strand, counting down.
CGGCGGCGGTTATGAAGGTTACGGCGGCTACGGAGGTGGATACGATTACTATGGTGGTGGGTACGGCGGCTATGGTGGCTATGGCGACTACACCGGATACGGTAATTTTTTTGAATATTATTAGGTCGCTCGTGGACAAAAACCATTCGAATCACGAGAGTTCGTATCTTTTTACGTTTTTTTTATCTTTCTCCCCGGGAAAATTTCGTAAATGACGTTTGTCGCGCACGAACGAGAAAAGGAATGAAGCGCGTTTCCCGCTAACGTCCGGAGCGATCTGCAGACTTAACAACCGCGGCTATAATTTTGTCTTCCAATCTCAATAGCGATGTAGATACGCGTCGATATTTTTTTTTTTTTTTTTTCATTCACGATTTTGCACGGTTTTGCGTTTATGCGAACAATTGTTCGGATGCGCGTTTTATTTATTTTGTTATCCCAGCGTGTTTATATGATTTGGGTCGTCCGCCACTGATCGCGTACGAGGGGCCGGACGATCCGAAGAGGAAAGGAGAGAAATAAATGTGTAAAAGCCTGATTTTAACGGTACCGTTCGAGACGGTTTATGATCGAAGTGTGTGATAATAATCGTATAACCGAAATGAATGCACGGCGCTAGTTGCTGGTTTGCAGGCGGATCAGCGCCGAATTTCCGTATCAATCGACACCGCAAAATTTCCTTATAGCAATTTGATACTTTTATTATTTTACGCGATTAGAAAACAGTTTGAATGTTCTTTTTTTATTTTTTTTTTTATTTCATTTTTTCACTATTCGGAATAATCACGACGATCGGCAGTGCCGGGAGGAACCCCAAAGATCCATCTGGCGGTACTCGTCTTTTGAGTCTCAATGAGTCTGTTGTGAATAATCATAATTTGTAATGAATCAGCGACGAGTAACCGGCATCCAAAGAATCGATCTTACGGATTATATTTATTGCGGTGTTAGAGGAAGAAAAAATGAACAAAATTCGTTCGTTTATCGATGAGAGAATATCGTTGCGGCCGAGATAAATATAATCCGGACAAAAAGTTCGCAATTTTTCATAGTTGAGGCTGTTTTTTTTTTTTTTTTTTTTCTTTCTTTTTTTTTTTTCTTTCTTTCTTTCTTTCTTCTTTCTTTCTTTCTTTCTTTCTTTCTTTTTCTTCCATTCTTCAATCACAACTGTGACCAACTAAATCGAACTAACTTGTCGATTCACTAATTTATATTCTTTGATGTTTTAATATTTACATAACACTTATATATATATATATATATATATATATACATATATGTATATACGCAAACGAGTATATAACGTATAAAGAATATATCAGAAACAGAGAAATGAGCGGACAATATGATATGTACCAGTGAAAGTGTGAAGGCAGATGAAACCTAAAAAAAAAAGTTGTGCTCTCTATTGCAGGTTGTTCAAAATCGTTCCGGTCATTTTTTTTTTTCTCTCTTTTTTTTTCCTTTTTTGATAGATGAAATTTTAATCTCTGAACGAAGATGGCACAAAGTGTCGCGCGATAAAATGAACAATCATTGGGGAAATAATTATATACATATATCATACGTTCACTGATTGATGTCAGTGAATCGGTGGAATTTGTCCTTTTTCTTCGTCAAGATTTGATTGGCAATTTTTTTTTTCTGTTTTTTTTTTTTTTTTTTTTTGTTCTCAAAATCATGAATTCTATGGACTTGCTGACTTCAAAGACACTCGGTCACTGTAACATAATTATATAACTGTCGAAAGAATAGAGAAAGAAGGAAAAGAAAGCCGATTGTGTTTGGAGAATATTAAAGCACTATTGTACAGCACAATATTGAGGCGTATGGAAATGGTGTATTCTACCCTCTGATCCCGCTTTCAAAATCTAACCATAATGTGTCCTATATTTAATGCTTGAACTTTGTGTACACAAGTTATTTTCTTATCCTACGAATCAGTTTTTTTTCTTTTGCTCTTTCGGAGTCGAAACAACGATGCCTCGATATTTAAAACGTGAATCGATTTAATAGAGACGAAATTTAATTGTGCAAAAATACTTTTTTTCTTTTGTAATGAGATCTTTCATTTCTGAACATGGAAAGCATATTTTTGGGACTAAAGAGTGAAAATTTATCGATTTTCGAGACATTTTCAAGCTCTCGAGAAACAATTCGCAAAGATCGATGGTTTTTTTTTTTGTTTTCTTGACGCTTAAGAAAATTTTTCGTGTATTTTCATCTGCGACATCCTCCTTCCTCGATTCCCGGAACAATTAAGACAGACAAAAAATGCCCTCTTGTAGTTTCTTTCGAATGTTCACATCGTATTTACCCCTTTCTTAACATTGTTTATGGAAACCATTGCATGATGTTTTTAGTTAACGATTGTTTATTTGACGATCGAAGGATTTCTTCTTCCTTTTTTTTTTTTTTTTTTTTTTTTTTTTTTTCCCCCTCAATTGAAAAGATTCGATAAAACTCGAAAGACCGAGGTTGCTTTTCCTGACGTCGTTGGGATGGTATTTTTGCCAGAGTAAATTGTAAGACTCGAATGATAGAGCACGTTTGATTATCGAGACAAATGATTCGGGATTTACAGATCATTTTTTACAAAATTTCCCCTTCAATTTTCTTCTGTTTTCCATGGGGGGGAAAAATCTACCATTGTATTCGGCGTATAAAGGTGTTACGCCGAAATTACGAACGGAAATGAATCAATCAGATTTGTAAGGATTAAAAAAACTGGATCGATTATCATACGAATTTGTCACATCCTGCTGCACTTTGCTCGCTTTTTGGCCGGTGAAAAAAAATCTTCGCGAACACCTTTTCGACGTTCGAGAGGAGACTTATGTTCAAAGCGAAAGATCACTCAACTAACGACGAATTATATGATCTCGCGGGTTTAAGTATTCAATTTGTTATTTTATCATCAACCCTCAATTTTGTAGCTCTTGACAGAAGTACGAAGCTTTGATAGAAAAATGAATAGAAAAAAAACCACGGAATTAACTGAAGTCGATTTTTTTTTTAATCTTCGATAATGATGCCATTGACTTATTATTGTACCATGTGTTCCATGATACGCAGACGGGTACGGCTATGGCGGTGGTAGTTTCGATGGTGGCTACAATGGCGGGCGCGGTGGTGCACGCGGTAAAGGTACGCATTAGCGTTCCTTCTCTATCGTTTTTTCTTACAAACTTTTTTGTTCTATCCCTCTGAAAAAAAAAAGAAGAAAAAACACACTTCCATAATTTTCCTCCATTTCCATCTCTCTCTTCTCTACTGTCCTGTTGTTAGTCACTCAACTTTGTATTTTCCAATTTTTCATCCTAAGTTAACATGCACCGTTTCGATGCGATATTGCCCCCCCTCCGGAATCCTCTCGTCTCGCAATCCTCGGACTCACTAATCCAGTTTTTATTTCGTTCTTTCTTGTTTTGTTTAACTTACATTTTCTCAGTCGAGCGGTGCCAATGCGATTGCGTGCGAGAGGCTTGACCGGAAGAAGAGTTTTTTTTTCCAATTTTTTTAAATTTAGTTCCATATGCCTGGCTTCGAGTCGATAGCATTTCCAGATTATCAAACATCTCGTTTTTTTTTCTTTTTTTGTTTCCATCGCGAATTTTCCGAACTCTTGAATACAAGGATATATGTATGACATATATTTTTTATTTTATAAAAGTATACAATAATAATGATGAAAAAAAAGATTTGTGCAAGATTTAACCGGATTCCCAAGATTTTATTCCCCGAGTTGCACGTAAACTCGAAAAATCGAAGAAACAATGTTTTTACCGCGTGCTCACTAGTGCGCCATTTTTTTTGTTTTTTTTTTTTTTTTTTTTGACGATTTTATATCTGGCATGCTCGTCGATAGCCACCCACACGGTCCCTTAGCCTGTACGTCACTCGCATCTCGTGAAAACGATGGTTTCGTGTTATTTTCAAAAAATTTTCTTAAAAAGAGACGTGACAGAAAAAGTAATATTTTTCTTTAAATTCATTTCATGCATTAAATTGCTGACAATTGTCGAGCCAAAGGAAACTACCGTTGCTCCAGGCTCACTACGCCCTCCGAAATTGTTTTAACCGTGTAAAAAAAACCCCCCTTTTAACCCCTGAGCCTCCGGACATTTCTGGTATCAGGAGAATGATTATTCTTTTCCCCTCTTCGAGTCCGCGAGAATTTCTTCGATGATTAATCCATCTTGAGATTATTACACAACGAGAAAAACCAAAAAATTTGTAACGCACTCTCGTTCGAACGTTAAAGTTCAACATTGAGTCAGGGCGTGGCTCCTTAAGAGTCGCGACAAAAGGGAGGAAGGAAAAGTAATCCTGAGCTCGCTCGATAACACCCAAACGTGACAATCCAGAAATGTTTCGAGGGTGTAAAAAGGGGTTTTCGTGATGGGGAGGCAATGGGGGTAACGAATTGGGACGCAGCCCACAGCTTACTACCTTAGCCTGTAGCCTCTATGTAGAATTTCTCTAGTCTTTTCTCGTACCTTTGTACTTTAATTACTTTAGAAATTATAATTATTCTCTTTTTTTTTTCTCTTTTTTAACAATCTCATAAACATTACGAGTGTGCGTGTGGTAGATTTTACTTGCCAAACGTAGTATTTTTACATCGGTGACTGTCGATATCGAAAGAATGAAACAAAATTCAATTCTCTGATGTAGAAGACCGTGCGAGAGAAATAATAAAAATAAAAAAAAGCGTTGGGTTAGGGGTGGACCTATAGAATACGTTCGAATAGTTCGTTGAACTAATAGTGCAACATGGGTGTGTTTCAGGAGGCTCAGGCTTCGGCGGAAAGCAGAGGGGTGGTGGTGGTCGTCCGAACCAAAGGCACCAACCCTATTAATGGAAATCCTTATTCGCGACCGCAATGCAATTCGCATTGTAACCGCTGGTGAGTGTCCCCTCGTTAATCCTATCCAACTTTTGTTATTGTCTTTTTTTTTTTTCGTTTAATATTCATTTTGATCTTTATTCTCTTCTGCTTTCCCAATATTCAATTACGTCGAATTCGCTCGCAACAAAACCAAACAAAAAAAAGCCTTTTCCGCCCTCTGCCACTTGTACCCATGTCACCATTTCAATTCATTTTTGTTTGTATTATTATTTTTTATTTTATTTTTTATTACCGTTCATCAGCCCATTTCTTTAATTGTGTTTGTCTTTTTATTGCACCTGCACGATTCTTGTAATATATTGACCTTTCCGATTGTTATTATTTACGCGAAATTATATCTGAATATTGTTTGTTAATTTTTTGTTGCGATTATCGAATCAATGTCGAACGATTGAAAATCTTTTCGATATCGAAAGTTTGACGATTGCTTCATTTCACCATTGCATTTATTTATTTATTTATTTAGTTCAATCCTCGATGTATTAATAACTATTATTTTATTATTTTATCATCATTTTATTTTCCCGCAAACTAATTTATCGTTATTTCCGCGGTTCATTAATCTCTTATGTTTTATTGGTTTTTCAGGTCCCCAGTCCCACAACAAATCTCATAACTCGTCAAATCATCATTCCATGAAATCCCGCCATTCTTTACAACCACGCAGACAACTGCCGCAAAACGATTTCAATCATCGAGAGCAGCAACAAAAGCAGTAATAAATTCTTCTTTTTTTTTTTTTTTTAATTAATTTATTAAAAAAAAAAAAGAAAACCACTCACGCTCGTATTAGAAAGACGGTAAACGTTTATATATATACACACACACTCAGTTACAAACAAAAAAAAACAACACGACATACATGTACGTGTTTTGTCTACATATGCGTATGTACGTTTAAAATGACACACGGAAGAAACAAAAATTCGCGCGCGTTTAATTCTAATGCGTGCTTAATTTTTTATTTCGTGAAAAAAAAAAAGAAAACGACATGAAATAATCTTCTGTACGAGGGAGAGAATTTTATTTTCCTTTTTTTTTTTTCTTTTCGGAATGAAATATTAAAAGTGCAATGGGATTGAATCGAACGCGAAGGGCGGTGTTTATAGCGGAGTAAGCAGGCAATGTACTTTTTACACGGAAAAAAAAAAAAAGTTCAAAAAACATGTGAGAGATTAAGAGATGAAGTAACAGTTGGGTGAACTGTTTATCCGAATGAGGGCGTGAAAAACCAACAAATGTGGTAAAAAGATTATTGCTTCCTTATCGATTTAAGAATTATAGGATACAATAAATTCATTTTGTGTACATAATACAAATTTTTTAAATACAAATCGAGCCTGCGTGTGTGTGTGTGTGTGTTTCGTGTGTGTGTGCGCGCGCGCGCGAGAATGAAAGGTCTACTTCGCGGATTTGAAATGTGAGATTGATACGAAATACGAGAGAACAAAAAGAAGTAAGAGACAGAATGACGAAGGGAGAACGATAGCGTTCGAATCGACCGCAATCGACATTGACAGTATTTTTTTTTTTTTACGATCCAATATTGAGAGCAAAATAGACTACGACTCGATGATCGCGAATGAAACCGGGTTATCGTACAAAATAATTATCGTCCGCGTGAAAGTAATTTTTTTTTTTTTTTTACTCTTATCCAACTTTTTCCAATATTCAAATACATTGAATAACTCATCGGAGATGTTTTGTGCCGATTACTTACTTCCTGAACATCTATAATGTCCGTTCGAAGCGCAAGGACCATCATTGTCGATTTTTTTTTTTAAGCCGCACGATGGTGGTAAGCCAATCGGGTATCACGACGGAGCTGGACGGTAGAAAGGTTTCAATAAAAGAAATTTACGAGTATTTGTGAAATATTTTTGAGATTTTTTTTTTTTATACTTCAGAAGGGCAACGTTTTTTTATTTTCATTCAGTAGACACAGAGCTCGGAGAAAGGCACGATAGTCAAGCTCGAGACGTCCGCCTCGTTCGATCGAGAAACATTTGTGCAAAACTTCGAGCTCGTTCGGGCTGATCAATCGTAGCATATTTCTCATCGAGAGAGCTTTTGTTAGCCTGTCCTTAGTCACCGTTCCAATATTTTCCCTGTCGTAATCCTGGCAAAGGTGGCAAACAGGTAAAATTTCACGATATTTCAGTACCATTTGGACCGGGAATATTAATTTTCTGACGTGAGAATTTTCGCGAATCATAAGTTTCGAAAAATGAAATCTTTCGCGATGTGTTTAAAAAAAAAACTTGCCAACCGTCTTTTACCGACAGAGGAGCTATCCAATTTTTTGTTCTCATCGTGATGCCTCATTTTTATATCGGTATAAATTGTAATAAAAATATCAACGAGCAAACTCTTACGGTGAAAATTTCTTCGAGATTCGGATGTTTAACCCTCACAAGTTTATCCATCGCCTGGGCCACGAGTCGTCGTTCCTCGAAATTCAAAAATGTTCTTCCGCACGCCTCCGATGGAACGTGCTGAACGGGCACTAATAATGGCGCTCTTTCCAAACATCCAGTCGCTACAGCTTCTTCGACCTCCGAAGCAAATCTCACGTACTCGATAAATTGAGATCTTATGGAAAAAAAAAATATATATATCTATGAATTAGGGCGATTTAATATTTCATATTTTATAAATTTTATACTACTCATAAGTTAAAGTTCAATATCTCAAGAAATATTGATCTAAGGAATTGGGTCGATAGGACCTTTTTTGTAGGAAATTAAAGTTCCAACAAATTTTTCATTTACATTTTTTTCGTAAAGTTAATTGTTACGGTGATAACGGCAAAAAAAAACGAGAATTTTGGGTAAAAATCAACTTCAGTGACCGGTACCAACTCACCAGGTACAATTTACACTTTCGCCGCAATAGGCACTTTTCTAGATTGTTTTATTCTGAGTAAATCGAAACCAGGAACATGATAGCATAAATGCGGCAGAGTTATAGAAATTTGGAAGAAAAAAAAAATTCGATATACGTGTATTTTAGATGGAAAATCTTCTCACGCTTTGGGAAAGTACTTAGAATTAATATTAAGGGCTGTAACTTTCAGGGAATTTCTTTCTCGACATATCCAACAAAATTTCGGGCGGAGACTGAAAAAAAAAATAGTTGAAAAAAAAAATCGCCTCAATATATTGTATATATGAATATTGAACGATTTTCTTATTTTTTAATTCGATATTATTGATAAATATAGTCAGAAAAGTAACACAGTCACCTCATTGGCGCTTTGAAAACTTCCATTATCGTCGCAATTTCGGCACAGCTAAGATTGCAACGAAGTTGATCGATGCCTCTGATAAAATCTTCTCTCGAGATCACTTGCTCGTTCCGCACGTCAAACGGCTTGAGAAATTCAGTCACCTGTCGGCGATCAAAGAAAAAAAAAATAGAAACTAACTCAAGAGAAAGCTCCGTCACAATCATCGATAAATAAACTAATAAGAACGATCGACAGAAAATAATGATTGTAGATCATGAATTTTATGATAATTGATTATTTCTTTGTAATTTACATTGATCCTTTCTCGAACTACTTTGGCCTTTATCTTGGCGAGGATAACAACTATATTAGTCTCATCCTCGTTGGGCATTGGCGACAATCGCTGAGCGTTAATTCGCTTTTTTTCTTCGAGCATACCACTGTACAGCGGGCACTCGATCGGACGTGTATCGAGCTCTTTCAAGAACCACGTATAATTGAAACCCAAATCGTCGTTGTATCGCTGCTCGAGGGCAAATATCTCTTCGCGCGATAAAATTAACAATGCCGTTGTTAGTACCTGACGTAACTGACTGCGCGTCACGTGACCGTGATTCAATCTGTGCGAACGACAGTTAAATCATTAAATAATGAAAAATGTAATATATCGAAAAAAAATACGTCGATCCAACATAATCTGGAACGAAATTTATTTTCACACAAAGAATCATCGCCTCGCAAATACTTTTGGTGTTCCATTGTTTAGAATCACTATTTTCCGTACTTGTCGTAATCCTTGAAGAATTGCTTCATCGACATTCTTCGTTCCTCGACTCTTTGACGAATTTTTCTCAAGCTCTCCTCGCACAAATCTCGCATACTTTTATCCTCGTTTTGCCAATTGCTTTGACCAATTTTCGGCATATCTGCGATCTCTTGAGGTGGCTGCTCGACTCTCAAACAGGGCAATTTCTCGAGTTCCTTTACCGTGAAAACTTCAACAACGAACAAGAAAGTTATCAAGTTGAGAAAATTTATCGGGAACGATGTTTTTAAATTCATGAATTCATTGTTTTTTATGTTGTAGATAATTACATTATTTTAAATAATCATTTATTATTATTGTAACTTGGTAATATTGTTTTACAATCTAGTATTTAAAATAATCCGACTATGAATTATTAAGTGCTGTTTATATCGAAGATGGCCTCTCGGCCTATCACCGGAAATTAAAGAGCAACAAGTGTTTAGATACTTTTATTTATAAAATTTCTGTAATCGTACAATCAATAGAGAATATTGTGGCGCATTTAAAGTAAAGGACATTTTTTTTTTTTTAATTAGGTTCAGCATCACGTACTGAATGTGAATTAACAAAATGGTTACAAATTAAGGGAGCGGAAGTGCCACCATTTTGAGGAAAACCGTATTGGCCAATATCTCCGTTACCGTGCACTTTAGGCCAAAAATGGTAATAACCTTTCCTGTAGATAATTGAATTTCCCATCTTTTTTTCTAAATAATTTTTTTTGTATCACTTATCGTTTACGACTTATACGACTGTTAAAATTTATTTATTCACTTTTTGACCTGTATCTCTCCTAATAATTGTTTAAACAATAAAATGCTAATAACTTATCTTTTGAATCCATACATTTTCCACAACTTTTATTTAAAACTTTTTTGTCTAAAATTAATATTCTCAAAGTTATAACGCGTTTTTATTAGCCTTGCACCCAGTGGCGCAACATTGAACGCGTTACAACTTTGAGAATGTTAATTTTAGACAAAAAAGTTTTAAATAAAAGTTGTGGAAAATGTATGGATATAAAAGATGAGTTATTAGCATTTTATTGTTTAAACAATTATTAGGAGAGATACAGGTCAAAAAGTGAATAAATAAATTTTAACAGCCGTATAAGTCGTAAACGGTGACTGATACAAAAAAAAATTATTTGGAAAAAAAGATAAGAAATTCAATTATCAACAAGAAAGGTTATTACCATTTTTTGCCTGAAGTGCACGGTAACGGAGATATTGGCCAATAGGGTTTTCCTCAAAATGGCGGCACTTTCGCTCCCTTAATTTTTGTAACCATTTTGTTAGTTCACATTCAGTACGTGATACTGAACCTTATTAAAAAAAAAAAATTGTCGATTATTTTTAGTGCGATGCGGACAAGATTAAGGGCTCCCTATTCATTGTACTATAACATCACAGCGAATTTAAGTTCAAGCTGTTCGTACCGTGATCAATGTCATCCTCGAACGTTCTCCAACATACGCGATCTGGATCATTCGGATCTTTATAAAGTGCTGTGAGATCATCGATTTCCGGTTCGGCGAGATACAAATGGCCGAGCGACGATACCTGAAGAGCGTCGAGTCCTCGCTTGAACTGCGATATCGTAACTCTGCCCGCGTTCAATACGTCAAAGTCCTGATCGTTCATACAAAATAATTAATCGTTATCAACTAAAAAACGAAAAAATTTTTTTTTAAATTGTGGAACAATAGACCTTGAAAAATTCGCATATTCGTATACGACGTTCAAAAATGTGTCTCTGAATTCTATATATAATTTCTCGAACGGACATTGTTTCCCTTTTGTCTTTCATCACTGGATGAAAAATCGTTTGTTTACCAAACACTTTGCCCGGCATGATTCTTCCTACTTCCGGCCTGGGAAGCTTCGGTAGCTCAGCGGTGATTATGCGACCGGGAAATTGATCTAGGATGTCCTTGATCGATAATGGAAAGGATTTATTGCAAATGATTCTATTTTTTTTTTCTTAGTTCTTTTTATTATTATTTTATCTTTTCATACGCCCCCAAAATCCAACATTCCATGCTGATCCATATAATCCTGTGCGTCGTCAATCGCTTTTACAAAAGCCACGTAATTAACGGTGTAATGGTCCTTCGCGAATCTCTTTACGAGAAGATTAAATTCTTCAGCCGCCATTACGATTCCCAGAAATTTTAATACTCTGCCGAAATGAGCGAAAGTCACGGTTCCAGAGTTCTTCGCGATCTGAACAATCGTTCAATCTCATTATCAAATTAATCTTTTAATTAATTCTCTTTTAATTTTTTTAATTCATCAAACAATTATTGTAATTCGTTTTGTGAAATGTATTTTTAGTTATAATGGATTTTTTATCAATGTATATTCATTTTTGGGACAATTTTTTTTCCCTCACCAATTCGTAATCCTGAAAGTAAGGTCGCAGAACCATTTTTCGTTTGTTCAAGAGTACAGCAATTTTCGTGACTATTATGTTGAGCCTTCTGTGCTCGGTCAAGCTTATACGATTAACGTGAAGTGGATCCTCCCACTCGAGGCCCGTAATGAGACGCTTCGAGTCGCCAAATTCTGGAACTGAAATTTGTATCGATGAGAAATCGTATGAAAGGTAGTTGAGAGAAATATGATATAAATTCAAAATAGTAGGAGGAATAAAATGAAAAAACATTAAAATGAGTATTCTAAGAGAAAGCGTTAATGCCCAACTTTCAATTTGTTTTATTTTATTTTTTTAAGGGGATTACCCTTCCGGCTTATTACAATGTTTGTCAATAGGGTTTATCGTTTTCAACGTTTTTTTTTTTTTTTTTTTTTTAATACGATATGTACCCATGTAAAAAAATATTCTCGATCATACCATTATTGTGAATGACCTCGCACAACTGTGAATAAAGAATGCGACCATCCTGAACGCGAAAATAATCGGCGAGATCGCCGATCTCTGCGTCCGACAGTCCAATCGGTCCTCTCAATGGTCCAGCGAGAACGGAAACGAATTTTGCCTCTGACACCGTCAAAATTTACGCAATAAGATGAAAATACATTTTGTCGTAATTCGCAATATTTAACATGGATCTACAATTCTTGGAAATTCATACGGCTTAAGTGAACATATGAAAAAATTTATTCCAAAAGTTCAGCATCCCTTATATAACTGTAATTTATGCATAATATAAAGATATATATTTAACCTGAGATAAGTTTCTCGTTGCCGGGATCGAGAGGCCTGTAATAGTCCCATAGATTCAAACCGATGCGAAAAATAGCAGCACGAATTTTGTTGCAAGTACGCCAGACATCCCGCAGTTTGAGATCCTGCCGAAAGTTATTTTCACAGTATAACGAAGAAAATTGTGTACCCAATGAATTTTTGCGGAAAATCCCGTATTTTATCAGTATCATCGTCATTTAAAGATCAATACAACATGAGGCTATGATAAATTTCATGTATTATCAAATTTATAAACTTTCCGTACCTTCATTATCTCCGGCATTTCGGAATTTTGTCGTTTTATTCTCGGTTTTAGACTCAGAAAGAATTTATTGACGTTCTATATTTGCGAAAAAAAAATGAGAGGCGAGAAAATAGGCGCAAGAGCGTGACCAAAAAAGATTTCTGTTGTCTTTTTTTCTTTGCAATTTCGCGCGAACGATCATCAAATTGCTGTTACACTTACAAGGAAAGTACCCGAGGTGTCCCCCTCCGATTTTGTTGAAACTCATGTATGTTATAGAGCATTAAAAACTAAGCGACACGTATTTATTTTTATCGGCGGAAAAATGGTTTTAAGGGGTGAAACCACCCCCTAAAGTTGCGCAGGTCAAGGGCGATTATGCAGTTTTACATACAACCACTGCATCGATTTTGATGAAACAAAAATTTTTATGATTCTTATGCGGAGGAATGAAGAACCCACCAGATAATGAAAAAAAATATATATTTTAAGGAGTCGAAACACCCTTGAACATCTACTTCTTGCACCCTCCATTGAAAACTTGCGAATCGATTGGAATGAAAATTATGTTGTTTTATAGCGGAAATAAAATTGAAGTTGACGTATTTTTGTATTTGTGCCACAAAACAGTTTTAAGGGGGCAAGCTACCCCTATTTGAGTTTTACATTGCAGTTGTCTCCTTGTCATTCCAAATGTGTTTGCCGATAGTAAGTCTACTAGAGACGTTTTGAAAACGCCCGTCAAAACCCAAAAATCGATGAAACGGGAGCCAAGTTATGACCATTTGAAATTTCGACATTTTTAGGTTTCCGAAAAGGTGGGTAAAAAATAATTTTATTTTATTTTTTCCAATGTTTCGATACCCTAATTAATCGGAAATTTTGAGCTGATTACGAATAACACCGAGTTTTTGTTGAAGTCTCAAAATATCAATGTGAAAAAATGTGAAAAACGAAAAAAATCAGTTTTTGGACGATTTTCAATGAAATTTCGAGTTTCTCAAAGAAATGGCTACTGAATTAGTAATCAGCGAGTCAAAATACATCGATATAGCGTCCCAAAATAAAAAATTTTAATTCAAAATTTTTTTGCATTTCGGCGAAACAGAAGTGGCTTCACTAAAATCGGTGTAACGATGCTTCCCGATGGAGTTGAAACTCCGCTCTGTGCTCATTCTTTTCGTAACCGTTCAACCTTTAAAATGCCGCTTCGTTTATTGAGCTACGATTTTTTTTCGATTTTTCATAGATTTTCAAAGATGAACTATCGATTTTTGCGAATTTATCCATACATACCCTTTCTAATTTTTTCCGCCGATTTTCAACCCGCTCTCACGGCTACAATAATTGAAATATCAGGTTGATCCAAAATGCATTCTCCAAGTTAAATCCAAGATTTGGGGTAGGGCTCGGATAGAGGTTTTACATCGTTGTGAATTCTGTGTGATGTCAAAGAACTCGTTACTTCGTTCATACATTTCTAACAGTTACTTATTTATTCGCCGGGACACGTGTACCCCAAGAAACTTTGCATATGTATGAAATAAAAAAATATTTACCTCCAAGCATTGGTCTATTATTCAATATCGGAAAAGTCTTAACTGCCAGCTCGTTAAATTTTAACTCCAATATTTATTTGCATTATCGAAATTCTAATATAAAAAATGTAAATCTTTGTCTTTTGTATCAATACCATCGTTCCGATCTCCCGAATAATTCAACACCTGGTAGACAGCGAAGCTGAGAGGGTCAGACCAAGGGCAGCTGCTGTAGAGTTGACCATCAGTAAAGAGATGAGTCAATATGAACGAAAGAGTATACAATGTTATATGTTTAAAAATAGATCCTATATATCATGTATGTACGAAAAAAAATCCATACTTCTACCAATTCTGCTCAAACGCCCAATGAAAAACAAAAAATAAAAGTTTTCTCATCGACGTCCCAAGAATACGAGTCGGATTGTATGTATTTTTAGATCATCGGGTATATACTATCGAGGGGAGCAAAGTCATTTACTGGGCGACGTCGACTGCGTCACCGGAAGTTCAACAGCGCGCCGTCGAATCGCGCATGCGCGCCATAACGAACACGTATTTATTTTCCCTCTCACTCTTTATCATGAAGAACGGCATCAATATTATCCTAAAGATTCTCGGAGAAATGTTAAAAATTATTAAATGTTTCATAATCATAATAATTGGTATTGGGAGAAAAAGAAGTTTTTGGTAAACTGGCGAATGGCGTTGCCGAATTCCGCGGGAGATGCTCCCACGCTTTATTGATTTCCGTATAGAATGATGCGCGACGGCGTCGAATAAAAGCGGGTTCGTATGTCGCGCGTCGATTGGTCAAGTCGACAAACCAACGCCGATTTCATTGGTCCTCGGGAACTATGCGTCGAACGTTTGCCGGGTTCCCGTGACCGCTTTTGCCCCTCGACGCGCGCGATCGCATCGATTTCCGACAACAGTGACGTACCAAAAGAGTTGCCTTTAGTATTATTTTGTTTCCCATCAACGTTCATTATGAATATACAACTTTTATGAATTCAGGATATATTGTTAAAGATCGAATAAACGATCTCAACAAACATTGCCGAACAACCACACTTCGTCACCATTTATTGTTACGGAAATTTCATTCAACTGGCGTATTATTGTCGATAAAACATTCCACGACTTGGGCCCGTTTTAGACTATAAACTTTGAGGCAATTGTATAGGAGAGCCATTTTGAAATACTTGAAAATCGTTTTTGTACTATGTTTATAAAATATTATGAAACATTGAATTCCGAGAACACCTTACTAAAAGCTTTTCGTCACGTTTATTCCGAAAATGTTGTAAATTTATTTTTCATAACCACGGGGTTCCCTGTTATGACGCTACGCTCCTATCGAGACGCTCTGCAATTGGTCGAACCGGTCGCGCATCGGGGGAAGAATTGGTCATGAAGAGGATGAGCATAACGTGAGCATTTTGTATTGCGTGAAGCTGCTCTTCCTTCTCCTTTCGGCAGCCTTACGGTGCGGGCGTGTACGATCATTTTGTTGGCTCGGCTTTTGCGAGTTCTTTCCGATCTATTAAAAAACCGCGCGCAGTTTTTCTAGTCCGTGGTGAACAATAACGTTTGTGATAGCCCGTTTATACGTTACATCGACGTTTGAACACAACGGAAGAGAAGAAAAACGACGGTGAAACGCATTTACGAGGAACGGTAGACAAACAGACGCTAGAAAAAAACATGGCCGATCAGGAGAGCAAGGACTTCAGCGAGGATGTCGCTGACCAGAGCTTTGAACAGAACGGCGAGACTGAAAATGGCGGTGGTGACGCCACGGAGAATGGCCAGGAATCCCAAGAAGACAGGTAAATAATTATTTTCTTGATAAACGGAAATCACGATCAGTCGTTGAGTTTTCGTTAAGATTCCCTCCTCAACCCCGGATATTACGCGTTTTTATTTTATATTCTCAATGCGAGTAACGTGAAACCCGCTAATAATCTCGTGCCGATTAAATTCACGAGAAAGAATGAACAAGAAAAAAAAATGGTATGCGATGAAGTGCTACGCGAACAAAATGGTGCTCGTCTCGTCGCGAACTCGTGACAAACGATAGAACCTCGTAGAGTTAATCCGCTCGCATCGTGTACGCCGTTACGAGTACACGATCGCGACCGACTCTTTTTCAATAGCAAATTTGATCACGTTACTCCGGCAATGCATATTTTTTTTATTTATTTTTAACAAAACGTAAATATCCACACCTTCCATATATACCTATTTGATAGTTTACGAGTAAACAAGTGGAGACGCCGGCCGCTGCGCCCGGGCAGAAGCGCCCACGCATCGACGCCGACAGATAGAGAGTGTGATACACGAAAGGAAGTCTTTTTTTTCCCCACCTTATCTTGAAATTTTTGTCAAACGAGTCTCCCTCCCTTGTAATTGCACGCATAATGTAACTACTTCACTTTATTGTTACATAAAAATGTTAAAAATTGATAATTCGTGTAGTATCGTTGTCGTCGACGTTTCTGTCAAATTTAATTTGAAAAACAAAAGAGACGAAATAAAACTTGTTATGCACATTTTTCTAGTAAAATTTACAGGAAATTTAACGCTATTTTGAACTGCGTAAAGCGTGTGTCATTGTCCCAGCCCGCAGCCTCTCTTTTGCAACCTTTTCAGCGTCACAGTAGGCATCTCGAGCAGGATGAATAACTGGCTGATTTAATAACACGATATTGAGAATAAAACGTTGGATATTTTCCTCTATTGTAAATATCGCATATATACACATGTATATTTTGTTATTACCAATTTTTGTCTTCTTTGATAGCAGCATTGTTTTGTTTTTTCTTTATTGTGGCTCTAGAAGAGATTTTTTGGGCTCTTGTCTCGTTTCATTCGCGAGGCAGCGCCTTGGATTTTGTTGATGACAATTATTTACAAAAAAAAAAAAAAAAAAACAAAGAAACCTTGATCAATCTTTTTTGGGATGTCTTGCGGCCACATGGGTAAGCATTCTTTTGTAGCGTATAAAAAATGAAAATTATAGTCCCTAAAGTACCTGTGTCGGGAAAGTGGACGTAACCTTCAAATCGTAGAGAAAGCAAAAATATCTGTAATTGATTGTGGAATGATGAAAAATAAGAATGAAACACCATTAGTCGTGCATTTGGAGGTTTGCTTCTTCTCGCCCATCGTGATGCCCAATTGCAATATAATCGGAGGGACATAGAGAAAAACATTGTTTGCAAAAAGAAACACAGAGGTCTTAAATATTCATCGAGGGCCAACGGTCGGCGCGCTCCACTGTTCCATGTCCGTGTATGTCTATACACATATTTTGCCAAACAAGCTTTTCTGATATTTGCATGCCCCGTTGCCAACCAAATATACATTTAAGTTGATCATTAAGAATTAATAACTTAGTTATAAATTAATATTGTGTATTCATTGTTTTTCCGTTCTTTTGAAGAAAAAAGAAAAAAAAAACATTTTAATTTCTGGACATTGTGCAAAAAAAAAAACAAGTCAAGGACGAATGGTTTTTGTCTGTAATTGTGTAAATTCCTGATTTTCCATTCCCCCGCCTCACTTAGTTAATTAAAAATTGTACATTGAAAACGCTGTTTGTATTTTTAGAGAAAGAGATGTAATTGTAATTTCTCATAGTTGATCTACTTTTGTAACGATACTTGTGTATACTTCAAAAATGATAATTGTAATTGTTTTTATAGAGCGTTCACAAAACGTTGCATTGCAGTTACCACGGTCTAATACGTTATTGCGTTAAATGAATTGGCGGTCTCTTGCCATCCGGGGGAATCTGAAAAGAACCAAAATTAAGCCTGAAACGCAGAAGCATCTTACGAACAAAAAGAAAAGAATTTCGCTACATATCTGTGAATTGTTTAGAGGCGAGAAGGTCAGCATCCAAGTTCTCAGAGTCCGTCACGACACACAAGCACTGGAAAAAAAAAAATCGAGTCAAATTGCGGTCAGATCAGTCTCGCAGAGATTTAAAAAAAAAAACACGCACACACTTGCCTGCTGGGTCACGCAGTAGAGTCTAAAAAAAAATCTATGAACCCGATATCGATGCAAGTTTTGTCGTCGCGTGACCAGAGCACAGAGTCAACTAGGGCCAATGTGAACTCCTACCCCAACAGGTCGGAACGCCATTAACCCAGTTTATGTGGCTTTGGTCTGCAGGTGGCATACGCGCGACCCCGAGTGCGATTGTGGCGCGGGCGGCTCGCAACCGGCTAACCGTGACCCCGACCAATCAACTGAGTACCGGCGAGTGACTGGTGCCCACGGTATTTATCCACCAGCCCTAGACGATATATATGAAACAAAAAAAAAAAAAAAAGACCAAAATATATATCTCGATACGGATAACAACTACATAACTGACAAACCGATGTTAAAAAAAAAGAAAAAAAGCAAAAGTCCCTAAAAAAAAACTGAAATTCCAATAAATGAAAAACGAGAACAAAACAAACAAAAAAAAATGCAACGCAGCTCGCCACTTTGAGTACGAAAAGCCAAGGAAACAAAAAAGTATCCTCGAGACTCGAAAACGCAAAATAACAATATTGAAATGAATATAATGATCGAATTGTTGATGAGTAAATACTGAAAGAGAAATATTATAATTAATTCGTGTGTCATGTACTAAGCTATATATATATACATATGCATATATATTATTACTCTCATACATGCGGATAATGATTGAAAATTGTTTACGATGATGCATTATTATTATACGTCCAATGTCCTCAATTTTTTTTGGTAATATGTCAAAAACAACCAAAAAAAAAAACAAAAACAAAAAATCAAAAACTACCAATTTTCTTTAGCATTCTCAATCTAGAAGTTGCAGTCGATCAACCTACCTATTGTCAATTCTTTGGGAGCAATCAGCAGTATCCATATTTCAACTTTGGAACATAGTTAAATCTTGTTTTCCTTAGGCGCAGCTGTTTGTGTGTGTGTATCAACTGGAGTTGTAAACTGTTGCTCGGGTTTGCACACGTTTCCGAAAGAAAGTAAAAACAAAACGTTCTCTCTTTTTTTTTTTCGTTTTTTTTATTTGATTTTTTTTTTACATCTTAGTTCAGTGTAATTTATGTTTGATGTTTTTTTCTACATTTTTTTTTCTTCTTTTTATCGGCACAGCGACGAAAAATTTGCGCGTCCCATTGAACAGCCTACATCATAATGGCCTGCCGTTTGCCTCTAGTCTTTTTCTTTTTCACTTCGAGATTTCGTCACTGATGCAATTTTTTTTATTTTCCATTTTTTATTACGCTCATTTGTTCTTTGCCAGGCTCATCCGATTGTTCTAGGAACGGTATGATAATAATACTACTACTACTACTGTTACATACTACTCTTGTAAATTCTTCAAAATTCCATTTGTTTCGAACTTTATTATAAAACAGGTCTTTTTTTTTCATTCCATCCCTTAGAATATTGAATATACATTTATTTATTTATACTTATAGAATAAATTGAATAGGAGGATACGTGTATGAAATAGCTGATTAAGAGAAAAATTTATTTTTCATGTTTTACGAAAATAGAAAAGAAATAGAACAAACAAATCTTCGAAATATTGCTACTAGTGCGCCCCTTAATCGTGCTTCATGGTACAACTGCTCTCTCTCTCGCTCTCTCTCTCTCTCTCTGGACGAAATTTTCTTGTGTACATTTCACCAATCTCGTTCTAAAAAAAGCGCTCTTAATGGAATTTTTTTCTTCTATTTTTTTTATTAATTTTTTTCTTAACAGCAATTCTAGTTTTTTTCCAGGGGTGCTCGAGTCATAGTATCTTGTTCAAACAGAAAAATGGATATATATGTATATACACATACCCGTTTCCGTTTCAATGTCTTGTCAGATAATTAGAAACAAAAACTTTTGGGCAGCGTTCCCTCGGTTCTCAAATGTTCTTGACGAGAAAGAAAGCAAAAAATAATTGATATGAAACAAAAAAAAAGGAAAAAAAATTGACAAACAACAGACAAATTGCAAAATACATCTGGTAAAATAAAACCGTTCAATTGCTTTGCAGGTCGGCCGGGGCCAACCAGGAGTCTCTGAACGATAGGTACATTCAAATATTTTCATTACTTTTACTTTCTTATTTTTCCGTTTTTCTTCCTTAGTTTTTGTCTTACGACGTTCCCGCAATCTCCAAAAAATGCTCCCCCCCGCCCTCCCACATCGTCGTGAACTTGAAGACATATCACGACGATAAAGAAAAAAAAGAAAACGATAAATTAGGTACGCAAATCGGAGTGGAAAAGAAAACGTTAAGCTATTGAGCGGCCGAGAACACGAGAGTCGAGAACACTGTACGATTTGCTTCGGCACATGTTTACATATATCACGAATGGGTCGGCAAAAACATGAACAATGCTCTCGTTACTTGTAAATTTTTTATGATTAATTATAACATCCGTCACAAAATTCTCTCAAATTTTGTTTGCCCTTTTTTTATATTTTTTTTTCACCTTGATTGCAGATCATGCTATTGAACGGTTGCTGAGATTTGAGAAAAAATAAAAACAAATTTGCCGACGTCTTGCCTCGGAATATCATTGTTTCTCATTGTCGTTTGCTTGTTGTTCATTGTTGCAAAGAAAAAGCATTGAAAAAATATATTTTTTAAAAATCGTTCCATCGACATTAGCGAGAGAGACGGAGAAAGGGGCGAGATTAACGATATCCTCGATACATTAATTTTTTTTTACTTCTAATTCGTATATTTTTCTGTTTCTGTCAATTGCAGGAAATTGTTTGTTGGAGGTCTCAGCTGGGAAACCACAGACAGTGAGTAATCGTTTACGCTTTTTGTTTAAGTCACATTTTTTAACTTCGATCTTAAATCAAATGATGAATATATATCTTAGGACACCTTCGGACAACAGAATGGCACTGTTGCATGAGACGAACACTTTTGAATTAACTGAGCTTGCTTTAAAAAAACTTATAAATGCGACAAGCAAATGAATCCGTGCTAATCACTTCTTTGCTATTTTTTTTTCTCTCTTCATAGAGGAACTGAGGGATCACTTTGGCACTTATGGCGACATCGAGAGCATCAATGTCAAAACAGATCCAAACACCGGACGGTCGCGAGGTTTCGCGTTTATCGTCTTCGCCAAAGCGGAATCGTTAGACAAGGTAATTACGGAAATTTCACCGAAATTCCATTTTATTATCATTAATTTTGCCACAAATGATGATTCACCATAGTCAGTTCTGCTACTGAATGAAAGTGACGACAACTTATGACACCTGAAGGCTTTTCAAATAAATACAAAAAAATAACGAAATTAACATTCCGAAGACTATTTTGGCGTAATTAAAAATCGTCTTTTCCCTCTGTTTACAGATTATGGCAGCGCCCGATCACACGATAAACAACAAAAAGGTCGATCCCAAAAAAGCAAAGGCGCGCCACGGTAAAATCTTCGTCGGTGGTCTATCGACGGAACTCACCGATGACGACATCAAAAGTTTCTTCTCCCAGTTTGGTTCGGTAAGTTAACTGAGACAGAAAAAGAACGAAAGAATATTTAAGGGAGGGGTAAGGGTTTCAGCGTAAAAAAAAACACTTTTTTTGCGATTTTTTCTCTCAAATATGGATTGAGCAATTTTATTCGAACCTTTTGTACTCTATTGAGCATACTTTTGACAATGTTGTGTAATTTTTTCATGCAGAAATAATGAAGCATAAGCCCGTAACAGAGCTTCCCCCAGAACGTCTTGGAAAAAAAAAACAATTTGCGGTGTTCACTATAACTCGGCCGGAAATTATCTGAAAATGAAAAACCATGAAAATTCAGTCAGATTATAATCAAATCTTCCCTCCAACGTTCTCTGATAATTTTTTTTTTCATTTAAAAATTTTTGGCGGCCATCCAAAGTGTGAACTGTTATTTTCCACGAAAAATTCCGCCATTTTGTGGGTGGGAAACACCCTTGATGTAAAAAAAAAAAATTTAACTAAACGTTGGGGGGAGGTATTTTATATGTAGAAAATGTGTACAAAGTTCGAAATGAATCGGTCGAGTTGTTTTTAAATGGCAGTGAACACGGACTTTGAAAAAGTAGTTTTGAGAAAAACGCGTCTAAAGTGCAGTGCTAGCCCGACCGCCCGCAGCTGTTAGAGGTATAGCGTTAAAGGCCAGGAGATTAATAAGACAATAACTTCAAGAATATTGCTTAGATCGGTTTAAAATTTTAAGGACATATTCTTGAAATGTTGAACGATAAGATAGGACAAAAAAAAATTCGATTTTTCGAAAGTGAAAACCCTTACCCCGCCCTTAAAAAAAAACACGAAAACAACAAAAATCGTAACATTTGATGCTTCCTGAGCACAGATCGTCGAGATGGAGATGCCTTTTGACAAGACGAAGAATCAGAGAAAGGGTTTCTGCTTCATCACGTTCGAGTCCGAGCAGGTCGTCAATGAACTGCTCAAGACACCAAAACAGACGATCAACGGAAAAGAGGTAAATTTGAAAGAACAAAATTAGTACATCGCAATAATATTGATATTCAATCGATGTAAATTTACCAATTGTACTTTCCGAATTCCAATTAAATTAACTAATTAAAAATGTTTATAATTTTTTCACGTTCTATTATTCGACAGGTCGACGTAAAGAAAGCAACGCCGAAACCCGACGGTATGGGTGGTATGCGCGGTGGCGCTGGTCCACGAGGCGGACGTGGGGGAGGTCGCGGAGGACGTGGACGAGGTTTCGGCGGTCAGGGTGGCTGGGGACAGGGAGGATACGGAGGTGGTTATGGTCAAGGTGGCTACGGCGGCGGTTATGACGGTTACGGTGGCGGCTACGGAGGCGGATACGATTACTATGGTGGTGGGTACGGAGGCTATGGTGGCTACGGCGACTACACCGGATACGGTAATTTTATTGAATATTATTAGGTCGCTCGTGGACGAACCATTCGAGTCACGGGAATTCGTATATGTTTTTCGTTTTCTCTCTTTTCTCGTGAAAATTCTTAAACCACATGGGTCGTGGCGCTCGAACGAGAATACGCGGTTCCATCTACCGTCCGGTGCAATCCGCGGACTTAACGATCAACGGTTATAAGTGTTTTGTAAACATTAACAGCACGTTAAATTCGGGGTTTCGTTTGTTTTAGCAAGACAGGTTTTTTCCGCGACGCTTCTCGTTTACGCAAACAATTTTTTAGGTGCGTGTTTATATGACGGGTCGTCGGCCTCTCGTCGTGTTCGTTGCTACCCTCGTAGTACGTAATGTCGATTGTGATTAATTGAAAATGACGAGGAGATACGGAGAGTGAGTGAGAAAGAAGAAAATAAGAATAAGCCTGCTTATACGTGCCGTTCGAAACGGCGCTCACGAACGATGGTTCGTGATATTAATCGGATAACCGGGAATGAATGTGCGCCCCGCATAGCGCTGGTTTGCAGGCGGATCAGCACCGAGTGTTTTTTTCGTACCATACAAGATTTCCTCGTAGCAATTTTTTTTAACTTTTACCATTTTTACGCGATTGCAAATCTTTTGAATGTTCCTTTTGTACGCCATTCGAAAAAAACATCACGAGCTACATCGTCAGATCTGTGAAAAATCCATCTGGCCGGACTCGTCTCTTAAGAATCAACGGTCCGTGGCGAATAACCATAATTTCTAATGAATCAGCGATGATTAATGCATCCGAGAAACGATCTTACGGATTATATATACTGCGGCGTTAAGGGGGAAAAAAAAGAACAAAATTGTTCGTTTATCGATGAGAAAACATCGGTGTAGCCAAACAAACATAATCCAGACAAAAAGTTTAAAAAACTTTCATGGCCGACGTTGACTTTTAAAATGATCATTTAATCACAATGTGACCAATTAAACCGACCTAACTTGTCGATTTACTAATTATAATTGGTTAATGTTTTAATATTTAAGAAAGATTATATATATATATATATATATATATATATATATATATATATATATATGTATATATATATACACGTGTATATATGCAAACGATTATATAACTTATGAAGGTCGTACTGGAAGCCGCGAGATGACACGAAAGTTAATATGTAACGGTGAAAGTGTGAAGGGAAACGAAAAAAAAAATGTGTTTTTTTTTCTCGATCAAGTTTTGCTCTCAAGAAAGATTGCACAGAATAGTCACTCGGGAAATAATTACATTTCATACGTTTACCGATTGATGTCAGTGAATCGGTGTAATTTGTCCCCAACTTTGATCTAATAGCGGCAGTCGTACTTGGAAACTCTTTTTTTTAAGGACTTGTCATTACGACGCTGCCGTGTTTCTGGTTTTTTTTTTTAAATTATGAATTCTACGGATTTGCTGACTTCATAACACTCGGTCACTTGTATCATAATTATATAACTATCGAAGGAAAAGAAGAAAGAAAACTGACGTGCGGAGAATATTTAAACAAAAAAGTGTACAACGCAATATTGAGGTGTATGGAAATGGTGTGTTGGTACCCTCTGATCCCGCTTTTCAAGAATCCAACCACAAACTGCGCCCAGCCAATTCACACATAGGTTCAACAAACAGGAATCTTTTTTGCCCTACGAATCGATAATTTTTTTTCTTCCCTCCCGCCGCTGCTGCGGAAAGGTGCAAACTTTAAATTCAACTTTGCGAATATTTTTAGAACTAAAAAAGTTATTTCGAGGATTTTAATCCCTGAAGAAACAAAACAATCCCCACACATTCATGCTTTAATTCGTTTCTCTCGTTTTTTTTTGCTCAACGCTGGTTAACAAAATTTCCTGCCGTTAATTCGCGATACCCTCCTTCCTCGATTCCCGGAATAATTGAGACAGAAGAAAGCTTCCCCCGCGTTTAATTTTTGTTTGATTTTTCAATTTTAGATATTTCAGGGAAACACGTGCATGATTTTTCTTTTCTTTTTAATGCACAATCATTCAATTTTAACGATCGAGTTGCTTTTTTTTTTTTCTTTCTCAAACTGGAAAAGCCGCGGTTGCTTTTCCGGACGTTGTCGGAATGCCATTTTTGCGAGAATAAATTGTAATATTGAATGGCAGAGTACTGTCGCAGCATTTAAGACTTACGATTCAGGATTTATAAATCGTTTGAAAAAAAAATCCTGTTGCGATATTTTTCGTTCAAAAACAAAATTCCCAATTTACAATTTTATTCGGGCCATGAAAAAGAATTAAACACATATGTGTGTATATAAACACGATCCTGATAAAAAAAAATCAATAGCAATTTGAATTTGAAAAATATGACCAGTGAAAATAGATTTCAAAAAATTATCGTTTATTTTACGAATTTGTGGACACGCTCTGCCGCACTTCGTTCGCTCTTTGGTTGATTGAAAAATGGAGAAAAGAAAAATAAAACCTGCCGTCACTTCTTGACGTTCGAGCAAGTTTATATTTTAGTTTTTTTTTTTTTTAATTATATTTTTTTATAATTATTGCTCATTTAGTTTTTGATAAAAGTACGAGACTTCAAAGGTGGAAAAAATAAATTGGAATTTGAGCACGACGATTTTTGAACGTCGACAATGATGCCATTGACTTATTGTACCATGTGTTCCATGATACGCAGACGGCTACGGCTATGGCGGTGGTAGTTTCGATGGTGGCTACAATGGCGGGCGCGGTGGTGCACGCGGTAAAGGTACGCATTAGCGTTCCTTCTCTATCGGTTTTTACAAACTTTTTTGTTTCATCATCCCCCTCAAAAGAACAAAAAAATACACTTCCTTAATTCTCTTACATGTCTAACTCTCTTCGCCGCTGTCCTGTCGTTAGTCACTCAACTTTGTATTTTCTAATTTTGTATCCTAAATTAATTCACAAAATCTCTGACACACGATATTGCCCCGCTCCCCAAACCCCCCTTCATCTTTCGCCGAATCCACTTCTTTCGCAATCCTCGGACTCACGAATCCAATTGTTTGGTTTTTTCTTTTTTTTTTTTTTAACTACCATTTTGTCAGTCAAACGGTGTCAATGCGGATTGCGTGCGAGACACTTGGCCCGGGGGAAGAGGGTGCCTTTTTTTAAATTTCCGGATTTGTAAACATTTACATGTTTTTTTTTTTTTTTTTTTTTTTTTTTTTTTTTTTTTTTTCATGGTCAAATTTCCGAGCTTTCTCCCATACGCAAGGATTCCTATATTCCGCTAACGGTGAAACAAAATTTCCGGGAAAATTCACCGGATTGTGAAATTTTGATTTTCAACTTGCGGCGTAAACTCGGAAATTTTATGTCAAAAAAAATGTTTACCGCGTGCTCACTCGTACGCCAAATTTTTGTTTTCGTTGGTAATTAAATATGTGGTATGCTCGTCGATAATCATACACACACCCGTCCCTTAGGCTGTACACGGTCAGTATTGTCACGTAAAAATGGTGGTTACACGTTATTGATGAATTTTTCGGGCATAATTACAAATAATAATTTGAACAAAGTGATTTTTATGCATTTAGCCTGAGAAATTGTCAAGCTATACGAAGCCATCGTTTCTCCGGACTCACCTGTACCCCCCCGAATTTTATTTGCAAAATCGACGTGCGAGAAAATAACACCCTTTAACCCCTGAGCCTCCCGACATTTTTTTTATATCAGCCGGTATTATTCTTACTTTTTTCCCTCTTCGAGTACTCGAGAATGTCTGGGATGATTTTTTTCATCTTAAGGATATTTCGTCGGATAGGAGAAAAAAAAGAGGTAACGTGTACTGGGTTGAAATGTTAACACCTCGGAGGGCGTGGTTCTTGATTCGCGGATAGAAGGGAAAAAAAAACAACGTAATCCTTGAGCCTTCGCTCGATAAACTCGAACGGGGCAATCCAGAACTGTTTCGTGGGTAAAAACTGGCCGGGGCCGAGGAGATGGGTGGGTCACGAATTGGGACGCAGCTTACTACCTTAGCCTGTAGCCTCTATGTAGAATTTCTCTAGTCTTTTCTCTCGTACTTTAATTATTGTAAAAAATATTCTTTTTTTTTTTTTATTAACATTTTTTTCTAATCTGATAATCTTTACAAGTGTGCTTGTGGTAAATTTTACATGAACATATTTTTACATCGGTGATTCGATATGTAGAGAAAAAAAAATGAAAAAATTGTCGATTCTTTCTCGCTGGTATAAAAGTACGTGCGAACAAAAAAAAACAATTTGTGGGGGAGTTGTACCTATAAAATACGTCCAGATAGTTCGTTCGACTAATTGTACGATCTGGGTGTGTTTCAGGAGGCTCAGGCTACGGAGGCAAGCAGAGGGGTGGCGGTCGCCAAAACCAAAGGCACCAACCCTATTAATGGAAATTCTCATTCGCGACCGCAGTGCAATTCGCATTGTAACCGTTGGTGAGTGTCCGTTCGTTAATCCTATCCAGTATTTTCTTCGTCGTTTGCTTTTCGTTATTTTCTTTTTAAATGTTATTGTTTTCTCCTTTCCTGATATTCTAGCAGACTCTTAAAAAAGTCTACTCTTATGCGGCCTCTGCCATTTGTACCTGTTTATCCATTTCGATTTTTTTTTTGTGTCTGACTTTCTTTAGTCCATTTCTTCAATTGCATTTGGCTTTTTTTTTCCTTTTTGCACCCCTTCATCACGATTTTGATATTCCAATTATCCATTTTCAATATTTTTAT
Organism: Oxytorus armatus; assembly: GCA_958009045.1. Taxonomy (NCBI): domain Eukaryota; kingdom Metazoa; phylum Arthropoda; class Insecta; order Hymenoptera; family Ichneumonidae; genus Oxytorus; species Oxytorus armatus. The sequence goes on along the minus strand of OY253749.1, from coordinate 18,337,192 downwards.
TTTTATTCGTTTACCTGTTAATTTTGACTATTTTTTTGTATAAATTCTTTGTTCTTTACGATGGTGGAATATTGGATATCGGAAGGTCGAGTCGGGGGGGTGTTCCTTTGAACTTTCAATTTATTTTTGTGTCTGACGTTCTTTAGTCCGTTTCTTCAATTGCATTTGGCGTTTTTTTTTTCTTTTTGCACCCCTTCATCACGATTTTGATATTTCAATTATCCATTTTCAATATTTTTATTTTTATACGTTTACCTGTTAATTTTGACTATTTTTTTTATATATTCTTTGTTCTTTACGATTGTGGAATATTGGTTATCGGAAGGTCGAGTCGGGGGGGTGTTCCATTGAACTTTTCATTTTGTGTATCACAACGGATCGGTGTATTTTTTTTTTTTTTTTACTATTTCATTATTTTGAAGTTAATTTATCGTTGTTCGCGCGTTTTTATTAATCCCTTATGTTTTTTATGGTTTTTCAGGTCCCCAGTCCCACAACAAATCTCATAACTCGTCAAATCATCATTCCATGAAGTCCCGTCATTCTTTACAACCACGCAGGCAACTGCCGCAAAACGATTTCAATCATCGAGAGCAGCAACACAAACAGCAATAGTTTCTTTTCTTTTTTTTCAACTTGTTATGGAAAAAAAAGAGAGAGGAAGTCCCGCAGGCTAGTCTCTCAGAAAGGCCGAAACGTTTATATATACACATGCACTCTCGGATTAAAAAAAAAAATTCATGATCATAAAAAATATGTACGTGTTGACTACATATGTACGTTGAAACTAACAGAACGGAAAAGCAAACTCGCGCGTGCTCAACTCCACTGCGTTTGTAATTTTTCATTTGGTAAAAACACAAAAAGTCCCTCCCTTCCTCGTACAGAAAGGAAAGAAATATTTTATGTCGTTCACATTGATTTGTATACCCGCTTGTCTTATTTATTATGTATTCTCGACGATCAAAACGGTCTATCGAATCGATAGACCAAGAGCGACAGAAAGAAAAGAAAAAAAAATAAGAACGTAAGACTTCGATCTACAACGAGCTTACCGATTTATCGACTTTGTACGAGCGAGGGAAGGAACAAAATCGTAGTTGAGAGAAAGAGAACAAAGAAATACGGTTAATTGCAATTTTTTTTTTTTTTTTTATCAGTGGAGAAATCGAGTTCTCTTATTGTAAAAAAAAAACGAATCCGTGTCCTTTCAAACCTTTGTAAGAAGGACATGGAAGTGAAACGAGATAATCAACCATGTCACGACATTTTTAACAATAAAATTATTTTAATTTTGTTTATAACTAAACTTAATGAGAGAGGCGATATACTATACAGGATCGTAGGAACCGTATAAAGTTCCATGTATGTCAACTCCCGTGTTTCAACTCCCTATCATGACCAACTCCCGTAGTCTGCAAATCCCATGTGTGCCAACTCCCATGGCGTGCAATTGTCTTTGCGCTGCTTCAGTTTTGGCAGTTCGTTCGATCCGACCCGGTTGAATTGTCGAGCGTGCAATCTCATGTGTAGCAACTGCCTTCGCGTTCGAGCGAGGGGTTTCTGTACATTAGACTCGCGCTGTTTGAAGTGTGTGAACCACGGTAGCGGGTATAAAATCATGTGCACATTTAATAATTTTTTTTTGTATGAAAAAGTGATTTATTTATAAAACTATACATCTATCTAGTATAATTATCGAACTAATAAAACAGATTTTTTTTGTTATACAAAATCGTCTTTCGTGCGCCTTTTTTTGCAATCGCAGACTACTGCTATTTGCATTTGGTATCTGCTGTTTCGAACGTGACATTTGTGCATTCGCAATTTTTTACCTAGAATTAAAAAAAAAAATTCTCATTAATCTAGATCAGAATACCTGGAGAAGTACGTACGGAGTTTGAAAAATATTGTTTCATTCGAATATTGTAGGCATTTGAACTTGGGTGAATTTTCAGTGAACATTTTCATATAAAACTGCTCATAAAATGAAAATTTTTTAATCTAATCAGAAATTCCGTACATACTTCTCTGCGAAATGCAATTAGAAACATAATTTTTTAATTTGAATTCAATCTGGTAAAAATTGTCAAGTTATCAGGCGGCGCGCTCGAGTACACACAATGGCCTTGCCAGAGATAGGCTTACGTTACACGCTTAAAGTCGGTGGAAAAAAAAAACTAACTACTACTTTAACTTAAGGGAGGGGTAAGGGTTTCAGCGTTAAAAAAAACACTTTTTTTGCGATTTTTTTTCTCAAATATGGATTGAGCAATTTTATTCGAACCTTTTGTACATTATTGAGCATACTTTTGACAATGTTGTGTAATTTTTTCATACAGAAATATTGAAGCATAAGTCCGTAACAGAGCTTCCCCCAGAACGTCTTGGAAAAAAAAACAATTTGCCGTGTTCACTATAACTCTGCCGGAAATTATCTGAAAATGAAAAACCATGAAAATTTAGTCAAATTATAATCAAATCTTGCCCCAACGTTCTCCGATAATTTTTTTTTTTTTCATTTAAAAATTTTTGGCGGCCATCTAAAGTGTGAACTGTTATTTTCCACGAAAAATTCCGCCATTTTGTGGGTGGGAAACACCCTTAATGTAAAAAAAAAAGTTTAATTAAACGTTGGGGGGAGGTATTTTATATGTAGAAAATGTGTACAAAGTTTGAAATGAATCGGTCAAGTAGTTTTTAAATGGCAGTGAACACGGACTTTGAAAAAGTAGTTTTGAGAAAAACGCGTCTAAAGTGCACTGCTAGCCCGACCGCCCGCAGCTGTTAGAGGTATAGCGTTAAAGGCCAGGAGATTAATATGACAATAACTTCAAGAATATTGCTCAGATTGGTTTAAAATTTTAAGGACATATTCTTGAAATGTTAAACAATAAGATAAGACAAAAAAAAATTCGATTTTTCGAAAGTGAAAACCCTTACCCCGCCCTTAAACAATGCGGTCAGATGGGGTGCTCCATTAAATACTCCAGCGATTCTCAATTTTCAAATTCCACAGCCGCAATGTCGAATTTCAATGGATCATTTGGATCAACTAATGATACGAAATTAATGAATTTAAGGAATGTCTTGTTTATCATGAAAATTAAAAAAGTGGTCTTGTAAAACTCAAACGTATTTAACTCGAGTACGGCTTGAGCAATAGTGTTCAAATCTTGCGAACAAGCAAAGCTTTATCTGCTTGTTATTTGCCGAAATTTTTGTCGAAATTGCTCAAGAATTTTACATTTTTGTATAGAAAATCTGAGAATGCCATAACGTCACGGAGTAAGATTTTTTCGGTCTTTCGCCCCTTCATAGGGGTGGGTTCCGGACGATTAAAATCATTTACATTTTTTTAGAAGCCTGGGCGTCAAATGTGTCAAAAAAGCATGAGCAATACTGAAAATAAATTTGTTCTTTAACTTGATTTCGTTGCGTTTCAACGATGCAAACTTCGGCATCAGGAGAATCTCAGGATGGCCAATCAATGATATCTCGAGAAGTGTCCTTTGGTCCGGTTACCAGTGTGAATTTTGTTGTGCCTACAGCGAGTCCCAAATGAAATTCTGGTCCTTTCAACCATCATTTCTTGTCTCCAATTTTGCTTTGATTTCGAGGGGAGAGTTCCAATTTTTCTCTAGTAGTTACGTTGAATTTTCCTCCAGGATGTACAGAACTCTCGCTGAGGCTCAGACTTATTGACGAAGTGACAGTGTTTTCACCCCCAGGAATTCACCGAACAATGTCCTAAGATTCAACAATTCTCACGAAACTCTTACGAGGGGATTAATTTTTTATTCAGCTATAATACAAAGAGAATAAATTTTATGCATCGTGAAATTATGAAATAAGGATCACTTAACATTCGATATTTCAAAGGAAACCCTAGCGAACAATTGTTACTCTGGTCAGTCAGAGTGTCGCAACATCTTGATAAAAATATCTTCAACGGTAAAAAAGAAAGGTAGAATAATGTAAATGCCACCGCAGTGTGATTTAAGAAATAAAAAAAATACTGCACATCCGGGTGACATTAAATTCTCTCAAAATTGTACTATGTTCATGGTGCCAGAACCGAAATGAAACACGTTCTTGGCTTTGACAGGAGATTTAATATGGATGAAAAAATGTGTTGCTATCTCTGCGTCGTTGTTCCACATCAATTGTTGAAATTTGTTTTATTCCGTCGAGCCATCTTTGTAAAAAATGTATTGAAAAATATGAGCCAACTTTTTAGCTTTGTAAGCATCACTTGAGATTGACACAACAACTTATTTCTCGAAAGTTGTAAGAGAATATCGGAAAAAGTAAGCCATACTTTGCATCAATTTGTATGCAAAATATTTTGTTGGTTTTTATGAATATCATTGAGCAGAAAATCTGTAGGTATATACGAAACTAAACTTGTATCAAGACTTGAGAATTCTGCATTGTTGGAACATTTCAATAACAGATGAAAAATTAATAAGATCGATACGTTTGTAACATACTTAAAATCGTTTTTCAATCACTAATAAAAAAAAAAAACCGATATCTCTGGGCCATCCCAATAAAGTCTTTTGACGTTAAAATATCTCGCCATCAGTCATTAAGAGATCAAGTGTCTTGTGTAGCAATATGAATGAACTAATCAATTCTCTGTAAACTCACGTTGACGTCTGTCACCGATTCTTCTGGTTCCTTGGACATTTTCAATCTTAATCTCTTTCGAGCTCACTCGCGCTAACAATAATAAAATAAAATAATAACAATAATAAAACGAATACCGTACGATCATCGTTTCAGTGTTCGCTCACCGTCACTTTGTGACAATCAAGCACAACGTGACCAAATGTGACACAATGTCACAAGTCCGAGTCGTGTAACGTTCAAAAAATACTTCTCTCGCATCGGACATCGATAGTTTGAATTTCAAATTTCCCGCCGAAATACGTCGCGAGGCGTCCACGGTCTTTAACCACCAGCGCCGTCTACCAGAGTCGTGTAAAACCAACTAAATGCACTGACACAGGAAGTGACGTCACGCGGCTTTAGGGTTTGTCCTATCGGAATTTTGTCCATTTGAAACTTTGTCTGCATTCCTGATTAATAACGAATTTACCATTCGCAACAATATGATTCTCGAATAATCGTTAATTTCAACCTCGGTACAAAATAACCATCGAAGATTCGTCGAGTTGTCCAAGATATGAGAGAAATCACGATTCTACGGACAAACGCAAGCTTTGTCGGTCAGCCACGAGTGTCAGATTGGCGTTGCTTGTAGTAAAAGTCTCAATTCTGTTCGCCAGATGTCAGTGAACGCGTCATTGACTGCCGGCTCGCGCTTTGCTCATCTCAGTGCAGGTTCCCCGCTGCATGCGCTGACAGACCACGGTGCTCCGAAACTCACTTTACACTGAACTCTGTTTTAGTTTCTACGTTTTTTTTTATAATTCAAACAACACGCATTACCGTGAACAAGAGAGAAAGAAGAGAAAACAATAACTTGCCTTTGCTCGTGCGATAATAATCTCGTTTGTACGTCGTTAACCGAGTGGATCGTGATCGTTTTTAAACGTGTTTTAATCACGAGGAAACAAGGCCCCGCGCGAAAAGAAAAGCCTAGTCGCCCGAAGGAACGCCGCGAAGAAGACGGCACACACACACACACACACAAACAAACACCACGGGTAAGTGATTTGTGTTTTTAAAACAGCGCTAAACATCGGCGGTATCGCCAATATTATTTTATCCTTTCTTTCTTTCCTCTCAATCCTTTGAAACGACGTTGCCAAGCTCGTTGTTCATTTAATCACTAAAAGACGCGCGATCTCGCGCGGATTGAAAACGAAAATTACACTTTTCACGATCTTTGCCGAGCCACGAGGCTCCTGTACCGGCTTCCCTCGAATTAATTCGACGGAGCATTTTTTTGGGCTCCACGCTTTCTCGAAATTTCTTGTGCGTTCTCGACGAGAGGTCATACATTTTTTTTTTTTTTTTTTTCGCTCTAAACGCATTTTTTTATGACTCCAATACGCGTGAACGATTATCGCCATGCTTTCGTCGAGCACCGGCCACCGCGTTTGCGACACCGACCTCGTTCCTTTTGCGAGTCTCCTCCGCCAACGACGCTTCTCGCCCTTCTCGACCTTATAAGAATGATTTGTACGAAGAAAAAAAAAAGCATTCGCTAGCGAATTAACTTTTCTCGTCTAAAAATCAATTTTTTCTTCACATTTTTCCATTCATTTATGATCTATCGCGACGGTGAAATTCGAATTGTATTCGCTATGAGAGAATTCGAGGGAGCGTGAAACTTTCGCTCTCCTCGGTTATTCCGAAAAATTCGCCATGTGCCTCGTTTCTCGCGCTCAGCAAAGCTTCCTTCTCTCTTTCTCTCTCTCTCTCTCTCTCTCTCTTGCGATCGTGTCTTTTCTTTGTGCCCCAGCTTCCTGCGGGTTCACGGCTGTGAGAAAATTTTTTTACTCGCGATATTGACGGTACTTTGCCGTCCCCCAAAAACCAATGGGAATCCAATCGCTCTTTTTCTCGTGGTTTTTTTTTTCTTTCTTTTCAACTTCTCTTTTATCGCATCTCACGTGCAAACATTTTTGTCGAATTTATGCGTAGACGTTCCGCGACAAGTTGAGGTTACGAATTTCAACGTTGCTTTAAAAAAAAAAATTCTTTTTTTCTTTACAATAGTAAAATTTTTGTCATTCTAGAATTTTTGTTTATTCTCATTTTGAAAATTTTTTTGTGAATTTTTTATATCTCGTGGGCGATTTATAGCGAATTTATTATTATGTGCAATTTTGTTATCTTGGTTACTTGAGAGCGAGCCGGAGATAGTATATAGTTCTCTGTCTGAATTTATGTTCATGACCTTGAACAGAATTGGTTAGATCTACGATTTAATCGCCGGCAACAACGTATTGGGACATTCTTTTTGTTTTCCAGAAACTTGCCTTAGGAATTCAAACATTCTGATATCCGGAGAAGAGTCGCTGTCAAAGTCGCAACAAGAGGACAAGAGTAAAAACGGAAATATACGAAAAATTTATTAATTTGCGAGAGAGCCGCCAGAGCCAAAAGTGACAAAGGGAAATGGTCATGGAGGCAACCCCCTCACCTCAGTGCGTCGGTCGCGAATTTGTCCGACAGTATTATACACTGCTCAATCAATGTCCTACACATCTTCACAGGTGAGTCAGAAAACAAACGATTTAATGCGCAAACTTGAGGGCGGTGTTACGGTGCAATTTCTGAAGTTTCGAGCGTGTAGAGGAAATTTATGTTATGCACCGTTGTAAAACTTGCTTTGTACGTATCTCTCCAGAGTTTTTGACAATAATTAACCGTTGCACCGTTGGCTTGGTTAAACAAAGTAGCGGGGATCAGGTCTTTGTTTTTTTTTACGTTTGAGCCGAAGCAAATGAGTTGTGAACAATAAAAAAATGTTCCACTTGTGAATTTTGGGCACATTGAAGTAAAAATTGCAAAATATGTCTGCGGCGGAACGATCAACGATTCAGAATATTGCGGTCATGAATCGAAGCAAAATTAACTTCTATTAAATACAATTCTGAATTTTTCTGCATCTTTGACGTCAAGATATATTTCATATTTCCAAACTTTTGTTAAGAACATTGAAGCAACGGAAGAGAGATGGAATTGATTACAGTTTGTATTCGTTTCTAAGATTGTTAACATATAACGATTATTGCGATAACCAAGTACGTTAAAATGAAAATACCTAGAATATCATCGAAGATCCTACAATTAAAAAATTTCATCATTTTCAAGACCTCTCTATAAAAAATCAAACAACGATGTTGAACTTTGAATTCTATAGGAAAGTGGATTTATAATATTTGAATGACTTTTTAAGGTTCTACAATAACCAATCGTCGTTCGTTCACGGCGGACTGGGTACGCCCGATCGTGAGATAGTACCCGCGGTCGGCCAAAAAGAGATACATCAGAAAATTCAACAGCTCAACTTTCGCGATTGTCACGCCAAGATCAGTCAGGTCGATTCTCAAGCGACTCTCGGCGATGGTGTTGTCGTGCAGGTAAATATTGAAGATCTTAAGATCCTATATTCCTTTGTCGCTCAACGGTGATTATTTCATCAGTAGAGAGATAAAGAGGTATATTACAATCAGTCGTATCTAATCTGATGTCCCGATTGATTTTCAGGTGACCGGAGAACTTTCCAATGCCGGACAGCCAATGCGTCGGTTCACTCAGACATTCGTACTCGCTGCCCAGGCACCGAAAACCTATTACGTTCACAATGATATCTTTCGCTATCAGGACCTTGGTTTTCCCGACGAGGAGGAGAGCGAGCTCGAGGGTGCCGAGAGCGGTTTGGGTGACAGCGGTGAGCAGCGTGACGATGAACGAAGTTCCGAGCCCGAGGAGGACGATCAGCAGCCTCAGTCACAACAACACTCGACAACAACGTCCGTTGCCGATCAACAACCTCATGCACCTCTGATACCAACACAACAACAACAACAACAACAACAACAACAACAACAGCAGCAGCAACCGCAACCTCTGCAGCAACAACAGGCACTTTACTACGCGCCAACTCCTCAACAACCGGTAATTTCCTTTTTATTAAACACAAATTACCTGTAGTGTGCGTTTTTTTAATTTTCGATTGAGAAATCCGTTTTGTAGTCAACGGAGTCCGAAAGTACAATATGCGCATTGCTTTCTCATCCTGTTTCATCGTCCTCAAAATTTCTGTGGGAAATGAAAAATGAATCACTATACTTGGGTCAAAGAGGAAGAAAAGAATGCCGAAGCCAATGTGCCAATTCCTGATTTTCCATTATTCTCATCATGCTCTTCCTCACTTCCAATATCTATGAAAAAAAATGAGAATATCTTCGTTTTACCTATATATATATATATATATATATAATGTTTACTGTTTATATTACCGTAAAAATTTTATACTACTCATAAGTTAAAGTTCAATATCTCAAGAAATATCAATCTAAGCAATTGGGTCGATAGGACCTTTTTTTGTAGAAAATTAAATTTCCGACAAATTTTTCATTTATATTTTTTTCGTAAAGTTAAGGGAGGGGTAAGGGTTTCAGCGTTAAAAAAAAACACTTTTTTTGCGATTTTTTTTCTCAAATATGGATTGAGCAATTTTATTCGAACCTTTTGTACATTATTGAGCATACTTTTGACAATGTTGTGTAATTTTTTCATGCAGAAATATTGAAGCATAAGCCCGTAACGGAGATTCCCCCAGAACGTCTTGGAAAAAAAAAAAATTTGCGGTGTTCACTATAACTCGGCCGCAAGTTATCTGAAAATGAAAAACCATGAAAATTTAGTCAAATTATAATCAAATCTTCCCCCCAACGTTCTCTGATAATTTTTTTTTTTCATTGAAAAATTTTTGGCGGCCATCTAAAGTGTGAACTGTTATTTTCCACGAAAAATTCCGCCATTTTGTGAGTGGGAAACACCCTTAATGTAAAAAAAAAATGTAACTAAATGTTGGGGGGAGGTATTTTATATGTAGAAAATGTGTACAAAGTTTGAAATGAATCGGTCAAGTAGTTTTTAAATGGCAGTGAACACGGACTTGAAAAAGTAGTTTTGAGAAAAACGCGTCTAAAGTGCACTGCTAGCCCGACCGCCCGCAGCTGTTAGAGGTACAGCGTTAAAGGCCAGGAGATTAACAAGACAATAACTTCAAGAATATTGCTTAGATCGGTTTAAAATTTTAAGGACATATTCTTGAAATGTTAAACAATAAGATAAGACAAAAAAAATTCGATTTTTCGAAAGTGAAAACCCTTAGCCCGCCCTTAATTGTTTCGGAGATAACAGCAAAAAAACGACAACTTTGGGTAAAAATCAACTTCAGTGACCCGTACCAACTCACCAGTACAATTTACACTTTCGCCGCAAAAGGCACTTTTTTAGATTGTTTTATTCCGAGTAAATCAAAACCAAGAACAATATGATAGCATAAAATGCGGCTGAGTTATAGAACTTTGAAGAAAAAAAAATTCGATTTACGTCTATTTTAGATGGAAAATCTTTCAGGGAATTTGTTTTTCGACATATCCAACAAAATTTCGAGTGGGGACTGAGAAAAAAAAATAGAAAAAAAATCGCCCTAATATATATATATTTTTCAACAGTTCGTATAAAACTGTTTCATTTATTCGTAAAACAGGTACATCCAATGATGCAACCGGTTATAAACGGTTCGGTGCACGAGGAGACGCCGTTGATAAATCAGCAGCAAGCTTCACAGGTACAGCAACAGCAGCATCAGTACATAAGCGAGGCAACGGGACAGGAACAATTCAGTCAGGAACAGGAGATCGACACGTCGTCGGAACAGCCACAACAGACGGACGAGGAGTCACAGAATCAGACCGACGAGTCACAGGAACAGACGGAAAGCGAGAGCTTCACGGGAGCTGGACGTGAAACCGAGGCCGAACAGACGTCAGCGGCTAACGCTAATAGCAACAAGCCAAAGACATACGCGAATCTGTTCAGTTCGCCATTCTCGAATCCTATGCCACCAGCGAGTTCTCAACCGCCAAAAATGTCCGTTTCTCCGGTAAGTCGAACAATTATAATCGGTTGCAAAAACAGTTTGAACGCTAACACATTAATAACTACGAACATTATTTACAAGTTACAATTAATTCGTTGTTTTTCATTTTTATTACTCCCAATACTTGAGGATACAGACCTTTTATAATTTAATTTTACGACGATTCTCTACGATCTTCTTTTTGCTCCGATTCGTCGAAGAATTTACATTGACATTGGAAATAAACAGCGAATGTATATGAGATTATGAAAAATAAAATAAAATAAAAAAATGTCGATAGCCACCGATGACGAATCTTCGTGTGTCGGACGATCGATCGATAGTCCATCCGGCAAACAGCGGACCAGCGCTCTCGTCGTCGAACAACATGTCACCGGGTCAACAACAGATGCACCGAGTCCGAAACAATCAGCCACCGCAACAGCAGCAACAACGGCCACCAAGGGGAGGACCCGCGCCTCGTGGTACGTGTCCGAATGTTACGAAACTCTGTTTATGGCGATCGAGCCTTAATGTATTTCGAAAACTAAAGCAAAACGATTAATTGACAGATGGTGATCGACGTGGCAGCAGACCAGGACCGTACAGGGACGACCAACAGTTGTTCCTTGGAAATTTGCCTCATCAGGCGACGGACGACGAGCTACGAGCGATTTTCGGTAGATACGGCAAAGTCGTTGATCTTCGGGTTCACAGTAAACCGACGAGCGGCGGGAAGGGTCCACAGGGTCAGAACAACACGACGAGAGTGCCAAATTACGGTTTCATTACGTTCGAGGATACGCAAACTGTTAGCAAGGTATTGCAGGCCGGTTCGATATGTTATCCGGACGAGAATGGACAAAAATTGAATATCGAGGAGAAGAAGATGAGGCCGCGTTTGTCGATGGAAGGCGGCGGCAGCAGACCGAGCATAAACGACGGTAGCATGAGATCCGTCGGTGGACAGCAGCAACAACAGCAACAGCAACAACAGCGCGGTCCAGGTGAGCATTGAATGTAGAAAAAAAAAACTTACACGGAGGCGCTCGATACTTGCGAAAGTCTCGAATATTTCTCTCGCAAAGCTTCGAGATCATTGATCGTACAGTTTCATAAGTACACAACACCGATAACATTCTTAGTCCGAGTCACGCTTTTGTTCCCGTTGAAATTTTCTCGTTATACCGATATTATCGAAACTGCCCGCAGCCTATTCTTCGGGTTACTCGGGCGGTCCTGGCGGAGCAATGAGGGGTGGTCAGCACGGTGCGAGAGGCGGTCGCGGTGGTTTCTCGCGCGGCGGCGAGGGCAGTCGAGGTGGCGGTGGTATGAGACAACCGGGCAATCCAAATTATCAAAATCGCAATCGTTAAATTCCACGGGCGGCTCGGATCGTGCCGCGTTGTCCAAACCATTAGAACACCACCGACACAATCACATCCAATATCATCATTCATCCCGGAAACGCAAGACATTAGAAGAAGAAGAAGAAGAAGTGAGAGAGGAGGCGAAGGAGGAAGAGAGAGAGATAGAATCAGCGAAAGAAATAGCCAACTACCACAAAATAACGGATGTCCCGCGAGTGTCGCGGACATCGTTCGACCCATCATCGTTAGCCCCACGGTTGCCGTTGACCGTCATTCTCGTCAAGAGCGTCTAACGCTCCAACTATCGAACACGTCACTCGTTCGCTCGACGGTGACGAGTCGATCGAACTCGGGTATACTTTAGTTTAGTTCACACAATTGAAAAAGAAAAAAAATACAAAAACAAAAGAAACGACGAAGAAAAAAAACTTAAAACGTGAAGGCTGAGGTTCCGGATAATTTGTCGCTGCCATTAATCAATTAACGACTTTACGTCGTTCACAATGATTCACCGAGAGGCGGGCGCGCGCGAGCACGTTATATACAGAAAGAAAAATCAAGGTCCTTTAACGATCATCGACCCCTACGTTCGGGACTTTGTTTTGAACTTAAGCATTCGACTAATGCAGAGTCTCTTTTTTTTCTCTTTGTAAATTACTCTTCGGAAAATTGCCGCTAAAAAAAATTAATATTTCCACGCAACTTTTAGATGTTAAGTTTGCAACTCCAATTACTGCCCTCGCGCCAATGTAACGTACTAATTATTATAAAAAGAAAACGATAATTGGAGTTGTAAGCTGGTTACGTAAGTTTTTCAAAGAGTGATCGAAAGAGAAAAAAAAACGAGATTTTTCGTGTATTCGAGTTCGATTTTGCTTATGTTGCATATATTTTTCTTTTTTTCGCCCTCGTGCGTCGTGCTGGACTTATTGTTCGTGCAACGAGGTCAAGAATCGTCGATAATCGAGCGACGTCAAATTTTCGTGCCCCCCCACTCCCCGCATTTACACTCACTAATTCTCCCAACGATGAGAATCATACTCAACGTTCAAACATTCCCTGATAATCGAAGAAAAAGTAAAATAAATCGTAAAAAAAATCAAAGAAACTAAAAAATCTCGCACTCGAATAAAAACACGATGGCACGCACATCAAACATCCTTTTTTCTCGGATTATCGGGACACGAATCGACCGTTGCTCGATTCTCAATAATCTTCCTTTTACATTGATTTCCGGTTGATAATGATTGAGAGAAAAAAGTGAAAGCGCGATGGAAGGATATTCAGGAGAAAAAAAAAACATTTTTTATCAATAAAGAACGTCAAGTGAAAACAAAAACGGGAGAGATTGCCATTTTTTTTTGAAAAATAGAATCGCCATTAGAACGTTCGCGAGAGACGGAATAGATTGAAATTAATAATCGTGTACGTTGAATTTCTCACGTTTGGCGATTTTGGGGCGATTTGTTTGTTTTCCTTTTTCAGCCCGTGTCGAATGAACCGGAAGAACGGAGTCGAAAAAAAAAACTTTTGAAGCTTTTGAAACTCGTACGGTCGTGTTGCATTTTCCCCGACGACTTTAAGCGTGACAGAAAATAAAGACAGACAAAACCGTTTTTATTCCGCTTTGCGTAACTGCCATGAAAATTAAAAAGCGTCAATCGACCGGTATCGATTGATAAATCGTATCTCAACTGCAGCTGGTCTCGCTGTTTTCTTCTTTTTTTTTTCTCGCCCTCATCACGATCGTCGACGCTCAAACGATCGTTCGATCCGGGAAAATGAAATTATTCAATATTAAGTATATTTATACATACATTTTCGACCTGTAGAATAGTAGATATTTATATAGGTCGCGCACGGTCCTTTCTTCTTTCAGTTCGATTATTATTTCTATTTTTTTTTAGTCACAAAACTGATAAAATGTCGAATTTTAACGATCGATCGCGGCCCATTAAGTTCTAAAAATAATTTCCACAAATGACCCTTAGACGAGAACATATAACTACGTAATAAAGTGTAACGGTATACATTCTGAAAGGTCGAATTTCATATATAATTCATTATGTACTTCTTCTGATCTTTTCTTTTCTTTTCCATATTTCTTTACTATTTCCAAACTTCCCGCTCTCCGACGATAATTTTCGACTGTCCAGATATCCATTATCTCAGGTATATACACCGTGAATTTGAAAATTCCCATATTCCTAAGTCACTGTACGATAAATCACGAACGAGTTCGAAAAAAAAAGAGGGAAAAAAAACCGAATTTATTCGATTTTAATGAATGCGTGGATTTTGAAAACGTAAATCGATGATGCAAAATCTCCGAACGATCATTGAGTAATACGAAAAATTGCCAAATAGATTTTGCTCGATTGAAAATGAAGTTTATTTAAATAACCATTTACTTATTTAGATAAATCGATTTTATTCGAATTCATTATTATCGCCACCTCCGTGAACGAAAAAAGAAAAGTTATATTTCACGAGTCAAAAACGCAGGCCACCAAAAAGAAATTATCCTGGTAATTTAAAGGGACAAAAAAAACTGCGTCTCCGCTTCTCGATTTGCCCGCTATTTCGCTCGAGCTTGTCGGGGCAAAGAAAGTTGGGTCGCTCGCAAGAGAAAAGCAAAACGACACGAACCAATTTATTTCCTCAAATACTCGAGTTCACTGTTACTATTAATACTACTACTTTTAGTGCTGATTATCATTAATAATTATTATTTTAGATTTAACAACAAAATGTACACGTAAGTGCGGCGAATCGAGGAAGGAGACGTTCAATAATTATCGACCGACCGAGAAGAGACTTTGGCGTTACAAAATTATGAAATGAGAACTCGAGAAGTGCGGCACCTAATGGTGAATTTTTCGCAGCTTCTCACGTGGGTTTTATAATTCATGATTCGGTGTGTACTCTCGTACAACAAGTCGAAGTCAAAGTACCAAAAAAAAAAAAAAACGAACCCTTTAAACTACGCTTTTTGTACGTGCCTGATATCTCGTACGTTAAGACAAACGTTTTTTTTTTAAACAGTTGCACGAGTGTGTAAATATGTCTCTAATGCAAATTTTCACCTCGCGGGGGCGAAACTGTCGCTGTCGTAACATTTTACACAAGGGTAGGCCAAAATATCGAAAAATCGATATAAATTATGTTCAATACATGTTTTTTTTTTTTCATCAGCAAACGGATATTCGAAACTTTTCTCTTGTTTTCGACACTTTATACAAATTTTCCTGAAAATGAAGTGTCCAAAACAAGATAAAAGTATTTAAATATGTGGGTCATGATGTCAAACCCTATTATATATAATTATTATTATGCTGTAATAATTTATATCTATTTAGTTTTCGATACTATGCCCAATCCGTGTAAAGTTTACATTCGGGCGGCCATATTGTTTAGTCCAAAGTCTCGCCACCAGGTTTCGCCATGCCAAACGAAATTTGTCTCGAAGAATATCTCGCACACTTCGCTCGACGATCCGAATTACGTAAAAAAACGTCAGATTAATTTTTCATTCCTCTCCAGCAAGGTTCTATCTAAACTTTCACAGATTTAATACGGAAAAAAAAACGATAACAATGCGAATCGCAATTCGTGCTGATTCAATCGTGACAAATACGTGGCTGCAGAAAAATCAGCTGTAAAAAAAAAACTAGCGGCATTAAGAGAAACTTTTTTTTCTTGTATATATGCTCGATTCAATTCTGCGATAGTGAGAGCCTCGGATTGTCGAGTAATAAAGAGAGAGGAAGATAAAGAAAAGGAAAAGCAATTTGTGAAACTGGATGAGAGCAATATGAATTTACAAAGAAAAAAAAATGGAATACGCGTCTGGCCTATAGAAGAATTAGGTTATCGCAATGATAGACTCGACAGTGACAATTTCTCGGGTGTTTCAACGATTTAACGAAGCTTCCAAAGTGCTACGACATCGTGATGATTTTTTTTTTCCCCCCAATCAAATATAAAAAGTGGAAAAAAGAAACAACAACAACAACGATGATCGACATCAAACTCTCGAGTTGAGGACGGCGGAGTTTTTCGACGTTCGTTGCACCGAGCGTGACGGAAAGGTATTTGAGAAGACGAGAAAGAAAAAGTTTCAGCTGGGTGACCGACAAACACACACATACACACACAAATCCCTTGAGGAAATAAGAAAGAAAAGCTCCGAAAAGCTCTTTTTTTAAGTACGAATGTTTTCTTTTTTAAGTGACTATTGATAACGAATAATGCGGAAAAGCAGAGACAAGTAATAAACTTATTAAAAGTAAAGAAGAATAATGACGAAAGAAAAAAAAAGTAACAAACGACAAAATCAGAAATGGGAGACACAAATAATTATAACGATTTATAAATAGAGAATGGCGATAACTAAGTTGTGAATTATTATTATTATTATTATTTTTTTTGTAGAATACAATTTTTATTTTGGTCCCGGAAACGGGTCCATTGCGTGTACAACTCCAGTGGACAACGTTACTACGATAAGAGAGATGGAAAGACAGAGAGAGAGAGAGAGAGAGTGAGAGAAAGATAAAAAAAATAAGATAATGTTGAAACGAGATGAAAAAAAAAAAGAAAAAACCAACAAACATCAAATGTATTGTACCTTTTTGCATTTAGTATAATATACCTACCTTACTACCAGAATTGTAGAAAAAACAAATTGTATACCTCTTTATTTCTCGTGAATTTAAAGAACAAGAAACAAATTTTTTTTATTATGAAAATTTCATCTATGAGCTATTTGTCGTTATTTACGAAACCCTCGTACTCCGTAACATTTATTTCCGACAATTGGTTAATTATTTAATAGACAAAGTGGGGAACCAGTTATTCTTTTTGGAATATTCTCAATAAGCTTGATCACCAATGAGACAATACATTTTTTTTAAGCAATCATTTGGATTATTGAGAAAAAAAACAGAACTAAAGATAATTGGATAACGATTTTGTTAAAATTGAATTCAAGAATAATACTGGCAAAAGTCATCGTTTGCCAGTGTTGTTCTCGGATTCGATTGTTTGCACTTTTATGAGAAATCCAAAGAAAACGAAAAAAGCTTTTCATTTATTATTTATCCGACTGGAGTCTGTTAAAGATTCTGTTAAAAATGTTGGTTCGTTTCGAGAATTCAACGAGATTTTAGATCGTCGCGATTTTGCGTAATCTTTAACGGCGTTTGACGGTTGCGTTAGAACTCATTTAGAGTTGCGTCGAGTGATGACGTATAAGAAGAACTAGGAGAAGAAGAAGAAGAAGAAGAGTTAAACGAAATATAGAAAGATAAGGATAGACGCGTGGATAACGCGAGCGCATATGGCGGAGAGATCAAGACCGGGGCTGTATGAAAAGATGGCAATGAGATCATTCTCGAATGGCCCTGCAAACGGTTCTGGATAGTGACCAGCTCGCTTGGGAACAGTCAGTACCGGTCCAGCGATCGAATCAGACGACTCCTGTGAGTCGCTACAACACTTGCGACGATAGAGTTTACAAATTAGCCAGTGGACAATAATAGAGGTAAGTCTTAAATAGGAAAAAAAACCAGCTCTTTTGTTTGGTCATTGCGAATGTTTTCATATTAAAACCGATCAGCAGTGATATTAAATTGTCATTTTCGTGCTTCACGGATTTTTGTACGAAATTTTTACGACTTTACTGCTTGTCGTGATTGTTAGTAATTTTTTAACTTACTTGTGGAGCTTATTTTTATCGTTTAATGGAGGCAAACTTTTGTTAATTCGAGAGTAATTACGATTCTCTGCAAATAAATTGTACTGATTTTGTATTTACTGGTAGCGATTTTGTACGGGAGCAATTATGATACTTAATTTGATTAATGTTTTATACTCGCGCATAGTTACTTGTGAACTCGTTTATAACGATTATTGTATTTTTATATTACATTTTTCAATTCAACTGTAGATTATTATAATCCGCAATTACATTCTTGAATTATCACGATTTTTTGCAAATAAATTGTACTAATTTTATATTTAATGATAGCGATTTTGTACGAGAGCAATTATGATACTTAATTTGATTAATTTTTTTTACTCACGCATAGTTACTTGTGAACTCGCTTATTACGATTTTTCTATTTTTATATTACATTTTTCAATTCAACTGTAGATTCTTTTAATCCGCAATTACATTCTTAAATTATTACGATTCTTTGCGAATAAATTGTACTAATTTTATATTTACTGGTAGCGATTTTGTACGAGAGCAATTATGATACTTAATTTGATTAATCTTTTTTACTCACGCATAGTTACTTGTGAACTCGTTTATAACAATTTTTGTATTTTTATATTACATTTTTCAATTCAACTGTAGATTCTTTTAATCCGCAATTACATTCTTAAATTATTACGATTCTTTGCGAATAAATTGTACTAATTTTATATTTACTGGTAGCGATTTTGTACGAAAGCAATTATGATACTTAATTTGATTAATATTTTTTACTCACGCATAGTTACTTGTGAATTCGTTGATAACGATTTTCCTATTTTTATATTACATTTTTCAATTTAACTGCAGTTCCTTTTAATCCGCAATTACATTCTTAAATTATCACGATTCTTTGCAAATAAATTGTACTAATTTTATATTTACTGGTAGCGATTTTGTACGAGAGCAATTATGATACTTAATTTGATTAATCTTTTTTACTCACGCATAGTTACTTGTGAACTCGTTTATAACAATTTTTGTATTTTTATATTACATTTTTCAATTCAACTGTAGATTCTTTTAATCCGCAATTACATTCTTAAATTATTACGATTCTTTGCGAATAAATTGTACTAATTTTATATTTACTGGTAGCGATTTTGTACGAGAGCAATTATGATACTTAATTTGATTAATCTTTTTTACTCACGCATAGTTACTTGTGAACTCGTTTATAACAATTTTTGTATTTTTATATTACATTTTTCAATTCAACTGTAGATTCTTTTAATCCGCAATTACATTCTTAAATTATTACGATTCTTTGCGAATAAATTGTACTAATTTTATATTTACTGGTAGCGATTTTGTACGAAAGCAATTATGATACTTAATTTGATTAATATTTTTTACTCACGCATAGTTACTTGTGAATTCGTTGATAACGATTTTCCTATTTTTATATTACATTTTTCAATTTAACTGCAGTTCCTTTTAATCCGCAATTACATTCTTAAATTATCACGATTCTTTGCAAATAAATTGTACTAATTTTATATTTACTGGTAGCGATTTTGTACGAGAGCAATTATGATACTTAATTTGATTAATCTTTTTTACTCACGCATAGTTACTTGTGAACTCGTTTATAACAATTTTTGTATTTTTATATTACATTTTTCAATTCAACTGTAGATTCTTTTAATCCGCAATTACATTCTTAAATTATTACGATTCTTTGCAAATTAATTGTACTAATTTTATATTTACTGGTAGCGATTTTGTACGAGAGCAATTATGATACTTAATTTGATTAATATTTTTTACTCGCGCATAGTTACTTGTGAATTCGTTTATAACGATTTTTATATTACATTTTTCAATTCAACTGTAGATTCTTTTAATCCGCAATTACATTCTTAAATTATTACGATTCTTTACAAACGAATGGTAGTAATTTGAAGCTTAATTGTAGCGATTTTTTAACTTCATTATGGCCATTTTTTAATTTAATCGTACCAATTAGTCAACTTAATTGTAACAACTACTAAATTCCGTAGTAGCGTTTCTGGCATTAAAAAACAAAAACAAAATACGTTAATTGTAATCGCGTTTCTTTAAAGTATACGTACGGATTAATTTATTAATTCACGTTTCGTTTACAATGATTTCCGGACGGAGAAATAAGAAGAACTTGCGAAAGTCTTCATAATTCGATAATCCCGAGATATTTTCCGTCGTTTAGTCCCAGCGAGCTCGAATTTCAGCCACGCCATTGACTTTCAAAGTTGTTTCGCTCAACATTTTTTTTTTCTTTCCAAGTCTATTTTCTCGCTCACGGTATCAGCGACGAAGGGTATCGGTATGTGTTTTTTCTTTCTGTCGGGGGCGTGTTTATTATTTTTTTTTTATTCATAAAAATCGAGGTTTTCGTTATTCGAGATAGGGACGGCAGAAGTGGAGCGATGATGTGTGGCAGTAAATTTCATGATTTTATTTGGTATCGAAGAATGTTTCACTCAGTAAAAGTGGTATCGAAAAGCGAGAGACTGGATATTTGATACGGTTCGTGTATTATAATATTTTGTGGTACGCCAGAAGCGCATGAAAAATGAATTAACATTGAATTTTACATTTTGTTAAATTATTTCACGGATTTAGTTTGCAGTAATCATCGTGTACTTCAAGCTTGATTAATAATTACTAAAAAAAATATATATTTTTGCCAATAATCAAACACTTGTTTTTGGCTAGTTTTTGGATTTTTTCATTTATTGAAAAAGACAAATGCAATGAACGAAAATCTTGATATTATTATTATAAAAATGTTATTATATTAATTATATTTATCACTTAATAAAATGTTCGATAGAAGACATATTTGACGCTAACAAATTGCATCGTTTCACGAATAATCGAATATAATTAATTGTTTATTATTCAATTGCAGAAAAATGCCATTGTCGAAAGCTTGTTTTCAATTGCGTTTTCGATGAGCTCGCCAAAATTTTATTATTTTTCATTAATAATTCCCTGTTCCATTAACAAAAATCTATTTTTATAAGCGATAATCGAATTTTTGTGTATTAAAAAATCGCAGTAATATTTCATTGCTGGCATTTTAATTTAACGTTGCAAGTATTCGCGCGAACGATGTCATCGCTTTAAACGAAGAAAAGGAAAAAAAAAAGCAGTGCCTTTTTGCGCGCTCGTGAACGAGGACGATAAAACGTCCGGGACTGTTGGAGAATCGTGAATGAGAGAGAGGGGAACCCTCCGCCGGTTTGTTTTCCAAGTCTATGTACAGTAAGTTTTGCGTAGCGTATGTGAAAGAAGAAGAAAAAAAAATGGTAACGCTGCGCGAGGATGTTATTCTCGCGCGCGCATATGTGGGACGGTAGACGTGGAACGCACAGAGCCGTAGAACGCACAACAAACGTTGAACGTTCGCGTATACTGCACGCGTTTTTGAGTTCTACGGTCGAAACGCCCTAATCCCTCTCTCTTTTCCTCTCTGAACGCCACCCTCCAGACCAAGCCAGAATCGCGTGGGTGGACGCTCATATTCGTGCGCCAAATAAATCTGACGCAACGCGTTTTCCCTCACTTTATTCATAAACGCGCACGACGAAACGAAGTTGATAACAAACGAAGGAAGAAAAAAAAAAGAAATGTTAATGAAACATAGAATCCTAGAGAATTTGTCGTTCGTCCGGTTTTATGATTCATAAATTCATTGAAAAAGGATGATATTAATCATCAATAACTCTGAAATTGATATAATTATTGATAAATTCATTAATCTCAATGATTACAAGCCTTTTTTTCAAAATTCTTTAAGCGAATTTATTAAAAAATCATGATTAATCAACGAATGAAATATATGAAAAATCTTATAAATTTATTAAAGGTTTATCAGCTAATTTTATCGTTCGTTGATTATTTAACGCGAATATATATAAACGACGAATAAAGCCTTCCGCTATCTTGCTTATTTCGTCACAATATGACGATCAATACTTTTCCCGATTACTCTTATAAATAACGATGAAAAGTGACCAGCAGATTGATCAATTGTATAATTCATCACAAGCTGACATTATGTCAGAATTTTGCGAATCTTCGCAACGCGTTTTCCCTCACTTTATTCATAAACGCGCACGACGAAACGTAGGGAGAGAAAAAAAAAAACGAAATGTTAATAAAACAGAATTCTAGAGAATTTGTCGTTCGTCCGGTTTTATGATTCATAAATTCATTGAAAAAGGATGATATTAATCATCAATAACTCTGAAATTGATATAATTATTGATAAATTAATTAATCTCAATGATTACAAGCTTTGTCTCAAAATTCTTTAAGCGAATTTATTAAAAAATCATGATTAATCAACGAATGAAATATATGAAAAACCTTATAAATTTATTAAAGGTTTATCAGCTAATTTTATCGTTCGTTGATTATTAAACGCCCATATATATCAACGACGATAAAAGCCTTCCGCCATCTTGCTTATTTCATCACAATATGACGATCAATACTTTTTCCGATTACTCTTATAAATAACGATGAAAAGTGACCAGCAGATAGATCAATTGTATAATTCATTACAAGCTGACATTATGTCAGAATTTTGCGAATCTTCGCAACGCGTTTTCCCTCACTTTATCCATAAACGCGCACGACGAAACGAAGTTGATAACAAACGAAGGAAGAAAAAAAAAGAAGAAATGTTAATGGAACAGAATCCTAGAAAATGTGTCATTCGTCCGGTTTTATGATTCATAAATTCATTGAAAAAGGATGATATTAATCATCAATAACTCTGAAATTGATATAATTATTGATAAATTAATTAATCTCAATGATTACAAGCTTTGTCTCAAAATTCTTTAAGCGAATTTATTAAAAAATCATGATTAATCAACGAATGAAATATATGAAAAACCTTATAAATTTATTAAAGGTTTATCAGCTAATTTTATCGTTCGTTGATTATTAAACGCCCATATATATCAACGACGATAAAAGCCTTCCGCCATCTTGCTTATTTCATCACAATACGGCCATCGATACTTTTTTCGATTACTCTTACAAATAACGATGAACAGTGACTCGCAGATTGATCAATTATATAATTCATTACAAACTGACATTATGTCAGAATTTTGCGAATCTTCGCAACGCATGTTCCCTCACTTTATTCATAAACGCGCACAACGAAACGAAGTTGATAACAAACGAAGGAAGAAAAAATAAAGGAATGTTAATGAAACATAGAATCCTAGAGAATTTGTCGTTCGTCCGGTTTTATGATTCATAAATTCATTGAAAAAGGATGATATTAATCATCAATAACTCTGAAATTGATATAACTATTGATAAATTAATTAATCTCAATGATTACAAGCTTTGTCTCAAAATTCTTTAAGCGAATTTATTAAAAAATCATGATTAATCAATGAATGAAATATATGAAAATCCTTATGAATTTATTAAAGGTTTATCAGCTAATTTTATCGTTCGTTGATTATTAAACGCCCATATATATCAACGACGAATAAAGCCTTCCACCATCTTGCTTATTTCATCACAATATGACGATCAATACTTTTTCCGATTGGTCTTATAAATAAGGATGAAAAGTGACCAGCAGATTGATCAATTGTATAATTCATCACGAGCTGACGTTATGTCAGAATTTTGCGAATCTTCGATGAAAACTGGGTTATCGTCTACTTGTCCTTAATAAAGCTTACACGCCCGCCAAAGATTTATCGCTCGACCGGAGCGATGACCCACGTTGGACTCCTTTACAATAATGTCCGCGCGCGAATGAGAGAAAAACTTGGTCGCGGCACAAAGCTCGAGAATTTGTCGAGTGCGACGTCGAGAAGTGGCAGGAATATTATGGCACGACATATGCCAATAAAAATTCGTTGCTTCCGTATGTCCGCGAGCGAGTATCAAAAGCATTTCTCAATTAGGAACGACAGTTCGTTGAACAAACGATCAAACGATGCGCGATCGCAATATACGCGGAAGCTTAACAAAGTGCTCTTTAACATTGGGACTTTGTTTCGATCCAATTGAGTTCGTGGGATTGCTAATGAAATTGGGTAAATTGCATGTGGAATCTCCGGAACCTATTCAATCAATCTTAATTGTTTTTAGTCCAATTATAACATTTTTTTAACGATTACATTAGATTACGAAAATTTTCATATTTGTCGACAAAACCGAAAGTTGTACTCTACTGTATTTTTTTTTATATTGTATATTGCATTCGAAGAGACGAGCAATTATGTTTGATAAGAAGAAAAAAGGAAAAATTGTTCATAAATTTCTTAATGATTTTTTCAAACCGTTTTATCAATTAACCCTACGAGATTATTATCCCTCAAAAACAATGCTCATACCACTGTCACAGTAGTAAGTAAAATTAATATAAAAAATTATCTTCATTAATTTGATTATATTATGTTTTTCTATGTTCGCAGAGATCGTAAAAAAAAAAGAAGAAAATAAAAATGGGAACGAGTCTTAAATGGCTGATGTTTTGCGTTCTCGTCGTTCTTCTCGTCGCGAACGCCAACGCCGAGGTCAGTAAAATTATTACAGCATCATTTCAAGGTCACGTAACCGCAATTCACCGTACACACAGCGCGTATTTAAAGTGGAATCGCACGAATTGAATTATTACGTGTTTAATTTGTGACAATAAAATCGTTAATTTCAAACAGAGAAGACGAAAAAATCGTCGTCGTACGACAACGACCGAGCCAACGTTTCAGCAAGAAGTCATGAACATGCTGGAGGCTGACGAGGCGCACGAAGATTCCGAAGAGAGAGTTTCGCAAGGCAATCACGATACGAAATATTTCGGGGAGTCCGAGCCGTTGTTACAAGCCGATCCTTGTATGGACAAGCATTGCGGCGCTGGTCGCGTTTGTCGGGTATAAATGACAAACTTAATTTTACGTAAATAAATAGAGATATTTTCGTGGAAGAAAAAACACGAATATGTCGAGAATCATCGATTAGAGGAGATTTTTTTTTACAGTAACATTTTCAGATTATTTTTGGCAATTTTATTTTTCAGGCAACTGATCTGGGCGAGGCCGAGTGCATTTGCGTCGAGATCTGCAACGAGGAGATCGATCCGCGTCGTAAAGTTTGTACGAATTACAACGAAACTTTCGGCAGTGACTGCGAGGTCTATCAGGCTCGTTGTTACTGCGACACCGACGACACGAGATGTCGCGGACCCGATTATCAACACATTCACATTGAATATTACGGCGAGTGTCGTCAAATGCCGGTGAGTAAAACAAATGAAATTGGTTAACCACGAATATTTTTCATTTCAAATTTAATCTTCATATCTTACTTTATTTATTCATCGTTTTATGAATTTTTAATATTTTTTTCGAATTTCATCCAATAGTTTCCATTGTATTTTCAATTAAAGATCTCGGACTGTCGTCTATTGAGAAATCGAAAAATGATATTCAACGATAATGCGACATGATAAGCCAATATTAACAATTCGTCTGTAAACGTTTTTTCCGCACCTCCCGTCTGTAAACGTGAGTTTTTCGCGTCCGGCCATTATTTCACCCCCTTAAATGCACTAAAAAATTCTGAAAAAATTCATGCTACTGTTCGAAATATTCATTTCGAATTACCAATTGTAAAATTCGCGAAAATTTAATTTTTTCATAAATTTTTTTGTTAATTAAATGTAGAAGTTGGGAAAAAAAATGTTTATTTATTTAAAAAATTGTAACTCAGAGAAAAATGAGGATAGCGTAATTTTCCAAATTGCAAATTAAAGATGAATAGTGTAGCTTTAAGAAAAAAATTATTTCGTTTCGTTTGTTCAAAGCTAAATGCTTAAGTTTTGGACATGAAAACAGGCATTAAATTATGTACGACGCAAACCAAAGGTGTTTTTGCTCGGAAACGAAAGACCCAGGTTCACAGACGAATTGTTAAAAAAATAAAAATGAATAATCTATAAATCGAGAACTTGTTTGTGAATTATAATAAAAATAAAATATTTTTAATGTCAGAGAAAATAAAATATATCTCTTTTTTTCTTTGCAGATGTGCAAGGAGGAAGATATGATCGATTTTCCGCGACGCATGAGAGACTGGCTGTTCAACATAATGCGCGATCTTGCCGATCGTCAGGAGCTGTCGTCGCACTTTTACAAGATGCAACGGGAGGCCGAGATAAATATGACGTTGCGCTGGACAAACGCTGCTATCTGGAAGTGGTGCGATCTCGACGGTGATCCACACGATCGTACGGTATCGAGACACGAGCTATTTCCCATAAGAGCGCCACTTATGGCTCTTGAGCATTGCATAGCGCCGTTCTTGGATTCTTGCGACATCGACAACGATCACAAAATCACACTCAAAGAGTGGGGCAAGTGTCTTCAGCTCGATGAGGTACGTGCTTCTGTTTTT
Source organism: Oxytorus armatus (assembly GCA_958009045.1). Taxonomy (NCBI): domain Eukaryota; kingdom Metazoa; phylum Arthropoda; class Insecta; order Hymenoptera; family Ichneumonidae; genus Oxytorus; species Oxytorus armatus. The sequence goes on along the minus strand of OY253749.1, from coordinate 18,311,061 downwards.
TCTTCTTCTCTCTCTCGTTACGAGAGTTTTCTTTTGTTACCCGTCTCGAAGACGCGAGTAATGAAAATGAAAGAGGAGAAAATCTGACGGAATGACATATCGGGTTTTAAACTTAATTCTCGCTGTTTTATACGAGATGGCGTAACTAGTATTGTTTTCATTGAAGCAACACTAAAACTGTACTGTGTTGAAGTATCGGACATAACCTACAATACCTACAATATTCAGCATCCGAGAGTGAATTCACTTGTACACACGACTTTTTCTATAATATCGAAAATGTCAGGTTTTTAATCAACGAAACAACATATTCGGGAGGTTTTGTTATTTAAGAGGGGAAATAGGGTTAGGACAGCGTTTTCTCAATGATTTTCATGAATTTTTTTATAGTATAAAAATGAATATAATTTATTGAAACTTTGAGAATACTTTATACATATATTTAAGTATATACTATTAAATTTTTGAAGAATTTTCTTGAAAAACACCGGGGATATTAGCGACCCCATATTGCAGGTCACAATCAGACTCAGCATTTTGCGTACATTCTGGAAGCCGCAATTTTCATCTGAAATCAAACGAGGTTGAAATTTACTTTTATCATATGTCTCTCTTCTATATGAACCTAAATGCTATGAAAAAAATAGAAAATTGAATTTTTTACAGGGGTCAAAACAAAAAAAGCATGATTTTTTGCCATTTTTTACAACTTTATTTGCAAATAAAAAATTATTTTAAATAATGATAATATTCCGATTTTAGGTTCATATAGAGCGCAATATTATGAAGAAAGTAACTGCCAATTTTCAAAACGATTGGTTGAAAACTTTTGAAACTAGCGTGTACGCAAGTTAAAAAAAAGTCGTTTTCAGAAAAACGCGTTTGAAAAAATAGCGCGCTCGGGGCCTGAAGGAGAGCTACTCACTTTAATGGCTTATAACAATAGAACGAGTCGGAATTTTCATTTAAAATTTTGGGAACATATTTTTCAATAGTTTTACTAACAATTCATGAAATAAAAAAAACATCGATTTTTTGAACCATCTATATCCCCCCTTAAGAAAAAGTGCTCCTGAAAGTCACGAGTCGGACGAGTCGGAATTTTCATTTAAAATTTTGGGAACATATTTTTCAATAGTTTTACTAACAATTCATGAAATAAAAAAAACATCGATTTTTTGAACCATCTATATCCCCCCTTAAGAAAAAGTGCTCCTGAAAGTCATCGGTTTCTTCTAGGAGCTTATGATGAACATGCTCTATGAGAGACAACGCGCAGAGATTAGTTTAGACGTTTCAAAAGTAGCGATTTTGACCTCAAAGACAAAGAACGTCCAGGACATTTTTCGAATTTCTATTGGTTTGAAATCCATTTGTTGCTCGACTAATGGCAAAAGGTCGTAGCTTCTGAATGACAATAATTCGGATAATATAGAATGTACCGTAAATTATAAATCATTTGTTTTTTTTTCTTAATTGAAAAACAGCGGGAATTAAGTTTAAAACCCGATAAAACGAGAGAAAGCGTTTCGTGACGTTGTTAAGGATACATCACATCACGAGTTATAATTAGTCAGCCATTTTGCGACCGATTCGAAACATTGTCATGAAAAAAAATATTATTCACGACGCTTCGGATAGATTGAATGTGAGATAGTATGTTTGATCCCGAGTAGGATACAAATTTGTGCAGGACACGGGTTTTGCGTAGGATGGCGTGTTTGCGGTTTTTAATTCAACGGCATTTTGCTTCTCATCATAAAAGTGGATGAACGAATTTTCTATGATTTTTCGGGCGAGAATAATATTGGATTACGTCATCCGTACATCGTAGTCCGTATAGCTACTGCGCTTCACGCGCTAGTCAAATCAGTGCTAACGTTTTTAAAACCGTTTCTACAAATGCTCTTGTTGCATGGAAGAAAAAAGGTATCGTAATGCGAGACTTGTCGTTAACACACAGAAAAATATGATCCCTTAATTGGTGAACGAAAAATCGTCTGATTTACGTCAATTTTCGATCAGACAATACTTAACCCATTAAGACTTTAAAAAGTTGGCGAATCCATAAAGCGATATGTTACAATGAACACAATACTATTAGTCGTCATTATCGGGGAAATATTGTCGTTTATTTGAAATTTTTTAATAAAAATACGTCTATGGTCTAACTTGACGTACGATACTTCATTTCTTTTTTACGAACTCCATCGATTACAAAATATTTTTCGATATTACGAACATTATACGGACAGTATCGTTCGTTACCGTCAATTACAATATGGACGACAGTTTGACGAAATAATTATGAAAATGTAGCACTGATTTGACTCAGCTTGAGCGCAGTAGTTACGTTAAAAAGTCTCATTGTTGTCCTCGCATTGTCACACACCCGGATTATTTGAATTGTTATTTTCATTTTTATTTATTTTTCTTCTCCCCGACAGGACGATTTGGAGGGCAAGTGCAACGAGCTCGTCGACGCCGCTCACGAGTTCTAGAAACATCACCCTGAAATAAACAAAACAACGATTCCGAAAGCTAGAGACCGCTGGCGCACGTTGGCAACAAGAGACTCGGCCTTTTTATTCACCTAGCCTGGGTAGTCCCGGAAAAAAAAATATACATGGCGGGAAATATTCACCGTCTCTGTCCTACGCCCTTCTCTCTTCCTCTCGCTCTATCTTTATCTCGTAGATCGCTGCAGCATGACGCGCACTGGGTAACGCGCATCCCCGGACGGACACCACACCAACAACCACCATCGCGGCTCGTCGATACTCCGCGACGACCCATAATGAATACATACTCGTCCCGTCGAATACCGTCGAAACTTGCTGGTCTCTCCCTTACACATGCCCTTATACATATACAAAACGTTTAACATGTGTTAAACACGATTTTGATGAAATACCTCGCTTACAACGTAAACCCCGGGACTTCCGGGAAAGCCGTCCGGGAGTCACATCACTAATATTCTATCGATTCGCAATTTATTTCGTTACAATTTCCGATACGAAATTTCCTTTTATCCCTCATTCCTCGCGGATATTATAATCCTTGTTAATACCGTAAAAGCCGTGCCTTAAAGAACAAAAAAAAATACACAATTTACTGTTATATATGTAATCGTAACAAATTTTATACGTATCAGAAATTATAGGAGTAATGTGTTTTTATTTTCGAATAAAGCGTAACCAAAGAACGATTTGTAATGGACAGAGACGATTTTTTTTTTCATATACTTTACCACGCGGGCTACGTTTGAATTGTGAACATCCCGAAAGGACGCTAAGAAAAGTTTGGAAACGTTCATTTCCCTTTCTCCATTTTGCATATAATTACTGTGTTACCGTTCTGTAATTAATAAGTACCATATTTTACCTGGCTGATCGGCAATTTGAAAATGAAGACCTAACACATATATCGCAGTATCGATCGAAAAATCGATTATTAGAAAAAATTCCATAGACACTATGGTAATGGAGTAATGGACATTCCATTTCATTATCCATTATCCATTACTTTTATTTTTATGACATTTTTCAAATAAACTTATGATTCAAAAATATTATTTTTCCTTTGAACGTAACGTTCATACGTTTCTGTTCCAGGGTACGGTACTGTGAAGAAAAAAAACTCATCAATTATTATTTTAGTAAATATGGAGCAAAGGGGAGCCACTCCCGATGACCTTTGGAATAGGCCCATTCGACGCATTTTTGCACGAGAAACAACTTTTTCCTCTGACAAAATTGGGGGTCGTTATTTATTTAAAAGTTATTAACAAATAAAGCTAATAATTCATATAGCTATTTTCCTTATACCAGTCAGTCCTAATCATCTTGCCCTTCACATGTGTTGTTAAGAATATCCCTATGAGTGACATACAAAAAGTTTTATCCGTCGCTCATTTGTTTGTTAAAAAATTATTACTAAAAATTATTGTTAAAAATGTACTGTTCGCCACTAGTAAAAGTACTTCATGTTCGATTTATGAAACTTCTTTTGTTAATAATTTTTTAACAAACAATGAGCAACGGATAAAACTTTTTGTATGTTACTTAGGCGGTTATTCTTAACAACGTATGTGACGGACAAGATACTTGGGACTGACATATAAGGAAAATAGCTTTATGAATTATGAACTTTATTTGATAATAACTTTTAAATAAATGACGGCCCCCAATTTTGTCAGAGGAAAAAGTTGTTCAGGAAGACTCCCTTGATATCATATATTAAGGACAAGGTCATCGGAAGTGGGTCCTTTGCTCCATATTTACCATTATTTTCACATACATTAATACATTTTATGCATTTATTTGATTAATTGTCTTATAAATTATGGATTGAGTAAGCAAATACAGCGAGATTGGAACTAATGGGAGAGTTGCAACTTCTGCTTCGAAAATGAGCAATTGATAGACGTTCAAAATTATCAAAATAACGTACAGGCACAGCGATAAAGAATTGGCGAGGAATCGCCGAGGATATTAAACATCAACATAAATTTCGTCAATAAAATTTTCTCAATAATTAGAGCCTCTAAAAATCGCTAAGAATCGTGTTTCTAAACGACTCCTTCAAAAAAAATGACGGTTAAACACCGCGTTTTTTCTATTCCCCACCGCTGCCCACCGCACGCTCAACGCAGCCCCTTCTCACGCTTCTCGTACTTCTACGGTCGTCCGCTTGGCGGCGCGTCGACAGATTCGTTGAGCGCGCACGCGCGAATCATTCTGGGGGCAAGCGCGCGGGCTCCGAGGTAAGCGCCTGCGTCCGCAGCGACGCGTACGGTGTTGCCACCAAGTGGCAAACATACAAGACTGTTGGCAATCGTAAAACCTCATTGAGGTTGTCCTATTGGTCGAGACCAGTCACGTGAACGTATTCGCGGGACGCGCCTCTAGCGCCAGCGAGCATTTGGCGGGATCGCGTCGGCTCAACAGTCGGCGTCTCGTGTTCCCTGTGTGACTACTCTCTCGCACTCTCGCGACCGCGTCGAGTGTCGCTTGGCGCTTCTGTTGGTTTTGGCCCCCGTGTGTGTAAAACCGTTCCCCCGTGCTGTCGTATCCGTGCAACGCGAGCTACACGACGAAAAAATCCGTCTCTCCTTCGTGCTTCGTTCGTTTTCTCCGTCTCTCTTTCTCTTTCTCTCTCTTCTCTATATATTCCTATCTCTCTCGCGCGCGCCGTACTGATACGGTTGTGTTGGCACAATGGTGAGTATCCGCAAGTTTTAACGCGGATATATAATTGCCATTCCTGGCAATATTGTGCGTCGTTATAAACGTGCATGTCTTTTCTTTTTTTTTTTTTTTTTATCAACCGTACCAGTGAAGTTTTGTGCGCTCGTATAGCTCGTAAATTAATGGTGTGCTTTTTGTTTTATTTTTGCTCTCTCGCACACGCCAGGCTGGCGGCAAAGCGGGCAAGGATTCCGGTAAGGCTAAGGCGAAGGCGGTATCACGTTCGGCGAGAGCCGGATTGCAGGTGAGTTTGTGCTTCTCTTTCTCCGCGTCTGATACTCGTTTTTCAATTTTTTTTCCCTTCTACAATCTCCGAAATGTCACGTTTTCTCGTGGTCGATGGAAAATATTCGCCACGAGGTGTGTTTACTTGTATACGACCGTTGGAAAAAAATACAAAAATTTTATTGTACGCGACATGGCACCGAAAGAGCCACCCCGTTGGCGCGAAAAACTTTCGATGTTTTCATTCGTTGTTATATATATATATATATGCTCGTACATATACATGTAAATAGCTTCGTCCATGTATAATGCTTCCTCAATTTGAACGATTTTCCGGTAATTCCACGAAAGAAAGCGCGATTTTTCGTTATACATCCGATCGTGTTTCGTGATCAAGCCTGATTACTTGAATATTCGTTATCGTGAAATATTGAATTTTCATTGGAGACACGGAACCGTATAAATAACGCGCATAACGTTATTTTTCGAATTATTTACGGGTCAGCGAGATGGGAAGGTTCAATTTGTTTTCAAACAACCGATCGGTCGGAAACGGTTGTGCGACTTCCCTCACTCCTTACCCCCCCGATACCGCGAATATTCGTACTCCTGCCAGACATATTACAAGTATAAATAATTCGCGAGACACTAAAATATTCAATGTGTAAATATATACACACATACTTTGAATACCAGTCTTGGATCAAATATGAAAGTAACCATATCTTTCATCGAATCTTGTAAAATTGTAACGGTTTTTTTTTCTTCATAATTACGAAAAAGTACGTTGACACAACGTTAGTCAAGTTCGTACTTTTGCCGGTATTACGGGCTATTATATCGCGTATATTTACAATTAACCACGAATGGAATTACAATGCCGATTATTGTTGTTATTATTATTCTTAAATTCAGAGTTACGTAATCTGTACGATTTTTCCCTCGTTCAAATAGCTGTATTGAAAAAAAACGGTCAAACACTGGAAAATACTTGCGTTATAATCTTTCCAATGAAATATACAGAGCACCGAAAAGATTTCAAAGATTGTTATTATTGTTGTACGTACTTTGAACGGCAGTCTTGGATCAAATGTGAAAATACCCATATCTTTCATCGAATCTTGTAAAATTGTGACGATTTTTTTTCTTCATAATTTCGAAAAAGTACGTTGACACAACGTTAGTCAAGTTCGTACTGTTGCCGGTATTACGGGCTATTATATCGCGTATATTTACAATTAACCACGAATGGTATTACAATTCCGATTATTGTTGTTATTATTATTCTTAAATTCGGAGTGACGTAATCCGTACGATTTTTTCCCTCGTTCAGATAGCTGCATTAAAAAAAAGCGGTCAAACACTGGAAAATACTTGCGTTACAATCTTTCCAATGAAATAGACAGAGCACCGAAAAGATTTCATAGATTGTTATTATTGTTGTACATACTTTGAATGGCAGTCTTGGATCAAATGTGAAAATAACCATATCTTTCATCGAATCTTGTAAAATTCTAACGGTTTTTTTTTCTTCATAATTACCTAAAAGTACGTTGATACAACGTTAGTCAAGTTCGTACCGTTGCCGGTATTATACTTACAATTCACCACGAATGGAATTACAATACTGATTATTGTCGTTATTATTATTCTTAAATTCAGAGTGACGTAATCCGTGCGATTTTTTTCCCTCGCTCAAATAGCTGTATGAAAAAAGTAACGGTCAAACACTCGAAAAAATACTCGGCGTCATAATCTTTCCGATGAAATATACAGAGTACAGAGCATCGAATAAATTTCATACATTGTTATTCTTTGGTTTCTTTTTCATTTCGACATCGATCTATTTGCGCAAATACTACCCGGTGAATTTTACACGCGCGATCATCTGTCATGTGTCAATATATATATATATATATATAGATATATAGGTGTATATAAATATAAGGGCAACGAAAGATCAACAATCTCTTGACCTCTCGGCCGCGAAATTCCGTTCAGAGCCAATAAAACGGGTATTTTTCTTTTTTGATTTCACACCTAACAATGTCAACGGATACAAACGAGATAAACGAATAAAAATTGGAAGAAAAAAACATGGCGGCCGATTTCTGTAGCGACAATAACAGTTATTGACAATGATAATCCGTGACTTCCGGTGACGCGGAAAATTTTTTATCTTCGTGAAACGATCGTAATGTTAGTTATTTATTTACGGTGGTTTTTGGGGGGGGGGATTTTTTTTTATGTTACCCAGGAGTTTGCAGCGAGAAACGACGGGCATGACGAAACTCGATCGTGCGTGCGCGTGTGTGCGTGCAAACGCCTGGAAAGCTCCCGAAACGACGAGTATATTTTAATGCTCCGTTCGATATCCGCGACGCGTTGAAATGCGGGGAAACGACCCAATGTTCTCTCGAGCGTGTGCATGTTTGTGTGCATTTATATTGCCGGTTTCTCGAGAGCGAAAGAGAGAAGAAAAAAAATCATGAACATTGTTCTTCGAGGAGCCACCGATAACGGCCAATTTTTCTTACATTTTTCTTACTCGTGTAAGATTGCGTGAGAGAGAGAGAGAAAGGGAGGTCTGAATTCTCAGGAGACGGAGCTAAAAAGCCTTTTTTCATCGTCGTGTTGGCCCCCGAGCGTTCGATATTTCTCTCGGTTCGTCCACGAGAGAGAGCACGACGCGCGCTCCGATGTTTTTGAAAAAGTTCTTACGTCAGCTAGACGCGGATAGGGAAGATGTTCCGAACGAGAAAACCCAAAAACATTTGCCCTAAGGGGAAAAAAAATAACGAGAAATTCTATGAATTATTTTCATGAGGGTAAATTTGCAATTTTTATCTTATACATTTCGTTGTATCTTTCATTTTTTAGTTTCCCGTTGGCAGAATTCACAGGCATCTGAAAAACAGAACAACGAGCCATGGTCGCGTCGGTGCCACAGCGGCGGTATACAGCGCCGCTATCTTGGAGTATCTCACCGCTGAGGTGAGCGTTTTTCTTCTTCTTTTTTTTCATCTTATGTTTGATCTTTTTGTTGTTTGTTTCTTTTGATTATGAGAGTCAAGCGGCTTAACCAGCATTTGCCCCCCCCCCCCCCCCCCCGGACGAGTCGCACAAATCGACGTCTCGGTCGGTATGCCCGAAACGTGTGGCGACATCTGCGACGCCATCATTGTTTTTTTTTCCCGCCATTTCTCTTGAAATTCGAACTTAACAAATTTCGGGGGCGCACGAAATTTTTTCTTCTTCCAAGTTCACTGTCCGGTTGAAAGAGAAATACGTGAGGATTTGTTAATCATTGATCTCAATGTGATGACAGAAAAATTATAAGAGTTTTAGTTCGCGTAACAATTTTGCTCCCTCCCTTAGACGTGAAATATTTGTCTGTTTCAAAAATCGAGCACTGTTAAAAAAAAAATATATGATTTGTTATTCTCGATCGTTAACGAGATAAGACGGAAAATTTTTTTTGGAAAACTAAAGTTCACAATTTGCAGAGATTTAGGATGTCGCGTTGCAGGGAATTTTATGAAAAAAATATAGAAGCTTGGTTATTTCTTGAAACGAAAAAAAAAAACATTTTTTTTTCCCTCAGGTTTTGGAGTTGGCGGGGAACGCGTCGAAAGATTTGAAAGTTAAGCGTATTACACCGAGACATTTGCAGCTGGCGATTCGCGGTGACGAGGAACTCGACAGTCTCATCAAGGCGACCATTGCGGGAGGAGGTGAAGATGAATTTACTGTCTTTACAATAATTATATCGATTTGTCTGTTCGAGATATATGCGAAAAACTGTTTTTTTTTAAATGTTATTCCGACAACTATCTGTATGGTGACTCGTCGTTCTCTCTTCTCATTTCACAGGTGTAATACCACATATCCACAAGTCCCTTATTGGCAAGAAGGGCTCACAAAAACCGGCATAATTCGACCTAAGGAAGAGAGACCACGTGCGACAATGAACGAAAGATGTGTGAGGATTTCCAAGGACAAGTAGGACGGTAAAGAAAAAAAGAAACAAAAAGAACAAAAAAAAATATGAGGAAAGCATCGAAGAGTGATTGTTGACAAAGTGTACCTACGTTACTAAATCGAAGAAGAAAAAAAAAAGAAAAGGGACAGGCGTGATATATATATAGATATATAAATGAAACAAATATTGATATAATTTAATATAGGTAATTGAGAGGAGTTGAAGAAAGAAGAAAAAAAGACGAAAGTACGAGGACTCGATTGGCGTACGGTTATGTGGGGGGGGTGAAAAAAAAAGAAAGAGATAATAATTCAACGGATTTTGTTGTAGAAAATTTCAACAACAATCGCCCACGTTAACAGAGTTTGCAACATTGTAAAATCGTCGGATTTCGTGTATCAGCCCGAATTATATGAAAAGTAAAAAAAAAAATGAAAAAAAAAAACGAAAAAAACCTAAAATAGCAAGATCGAGCTGTATAGTTCGCGGTGGTGAGATCTCGCACCCTAGATTATTTAAAAGACTGGTAGCGTTTCAAATTTAATTATCACACACACACCGACACACGATATAGTATTTTTTTTCCATTGAATTTCCATTGCGCGCGTCGATGGTGCTTTAGTCTTGAGAAAAAAAAAATCAAACTCTTTTCTCGCTTTCTTTCGTTAAATTTACATTGAAAAATTGTCCTACGTGCCTCAACAATATGTTTGAATTGGAGAGAGGAAGAATTAATAATTATAAATGATAATAATAAATATAAAAAAAAAAAAAAACAAACAGATGTACGAATGAATCGGTCCGATCCTCGTCTTGCAAAGTGTACATGTGGTGGGCCAGTCGGCGTTTTCTTCGATATATCTTTGTCCGCGTGAACTTGATTTTTTCAAAATCTTAATTCCTTTTTAAGTTTTATTTCTCTTCTCCGTTCAAACGGATTAGTAATTCTTGCGTTTCGCCCCACATACTTGGCAATAGTCATTCGTTGAAAAACACGGTACGGAAAGAATGTGAAAAAGATCGCAGAAAAAAAAATCAACCGCCTCTCTTTCATTCTTGTCGATTAAGTTCTGTGGTATCACGCTATTTTTTCATCAAAGCGACGAAAAATCGCTTGAATTGAATGAATTAAAAAAAACGAACAAATAAGAACATGCGATAACGGTGGAGAGTGAGAAAGCCGAGGAATTGGCGATTTTTTTTTCTTTTCACTTTTTAACGATCGTTCTACCTTAAAAGTCTATTTTTGTCAAACGTGTTGTATCGATGCTATATTTTTAGATTCTTATATGAATCTTGAGGGGGAGGGTGGGATTTTCCCCCGCGCTCTCCGCGAAAACAACTTCCGCATGGGCTTATTTGACGATAATCGATTAAGATCGAATGCGCGCGCATGACCGTTCGATCAACGCGAATTCGTCTCGCCAAACTTGTATAGAACATCAGCGATGATTTTTTTTTGTAACCTTTTGAAAGTCAAGGTTCGTGAGAATTTTGGAAAACAAAAGGCTTCTTGGTCGTGAACGAAAAACCGTGCTATTCGATTCTCGGGTAAAACGACGCTGCATTTTTTTTCCCCCCGAAATTTAATGTCCAATTCATCGTAAGCCAAAACAAAACTATGCATGAGTGTTTCATTTTTTTCTCTGTTAACAACGTTTGTTACGTATGCAGCAAAAAAAAGTTTCCTTTGTCGTACACTTGCGCAAACGTGAAAATTTGTTTCGTAAAGTAATTAAGAGGATAATATTTAAATGAATAAAAAAAACTGTAGTTTTGGTCTCGTTTTTTTTTCACTTTTTTTCTGTGGTTCGTATTTCTGTCGCGTTAAAAAAAAAAATATTATTGATCGTCTACTGTTGCATCAGTAAATTAGCTTAATGTTCACTGTATCCGGCGGGTGTCGTTATTAACACCGCGCATTAAACGACAAGCCATATGTAAAACTTTCATTTTCACAATAAAGGAAAACAAATTTTACTAACAAGCTTTGATCCGTTGTGCTTCGTATTAATTAAACAGTTCCGGCAGTTTTCATCGACACTTCCTTGAATTTTCATTTACCCGTAAAGCTAAATCATTTGAAGGTTCGTCGGTTTAACGTTATCGATAATATTTTAAATATCAAAAGCCGAAACGGCGACATACCGACCGCGAGAATCGCGTCGGCAAATTACCGACGGCCGGTAACAAAGTAAATTCTAATATCTATCCTTTCAAGTGATTAATAATTTTCGGCAAACATACAAAACCAGTTTCGCGTACACTTTAAATAATAATTGCAAAAAGGAGTGGGTGTCCTGCAACGTACAATTATCAACAGTTGAATGTTCTATCAATATCGAACAATTGCGACCGCCGCTCTACTTTTCATACTCACATATTCCTCGTATTTCGTCCTTAAACATTCTTCGTATATCACCCCGAACCTTGCGAAATTTCGCGACAAATTCTCGTTACGGAGGAAAATTGCGCCGTAAAAAATAATACACGGGTAACCCGGAGCTTCGGGCGTGCGTTTTGCGGCTGCGCGTGGGTTGCGAGTGGGGGGTGGGTTGAGAGAGGAAAGTCGCGAGCGCCCCCACTCCGTGCCTGAACCTGCCGAGTGTCAAGTGTCAGTGGAGGCTGCCAGTCTCCTTTCACGAGTTCTGTCGTACAGACGCTTTCGTGTGCGTAGTTGGGGGGGGTCGACGAGAGAGAGAGAAAGAGACAGAGAGCGAGAAAGGACTCACCGATATCTCGCTAAGTTTTCTTCGTGTGCGGAGACAACAGAGAAAAGGAAAACAAACCATTCCAAAAACTGTGTAACAGTGCTAATATTGATTATAACACAAAATAAACGATAGTTACGCGAGAATAAGCGTGACACTGTTCACCGGAAAAAAGTCTCGAGAACGACAAATATATATATAGATATAATAACAACGGTTTCAATTACTATCTCGTTGCCTGATGAATGATTATAAAAATAAACAGGTACGGGCTTGACGTGAGTTAAATTCTTGGAAATAAAAGAAGCAGGATCTATAGATTCCCGCGCGTCGCGGCGTTGCCGGTGGTGTTTACTCTCTCTCGTTGGCGAGCCTACCGGATCGCGAAGGATCTCGTGAACAGGTGTGTAGTCGCCGTAACGAAGCGAGCTTTTAGTTGTGTTTACGCTGTCAATGAGAACAAGTGCCGGAGTGAGTAGTTCGCGAGCAAACGTCACGTGTTTCTTTGTTTTTCCGGTGATAGGCTTGTTTTTTTTTTTTCTGTTTAATTTCCTTCGCGAAGTAAACGCGCGTTGGGGCGTTGGTTCGTCTTGGTGTGTAACGTGGTAAAGGCGTCTTGCTCGCGGGTTGTCGGCCCGGGACCGGAGAAGAGAGGCGTCCAAGCGGTTGCCATGACGAGATTCTCGGTTTAAAGCTTTTATTCGCAACGGCCGTACGGTCCAAGGAATCTCCACGAGGGGCGCACTCGGTTTGACAACGTCGGAGCTAAGATGCAAGCACGCGGAGCCAATCAGCGACGTGCTCGGTGAGTACTTGGCTCTTTTTTTTTTCAAACTCATTTTTCTTTTTAAACTTGGAATGAAGTTTTCTTTTCTTTATTTCTTGTTCTTTGTAATTATCCATTTTTCGGATGCATTTTTATTAAAATTCATTATTGATATCAATTTTTTTTCGGCTAATGATCATATAGGTTAGGATTTTTTTTCATTTTTTTACAATCGAATGTACAATTGCCATTTAAAGGGTGAGGTTTCATAGATCAATTGATGATTGTGCGATATATTCGAAATTGAGAATGTTGCGTCGTAGCATATTTGACAAAGAAATACTGAGAGAACGGTCGCGAGATTCAGAAAGTAACCTTAGATTCTTGTCAAAACTCTTATATACACGCTTACAGCTGTTGATACTTCGAGGTCGAGTCAAATCAGCAATCATACATAACGTTCCTTTCGAATTAATTATGTCTTTATATCATAAAATGGTGAAATAAATTTTATAATTTTAGAGAGGTTCATGTTTATTGATTTTTTAACTCGTTAATGATTGAACCGTCGTTTGATCTCGAATGCCACGGGACAATCTTCTTAATTGCTTGTATTTAATTAGGGTGAGGACGATTAATGGAGGAAAATTAATTCGGCCATATTGCTCGTCGATTCTTAGATTTGTCCGTTAATTTTCCTGTCGATTTGTTTCTTTACTTTTGGATGAATTTCTGTTGATTAAAATTTTGAATTTATTAGCTCGAAAAATGTAATTATTCGTTTACTTATATATCTTCTTTTGTTCTCTTCTTGTAAAAAAAAATGTTTTTAGAAATACTTTTTCCTTCTCATGGTCTTTAAGATCGAATAATGCCTCTGTAAATTTTCAAATGGCGAGTGAATTTCGATTTTTATTTGTGATTATTCACATTCACGATAATAATACATTTTATGATGTTGAAGTTTGCATCGTTGGAACGCAACGCAAATAAGTTTTTAAGTTTTTATTTTCAGTATTCCTCTTCCTTCTCGTGCCCATTTAGGCTCAGGTCCTTGAAGGAGACCCTAACAAAAGGTTTTAACGATTTTTGTCATCGATAATACAATCTTAAGGGTAATTAATGGTGTATAAAATCCATTTTCGTTGCATTCCAACGATGCAAACTTCAACATCATTACATTTTTTTGATCCATTGACGCGTATATCGTGTGTATTCTACATTTGTGAAAACGCTTTCTGTGCCTCTCGTAGAATACACCTGTACGCGTCACGTTAATAAAGATGTTATCGGAAAATATAGTTGGATAGAAATTCGAGAGGTTTTTTTTTCACTTCAACTGTCTGCTTGTTTGTGCGTATACGTATATTTGTGTGAAAGAGTTGTTAAAATTGGGGGTTAACGAATTCGGGGTTTTTGTCGGTAGCGTAATAGTGCCCCAATATTTTAAAATTCGATTTTGGCAACTTTAGTGTAAGTGCATCTGTATTACAGTTAGTTAAACTTTGAATATGTCAATTGTCGTAACGTGAATCTCGTGTATGGCAATTTAAAAAAAATTCTTACTATTACACGGATCGGCGCCTCGATTTTGGCAATTTTTTTTAAATGCGTCCAATTACACAAAGAAAAATTTCCTACAATTAAGAAATTTGATAATGATAAAAATAAACTTGTTAAATTTGAGATAAACTCTATGGGTAATTAAAAAAACAAGACACCAAGTTAAACGTTTAGAGAATGAACATTTTAAATTCTTTTTATTCTTAAAGTTACAAACAATTATTTATAACAAACTCTTTAAGGAATAACACCACTGTGACCCCCTGTTTTTTTTCACATTTTTCAAGAATTTTTTTTGTGGGAAAAAAACAGATATTCGAACATTTTTTTTGGGTTTTGTTCCTTGTTTAGTAATGTATCAAAAAACATTTTTTTCACATTTTTCACGCCGCATGATGGCGCTGGGGAAGCTCTCCCGTCAGGTGCTGTCATTTCCGCGGCACGCAGCAGAACTCTCTTCAACGTCGATCTGAAAAAAAATACCGAGTGTTTTCGTTAATAATATGATATTTTGAAGAGAAGTACATAGGGATTTGGAAAAATATTGTTAATTTCAAAGGCGTGCCTATTTTTTTTAAAACGCAGTTCTGCTGCGTGCCGCGGAAATGACAGCACCTGACGCGAGATCTTCCCCAGCGCCACTATGCGGCGTGAAAAATGTGAAAAAAATGTTTTTTGATACATTAATAAACAAGGAACAAAACCCAAAAAAATGTTGCGAATATCTCTTTTTTTTCCCACAAAAAAAAATTCTTGAAAAATGTGAAAAAAAAGAGGGGGTCACAGTGGTGTTATCCCTTAAAGGCATTAATGTTTGTAGAATTCATCGAAATATCAATTATCATCAGAATTCCTGGTGACGACGAAATTTTTTCGTCACATTTTACGGAATTTTGCGATTTTTTAAAATCGTAAAAATAAACTTTAAATCTCAATTTTGGCAATTTTTTAAATTACATCTATTTACACATAGAAAAATTTCCTAATATTAAAAAATTCGATAATCATAAGAGTAAACTTGTTAAATTTTACATAAACTTTTCGGGTAATTAAAAAAACCTGACGCCAAGTTAAAAGTTTAGGGAATCAACATTTTGAATTTTTTTTATTCTTAAAGTTACAAACAATTATTTATAACAAACTCTTTGAAGGTACTAGTGTTTGTGGAATTCATTGAAATATCAATTATTTTTTCGTCACATTTCACGGAATTTTGCGATTTTTTTTAAATCGTACAAAAAACGTTGAACCTCAATTTTGGCAATTTTTTCGATTGATCTTCCTCAACGAACGGCGTGACTTTGTGCATTGAGAGTTGATTCAGAGGTATTCACAAATACACACGTACAAAGAGAATTTTTTCAGCCCGGTATCGGTCAGAGAGAGAAAGAGAGAAAGATACAGTCTGGTGTGAGACTTTCGCGAGGGGATTTCCCGTTAGTTTCTTTCCGATTCTCTCGGATGACTGGTCCACCAACCACAGGCACTCGTTGACTCTCGTATTCCTTTGACTCCGCTTCTTTACCTCCCGGAAACTCGTATCACATCAGAATGTTATTTGCCGTTATGAAACTCACTCTGGAGGTCATCTTTTCATATTTTTCCGATATATCGAATGATTTTTCACGGATAGAACGTTAATTTTCACGAAATTTATTTATTTTTCTGTAGGATGGACCAAATCCCGGGCGTCCATTTTTATTTTTATTTCTTCGAGTAATTCAAACTAATGATGCTGAAATTTTCATCGTTGGAGTGCAACGAAAATAGATTTTTTATGCCATTCAGTCCGCTTAAGGTTGGAGTTTTTGAAGAAAAAAATCAAAACGTTTTTTTGGGGTCCTTTGGGGCTCCTTTAAGGACCCGTGCTTAAATGGGCAAGAGAAGCGAGAGCAATACTGAAAATGAAAATTTAAAAAACCTATTTACCGTTGCGTTCCAACGATGCAAACTTCAACCATCATTCAACCTAATATACGCGTGAAATGGTTGGCGAGGTTGGGGAAAACAAGAAGTCCCATTCGAATTTTAAGAAAATAATAGAAAATAATTGTTTCGAAAGAAACGAAATAATTATTTTGCGAAAAATACAACTCGGTAATATATTTATTTTTGTAATTATACCGCAAATAGTAACGCGAAAGGTATTTTCAATCCATTGGGCTCTCCGTCCTCTCCGGATCGTACATGCATCTCGTTGGAATACCATTGGTATTCCACGTGCAAGGTCGACCCGGCCACTCTCGGAGAGGCCATAGTTCCACAAAGTCGTCGGCGAGCTCGGGTGAAAGTCTCTCTGTATAATCTCGATGTAGAGGAATGAAAAGTACGGCTCGCCGCGCTCTGGCACTATGATATTAGCAATGATCGCTGTGAATACCGTTGAATGGTATAAATACTCTCAAAACGAGGACTCGTTGAGGAACCTCGAGAAGTGGATATGAAAACTTTCGGGGGGGGAAAAAAAAGAAAAAAAAATTTGAATTTACAAGACGTTGGCCCAGATAATCACGAAATTTGTCATATTAACGAACGATTAATTTTTTATTCATTGATATCTAATAGTAACAAAATTATCAATTAATGCTCACGAGACTTTTGGTTGCCATTTGTAATTCGTGAATTTTTATGATGAAGTTTGCGTCGTTGGAACGCAACGAAAATGGGTTTTTTTTCATTTTCATTTTCAGTATTGCTCTCGCTTCTCTCGCTTATTTAATTAATCTCCTTGATGAAGAGGCTAAGACAAAAGTTTCAACGATTTTTGTCTTTGAAAATTCAATTTTCAGGGGGCATGAATGATATAAATAATCTATTTTCGTTGCGTTCCAACGATGCAAACTTCAACATTGTGAATTTTTTGGGATTGATCTAAAACAGGAATTAGAATCGAAATGAGAAATTTTTCTTTTGCTCGAAACAACCGGAGAACTAAGCTCCCGAGGTTAATTCAAATTGCAAGTCGATTTCGTGGAATCCAAACTGTTCGTACGACTTTAAAATCGAGTTCCCGCGTGGGTCACTTCAAATTCCAATGGGATTTGCGTGGAGGGTATTTTGTAAACGTTATTTTTCAATTTTTTCGATCCTTTTTTCGGTACTTTGGTGCGAATAGTCATCGGAATTGTCTTCCTTTCACCATCACGAAGCTTCCTGCCCCATGAGAAAGCCGAAAGGTCATATAAATTGTGCGAATTCAAATGACAATTTTGAAAGTTCATATCATTACACTTCTATTGAAAAGTAAAAAAATTTAACGTTACCTAACGTTTTTTAAATTATTATTTACAAATAAAAAATGGGTTCCTCGGTTAAAAAAAAAAAAATCACGCGGTAGCGTGTTAATATCTTTTTTTGTCCGTGACAAGAATAAAGTCACGAGATGAAAATCTTAAGCGAAAGACTTATATGGCTCATAATATATAAATATACATCTGTATATATGTGTGTAACGTTATAATAGTGGAAGAATAGGGCCACGGCGCGGAAGCATTCTCCGCTATTACGTTCCTCGATTGCGCAATAATAGTCGAGTCCCACAGTAGTTGGGACACCGTGAAACTCGGCTATCGTTTGTACAGTGAATTTTGCTGCCTCAACAAGAACCAACTACACACAGATCTCCCCCGACCCCCTTTCCTCGCCCCTCCGAGAGTTTCCCCTGTTGAGAATTCGTTTCTCCGTTGAATGCAACCGTGGTAACCCGCTCCGATTCGCTCGTTCGTAACCAACCTCCGTAATAATAACTACGTTGAAAAAATATATAAAACAATAAGTAAGGAAGAAAGAAATGATAACACGTGAGATTTAATCGGGATTCCTGTTCTCTTCTCCTCTTACACCATTGTTTTTCGGGGTACTCTCGAAATTTTGCCTCATTAATAAGTACTTCTGTTTACAGCGCGTGTGTGTGTGTGTGTTTGCTTGGAAACTTGCGATGAGACGCACGAAACCTTGTCGATGCCGATTAATTAAAACGAATATTTATAGGGAGAAAAAGAATTTATAGACTTTAATAATTTTTATGTTCTGTAGCAGATACACATACGCACTTGAAAACTTTTGTTTTTTTACACTAAATGTACCGGCACCTTTACATATACCCATTCTCACTGTAACTTCTGATTTCTAATAAAATAATCGAATTTACAGAAAGACTAGACGAGCGAAAGAAATAACAATGAATGTACGATTTTAAAGTAAATTTGGGAAAGGATCATTTGACCCGGCTTGGTACGTTTAGTGTGAATCACTTGGCGTCATATTGCACTTTGATTAAATTGTATACTTGGTCTATTTGAATGATGCTGAAGTTTGCATCGTTGCGATCGACGAAAACGAAATCAAGTTTTTTTTTTTAAATTAATTTTCAGTATTGCTCGAGGTTTTCGTGAACATTTGGGACCCAGGCCCTTAACAGCGACCCCGAAAAAAATTTGAATGACTTTCTCTGTCCGGAAAGCGCCCTTATGGGGGGGGGGGGGGGGGGGGGGGGTGAAAAACTGAAAAAAATCGTATTTTGTACTGTAATAAGATAGTAAGATTTTTTATGATCATTAAACGTTTTTCGTCTCTACAAGAGACCCCTAGAAAAATTTGAACGATTTTCTATGTCCGGAAAGCACCCTTATGGGGAGGGTGAAAAACTGAAAAAATCGTTTTTGTTTGTCGTTCGATCGATTATCATTTTGTAACGCTGACAATAATATCGTTTGGTTCAATCGAATATTTCGTGCATTCGTTCTCAGAACCTAATTTAATTGATTTAAACAAATCTATTTTTTTGACGTGCATGAGAACAACGTTTTAGTAAAATTTTGATTTTTCAGAAAATATTTTAATACTAACACGTCGATAGGTGCCGACGTTCTTCGTCAAAGTGCAGTTAGCCTTTTACTTGAAATACGAATGGAAATTTTGAGGACTTGGAAATTAAAACAAAAATTATGTATTTCAGAACTTTGTACTCGGGATTTAAACGACAAAATCGTGTTGCAACGTTGCAATTATGCTTCGTGAATGTTTTATTGCTGTAAAAAGCGTAAAATAGCATTTCAGACAATTTTGAATATTCTTCTATTTTTTTTTTATGAAACTTTGTGTACAGTGACTGACATTCTATTTGACGTTGAATAACAGAAATAAATAGTCGTAAGGCGGGATATTTTCAGTGTTAAAACGCTACTCCAGTGCCTTAATCCACTTTTAATTCCACTCTTTAATCTACTGTCGTAAATTATTCCCGTTATATACATGTATGCGCATATTATTATCATTTGTTTCTCAAACAGTTGAATATCACGCGGTTTCTCATATATTTTTCTTCTTTTTGTACCATGTCGTTCAAAATCAGCGATTTAAAAAAAATTCCTCCTAATTAAAACGTTCGGTTGTTTTTTTTTGACTATTTTTTTTGTCTATTATTTAAAAACAAGATATATGGGCCATAAGCAAAAGAAGGTGGAAATTTTGATCGTGCGATAAATTGAGAGTACAAGGAGTAAAAAAAATAAAGGTGGACCAAAGTTCACATTTGCAACAATAATACATTTTTCAGTTATTGACGCGTATATCGCGTGTATTCTACATTTGCGAAAACGCTTTCTGTACCTCTCGCGTAATACACCTGTACGTGATCCAAAATTGTGATCCAAATTTTTCACCTCCTTCTCTCTGTGGATACAGTATAAAAATATCTTGCATTTTGCTCTGCTCGTCCCACGAAGTAATCATTTTATTGCATTTATTAATTTTTTTTAATCAATTTGGGAGTGTCGACTCTGCAGCGTGAATTTGTCACGCAATATATAGTAAGCGAGTAGATTTTTCTTCTGCAATTAGAGAAAATTTATAAAACCGTTGAATTGTTTCTCGTAACTCGAAGAGCGAGAAAGGGGGGATATAATTTAATTCAGAAATGTTTTCGTCGAGACTCTCTTTCTCTCGTTACTCGCGCCCCAATCCATTTACCTCGACTTGTGCTGCTACTGACTCTCTCTGCCTCCTCTACCGATCCGTTAGCAGCGCGTTGAGCTCACGCCGAAGCTTAGAGCGAAGCGCGCGGGTCATCGACCAACCGAGCGGTTGCTCTCTCTGTTGCTTCTCGTTACACTGGACACTTGAAAAAAAGAAGAAAAAAATAACAAAACATTGCACAATTAAATCGATCACTATTACGAACGATAATTTCAATGATTTTCCAAAAAGATTCGTTCATTAATTTTGTCAAACGTGTATTAAAAAAAATTTTCTAAATTCACATCGTAACGAAGGTTTAATAAGTTTTTCTCCATGCCATATTGGCATCGCTTTTAACGAATGCACGAAAAGACACTTTGGACACGTTTTTCGCTGTTCGGTAGCCTTCAGATATTATGGTGTTTTCTCGTGACGTCAATGATGAGGAATTTTTAGTTCCTACGTTCGATGGAACTTTTCGAAGATTCACGTCTCGCCGAGAGTTAACGGTTCAATTCCACGGGCTAGCTCACCATTTACGTGTGTATAACTGTGTATACGTAATAATCCACGTCGCTCGGCTTGTACGGAGAATCGGCTTTGGTGACGTTAAGGAACGAGATAGAAGAGGGATCTAGCGAGATGTCCAGCATAATAACGTAGTTGAAGAAGTTTTGTTGCATATATGGACGGTGTCGTGGGCGTTAGGTCGGGTAATGAGGGTCGCACGGTTTCCTTTGAATTTCATTACTTATCGTCGTTGCCGGCGAAGAGCGGAGTTTTTCTCACGTTGATAGAGACTGTCAATTATTTATTGAGAACCTGTATAAAAGAAAAAAAATGGTCTACCGTAGAGCGGCATTAGATCTATCAGAATTGTTGATAAAAATGCGTTTATGCGCACTTTGTGAAATTTTGTTTTAAACATAAAATTGTCTACTTTTATCTTTTCAATTTTATTATAAAAATTAAATTTTTCATTTTCATAATACAATTTCGAAAAAACTTTCGCGCCATTGACTTTTCCGTGGACTATTCGCGGACTTTGAAGCTAAAGCGTTTCTCGCTTTAGCGAGACGGCAACGGCACGAAAGTTTGTCGAAATTTTATTACCAAAATGAAATGTCATTTTTATAGTGTAATTTCGAAAAAAAAACTTTGAAAATATTGAAATTTTAGTATAATAGTTAAAAAAATGTTTGATAATTAAATTTCGAAAAAACCTTAATGCTGTTGACGTTTCGTGAAATAGGATCGCACAGCGAATTTTTCGTAATTGTACAGGTCTTTTTTTTAATTGGCGTCAAAACGATGCACATCTTCTTTTATTCTCTTTTACAAGCTTATACCGATGTTGTTTTTTGCCCACTTATCACCGCGTCGAATTTTTCTTAAGGCGGGAAATAGGGTTAGGACAGCATTTTCTCAATGATTTTCATGAATTTTTTTATAGTATAAAAAATGAATATAATTTATTGAAACTTTGAGAATATTTTATACATATATTTAAGTATATACTATAAAATTTGTGAAGAATTTTCTTGAAAAATACCGGGGATATTAGCGACCCCATATTGCAAGTCACAATCAGACTCAGCATACATTCTCTAAGCCGCATTCTTGCGTACATTCTCTAAGCCGCAATTTTCATCTGAAGTCAAACGAGGTTGGAATTTACTTTTATTATAAGTCTCTCTTCTATATGAACCTAAATGCTATCAAAAAAAAAGAAAATTGAATTTTTTACAGGGGTCAAAACAAAAAGCATGATTTTTTGCCATTTTTTCAACCTTATTTGCAAAAAAAAAATTATTTTAAATAATGATAATATTCCGATTTTAGGTTCATATAGAGCGCAATACTATGAAGAGAGTAACTGCCAATTTTCAAAACGATTGGTTGAAAACTTTTCAAACTAGCGTGTACGCAAGTGAAAAAACAGTCGTTTTCAGAAAAACGCTTTTGAAACACGTGGCGCGCTCGGGGCCTGAAGGAGAGCTACTCACTTTAATGGCTTATAACAATGGAACGAGTCGGAATTTTCATTTAAAATTTTGGGAACATATTTTTCAATAGTTTTACTAACAATTTATGAAATTTAAAAAAAATCGATTTTTTGAACCGTCTAACCCTATTTCCACTCTTAACCGATGCTTCTATGTTCTTAAGGCGCGTGAACAAAAAACAAAAATTACTAAGGAAAATCATACACATGGATGAAAAAAAAACGATATTGAAGAGCTTTGGCAACATTTTATAGAAATTTTTTAGTTTTTTAGACATGAATTTCCAATTGTTGTACAGAAAATTTTGGAGTCGTACAACGTTACGCGGGAAATTGATGCTTTATAATCATTTATCGCGTCATTTATCGCATCGCACTTTTTCCCCACTTATCACCGCGTCGAATTTTCCTTAACCGATGGTTTTATTTTCTCAGGGCGCGTGAATAAAAAACAAAAATTACTAAGGAAAATCATACACATTGATGAAAAAAAAAAACGATATTGAAGAGTTTTGGGAAAATTTTCCCGTTTTCGAGCGAATTTCTATTGTTTATAGAAATTTTTTAGTTTTTTTAGACACGAATTTCCAATTGTTGTACAGAAAATTTTAACGTCGAACAACGTTACGCGGGAAATTGATGGTTTATAATTATTTATCGCATCGCAGTTTTTCCCCACTTATCACCGCGTCGAATTTTCCTTAACTGATGCTTCTATTTTCTCAGGGCGCGTGAATAAAAAACAAAAATTACTAAGGAAAATCATACACATTGATGAAAAAAAAAACGATATTGAAGAGTTTTGGCAAAATTTTCCCGTTTTCGAGCGAATTTCTATTGTTTATAGAAATTTTTTAGTTTTTTTAGACACGAATTTCCAATTGTTGTACAGAAAATTTTAACGTCGTACAACGTTAACGCGGGAAATTGATGCTTTATAATTATTTATCGCATCGTAATACCTCGTACAGATTAATTATCATTTTAGAAGCTTCATTAAAATTGCATTTCACGATTCAGGCGTGCGATTAACGTATTAACTCGTTGCTCACATTCTCGTGTAATACACATGTCCGTCTCTGTGTTTGGTGGGATATACGTCGTGTCGGCGACAAGCCCAACGGCAATGGTGCACCGTATAGTTACACAAATGTGCGTATATTTATATATACATATATATGTGTGTGTGTGCATATGGGAGCCTGCGAGAAACGAGGTAAAGACTAGAGAGAGCGGAGACCAGACATTTGGCCCCCGGACGTATGCCGTGAGTTATGTATGCTTGGTAAATGCACTCGCCCGGTACCCATTGTCCATACTGTATCACTGCATGTGTGTTTGTAAATTCAGAGATGCAACGATGCAGCTTCGCTAAAAAAAGAAAAAAAAATACACACACAGGCAGACTCTTTATCAGTGTCATACTCGTCGACCAGCGGACCAAAATATTTCCGGTTAAATTTTCAACGTTCTTCACGCTGCGAATCGTTTTTTTATCGTTATTTTTAAAACAACGATCGTTCTGTTATTTTCATAGTGAAAAATCGGTTTTTTTTTCACCGCGTGACAATATGGTTGGAGATGGCGAAGCAAAAGTTACACCGAGCATTTTCAAATTGAGGATCGATGAAAAGATGATTCAGAAAATTTTTCACACTCGCATAAAATTAGTTGGCAAAAATGAAAAAGAAAAATTTCACCGGTCTCGCGATCAAATGGACGATGTTTGTGACGGTGAAAAATTCACCTCAAGTAGATTTGAATTTATCGCGAGAAATTTAATTAAGAACATTTTTCTTCTTTATTTTATTTTTTTTTTATTTTTTTTTAATGTTTGTTTTTTCGCCATTGTTGATTTCGATTAATTAAGAAATTTCTATACCAACCGAGAGTACATGATTCACGGGACTTTGTGGCGTGTACATTGTGCAAGAACTCGTAACTCCTGCGCTCGACACAAATGTACGAGAGGATACATTATGACGCGAGCTTGCCAAAAGCTATGTATATTCATACGGTGGTTAACTACGATCCTATATGGTTACCGTGTTATATCAGCTAGTGCCCGCCCTCCTACGCACATAATGCTCGCGACCGGATTCCTGTCGAGGCAAACTTCACGATACTGCTGTATACTCATAAGTGTGTGTATCGATTCATTGTCGTTTATACACTAGAAAATTAAATATTTTCGGTCAATATTATAAATGTCAAGTGAGCTAAAGTAACTTAATGGCACACGAAGCCACAAAGTTAACGGAGGACAAATGTTTCTTTAGGAAATTTAGTGGGCATCGGGTTAACTAGGTTATATTTCTAGATTTCCTGCTGGATGCGTTACACGAGAAGTGAATTTATCGATGACCATTAACCGAGACGATGTTTGATCGTGGCTATTTTTTTAAATTATTATTCATTAAATTCGCGAACGGTCAATTCGTAAGAGGGAAATTTTGCAAAAATTTTGCAACCTCCAAAAAAGGGACTCCGATAAGCCTTTTTATTTTTATTTATTTTTCAAAGTTTCTCAGCTTCTTTCTTTTCCTTCTGTAACGTGATGTCGAAGTTCGCATCGTTGGAACGCAGAGAAGATAGGTTTTTTTCTATTTTAATTTTCAGTATTGCCCTCGTTTCTCTTGCCCATTTAGGCCCCCGGATCCTTAAAGGAGTCTCTAAAAGAAAGAAGAAAAAAAAAAAACGTTTTAACGATTTTTGCCTTCGAAAATTCAATCTTCAGGGGGATGAATGGTATAAAAGAAAAATCTATTTTCGTTGCGTTCCAACGATGCAAACTTCAAGATTATTCTGTAACGATGATATTTGAGGAAAAAAAATCATTAACCAAATCGCAGATATTGTGACGTGAAATGCCTCATATAAATAGGCATGCAATATACGTTGTATACACGTATTATGTGTTAGTACATATAAATATCCATTTCCACGAACAATACGTTAGTTTATCACATCGCGCCCCGCGGTATTGTCTCCCTGTGTGCTTGTCTCATATATATATGTGCGCATTTAGTCACGTACCACGTGTGTACATTTTGCGCTCGAATTACTCTCGGGTTTTGGCTTTAGTCGGGTATCAGCTATAGATGTTAGAGGAATGTAAATGTACTAACATTATACTTGAATGGCGGGTAGTCGCGCGTTAATGAACCTTCCATGAGATACGTAAATGTGTGTGGATGTGTGTGTGTCGCTGTGTGGGATATGGAGACTGAATCGCAGACAGGTGCATTGCAAATATTTCATATACGGGCCGCATCGCGCTAAGCGTCCTGGTAATAAAAGACCTTTCAGACCAAAAATCGTTGAACAAAAAATAACAAATAAAATAAAGCTTACACGAGAACTATACGGAAAGTGTATCTTCCGGTTCAAAACTGTCGTAACAGCCGCGGCGATAGGAATTTTACGTGGGATTATTTTTATCATTATACTTTAAAGCGAAACGCCATTAGCAACGATCTATTCTCACAGGGAAGCCTTCTCTCTGTGAATAAATTTTACATGTGACTCGCGCTAATTTCGTTAAAAAAATCATAAAAGATTCGCAAATTCATAAAGAATTTATAAAAAAATTTCAAATTCATAAAAATTTTATAAAAAATTCTTATATTCACAAGACATTTATAGAAAATTCTCGAATTCATAAGAAAATTATTTAAAAAATTTCAAATTCATAAGAAAGTGTATAACAAATTCTCAAATTCATAAGATATTTATTAAAAAATTCTCAAATTCATAAGAAATTTATTAAAAATTCTCAAATTCATAAGACATTTATAAAAAAATTCTCAAATTCATAAGATATTTATTAAAAAATTCTCAAATTCATAAGAAATTTATAAAAAATTCTCAAATTCATAAGATATTTATTAAAAAATTCTCAAATTCATAAGATATTTATAAAAAATTCTCAAATTCATAAGAAATTTATAAAAAAATTATGAAATTCATAAGATATTGATTGAAAAATTCTCAAATTCATAAGAAATTTATAAAAAATTCTCAAATTCATAAAAAATTTATAAAAAAATTCTCAAGTTTTCATATTCGGCGAGGGGGAAGCTACCGATGTCAACGTGGCACAAAATTTTAAGGAATCTAATTTTAAAGACGACGATTAAATAAGAGTCGGATCGAGCAAATTATGTGACTATCACGAGTTTCACAAGATGTCGAAGTTTGCATCGTTGGTATGCAACGAAAATAGATTGTTTTATACCATTCATCCTCCTGAAGGTTGGATTTTTGAAGACAATAATAGTTGAAACGTTTTTTGGGGTCTTCTTTAAAGAGCTGGGCCTAAATGGGCAAAAGAAGCGAGAGCAGTAGTGAAAATTACAATTTAACAAAACTATTTTCGTTGCGTTCCAACGATGCAAACTTCAGCATCATAGTTTCACGTTAATTCCAATATACGAGGTCTGTTCAAAAAGTATCCCGAATTTTGAATTTCCGCGGGCTACGTATATTCGATTTTCGATTTTTTTTGCGGCGTTAGGTTGGTACTCGGGTCCCTCACTTCTGATGAAAAAATCGGCCATTTTGAATGTTTAGTTAATTGTTGACAGCTGTTTTGGTTAGACGTGTTTTGGCTTGTCTTCGATTCTTGCCTGTTCCAAAAAAGCAGCTTCAATTGCGATGATTGAGCTTTGGTTTCCACGTCATAATCATAAACCCACGATTCGTCACCAGTTATGACCCTCTGGAGCAAATTTGGGTCGTCGCGGACCGAGTCCAACAGCTCCTTAGCCAATGTTAACGCGACACTGTTTTTCTTCGAAATTGAGCAATTTTGGGACGAATTTCGCGGCGACCCGTTTCACGCCCAAATCTTTGGTGATAATCGAATAGCACGAGCCAATCGATATGTTTAGTTCCTCAGCAACTTCTCTAACGGTGATTCGACGATTGGCCAATATTATTTTCTTCACTTCATCAATGTTTTCGTCTGTTGTTGATGTGCTCGGGCGTCCGGAACGCAATTTCGTTGTTCGCATCTTCGCGGCCCTCCGAGAACATTTTGTACCACCGATAAACGTTGCTTTGGTCCAAGGTAGCTTCACCATATGCCACAGTCAACATTCGGAATGCGTCCGCGCACTTAATTTTGTTTTTCACACAAAATTTCATACAGATCCTTTGATCCATTTTTTGGAATAGGCAAAAATCGAAGACAAGCCAAAAAACGTCTAACCAAAACAGCTGTCAACAATTAACTGAACATTCAAAATGGTCGATTTTTTCAACATAAGTGGGGGACATGAGTATCAACCTAACGCCATAAAAAAATCGAAGTCCCCGGAAATTCAAAATTCGCGATACTTTTTGAACAGACTTTGTATAGACAGATAGCCGGATTAATACATCGTACAGCTGTTTTAAATCTCGAATAAAAGGCCGCGGTTAACGCCTTTTCGACGGTGGTGACTACGAGACCGCGGGAGGAAAAAAAAAACAACTGAATTCTATTTATAGTACCTCGTGTAATTCTACTTCCCGTAGTGTCAGGACACAGGCACGGCACGCATACACACACATGCACGATGTGAAAGGGTTTTTCGTCGTCGCGATCGATTAACTCCACAAATCCGCGCTATATTTCGCGGTCGATTGACACTGCCTGCCGGCAAAAAAACCCGGACATTCTCATCTCCCTTATTTTCTCTCTTGATTCACTCCCCCTCCCTCCACTTCCTTCCCGCCATTTTCTCGCGGTATTCACCGTCGTTGAAGCTTCATTTTTTTTTATCTACCGTGAAAATTCATTGCAAACTTTTTGCCTCAGTCAGAGCTCCACGTTTCGTCAATGCGATTCGAGGGGACACGCGAGAACGAGACTCGAGAGCTTTTACTCGCGGTTCTTCCCTCGCCCTCTATCGCACAATCGTAAAGGGAAAATAAATAGAAAAAAAAAAGAAAAAAAAGAAAGAAAGAAAGAATAGGATCACTCGGCAATCAACCTCCGCCTGATTGCCCCAATTTACGGTCTCACGAATCTTATCGAGCGGTTTCCGCGCGTTTTACGCTCCCACAAACGACTTTATACGTCACTGGATCAATGCTTCTTCGTATATATGCTACAATGGTTTTCATCTAATGAAACGTTGAGTCAATCTGCATCGCTGATTTGCAACGAGGGAAAATCGAAATTGACACAAAAAGTTACAGACTCGAATTTTCTACGCTAGTCGGCGTAGAAAATTCAACGATTTTTCAAGCTATCCACACACTCTTTCGATTTTTTTCTTATCGAGGAAGCGAGACTTTCAAATTTTTTAAAACTTTTCATCTCTCCACGAGAATACCATAAACTTGAAATACAATGACACGAAAATTTAACATTTTTACAACGGCATTTCCGAGGCAATTAATTTAGATACTTTTTT
The DNA here is from genome assembly GCA_958009045.1 of Oxytorus armatus. NCBI lineage: Eukaryota > Metazoa > Arthropoda > Insecta > Hymenoptera > Ichneumonidae > Oxytorus > Oxytorus armatus. The sequence goes on along the minus strand of OY253749.1, from coordinate 18,282,198 downwards.
TAAATAATTTTTTCATTTAATTGCGTTCATAATTTTCTAAACTTCATTTCCAATGAAGAGAAAAATCATTCAGTTCCGCGAAACATGACAATTGTCAAGTTGATGCTTACAATTCCCGGTTAAACGCTTCGATACGAAATATTTTTTTTTAATGAATTTTACCTTTACAAAAAACATTCTAGAAATGTTTTCTGTGAAGCTAAAACAATTTTCATTAAATTTCAATTCGAAATGAAAAAAAAATGTCCTTAAAATATGAAACCTCAGATATTTTCGTACAATCGTTTTTTGACCATTTTTTTTTTCAAATAAATGATGGACAATAAGGATGTACATTGCATCGTTGGAGCATACAGTGCACTAAGAATAAGCAAAGTGATAAAAAAAAAACATACTTGAAATGTCTTTTTTTCGCTTGGAAGGGCTATTTTCGCGAAATTATTCCACTCGGTTTATTTACTTGGTGGTTGCCGAAAGCTTCGTGCCGTTCGTTCATCGTGAATTTTCCTCGGCATGAAGAATGTTTTTCGCAAAAGCTTCATTGTTCCTCGTGCACATTGTTCTAAGCCACGTAGGAACGCGGAATCGCGGTCTTTCACTCTACTAGTATGCATTGTGTAATATATATATATATATATATATATATATCTGTATATAAAAATTTCTACACAATTTTACGAAGCTTTACATGCCTGTTTTCCAAGAGCTCGATGAATGGGAAGAGCTTCCGTCTGTTCCACTTGACCCCCTCGACGAGTCTGTCCTCCGGTTACCGCGAGTCTGACAATCGCTGGCAGGGGGGGATGGTCTCTGCCGTCGTCGTCGGGGATTCCCACGAACGAGAAAAACTTTCGTCTCTGAGATGCAAAAATTGCGCAGTTTCTCTGACGAAATTTTTCACTTAAATTTTCTTTTTCCCCAGTTTGCAAAGTTTCGTTTGGAAGGGGGAAGAAAAAAAAGGAAGAGAAAAAAAAGAACCACACGACGGAGAAATAAATCTCGTCTGTACACGCGTCACTTTGTAACTAGCAGGTTTTCAGTAGCTCCACGGTAAAAGCAACCGTTGGAGAGAACAGTGGAAAGTCATTATATATATATATATATATATATAACAATGTTTCTTATGGCATTAAAAGCCACTCCAAACTTGCAATACTTTTACTATCCGACGGGGTCTGTCGGATCTTCCTCTCGGGGGTGTGGCTTTTTTCTCTATTTCTTTCCACATTGTGTCTCTCGAGTTTGCTAAAATCATACGATAGATCAGGGAGAGAAAAAGAACGAAGAAGTGGAGGAAAAAAAATTAGAACGTCAGCGAACTCGTTTTATCGCTCTTTGGCCTGCGGACCTCTCATGACGCGTGTGTTTTTTTTCTCTCTCTCTCTAGCGTTGTAGAAAGCAGCTGAACGAGACTACTTTTGAACTTACCACACCCGACTCATTTTACCATGTTTCAATTGGAAAAGAAAAACAAAAAACGTATAACGAAATTTTGTTCGAGATAAATATTCAGAATTAAAATATTGGCATTCGGAGTTTCGTTCAAAAAATATATGAACGTTTGTGGAAAAAATGAAAAATACTTTTTCGACAAAATCAAATTCTTATTTAAAAAACAAAATTCTCTTTGAACATAAAATGCATTCGTATACAGAAATTTATTTTAATAAATCATCTTTTTTGTTTATTATCAAAATAAAAAATATCATTCTCGTAGCCAATTGATTTTTTTTAATACATCTATGACGCCAGAAATGGCATAAGTGTTTAGGGTTGATTTAAAATCTCAATAATAAATGCTCCAGTAGGTCAGACGTGCTCAAATAGTTGTTTTCCTTTTCTTTTTGTCATTATAAAAGTTTTAGAAAGAATGAAAAATACTTTTTGTACAAAACGAAATTTTTATTAAAAAAAAAGTTCTCTTTAAGCTTAAAAAATATTCGTATACAGAAATTTATTTTAATAAATCATCTTTTTCGCTTATTACCAAAATGAAAAATATCTTTCTCGTAGCCAATTGATTTTTTTTTGTACATCTATGATGCCAGAAATGTCATAATTGTTTAGGGTTGATTTTAAATCTCAATAATAAATGCTCCTGTAGGTCAGACGTGCTCAAATAGTTATTTTCCTTTTCTTTTTGTCATTATAAATGTTTGTAGAAAGAATGAAAAATACTTTTTGTACAAAACGAAATTTTTATTAAAAAAAAGTTCTCTTTGAGCTTACAAAATATTCGTATACAGAAATTTATTTTAGTAAATTTTCTTTTTTTTTCTCAACAAACAATATCTTTCTCGTAGCCAATTGATTTTGTGTTTGTACATCTATAACGCCAGAAATGGCATTATTGTTTAGGGTTGATTTGAAATCTCAATAATAAATGCTCCAGTAGGTCAGACGTGCTCAAATGATTGTTGTTTTTTTTTGTCATTATGTGCCAGACGTCGGAAGCACGGCGACATATGTATGTCCTATGTTATTAGAGTTAGCACCGGCGAGGGTGTTAGATCACGCACTCGTACCATCACACGTGATCTAATCACTCAATTGTAACTCTGCATTGTGCGATAAAGATAATGTTACCGTCTGTCACGTGCTACGAAGCCCCGAGCACACTCACGACTCAACGTAACACGGCTTTCATCATGCAAAGTTAACTTTATTTTATTTTTCATATTTCTATCCTTGTTTTTTTTCTTCTTTTTACCATATTTCTATCTAGTAGCAGTTTGTAGTTCTATGTACATAAATGTATTGCGCTTTGTAGGGTGTGAGGAAAAAACGAGAATAGGCTGGGAAATTTGAAATAAAAATTTGCTTCCGGATATAGTATATGGAGGAAAATTTATCTTTTGTCGAGAAATTTTTACGTTCGTGAATTTTTTACTCTATCGAGAAAAATAATTGGAAGATCATTTTGCATCGATGATCAATGCGGATTGATTATTTTGCTCAAAAGATAGGATTTTTAGTGAAAACTATAGAATCAATCGATTTTACATAAATCACATTCAATAATAAGACTTTTCATTTATGTCATCTCTTCGAATGAAAATTAATTTAATAAATTAACAATTTTTTAAGTATTGAAAAGAGAAATGTTATCTACGATTTTGGTTTGTTTTTTTTTCTTTTTCTTTGCCCTTTGGCATCCGGTAAACGAGTGCATTTGCGAGAAATATCTTCATTCTAGTATACTTCTTAAATATATACAAACAAATTTTTCGAAAAATCGAACAACATCATTTGTACTTATCTCGTGGAAGTATAAGAAACTAGAAAACCTCGCTCGTTTCGACACCGTTGCATACCGAAACCTTTTATATATAGCGAAAAGAAAAGAGCTACAAACATGAAAAAAGAAAAAGAAAGAATATAAACTGAATATCTCGTTCTTCTTTCATTTATCCGAGCATCAATTTAAAATTCGTTGCATTATTACACGCTTCTTCACGATTTCTTCGTATTACGCTTTTCCACGTTTTCGCGTCCTTCCTCGCGCAAAAACTTTTTCCATCGATACTCGACGCGAGCACATGGCGAGTGTGTACGAGGCAGTTGGACGAGGAGTTCGAGGGAAGAGGTCGGAAAACAGGAGTAAAAAAAAAACCGAAAAGTTTTTTTGATAAAATTTGTATGAGCGATACGTCTGGTTTCCGGCCTGGCGAACTCTCGAATTGGGGGCATAATCACGTACAACATCCTCTCGCGTGTCCTTTTCTTCGCGCAACGGAAACGGAAGTCTCGCGAGACCGATATCTTATGTGCGGCCAAACTTTGCGAGAAAAACGATGGAATTTTATATATATATATTTTTTTTTTACATATTCACCATTCCCTTTTATTTATCTGTATGTTCTACACGGGCGCGAAATTCAGTGCGTAATTTTTCTTCAACCCCAAACGTACCAAGCGACGGACAAATCATCCCTTTCAAAATTTACTTTAAATTCGTACATTCATTGTTATTTCCTTCGCTCGTCTGACTTTCTGTACATTTTTTGATTATTTTATCAAAAATCAGAAGTTATGTTACGAATTATTTCCTTTAACAATTAAGAATTTCTTTCGAAAAATCAACGTTTATTTCACAAGTGGTCAAACGATCCCTCATCTGCCACGGTACGTTTAGCGTTAATTAAAAAACATTTAATTTTTTTCGTCTGTTAATGTTGTTTTGAATTTTTTTTTTCACATCTTTTTCGGTGGACATACTAATTTTTTAAACATGTTTCTCTTTCTTTAAAAACATCCTCCACCTTGATACCCCTCTTGTATACAAGAACGTGGATCTTGGATAGGTTTATCCAAGATCCTTGGATACATCTATCCAAGGATACACCTATCCAGGATTGGTGTTGTCCTTTTGTTGACAATAACACAATGATCAAACAAATTTTACCGAAACAGTAAAGTTTTTTTTTTTTCCATCTCGCTTTAGGGGGGGAAATAGGGTTAGGACAGCGTTTTCTCAATGATTTTCATGAATTTTTTTATAGTATAAAAATTGAATATAATTTATTGAAACTTTGAGAATATTTTATACATATATTTAAGTATATACTATAAAATCTTTGAAGAATTTTCTTGAAAAACACCGGGGATATTAGCGACCCCATATTGCATGTCACAATCAGACTCAGCATTTTGCGTACATTCTGGAAGCCGCAATTTTCATCTGAAATCAAACGAGGTTGGAATTTACTTTTATTATATGTCTCTATTCTATATGAACCTAAATGCTATCAAAAAAATAGAAAATTGAATTTTTTACAGGGATCAAAACAAAAAAGCATGATTTTTGGCCATTTTTTACAACTTTATTTGCAGAAAAAAAAATTATTTTAAATAATGATAGTATTCCGATTTTAGGTTCATATAGAGCGCAATACTATGAAGAAAGTATCTGCCAATTTTCAAAACGATTGGTTGAAAACTTTTCAAACTAGCGTGTACGCAAGTTTAAAAAAAGTCGTTTTCAGAAAAACGCGTTTGGAAAAATAGCGCGCTCGGGGCCTGAAGGAGAGCTACTCACTTTAACGGCTTATAACAATAGAACGAGTCGGAATTTTTATTTAAAATTTTCGGAACATATTTTTCAATAGTTTTACCAACAATTTATGAAATAAAAAAAAAATCGATTCTTTGAACCGTCTAACCCTATTTCCCTCCTTAAACATACTACAAGGGAGTGAGATAAAAAAAACAAAAATAGTTAGGGTGACCAATCTGTCGATTCGTCCTGGAACGTTCCGTACATGTGTTGTACATCGATAAAAATTCTTATATAAAGGAGAAACAAGTCGAAAAGCATGGATTCTCGTTGCACGTCCGCAATCTACCACCCTTCTTCGCGCATCGCCCCACACCCCCCTCCCCTCTTTGCATATGTATCGCTATGCAAAAAAAAAGAAGAAAAACAAACGAGAGAACTCTTCGTTTTACTTGGCACATACATAGCCTCCTCTCTCGTTTCTCTTCCTGAATATTTCATCGTTGCGTTGGTCTCGCCCGATTCTTGTCGGTTCGTTCTACTCCAACAGCGTTATAACCCCGTGGGTGTTTTACACGTGAGACTCTATGTCAAAATGTTAAATCGATTCCCGACACTCTCTGTGTGTATCGGGAATATGTAGGGTGATGGATAAACGAGACTGAAGTCTCTATGAGATAGTCGCTTGTTTTTTTCTTTTTTTTTTTCTTTTTTTTTTGCACTATCTGCATCGACTGCCTGAGCAAACGAGCGGACGTAACTTTGAGCTTCAAATTGAGTGTGTCCATTCCGTGTTTGATAAAAAAAAAAACAAAAATCACAACAGAATTTGCCGATTTTTTCTTTGATCCAGCGATAAATGAACATTAGCTTCTGTTTTCATTTATAGGAATTTAACGAAACGTTATTTACGATCCTTTGTCGACGTTTGATTTTCCATAAAGAAAAAATACCATGATCGAAAATTCCAAACGCGCGATTGTTGCAAATATTTGATAATCACATTCTTGAAAATGTTTATTAATTAAATTAAATTTGTAAAGTTTTATTCTCTTCGTCGAAAGATTCGTGTCGTTCTGCTTATAAGAATTTCAATTTTGAACGCTGATTAACAGAAGATACACTCAATTTATATACTTCACTCCAATCAGAGTAGAAAATGAAAATTTCTAAACTCAAATAGGAGTGAAGCGTCTTGCGAGGACAATAAAACTTTTCGAACGTAATTTTGGTTCATTGGTGAAACTTTGATGTAACGAGAAGTTGAAAAGTGAAATATGATGTTGAAGTTTGCATCGTTGGAAGGTAACGAAAATCGTTTTTGTTTTTGTACCATTCATTCCCCGTTGAGGTGGAGATTTTCGAGGACAAAAATCGGTTGAAACGTTTTGTTTTTTTGGCGTGTCCTTTAAGCGGGGAAATAGGGTTAGACGGTTCAAAAAATCGATTTTTCTTTTATTTTATAAATCGTTAGTAAAACTATTGAAAAATATGTTTCCAAAATTTTAAATGAAAATTCCGACTCGTTCTATTGTTATAAGCCATTAAGGGGGGAAATAGGGTTAGGACAGCGTTTTCTCAATAATTTTCATGAATTTTTTTATAGTATAAAAAATGAATATAATTTATTGAAACTTTGAGAATATTTTATACATATATTTAAGTATATACTATAAAATTTGTATACATATATTTAAGTATATACTATAAAATATTAGCGACCCCATATTGCTTGTTTTTCTTGGTATTATTTTTTCAAACGCGTTTTTCTGACAACGACTTTTTTTCAACTTGCGTACACGCTAGTTCGAAAAGTTTTCAATCAATCGTTTTGAAAATTGGCAGTTACTTTCTTCATAGTGTTACGCTCATCATTATTAAAATATAAAAATAATTTTAATATCATAATAATGATATTAAAATAATTTTTTTTTGCAAATAAAGTTGTAAAAAATGGCAAAAAATCATGCTTTTTTGTTTGATTGAAAATTCAATTTTCAATTTTTTTGATAGCATTTAGGTTCATATAGAAGAGAGACATATAATAAAAGTAAATTCCAGCCTCGTTTGATTTCAGATGAAAATTGTGGCTTCCAGAATGTACGCAAAATGCTGAGTCTGATTGTGACCTGCAATATGGGGTCGCTAATATTTTATGGTATATACTTAAATATATGTACAAAAATTTTATAGTATATACTTAAATATATGTATAAAATATTCTCAAAGTTTCAATAAATTATATTCATTTTTTATACTATAGAAAAATTCATGAAAATCATTGAAAAAACGCTGTCCTAACCCTATTTCCTCCCTTAAGGACTTGGACCTAAACGAGCAAGAGAAGCGACAGCAATGATGAAAATGAAAATTCTACTTCACAATGAAATGATATTCGCGATGAAAAAAAAAAGAAGATGAAATTCTTTCAATCTTAAAAATGTTTTATCATTTTCTTCTTCGAGCAGTTGTTTTTTTTTGTTTAATGCCAGTTCCAACATTTTGTCACAGCTTTCATCATTTTTATAGACGACAACTCTCAACCAATAATTTCCGGGTGTTTTCGTGAAGATAATGAATTATTGAAAGTAATAAAGAGATCAATCACGATGTGTGACCGATCGTATATCACTTTGTATGCATAGACGAGGATTGAATGCATATATTTCCAGGATAGGGGTTGAAATTATTTTGACTATTCATATGACATTCTCCATCTCTCTCTCTCTCTCTCGCTTGCTCTCTCTTTACTTTTCCGATAGTCGTTTGCAAATGTCTGTGTTAGCACGCCGACTGCATCCAACGGAATCTCGTATATATATTATTCAAAGCTTCGATCTCTCTCTGTCTCTCTTTCTCCCTCTCTCCCGCGGTGTGCTATGTCGGACTGTTCGAATATTGAACACAAACGTCGCGGTACGTATATATATCTTTCGACGTGTCGACGATCAAATGTAAAACAATTCATCCGATCGCCGGGAAATTGATTCGGAATATCGGGAAAATTTATTAATTATTAGAGGCGGATGTAGGCGAGAGTGAATTTAATCCGGGAAATGTCAACGAGAATTTCTGTCACTAGAATTATAAGAAGCGGAGGTGTCGAACACCGATTTAATAACTTGATGCACCGATTTATTAAATTTAAATATATTTTTGTTGAATTTAATGATACTTCTTAGTTTGAAGGGTTCAGAACGTTGAAGATCTTTTTACAAATATTAATTCATTGATTAACATTTTTTTTCTTTCGACGTACATAAACTGCGTTTAATAAAAGACATAAATACAGGGAGAGAGAGAGAGAGAGAGAGAGGACGACAGAGGGGTAACTCTATTAATCTGGCACTTCCACCCCAGTTAAAAAATATTTTGTCCTTTTGAAAATTATAGGCTTTTTATGGGCTGCGAGATAGCGTAAGAAAATGTTTGGAGTTTTTAAAGTGGCGTTACTGGCTTAACGTTAAGGGGGGAAATGGGGTTAGGAGAGCGCTTTCTCAATAATTTTCACGAATTTTTTTATAGTATAAAAAATGAATATAATTTATCGAAACTTTAAGAATATTTTAGACATATATTTAAGTATATACTCTAAAATTTTTGAAGAATTTTCTTGAAAAACACCGGGGATATTAGCGACTCCATATTGCAGGTCACAATCAGACTCAGCATTTTGCGTACATTCTGGAAGCCGCAATTTTCATCTGAAATCAAACGAGGTTGGAATTTACTTTTATCATATGTCTCTCTTCTATATGAACCTAAATGCTATCAAAGAAATCGAAAATTAAATTTTTTACAGGGGTCAAAACAAAAAAGGATGATTTTTTGCAATTTTTTACAACTTTATTTGAAAAAAAAAATTATTTTAAATAATGATAATATTCCGATTTTAGGTTCATACAGAGCGCAATACTATGAAGAAAGTAACTGCCAATTTTCAAAACGATTGGTTGAAAACTTTTCGAACTAGCGTGTACGCAAGTTCGAAAAAAGTCGTTTTCAGAAAAACGCGTTTGAAAAAATAGTGACCACTCGGTTATGTACGTGGCCGCGCTCGGGGCCTGACGGATAGCTACTCACTTTAATGGCTTATAACAATAGAACGAGTCGGAATTTTCATTTAAAATTTTGGGAACATTTTTCAATAGTTTTACTAACAATTTATGAAATAAAAAAAAAATCGATTTTTTGAACCGTCTAACCCTATTTCCGCCCTTAAGCTAGCACAACTTTTTCCCCTTGAAATACTTACAGTTACCGTTTTGTTCTCAGATTTTATAGGCTTTTAATGGCCTCGTCGGATATGCAATCCCAAATTATATCAGATTTACCCCTTGCAATTCTGCGGACCCTTTGAATGTCTTAAAAAATAATAAAATCGATTCTCTCGTCTAAACCTCTGTGGATTACTTTATATCTCGTTCAACAAATATTCTCGCTCGCTACCTAATTCCTTGATTCACGAAATATACTTTCCCTCGTACATCCGTATCATTACAAAAGCGGTGATATGCGCGAGAGACGGAAGGATTTACTTCGAGACTGAGCGAAATCCTCGCGCACACCGTGGTATAATCCTTCGGCAAGGATTTCTACCGCCCTCGAGGATTACCCGCGCCAGTAGTAAGGGGCTATGACGACTCGTAGATCGGGACCACACATCTCGAAGGGTTTGTTTGTCAATTTATATATAACAGTTACGCGCATATAATTGTGTTTGTGTTATTTCTAAAATTGGATTCAGCTCGGTGGTGGCACCCTCTAATCGTAAATTTTCTCTTGGCAATTACCCCTGTCGTTTCTCGACGAATTTCAGAACCTTTTTGTTTTCGATAAAAAATTTAACAAGTAACATTATGTTTGAACAATGATAATGTCAAAAGTATACTAATGCAGCACTGTTGTCGACAACAGTGGTCTGTGCGCGGCTTCGGCGATCACCCAATTAACTCTGGCCATGGTTGCTACTTGGATGGATGATCCTTTAGTTAATTTCACCAACAATTGATGGAATTAACCGATTGTTTGTCATTCCAATAAACTTCTTTACACTGCGACAAAAGTGTTGGTTGCCCGAGAGTCTTTTAATCATCAAAAATACACATTAAACTTTGCCGTTTTTTTTTTTTCGTATTTTAAAGACGGTCTGAGAAATACCGAACAGAAAAAAAAAACCGAGTTATCCGATCGCCCCACGTAATTTCACGAGTTCGACTATAATTTATCGACGCTTCCTCGTGCGTGACGCAAACGAAACGGATCGTGAAACTCGAGCGGGGTGGTTTTTGGGCGTAGAGAAAGTTTGCTCGTCCTCTTCTACATCTCGGGAGTCTTCGTTCACGTAGTCTTGTTTCTCATAGTCTTCATGTCAGGCGGCAGAGAGAGAGAGAGAGAGAGAGAGAGAGAGAGAGAGAGAGAGAGAGAGAGAGAGAGAGAGAGAGAAAGAGAAAGAAAGAGATAGAGACTTTGCTGAACCTTATTACTTGTCTGTGCCTTGTAACCTTTTCGAACAAAACCCGAGGCTTTTTCAATCCTCTTCTATCCTCGCGTCGTTCTCTCCTCTATTCCGCTCGCAAGCGCGTTCCACACGCTCGAGCGTATGAAATTGGCAGTTTCGCGGGAGGATACGAGAGAAGCCAGAGGCTTTTCTATCCTCTCTTGTGCGTCTTTACGGCAAAGCTATCGTAGTAGTAATCCGTGTACCTCTATATCCCGCGGAGACAAAACGAAATTGTGAAACGTGCGCGATACGTATAGCTAGCATAAATTTTCACCGGAAGGGGGTTTTTTTTTGTTCCCGACCCTTTTCAAGCATCTTCGGGTTTTTCGTTGATTTTTTTTTCTTCTCTTTTTTTTTACGATACTCCGGTGATATCGATAATATTCGTGTAGACATAGACAAGACTTGAGAAAAAATATTTGCCGAGTAATCTGTCAAGATATCTTATTATATGATTATTAACTAATGGCTCTTCGAATAGCAAATATCGATTGTCATAGTGTCATGATTTTTTACACCGTCCAGTTTTAGATCGCATTTGAGGCGGGAAATAGGGTTGGGACAGCGTTTTCTCAATGATTTTTATGAATTTTTTAATAGTATAAAAAATGAATATAATTTATTGAAACTTTGAGAATATTTTATACATATATTTAAGTATATACTATAAAATTTTTGAAGAATTTTCTTGAAAAACACCGGGGATATTAGCGACCCCATATTGCAGGTCACAGTCAGACTCAGCATTTTCCGTACATTCTGGAAGCCGCAATTTTCATCTGAAATCAAACGAGGTTAGAATTTACTTTTATTACATGTCTCCCTTCTATATGAACCTAAATGCTATGAAAAAAATAGAAAATTGAATTTTTTACAGGGGTCAAAACAAAAAACCATGATTTTTTGCCATTTTTTACAACTTTATTTGCAAAAAATTATTTTAAATAATGATAATATTCCGATTTTAGGTTAATATCGAGCGCAATACTATGAAGAAAGTAACTGCCAATTTTCAAAACGATTGGTTGAAAACTTTTCAAACTAGCGTGTACGCAAGTTCAAAAAAAGTCATTTTCAGAAAAACGCGTTTGAAACACGTGGCGCGCTCGGGGCCTGAAGGAGAGCTACTCACTTTAATGGCTTACAACAATAGAACGAGTCGGAATTTTCATTTAAAATTTTGGGAACATATTTTTCAATAGTTTTACTAACAATTTATGAAATTAAAAAAAAATCGATTTTTTGAACCGTCTAACCCTATTACCCCCCTTAAAATCGTTTACCTTCGCAATCATCGTTCTTCAATAACTTCCACTTTTGGTCACATCGCTTCCGGCATTTTGAATTTCAATAATTTCATATTGTATTTGCAATCGAGGACTTCAATAAGCACCCCCAAAATAACGAAGAGATTCGATTCAAATTCCTTTCCCGCTTGACGATGCAATTCGAAGGAGACCTTGAAAGAACAATTTTTTTTTTTTATTAAGTCGACTATACTGATCGCAATTCCGTTAAGGTAGTAGTCTGGTAACTTAAGCCGATTTTCATGTCTTTTTTGGAGGGCGTTTTTTTGTAGGGAAATAAAAATGAATCGTTTTGGATATTTAGGATGTTTTTATTTACATATTAAAGATAGAAAAAAAAAATTTTTTTTTTAATTTAATAGTTTATTATTATTATTATTGTTATTGATCGAAGTTGGCACCTCGAAAAAAAAGCGCGTGGGTGGCCCCGGTGATTTTGGCTCTTGATGTTATCTGAAATCAAAAATTCTTGATAATACTTAATCTATAGACATGTCATTCTGGTCGGAACTACTGAAGTTAAATTTCATCGATAAATAATAAAATGGCGGACTTTGGAAAAAAAACGTCCTTTTCCGATTTGTTATTTATCCATGAAATTCAACTTCAGTAGTTCCGACCAGAATGACATGTCTATAGATTAAGAATTATGAAGAATTTTTGATTTCAGATAACATCAAGAGCCAAAATAACCGGGGCCACCCACGCGCTTATTTTTCGAGGTGCCAACTTCGATCAATAATAATAATATAAATGAACTATTACATTTTTTCAAAAAAATTTTTTTTTGTATCTTCAATATGTAAATAAAAACATCTTAAATATCCAAAACGATTCATTTTTATTTTCCTACAAAAAAACGCCCTCCAAAAAAGACATGAAATTCGTCTTAAGTTACCAGACTACTACCTTAAATCGTATATTTTGTCGTAGTCAAGTTTAACCGCTGTTAGCTACACGTATTAATTGTTTTTCCCGCACCGCGACTCGTTGATAAGTCAAACGTGAAACCACAATGCTCTGTTGCCACGAACCGAGAGTAATTTAACGATTCAAATGGCCCGGTTTAATCTCCGCAATCATTCGAAATTAGGGCCGAACGGTTTCAGGGATGAAATTTGTCGATGGCCCTTGGTCGATCTGGAGGCTAATGGGCGTTTCTCGCTCTGTGTCCGAACGATCACACGCAAGGACCTACGAGTCTTCTCTGATCGAAACGCGTTTCTCATCTCTGCTCTCCCATCTATTCCTCTCCCGGTTACTACAGAGCGGCTGATTAAGCACAATTTCACCGTGGACGTTCGCGAGGGTGGAGAGTTTATGGCACGCAGAGGGTCCGGACGAGGGCACGATTCTCCTCCGCGTAAACGAACATCTGTCGTTGCGCGTCCGGATACTCACGACGTTGAATGCGAAGATACGGACAAACCCGAGAAGGGAGGGCTTTTCCCTCCTTTACGAATGAACGGAGTGACAGAGAGAAAGCGATCAGAGATATCGAATGAACGAGAGAGCGAGACTTGAAAAGGAGACACGATAGTTGGTGCAGAAAGCCCGAGCTTTCCGGGAAAGAGAATGAGGGCGTGCTCTCGCAGACGCCATCAGCCTGCACTATCGTGCTTCCATATTCAACGTCACGAAGCCCACCGGAAGTTACGTGAATCGTACGGTTGAAATTCACCGAGTCTTCGTACGGACGTACATAGCTCTGCTGCGAACCCGGTAGTTGAAAACTTGAGATTGTCGCGAGTCTTGAGAACAGGGCAATGGAGTTTTTTCGACCCGGAGTTTATACCCGGTACGGTATTCCCCGAGTCCCGCATCGAAGCTTCCTTGGCAATCGCAATCTAGCGTTCCTGTCGCCTAAACGTACGGTTTACGTGGCATTCATTGTGGTTTCAAGCCTTTGGACTTCTTGTTCAACGTATAGTTCGAACGATCGCGTTGTAGTTGGATGTTCGAACGTTCGGTGGCTCTTCGTCGTACAGCTACGGATGCTGCTATATATAACGTGTAATGTGTCGTAGTTCTCCTTCTCTCCTTTGTGTTCAACACGCTACACTTCTGAAGTTTATTTAGAGACTTCATTGGTTGTTCGAGGGAACGACAATAGGCCTTGGTTATTGGAGCAATTCCATTTTTTTTTATCGTGTTTAGCCATTGCTGATCATTAGCAGGCTTCTTGTATCCGGCTCTGATTCGATGTGTCTTTCTTTTTTACTCATTTTTTTTCATAAATTAACGATTGAAAGACTCGATTGGTTCTTCGTGCTAATGACAATATGCCTTGGTTATTCGAACACTTTCTTTTTTGATCATGTTTAACCGTTGGCTGATCATTGGCCGACTGAATTTTTCTTTTTCTCCGATACGTTTCGAAAATTATAATTATCCACGGGAACTCTAGTTCTTCTCTCGTTCCGCATGGCTCGACGGGATACTTGTAATACGGTCACAAGTGTCTGTCGAATGAGCGAACGACGGTGCGAATTGTAGTTTGGCGAAACCTCATTGCCGAATTCTCTGTCTCTCTCTCTCTCTATTCTATCGTCTAATTCCAACTGTACCGCACGTCTCTGAATACTATGCATGTATTAGGCTTAATTGTCGGAAACTTCGGAACACAAGCTGATCGAAGAGTCTCCTCTTCCTCGCTCTCTCTCCTCGTTCGCTGGCTCTCTTCTCCCAGCGGGATATTCGAGCATACATGCACCAACTTCCGACGTTCTCTCGGGCGTATTCTGCGGTTGCTATTACCGTTGAGTGCTGCCCTCTATCTAGATATAGATAGTTTCCCTTCCGGCGGGCGGGAGATTTCACGAGGACGAAAACAACGAGATGGCGAAAGAGGGCGAGAAAACGATTTGCATGAATTTGCATTAATCACCGACGCACTTGTGCGGCAATATTCGGGGGGGAATATGGATGAATTACGTGATGCGGTTAGACGATTGGCCGCCACGAGCTTACCGGAAGAGAAATCCTCGAAGGCACTTTGATCGCACTTCCGTGTTGGCCAGCGCGAGAGTCGAGATAATTATGAAGGGATTGACGAATGAAAATGTGAGAAGATGGCCGATCGAACAGAAGATGCGGGGGCCACCCACGCGCTTTTTTTTTCGAGGTGCCAACTTCGATCAATAATAATAATAATAATAAACAATTAAATTAAAATTTTTTTTTTTCGTCTCTTTAATATGTAAGTAAAAACATCTTAAATATCCAAAACGATTTATTTTTATTTTCCTACAAAAAAACGCCCTCCAAAAAAGACATGAAAATCGGCTTAAGGCCTTACATACGTCGAGAATTTTCAAAAAATCGATTTTTTTTTGTTTACAGATTATTATTCCTTATAGTCTTAGGCGTATTTCTGTGCAAGCTGATTGTAAAAATTCCCCATAGTTCAAAAGTTATTGTAGATAATGTGACTGCCCGACGAAAGGACAAAGGTCTGACGCGCGCCTACCTGAGTTGAGAGGCCAGAACAATTCGTCGATTAGAAAAAAAATAAACAACAACAATTTTTTACTGACAAGGAAGGCGTACAATATGAAGCTGGAATGGGAGATTAGACGTAAGTTAACTAAATAAATTTAAAAAATTCATAAAGTTCTTGCTCCAGCCGCGCGCCACTTCGAGCGAAACGCGCTTGAAACTTTAAACGCGTTTTTCTCAAAACTACTTTTTCTGACACGGTCGGCATGATAACTCGTACGGTTTTTAATATTTTTTGATGATTTTTTTTTTTTAATATTCGGAATTGTTTTTTCTATAGTCTGTCGAGCCGGATTTTTAAAATTATAATTAGAAAATTTTATAAAAACAATTGAAGTGTGACTTTTTTGACACAAACTTAAAATTTTTTTTTAAATTACCGTAAATTGTTTAATTTTTCGATTTTCAAAAATCCGGCTCGACAGACTATAACTACTACCTTATTTTACAAGAATTTCTTTACATTTTGCAGATCCCTCAACATTTGAGGAAGAAATACTGCCGACCGTGGAGCAACTTTTTTTTTTACAGTGCTTCAAAAAATGTGATTTTTCATGTTGTAATTTTTGAAAAAAAAAATTGAAATAAATTTTTTTACAAACTTAACACAGTAATAAACAATGTGTAAGAATTTTTTCATTAATTTCTATTTCTATCCCTCCTAAAAACAGTTTTTCTTTTGGTACGTTTTCGGTACCGCTGGACGTATGTAAGGCCTTAAGTTACCAGACTACTTAATCACTCTGAAGATGGATTAAGGCTTTATGAAATTTGTGCATCTTTCGAAAATCCCTTATCGCTCCGACTTTCGCGGATACTTAGTGAACCGTGAAACTTAAGAAAAGGGCGAAGGGTAAGGGAGAGCGAGGAAGCTGAAAGTTGAAACATATGCAAATTTCTATCGGACAATTTTACAATATGCTTTTTCTCTGTGCGAGAAAGTCAACATTAAACAAGATCTTCGCAGAAGGGTCTTTGAGCATTGTGCGAAATTTCGAGGAAGCAATTTGCATGTTTCAACAGCCGAGCTTTTTTATGCCTCTTGGCCCACATTTTTCTTTTATTCAACTTCGTTAAATAAACCCTAGGTGCCGCTTGTACTTTATACCCATTTCAAGGTGTGGATCCTCAGGCTTCCGCATTATTCATCATATATATTCTACAGTTTTACTCGTTTCTTCTCTTACTCTCTGCTTCCTCGTCAATTATTATCGTTATTATTATTCTCGTTGCTCACGCTATTGTCACGATGTATTGTACCCGGTGGAACTGTCCATGTGTTTCGAAAGTGTATAGGGAAAGGAAAAGAGTGGCAATTGTATATATTTACGTTAATTGGCTATCCGCGCACCGACTACCACGGAGTACAGGGGCACTCGATCAAAGTGTCGGGCATATTTTGCTCGCTCTTGAATATGAGGGTGTTGGAGAAAGAGCAGCGACGATAAAGGTGGGTTTATATGCGCAATATATATATATATATATCGAGAAACAAGCTTGTACGTACTCTGGTATCGCGGTGGATGCAAAGTACTCAAAGCACCATCCCTCGCTCGGATATATAGTTATAAGTCGAGAGAGAGGTAAGCTCCAGCTTGAGAATTTTATTATTTTCTCTTTCTCTCTCTCTCTCTCTATGTGCATTTTCACCAGGACGAAATTAACCACCGAGTCTCATCTCTCTCTATTTCTCTCCCGCATCGTGTTGCCTTTGATGTCTGGGGTTGTTATAGACGAGAAAATTCTTCGCTCCGACAGCCTCAGCCTCCTCTATGGGTACCATATCGCAGGGAAGCTTTTGCTACATGTACTTTCAGGGACTTAACTCTGTCGTCGCGCTCACCAAAGACCGAAAATCCAAATACCGCGGCGGAGAACGAACGAGATTGAAACGAAAAAAAAAATAAAAATAATTGGGGATTCTAGGGGATGAAAAATTCGCTGTGAGACTCGTACGAACGACTATAGTCCTCGAACCACTAGTTAGCGAACTAGCACACGGTAGAAATGGAGTTATTCAACGCACGTTACTTTTTACCTTTTCCCCATTTTTTCATCGTCGTTTTTCTTCTTCTTTTTTTTTTTTAATATCAGCAATTTGACGTAAATGTGTGGCAATTTATCGTACATTCGGTAGAACGTGGTATTTTATAAATAAGCATCGAGTCTAACAATTTCCCACGGTTCCAACTTTCTTGGTCCTCGTTTATAAATTTAATCAACGCTTTCGCTTATTCCTATACTTCTCATGTGTCTTATTTCACTTTTAATAAATATTTTATTGACTTCACATCGTTGTCACACTGTCGCGTGTCTGATCATTCAAAATCTACGTTTCTATTGCGCAAAAGCAACATATTAGATACGAAAATCTTCGTTCAGCTCTTTCGTTCTTTACACCGTGAGAAATGGAAAATTTATCGTTTTCCTTTTTACACTTCCAACATTCGCGGAAAAATCGAGAATCCAAATGAGATCGGGGGCGCGCGTACGTGGAAACGGAAACGAAATACGCAGGGTGTTTGTGAAGTACAAACTTCGGGGGATGTATGTCTGGGGTATTTCACGCGAGGATTATTTTTTGATCGAGGGAACATTTGAAAAGTGTTCGAGATTACAGGCGTCGCTGCAAAAATGATCCAAATTCTGTTGCCTACATTTTTTTTTTAGGTTAGTAGTCTGGTAACTTAAGCCGATTTTCATGTCTTTTTGGAGGGCGTTTTTTTTGTAGGAAAATAAAAATGAATCGTTTTGGATATTTAGGATGTTTTTATTTACATATTAACGATACAAAAAAAAAAAATTTTGAAAAAATTTAATAGTTTATTATTATTATTATTATTATTATTATTGATCGAAGTTGGCACCTCGAAAAAAAAGCGCGTGGGTGGCCCCGGTGATTTTGGCTCTTGATGTTATCTGAAATAAAAAATTCTTGATAATTCTTAATCTGTAGACATGTCATTCTGGTCGGAACTACTGAAGTTAAATTTCATGGATAAATAACAAAATGGCGGACTTTGGAAAAAAACGTCCTTTTCCATTTTGTTATTTATCCATGAAATTTAACTTCAGTAGTTCCGACCAGAATGACATGTCTATAGATTAAGAATTATCAAGAATTTTTTATTTCAGATAACATCAAGAGCCAAAATCACCGGGGCCACCCACGCGCTTTTTTTTCGAGGTGCCAACTTCGATCAATAATAATAATAATAATAAACTATTAAATTTTTTCAAAATTTTTTTTTTGTATCTTTAACATGTAAATAAAAACATCCCAAAGATCCAAAACGATTCACTTTTATTTTCCTACAAAAAAACGCCCTCTAAAAAAGACATCAAAATCGGCTTAAGTTACCAGACTACTACCTTAATATTGGGGGTACAAGTAAGTTTTAAAGGGTTTAGAAGAGAGGGCATTACTAGTATTAAAAATCGCATCAGACCATAACCTAACCATCTTCATGTTAAAGCGTGTCATCAGTAGGCTTTAGTTTTCGGTATGTTGTAATTTTGTCAGAGTCTAAAGAACTCCAAATATGTCGACTTTTGTGTCAACGAAACCCAATTTGCGGGAAGCTTTACTTTTCCGCTTCCATTTAAAGAAAAAAGCAGCCAAAGATCATGATTGTTTTGCGTGAGGCTTATGCGGACCATGCTCCATCAATTTCAACTTGTGCGTACCGGTTTACGATGATTCAAAAGTGGTGATTTTGACAGGAAGGATAAGGAACGTGAAGAACGGCCAGAAACGTTTGAAGATGCAGAATTGGAGGCATTATTGAACGAAGATTCCAATTGTTACCAAACTTCATTGTTACCTCAATTTGTTACCATTTTTTGCACGATAAAGAGCTAATTGTCACAAAAAGTCTTTTAAAACTTACTTGTACACCTGATGTAATTAAAGAGTATTTAACTTTTTATGAAATTCCAAAATGCTTTACCGATCGATAAAATAAAATCGATTGAGGGACGCTGTTGCTGTCTCGGCAATCATTTAAATTTTTTTTTTTCATTCCCAAACTATCGTTTGGGAATTGAGTCGAAAAAATTGTCAAAAATCTTTTTGCAATCTTATGAAATACACCGTATATGTGAAATACAAGACAGAGGGAAATTGTAAAGCGTGCGAGATTAACGTCTGTTCAGGCAGGAGCCACATGTTCTCTCGCTTATATGCACACACCTTCCTCGCAGTGACGTTAATGTGGTGTCAACTCGAAATCTCCCCTTTGGCAATTTCTCTCTCACAACACCAGCCTCCCCCGAGTGAGAACACACACGCGTCTGGGACCACCACGTTCGTTAATGGATGCAATTAAAACGTATAATGGCTTGCGTCACGGTCGACAACCTAGACATCGACTTCGTGGCGCAAGGTTATCGCTTCTGGAATTTCGGTTCCAATTCTAATAGCGCTGTTACGACGCATCTATATACATGTACATTGAATATAACGTTTACATTAAATATATATATATATACAGGTATTTAATTCCAAGTATTGTACGAGTTGAAGCACTTTGCGAACAGTATAATTTAACTGCTAGTGAAACAAAGCTCGGAGGAATTGAGCCAGTTGCGACGCGTATGTGTGTGCAAGAGCTGTATTAAGCTGGCACTCTCACCGTGCCAAAAAAAATATTTTGTCCTTATGCAAATGATAGGTTCTTTATGGGCTCTCGAACCTCGTAAGAAAAAAACATTTTTGGACTCATTCCATAAATTACCCTGAAATAATTAGACATAAAGTAAAAATCCATAAATTTGAACATTTTTCTAAATTCCCTGCCCAGTAATAATACGTTACTTACGGGCTATTCGATCCACCAGTACGAAATTTCAATGTTTCACCCCGTTATTTGAAATCGACCTTTATCGGACCAATTGAATGGAAAACAGATGAAAATGGAAACATTTATAGATCAGTTGACTTCGGTCGTTCGTTCGAGTTTGACTTAAGGAGGAAAATAGGGTTAGGGCAGCGTTTTCTCAATGATTTTCATGAATTTTTTTATAGTACCAAAAATGCATAGAATTTATTGAAACTTTGAGAATATTTTATACATATATTTAAGTATATACTATAAAATTTTTGAAGAATTTTCTTGAAAAACACCGAAAATATTAGCGACCCCATATTACAGGTCACAATCAGACTCAGCATTTTGCGTACATTCTGGAAGCCGCAATTTTCATCTGAAATCAAACGAGGTTGGAATTTACTTTCATTATATGTCTCTCTTCTATATGAACCTAAATGCTATCAAAAAAAAAAGAAAATTGAATTTTTTACAGGGATCAAAACAAAAAAGCATGATTTTTTGCCATTTTTTGCAAGTATTTGCAAAAAAAAAATTATTTAAAATAATGATAATATTCCAATTTTAGGTTCATATAGAGCGCAATACTATGAAGAAAGTAACTGCCTATTTTCAAAACGATTGGTTGAAAACTTTTCAAATTAGCGTGTACGCAAGTTGAAAAAAAAGTCGTTTTCAGAAAAACGCGTTTGAAAAAAATAGTACCAAGAAAAACAAGCAATATCGGGTCGCTAATATTTTATAGTATATACTTAAATATATGTATAAAATATTCTCAAAGTTTCAATAAATGATATTCATTTTTTATACTATAAAAAAATTCATGAAAATCATTGAGAAAACGCTGTCCTAACCCTATTTCTCCCTTTAATGGCTTATAACAATAGAACGAGTCGGAATTTTCATTAAAAATTTTGGGAACGTATTTTTCAATAGTTTTACTAACAATTTATGAAATAAAAAAAAATCGATTTTTTGAACCGTCTAACTCTATTTCCCCCCTTAATGGAAGCAAAGAAGTATCATGACTGGACGTGTCATATGAAAGTACTTCGTGGTAACATCCAGTTTATCGTGAAACCAGCCATTCGTCGTTTGGCTCGTCGAGGTGGTTGCAAGCGTATCTCGGGTCTGATATATGGAAACATTTATATATTTCTAGCTCGATAATTACCGATTAATACTCCATCTTGTTTTTTCTCCTTGCGAAATTAATTACGCAATTTATACGCCATGAAATCGATGGATTAAACAAAAATATGCAATTGTTGTTTCTCTGTGATTATCGGTTCTCAAAAGAAAGTCTACATACAGGGTGTCCCAAAGCTAGCACGTCAGAGTGACACGGGGGTTAGATTGGCTCCGAACCTATCAGAAAAAAAACAAATATCACCTCACTAAAAGTCTCATGGTTTTCGAGAAAAATCGTGTTTTTTGATTTTTCGGAAAATCGCTACCTAGTACTCGTTATTCTGCTACCATTGCTATGGAAGTTCAAATCGTAAGCAAACCAAAGTTCAAATTCACACCAAATCCTAAAGTGGTCAGAAACGCATAAGAAAATAGCGAGATAACAAGAATAGCGATTGTTCGAAAAATCATTATTGGTTTTTCTGATAGGTCCGGAGCCAATCTAATCCCCCGTGTCACTCTGACGTGTTTGTTTTGGGACACCCTGTGTATAAAAATGGTCCAATGGTTTACATGTGTAGAAAAAAAAAGTCTAATGCTACAATCGTTTCTAAAAAAATCCACGCGAAGATAAGCAACCATCTGCATGCAACACACGAAAGAGAATCTCACAACGGACTCGGCAACGCACGTAGGGAGCCGCGGGATTTAGAAAAGTGCCGGGAAATGTTTCGTTCGCCAGGAAGATTAAGTACGAGGGGAGTTGAGGCGATCACGAGAAAAATAAATAACAAAACAAAAGGAAGGACAAATGAACCGCGAGAGAAACGTCGAGATAGAGAGGATATAGAATCCCGAAGCATAAAGGAATGGAATAACGTTCAGTCGACTGTGGAAAAGAGTAGTATATCAGTATATATGTGTACATACATACATATACACGTACATGCGAGAAGTGATGCGGTAGAAACCATCGTGCCGGGAAAACCATATAGAAATATATAAGAGAAAACGCGGCGAGAGTATATTTTGCTGATCGTGAAAACGGTTACGAACCATCCTACGGTTTTCTTCTCTCGTTCCTCCATCCTCCTCCGCGAACGTTTCTCATTCTGGCCTCTTCGCCTCCTCTCCGCCGTGTTTACAAGTACTCCCTGAAGCGGGAGCAGAAAGGATCACACACCTATATGTATATATATATATATATATATATGTATACATCTGTGACTATATGATATATGTGAAGTTGAGGATTTCATATATATATGGGCGATGGCTGCAACTGCTGCTGGAAAATGGGATGTGATGTACCTGACATTTTACCTGACGTAGAATTTTTCGTTCCGTCCCTTCCGACGAGAATCTGCGGACGTGCAAGTTTTTACACCTCTTCATACTTCTAGAAATACGTACACCAACAATCGACCAAATATAACCAACAAACAAACAAACGTTACAAGTCAAACATGTACTTCTGTTCATATTATTTTATTGTTATTTCTTTTATTTGTTCAAGTATCGTTACATTCAAAAAATCTTTGTTTATTAATTTGCTTTAATATTCTCAAGATTTTGTGTCGTTAGTTAATCGCGATTTCCATTGGGGAAGCTTTTTCTTTTCCAGTACAACCAACACACACGATGGTGAATGTTTAATTAATATGGTTTTTCCATCGTCGATATGTTGTCATTGATCAATTTCTGAGAGATCAAGAACGACGATATCGGTGTCTCGTATTTTTTCAACCATTCAATATTGACGCTTGCACTGACGAGAGCCGCGGCCTCCAGAGCATCCGCCATCGTCATTAACCTCTCCTCGGTGCGCAACGAATTGATTAATTTCTTCAGCTGGAAAGGGACGAAAACAAAGAGACGACGATGTACAATAGACCATAATATTGTGTAACATTGATGACCCACGAAGTAACGAACCTTTTCAATCTGAGCCGCAGTCGTCAATCTGCTTCCTATCTCATTGAGGTAATTCAAGATCGATGAGCTGTTACCATCGCTGCAAGGAACCAAAAAACGTAATATTGTACATTTAAAACCATTGCCGTCAACAAATTTCCGGAATTCCCGTGAACCTGACACTTACGCCTCCAAAATGGCCTTCAAATTGTCTCGGATGAAATCGAACGCGACATTGATACCAGTGACACTACCGGAGTACACTGCTCTGACGACGTCATTTCTGCTAAAGTTGGATTCAACGAGCAATGTCCTCGCGAGATAGGAATTGAGAATATTCGCTTCTGACGAACAACCAAGCGCACTTATCAGTGTGATGCGCTCGGTGGTTTCGTTACTCATTCTGGCAGTGAGATCGTAAGTTTTTTCCCATATCGTTGAATTGGCTTTACGCATTCCCGCGCAAAGAACGACGCTTTGAAGATCCGCTGAAAGTCTGTGAAAAAAATATGTTTACAGAGAGATTGAATAATCGGATGATTTTACGTTTCACTTGTTTACGAATGGCCTGTAACTCACTTGTGCGAACCGATCACGTGCTGTACTAGTTGATCGTGAGTAGCTGCGAGACATTTCGCAGAACCCATTGTACATGCCAACTTAACGGCGTTCAATCTGTTCAACTTCGTTATGTGATCGTCCTGCGCAGTCTCACTGTAACCTACGGTCTTCTCCAATTTTTCGGTAAGCCGACGAATGTAGAGCTAAATGATGGAAGCGAGAAGGAACAAATTTAAATCACCATGAACGTGCACCGATCGTTTCGTAGAACGAGCTTCTTTGGAACACGTCACTGTAGCTGAATCGCAAATTTCAAATTGATAAGCTAAACCGTTTAGGAGTTGGAGCTCTGTGACCGAAGGACGGAGGGACGGACGGACACACGGATAACCTAGTCGCACTGTGCAGTATCCTCACTATAAAGAGAATTCTGCTGCGATATTTGATGTCAAATTAAACCGTGGGATTCAGCGAATGTCCAACATTCCTTGTCGTTAAGGGAATTTGTCATTAAATCCAATGCGTTGATAACGCGAATTCTCAAAGTTGCTTAAAGTGACTCGCGCGACATGCTGCTCAGAGTTTCCTTACAAGAGCATCCTGAAATATACCAACTTGCCTGGGAAACACGCCCGAACGATCAATGACAAAACCGCTCTATGGCTAAGGGAATTGTAACTCGTTGAAAATTACTCGCCTTGAAGATATCGTATTTCTCGGTATTCGCTAGAGCTTTGTCGAGAACGGCAAAGCTACGATAAGCCGCGTACCACGGAACGTAATTGTCTTCGTATCGTAGATACTCGGTGATTTCGAGAAAAGTCGTATGGTCCGGTAGTTCGCCGGCTTCCACGAGTTGAAAAGCATCGTCCAGCAACTGAGCACGAGTGAGCGTAGGAATTTTCGTGTTTGTTGTATCTTTCAGATCTTCGCGGATAAGTTTCCAATTTTGCGGATCGTAATTTACACGATAGTAGCCTGATAACAATGACACATCAATCAGTATAGTGAATTGAACGTTTTTTTTTCTTCAAATAACCATTAACTGGGAACTTAATTCCCGAAGAATGTTAGCTCGAATGACACTCACCGGTCTGCTGTTTGTTAAATATTATCCACTGATCGTTTCTCGAACCCGCGATGGCTATTGTGTCATTCTCGGTGATGAGCCAATTCGTTGCTTTGGTATCTTGAAAATTGGGCTTATCTTCGATAACGTAGTTTATCGGTATGAGCCAACGTTCCTTTGGTACTTTGGTCTTTTTCGTCAAGAAGCGCTTTTGCGATATCGTTGCTCTTTCACTTTCGTAATCACGAATAACGGTGAGAACGGGATAGCCCGGTTGTCTGACCCACGAGATTAGCACTTTTTTCATATCCGGAATAGTCGTAGACACTGACGCCAAAGCGTCGAACAGATCGTTCGAAGATGCTGCCGAGTATTTCCTAATGGATAAAAAGATTAATTGGAACGGATTGATACGATATTGAAGTTTGTCTACTCTCGGAAATTCCGCGTTCGTTACATTTTTGTCAAGTATTTCGTCAATCCAGTTTGAAATACGGATTCTCCAAGTACATGCGAAATCATTCGTATCACACAGGCAGCTAATAGATAAAAAGTAAATTTCTCTTGATCAATTCAAAGAAAGACAGTTAGATATGTTGGAATTATTATTAAAAAAAAAACGTTTATACCTTTGTTGTAAGAGATGTAATCAAAATTCCTTCTGATCTCCTTGGGACTATTCACCCTAACGTCCATTGCATGCTGATTCTCATCGTCATCAGCGACAAAAGCTGTTTGCTGAAGATTCTTAAGTACAAACTGATCCATCATACGCCACTTAGTTTCGACCTGTATAGGATTCAAGAAAGTTTTTTTACTACAAATTCGCATTCCTACGCGGTAATGTTACACGTGACATTAGGATTTTCCAATTCGTCACCTTGTCGGTGGTGATGTACTCGAAGTAAGTGGCGAAACCCTCCTTTAACCATAGCCAGTCCCACCATAAAGGAGTGACCAAATTGCCAAACCACTGATGGGCCAACTCGTGCGACATTATCATTGCGATACCTTGCTTGTAAACCGGGTTCGTGACATTTTCTTCGAGCAAAAGTGTAAACTCGCTTGAGAAGATTAAAAAAAAAAACCAGAGTGATTCAACTTTCTACTACATTTCGATAAGGGAGAACGCAATCAATTTGTCTTTCTTTAAATTTTT
Organism: Oxytorus armatus; assembly: GCA_958009045.1. Taxonomy (NCBI): domain Eukaryota; kingdom Metazoa; phylum Arthropoda; class Insecta; order Hymenoptera; family Ichneumonidae; genus Oxytorus; species Oxytorus armatus. The sequence continues at coordinate 18,256,231 of OY253749.1, read as the reverse complement.
GTTTAATCACCTGTACATCGCGATTCCCCAATTTTCCATGCCACTCCCGCGGAATTGTGGTATAGCGAAATTATCCATTTTTGGTATAACGTGCTTGCTACCCGCGTAATACTCCAAATGTTTGAGCTCCTTCTGACCCACCCCAAGAGCGTACACGCCCGTATGAATAGCATTTTCTCGCGAATAAATTCTGAACGAACCGTCGTTGTTTGACAGATACTTGAAGTCCGAAATAACGAATGCCACGAGATACGTCGACATGGGAGGTGTAACGGCAAAATGAGTCCACCATTTTGATAAATCGTTGTTCGGCCTGGACCGCGACACCGCCGGCATGTTCGAGATCGCCGTGTAATTGTCCATGTGCTTGATTGATATTTTGAACTGTGCCTTTAATGCTGGCTCGTCGAAACAGGGAAAAGCTCGTCTTGCCCAGGTTGGCTCGAATTGAGTTGTCGCTAGCCATCTGAAAGATCGCTCATTCATATATATTTTTTTACGATCGTCGAACCACTTCCTCAACGTTTATCTATATATTCGCGGATGATCATTGGCGTCCTCTTTGTTTACCAATGATTTTTATAAATATTTACCAAGCGACGTGAATTTGAGCTTTCAAAAAATCATCTGTGATTTAAAGCTGGGCAATGGTCACTTACTTTTGTTATTCAATTTTACCGCATTACAAGGATTTGCGCAAAATCTTTAATATCTTCTACTTACACCTTTTGACCGTGGCCGTTAACGTACGAACTTCTGTAGAATCCATTCAAATCGTCGTGCAACAATCCTTTATATTTTAAATTCAACGTATAGACACCGGCAGCGATTGATGCCGATAGTTTTAGTCTCAAGAAATCCGTTGTATTCTCGAGCGAGCTAGTGATTGTCAAATCGTTCGCGAACAGTTTTTCGCCAGTGAGACTCGTGTAATCGTCGTCGATCGTCAGATCCTTGGCGTGTAAAACTATCTCATTCGTTGCAGCAGCAACCGTGATCTTGATTCTCGATTTGCCTTCGAACGTAAAGTCACCCGGGACAATGTTAGGTTCAAGGTGGATCGTGTAACGACTGGGTTTCACGTTGCTCGGTAGACGATAGTTTATTGCCTCGGTAGCTTCGACGATATCGCTGCTCTTCGGGATATGATTCCTGGTGAGAGGAATCGCGCTCGTCGAACTTACCAGTAGGACTAACGACAGTTTACAAATTAACGACATCTTCCTGTCGCTTGTGCGAAAATTACGAGAACTAATAAACGTTGAAAGGAAATGAAAAAAATGTGGACACTGGTTCTCCACGAGTCTCTTCGTGATCACGGGAAACAGAGATGATCGAGGTGAACCTCGATGGCTTTTATAACGATTCACGAATCTCGATAACGCCATAAAATGAGGGACAGAAAAAATACGATCTCTGTGTTAATCTTATCGTTAGAAGTTCCTGCAACAAACTACGATAAACATATTATTGTGCGGTTTAATTCAAAATTTTTCTTCGTCATCTTCTACGCCTGGACAAAGATTTCCAATGTTTTTCTAGTTTCATTCAATTTCACTCGATTTATTTCGTAATAACTGCGTTGACATATTTGATTGATCGACACCGATTGATCTCTTCCCAATCTTCACGAGAGATACGAAGAAATTGTCCGAAGATCGCGGTGATCTTTTATCTGGATTTTTTTCCAAATCCAACGCGTTATCTCGTTTGTTAATGTAAACGTTGATCGTAACCAATTACATTCATTTCGATTCATTTGTTAATTAACATACTTAAATGCCTAATAATCGCTTAAATTCCGGGTCATGTTTCCACGAATTTCGTGAATTACTAGAATAACACTGTTTAAATCGTTATTAGGAGTTGTATCACTTCCGAATCATCTTGCATTATCCTATACACTTGAATGAACGAGTATACGCGCATAAATACATTATACGGTATTATATACACATTTCAGATCGTTGTTCCCGAGAGGGGTGGATTCGCCGAGACTCAACGGTTAATTCGATTGTCGTGGCTGTATTACTGCCACTCTAGAGGCCGAAAAAATAGGCTTTTTTGGGGATTTTTTTTCAGAAAAACTACAAAATAAATCGAGATTACAACATAGGATGTTTATCATACATATCAGTGACTGTATACATTAATTTTTTTGAAGCGATTAATTTCAAAATGTCGGCTGTGCAGCGTTTTTGCGATGACGTCTCCGTTTTTTGTTGACCGGAAACATGACTCAGACAACTTTCAACCGGTTCACTTGCAATTTTGATTATATCTTTAAAAATACATAGAATCATAGGGATAAAATCCCTATTATTCTCGCGGGAGATTTTAACATAAATTTTGCATCAAATGATTCTTTACCGCTAACTAACTTTCTTCGCGAAAAATTTGGTCTGTACATGAACAATAAACCCAACGAGTCAACAACAAAATCGGGAACTACAATAGATGCAATTTTTACACGTTATCTCGAAAACATCGAATCACGGACATATATTTTATATTTTAGTTATCATAAACCATTAATATCATTATTACCAATTGAAGCACCAACCAATGATAATGTAAATATTGAATAAACCGAATATTTTTTATGCAAATTTTGTATTATTGTATTTATTTTGAAATGCTCTCTCTCTCTCTGTCTCTCACACTAAATCTCTCTTATTCTTTTTCTTTATTTTTTAAGAAGTTTCACTTCAATCATGTGCACGGTGCTGCACACGCAACTTTTTTTTGTTATTTCTTTGATGTGTTCAATTATCGTTACATAAAAAAAATCTTTGTTTATAAATTTTGTGGATAAAGCACCACCCCGTGAACGTATATCCAGGGGGATGTGTCGGTGTTAGCATCGAGGGTAACGATAATCAATATAGTAATTATGCCAATGATCGTAGATGGCGATATGTCGAACGGCTAGGTACTGTTCATGACGCGCGGTCGTACGTGATCGAATGCCTTGTCTCGAACTCTATCGGTGACCGAGCTGGAAGACGGCCGAGTAGTCTAGTTGTCTAGTGTGTGTGCGCGGGTAGCGCCCGTGACAACTATAATTGTACATCATCAATTATCACTTCTACTCAAGAAAAGTTATATTTCGAGAGAGTGTGTTTTAGAGAGAGGAAGAGAAACCGCAGATCGCATATTAAGGTAGTTCTAACGCAAATAAAGAGTAATGCAAAGTTAATGAATTTTTGGGAAAACCTAGAAAAAGTACTGAAGAATACTTATGCGAAATTTGAGACTGTTTCACCGTACCGTTTTCAAGATATCGTTTATCAAAAATTGCAAAATTTGCATACGAACGTATACCTATACCGTACGAAATGAGCACTTCCCGGATATTTAGTCACCAAAATGTACGAAGGAGTAATGAAAAATTCTTGAAATTTGGCACGAAAGTAGTTCAGTAGATGAAGAATAACATATATTTTACAGTAAATTTTCGACCATACAGTAAAAAAGTATGGATTATTGAAAAAATATTGTTTTGAGGCTAGAAGAACTCGTGAGCATGACAACGTCGCTGCGCGACGTGGCTGCCCGCCTCGCTCACCGCTCCTTCTATCCCCTCCCATTTCTTGTGTTAGAACTACCTTAAAGGCTCCCGAGTATTTTATCTAAGGCCGATCATTCTCAGCACACTGATTTCTTGAAGGGCATCTCTTCATATCTATGTAAATCGATAAATATACAATCCTGAAATTGATAACGTCTTCTCGACATCGATTTGCATCAATGAGATGCGACTCAACACGGCGAACCACCAAAAGACAAGAAATATAAAGTAAAAATATTCTGAATGACTGAGAATGTGCGTGCGTTTATCGTGTAAAATAAAAAGTGTACATTCACATGAAAATATATACGACTGGTTTATATGAAATAATCCTATTGTAAATTTAAATTAATAATACGTGTCTTCCTAAGGGAAATGCTATTGTTACAATTTGCTTTAATATTCTCAAGATTTTGTGTCGTTAGTTAATCGCGATTTCCATTGGGGAAGCTTTTTCTTTTCCGGTACAACCATCACACACGATGGTGAATGGTTAACTAATACGGTTGTTCCATCGTCGATATATTGTCATTGATCAATTTCTGAGAGATCAAGAACGACGATATCGGTGTCTCGTATTTTTTCAACCATTCAATATTGACGTTTGCACTGACGAGAGCCGCGGCCTCCAGAGCATCCGCCATCGTCATTAACCTCTCCTCGGTGCGCAACGAATTGATTAATTTCTTCAGCTGGAAAGGGACGAAAACAAAGAGACGACGATGTACAATAGACCATAATATTGTGTAACATTGATGACCCACGAAGTAACGAACCTTTTCAATCTGAGCCGCAGTCGTCAATCTGCTTCCTATCTCATTGAGGTAATCCAAGATCGATGAGCTGTTACCATCGCTGCAAGGAACAAAAAACGCAATATTGTACATTTAAAACCATTGCCGTCAACGAATTTCCGGAATACCCGTGAACCTGACACTTACGCCTCCAAAATGGTCTTCAAATTGTCTCGGATGAAATCAAACGCGACATTGATACCAGCGACATTACCGGAGTACACTGCTTTGACGACGTCATTTCTGCTAAAGTTGGATTCAACGAGCAATGTCCTCGCGAGATAGGAATTGAGAATATTCGCGTCTGACGAACAACCAAGCGCACTTACCAGTGTGATGCGCTCGGTGGTTTCGTTACTCATTCTGGCAGTGAGATCGTAAGTTTTTTCCCATATCGTTGAATTGGCTTTACGCATTCCCGCGCAAAGAACGACGCTTTGAAGATCCGCTGAAAGTCTGTGAAAAAAATATGTTTACAGAGAGATTGAATAATCGGATGATTTTACGTTTCACTTGTTTACGAATGGCCTGTAACTCACTTGTGCGAACCGATCACGTGCTGTACTAGTTGATCGTGAGTAGCTGCGAGACATTTCGCAGAACCCATTGTACATGCCAACTTAACGGCGTTCAATCTGTTCAACTTCGTTATGTGATCGTCCTGCGCAGTCTCACTGTAACCTACGGTCTTCTCCAATTTTTCGGTAAGCCGACGAATGTAGAGCTAAATGATGGAAGCGAGAAGGAACAAATTTAAATCACCATGAACGTGCACCGATCGTTTCGTAGAACGAGCTTCTTTGGAACACGTCACTGTAGCTGAATCGCAAATTTCAAATTGATAAGCTAAACCGTTTAGGAGTTGGAGCTCTGTGACCGAAGGACGGAGGGACGGACGGACACACGGATAACCTAGTCGCACTGTGCAGTATCCTCACTATAAAGAGAATTCTGCTGCGGTATTTGATGTCAAATTAAACCGTGGGATTCAGCGAATGTCCAACATTCTTTGTCGTTAAGGGAATTTGTCATTTAATCCAATGCGTTGATAACGCGAATTCTCAAAGTTGCTTAAAGTGACTCGCGCGACATGCTGCTCAGAGTTTCCTTACAAGAGCATCCTGAAATATACCAACTTGCCTGGGAAACACGCCCGAACGATCAATGACAAAACCGCTCTATGGCTAAGGGAATTGTAACTCGTTGAAAATTACTCGCCTTGAAGATATCGTATTTCTCGGTATTCGCTAGAGCTTTGTCGAGAACGGCAAAGCTACGATAAGCCGCGTACCACGGAACGTAATTGTCTTCGTATCGTAGATACTCGGTGATTTCGAGAAAAGTCGTATGGTCCGGTAGTTCACCGGCTTCCGTGAGATGAAAAGCATCGTCGAGCAACTGAGCACGATTGAGCGTATGAATTTTCGTGTTGTTTGGATCTTTTAGATCTTCGCCGATAAGTTTCCAATTTTGCGGATCGTAATTTACACGATAGTAGCCTGACAACAATGATACATCAATCAGTATAGTGAATAAAACGTTTTTTCTTCTTCAAATAACCATCAATTGTGGACACACAATCCCCGAAGGGTGTTAGCTCAAATGGCACTCACCGGTTTGTTGTTTGTTAAATATTATCCACTTATCGTTTCTCGAACCCGCGATCGCGATTGTGTCGTTCTCGGTGATGAGCCAATTTGTTGCTTTGGTATCTTGAAAATCGGGCTTATCTTCGATAACGTAGTTTATCGGTATGAACCAACGTTCCTTTGGTACTTTGGTCTTTTTCGTCAAGAAACGCTTTTGCGATATCGTCGCTCGTTCACTTTCGTAATCACGAATAACGGTAAGCACGGGATAGCCCGGTTGTCTGGCCCACGAGATCAGCGTTTTTTTCATATCCGGAATAGTCGTAGACACTGACGCCAAAGCGTCGAACAGATCGTCCGAAGATGCTGCCGAGTATTTCCTAATGGATGAAAAGATTAATTAGAACGAATTGAGGCGATATTAAAATTCGTTTACTCTTGGAAATTCCGTGTTCGTTACATTTTTGTCAAGTAATTCGTCAATCCAGTTTGAAATACGGATTCTCCAAGTACATGCGAAATCATTCGTATCACACAACCAGCTAATAGATAAAAAGTAAATTTCTCTTGATCAATTTAAAGAAAGACAGTTAGATATGTTAGAATTATTATATAAAAAAAAAAAACGTTTATACCTTTGCTGTAAGAGATGCTATCAAAAATGCTACTGATTTCCCCGGGGCTATTCACCCTAGCGTCCATTGCATGCTGATTCTCATTGTCATCAGCCATAAAAGCTGTTCGTTGAAGATTCTTAATTACAAACTGATCCATCAGACGCCACGTAGTTTCGACCTTTATAGGATTCAAGAAAGTCTTTCTTAATACAAATTCGCATTCTCACGCGTTACCGTTACACGTGACATTTGAATTGTCCAATTCGTCACCTTGTCGGTGGTGAAGTACTCGAAGTAATTGGCGAAACCCTCGTTTAACCATACCCAGTCCCACCATAAAGGACTGACCAAATTGCCGAACCACTGATGGGCAAACTCGTGCGACATCACCGTTGCGATACCTTGCTTGTTCGCTGGAGCCGTGACATTTTCTTTGAACAAAAGTGCAGACTCCCTTAAGAAGATTTAAAAAAAAAAAACCAGAGTGATTCAACTTTCTACTACATGTCGCCAACGGAGAGCGCAATCAATTTGTCTATTTTTTTTATTATTATTGTTTAATCACCTGTACGTCACGATTCCCCAATTTTCCATGGCACCCGCGCGGAATTGTGGTATAGCGAAATTATCCATTTTCGGTATAACGTGCTTGCTACCCGCGTAATACTCCAAATGTTTGAGCTCCTTCTGGCCCACCCCAAGAGCGTACGCGCCCGTATGAATAGCATTTTCTCGCGAATAAATTCTGAACGAACCGTCGTTGTTTGACAGATACTTGAAGTCCGAAACAACGAATGCCACGAGATACGTTGACATGGGAGGTGTAACGGCAAAATGAGTCCACCATTTTGATAAATCGTTGATCGGCCTGGACTGCGACACCGCCGGCATGTTCGAGATCGCCGTGTAATTGTCCATGTGCTTGATTGATATTTTGAACTGTGCCTTTAATGCTGGCTCGTCGAAACAGGGAAAAGCTCGTCTTGCCCAGGTTGGCTCGAATTGAGTTGTCGCTAGCCATCTGAAAGATCGCTCATTCATATATTTTTTTTAACGATCGACGAACTACTGCCTCAACGTTTATCTCTATATTCGCGGACGATCATTGGCGTCCTCTTTCTTTACCACTGATTTTTATAAATATTTACCAAGCGACGTGAATTTGACCTCTCAAAAAATCATCTGTGATTTAAAGCTGGGCAATGGTCACTTACTTTTGTTATTCAATTTTACCACATTACAAGGATTTGCGCAAAATCTCTAATTTCTTCTACTTACACCATTTGACCTTGGCCGTTAACGTACGAACTTCTGTAGAATCCATTCAAATCGTCGTGCAACAATCCTTTATATTTTAAATTCAACGTATAGACACCGGCGGCGATGGATGCCGATAGTTTTAGTCTCAAGAAATCCGTTGTATTCTCGAGCGAGCTAGTGATTGTCAAATCGTTCGCGAACAGTTTTTCGCCAGTGAGACTCGTGTAATTGTCGTCGATCGTCAGATCCTTGGCGTGTAAAACTATCTCATTCGTTGCAGCAGCAACCGTGATCTTGATACTCGATTTGCCTTCGAACGTAAAGTCACCCGGGACAATGTTAGGTTCAAGCTGGATCGTGTAACGACTGGGTTTCACGTTGTTCGGTAGACGATAGTTTATTGCCTCGGTAGCTTCGACGATATCGCTGCTCTTCGGGATATGATTCCTGGTGAGAGGAATCGCGCTCGTCGAACTTACCAGTAGGACTAACGACAGTTTACAAATTAACGACATCCTCTTGTCGTTTGTGCAAAAATTACGGGAATTAATAAACGTTGAGAGGAAATGAAAAAATGTCGACAACGGTTCACCACGAGTCTCTTCGCGATCACGGAAATCAAAGATGATCGAGTTGCATCTCGATGGGTTTTATAACGTTTCACGGATCTGGATAACGCGATAAAACGAGGGAGACAAAAAATACGATCTTTGCGTTAATCTTATCGTTATAAGCTCGTGCGACAAACTACGATGCGCTTAACAATGATAAAATATATCATTGTGCGGTTTGATTCAAAGTTTTTTTCTTCTTCTTCTACGCCTGAACAAAGATTTCCAATGTTTTCCTGTTATCATTCAATCTCTCTCGATTTATTTCGCAATGACTGTGTCAACAGATTTGATTGATCGATACCGATTGGTCTCTTCCCAATCTCCAAGCGAGATTCTACGAAGTTGTCCAAAGTTCGCGGTGATCGTTTATTTGCGTTTTCTTCCAAATCTTTCGTTTTCGGACATTCCGTATATGTCGTAATTGATATGATCATACGGTAGAGATGAATTTGCTGGACAATATGAGTGTCGATAAAACCTAATTTCTCACGAAATTCTATTCGGCAAATTCTTCCGAAGGAACTTTATCCATTTAAGAATTGCACTCCAATCTATAAATCTATCATTTAATATATTAAACAATTTGTTTTACGATTTTATTACTATACATCATTATTCTCAATAATTTCCCGAAAGTTTTACTCAATATTAATTTTATATCGTAAAACGAAAGAACGTGAATTTGATAATTCACTGATCGTACATTAATGCTTTTTCACCTATAATATTTCATCAGATTCCACTACAGTATTTTTTAAATTAAATACGTGTAACGTATATACATTGGAAGTGCGCGAGTTGAGTAATTTTTCAAACGACCACTTGGCCCACGTTAATTGGATGCTATAAAACCAGACGAGCTTTTCTCTATAATAATAATAATAATAATAATAGTAGTAATAACAGTTTGAGAAGAATATTCGAGGATTTAAGCAAAAAACAAAATCGATTTTCGTTGGAAATATTTGCGACTCCATTGGGACGTATGGACCCTGCTGTGAGAATAATATTTACATGAATTCACGTATAAAGCAACGGATTGGCTGTACGGCAGTCAAACGCAGATGAGAGAAGGTATAGGTTAACTCATTCCCTCGCGTTACTGTCGCGCCACATACAGCCATCCCCCCCCTTCAACCCTTCCCACGGGCTTTCTCGTAAAAGCTTTTGGCCCGGCGACACGACCGCTCGTGCTTCTGCATTTTATCTCGTTGCGATGTGAAACGCTCTCTCTCGTATACAGTAGTAACCTCCAATACTATGTGTATGTATATTCGTGCACTATGTTCCACATTTTACAGCAATTCTACGTCCATCCCACCCCCCCACACCCCCTCTGTGTTGGCAAGCGTGCGTTATCTCACGTCCAGCTCGCACTCGGCATTATTTTCTCGTACTTTTTTTTTTTTTCTGCACCCCCTCGCGAAGTTATGTGTTATATTATGTACATGACATCCACGTGTGTCTTTCTGTGTGCCTGTGTGTTTGTGTGTGTGACTGCATTCGCGTGTAAAATTCCACCTGAATTGTTTTTTTTTTCCGCATTACAGCGACTTTTCTTTCATTGCTTTCTATGGACCCCCTCGCGCAGCCAACAACTTTTCGCGTTACCAACCACCCCCCTTCATCGTCACTGTTTTTCTCTCAATGTCTTTGCCACCCGTGAGACTTGAGAAATGCTCGCCGACAAAATAAAGCCTTCACGCACGTCAGGTAGTAGGAATGATGGCGAAAGTTTTTAATAAAATGCAAATGACATTTCAAACATTGAACGGTGTTTTAAATTTTATTTTCATTTTACTACAATCTTTACGTCGCTTATCGTCGATGTTATAAATCGAAAAGAGGCGAAGCTATGTTGTTTTTTTTTTTTTTTTTCGTAGTCGATTTTCACTGGATACTATCGAACTGCCGACAAAGTATCGACGCTTTATTATCTGAGCTGATGGCCTGTTGATAAAGCTGATCAAGCTAAGCAGCTTTTCTATGATTAAGCTCGCGAACCAACTTCGTTTTATACTATTCGATTCGTTTTTTTTAACCGTAAGCTCGGTTGAAAAAATTCGATAACGATACAACGAAAAAAAAAAAACAAGTTTGAGCTTGTTTTCTAAAAATATAACGTTTTATTTTTCTCATCTTTATTCAACGAGTGTTTATTTTTTAGAGATTCGAATGACAAAGAGCATTAGGATTCATTATCGGCGGATAACTTCGTGTTAAGTCTAGGGAAATTATTATTTGAACCGTTTAGAAAATGAATTATGATTTTGTAATAATAAACAATAAGTATCTGAGAGCATTTTATAGTGGGATGGAAAAGAGAAGAAATGGTTGTTCGTTGGTCAGAATGACGAATATCGAATATCCTTCGCTTTTTCTCACGTATATTCGGAGTTTTCGCTTTGGAGAAAATTTGAAAAATGTTCACGAACAGTTCGTGTACGAGCTCAAAAGAGAGCAGCTCACCGCCATTAGTACAGTTACGCGGATAGGAGCCCCCGATGAGCGGCTTTTTCTTTTTTGTTCGGAACTTCCGGTTCTCCCTTGTCTGGACTTACTGACCGGCGTAAAAAGCTTTTCGTTTCGCGTGCTGGTCACCATAGAGCTCGCCCCCGGTATATGCCGGACCATAAACGTGGAATACGAGAAGGACGAGAAAGCTTTATCGACGTCACAAAGCTCGCTTCATATACTGAAACCAGTATTCGCGGTACATTGCCGATTCTCGTATATAAACTCGAGGTGTATCGTTGCCGCGTGTGTGTCTCTTGGATGTATATACAGGGTGTCGCAAAACTAGCACGTCAGAGTGACACGTGGGGTTAGATTGGCTCCGGAACTATCAGAATAAACAAATATGATCTTAGTGAAGGTCTAATGGTTTTTGAGAAAAATTATGATGTTGAAGTTTACATCGTTGGAACGCAACGCAAATGAGTTTTTAAGTTTTCATTTTCAGTATTCCTCTTCCTTCTCGTGCCCATTTAGGTCCAGGTCCTTGAAGGAGACCCTAACAAAAGGTTTTAACGATTTTTGTCATCGATAATCCAATCTTAAGGGTAATTAAAGGTGTATAAAATCCATTTTCGTTGCATTCCAACGACGCAAACTTCAACATCATGAAAAATTGTCTATCTTGATTTTTTGGAAAATCGCTCCAAGTACTTGTTTATTCTGTTACCATTGCTGTGAATGACTTTGGGGGTTGAACAAAAGGCACTAAAGCGGACGGAGTGGGTTTCTGAGGCGGTAAGTAAACTGGTTCTAAGAAGAAAAAAAATAGTATCTTTGTGGGAGTACAAGGAAACAAGAAATAATAATCTTTAATGATTTATTTAATTTTTACAACATATTTTCAAATTGTCTACCTCCAATTCTAATACGCAAACGGCACATTATTTTAGGAACAAAATATGAATAAACCCAAAGTAATTCCTTGCAATGCTAGCGGAATAACGAGGAGTAGGTAGCGATTTTTCCGAAAAATGAAAGAAGACAATTTTTCTCGTAAGCCATGAGACTTTTACCGAGGTCACATTTGTTTATTTTTATAGGCCCGGAGCCAATCTAACCCCCCGTGTCACTCTGACGTTCTAGTTTTGGGACACCCTGTATATATGGATGTACGGATAATGGTCGCATAACCGAAGCTCTCATCTCGTTCTGAATACTACGAGAGTCTCGCGAGTGCCGTGTTACATTGTACGCGGTCCAGTGGCTCATATAAGTTTAGTACTTGCCACGAATACACACTGATGCCCTCATATACATACCTCGTATAAGTTAAAACTGTCCCTCCTGTCGCTCATACATGGAGAAAAAAAAAATAGTAATTGCGCGTTTTGATAAAATTGGGTGCGACGATACGGGTTCCCAAATGAATCTTTAATTGAGGGAGGAAAATACTCCTCCATAAATATCACTCATCATTGAAAAGCTTCTCACAAAATAAATACATTTTGTAGTTTCTCATTAAATTACTCCTAAAACTTTATTACTTCGCGCGAGCGAATAACTACCCTCTATAAATTCAACACATTCGGGATGTTAACAATCCCCTAAAAATTAAACACCGCTTCCATTATGCCGACACTTTTTTTTTTTACAATTTTCAATATCTTTCGTAATGCGAAATCCTTAACTTAAGGCCTTATATACGCGATTCCGCCGATTTTCGAAGGTACTTTTCTAGACACGGTTACAAAAAAAAATGACGCATATTTTGACAACATTTTTTTACAGATTATTTATGCACATGGTTAAGTATATGTGAGAAAAAAAATCAGAAATATTAACAAATGACGGAGATATAACATAATAAAGCAATTGTTTTTTTTTTCCGCGCGCGTTGATGACCCTAACAAAAGTTCTCGGCATCGATGTGGGTGTCTGAAAAAAAAAATGAACATATTTATAATTGCATAATGAATGTATCTTCAGTGTGAATCAACAATATTATTAAAAAAAAATTATTATAATAAAAATTTGAAACTTAACATTTTTTTACTCAATTTTCTGTCGGTATTTTATTTTTTATATCTTTTTGTGTCATTGAAATTTTTGTTTCTGTGGTTCACACGATAGGTGATGATACCAAGAATATGTTGTAAAAATTTCAAAGCAATCTGAAGCTTCGTTCAAGAGTTAGAACTTTCACAAGGTTCACAAAAGTAAAGCTTAAAATATTCCTAACCGTTCAGGCTAATGGAATCAAAAATATAAAAAAAATGAAAAATTTTGAAATTTTTCGCGTATATAAGGCCTTAAAGCTCTCCAGGACCCGCCTCTCGTCTAAAAAATCTCGTAAATTCAGTGGCTCTTTGAACGCCAATTTTCCCAACAACTTGAATAGTTGTCAAAATTAATATATCACTTTGAACTTAAGTGCACGTTAAACACAATGTGAATACGTTATATACCCTGAATATTGCCCATAATTCTCAATTCGCGCATTTTTTATTTAAGTTAAAGTGATTGAGCTTTCCTTTCGTAAAATTCGCGTGGATTACGCGACAACAAATGGGAAATTATTATTGAAGAAATTTCACAAACTCACGAGCTTATGATCGGAGGAATTTTGGACTTTAGAATGTGCACGTACAGGCTTTTGTATAATCGGAGCCAGATCTTGATGCGTATAAGTAGCGTATATACCGTGTAACGTCCCCAAACTCCAGAACCTTCTTTAGACGTCCTTCCATTATCGCACAGCTTATTACGATATATATCTATAGTTATCGTTGTACGTATTAAGGAGGGAAATAAGGTTAGGACAGCGTTTTCTCAATGATTTGCATGAATTTTTTTATAGTATAAAAAATGAATATAATTTATTGAAACTTTGAGAATATTTTATACATATATTTAAGTATATACTATAAAATTTTTGAAGAATTTCCTTGAAAAACACCGAAGATATTAGCGACCCCATATTGCAGGTCACAATCAGACTCAGCATTTTGCGTACATTGTGGAAGCCGCAATTTTCATCTGAAATCAAACGAGGTTGGAATTTAATTTTATTATATGTCTCTCTTCCATATGAACCTAAATGCTATCAAAAAAATAGAAAATTGAATTTTTTACAGGGGTAAAAAAAAAGCATGATTTTTTGCCATTTTTTACAACTTTATTTGCAAACAAAAAATTATTTTAAATAATGTTAATATTCCGATTTTAGGTTCATATAGAGCGCAATAATATGAAGAAAGTAACTGCCAATTTTCAAAATGATTGGTTGAAAACTTTTCAAACTAGAGTGTACGCAAGTTAAAAAAAGTCGTTTTCAGAAAAACGCGTTTGAAAAAATAGCGAGGAGAGCTACTCACTTTAATGGCTTATAACAATAGAACGAGTCGGAATTTTCATTTAAAATTTTGGGAACATATTTTTCATTAGTTTTACTAATAATTTATGAGATAAATAAAAAATCGATTTTTTGAACCGTCTAACCCTATTTCGTCCCTTAAAGTAACATTCAGCACGGGAATGCTTCTCACAGGCCATCATCCCGTTGTTCGAAAAAGCTTTTATAGTACCCAGTTTCCAACGATTCTCATGGCGCGCTGTACCTTGTCCTCCTGGACCAACATCATTGTTACAATGGGCGCGAGACAAACGCGTTATCGGGAAGGACAGACGAGAGAGATAAAATGGAGGAGTGAGGGTATCCCTCTCGTTATACGCCACTGAACAAAGCTTCCCTTTCATCTCTCTCTCGAGGATCAGTACGCGGGACTTTATTCGCCGGCGAGTGAATGAAAAAAAAAAAGATCTTTCGCCTTTTCTTCGCGACTATTTTTAACGATCGTGTTTCCACCGAACGGAATACACAGTAATTGCTCAATTATTTTTTAATCCGACTTACCGGAAGACACGGAGAAAGAGGAAATTGACGAAATTCATTGATCCTGAATGAACGGGTTTGTTTTGTTCGAAGTTTATAAATCCTTTTTTTTTCATAAATCCTAAGAACTTTCGTAAAAAAATTGTCAAAATTACCCTGTCAGCACGGTGTATGATACAGAGCTCAAAATAATTTATCATATCATCTGTTCAACCATTCAGTTTGCATAGAAATTGTTCGTATAATTTGAATATATGACAAAGCATGTCGTATACATATGTATCACGAGTTATATCCTACACGTCGGTGTGCTGATCCTGCTGAGGGCAAAATAGGATCTTGTAAATGGAGAATAAGCTTATCCACCCAGTATGCACAGTTGCAAGAAGACATATATATATATATATATATATATATATATATATATATATATAATATCATATATTCCCGTTTCTGGTACCTGCTATTTCAGAAGCTCACGTAGATGCACAGCGGGAGACTCGTGGTTTTAGACGAGAGTCATATACCTAACCGTATATGAGGTAGATGATGGCCTTTAGTTACATTATATACATATATATATATGCATATGTGAATGATAGTCTCGCAGAACCGGAAACTCGGATATACCTCTCCTTCTCTCTCTCTTTCTTTCTTTCTCTTTCTCTCTGATCGTGACAACGGGGAGGAGTAGGATACTCCTGCGAGTTTTGAATGTATAAAGAGGACGGGGCGACATACCGAGACGAGAGGATATGAGAGTGAGAGAAGTAAACTTCAACGACCAAAGAGTTAGCCAGACGAAAGTCCCGGAAGTCGAGCGTGCCCGGTAGCAACCGGAAATCATATGGACGCTCTACGATTTCGCGACAACAATGCCAATATAAACGCTTATTACGTGTACAGAGCGAAGCATTCACGTTGTGACCACCAGAATATCCGGAAAAACAGAGCATTTTATAAAAAATGTTCCATTGTTTGAAATGTTGTGTTTTTTTTTTGTTTTTTGTTGTTGTTTGTTCCCCCCCGAAAATCCATTGTTTTCGGGACATTTTGCTTTCTCAATTTAAATGCTTCATCCTTCATCCACTCTCGTAAATATTTCTTCGATATACATGAATGATATAACATTTTTTTATTTCATTCTGCGAACGAAGTAAAATTTTTTAATTTCATTCTAAGAACAAAGTAAAATTCTTTTATTTCATTCTCATTGGTGTTAGGTAATTTCGATATTTTTTTTTTTAATTATTCGACAGTATCCTACTTATTTACGGATTACAAGTTGGACGATTGACTCACTAACTTCATTCGATTCAATAACATTTTGTCGAAAAAATCGATTTTTTTTCAATTTCATAAATTGTTAGTAAAACTATTGAAAAATATGTTCCCAAAATTTTAAATGAAAATTCCGACTCGTTCTATTGTTATAAGCCATTAAGGCGGGAAATAGGGTTAGGACAGCTTTTTCTCAATGATTTTCGTGAATTTTTTTATAGTATACAAAATGAATATAATTTCTTGAAACTTTGAGAATATTTTATACATATATTTAAGTATATACTATAAAGTTTTGAAGAATTTTTTGAAGAATTTCTTTGAAAAACACCGAAGATATTAGCGACCCCATATTGCTTGTTTTTCTTGGTACTATTTTTTCAAACGCGTTTTTCTGACAACGACTTTTTTTTAACTTGCGCACACGCTAGTTTGAAAAGTTTTCAACCAATCGTTTTGAGAATTAACAGTTACTGTCTTCATAGTATTGCGCTCTATATGAACCTAAAATCGGAATATTATCATCATTTAAAATAATTTTTTTTTTGCAAATAAAGTTGTAAAAAATGGCAAAAGATCATGCTTTTTTGTTTTGACCCCTGTAAAAAATTTAAATTTCAATTTTTTTTATAGCATTTAGGTTCATATAGAAGAGAGACATATAATAAAAGTAAATTCCAACCTCGTTTGATTTCAGATGAAAATTGCGGCTTCCAGAATGTACGCAAAATGCTGAATCTGATTGTGACCTGCAATATGGGGTCGCTAATATTTGATAGTATATACTTAAATATATGTATAAAAATTTTATAGTATATACTTGAATATATGTATAAAATATTCTCAAAGTTTCAATAAATTATATTCATTTTTTATACTATAAAAAAATTTATGAAAATCATTGAGAAAACGCTGTCCTAACCCTATTTCCTCCTTTAACGAGGAATGAATTCGAATTAAATTATACTTTGTTTTCGAGAAAAGTTTTTTGTTCGCGATTTTCATACGAGGATCTAGCGATCGTTGAAACGGCTGCTATTTTCTAAAATTCCAATGTTTTTTCCGTTCGCGTTGTCTACAAATGCTTTTTAATCCGATAAAGATTATTTGGTGCATCCAAATTTTTCTATATTGTTGAATTAACGCATCAAATAATAAAATAATTGAGCTTACGAAAGCGTTGGAATTAAAAAAAATTCCACATTGTTCCTTCATTGTTTTTCCTTTTTCGCAAATCTTCTGTCTATAATTATCAAATTTTATTTTTAACACGGTTTATAATGGCGGGTGAAGGGTAATGGTTTCGTTAATACCCCAAAATCCTTAATCCAATGACATGCGTGCTATTACACTGACGCTAAAGCTTTCAATTACTCTCGAAATGGCTCATAATAACGATTTCGAAAACGTAATTACAGAGATTTCACGTGAAGCGAGAGCTTTTCCGCGTCCCATTATCCATGAAAATTTAACGCTTCCGAATGATTTGTTAATTCCGTGAACGTTTTTTTTTTTTGTTAACTCAATAACGCCGCTCAACAGTCAACGTTAAAGGGTCAATGATTCCCTGGGGGGTATTGCACATGTACTTCGTACGACGAGGGTTGAAAAAATGAGGGGGGAAAAAAAATTGCCACTGCAAATCACGCACGTACGAACGTGACTCGAGTGAGAATCGCTGGAGTGAAAAGAAAACATTAGAAGGAAAAAATATATAATTATGTTACCCCGGCGTACATATATGTACTTATTTACATGTGTATGTGTCATTCCGTGCCAACTGGGACAGTTTTTCTTTTCATCGACCTCTCTAATCTTTTTAAGGCCTTACATACGCGATTTCGCCGATTTTCGAAGGTACTTTTCTAGACGCGGTTAAAAAAAATGACGCATATATTGACAACTTTTGTTTAAAACATTATTTATGCACATGGTTAAGTATATGTAAAAAAAAAAATCAGAAATATTAATAAATGGCGGAGATATAACATAATAAAGCAATGTATTGTTTTTGCGCGCGCGTTGATGGTGAAAGTTCTCGATATCGATGTGGGTGTCTGAAAAAAAAATGAACATATTTATAATTGCATAATGAATGTATCTTCAGTGTGAACCAACAATATTATTTAAAAAAAATTATTATGATAAAAATTCGAAACTTAACCTTTTTTACTCAATTTTCTGTCGGTATTTTTTTCTTTTTTTTTTGTGTCCTTGAAATTTTTGTTTCTGTGGTTCATACGATAGGTGCTGATACTAACAAAGAAAGTACCCGAGGTGTACCCTTACGATTTTGTTGAAACTCGTGGATGTTATAGAGCATTGAAAACTAAGCAACACGTATTTTTTTTTATCTGCGGAAAAACAGTTTCATGGGGTGAAACCACCCCCTAAACTTTCACAGGTGAAGGGCCAATCTTGCAGTTTCACATACAAGCAGTGCATCGATTTTGATGAAACAAAAATTAAAATGTGTCTTGCACACAGCGACGCTCCAAAAAGTGATATTTTTGTTTTTCGCCTTTTTCACCTTGATTTTTTGAGATTTCGACTAAAAGTCGGTGTTATTCGTAATCAGCGGAAAATTTCCGATCGAATAGGGTATCGAAACGTTGAAAAAAAAAAAAAAAATTTTTTTTGTAAGTTTGTGCCCACCTTTTCGGAAACCTAAAAATCTCGAAATTTCAAATGGTCATAACTTGGCTCCTGTTTCATCGATTTTGGGTATTGACGAGCGTTTTCGAAACGTCTCGAGTAGACTTAAAGAATGAATTTTGGGTCATCCTGATATCTCAATTATTGTAGCCGTGAGAGCAGATTGAAAATCGGCGAAAAAAATGAGAAGGGGTATGTATGGAAAAATTCGCAAAAATCGATGGTCCGACTTTAAAAATCTGTGAAAAATCAAAAAATAATGATAGCACAATGATTCAAGCGCCATTTTAAAGGGTTTTCGATCACGAAAAGAATGAGCATAGAGTGGGGTTCCAACTCCATCGGGAAGCGACGTTACAGCGATTTTAGTGAAGCCACTTCTGTTTGGCCGAAATGCAAAAAAATTTAGAAATTTTAAATTTTCTTTTAGGACGCTATATCGATGTATTTTGACTCGCTGATTACTAATTTAGTAGCTATTTCTTCGAAAAACTCGAAATTTCATTGAAAATCGTCCAAAAAGTGATATTTTCGTTTTTCGCCTTTTTTACATTGATTTTTTGAGATTTCGACTAAAACTCGGTGTTATTCGTAATCAGCGGAAAATTTCCGATCGAATAGGGTATCGAAACGTTGAAAAAAAAATAAAAATTTTTTTTGTAAGTTTGTGCCCACCTTTTCGGAAACCTAAAAATCTCGAAATTTCAAATGGTCATAACTTGGCTCCCGTTTCATCGATTTTGGGTTTTGACGAGCGTTTTCGAAACGTCGCGAGTAGACTTAGAGAATGCATTTTGGGTCATCCCGATATCTCAATTATTGTAGCCGTGAGAGCGGGTTGAAAATCGGCGAAAAAAATGAGAAGGGGTATGTATGGAGAAATTCGCAAAAATCGATGGTCCGACTTTAAAAATCTGTGAAAAATCGAAAAATAATGATAGCACAATGATTCAAGCGCCATTTTAAAGGGTTTTCGATTACGAAAAGAATGAGCACAGAGTGGGGTTCCAACTCCATCGGGAAGCGACGTTACAGCGATTTTAGTGAAGCCACTTCTGTTTGGCCGAAATGCAAAAAAATTTAGAAATTTTAAATTTTCTTTTAGGACGTTATATCGATGTATTTTGACTCGCTGATTACTAATTTAGTAGCCATTTCTTTGAAAAACTCGAAATTTCAGTGAAAATCGTCCAAAAAGTGATATTTTTGTTTTTCGCCTTTTTCACATTGATTTTTTGAGATTTCGACTAAAAGTCGGTGTTATTCGTAATCAGCGGAAAATTTCCGATCGAATAGGGTATCGAAACGTTGAAAAAAAAAAAAAATTTTTTTTTGTAAGTTTGTGCCCACCTTTTCGGAAACCTAAAAATCTCGAAATTTCAAATGGTCATAACTTGGCTCCCGTTTCATCGATTTTGGGTATTGACGAGCGTTTTCGAAACGTCTCGAGTAGACTTAAAGAATGAATTTTGGGTCATCCTGATATCTCAATTATTGTAGCCGTGAGAGCAGATTGAAAATCGGCGAAAAAAATGAGAAGGGGTATGTATGGAAAAATTCGCAAAAATCGATGGTCCGACTTTAAAAATCTGTGAAAAATCGAAAAATAATGATAGCACAATGATTCAAGCGCCATTTTAAAGGGTTTTCGATCACGAAAAGAATGAGCACAGAGTGGGGTTCCAACTCCATCGGGAAGCGACGTTACAGCGATTTTAGTGAAGCCACTTCTGTTTGGCCGAAATGCAAAAAAATTTAGAAATTTTAAATTTTCTTTTAGGACGCTATATCGATGTATTTTGACTCGCTGATTACTAATTTAGTAGCTATTTCTTTGAAAAACTCGAAATTTCATTGAAAATCGTCCAAAAAGTGATATTTTCGTTTTTCGCCTTTTTTACATTGATTTTTTGAGATTTCGACTAAAACTCGGTGTTATTCGTAATCAGCGGAAAATTTCCGATCGAATAGGGTATCGAAACGTTAAAAAAAAAATAAAAATTTTTTTTGTAAGTTTGTGCCCACCTTTTCGGAAACCTAAAAATCTCGAAATTTCAAATGGTCATAACTTGGCTCCCGTTTCATCGATTTTGGGTATTGACGAGCGTTTTCGAAACGTCTCGAGTAGACTTAAAGAATGAATTTTGGGTCATCCTGATATCTCAATTATTGTAGCCGTGAGAGCAGATTGAAAATCGGCGAAAAAAATGAGAAGGGGTATGTATGGAAAAATTCGCAAAAATCGATGGTCCGACTTTAAAAATCTGTGAAAAATCAAAAAATAATGATAGCACAATGATTCAAGCGCCATTTTAAAGGGTTTTCGATCACGAAAAGAATGAGCACAGAGTGGGGTTCCAACTCCATCGGGAAGCGACGTTACAGCGATTTTAGTGAAGCCGCTTCTGTTTGGCCGAAATGCAAAAAAATGTTGAATTTTCAAATTTTCTCTTACAACGCTATATCGATGTATTTTGACTCGCTGATTACTAATTCAGTAGCCTTTTCCTTGAGAAACTCAAAATTCCGTCGAAAATCGGAGGGGGACACCTCGGGTACTTTCCTTGTAAGAATATGTTGTAAAAATTCCAAAACGATTTGAACCTTCGTTCAAGAGTTAGAACTTTCACAGGGTTCAAAAAAGTGAATCGTGGAAAAACGGCTGTGAAGTTGGCTGTCGGACGCGCCGCGTGGTATCTATTATAAATGCAATCTTACCTTATTTTTTGAAATTTTTGTAATTTTTCAATTCTGTAAAGCTTAAAATATTCCTAACCGTTAAGGCTAATGGAATCAAAATTTTGAAAAAATTTAAAATGTTGAAATTTTTCGCGTATATAACGCCTTAATACTCATTATGCTCGGCAGTAATACTGGAGATTACTTTTCGTGAAGTTTCTACCGAATTTTAAGATCAATTCTTCAAAAACTCCACTTTTTAATTCTAATCTCCGGACTGTGGAGAAAGGGCAGTATTACAATGAGCGTAGATACGTAAATTTTCTTGTTTTTTTAAATTTCATAACCACTTTACTGCAGTTGCAAACTTCCCATAAGACTTAAATCCTCGAGAATAATGTAGTGGAGCTTGGCTATAAAAAAATCTGGGAAAAGAATTATAAAACGTATTTTCAGTAGTATATATATATTGTTATCTGGCTAAGAATGAAAAAAATTTGAAACGTCGAAGAAAAACGTTGGTGCAGTTTGCATGGAATGCCCCGAGTAACATAGTTATCCCTTCGCGTGTTAATTTTCCTGTCCAGTTTTTGCCCTTTCTCTCCTCATCCCATCCCTTTGGCTGCCCTCTCTGTACATCATTCATTTATACACGTATTTTTCTGTACATATGTACAAACGTATGTGTGCACAGTACGTATTGCAATAGGATTTTTATTATGAAAATTAGAAATAAATAAATAAAAAATTGACACTTAATGACTGCTGTCCACTTAATTAGTTGTGTGTCAGTTCCACAAATGCCAACAACGAGCGAAGTTGTACTAACAAAAAGCCTTTGTTTTTTCACATATTTTAAATAATCGTGAAACAGCGTGGCAGTTGAAAAGAAAAATTGTTTCCACAAAACTCTTTAAAATCAACCGACGGTTATTTGTATTATAAAAACAAAAAAATATCGTACACTTGGACAAATATGGGTTTCGCGGTAATACAAAATGTTTATTTTTACGATTTATTTTTTCGTACTTTAAAAATTCATTCGTACCGCAAAAGATATGGGAGAAATTAAACTTTCCCTGTATGTATCACTGCGAACGAATATAATTTCGCGCGCGTTACGAGACTCACTGGAAATTTCGTAATTTACAAAGGCCACACACTGACTGTTCAGATTTATATATGTATATATAGTACATATACATGGTAGATGGGTTTCATACGTGTATATAGAGTCCTCGCTGCGAGAGGAGAGATGGCCATCCCGTGCTGAGAGTAATGAAAGTGGATGAAAGTGGAGACTCGAGACCGTGAACGTCGGTAACTCGCCTAGCTACCCGCCTAGACTTTTGCGACACGGGGTTAACGGGGTGTGCCGGGTAATGGGATTTGGGCAAAGAAAAATCCGCGAAAGAGGGAGGTGGGTAGGGGAGAGAATCGCGAGATATCGCGAGAGGAACGCGAGAGCTGCGGAAAATGGATGCTGGCTTTCGTGTTTATGTCGTAGCCTCGAGAATGAGTGCCGCGAGAAGTTAAGAACGAGTGGAATAGAACGAGAAGTATACCGTGTAGAAACGGAGAAATGAAGTAATGAAATTATTTTGAGTGCTGTGGAATAGATAATTGGAGAATTGACTTTTGTCTCCTGAAATTTACGTTACCGAAGGAATTTTATCAATTAATATCTCACAGTATCTTCCTGAGTGGAAATTTACAATCTCCCTCGAACCCAAATTTAGTGTACACCGAATATATTCAGAGAGGATCAGCATCCTTTCTCTCTCTCTCTCTCTCTCTCTCCCCCCTAGAAAAGGCAAATTTCACTGCTTTTGCAAACGAGCAGAGACAACTGTGATTTTGTTAAACCTACAAGTAAAGAGGTCCTTTAATACATCTCCAAAAATATTTGACCCACTTGAACTCATCGGATTACTTGTAGACTTGTAGAGTAAAATATTCAACTGGGGTTAAGTTTAACAACAAATTTTTGTTTGACTTTGAACGTTCGTAATTGCTCTTGTCAAGAATATTTTAAAGCTTACATATACTCGGTATTTATTCCAAAAAAAAATATCAACAACCATATAATTCTCGTCATTTTCTTATTTAATTTTATTTTCCCTGCGGTAAAACATGAAAATAAAAGAAATTACCGAGCGAGAATGAAGAAAACGTTAGCGCCGAGAGAAATAAAGTTTATTAGAGGGAATTGCGAGAGAAAATGAGAGTTGGAAAGCGTACACGATGTGCACGCATTCACGGAGGCGCGAGTGTAAGAAGAAAAGACAAGCATTTAATTTAAATCACCCCCTTTTGTCCGAATCGGAATTTCAGACCGTTTTCCACGCTCGTAATTCAACGATAAGCGAAAGAGCGAGAGAGAGAGAGAGAGAGAAAGAAAGAAAAGGTGGAACAAACCGTCTCCAGAGGACTCGAGAATAGGGGATGAAAACCCCAGAGTCCAATCTTGGGCGAATTCACGCCTCAAGAACTATAACTATATGTATAATATACAAGCTGTTTTACATGAAGCGGGACGAATTTTAGTGTACTACTTTTCACGTAGGATCAAAAAATTACACACAATAATTATTAATAACTATTTACAAAAAAAAAAAAATATTCAAATTTTCCCTTACTAACTCAGTGGGATTTGAAACCCCTTTTTCACATTCTCAATGACTCTTCTTTTGTGAAATCATTCTGAAAAATGAAATAACGAAAATGTCAAAAAAAAACTGAAATCGATTTGCATTTCTTTGTAATATTCTATACTTGAATAGCGTCGATCTTTGGGAGGAGTCTCGAAAATCTCTTTTTTAACTCACAAAATACGAAAAAAAATTGTAGACTGTTTGACAACGTCAACACACCGTTAATTCGACACTTTTGTTGATAAGGACAAAACCGAATGTAAAAAAAAAAAAAAAAATGCCCGATGCCCGATACAATATACTAAAAAAAAAGGACGAAAAATGGTGATGTTTACAACCCTGTTGATTTGGACTCGAATTACCCGTATACATATATCGGTAACAGAGTTCTGAAACGATAATCGGTACAGATGTATCGTAAATTCGCTCGATTCTACTCTCACTTAGGGAAACGAGGGAGAAATAGGAAGTGAGAGGGAGAAAAAGAAAGTGAGAGTGAGAAAATTAACGGTAAGCTGGAGCGAAAATGTTTCCTTGCTCTCATTCTCTCTTGCCCTATTCTTTCTCCTCGTTCAATTTATCGTTAATCGTTTCAGAGCTACCGGGACCAATTCATTTTCTCGTCAGACACATCACTGGAGAGTTAGCAGTCGGAGGGGGGGATAAGCTCTTAAAACAATTTAATCGTTCACTTCGTTCGCGGATATATTCGCAATCATTTATACACCACTCAAGCTGTTCTTAACAAGACCCTTTTTTTTTATAATTAAAAATACTTGAGAAATGTCGTACCGACGTTTATTTAGTTCGTTGATTAACCGCATTTTTGTTGTCATATTTTTATAATTACAATCAAAGTTACGGGAAGAAAATCGTTACAAATATTTTCATCCCTTAAAAACAAAGCCTCGTAAATAATTATATTTCTTTAATACTCAACGAACGATTGTGTTTTATTGAATGTCAACTACCGAACAGAGATGTTCTCTTTCCTGTTGATTAAACATTTCGAATATACAGAACTAGGAATCATACAATTCATAGCGGGTAAAAAGATCCTCGAAATTCTCAACTCAAATGCCACAGCATACACAGAAGAGCATGATGTAGCGGCGGGAAAGGGGAATAATCGAGTTTCTCGCGGTCTCGCATTTTCCCGCACGACCCTTACATTCCTCCTCCTTCTCCTCCTCCTCCTCCCGCTGGTGCGAGCAGTTACGTAAAGTCCCGGGGACTTTGCATCTCGTGGAAAAGCCACAGCATCTCCGCACGTTCTTTCCCGCCGGAAAGAGCTTTTTTTTTTTTTTCCGCTAACGCGCGACGAAAACCAACCCGCTGAAAAGGGCGAGAGGGAAAAAAGGAACTTTCCCATGGAACCTCGTAAAAAGTATGTATGACGTATGTATATACGTGTGCATAAATATTAAAAAAAAACCTTTACGAGAATTCTCGCAATAGAGAATTTTCCATGGTCGACGAGATGAACTGCCTTCTTTCTTGAACCTTTTTTTTTTTCTCCATATTTTTCCACGCAAACGCTTTGTACGGCGTACTCTGCACAGGCGTGCGATAAAAGATAGGCGGGAGCTTAATGGATTTTTCGAGTCTTCGCATATTTCGTTATTCACACAAGGTTCTGATTATTTTGTAATTAAATTAATAAATTCAATTAGAAAAAAATATTATTTATGTATTCAAATGAATAACAGCAGTGTGCGTATACGAATTTACAAAAATATATAAGGAATGACGAATATAGTGAAATAAAATTGACGAAATTCGCGATAGCGGGCATTTAAACGAATTTTTAGTTAGCCCGAAAAAATGTTTAGTTTCTCCAACAGTCGTTTGAATTAATGAACAAAAATATGGTCTCGAATAATCAATAAAGTTGTTGGACCGATAGATGTTGAAGTTTGCATCGTTGTAATGCAACGAAAATGGATTTTTCTTAATAACATTCATCCCCCTTAACGTTGAATTTTCGAAGACAAAAAATCGTTAAAACGTTCTTGTGGGGTTTCCTCTAAGGGGGGAAATAGGGTTAGGACAGCGTTTTCTCAATGATTTTCATGAATTTTTTTATTATATAAAAAATGAATATAATTTATTGAAACTTTGAGAATATTTTATACATATATTTAAGTATATACTATAAAATTTTTGAAGAATTTTCTTGCAAAACACCGGGGATATTAGCGACCCCATATTGCAGGTCACAATCGGACTCAGCATTTTGCGTACATTCTGGAAGCCGCAATTTTCATCTGAAATCAAACGAGGTTGGAATTTACTTTCATTATATGTCTCCCTTCTATATGAACCTAAATGCTATCAATAAAATTGAAAATTGAATTTTTACAGGGGTCAAAACAAAAAAGCATGATTTTTTGCCATTTTTTACAACTTTATTTGCAAAAAAAAAATTATTTTAAATAATGATAATATTCCGATTTTAGGTTCATATATAGCGCAATACTATGAAGAAAGTAACTGCCAATTTTCAAAACGATTGGTTGAAAACTTTTCAAACTAGCGTGTACGCAATTTAAAAAAAAGTCGTTTTCAGAAAAACGCGTTTGAAAAAATAGTGACCGGTCGGTTATACACGTGGCGCGCTCGGGGCCTGAAGGAGAGCTACTCACTTTAATGGCTTATAACAATAGAACGAGTCGGAATTTTCATTTAAAATTTTGGGAACATATTTTTCAATAGTTTTACTAACAATTTATGAAATTAAAAAAAAATCGATTTTTTGAACCATCTAACCCTATTTCCCCCCTTAAGGACCTGGACCTAAATGGGCAAGGGTAGGCGAGAGCAATACCGAAAATGAAAATTTGAAAAACCTATTTTCGTTACGTTCCAACGATGTGAACTTCAACATCAAGGACCGACTAAATATTCGTTTTACCAGCCCTCGACGTAAATTTATTCCATTTAACAATATATCTCTTCTCATTTATATGTTTTCTCGTTTATATGTTTATTCAAACATGTATTTGTTGTTTCACGATTCCCTACGAAATTCAAACTTTCGCGCTAACTTCCCAAAGTTATATTAGCCTGCATATCTATATCTTGTGCTTCTGGGATGCTGTACGGAAATTCCGATCCGCCTTTTCTTTCCATCTTTATCCCTCTCGCTCGTTGTGCTTCGAAAACTCGGCGGTTTGCCTCGTCTTCGTAGCTGTCGTTGGGAAAGTTTGCCACGTCCCCGCTCGACGACAATGCAATGCCGATTATCGTTTCTCTCCCTCTTTCTGGCTGGCACTCGTAGCAAAATTTTCCTCGTGTCTCTTGTCCGAAAACTGTGCAGAAGAGTTCGGTACAAGGAGACAGAGAGAGAGAGAGAGAGAGAGAGCGTGAGATTCGGAAGCTGCGAGGCTTCGAGAAACTCTTCTCCGAGTCTCGAAGATCCTCGAGAGAAGCACGACAGACGAGCCATGTGTTGAAACTGCCTTATTCGTTCGAGACGCATTTAAATACGTGCATTCACATTCATACGGGACATTTTACTCCAAAACGACCTAGCAGCGAGTTCTTAACTATTCTATTTTTTTTTCTTTTTTTCATCAGCCATCCACGAACATTGAATTAATTTTTTAACATTATATTGATAATTGATTTTTTTTTAATTGACGTGGAATAACAACGAAAACATTTTTTTTCTAGTCGGAATTCTTCATATACCAATGGACATGTAGTAAACATAAATGCACATGGCAAGCTAAAAGAAGATACATTAAAGTGTACACGATTTCTTACGGACAACGCTCGGGATACTTACCGCGTCTAACGGCGTCACGTTTCGTATTAAGCGGATCGTGTAATCGTGTTCCGGTCACGTGACGAACTTGTACCGTTCGTTCGGAGCGCGTTGAAAAAAGTATAAGCGTCTCCTCGTGTACTCCAGCACATCCGTTAATTATAACTTCGCGAGATATTCCTCGATCGATGGCTAGATAATACAAAAAAATGTTGTCATCTCGTCGGAGGGCTGTGTGTCATTTTCATTCGGCTCCAACCCTTTTTTTCTGATAAAACAAATTGTTACTTAATTTCTTTTAAGCCAAACATCGTTATCGAAAAACTATTTGGGAAGGGAAATTCAATTAAATGAATGAATAATTTTTTAAATTCATCAATTGCCATTATCAATGTTGATTATAAAATTTTTAAGTTTTAATCAAATTTACCAAATTTAATTTTACATGCGCCGAATCGAATTAAACGTCGTTAAAAAAGAATCGCTATTCCTTTAATATTATTTACAATATTACAAACAGTTTAAAAATATGTGCACAATATTTTTTCAAGCGTTGACCATGTTTCCTCTCATTATAATTATTATTTTCATTCCCAAACGAGAAAAATCTCCGGTTTTAGTCTATCAACGTCGAGGGTTAATAAATTATTTGTCTCCTCGCGAGAATAGGCGAGGCCATTTCGCGACGAGAGTACTTTGAAAATTGTGAAACTGTTGCACACTATATAACAATAGTAATAATAATAATAATAATAATGATATAAGATTGGCAGGAGTTGGAAATTGGTGTGGGGAAGACTCTGTGCCTCGTGAGCTCAAATGGCGGTGTGTGCGGGGGGTGCCAGTTGGAAAAAGTTTCATAATAATCGCACAATGCCCCCGTTCGTCTGCCTTCCCTGACTCGTTACACACAGAGTTTTTGGAGTGGCAACCTGACGTTTATATTCGTCGAGAGGGCACAGTTCTCTCTAGTACCAAAAACTTTCACGATAGCAAAATTCACATAACCACACGGTAACCTGACTCCTGGAATTTAAGGGAGGAAATAGGGTTAGGACAGCGTTTTCCCAATGATATTCATGAATTTTTTTATAGTATAAAAAAAGAATATAATTAATTGAAACTTTGAGAATATTTTATGCATACATTTAAGTATATACTATAAAATTTATATATATATATTTAAGTATATACTATAAAATATTAGCGACCCCATATTGCAGGTCACAATCAGACTCAGCATTTTGTGTACATTCTGGAAGCCGCAATTTTCATCTGAAATCAAACGAGGTTGGAATTTACTTTTATTACATGTCTCTCTTCTATATGAACCTAAATTCCATCGAAAAAATAGAAAATTGAATTTTTTACAGGGGTCAAAACAAAAAAGCACGATTTTCTGCCATTTTTTACAACTTTATTTGCAAAAAAAATATTATTTTAAATAATGATAATATTCCGATTTTAGGTTCATATAGATCGCAATACTATGAAGAAAGTAACCGCCAATTTTCAAAACGATTGGTTGAAAACTTTTCAAACTAGCGTGTACGCAAGTTAAAAAAAAGTCGTTTCAGAAAAACGCGTTTGAAAAAATAGTACCAAGAAAAACAAGCAATATGGGGCCGCTAATATTTTATAGTATATACTTAAATATATGTATAAAAATTGTATAGTATATACTTAAATATATGTATAAAATATTCTCAAAGTTTCAATAAATTATATTCATTTTTTATACCATAAAAAAATTCATGAAAATTATTGAGAAAACGCTGTCCTAACCCTATTTTCCCCTTTAATGGCTTATAACAATAGAACGAGTCGGAATTTTCATTTAAAATTTTGGGAACATATTTTTCAATAGCTTTACTAACAATTTATGAATTACAAAAAAATCGATTTTATGAACCGTCTAACCCTATTTCCCCCCTTAATACATACATTTACCGTACGTAATACTTTCACAAATATTTTATACACGGTTTACTAGCAAAACAATTGATTTTCCCCCTCGGTTGCGTTGACTCGACGAGGCACAACTTTTCGAAATATGCAGTCCAATTGTCGTCTCGTCAAATATACAAATTAATATTCTGACAAATATTATTGTGAAATCGATATTGCGTAACAAACGCTCACAAGAATAACGTTAAATTTTCGTTATTGAAAAAAATAATCCATTTCCATTGAATAATCGATAAATCGTGATGAGTGTAATAAAACACATAATCGAAAATGTACTTGCTTCAAAAATTTATAAAATTTTCTATGTCAACATTATGATGCGTCCGTGAAATCGTGTAAATTGTCGAACTAAAAAAAATAATAAATTCGTACAATTTACAAATTACGCAAAAATTTCGAATTTTAAAAGGTAAAAAAAAACGAAAAGAAGTAATTTTCAACATTATGGAATTATTAATCGAATTGTAAAAATTAATGTAACTCTGACAATTGCTCGACGATATTGGATTATCAATGAAAAATGTAGCCGCAGAACGAACGGCGACGATTAATTACAATTTCGTAATTAACGATTAATCGTCACCGATATGTTTATTGTCACATAATTAATTTTATGTTTTCGCTCGTTCGCGCACGATTGATGAACGGTTTGCGGTATTGTAATACGCGTATACATAACACCGCGAATGTTATATACATATATATTTATGTTATGTATAATCGAAGTTATGTACGATTAACGCGGAACATTCGCGTGACGACTCTCTCTGCGATTTCACTCTCGCCGCACACGTGATTGTCGATCATGCAACGCGTAAACGACGACATTTACTACATGACGCTTGAGGTATACCGGGTTTGTTGATCGGCAAACGGATTTATTAGGGTATAATGAGATTTGTGATCGATTATCGTTTAGATCGGACAAATCTCATTGATAGGGTAGTAAGTAAAATATTGCTCGTTCATTCGAGAAACGATTGGAGGGAATCAACGGTGGCTTTTTGATTTTTTTCCTTGAAAAAAAACGGGCCTGCTTTGGTATTTCGGAATTTTTTTCGTCGAGCAAAGGGGATAAGTTGAAAATGAAACAATATTTGCACCGATGAACTGGGCTGCAAAAAAAAAATTATTACAATTAAGATAGTGTTTCATTATTTTGGTCTTGTCGTTTTTTTTTTTTTTTTCTACAAAGTTTCAAGTTTTCACATGTACAATTGCACGACATTGTTTTATTTTCATGATTTTTAGATTTCAACCCCTTTCAACGAGTTTTCAACGAGAGGGTATTTTGTTAATTTATTTAAAATTATGCTGAATGTGCTTTCACCGTATTGTACATAAATTTGATACATATACTTTTATATGAATATGAAATAAATATACGCACGCTTTAAACGCAGATTTTATTTATCAGCGCTCGAGCCCTCGTCCCTTTAATATGATGAACGACTGTTTATGAACGTGCGACGAGCTTTCGAGTGTGTGACAATCATGATAAAAAGGGGTTCATGATCTACGGCGCCGGAAATTCGCACTGTATTAAAATCATTTGTTATTTCCCATGTCACGATAACAACGAATAAATGCTTCGTCATATTTTAATT
Source organism: Oxytorus armatus (assembly GCA_958009045.1). Classification (NCBI taxonomy): domain Eukaryota; kingdom Metazoa; phylum Arthropoda; class Insecta; order Hymenoptera; family Ichneumonidae; genus Oxytorus; species Oxytorus armatus. The sequence continues at coordinate 18,224,824 of OY253749.1, read as the reverse complement.
TTATTTTTTTTTCATATCAGAACACGAATATTATTTTGTCTATTTTTTACACACCATCTATTTTCAAAGACTGGCATTTCGAGGGAAAAAGTAAAATCTCATTGCCCCCCGAGGGGTTGATTGATGAAGGATATTAGGATTTTTCTTCTGATCCAAATGTCAACCATCTTCGTGACAGGTGGATTGGAATTTTTTGATCGACAGTCGGTAGCTCTCGTGTGTCGCTTAGAGGGAAATATTTATTTTTAAAATAAACTGCTTTCTGCAATTTTCTGTATAATCGTTCAATGAGCAAACAAATGAACCAAAAAAGAAATTTGAGATAGAAAAATATTCGGAAAATCACTTTGGCTTCTTTGATTTTTGTTTCAATGACATTAATTTGTTTATGATATTTTTTTCTGACTCCTGACATGGTCCCGGATTGGGCCCATCGGCGAAAATTTTCCGATGATAATTTAAAGTCTCAACGATCAATTTTTGTTCGCCCTCTGGCTCCCGAAACTTTGTCGTTCGAATTGTCAAGAAGATTTATAGCGTACAATTTTTTCTATTTCCCACATAGGCCGATTGGGAAATGGTTCGGGGAATGTTCGATCGCGATATATATTTTATATCTCGGGCGTCGCGACGACACGCGGAGGTCTCTTGGGAAGGGTGTGTTATTCCCCAAACTTTTTCCATCGTCTATCGTACTCCAATACACCATTTTTCCAATAAAGTATATGCGCTTGTGTCTGTGCATATCGAGAACTCTTTGTGTTCACTTTTTTCTTTTTCGTTTTTTCTCAATTTCCCTGCATGTCGATTCTTTCGTAGGAGTCAATAAGTCGCTTGCCACTTGAGAAATCTTCAGGGCCAACGAAATATATTATATTCCCATGGATACCTATGGTTATATCGATAGAGTCATATTTTATTTTCTCTCTTTCTCACAATTATCAATTTGCGTTACTCATCGGCGACTTAAATAACTTTTCGACCTCGAATCAATTTAATTGAATTTTTTTACGCCATCCGCATTTTTTTCTTCTTCAATTCTCATTGATTTTCATTATCTCCTGGGAAAATTGGATTGGCCATTTGTACAATGGTCTTTTTTACCATTCGTATGTACGTAAAATCTTTGACCAGACACGCTGCCTGCGAGCTTGATTCGTGGTTCACGGCGATTTTTCAGTTTTTTTTTTCTTTCTTTATTCACCGAGTCAATACATCAACGTAACCGAAGCCGAATGCCGGGGCTGGCTTTATATATAGCTCTCTCTTGGTCTCTTCCTCGTCAATCGGACCGAACGTTCCGGGGATCGGGCAGCACGCTCTTCTCTCAACCCCTCGTACTCGACGTTCCACTTTGCGAGCTTTAATATTCGACCACGTCTACACAGATTGAATCCTGGCCGACTCTCTTTCCCCCGCATTGCTTCAAGCTCGATATACAGGGTGTGCCAAAACGTCAAAGTGACACGGGGGTTAAATTGTCTCTGGACCTATCGAAATAAACAAATATGACCTCAGTAAACGTCTAATGGTTTTCGAGAAAAGTCGTCTATTTTGATTTTTCAGGAAATTGCTACCTAGCACTTGTTATTCTAGCATTACTATGAATTACTTTGGGTTTGAACAAAAGGCACTAAAGCGGACGAAGTAGGTACCTAAGGCGGTAAGCAAACTGGTTCTAAGAAAAAAAAATAGATAGTATCTTTGTGGGAGTCTAAAGAAACAAAGAATAATAATATTTAATGATTTATTTAATTTTTATAACATGTGTTCAAATTGTCTACCTCCAACCCTAACAAACAAACGGCATATATTTTAGGAAAAAAATATGAATAAACTCAAAGTAATTCATAGCAATGGTAGCGGAATGACAAGTACTAGGTGGCGATTTTTCCAGAAAAAAAAAATATATGATTTTTCTCGAAAATCATTAGACTTTTACTGAGGTCATATTTGTTTATTCTGATAGGTCCGGAGCCAATCTAACCTCCGTGTCACTCTGACATACTAGTTTTGGGACTCTCTGTATATACATATACACACGTATATACCCTATACATATAGTTATGTAGGTAGGTATATGTGGTATTCCACATAAAATGGAACGATTTTAGGTCGAGAGTGAAAAGTAACGTCGATTTTTTCCTTTTATTTCCAAATTTCTTATATTTAAGGGGGGAAATAGGGTTAGGACAGCGTGTTCTCAATGATTTTCATCAATTTTTTTATGGTATAAAAAATGAATATAATTTATTGAAACTTTGAGAATACTTTATAGATATATTTAAGTATGTACTATAAAATTTTTGAAGAATTTCCTTGAAAAACACCGAAGATATTAGCGACCCCATATTGCAGGTCACAATCAGACTCAGCATTTTGCGTACATTCTGGAAGCCGCAATTTTCGTCTGAAATCAAACGAGGTTGGAATTTACTTTTATTATATGTCTCTCTTCTATGTGAACCTAAATGCTATCAAAAAAATTGAAAATTGAATTATTTACAGGGGTCAAAACAAAAAAGCATGAGTTTTTACCATTTTTTACAACTTCATTTGCAAAAAAAAAATTATTAAAAATAATGATAATATTCCGATTTTAGGTTCATATAGAGCGCAATACTATGAAGAAAGTAACTGCCAATTTTCAAAACGATTGGTTGAAAACTTTTCAAATTAGCGCGTATGCAAGTTCAAAAAAGTTCAAAAAAATTGCGGCTTTCAGAATGTACGCAAAATGCTCAGTCTGATTGTGACCTGCAATATGGGGTCGATAATATCTTCGGTGTTTTTTAAGGAAATTCTTCAAAAATTTTATAGTATATACTTAAATATATGTTTTAAATATTCTCAAAGTTTCAATAAATTATATTCATTTTTTATACTATAAAAAAATTCATGAAAATCATTGAGAAAGCGCTGTCCTAACCCTATTTCCACCCTTAATGGCTTATAACAATAGAACGAGTCGGAATTTTCATTTAAAATTTTGGGAACATATTTTTCAATAGTTTTACTAACAATTTATGAAATAAAAAAAAATCGATTTTTTTAACCGTCTAACCTTATTTCCCCCCTTAAAGGTCCAAGCTTTTTAAAATATGATTGTACAAACATTTGACCATGCGAGATACGTTGTTTCGTTGAAAAATCTTGAAAATTGTGCTAACGGCATCCGGTTGAAAACAAGTTATTTTTTCGTGGTCATATTTATGGCAAAATTGCGTATCCGCAAAGGAAATTCGCTTTTTCGCTCTTCAATGCCTGCAATTACCTTGAATAAGTAATAAATAAATAAAAGATCATCTTATGAAAAAAATGTGAAGCAATCTTCTTTTCCTAATTTCTCTCAAAGTCGCCGTGTGTAAATAAGTTGAATCGAAAAAAAAATTCACGTTCACAAATCGTTCCGTGCATGGAATGGCACATATAAATAGGTATTACGCGTCTTTAAGCACATGTATTTTATGTATAACAGAAGATGTGGAGAGTGTGCAACGGTCTGCGCTCGTGTGGGTCGACCGATATTTTCTCATTTTCCGTTGCTCTCCACCCTTACTCCTCCCCGCCCCCGAAACTCTTTGCAAATTTCCAGCTACTACTGTGGACTTTGCCGCAGTACCATTGGAGTTTGCAATCCCCGAGGTCCAATTTCTCCTGTGTAGGCTTTTTATTTCCCCTTTTTTTACTCTTTCGGTGTGTTTTTTTTTCTTTATAATTGCTCACTCGACCCTGAATTCTTTCACACAAATTCTCGTATTTCGATGCAAAGTCGAGTCAAAAATAAACAACCAGTTTGTCGTTTCATAGGAACGTTCAACATTCGGTAAATCTTTGCTCGGCAATTTTCGTCACGCGCCCACTACACGAATGGAGCTTTGCGTGGCATTTTGTCCCTCCTACTTACAAATATCTATGTAGATGTGCATGCGGAATATGGAAAATTCTCAGTAGAACTGCATTTTCTTTTGTTATCATTCTTAGACACTCTGCACATCGGACTTTTTGCCAAGATATTTTTCAACGCTCAAACACATTTTTGTTATCGTTTCATATGACTCGAATTATTAAATAACAACAAAAATAGTATTTTTGTACTCAGCAGCAAAAAAAAATCGTGTAAACGATATTGTCACTAAGGACAAACCAAATGTTTAGACTGGAATGTTTCCCTGACAACGATTTTTAGAGGTCGATGAAGTATCCGAACAAAAAGGTCACGTACTTTTTCATTTTCTTTTACACCTCTGAAATTTCCCCACGACCTTTCACGTTTCACTCGTTAGCGTTCCACATGGGCAATTTTGTCGTTTCATAGTCAAAGAAATAAAGCTTCAACAGCGAGAGGAAAAACAAAGACGACATTAAGCACTTTTTGTGTGTGTGTGTGTAGTTTTTTTTTGTGAACAAAGAATTTTTGATTGACGGAAAGAAAGAGAGACGAGGATAATACGAGAAAATGGTTGAGTACCGTGCATACATGGACACGCAATCTGTATATATATATACAGGGTGTCCCAAAACTAGCACGTCAGAGTGAGACGGGGGTGAGATTAGCTTCGTGTCTATCAGAATAAACAAATATGATCTCAGTAAATGTCTAATGGTTTTCGAGAAAAATCGTCGTTTTTTATTTCTCAGATAATCGCAACCCAGTACTTGTTATTCCGCTACCATTCCTATGAATTACTTTGGGCTTATTCATATTTTGGTTCTAAATATGTGCCGTTTGTGTATTAGGGTTGGAGGTAGACAATTTGAAAACATGTCGTAAAAATTAAATAATACATTAAATATTATTTTGTTTCTTTTCTTATACTCCCACAAAGGTACTATTTTTTTAATCTTCTTAGAACCAGTTTGCTTACCGCCTTAGGTACCTACCTCGTCCGCTTTAGTGCCTTTTGTTCAAACCCAAAGTAATTCATAGCATAACTTTTCGAAATATGAAGTCCAATTATCGTCTCGTCAAATATGCAAATTAATATTCCGACAAATATTATTGTGAAATCGATATTGCGTAACAAACGTTCACGAGAATAACGTTAAATTTTGGTTATTGAAAAGAATAATCCATTTCCATTGAATAATCGATAAATCCTGATGAGTGTAATAAAACACATAATTGAAAATGTATTCGCTTCAAGAATTTGAAACATTTTTATGTCAACATTATGATGCGTCCGTGAAATCGTTTAAATTGTCGGACTAAAAAAAAAAATTTTATTCGTACAATTTACAAATTTGTTAATACTTTGGGTTTATTCATATTTTGTTTCTAAAATATGTACCGTTTGTGTATTAGGGTTGGAGGTAGACAATTTGAAAACATGTTGTAAAAATTAAATAATACATGAAATATTATTTTGTTTCTTTCCTTATACTCCCACAAGATACTATTTTTTTCATCTTCTTAAAACCAGTTTGCTTACCGCCTTAGGTACCTACCTCGTCCGCTTAAGTGCCTTTCGTTCAAAGTAATTCGTAGCAATGTTAGCGGAGTAACAAGTACTGGGTAGCGATTTTTCGAAAAATCTAAAAGGTCGATTTTTTTCGAAAACCATTAGACTTTCACCGAGATCATATTTGTTTATTCTGATAGGTCCGGAGCCAATCTAACCCCCGTGTCATGCTGACGTGCTAGTTATGGGACATCCTGTATAAATATATAAAATTCTCGCGCAAAGTCGACTTTGTCGCAGGCAATTAAGTTCCTCTGAACATAGGTGGACTTCTGTCGGGCTAATTAACGATCCGCGTTTGCGACAGGTCGCCGCGCAGATCTGGCGTCCGGTATATATATATGTATATATAGTGCATAGCCATATATTTTCTCAGTGTCGCACGTGAATTCACAAAATTCACAGAGCTTTCCGTAAGGTGCTCACCAGCTAACAATTTGCCACACTCATGTACACCCTCGAGTGCTTATAAACACGGTTATATATATTATATATAAACATATATATATATATATATATATATATATATATGAAAATTGGTATATAACGTATATAAATATACTATATAAGTTCAACCAGGATAATTGTGTTACGTACAAGAAAATATTTTTTATTTTCTTTGTTCTAACGTATACCCTTTTGGGTACTTACGTATGACCCTTCGCAATTCTATTTTTTCCACTTTTTTTTTTCCCCCTATCACTCTCTACTTTATTTGAATAACTAATTTTTCTTTTCGTGTAAAGATTCTTTTTTTTTCTTTAGAAATATTTGTACAAGAAATAAATCGCATGGTAACTTAGCGAAAAATCGCTCTCGGTCGAAGATAAAATTTCATCGTTATAAGCGTGTCAGAGATTTTTTTAAACATTTTTGTTGTCGTTGTTTTTCAGCCAATTGTAAATTGACTGTACATTTTTCATCCTAACTTCGATATCCCGTAATGAAATGCATAAAATATAAAGCATAATATACCGAGGTTAAAGCATAATATACCTATGCACGTATACGTTTTATATATTATGTTTGTACTTATATAATGTACAACCTCTCACCTCCTAGGGTCGAGGTCATTCAATCTTACTCCAATTATTTCGCAGTCGTCTCGTGTATCGCGTGTATGTACCACGTCTCTCGTGCTTCATGCGGGGTTAATATTACACCGGGGTAAAAAGAGAAAAAAAAAAACAAAATTTATTACCATCCAACATCACGAGCTACATGAGCCGCGCGTTTATAGCACGCTTCCGAGAACATAATTATACAGTAACCATAGATCGGTATACATGATTGGTCAATTATTTATTACGATCTTTGGAGGGTGGTAAAGTCATTTTTTCGCGCAATTGAAACTTTAGAACAGCGGAAAAATAATTTCGAGCTCGAATTTATAATGCAAATTGTATTTTCGTTATTGATTCACAAATAATTATCGAAGAGTCAATAGAAATGAAAATGAAACGATGCAAATAAATAACACCTTTGGAAAATACAGTTATTCATTTGTTTGTAGGGTTCATTTTGCACTCTATGAAAGAGCAGCTTTACTCACGAACTCACGTAATTAAAGTCGTAATAGTATGTTACTCGACAAATAAATATTACCAGACCGGATTTTCGAGCTTCGTAGATAATTGTTCTCGGAAAACTCTCCAGCATCCGCCTCGTAAACGTACTCGTGATATATATATATAAAATATGATCTTGGTAACGAGACGTGAATCTTGGACGAGGACACGACCCGCCACAGGAGCGGTGCATTAATTATAATTTTAAGCGGGTTAGCGAGATATTCTCTATGTTTGTACCGCATTCTGGATTTATAGCGACGTGATAAGGTCGGAACATTTCCTGCTACGACATTACGAGGTTTTACTTACCCTCGATGTCTCGTATATTATTCGTATTACGTTTCATTATTCAATTATATGAAATATACATCATTTTCACATCTCGACGAATATCCAAGCAATTTGCAAAACGAAATTTCGTACCTAGAAACGAAAAAAAAACAATTTTTCAAATCATATAACGTAACGAAATTTATTAAATCCTTCAAACAAATTTTAATTACATATATGAAGTGAATTACACATCGTTGTTACATGTACGAAGTATAGAAAAAATTGATTATCGGATTATCCTGTTAATGTGTGTGTTTAAAATATCCAGGAACACGAAAAAAGCTGTTATCACAATTATACGTCTGTCGGAACTGTCCGAATGTGCTGTCCAAAAGTTTAAGGTAGTAATCCGGTAACTTAAGCCGATTTTCATGTCTTTTTTGGAGGGCGTTTTTTTGTAGGAAAATAAAAATGAATCGTTTTGGATATTTAGGATGTTTTTATTTACATATTAAAGATACAAAAAAAAAATTGTTTGAAAAAATGTAATAGTTTTTTATTATTATTATTATTGATCGAAGTTAGCACCTCGAAAAAAAAGCGCGTGGGTGGGGCCCCGGTGATTTTGGCTCTTGATGTTATCTGAAATAAAAAATTCTTGATAATTCTTAATCTATAGACATGTCATTCTGGTCGGAACTACTGAAGTTAAATTTCATGGATAAATAACAAAATGGCGAACTTTGGAAAAAAAGTCCTTTTATTTTAGCAAAGAAGGGGTTGTAAAATAAAAAGTTAGGGCTGAAAAAACTCATTATAACTCCGGAAGTATTTCGAATTTCGGTGTGAAATTTTCACGGTATATTCTCAAGACATTGTACTTTCAAATTAAGCAAAAAAAAATTTTCGATTTTTTTAACCCAATTTACCAGACTACTACCTTAATAACTCTTTCGAATGAGTTTACGAATCAGAATCAAATTCCGCGTACATACTCTATTTTAACAAAACCTGCTTTTCCTAAAGTAACAATAAAATAGCACAAAACGCTTTCTGGTACTTTACAATGCAATGCTTGAAAAATAAAATTAGCGCTTAACAACATTATTTTATTTGATTCGCAGATTTCTCACCTACAATACAAATACTTGACACTGAGTGATTAATCATAGCTTCATATACTCGTTTTTGTTTTGTCACCTTATGACAAATCTCTTAATTATTTATAATGATCTATTACAATTTTCGTTACATCGGTCGTCGATTCTGGCGAAATCGATGAAGTTCTTTTTTTGTTCCCTTCGTTCGTGCTATCGTTAAAATCGCGAGAAACGAGTTGAAATACGTTGACCATTCGGAAATGAAATTGATGAGTTCGGCAAGCTCGTCGAGTTAAAATTTTAACTAACCGAGAAAAGTGGTGGAAAAAAACTAACCCCTCTCTATATATACATGCTTATAAACAGTCTCTCTCTCTCTCTCTTTCTGTGGGTCTCGATGCATTTTTCTTCCTCGATGTAACACACAGCTCGCGTCCCGAAACGATTCTTCTTTATCGCAGTTTAAGATAAGTTTGGATTAACGCGCGTCTACCCGGTGGGGGGGCAAGAGAGAGAAATAGGAGAAAGACCGTAACCGTAACGAGGAGAGTGGTGGAGAAAGATAGTTGAACGAAGGAAGTTGAACCTTCGAGTTATCCCGTACCGGCAGGGTTGTAATTCGGTTTTACGACGCTTTATCGTTACATATACGTATATATTATGTATTTGTGTATGTGTGTGTGTGTGTAGAAAGAGCCCTTAAAACCGACGGACTCACGGAGTGTGTCCTCACACCATCGTCATCAACGAATCCAACTATAATTGCCTGTACTTTCTGCTTCCAGGTTCGCAACTACTCGGTGCCTCATCGCCATTTGGCTGTTGGCCACATGCGTCGGTAAGTTCACTTATTTCAGACCGAATGTCCTCTCAAATATTTATATTTTTTCTGTACATTAATACGTAATTTGTGCTATTGAAGAAAATTTTATAATTCTAGAATATGTTTGTTGCTTCTTGACAATTTTTATCGAACAGACAAACAATCTTAGCGTATAATAAATGACAAAATCATATAACAATGGTATCTCTGATGAATCTGCATTTTTATCGACGACGTATAGCGGCACAGAACTATTAAGAAAATGACGCTAAAATTGTGGGCAGCCTTTTTTTTTTTGTCATTTCTTTTTATTTTTCCCCGACACTTCCCGTCGTCTTTTCTTTTATCGCGAAGAAAAGAAGATCGGTGGTAGGAGACGAGCCTCTCATCCGCTTGCTGTCGCAATAATGGAAGACTTCCGCTCTATTTTTCTATGCTGAGAGTTTTCTTCATCGAGATTCTTCGGATACCGTGGAGAGTATACATTTTCAAAACGATATTTTTTTTCTCGTTCACGTAGATTCTCACTTGTTTCACGAATTACGCTATAATTCACGCAATTCGAGAAGAAAATTCATTGTCAAATTTCGGATTATTATCATGTCGCGACGGATATTAATATTTTTCGAAGATCAATTAATTTTCTGAAGAATTATTATGATTTTTTGTCATTCTAATGGTGGGCCATCTGTGGTAGCGCGCTGATCTGCTGAGATCAGCGGAAAGAGCGACGTAGGCAAGTTGGTACAGAGTTGAGACAGAGGCGTTTCCGGTTTTTTTTTTTTCACTTTAGCCTCATTCCCGCTAGAAACCGGAAGTGCTGCAACGGCAGGGTACGTCCGTGCTGCGGGTATATCTTTGCGAGAGACGAATGAGTGAGAAACAGTCGTGGGGGTCGGATGAAAAGTAGAGAAACGTCGTCGATGAAAATCGTTCCTTCATCATTCGTTCGTGTTCCCGGCGGTCTGGATGTGGCCTCTAATATACGTTGATATATCTAGCTACGCCGTATATGTGTCCCTTTTACTCCGTGAGTAACGGGATTGCTAGCCCGCGAACGTTATTCTCAGATGGTTTTACCTCCGCTATCCTCCACCTCGCGACCCCCAAACGATTATCTTCGGTCTCCACTCCCTTGATCGTCCTTCGGGAGCTTTAATTTCATCGCTCGCACATTTCTACTACATTATATACCTGCGTATATAAATGGTGTGTACATATACATAGGTTTACACATAAGATCTTCCTCTCGACCTTCCTTTAATTGAATTAATCCCCACCACCGAAGATTTAATGACGTGACGGAAGTGCTTGCGAGAGAAGCGAACCCCTCTCATTTTGTCCGTAAAGATATTATTGAATATATATATATATGCATATATACATAAGAATCTCTTTGAATGAAATTCCTGATAATTAATCCTTAAATAATCTCGAGAAATTTTCGATCGTTTCAGAGATGAAATCTGCACGAGACTCGTAAATTGAAAAGTTAATTGATACATATTTTTAGCAAAGATGCTGAAGTTTGCATCGTTGGAATGCAACGAAAATGGATTGTTTCATACGATTCATCCTCCTCAAGGTTGAATTTTCTAAGACAAAAATCGTTAAAACGTTTTTTTGGGGTCTTCTTTAAAGAGCTAGGCCTTAATGGGCAAAAGGAGCGAGAGCAGTAGTGAAAATTACAATTAAAAAAAAAACTATTTTCGTTGCGTTCCAACGATGCAAACTTCAGCATCATTTTTAGCAGTCCAATGGTCCTCCATTTTGGGTCCACTGTATTAGAGCAGTCGAATAGTTCTTTTTATTGGAAAATACCAATAGCCGTTTCGTATTGGATCACACACCAATAATTCCTTATATATAAACCACCCTAATAGTTCCTTATATCGAACCACCACAATAGTCCTCTGATAATGGACTCTCCCCCAATTTTTCTCAACGCCTCAGATGGAGGTGAGATATTTCTATTATACAGTGAGACAAATATATTGAAGCGAAGTGGGTGGGGAATGGGGGAGAAGGAGAATTCTTGGTCTTTCGTGCAACGTCTTGCTATGCGTCGCGCCCGCGACGTTAGGAACCCCGACAAGAGAGTTCGAGTTATCGATCGTCTCTCGACACTGGAGGCGCACCACGGGGTTTCTGTTGCCGGTGGCGGTGCTCGGCTGCTGAGGCTGCTGCTGCTGCTGCTGTCGCCGGTCGCGTGCTGCCTACTATACACAGGTTGGAGAGCACAATGCACCGCACAATATATCTCCATCTCACTCACTCAGGGTCTGCGATGCAGACGAGGCAATATATATGGGTGTATGTATATATATTAACTATAATACAATACCGTTCACTTGGACGTAGAGTGTCTCGAAGGGAGCTCTAATAAAATGATAAATTCACTATCGACTAATGAATTTATCAGTACAAAGTTTCGAGCGGCTATAGTTTGCCCGTTACCTGTACAATTTATGCTCTAATCATCAGTCCATTTTTTTTTCCTAGCGAAGTTCCATCAAATCGTGCTGAAATTTAACTCCGTTACGGAGTTACACGTAATCTACATATATGTCGACAACATTTTTTTTATACACCGTCAAAATATTGACGCCGTCGAACAATGAAAAGATAATTAATAGCCATTTTACAGAAACACATTATTCAGTATGGCTTCTCATATTTTTAGCCCTTTAGTTACAAATAGTATTTTTAGTTACATTTAGTATTTTCAACAACCTTGTTAATATGAAAATATAATATGAAATATCAATATGAATATTGTTTAGTTAGTGTTTCGATTTAAAAATCGCCAATTAAATACTCGAGTAGTCGTTAAATTGTTATTTGAATATAAATTTATCGAAATCTTACGAACGTTTGTTTTCATGTTGTTGAGGTTTGCATCGTTGGAATACAACGTAAATAGATTTTTTAAATATTATTCATGCCCCTTGAGGTTGGATTTTCGAAGACAAAAATCGTTGAAACATTTTTCGAGGGTCTCCTTTGAAGAGATTAATTAAATGGACAAGAGAGCAATACTGAAAGTGAAAATTAAAAAAATGTTCTAACTTCGACATCATTTTTTTTAAGTTCGAACGTTGAGCGATATTTGTACGCGCTTTAATAATCGCGAGAGGAAAATCCTTCCTCAAAGTCAATGGTTTCGTTGTCCCTCGCAACGTCTCTGTTCGCATCAATGGATCGCGATTACGATTCTGTCAACGATTTTACGCGAGCGGTCTCGGCGCAAAAGCAACCCAACAGAGAAATCGGGATGCACGTATATATAATGCATATGTATACATTAAGGCGATTTTTTTTTTCGACTATTTTTTTTTTCAGTCCCCACCCGAAATTTTGTTGGATATGTCGAAAAAGAAATTCCCTGAAAGTTACAGCCCTTAATATTAATTCTAAGTACTTTCCCAAAGCGTGAGAAGATTTTCCATCTAAAATAGACGTAAATCGAATTTATTTTATTTTTTTCAAATTTCTATAACTCAGCCACATTTTATGCTATCATATTGTTCATAGTTTCGATTTACTCAGAATAAAACAATCGAAAAAAGTGCCTTTTGTGGCGAAAGTGTAAATTGTACTGGTGAGTTGGTACGGGTCACTGGAGTTGATTTTTATCCAATATTCTCGTTTTTTTGCTGTTATCTCCGAAACAATTAACTTTACGAAAAAAAATGTGAACGAAAAATTTGTTGGAAATTTAATTTCCTATAAAAAAGGTCCTATCGACCCATTTGCTTAGATTAATATTTCTTGAGATATTGAACTTTTTTTATTTTTTATTTTTTTAAATTATTTAATATTTCATATTTTATAAATTTTATACTAGTCATAAGTTAAAGTTCAATATCTCAAGAAATATTGATCTAAGCAATTGGGTCGATAGGACCTTTTTTGTAGGAAATTAAATTTCCAACAAATTTTTCATTTACATTTTTTTCGTAAAGTTAATTGTTTCGGAGATAACAGCAAAAAAACGAGAATTTTGGGTAAAAATCAACTTTGGTGACCCGTACCAACTCACCAGTACAATTTACACTTTCGCCGCAAAATGTACTTTTTTAGATTGTTTTATTCTGAGTAAATCGAAACCAAGAACAATATGATAGAATAAAATGCGGCTGAGCTATAGAAATTTGATAAGAAAAAAAATTCGATTTACGTGTATTTTAGATGGAAAATCTTCTCACGCTTTGGGAAAGTACTTAGAATTAATATTAAGGGCTGTAACTTTCGGGGAATTTCTTTTTCGACATATCCAACAAAATTTCGGGTGGGGACTGAAAAAAAAAATAGCCGAAAAAAAAATCGCCCTAGTATACATATACAGGGTGTCCCAAAACTAGGATGTCAGAGTGACACGGCGGTTAGATTGGCTCCGGACTTATCGAAATAAACAAATATGATCTCAGTAAAAGTCTCATGGTTTTTGAGGAAAATCGTTTTTTTTTATTTCTCAAAAAAAATTGCTACCTAGCGCTCATTATTCTGCTACCATTGCTATGAAAGTCCAAATCGTAAGCGAATCCACGCCAAATCCTAAAGCGGTCAGAAACACAAACGAAAACAGCAAGATAAAAAGAATAGCGATTGTCCGAAAAATCGTCTCCTTTGATTTTTTTTGGAAAAACGCTATTCTCGTTATCTCACCTGTTTTCCTTTGTGGTTCCGGCCACTTTAGGATTTGATGTGGAATTTGGACTTTGATTAGCTTACGATTTGGACTTTCATAGGAATGGTAGCGGAATAACAAGTACTAGGTAGCGATTTTCTGAAAAATCAAACAAGACGATTTTTCTCGAAAACCATGAGACTTTTACTGAGGTCATATTTAGAGCCAATCCAACACCCCCGTGTCATTTTCACGTGATAGTTTTGGGAAACCCTGTATATATATATAACGATATATAATAATCCGAAGGAAATAGAATTCAGTTTTATTCCGATGAATACTGCCACCTACAAACACATGCAACGTAAATCCATTTATACACATATGTGCGTATGTGTACATTGTCAACGAGTTTCCGATAATGCCGGATGCAGCCGAGCACATTAGTGGATAATGCGTTCACTCGGCGGCGTTTAATGCAACGTCTGCGGTTTGGCATTCGCACATGCTCACAGATCACTCGCGGCATTCGGGATCTTTCGATCTCCCTTAGCACCGTTCCAACGCCGACACTCTCGCGATCGATCATTCACGCGGTATTCGCGATGTCGATTTCTCAATATCCTAAGTACGTGGTTATATATTTGTCCCCTATAACCCGGTATTACATTTCTATATACCGCGTTGCGTTACCATTCCATTACCGTCAATGCCATGTGTGTATACCTCGCGCCTCCGATACCTAACACTCATTACATATGTATATACGCAAAATATCCACCTACAGTAAGAACTCGATTTTAAGAACGAACCGGGGACTGGAAGTTCTTTTAATCGCGAGGCTGCCCAAGCCCGGCCCCCATAACAGAACCAGCCACTCACGAGTTTACGGCCAGTGCCGTAGCATACGATCGGAGCGCCCTTTCTCGTCATGTTTAGGGTTATGTACGTCTCTGTTTTGTACATAATTACACTACGTTATGCTAACTTCCGGAAAATCTAACCGCAAGGACTCTGGAGAAAAATACGAATACGGTTCTGACCGTCGTGACGTAGATGCCCCCCAGCATCCATAGGCGAGACACAAGAGTGGAGGATTTTCCTTAAAATCGAACTCCTTAGAATCGAAGTCCTAGTGTACACGGTGTGTTTTAGGGGAAATTTTCAATTATTTATTACTGAACTATTGTATTTCATTTTTATACTTAAATTCTTTACTCGTGGAATTTTACACTACAACATTATTATCTTAAATGGCAATTGACGTTGCTCGAAGTATTAAATCATTTAGGAGAGAAATAAAAAATGTTAAATCGGTGAAATATTATTCCAGTGTCTTGATAAAGGATTCTAGAATTATTTTTTTTTCTGATATGCAACGAAAATTCGATTATACAACACTATTCGATTATATTTCATTTTAATACTCAAATTCTCCGCTCGTGGAACTTTACACTACAACGTTATTATTATCTTAAATGACAATTGACGTTGCTCGAAGTATTAAATTGTCTAGAAGAGACATTCCAAGTGTTAAATCGATAAAATACTATTCTAGTGTCTTAATAAAGGATTCTAGAATGATTTATTTTCTGAAATGCAACGAAAATCAACAAAACTGCGGTTTATTGTAGCGTATATAGTCTCATGAACCCTATTCGATTATATTTCATTTTAATACTTAAATTCTCTGCTCGTGGAACTTCACACTTCAACGTTATTATTATCTTAAATGACAATTGACGTTGCTCAAAGTATTAAATCGTCTAAGAGAGAAATTTCGAATGTTAAATTGGTAAAATACTATTTTAATCTCTTAATAAAAGATTCTAGAATGATTTTGTTTTTGAAATGCAACGAAAATCAACAAAACTGCGGTTTATTGTAGCGTATATAGGCTCATGAACACGATTCGATTATATTTCATTTTAGGACTTAAATTCTGTGCTCGTGGAATTTTACATTACAACATTATTATTATCTTAAATGAGAATTGACGGTGCTTGAAGTATTAAATTGTGTAGGAGAGACATTTCAAATGTTAAATCGATAAAATACTATCCTAGTGTCTTAATAAAGGATTCTAGAATGATTTATTTTCTGAAATGCAATGAAAATCAACAAAACTGCGGTTTATTGTAGCATGTAATCTCATGAACACTATTCGATTATATTTCATTTTAATACTTAAATTCTCCGCTCGTGGAAGTTTACACTACAACGTTATTATTATCTTAAATGATAATTCACGTTACTCAAAGTATTAAATTGTCTAGGAGGGAAATTTCGAATGTTAAACTAGTAAAATACTATTTTAGTCTCTCAATGAAGGATTCTAGAATGATTTATTTTCTGAAATGCAACGAAAAACAACAAAACTGCGGTTTATTCTAGCGTATATAGTCTCATGAACACTATTCAATTATATTTAATTTTAATACTTAAATTCTCTGCTCGTGGAAGTTTACACTACAACATTATTATTATCTTAAATGACAATTGACGTTGCTCGAAGTATTAAATTGTCTAGAAGAGACATTTCAACTGTTAAATCGATAAAATACTATTCTAGTGTCTTAATAAAGAATTCTAGAATGATTTATTTTCTAAAATGCAACGAAAATCAACAAAATTACGATTTATTGTAGCGTATATAGACTCATGAATACTATTCGATACACATATACATGTATGATGGGCATT
This sequence comes from Oxytorus armatus, assembly GCA_958009045.1. NCBI lineage: Eukaryota > Metazoa > Arthropoda > Insecta > Hymenoptera > Ichneumonidae > Oxytorus > Oxytorus armatus. The sequence goes on along the minus strand of OY253749.1, from coordinate 18,208,262 downwards.
ATACCGAATACGTAGAACGTCGTGTTAAATCTGCATACAACACGATACACATACACAGGGGAGCTTTGACATTATATGTTCGCTCGGTATGTACATGAATCCATCGAGCTGTTCATCATTTTCACCCTCTCACCGACTGAGCTTGCATCTCCGGCTCATCACGATATACACAATATATATATATATAATACAAGCCAGATCCCCTGCTCCCTCGTCTCTATATATATAATATAAAGATGAGATATAGGTCGAGCATCGCCTATGGACCTGAAGGAGATAATGGTTGATGATGAGGCAACGATAAATAAATATTTATAATATATTCGTTTATATTTATTATTTGTTAAGTATGGTAATAGAACGTGGCACACATGATTCGAAATTTCTCCTTTTGATTTTCAGCAGCCTATATACATTTGTATGTGTGTGTGTGTGGATGGATGTGTATCGATGTATATGTACGATTCAATCAATAGCAATCTCGACTCGCTCGAGTTACTTTGATCAATTTCCCCGTTCTAATTATAACGTCACTCTCACGAAATAATTAGCTGTTGGAGCTTCTGACACGAAACTCATTTACGTAGAATCGATGGGTGGATTAAACGTATTTTTATTTCTATTTTTTTCGAGTTAATTTTACGTATTAATGAACTAGACGTTGCAATGAGTAAACCGGTGGCTTGACTCGATTGTTGATAATTAAATATACGATCATATTACGCCTTTTTTTACCGTATAACATATTACAGATATTGATTTGTGATTGATTTAATGATTGAACCTAATTAACCCACAATCTTTGAGTTATTCGACATTATTTTAAAACACGATTGGTCAAAACTAATAATACCGTTAAAAATGCATCTCCATGCATTTTATTAGCGAACCGTGAGTTTTTACGTTCACTGCAATTTTATTTTGAACGTAAAATCTGATTTGAGAAAAAAAAAACAAGTATAAATAAATCACTTTTATAAAGTCATTTATTCGACCTACAGGTCCAGGACTAAGAACGATTTGTTTTTGTTTTTCCTCAATTTCCGTGCGTTTTATTACTTTTTATCATATTTGTGCTTCCGTTCAGTGGCTTATGATCCTTTCTTTATTCATAATTTCATTCAAACTCGGAAAGCATACACACACACACATGTGTGTGTGTATATATACGTCACAGTTGGTCGTAACGTTCTGAATTGCATAGGCAAACAGAGACAACCGGACGAGGAATGGCAAATGTGCAAATCCTACGTGGGGGGGACCTCTATCTCGTTGGTCTTCATTTGCCTCTACTGGATGCTTAAACATATATAAATTTTGCAGCACCGCTGGAAAAGCTCTCGCTTTCCTCAACACTGAACTGTACATAAATGCGTATATATATGTACATACCGAACGCATAAAACTCGTTGGTAAACCGGCTGCTGATTATTATGCGAGAAAGAGGCTTATAGCGACTGTTTTCCGTCTGTCTGACCAGCAGAGGTTTTTTCCCCTTCCATCCGTTTTACATCGGTTAACTTTTACCTGGCCAACTCTGTTTCTCCATTAAATTAAAGCAATTTTCAACTTTTTCTTTTCTCCTCTCCCCGTGGCGTAGACGTTCCTCCATTCTCGCGCAATAATAATTGAAAATATCGTCGCTCTACTCGCGTTTAGTTCCTCAAATTTCGCATTAAATCTTCTCTTCGCCATTATTCGCGCGCGCACACACACAAACATTGCGGGTGTTTTCATTAATTTCAATAGTTTTCACGTATTCGTCGTATTTTCTCGTATTCCAATTTCCAAAAGAGCATCAATGACACAACTTTACGAGGATATTGCCGAAACAAACGTTATGACCGAAAGTCCTATATTCTCGTTCGCGAATGGTTATTGTCCACGCGGCGAGAGGACACCACGATAGCTTCACATTTTCTCTCCGTCGCCGAGAGCGCCCCCACTCGTAACTATAATCGGTATCGGGTGTGATTCTCCTGCTGCCCTCTGGCGGAAGGTCTTTGAACTTGGTCTTCTACTCTTTGTGCTATGGATTTGATTTGATTATTTCTCTACGGTTCTCTATACTACCACCCTATTACCACTGAAATACATAGCCACACACATACACACTGAGAGAGTGTACTTACGACATGACCAAAGCAATATTCGACCAGTACCCGACGCCGATAACCTCTATCGTGAACTTTTATTTTCATTGCATTCGATTCTCCAGGATTCCACTCCCGTTGGGATTAACATTACTTTTCTCCGTCTCTGTGCAATGGAAAATAACGTTATTTATTTTATTTTTTTCTTCCATTTTACGTCGACTATATCGAAGTCTTTGATTACGTAGAGCCGGAAAGTATCATTTTTATTCCCTTTATGCAACTTCATACAGAGCGGAGCGGGGTTGTTTTTTTTTTTCTGGTACATTCGTTAAAGTTCGTAACGACACGAATGTTCAGGCCCGAACTCCTTTTTTTTTTATCATTCTTTCACTTTCTCGCTGAGAACCGGAGAATCACAACCAGGTTCTCGCCTGCGATGTTCCAAGCACCAGCCTCCACTGGTTCAGGTTATATAGCCTCGATGTGGTTGAAACGGACAAAGTCACCGTGTACTGTTCATGGACCAACGACCAACATCCAGCTAGCTTGGCGAAAAGGGCGAAGGGAGGTTGGGGGGAAAGGCGGAAGGGATACTGCTCTTTCCCTTCTGCGGTGTGCAATTCCAGTTCTCTCGGTCGTACATCGGTGGGCACTGTGAAAAGAGCCAATATTCCATAGCCGAGTGGTGTGGAGCCGCACACATGCAGAACTCGATTCATCGGGGAATTCAATTAGCGCCAGTTGCCGGAAACCTCAAGTAATTTGCACCTATATATATATATATATATATATATATATATATATATATATATATATATATAGATATATACACGGACGAACACTAATATGCCAGAGAAATTTGGCTCCCCCGTGGTCGGTTGAACTAGCTATAAACGACTAAGACCGCGATGACGATGTAGACGCGGAGGGATGAAACGGATGTACATTGTACACTTGACTATCTAGGCAAAAATCTATCCTGTCATCGGGGTCGATGATATTTTATCATTTTAAGAAATTCCGATCTTGATCCGTGCGACAAATGTGACGGTTTTGTGAAAAAAAAAACAACTTGGAAAAACAACGAATACTACGAACGAGAAAAAATTTCCTCCGCGTAATAAAAAATCCAGTATTACTTCGTAAAATAGTAAAATTCATCACTTTTTTTGTGTAGAATTATGTCTTTTATTTTTGTATTTCTCTTCGTTCTTTCATCGTGTATTCCAGCTCGTTTTACCCGAGAGTTGGAAAGGTGATTAATAGTAATTTAAAGCATCTCGCACAAACTTTTCTTCGCGCTCACCAGAAGTTGAATTAACTGTCTCGCGCAGAGCAACGGAAAAGCACATTTTTCCTGCGAATTTTTTTATTCATTTTTCATTTTTTTTTTTTTTTTTTTTTTTTAATACCAAAGAGGTAAAATGTTCGTGGCAGTAGGACGAAGTGGAGAAGCTCGAATAACGCTCGACGGACGAAGCTTTTTCTCCATTCATCATCTTAACAACGTTGTTCCAACGGTGAAGATAAAAATCACGGACGTTTTCCGCGCGCACATTAAGCCAACCTCTCGACCAATCCTCTTATCTATATACATGGAACGCACACACGTTAAAAGGATGTAACGGAACAGAGTGCAAGTTAGGGGGAGGCTTTTCCGTACGCGCGGGAAAAAAAGAAATATATTTTCCATCATTCACGCTCGAGGCATCGTCGTCATGGTCTCCCTCCTGGCTAATGTAGGGTCATGTGGGTCGCAATCCTCTCGTTTTTTCGCAATTTTCTCTCTCTCTCTCTCTTTTACTCTCCTGCACAAAGTACCGTTGAGTATACGCGAAACTCGTGTACCATTTGAAAGAACGCCGACGGGTCGTATCGATCTGTTGAAACTAAAGATGAAAAAAAAAAAAAACACAGAAGAAAAATGCCAGCTTTGCGGAAAAGCGCGAAAATTGTTTCCTCTTTATTTTCTTCTTTTGTTCTACGGGGTTTCGAGTCTCCGATGTGTCCTTTCACAGAGGAAACCTTTGAGGAAATATCTTAAATGTAAAAATGGAAATCGCACGGACGGAAAAAAAATGATGTCATGCCTTTCCCGATCCCTGTATTTGCATGCAATATATTTTCTATATAAATATATGATATACGTAGAATATATATACGTATGTATATAGGTAATACAGAAGTATGAGAAGTAGGAAAGGGGCAAAATCGTAATTTCATTTTTCATTTCGCTTTATATAAATATATACATGTATATATACGTCTTATATCCGGAGCTTCTTTTCTCGTTCAAGAAAAGAAATAAAGAAAAAGACAACGAAAAAAGGCTCCACCCGGCCCGGTAGAACGCTCTTCTTCTCGTCGATGTCGAGATCGATCGATCCCTTGAAGAGCTTATCGGAACTCGCTGGAACGTAACCGAGAAAATGACGACGAGTCGCCGGGAGAAAGATGGGTAAAGGAGCGATGAGGAAGAGAAAAAAAAAGAAGATAGATATAAGTAGAGAGAAAGAGAGAGACTGGGTGACGAGTTCGTCGTGAGTTTATCGGCTTAGTTGCGGTTTTCGCGGATTTCGGCCTGTCTCCCATCGACATTTCGACGAAGATTCTCCTCGATGCCCGCGGACACTAGCGTACTATAACTTTATGAAAGGATACTTTTTTCTTTTGTTACAAAATCATTATCTGCTTTAAATTATGGGCTCGCAATACCTCTGCGCGTGCTAAAAACCGAGTAAATTTGTAAAATTATTATAAACGTTATATGGTGAACAAAAAAATTAAATTGTTGATTTCACATTTTTTATTAACATTTGAACTATAAGAGAAAAAATTGGAAAATTTTTTTTTTCAATATTAGGATTACTTTTTACGGGTATAAATGGACTACTGATGAAAACATAACTCAACATCATAAATTCACTAAAAATTATCCGATTCGGAAAAATAAAAAAGAATGTAGTAAAATATTGTAGTAGTCATAGTCTGAGGCAGAGTTTTTTTGTTGGCTTTTTTTTTCACAAATAAAGAAATTACAGTATTTCAAACTTTAGTATGCAATTTAAAAAAAAAAATTGTGTTTAATAATTTATAAAAAATTGTCCAACCAAAAAATAAAAAAAACTCTCGTCAGACTCTAGAGAAAATAATTATCAAGATAAAAAAAAAAGTTAAAAACTATTAAAAATTGACTTAGTTATCGTGATGACACTGTCTAAAAACGTAGTTTTAAGAAAAACGCGTTTAAAGTTTTTGGTAAGTGCACCGTGAACTTACGGCTAGTCTCCCATTTATTGCTATAACTTTGTAACGGAGTGGAATTTTCTTAAAAGTCTTTTTTTTCCGAAAAATTCTTAAAAGTATAAAGAATAAAAATCTGGAAAAAAATAATTAATTTTTTGAAAATTTCAAGGGTAGGTGAGCCCTTAATACAAATTTTAGATTGTTTGATTTTTTATCAACAAGATAAACCGCCCAGTTTTGCGGATTATCTTTCAATTATTAATATTATTATCAATTGAAAAATCGAAAATGATTAGTTGTATTACTCGAATTGGAGATTTCTGCATCGATTATACGGACTTTTTATATTTAAAACGTTGCGCAATGAATATTGAACAATTTTTTTTTGTTTATTAGATTCATTCACTTTTCAATGCTTATTTTCCTTTCAAAACATAACTTTTCAATTACTCTTTCACAATTTCGCACTCTCAAAATTACAAACGCGCGTGAATTAATCTTGCACTTATATTACGGCACATAACGAGTTTCCTACTTTCGTTACCGCTCTCGCGAGCTACACAATTTCATTGTTGCTGGACCAAACGGGGAACGAAAAAAAAAAAAACATTTCGTCTGACGCTCGAAGGAAAATTGCTTTCGGCATGAAAGGGAAAAGTGAGACGCGAGGGTGTGACGAAAACCGAGTGATAGCAGCATGAAAGAATCGTTTTTTTTTTTCGCCTGTTGTCCGACTGCACTTTTGTCGTTCTACTGCGGGATTGTACCGAGCAACGAGGTATATAGCACGAGCAATTATTTCAACTGATTGCTCTTCTCGCACTTCAGACGCTACACTATATGCCGAGCTATTATAGAGTAGGATAAAACGGAACAATGAGCGAGAAATGAAAATCCTATTGGTGAACACCTTAAAAACTATTTTTTTATTTTTTATTATTTTTCATTACGAAATACTGACTTATTGAAATGTAGAACACCACTTGACTTGTTTGGCTAGAAAGAAAAATAGTTTAAGGTTTTAAATTCAACAATTTCGTGGGAAATAAATGTTGCGCGAATTTTTCAATAAAATAAATCGACATTATACTCATTGATATTATCATTTATCATTTATTATCATTATCACTGTGATGAATTATAATTTTTGTATCTAAAAGCAACGAACGTTCTGGCTCGATTATAAGTTAAGGGCCCACATAACCCTGAAATTTTCAAAAATTCGATTTTCTTTACAGATTTCTATTCTTTATACTTTTGAGAATTATAAAAAAAAAACTTTTAAGAAAATTCCTCTCCGTTACAAAGTTATAGCAATAAATGTGACCGGACATCGGGGGTGCACGTTGTACCTACCAGAAAGTTTAGATGCGTTTTTCTCGAAACTATGTTGCTGGACACTGTCAGAACGATAACTCAGTCAATTTTTATTATTTTTAAACTTTTTTTTTTAATCTTGATAATTATTTTCTCTGTAGATTGACGAGAGATGTTTTTTAATTTTTTGCTTGGACATTTTTTTTATAAACTATTTAATACTAATTTTTTTTTTCAAATTCCATACTAAAGTTTGAAACACTGTAGTTTCTTTATTTTTGAAAAAATAAATTAAAATTCCCCCTTTAGATTATTACTACTACATTAGTTTACTAGATTCTTTTTTATTTTTGCAGATTGGATAATTTTTGGTGAAGTTATGGTGTTGACAAGGGGGCGCCATGGTTTTCATCAGTAGTCCATTTATACCCGTTAAAAATAATGTTAATATGAAAAAAAAAAAAAAAAATATTTTTTTTCTTATAGTTGAAAAGTTAGTAAAAAATGTGAAATGAACAATTTAATTTTTTTTTCACCATATACCCTTTGTCATAATTTTCCAAATTTACTCGGTTTTCAAGGCGCGCAGGGGTATGTTAGCCCTTAATCGGATTTAAGTGTTGTCCATTTCAATTTCATGAATTTGCTTTTTTTCCGTGTATATGATATTCGAAAATCAGTACCACATACGTTTTCCGAATCGGTGTTGTATACCGTGACCATATGACGTGGGTTAACGAGCTGTAGCAGTGTGTTTGACATGTCTGTGAAACGCATATACCCCTTTGCAACGTCTCATTTCTGGTTTGTCTCCACCAGGGTTAATTCCATTATCACCTCTGGCTACGAGCCCGAGCCACATTGTCACCTCTGCTACTATAAACGTGATGATATTAAATTTACCGATAAACGTCGAGTTCCATTAGACGAGATCCTGGCTCCTTCACCCTCAGCTCTGTACACCTTCGTCGCTGAGACAATGCGAGACCCACATAAAAAAAAACACTTAATTTTACCGAGCATCAACGGGAAACAATGAAACGCGGCACAATGTCACATTTTCCTTCCTTACAATTTTACTCCTTTCCAAGAGAATATCTGAACCTTAATTAATTCTCGTCATTTCTCTATAGTAACGAAAAAACGGTAGCGAGTGAGAAATTTTATTTTCTATTCTCTCGAAGCGTTAATGAATGGTGATTTTCCTCAATCGCTTCTTCACCCATCTTCGTTTTATCTTTACGCTCTCTGCGTATACTGCGTGAACATCCATGACAGAGGCAAACGGAGAATCCTCGTGTGATTTACGTTTCGTGTATTTCCGGTTGGTGAATCCCCCAAAGACGAATAAAGATCCACACGAGAGATCCCTTGACCCTTCGTTTCGTATCGCTTCCTCGTTTCTACTTCTCGTTCCTCGTCCTGTAAAAAATCGCGATACCGAAAGTCACCCTCTTTCGGAGAACCTTAACTCTGCGTGAATCAGCCCCTTCAACGATAAGACGAAAAATTGAAAGAGATCGAGCGAAAAACAGAATAGAGGAATGAGAGAGACAGAGAGATAGAGAGAGAGAGAGAGAGAGAGAGGTATTTCTTGATTGTTGGAATTGTTCATAAAAATCTTTATGTATAACTGTATTATTTATGTGGTTGAAGTTACGAACGTTTTGGACAAAAAAATTGAATGCTGTTGATTAGAGAAAACTTACTCTTTAAGGGAGGAAATAGGGTTATGACAGCGTTTTCTCAATGATTTTCATGAATTTTTTTATAGTATAAAAAATGAATATAATTTATTGAAACTTTGAGAATATTTTATACATATATTTAAGTATATACTATAAAATTTTTGAAGAACTTCCTTGAAAAACACCGAAGATATTAGCGACCCCATATTGCAGGTCACAATCAGACTCAGCATTTGCGTACATTCTGGAAGCCGCAATTTTCATCTGAAATCAAACGAGGTTGGAATTTACTTTTATTATATGTCTCTCTTCTATATGAACCTAAGTGCTATAAAAAAAATAGAAAATAGAATTTTTTACAGGGGTCGAAACAAAAAAGCATGATTTTTTGCCATTTTTTACAACTTTATTTGCAAAAAAAAATTATTTTAATTAATGATAATATTCCGATTTTAGGTTCATATAGAGCGCAATACTATTAAGAAAGTAACTGCTAATTTTCAAACCGATTGGTTGAAAACCTTTCAAACTAGCGTGTACGCAAGTTAAAAAAAAGTCGTTTTCAGAAAAACGCGTTTGAAAAAGTAGTACCAAGAAAAACAAGCAATATGGGGTCGCTAATATTTTATAGTATATACTTAAATATATGTATAAAAATTGTATAGTATATATTTAAATATATGTATACAAATTTTATAGTATATACTTAAATATATGTATAAAATGTTCTCAAAGTTTCAATAAATTATATTCATTTTTTATACTATAAAAGAATTCATGAAAATCATTGAGAAAACGCGGTCCTAACCCTATTTCCACCCTTAATGGCTTATAACAATAGAACGAGTCGGAATTTTCATTTAAAATTTTGGGAACATATTTTTCAATAGTTTTACTAACAATTTATGAAATTTAAAAAAAATCAATTTTTTGAACCGTCTAACTCTATTTCCCCCCTTAAATGAACGGGAGCATATATTCGTACAAAAATCTCATGATTTAGTCTTGTTAATAGGCTTAAGAGGTGATAAAATGAAGGGGCTTTGACTCAATTTGGTTGAAAAAAAAAATTGTTTCTCGGATTCCAAGCTCGTGTCGTGTTTTTTTTCATTTTCCGAGCCCACTGATAGCACTCTGTATTATGTAAAAAAAATATTAGCCATAATATTTCGAAAAGGAATGTTGATGAACGCCCAAACAGAATATCGTTCTGGCCGGCGTTGATCAAGGTTTCTTTCCTAAATATTTAGGTTCATATTTTTTTTCCGTACTAGAGACTCCTATCAGTCTCCTCGAATAATCAAAAAACAGGACACGAGCTTAGAGTGCGAGAAATAATTTTTTTCTCAACAGAACCGAGGCAGAGCTTCATTTTATCGCCTCTTAAGCCTATTAACACGCGAAATCATGTGGTTTTTGTACGAATATATACTCCCCTACCATTCAGGAGTAAGTTTTCCCTAGTTAAGCATATTTAATTTTTTTTTTGCCAGAACGTTCGTAACTTTAACGACATTATTATTTTACCGTCATTGCACCTTTATTATCATCTTCTGTCTACCAAGCAATTTTTAAAATTTATTTACTATGATATACAATGATGATTTTCACCTTTATTTTTACAATGTACGAGCATGAGAAATAAAACGAGAAAGCTGAACAGAGACGGAAAATAAGTTAAAATAGACGGTGAAGGGCGAGGTAAAAATAAGGTCGAGTTGATGTTCATTTGGTTCGAGCAGTCGGTGCACTTCGCGCAACTTTCAAAGCGGAAGGGTTCTCGCTAATTTGTCACCCTCTCTCGCTTCATCCTTACCCTTTCAATCCTTTGATCATCAAGCTTTCATAGCCGATTCGTTATATTTTTTTAATTTTTTGCTTCGTACGACATTTATAAAACTTTTTTTTTAATTAAATTTTTCACTACAAATTTGCAATGAATAGGCTGCAATTAAATACCGTAGAACTTGAAAGCTACCCCAGATTAATTCTAATTTTGAATAATTTTCTTCTCGTTTTATGCCTCGCGATATCAGTGGATTTAATTTTTTTTTTTCGCCGTCATACGATATATATGTTCGATCTTAACTCAACGATGAAATTTCAACCTGACAGGGACGGTGTTATATACACGTTATAGCTGATATATAGTTACGTCGAATCCTCTCACGTCAAGTTAGCAAAGATCGAAGCCGACGAGAAGCTTTTATGCTTGACGGCATAAAGAGAGAGAGAGAGAGAGAGAGAGAGAGAGAGAGAGAGAGAGAGAGAGAGAGAGAGAGAGAGCGATGGAGAGGGAAGATCGAACAGGAAATAAGAATCCATATCCTTCTCACGATCTGGGTCTTATCGGACCGAGCACGAATCGGATTGTCGATACATATATATATATCTTCAATACATACATACATAGTGTATTTCGCGAATTTATCTTCACTCGGCCTCTTGAAATTCAAGGACTACACGTTCTCTCGCACCATTCGACTCTCAACAGCTTCTACGACACCTCTCTCATCTTAACACCCAACCCAAACGTCAACTCAAATTGTACACGAAGGTATACATCACTTGGGAATGGCCTGCAACACACAAGCCAAACTACAAATAGGGTCATGAAACTCTAATAAAAATCGCGCAACGAGATTGTCGTATCGTTAAAAAAAAACACTCCTGACCCTTTAAACGCTCAACGAGAACTTTGATGGCGAGAAAATTGAGAAAAATGTTACACCACTCCTCAGCCTTATTGAATTAGAAATAATAAAAAAAATAAACATTTCCACCCCATAAAACTTAATACACGAAATGTTTTATCTCCTTTATTTTTCTTACATCTGTCGTCCTAATTTATTGAAACACAATTTGATTAAAGTATTAAATTGTTTGAAAAATTACCCCCTACCGCCAAATATATTCTAGTCCGTTTTTCTTATCGCGATGTAAAGGCTACGTGAACTTTATTTTCCGACTAAAAATTACGGCAAGCCCTTAATAATTAGATATTACAACGACGTACTCAAACTATTGTTCACTTGACAAACTTTATCGCGACTGTCCTCCAATAGTTTGAGAATCACTTCCGCTAGCGAGATTTCAGCTGAATCATCGGTTGTCGAAGCGCCGCCCGGCAACCCTTTATTAGCTGCCTCAGCATTTCATAAGTGTTACGGAGCTTCGTAACTCTGCTGACCGCATCGCGCGAACAGAGAAAATATAAAAAATCTCTGTGACGATATATGACTGTAACGTCATTCGCGCCGAGCATAAAAACTTCAATAACAAATAAAAAACCGCTATTTGTTTTCCTTCTAACGGCCAAAAACGTGTTGGATCATCAGTTAAGGGGGGAAATAGGGTTAGGACAGCATTTTCTCAATGATTTTCATGAATTTTTTTATAGTATAAAAAATGAATATAATTTTTCGAAACTTTGAGAATATTTTATACATATATTTAAGTATATACTATAAAATTTTTGAAGAATTTTATTGAAAAACACCGAAGATATTAGCGACCCCATATTGCAGGTCACAATCAGACTCAGCATTTTGCGTACATTCTGGGAGCCGCAATTTTCATCTGAAATCAAACGAGGTTGGAATTTACTTTTATTATATGTCTCTCTTCTATATGAACCTAAATGCTATAAAAAAAATAGAAAATTGAATTTTTTACAGGGGTCAAAACAAAAAAGCATGATTTTTTGCCATTTTTGACAACTTTATTTGCAAAAAAAAATTATTTTAAGTAATGATAATATTCCGATTTTAGGTTCATACAGAGCGCAATACTATGAAGAAAGTAACTGCCAATTTTCAAAACGATTGGTTGAAAAAAATTGGTACTTAAAAAAATTTTTTGACAAAATGGCGGCCTGTTGAACTTTCATTAATGATATTTCATACATTTTCGGGTATTCGACGAGTTATAAAATGTCGGAAAAATTATTGTTCGACTCAATAAAAAAATTTTTTAAGTACCAATTCTGCTACCAGTGCTCAGAATACTCATACAGATTGAGAATATATATATTAATTTTTTTTTTTCAGATGCATACAACATCGTCCAGAGTGGGCGCCGATTTCGGCGCACCATGTTGCAACAAGGCAAAAAACTACATGAAAATATTTGAAATAATTTTTTTTTTTAATGTACAAGTATTCTCTAAGGATCAATAAATGCACGTGTAAATTTTCATCAAGACAACTTCAACGGTTTAAACGTTTTTGCACATTAGAAATGACGTCAAAAATCTCGCTCTAGACCAGACTACGGCCTTAAATTAATTTTTCACACACTCGGCGATTGGATACCTCAGTAAACAAATTAACTGCTCTTCCATCGGGCTTTAAGGATTTTAACAACTTTATAAAAAAAGTTGGATCACAAGATAGTTGACAAAGTGATATTTAGGTAACAGTGACGAAAATCGGGTATTTTTCACATTTCCATATGTAAAATTGATGCATTTAAATTTAAATCATCAATTTCACTCTATTCTCTGGTAAATCGCTACTATTTTTCAATTTTACGTCGGCATCATCGAAACCGAGGCTTAATCGCGATCTTCATACATGTACGGCATTATACAAAGGATGTGTGTACAATAATATACGCGAAGCTAACGGAAATTCGATGTTGGGCTTTCTCCCGAAATATGCATCATCCCACTAAGCCTTTTGCAATAATAATCGATACATCGCGGTAACGACACATTCGCGTTGTCGAACCGAGGTGATTTTGATGAAGGACATTTCGCTACGTATATGCGTGCGTGTAAGGTATAATGGAGATGCAAAGGGAGGTTGGGGTAACTGGTCAAGTGGGACTGTCTCTAGTCGATCGCGATGACCGGAAGCCGGAATAATAGCCGAAAGCGGACATCCATAGATCCCTACGGAGAGCTTCCCGTCTGTCAAAATATATATATATGTATCGAAGCGCACGCCATTTACAGGGTGTCCCAAAACTAGCATGTCAGAGTGACACGAGGGGTTAGATTGGCCCTGGACCTGTCAGAATAAACAAATATGTCCTCAGTAAAAGTCTAAAGGTTTTCGAGAAAAATCGGCTGTTTTGATTTTTCTAAAAATCGCTACTTGTTATTCTGCTACCATTGCTATGAATTACATTGAGTTTATTCATATTTCGTTCCTAAAATATATGCCGTTTGTGGGTTAGAGTTGGAGGTAGACAATTTGAACATATGTTGTAAAAATTAAATAAATCATTAAATATGATTTTTTTCTTGTTTCTTTGAACTCCCACAAAGGTACTATCTATTATTTCTCTCTTAGAACCAGTTTGCTTACCACTTTAGTTACCCATTTCGTTTGCTTCATTGCCCTTTGTTCAAACCCAAAGTAATTCAAAGTAACAATGGTAGCGGAATAACAAGTACTGGATAGCGATTTTCTGAAAAATCAAAAAAGACGATTTTTCTCGAAAACCATTAGACTTTTACTGAGGTCATATTTGTTTATTCCAATAGGTCCGGAGCCAAACTAACGCCCGTGTCACTTTGACGTGCTAGTTTTGGGACACACCGTACACATGGATATCTTGCTACAATCAAACTGTACCGTGGCGTATCTATAGAAAGGTAGCAATGGCTACGGGAGTAACTATCGATCGTAAACACCATTGCCGAAAATTCAACGAGAATTTCCATCCCTTTTGCAACCAGCATCATCAGCCTCGTCCTCCTGTCCCGTTCGTTCATCGTGAATCCTGCTTCCTCTTCTATATGTCGATCAATGAATTACGAGCACCGAGAATATCAGATAGACGGCGGGGATAGGAGACTGAGAGAGAGAGAGAGAGAGATAAATTGTCATATATACTGGACCATCGATGAATCTATATACAGTCTCGTACTCTGACGCCTCCCCATTATTCATCACCTTTATCAAAGGGAACGCCATCCGAAAACACATTCATCAATATACATTTGTATTCGTACACAAACGTACAACGAGATCTATATACGAGTCGGGCGCAAACTATTTGTGTATATATGTCGCAGAGAGAGAGAGGTCACAACATGTCGAATTGTGTCCGAAGCGTTAATTTCCATCTAGCTTAAATAACCAGTAGTGGTCTATTTTCAAAAGGTTCACTGGAATTTCAAGTACGATAGAGACGTACATCCAGTTGTGTATCGCTGCAGGGGCAACGGTTGCCACGCGACTACCGTGCCGGTAGATTAAAACAATAATAGAGAGTTTGAGGGATGAAAAGAGGAGAATTCAGAGGGGTGGAATTGCCCGTAACGCGATGGCGCTATGATTGCCAGCGTGCCTGGTAAATTTCAGAGCGTCAACTCGACCGTGCATTTATCTCTCTCTTTTTTTTTTTTTTTTTATCCGGTTAACCATGCAGACACCCAGCAGCAGTAGTCGCGGCAGGGTCACTCAAAATTCCTGGTTGCCTCACTCCGCTGTCTCTGGCCACCGCGGCGCATTGGACACGCACGATTGTTGCATTGTGGTGTGTAAACGATGCATAAACAACAACGCGAGTTTACGCGGGTTTTAGGATTTTTATTTTTATTTTTTTTCAACGATATGACGCACCGCATACATTTACAACCCTTTTGGTTATTTTCGTGCGACCATTCCAGTTGCATCGTTCATGAAACGCAATAGCGCGCCGGATGGTAATATTTATCGAGGCTCGATAATGCTCGCAACAGCATACGGCTATTTCACGATGCACATATCGGCAACGCGGTTTCATAGAAATGCCAACTCGCAATTCTCCAAATAATCTAGAATAGATGATGTCCGTGTGTACGAGGTCTGTTCAAAAAGTATCGCGAATTTTGAATTTTCGCGGGCTACGTATATCCGATTTTTGATTTTTTTATGGCGTTACGTTGGTACATATGTCCCTCACTTATGCTGAAAAAATCGGCCATTTTGATTGTTTAGGAAATTGTTGACAGCTGTTTTGGTTAGACGTGTTTTGGATGATGTTGAGGTTTGCATCGTTGGAATGCAACGAAAATGGATTTTATACACCATTAATTACCCTTAAGATTGGATTATTCGATGACAAAAATCATTAAAACCTTTTGTTGGGATCTCCTTCAAGGACCTGGGCCTAAATGGGCACGAGAAGGAAGAGGAATACTGTAAATAAAAACTTGAAAACTTATTTGCGTTGCGTTCCAACGATGCAAACTTCAACATCATTGTTTTGGCTTGTCTTCGATTTTTGTCTATTCCAAAAAAGAGCAGCTTCCATTGCGATGACTGAGCTTTGGTTTACACGTCGTAACCATAAACCCATGATTCGTCACCAGTTATGACCCTCTGGAGCAAATTTGGGTCGTCGCGAACCGAGTCCAACAGCTCCTTAGTCAATGTTAACGCGACACTGTTTTTGTTCGAAATTGGGCAATTTTGGCACGAATTTCGCGGCGACCCGTCTCATGCCCAAATCATTGATAAAAATCGAATAGCACGAGCCAATCGATACGTTTGGTTCCTCAGCAATTTCTCTAACGGTGATTCGACGATTGGCCAATATTATTTTCTTCATTTCATCAATGTTTTCGTCTGTTGTTGATGTGCTCGGGCGTCCGGAATGCATTTCGTTGTTCGCATCTTCTCGGCCCTCTGAGAACATTTTGTATCACCGATAAACGTCACTTTGGTCCAAGGGTAGCTTCACCATATGCCACAGTCAACATTCGGAATGCGTCCGTGCATTTACTTTGGTTTTTCACACAAAATTTGATACGGATTCGTTGATCCATTTTTTGGAACAGGCAAAAATCGAAGACAAGCCAAAACACGTCTAACCAAAACAGCTGTCGACGATTATCTAAACGTTCAAAATGGCCGATTTTTTTAGCATAAGTGACGGACATGAGTACCAATCTAACGCCACAAAAAAATCGAAAATCGAATATACGTAGCCCGCGGAAATTCAAAATTCGCAATACTTTTTGAACAGACCTCGTATGTATGATAAGATGGAATTGGAATGAGAGCGTGTCCTGATTTCCAGATGGATTCCCTCTCCCGTTAAGTTCGATTGGGCCACCTGCTACCCCCACCCACCAGACACAATTTTCCTATGATTTTCCATACTAGCAAAATAGCCTATAAATTTTCCATCAAATTTTACGAATGTACGTGTAAGAACGGGTCGATTCCCTCGCTCGAGGGGAATTTTCGCTTTAATCAGGATTCAGGAATAAATGATGTTCCTCTTAAATCTTGCACACGCAAGCACTAAATGGTCGCTAGCTCGCGAGTGCACGGCTATTACTTCATCATCATATTATTATGACGTTCCGCCGATGAGCTATGGATATTTATTTATGAGGAAGGTTTTTTTTCTCGGAATTTCACATTTTTCCCAGCTATACTTCGGTAGATCGATGTTGGCAGATTCTGTGGAATATTCTTCTAGGTTATTTGGAGAATGGTACAACAAGATTTCTGCAATTTACTCGCCCGGAGAATAATTCTGGGTTTGTTGAATAATTTATTGGAAGTAGCGAGTTCGAGAATCTTTGTTTTTATACCTTTTGTTTGGTTTTTTTTGGATCATGGGTCTAGTCTGGATATCCAGATTATCCAAGCCTATAGGACTCTCGACATCAATAGGAGATCTTTGATGTTGGCAGATTCTGTGGAATATTTTCCTAGGTTATTTGGAAAACGGTACGACAAGATTTTTGTAATTATCTCGCTCGGAGAATAATTTTGGGTTTGTTGAATAATTGATTGGGAGTGGCGAGTGCGAGAATGTTTTGTTAAACTTTTTCTTTGATTTTTTGGATCATGGGTCTAGTCCGGATATCCAGGCTATCCAAGGCTATAGGACTCTCGACATCAATAGGAGACCATTGATAGTCGAGCTTTGTGTGTCATTCAAAGTTCCTGATACAAAGTCGATCGATGCCTGGAACACCAATTTGATATCAAGTTTCTATCGAATTGGTGATCGAGGCATCAATGCACCAGTCGTACAACCCTCCGCTCCTATATAGTACGACATGTATGGCAGATTGGATATATACTCCTCGGCCGAGGAAGCATCGCTCGAAGCAACTCGAAATTCTCTTACAGGCCTCGTTACCCACGTTTCAAGTTCCCTCAGGGTTTTCGCGAAACCGTGCACCATCATTCCTCGTTCCTCCCGGGTAAGTTATAAGCTCGGATGGTTCTTCCAAACTCTCTCTCTCATCTCCAGAACCGGCAAAATCTTCTTCGCTCATACCACTCTCGTTCGTATGCATTTGTACATACGTGCATTTGTACATACGTGCATTTGTACATACGATCATTTGTACATGCTATAGGGCAACGGGTATATTCGCGTCAAATGGATTCTCCATCCCTCTCGATCTCGTTTCACGAGCGTTTAATCCACATCGAGCAATAACTCACTTCGCGGTCCGAAGTTTCCGATGTCTGTAGTCCGCTCACAGGACCGACTAATAAATGAGTCGCCTCGTCCCATCGCACTCTCGCCAATGGTCCCAGCGTGCAAGCGGAGAGCTGAGGTGTGCTGTCCCTACGAACGAAGTCGAGAAACACTCCGCTTCCATTTCCCAAGTGTATCGAGACTCCGGCGAATAGTAGATGGACGCGGGTATAGAGCTACCATGAAAATTTCCCTTGTTCCCGATATAGATCGGGAACGAGGGAAAATTTTGCAATCTTGATGAGTATAACAATCACGAACAACTGAGGAAATTGTAGTACTTGGAAAGTGGCGAACGCGATAGAAAATTCGATGAAATGTACGAGAGTGAAAAGCACTGGATACGTTACACAACACTTTCTTGATTGTGCGATGATCTTCGAAGTGCAATAATTTAGACTTACCGTGACATTCGACCATTTTTAAGGCAGTAGTCTGGTAACTTAAGCCGATTTTCATGTCCTTTTTGGAGGGCGTTTTTTTGTAGGACAATAAAAATGAATCGTTTTGGATATTTAGGATGTTTTTATTTACATATTAAAGATACAAAAAAAGAATTTTTGAAAAAATTCAATAATTTATTATTATTATTATTATTGATCGAAGTTGGCACCTCGAAAAAAAAGCGCGTGGGTGGCCCCGGTGATTTTGGCTCTTGATGTTATCTGAAATAAAAAATTCTTGATAATTCTTAATCTATAGACATGTCATTCTGGTCAGAACTACTGAAGTTAAATTTTATGGATAAATAACAAGATGGAAAAGAACGTTTTTTTTCCAAAGCCCGCCATTTTGTTATTTATCCATGAAATTTAACTTCAGTAGTTCCGACCAGAATGACATGTCTATAGATTAAGAATTATCAAGAATTTTTTATTTCAGATAACATCAAGAGCCAAGATCACCGGGGCCACCCACGCGCTTTTTTTTTCAAGGTGCCAACTTCGATCAATAATAATAATAATAATAAACTATTAAATTTTTTCAAAAAATTTTTTTTCTGTATCTTTAATATGTAAATAAAAACATCCGAAATATCCAAAACGATTCATTTTTATTTTCCTACAAAAAAATGCCCTCCCAAAAAAGACATGAAAATCGGCTTAAGTTACCAGACTACTACGTTAAGTCACGTTTTTGCACCAGCCAGAGAAGTTTTTAGTTTTCAGGTCTCATACACGTTATCGCACTCGGAATATGTATGACCGAAGTATGATGTCATGAGCTAATTAAAGTATGCGTTTTGATATCTAAACCTTCAGCGTTGACGTACGTGTCAGCAACATGCAAATGTCACATGACTACAGTAGCCACATGTACGAGGGGGGACCCAAAAAAAAAACGGGAATTTCGTCATAATTTCTTTATTTTTTAATATTTTACACCAAATTTTGATCACGTTCAAAGTATTCTCCTTTGACCACAACGCACCTCTGCAAACGATCCTTCCAATACTCAAAACATTTTTTAAATTCACTTATCGTGATGTTCTTTAGGCCTTCCAGCGATTTTTGTTTCACCTCCTCCACAGTGGCAAAACGCTTGATTGCTGCTTTGTTTCGGGGTCGTATCCATAGCACCACGATTCATCACCAGTAATCCACCTTGGAAAAAAGTTCAGGGTCCTCTTCGAGCTGATTTTGAAGTTCAAAACATGCCTGAAGTCGACGCTCCCTTTGCTCGTCTGTGAGAAGGCGAGGGACAAATTTGGCTGCAACTCTGCTCATGTGCAAATCTTTGGATAAAATCCTCTGAATTGAACTCCATGATATCCCAGACATCTCACAGAGTTGATCAATGGTTCGGCGACGGTCTTCACGAATGAGAGCATCGATTTTGTTGACGTTTTCGTCACTTCTTGACGTTGAGGGGCGTCCTGAACGGGGTTGGTCTTCAATTGACATTTCTCCATTTTTAAAACGTGAAAACCACTCGTAGACTCTGGTTTTACTTAGGGCAGCATCTCGATTTCCCCAACAGGAAACAAAATTTCACAGCCGCGCGTTGCTCTCGACGATCGGCCATCACGTTTTCGCCGAAATGGAAAAAGTTGTTTCACTACAAAAATTCCCACGGGCGAACCGATGCACTCACGGCGACAGAACTTCGCACACTAACTCGGGAGACGTGTCCCCAACGGACACCTGGTCGAGCAATGGGTTCCCCCACTCTCCCTCCCCGCCGCAGCGCAATTCCCGTTTTTTTTTGGGTCCCCCCTCGTAGTTTCTATAAACTGTCATAGAAGTATGCCCTGTCACATTTTTGTCCCGAGTATGGGTCTCTTCGGACCCGTACTCAGGGCAAAAATGTACGTTGAGATCATGCTCATCCGTGAGATTTTTTTTCACAAGTGGCCAGACTCCATGCCCCGGCGAAAGGGTATATATTGTAATGCGGACCCGAAGAGAGCTCGACCTGATTGCTAAGAGGGTACTGCCGCCGGCAAGAGATAATACGGTGTGCTTGAAGTATCCCTTCTCCTTTCGCCCCAGTTAGTACTCAGCATAGGATATATATATATACATACACTTACTCGTAGTTGGTTGCGAAGCTCATTCTCTCTTGAAGCTATAGCAATATCTGTCTCTTCCGATTACTCTCGTTCTTCTTCAGTACGACACTTGAACTTACGGCAACGTTTCAACCGTTGCAATTCTCAAATCCGTCTTAAGATACAAAAGGGAATATAATGATAGCGTATTATAATCCTCCGTAGAAACCCGAGCTAAATTGCCTTCGTTTCCGGTTATCCGAACTGGGATCCAAAAATAATACGACGTAGGAGCTGAGATCTTCGATTTAATCGCCACTCCAGTTTGGATATTATTTTTAATCCATCGGTTTTTTCCTTTATTCTCGTCTCAACGTTCAATACCGCGCTGTATAAATTAACCAATGGAAATTGTACAGCGCAAAATCAAGCGAATTTTACGGTCGAACAATGTCACGAATTCCCGATTTCGTCCTCTCTATCTCTCTCGCAGTTATTTTCAAATCGTATAATTGGATTAGTCAGATTGCCGGTTGGTTAGCTACGAGATTTACGTATCTTTCAAATTGTCATTATTATCCATCATCTGTGTTCATCCTGTAGAGGTTGAAGTACCGTCATTTTTTAACGCCTCCGGCCACCATCCTACTCCACGGCTAAACTCGTTAATAAAGCTAATTGTTGGCTGGCAAGCCTCCATTTAGGTGACACACAGTGCCATGGAGATTTGTAGGAAATTCGGCGCGTTCATGTTTCATGAAACACTTTGTCAGGATTATTTTGCGATGCGCTCGATTAATTAAATGCTCTCTGGAATTCGCGCGTAACGTACGAGTTGAAATGCCACTCGACAAATCCTATTTCAACGAGACCCATTCTATTTGCGTATATTATTTATAACGAGATACGTATCCATTTCGATATAAATCCTGTAATTGTGAAAAGAGGCCTGTCGGTTACCTAGCAATTCGCTAATGAATCAAATTCGTTAATTCAGTCACTAATATCATAAAGGTACAAATATCCATTATTTACGTATAACCGTTCGCACAGCTCGCAGAAATCGAGTCCCTTAATCTCGCGTTAACAAACTTTACCCGCAACGCCGCCCTTCTCCCTCCATGAGTATTTATTCGTGGACCAGGTGTGGGAAACCTTCGTTCCGTGTTCATCTATAGACGGGAGGGTATAGCGTGGGGTGGAAGGAGGAGTGAGGTTAAGTCGTACGAAAAGCCCGAGAGACAGAGAAAGAGAAGCTAGACGAGAGGATCGTTATGAGATGAAGCTGGAAAATAATCCCGAGGCCCCGAGGAACAGGAACACACACGGGCAAACCTGAGGAACTCGGGAGTTTATAATCGCGGATTAATTTAGCGTCGATATCGCGCGCAGCATCCAACCCTCCACGTTACATTATACGGCTTGGTGCCAGCGGACCAAGTGGCAAATCCGTTATTGGCTAAGTCGTAAGAACACGATTTAGAACGACGAGAAAGAGAGAGAGAGATTTCGCGAAATGCTACACCATTAATTATTCCTGATAAATCTATAATGGCTTGTCTCTGATTTCAAGATATTCTCGTTCAATCTTCGGGGGTCCGGCAAAGCTTAGTAAATCTAGCCTTTAATCCAATCCCAAATTGAGGCAAAAAAAAACAACACTGCTGTTACTAGACATCTTGATATTAGAGGGAAAACCCGTAAAAAGTCAATGGAAATAGAGAATAGTTTTTTAAAACAGCAATTTAAAAAATGAAATGTATTGTTGTTCCTTTTTCATTGGCGAATTACAATCGACAATGGCCTTTTTTTTTCATTTACGACACATTGGTGGACTTTACTTTTTAAATTCTCCCCCGTGCATTTCGATGGCCTCATTCCAATTTTCGCAAAATCTCTATCCATTCAAAACTCCAGCAATTTAAGGAAGGAAATAGGGTTAGGACAGCGTTTTCTCAATGATTTTCATGCATTTTTTTATAGTATAAAAAATGAATATAATTTATTGAAACTTTGAGAATATTTTATACATATATTTTAGTATACAACATTTTTGTACATATATTTAAGTATATACTATAACATTTTTGTACATATATTTAAGTATATACTATAAAATATTAGCGACCCCATATTGCAGGTCACAATCAGACTCGGCATTTTGCGTACATTCTGGAAGCCGCAATTTTCATCTGAAATCAAACGAGGTTGGAATTTACTTTTATTATATGTCTCTCTTCTATATGAACCTAAATGCTATCAAAAAAATAAAAAATTGAATTTTCTACAGGGGTCAAAACAAAAAAGCATGATTTTTGGCCATTTTTTAAAACTTTATTTGCAAAAAAAAAATTATTTTAAATAATGATAATATTCCGATTTTAGGTTCATATAGAGCGCAATACTATAAAGAAAGTAACTGCCAATTTTCAAAACGATTGGTTAAAAACTTTTCAAACTAGCGTGTACGCAAGTTCAAAAAAAGTCGTTTCCAGAAAAACGCGTTTGAAGAAATAGTACCAAGAAAAACAAGCAATATGGGATCGCTAATATTTTATAGTACATACTTAAATATATGTATAAAAATTTTATAGTATATACGTAAATATATGTATAAAATATTCTCAAAGTTTCAATAAATTATATTCATTTTTTATACTATAAAAAAATTCATGAAAATCATTGAGAAAACGCTGTCCTGGCCGTATTTCCTCCCTTAATGGCTTATAACAATAGAACAAGTCGGAATTTTCATTTAAAATTTTGCGAACATATTTTTCAATAGTTTTACTAAAAATTTATGAAATAAAAAGAAAATCGATTTTTTGAACCGTCTAACCCTATTTCCCCCCTTAATTCCGATACTCTGCTTTCTTCGTTGGCTCCGTTTTTTTCCTCCATCCCCCACCGTAGATTATTTCGCGTTCGATAACTCTCTTGCCGAGCGAATTTTCGCCGTGGTACTTCGTCTTCCTGACGTATGCACTCGCAGAACTAATTATTTTCAAACTAGAGTCGCGCAAACGTGGACTTTGTCCCTGGTGAATTCACCATATGAGAGAACATCGTAGCGCGGTTGGTATACCGTTGTCGATGCGGAAAATTCCGATCTATCCGCAAACGGGGGAGACAAGCTAACAAGACTAGGAGCCATGAAGTTTTCTTATTTCGCGCTTCTCGGATTAATTTCGGTATAACGACACCCCCGAGGCTCTGGTTTGTCTCGCACTCTTACCGCGATCTATATACGTCTATGAAGAAGTTAGTGTGGATATAGAGACACGTTAGTACTCTGCTTGTAGATGGACCACTATCCTTGGCCAATTCCCATAGAAGCCCGAAAACTCGTTCGCCAAACTCTCCCCGGTTTCATGCAAATCTTAGAAGGCCAACCAAGCCTCCATATCAAAAGCTACCTCGAGCTGGAGTCAGTTCGGCGAACATTTCCAAGTATTCCCATTAAGCTAGTTCACTCTAGACACACTTCATGGACCGCTTATTCTTCTTCCTTTTTTCCACACTTTTTCCATTCTCGTTTTCTCACGATGTCAAGCAATGTATGTAAGGTATAAAAGTTTCGTTGGTCCCACGATAGAAAAATCCCAACGGAGAGACCTCCCTCGGTCACACATGTATGCGCGCCATCAAGATTGCCAACGACGACAATCTTATAGCGTGTACCCACGCCGGTAACCAAAAGAATTTACTTTTTTCGTAGTACACACAACCGGTAGGAAAATCGTAACGATTCTTTAGAGTTTCGGGGACTTCGATAAATTTTCACGAGAATATACGGTGAAACCTAGTGTGAGGAGAGAGAGAGAGAGAGAGAGAGAGAGGTACAACTCCGAGGAAGAAACAAAATGCAAGGAGAAAAATAGAGACTGTTGGACAGAGGAAGGAAAAGGAAGACTTATGCCTCAGCGAGAAAGATGGAGTGGAAGGGTCTTTCTCGTGCTGTTTTTAGCCTTATCTCAGGCGCGCGGCAGCAACCAATCCCCGTGGATTACAACCCTCGCGGAACGGTTTATCCTCCGCCGCACATCCTCAAACATTTATTTTCGGTTCTCAAAGTGTTCGTCTCTCGTCTCGCTAAAGGACGAGAAAGCTCGGTGAAACTCGGCTTTAGCGCAACGGTGCAATTGAAGATGTACGGACGATTGTGCTCTCGAGTAAACAGAACGGTCTCTCCTTAGACTTTTAGACGCGGCTCGCTCAAACGCGTATATATATTTCTCGCGAGGACTTAGCCGTTCGTATATATTGCTAGGATCTTTATAGTTTTTTGAACACCATTAGGAAAACGTTTCACCTATCTGTCTGACGAGCATGATATCCTTTTGATGGTCGGGCCAAACATCCCATCATCATTAGGACATCCCAGTCTTCTGGATTTCTTCAACGATGAAATGTATCAAATCTTCTCTCTGGGTTCACGTCGGAAGCCGAACCGAGGTCTTGATCGATTTGCGCAACAATGAAACGGCCAAAAAGTTGTCAACCTCAGTGATTGCGGTTACCGAAACTATTTCTTTGCCCGAAATAACGAAAATTCGTTTCGTCCAAGGAAATAAAATGTATTTCATTGGTGAACGATTACCTCGAGAATCTATTGAATAAATTCCATCGCTCGATTGTCACTGAATATATGTAGAACGCGTTAGTTTTCATTGGCTCGATCGTCATTGACGAAGGACCATTTTGGTACGGATACCCTTTAGGGTTCTTGGGTGTCAGCTTGTGTTTTTTTCTTCTTTCTTTCTTCGAAGGAGCTCGTGAAATCGAGGAAAGCATAGGAATGAGGCGTCGTATAACTGGACGGGGGAGGGGTGGCAATTTCTGGAAGCCTCCCTACATTCTCTCTGGCGTTATCGCGAGAGACGCAGGGCTGTTTGTGCGATCGATCGGAAAGGGGGGCGGAAACCGAAGTGAGATTACACCGCTTGGGTTGAAGCAAAAGCGTGAACCTTCGGTGATGCAGAGTTGCCTGTGGGAAAAGCCGGAAAGGCCACGGGTTTACGTATATGTACGTTTGTACGTATACCATCAAGAAGATTTCATTTCCCGGTTCGTTCGAGATGGAACGAGGGTGCGAGAGGGAACATCATCCACAGTCTTATCTCTCGTTTTCTCACAACTGTCGTTCGCGGCCCGCTGCTCTCCGCCATTCTGGGACCAATATAACTTTGCGTTTTACTGCCTTTTCCTTTCTCAACATAATATCCTGGAGGGGGCCACGTCGTAAACAATTGCCCGCCTCTTCAACCAGCTGTCTCGTTCGAACTCTGTTTGCGGTGTGGATGCTGCGAATGACACTCGACCACCGCCGCGAGTGTCTTTAGTCAGCATTCCGACGAATCCACCGAGAGTTTACTCGCAAATAGAATTTTATGATGATGGAAGAAGTTTCGGGTTTTTTTTTTATTAGTCCACATTTACCGTAATTTACGAAGTACTTATGAGCTTAGTCATAGGACAATTACAACGTATCACATCTTCACTAGTATCACTTCTTTTATCTGTTATTTTATTGACATCCAATTAAAGTGTATTCATTCGAATTTTTTTTTATTCCAATGAAATTTCCTTAAGGGAGGAAGTAGGGTTAGACGGTTCAAAAAATCGATTTTTTTTTTATTTCATAAATTGTTAGTAAAACTATTAAAAAATATGTTCCCAAAATTTTAAATGAAAATTCCGACTCGTTCTATCGTTATAAGCCATTAAGGAGGGAAATAGGATTTGGACAGCGTTTTCTCAATGATTTTCATGAATTTTTTTATAGAATAAAAAATGAATATAATTTATTGAAACTGAGAATATTTTATACATACCAAAATAATAAAAAAAATTTTTATACATATATTTAAGTATATACTATAAAATATTAGCGACCCCATATTGCTTGTTTTTCTTAATACTACTTTTTCAAACGCGTTTTTCTGAAAACGACTTTTTTTGAACTTGCGTACGCGCTAGTTTGAAAAGTTTTCAACCAATCGTTTTGAAAATTGGCAGTTTCTTTCTTTATAGTATTGCGCTCTATATGAACCTAAAATGGGAATATTATATTTGTTTGAAATAATTTTTTTTTTGCAAATAAAGTTGTAAAAAATGGCAAAAAATCATGCTTTTTTGTTTTGACCCCTGTAAAAAATTCAATTTTCTATTTATTTCATGGCATTTAGGTTTATATAGAAGAGAGACATATAATAAAAGTAAATTCCAACCTCGTTTGATTTCAGATGAAAATTGCGGCTTCCAGAATGTACGCAAAATGCTGCAGTCTGATTATGACCTGCAATATGGGGTCGATAATATTTTATAGTTTATACTTAAATATATGTATAAAATATTCTCAAAGTTTCAATAAATTATATTTATTTTTTTATGCTATAAAAAAATTCATGAAAATCATTGAGAGAACGCTGTCCTAACCCTATTTACCCCCTTAATTTCAAGAAGTGTTTTGTTAATCGATAAAATTTAATGAGTTCCAACAGTATCCGTAACATTTTTTTCTCCTAATTTACGACATCATAAAATTATCATTTGATAAACCTTATTGCTCCAAATTAATTTATTGTTTTTTGCTCGTTTTTCATTGTGTTTTAGCCAGCAACAATGTTAACGAACCACCGATATTCGAGGCTGGTGGTTATCCCACTGGACTTCCGTTGTTCGAAGCAACAGCCGTTGGCACTGAAATCTTCACACTCAAGGGTCACGATCCCGAGAATTCATCGGTTAAATATGGTATTCAATCGACCGATAAGTTCGTGGTAGATCAGCATACCGGTGTCATCACTCTGGCGAAGCCACTCGATCGTGAGGTAAGTTTCATTACCGAGCCATTGTATTTTAACGTTACATCTTTACGACGATACACTTTCGCGTAACTTTAATAAATTTACTTTTTTCACGACTCGAATCTTATTAAAAATAGATTAACTTAATTTTATCATTTAAAGGGATTGCATGTTGTCCGTGCAGATTTTAAATCATCTCAATAAATTCGATTTTATAAAGAAAATAACATTTAAAAAAATTAATTTGTATTTTTTTTTTAGCGTAGAATAAATCTTACTACTTTAATAAAGCTGGAGAGTTTGTATGTTTGTTCGAACGCGCTAATCTCAGGAAATACTAATCCCATTTGAAAAATTCTTTTTGCATTAGATAGCCCGTTTATTCGGCAAGGCTCTAGGCTATATAACTTTATACTATGACCCTAATCTTACTATCTTACTACTATAATAAAGCTGGAGAGTTTGTATGTTCGTTAAAACGCGCTAATCTCAGGAAATATTAATCCCATTTGAAAAATTCTTTTTGCATTAGATAGCCCGTTTATTCAGGAAGGCTCTAGGCTATATAACGTCGTGCTATTACCCTAAAGGGTGGTGGCGGCGTCATTTCATTTTTTAGTAATCGGTCCTTTTATTTTTCCCCATAATTTCCGGATGGTATTTATATGAGATGCACTTGGTTATTTACTCGTAATGCTTATGAAACAGATATATAATCGAAATTGAATGCGGGTGAAACCGCGGGGCGAAGCTATAGTCCATAATGATTAAAACGTATAATTTCGTAAAATATAAATCGTACAATCGTAATGGAAAAATAAAGATGCATCTCGTGATGCATCTTTATTTTTCCCAATTGTTATCCGTGTCACGAGATGCTTTTGCGTCTCGTGACACAGATAATAATTATTTCTGAAAATATATCAATTCTCCCGACTCTCGTTATCCATCGTTTCAACGTCTCCACCTCCTTCCACCCAAGAATCTACTCATATCCCTGCAATAACATGGGACAATTGATTTATTAGATTTGTCTATTAATAATCACCCGGTTACGACCCATATACGATTATCAATCTTTCTCTTCTCCTTCACGTATGTACATATTCCGGGCAATTGTACAACGGCCAACGGAGCGTTATGGCGCTAATAGACGTCGGGCAGAATCCATTATTCAGTGTCCTCGAGGAGAGATACGACGCTTTCGGTTCGTATTATTAGCGTCGCACGGTTAGATCGACCAAGTGATGGTTGAATAGAATTCTGAATTATTATTGCCACGACAACGTATAACGAGACTTGCCAACTAGAATCCGGCTCGCGAATTGTTACGATCTCTGTACAATACTAAAACGTGGATAATTATTAATGTAGCATTATTGTAACAGTCAATCGTTTATTTATCAGGTACTAGCTGATCCGGCGAACTTCCTACCGCTTAACGGTCAATGAATGTCGTGTTAACTTTTAGCTAAACTTAATTAAGAATTTTATAAACGTAATAAAATGAATACTAAAAATGTATTAAGTTCAATAGTTTATTAGGATAATATATATAAAGAAAATAAAAATTCAATAAAAGTACAAAAATCAAGTATTCCAATGTCGTGTCAGCGAGACATTTGCTTTATTGAAGCTATGTATTTTGCTGCATGGGTTGCATTCGGGTTGATTCTTTTCAGTGAAGCACCTTGTGACGACATTTTTCGTTTTGTTATCAGGCGCAAGAACAAATAAAGCGGATGGGCAACCCTAAGACCCCCCCCTAGGTTAGATGCCAAACCTAATTTATTTAAAAACTCATTTTATTCATAATTTTTTTTCCTTGAATTTTTCAGATATTTTAATAGTTATTCTGCTATTCGGGGCGGGGACGAATCCAACAAATCAGAGATCATTAAAATCGGTCCAGCCGTTCTTGAGTTATAAGTGGTGTAATTAATCCGACATTGTTTTATATATAAAGATACAGAGTTCATTTTATCTTTACTGGCAATTCGTAGGATCTCTCAGGATCTCTTTTCACTCGATCTGAACAAAAGTAAATCCATCACGATCATATTAATTAAAAGAAAATTGTTTACTTATAATTAATTAGAACGAAATTATAAACTGGTCGCTTGGAATTGGATGGGGTTACACGTAAAAACCCGATGATGCTGAAGTTTGCATCGTTGGAACGCAACGAAAATAGTTTTTTTAAATTGTAATTTTCACTACTGCTCTCGCTTCTTTTGCCCATTTAGGCCCAGCCCTTTAAAGAAGACCCCAAAAAACGTTTTAACGATTTTTGTCTTCGAAAATCCAACCTTACGGAGGATGAATGGTATAAAACTATCTATTTTCGTTGCATTCCAATGATGCAAACTTCAACATCTTAAAACCCGAAAGGGTATACGTTGGAACACACGATAATAATAATAAAAAATACAAAAAAATTATATAAAGTAGTCGCTAATAATTGAAAACATTGCTAGCGCGATAAATGAACAAGTTAAGTCACGTCATCGGTGCGTCAGATGTTTGAAAATTTTGCGCGAACACGATTTTTCGGAGGAAAAAAAAAAACACGAATCTCGCCTCTTCCTTTCATTCTGGACTTCACAATAGTGCGAAATAGCCAAAGGCAGAATCGAACGTGCCACCGGATATCACGGGCAGAGCGCCATATCGTAGCACGTCCCGGATGTACTATATATATTAAAAAAAAATATATATATATAAATTTGACTCACCTATCCCTCGCGATTCGTGTGCTTGTCGTCGGCAGAGACTCGACTCTCTCTCTCTCCAGCGAAAAAATAAAAAGCAGCATCCCGAGAGTACCACCCGGGCTCTAGACCCTTTGTCCACAACGTATCGCGATCCATGCCGCATCGTCCTCGCTATACAACAGCCGCATTGTACTTCTTTTTTTTTTCCATTGCTTTCGCTGTGTATTTTTTTTTTCTTTGTCTCCCGTGTCCCGAAGGGCTCTGGACGTCTGCGGTCGACGGACGTAGCCGGAAAATACATCGGTTGAACCACCATTGAAATTATCTCGGTTAATGTTCAAGTATAAGACGAGGAGAATGTTGAACATCAGATATACAGGGTGTCCCAAAACTGGCACGTCAGAGTGACACGTGGGTTGGATTGACTCTGGACCTAGCAGAAAAAAAAACAAATATGACCTCAGTAAAAGTCTCATGGTTTTCGCGAAAAATCGTCTTTTTTTATTTCTCGGAAAATCGCTACCTAGTACTTGTTATTCTGCTACCACAGCTATGAATTACTTTGGGTTTATTCATATTTTGTTCCTAAAATATCTTGAATGGTTGTTTTAACACCATCCCATTCAATTATTTGCCGAAAACTTGTGTAACATCTGAAAAAAAAAAATTTATTCAAATTTTAATACCAATCGAAATTTTGATACCACCTCTGATCTTTTCTAGGGGAAAAAATATGTACCAAACTAAACATGCAAATTACCTAAATAACTAACTTGTCTGATGCAAATTTATAAATGGTATAACAGGTGCTTTCTGCGCTGCAAACTAGAAATTCTTTTTTTTTTTGTCGTGAAGAAACTGAAATAATGCTATTACCTTACGGGCTTATACGCAGTTGGAAATTAAAAAAAATCTATTTTTTTAATTGCATTCTCGGAATGTACATATTTTTGAGTATATTCTCTGAAAATTTCAAATCGATCCGGCAAATATTCTTGGAGATACATTAGTGGAGATACATTTGTAAAGACGCACGAAGGCAAACTAGGCGGCCTAAATTTTGAACGCGTTTTTCTCTAAACGGTGTTTTCAAAGTCCAAAGCACGATTCTCAAAGTTCAAAGCACGATTTCTCAAAAAACGGCTCAATCGATCGGTCTGCAATTTTAACACAACCTTCTCAGATATATTTTTCAGGTATTGATCGAAGGGATGAAATTTCCGATAATTATTTCTATTTTTTTTAAACGATTCAACGAAAAAATTTTGGTTGAAAATTGGAATTTTTTCTTTTTCGAGGCGCCATTTTGTCAAAAATCAAAATTTCGACTATTCATTCGATCAATATCCAGATTTATCTATCCACTAATAGAATCTTTTTGGTATTTTTATTTTGGATAATCCAAACCGGAGATATCGTGCTCACCGGCAGACACCTTTTTTTAGAGGAGCTCCCGGAGATCGGCTATAGCAGCTTTAAAAATCATTATTTTTACAAATAAAAAATTCAAAAATAAAGTTAAAAGTTACCACAATACGTATATAAATTTTTACGTTAATAAATTGAAATGTCTTTCCAGGAAAAATTCTTGAAAAATCGCCTTTTTTCGGTCTCCTGACTGCGTATAGCTCGTTAACTAGCCGCTTGTGAACAAAAAACACTAAAGCGAACGAAGTAGGTACCTAAGGCGATAAGCACATTTTCTCTAAAAAAAATAGTACCTTTGTGGGAGTATAAGGAAACAAAAGAGATAACATTTAATGATTTATTTAATTTTCACAACATGTGTTGAAATTGTCTACCTCCAACCCTAATAAACAAACGGCACATATATTAGGAACAAAATATGACTAAATCCAAAATAATTCATAGCAATGGTAACGGCATAACAAGTACTAGGTAGCGATTTTTCGAGAAATCAAAGAAGACGATTTTTCTCGAAAACCATTAGACTTTTACTAAGGTCATATTTGTTTATTCTGATAGGTCCGGAGCCAATCTAACCCCCGTGTCACTCTGACGTCCTAGTTTTGCGACACCCTGTATATAGGTACATCAAAAGCGCTGGTACACCACTTCCGTTTAATAACAAGAAATACACGAGTCCATTCTCGAAGAATTTTCAAGTCTACAAGAAAATACAAACGAATATATAATAATAATGACAAAAAAGTATATGTATGAAAGAGAAGAACGTTCCGTTTGAGTCTCACGCGAGAGAATTCAAAGAGGATGTAAGAAAGAAAAAAAGTATAAAAAAGAAAAGAAGCGAAAAAGAAATATATAAACGCGAAGAAACGACAGCGCGGAGACTCGAGAAGTTACGGTTCTTGACTTCAATGAAAATTGCTGTAATCATCAGTGTGCTGCTTCTTTCTTCCCCGCTCTCTACTTCAATCTTCGCTCATTCGCATCTTTTCTCTCGATTGTTTATTTCCCCTTTTTTTCTTAAATATTTTTTTAGCCTTTGTACGTTCCAGTCCCACGGTACAAGTAATTGCGAGGGTGAACGAACAAGAACAAAATTAACATTATTGGGCACTTCATTGCAAAATTCTGTCCGGATCGCCTTACCCTTTTTTTTTTGTCACAATTATTCAAGAATTCATATTTTTCGGTCGAAAATTCTTGTAGAACATAATTACGGTGTCACCGGAGTTTGTGGATTATATATTATATTTGCGGAGTATATATTATAAATGCACATATATGTATTGCCTATAACTCTTTCGATTAACGTCAGCGTATCTTGTCCAACGTTGTCGAGGAGCTTTCGCCTTCCGCAGGGTGCATGTACTTTACATTTGCCTTGACGTTAATTTGACTTAAAGCCAGCCTGTAGGTTGAACAGTACCTACGAGGTCCATGAAGATATATATATGTTGATGTATTTATATGCAC
The DNA here is from genome assembly GCA_958009045.1 of Oxytorus armatus. Classification (NCBI taxonomy): domain Eukaryota; kingdom Metazoa; phylum Arthropoda; class Insecta; order Hymenoptera; family Ichneumonidae; genus Oxytorus; species Oxytorus armatus. The sequence goes on along the minus strand of OY253749.1, from coordinate 18,175,556 downwards.
TGAAGAGTAAATGGGCTTGCTGGGTGCTCTGGATCGCGTTCGGCTGAAACTTCTCTCCGACTTTCCGAAGTAATCGACGGTATTTTCGCTATGAAAGGATAAGAGAGAGAGAGAGAGAGAGAGAGAGAGAATGAAAGTGAGAGAGGAAAGGGGAGATGAAGCATGATGAAATTGGTGGGGATGGGTTTTGCTTGGGCGAACCCGAATAGAGGCAAATTTAATTTAGCTCGATGTTATATACTTTATGCAGCCTGTAGGGCGAATTTCGAAGGTCAACACCTTTTGCCCCTGCTGTTGCAGGGTGAGGATTTTCCAAGAACACCCGAGAGAAGCTCTTCTCTCTCCGTTCGGTTATGAGCTTTTCACCCTCTCTCCATTTCCCTTTCACTTTCTCGCGCCCTCTCTCCCTCTTTCTCTCTGCATCTCCCCCCCCCCCCCCCCCAACAAAAAGACGTTCTCCCGAGCGTTGTAATCTAATTTCGCGAAACCACGTTATCTACGTTATTGTTAACACTCGCGAAGATGCAAAATTCGCTACCAATGTGCTCATTCGCTGTTAAGAACGCTGCTTCGTGTATGGGGTGCGAGAATTGCAAAATGAATAATCATATCCGAATAAGGGATGGGCCTCGAATTCTTATGGAAATATTCGAATAATTTTTCTAATTGAACACAGGAATAATTTATTATTTTTAAGTAATGGAAATTGTTTGTTTCGTATTATTTCGAATAATTTGTAATTATCGTTGATTCGGAATTGTTCGTCATTGTTGTATGGCTAAAAAAATTAATTCTCGGTTACACCATCGTTTATACTTCGTGCAAGATTAATTTCGTTTAGCAATTTAATGCCCATGCAAAATGTTTTGTAAAAATATTCTTTTCCTTTTTATAACGAACATTCCCAACAATAATATCGTAATTTATAAAATATCTTAGATTGCTGAAAAGACATTCTTTTATATCTCACTAATGTGGGGTGGTTTTTTTTTTTTTTGTAGGAAAACGACACGATAAGATTTTTCGTAACGCTCGAGGATCAAGTGCCAGAAGGACAACAGCCAAATATCGTCGGTGTCGATGCTTACGTTATCGTTCTCGACGTTAACGATAATCCACCGAAATTCCTCGGTACACCTTACGAGGCTGTCATAGCCGAGGATGCTGAATTAGGGACGACAGTGCTACCCGGTATCAAAGTCACCGATCCCGACTTGATTGGCGATAATATCGAACTTTTTTGCGTAACACAACCTCAGGTGAGTTATCGAATTTTCTGACAATCGAACATATCAATTCCCAATTAATTCATTTACATTCATCTATATATATAAAAATGAATCCCCATTTCCCTTGATCACGCCATAACTTAAGGTAGTAGTCTGGTAACTTAAGCCGATTTTCATGTCTTTTTTGGAGGGCATTTTTTTGTAGAAAAATAAAAATGAATCGTTTTGGATATTTAGGATGTTTTTATTTACATATTAAAGATACAAAAAAAAATTTTTTTGAAAAAATTTAATAGTTTATTATTGTTATTATTATTGATCGAAGTTGGCACCTCGAAGTTGGCAGCCCGCGTCCTAACTTTTTTTCTACCGAACCGATTGCTTTCAAATTTTAACAGCCTACTCTACACACTTATAGTTCTCGTCGAAACCACCGAGAATTGCTTTCACCCCTAACTTTTTATTTTACAACCCCTTCTTTGCTATAGTCCTTTTATTTTAGCAAAGAAGGGGTTGTAAAATAAAAAGTTAGGGGTGACAAAATTTCTCGGTGTTTCCGACGAGAACTATAAGTGTGTAGACTAGCCTGTTAAAATTTGAAGGCAATCGGTTCGGTAGAAAAAAAGTTAGGACCCCGGCTGCCAACTTCGAGGTGCCAACTTCGATCAATTATAATAATAATAATAAACTATTAAATTTTTTCAAAACATTTTTTTTTTGTATCTTCAATATGTAAATAAAAACATCCCAAATATCCAAAACGATGCATTTTTATTTTCCTACAAAAAAACGCCCTCCAAAAAAGACATGAAAATTGGCTTAAGTTACCAGACTACTACCTTAAGAACGACTTTACCGATTTCATTCATCTTTTTTTTTTAAGTTTTCTAATACTTCGTAGAAGATTATTACGGAAAGAAAAATTAAGCAAAGTGCGTAGAAAATTGCAAAATTTCAGAAAACTTAACGACTATTTAACCTTCGCGCGTTTGACAGTTCGCGCGAAGCAAATGTGATTTAATAGGTGCATCGGTCGGCATCTATCGATCAAAAAATTCATTTATTCATTTCCCAGGGCACAGTCCATTCGATCTGCGCGTTTATCCAGTTTTGAGTTTTTTGAGACGTGTTTGTTCATCGCAGTTAGTTCACCGCAATCACGCCTTATATTAAAAGTTTAATTTAATATCGATTTTTGGTAAGTTTTGATAGACTAACACGTGGTATACATGGTTATACAGAAAAGCTAAGGGAGTCAATTTTTTTTATTTTCAGTTACAATAAACACTATGTTCTTGAAATAATTTTACTTTTAAATTATTTATTCCAGTTCGAATTAAATATTCATAGCTCAGACCGGACAACGTCTGTCGGGTCAGCTAGTTATATCAATATAATATAGTCGATCGATAAATTGATTAGTTGACTTCATTTGAATGACAAAAATGACATTAATTTTCACGAAAAAATTTGATTGAATGTAGTGATCAAATTCTATTTTTATTTCGAATGCAATACACAACCTCAGGTGAGTTATCGAATTTTCTAACAATGAAACATATCAATTTTCAATTAATTGAGTTACATTCATAATATCAAGATATTATGGTCGAGTGATAAATTGATTAGTTGATTTCATTTGAATCACAAAAACATAAATTTTCATGAAAACATTTGAGTGTAATTGCTCACATTTCAAAGTATCGAATTCCATTTTTTTTAATGCTTTTAACACTTTTTGATCGCTTCAAACCAATTCTATTGATCAAACTCCATTTATGCTCGAATGTTTTTTTTTTCAGTTTCAATAGTCATAATTGAATTAAAAAAAAAAGAGGTTTGATTCAAAGAGCCGCAGTCCGTTTCAAACAAATTCAATTCCATTGAAACGAAAGGAAAATCTGTATTTCCCGATTTAATAGAAAATGTAGTCTATTGACTTGCGTTTCACTGGCGAGTTCGAAAATCGTTAAATACATCCTCCAATCCCGGCAGCAACAAAAAAATCGACTTTTCAAGATAAATTGAATTTTCCACAAAGCAATTATTCAACGGTTGAAAGGAAAAAAAGCAGAAAAAAAAAACGATATTCGTTTTCGACGAGACATTTTCCCAGTGTGCCAACCGTAGTTTGGTTTTTGCAAGTGATTAACAACGCACCGAGAGGAGAATTCAATGGTAACAAATATACGCTCGGCTCGTGAAAATCGTACGCCTCAAATTCGTTCGATAAATTTCAATGTTGCTGCACCACCAACACGCTACTTTCTCCGGGTTTTATATGGCGAGCCAATAAAAGTCTCCAAACCCCTTTAACTAATGGTGTATGATTGTGTACAAAGCCATGACACCGGCGGGGGCGGGGCAGGTCCTATATACCAGAGCCAAATTTTAATGGTTTAGGTTTTGTTTCCACCCATATACACTCACCCACGCACATACAAACACAGACACACGTGTAGATATCGAACAAACTGCAACTTTCGACCAACGCTCTCCTCCCATTGCTCGTCGGGCTTAACGAACGTTGTAAAAACATCAAATTGCACAAATTCCTCTTGGGGTGGCCGAGCTCTTAATTTACAATGGAAATACTAACTTTATCTCGTAGCATTGTGCGTGCGTAATAAAACATTGATACCATGAGAATAAGGTCTTTTTTAACGATGTTTTCAACGTCTCCACTTTCCTTTTTTTTATTCGCACCAAAATCGTCGATACATTTCATCTCAATGCTAAATTTTTCTACAACATACGATAAAGTATCTATTTTATTTACGTGCGAGTGAAAAAACATTGAGAGGCGTGAGAAAACTGCTTTATCGTCTCTCCCGAGATTAAAACTTTCCTCCATGTTCATAGGTAAAATCTATGAAATTGAGTGAAATTTTCTGAAATATGTGCTTTCTACATGAACAAATTCATCTGATAATATCGTTATTTTCGATAATAAATCTTATCAATTCAAATGGTTTTGAGAATCGTCCGTGGTCCTTCAGCTTTAGCAGGACTTTTTAAGGTGATAGTCTGGTAACTTAAGCCGATTTTCATGTCTTTTTTGGAGGGCGTTTTTTTGTAGGAAAATAAAAATAAATCGTTTTGGATATTCAGGATGTTTTTATTTACATATTAAAGATACAAAAAAAAATTAGTTTGAAAAAATTTAATAGTTTATTATTATTATTATTATCGATCGAAGTTGGCACCTCGAAAAAAAAGCGCGTGGGTGGCCCCGGTGATTTTGGCTCTTGATGTTATCTGAAATAAAAAATTCTTGATAATTCTCAATCTATAGACATGTCATTCTGGTCGGAAATTTAACTTCAGTAGTTCCGACCAGAATGACATGTGTATAGATTAAGAATTATCAAGAATTATCAAGAATTTTTTATTTCAGATAACATCAAGAGCCAAAATCACCGGGGCCACCCACGCGCTTTTTTTTCGAGGTGCCAACTTCGATCAATAATAATAATAATAATGATAATAATAATAATAATAATAATAAACTATTAAATTTTTTCAAACATTTTTTTTGTATCTTTAATATGTAAATAAAAATATCTTAAATATTCAAACCGATCCATTTTTATTTTCCTACAAAAAAAAACGCCCTCCAAAAAAGACATGAAAATCGGCTTAAGTTACCTTAAAGCTATTTTCAAAATTCATTTTTTCTTTGTAAGTATACACGTAAAAAATAATTACATTACGTATATTTATTTAACACTAAACGTACCGACACTTTACATATACCTATTCTTACCATAAGAGGTCATTTGACCCCTTATGAAATAAACGTTGTTTCTTCGAAAGATATTCTTAATTTATTAATGGCAATAATTCGTAAAATAACTTCTGAATTCTCATAAAAATAATCAAACAAATTTAGAAAAAGTCAGATGAGCGAAAGAAATAACAATGAATGTACGACTTCAAAGTAAGTTTTGAAAGGGGTCGTTTGACCGCGCTTGGTAAGTTTAATGTTAAATAATTAACGAAACTATTAAAATTTAATGGAACGCCATTGGAATTTATTGTTTCAAGCGGAAATAGAAATACATTTTTGCGCGACAGTTTCAACATTACGAATTTTCGTGTCACCATAAACGTTACAATGCACATCATTGTCCTAAGTATTAATTTTACATCTATCGAAAATTTCGTTCCATCATCCTCTAATTGTGTGTCTGCGTTCTCTTCTTTGTTTCTAATTTCATTGGAAAGTCCGTCCGAGCGAAACTTTTTATAATTCAAAGAGAAATATTTATCTAGCACGTGTAAAACACAAACTCGATTGAAACACTCGCCCGAACGTGCCAAACCTCTCTCCATTTTTCTCCCGATACACACGAGAGAGAAAGGCGGTAGTTAATGAATATCGGAAAGTAATTAGAGTTGCTAAAACCTGCACTGTATGTGTTCACTCTCTGTTTCGTAGTTTCCGGACGCCTGCACAAAGTTCGGTATCGTCGACGTCGAGAAGAGCGAGAACACGTACGTCGGTGCACTCGTTCTACGACAGCCACTCGACTACAGACAAAGGCCCTTCTACCAGCTGCTATTACGTGCGAGCGTAAGTTAATCTTGAAAAGAGACCGAAAAAAAAAATATACAAAATTGCAAAATATAAATAAATAAACTAAAGATTGATATTAATTAAAAACGAGAGGTCTCTCGACACTCCGTGGACGTTCACAATGAATTCGCGGATAACGTGGAAAAAAAAAGAAAAAAGAAACTGGTGTGCTCATTTCTCATCATAGCAAGACAGCCTCGAGGGGATCTTCGCGACCCTCGGGAAGAGATAACTTTTTTTTTTAATGGAAAAACTTTTCGTCGTAATTAGAATTTTTTTTAAGTGTTTTTCGTATGAAAAAAAAATGTAAAACGTTGGTGATCAGGATTTTTTTCCATTATATTTTTTTTGCCTGTATGATTTTATTGACACAAGATCGCACATGGCAACGGTAATAATTATAAATCGCTTGGCATTAAATGAAAATGAATTTTTCCTATTTCATTAATTAAATTCAAGTATTGTGGTGAATTAATTAAGCGACGAATCCAATTAATCTTACGGCCGTTCGCGTGCAATTAGGACGGCACTAACAACGATACAACGGGTGTCGAGATCAAAGTAACGGACATACAAAACAGTCCGCCCGAATTTTTGGACTCTCTGACGGGTGTCGTTAAAGAGGACGATCCGATTGGAACTCTGGTGATGACCGTGAAAGCTCGCGACGGCGATCGAGGAATGCCGCGAAAAGTCATCTACGAACTCGTGACGAGTACGTAAAAAAAACATCAATGAAATTCTAACGAAAATTTCGATCATTCGTAAAATGGATTTTCATTAATTTTTTTCGGCACTTTTTCCGAACAGATCCTTTCGATTATTTTCTGCTGGATTCGGAAACTGGCGAATTGCGAACAGCCAAGCCACTTGATCGCGAAGCACTCGAGGATTCGACCGGTGTACTCACGCTCAGGGTAAAAGCTCGCGAACTCGTCAATGGCACACCGGGAAACGACAATTCGACGGTTTCCATGGCCGAAGCGACTGTCACTATCAAAGACGTTAACGACGAGCCACCGTCTTTCAATCGGCGAGAGTACAGCATCGAGATACCGGAAAACGTGCCCGACGGCACCCCCTTACCTCATCTTGACATGACCGTCAAAGATCCCGATGTCGTGAGTTTTCTTTTTTCATCCTGCATTCTATTGGAAAAAATTGTACGTAAATTTTTTCCAATAGAAAGAAGAAAAAATAACTTTACGAAACGTGTGTTTTCCGTGGTTTTTCTTTAATCTGTACTTTTAAACCTAGTTGATTCTCGATTGATTCGTTTCATTAATATTTGACGATTTATCCTTGATGTTAATTAAATTCCACGTTAATTAAATGAAGATAAAAAAAAATACCGATTCCTATCGAAAATATTGAATTTGGTGGTCCTTGAGGTTTGGCAAGTCTTTTTTTAACGTTACTTTCAAAATTCATTTTTTTGTTGTTGTAAATATATACGTAAAAAATTATACTAGTACGTATATTTATTTAAATAATTAACGAAATTATTAAAATTCAACGAAATGTATATTGCACATCATTGTCCTAAGTTGTAATTTTACATCTATCGAACGATCTTTTCCAGAAGAAAGAAGAAAAATACTTTGCAAAGCGTGTATTTTCCGTGGTTTTTTTTTAAATCTGTACTTTAAAACCTAGTTGAATTTCATTTATTCGTTTCATTAATATTTGATGATTTATCCTTGATGTTAATTAAATTCCACGTTAATTAAATGAATATAAAAAAATAAATATCGATTCCTATCGAAAATATTGAATTTGGTGGTTCTTCAGGTTTGGCAAGTCTTTTTTTAACGTTACTTTCAAAATTCATTTTTTTGTTGTTGTAAATATACACGTAAAAAATAATACCAGTACGTATATTTATTTAAATAATTAACGAAATTATTAAAATTCAACGAAATGTATATTGCACATCATTGTCCTAAGTTGTAATTTTACTTCTATCGAACGATCTTTTCCAGAAGAAAGAAGAAAAATACTTTGCAAAGCGTGTATTTTCCGTGGTTTTTTTTTAAATCTGTACTTTAAAACCTAGTTGAATTTCATTTATTCGTTTCATTAATATTTGATGATTTATCCTTGATGTTAATTAAATTCCACGTTAATTAAATGAATATAAAAAAATAAATATCGATTCCTATCGAAAATATTGAATTTGGTGGTTCTTCAGGTTTGGCAAGTCTTTTTTTAACGTTACTTTCAAAATTCATTTTTTTGTTGTTGTAAATATACACGTAAAAAATAATACCAGTACGTATATTTATTTAAATAATTAACGAAATTATTAAAATTCAACGAAATGTATATTGCACATCATTGTCCTAAGTTGTAATTTTACATCTATCGAACGATCTTTTCCAGAAGAAAGAAGAAAAATACTTTGCAAAGCGTGTATTTTCCGTGGTTTTTTTTTAAATCTGTACTTTAAAACCTAGTTGAATTTCATTTATTCGTTTCATTAATATTTGATGATTTATCCTTGATGTTAATTAAATTCCACGTTAATTAAATGAATATAAAAAAATAAATATCGATTCCTATCGAAAATATTGAATTTGGTGGTTCTTCAGGTTTGGCAAGTCTTTTTTTAACGTTACTTTCAAAATTCATTTTTTTGTTGTTGTAAATATACACGTAAAAAATAATACCAGTACGTATATTTATTTAAATAATTAACGAAATTATTAAAATTCAACGAAATGTATATTGCACATCATTGTCCTAAGTTGTAATTTTACTTCTATCGAACGATCTTTTCCAGAAGAAAGAAGAAAAATACTTTGCAAAGCGTGTATTTTCCGTGGTTTTTTTTTAAATCTGTACTTTAAAACCTAGTTGAATTTCATTTATTCGTTTCATTAATATTTGATGATTTATCCTTGATGTTAATTAAATTCCACGTTAATTAAATGAATATAAAAAAATAAATATCGATTCCTATCGAAAATATTGAATTTGGTGGTTCTTCAGGTTTGGCAAGTCTTTTTTTAACGTTACTTTCAAAATTCATTTTTTTGTTGTTGTAAATATACACGTAAAAAATAATACCAGTACGTATATTTATCTTAATATTTAACGAAATTATTAAAATTCAACGAAAAGTATATTGCACATCATTGTCCTAAGTTGTAATTTTAGATCTATCGAACGATCTTTTCCAATAGAAAGAAGAAAAATACTTTGCAAAGCGTGTATTTTCCATGGTTTTTTAAAAATCTGTATTTTAAAACCTAGTTGAATTTCATTTATTCGTTTCATTAATATTTGACGATTTATCCTTAATGTTAATTAAGTTCCACGTTAATTAAATGAATATAAACAAATGAATGTCGATTTCCATTGAAAATATGGAATTTAAGAATATTTGTTTCGCATGAATTTATCCATAAAGAATTTTCGACGTAAAATTTCGAAATTAAATTTGTATTTATTTATTTATTTATTTATTTTTCTCAAAAGGGTTCGAATTCCGTTTTTTCCCTACGACTGGAAGACATAACGGGAGCATTTACCGTCGAGCCGACAGTAGCGACCGGCAGTACATCGGTGAATATTCGGGTGACGAATGGTTCGCTCGATTATGAAAATCCGAATCAACAAAAATTCATAATACTGGTGATTGCCGAGGAGTTACACACGAGTCCGAAACTCTCGTCAACGGCCACGGTGACGGTTACGATAACCGACGCAAATGACAATGCGCCGTCATTCGGCAGTCCGACATACACGGCACTTGTGTCGGAAACGGCGTTGCCCGGCACACCGATTGTTACGATTAGAGCGAAAGATCGTGACAGCGGTAAATTCGGAACTGCCGGAATAGTTTATCAATTGTTGGGTCAGGGCTCGGAACATTTTTCTGTTGACAAAAGAAACGGCACCATAACCGTGGCTCCGTGTCCGTCGCCCGGTAACTCGCCTTGTCTCGACTACGAGGAACAAAGCGAATACTTTCTTAATTATAAGGTAAAGGAAAAATCAACTTTCGAGTTTTATGTAAAAGTAATTACAACGAAAACAAAAGACCACAAAACAATAGTATTATGGTAAAGAAATATACTAATTTTTTGTAATCATCTCATTATCAAGTTTATTGGTAAAATATCGTTTCCTTATCGCCACTCAAATCTCAGAATTTTTCATATTAACTTTGTAATCAACGGACTACAAAAACTCCAAAATATAAAATATCGTTAAAAAGCAATTTTTTTTCTTTATTTTTGTGTCTGTCTCTCGTAACAGGCAACCGACGACGACGGAAAGGGCCAAACAACGAGCGTGTCACTGCGCGTCAGTCTCGGCGATGCTAATGACAGTCCGCCCCATTTTCTTCAAGAGAAATATCGCGCTGTCGTGGACGAGGGTGCCGAGAAATTCGAGCCAGAGCTGAAGGTTCAGGCGCGCGACAGGGACAAAACATCGAAGATCAGTTACTCGATCGTGAACGGCAATGAGATGGGCTTTTTCGCAATCGACACGAACACCGGTGAAATTACAATTGCGAGCAGAGGACCCGTGGACGTGACAAATTCCACCCAAGATTGGATAGCACTGACCGTCAAAGCGACCGACGGAAAATTCTCTGATTCCGCTATCGTGAACGTCACTGTTCGCGACGTCAATAACAACGCGCCGATATTTCCTCACGATGTTTATACCGCTAGCGTACCGGAAATATCATCTATCGGTAAAAATATCGAGATTTTTTGTATTTAATAGAAAAACCATCCATCGGTTGAATAAAGATCGATTTTATAACGTTAGGTTGTATTTTTCAGGAACTATCGTCGAAGAAATGCTGGCGACCGATGCCGATAGCGGTATAAACGCCGAGCTAATGTACAGAATTCAGAAGGGTGCTTTCGATGATTTCTCCATAAACGAAACGACTGGCATTATAACGGTGTCAAGAAAACTCGATTACGACGAGAGAAATACTTATCACGTGGAAGTTATCGCGCTGGACGGAGGTTATTATCCAATAAAAATGATAATTTTATACACCAATTGCTCAATACATTCGTTCTTGTTTCCTAAATTTCCTTTACAATAAAGTTAATGCATCCACGCAGAATTTAGGTCGATCGAGCGATGATCGTTGGAGGACGTGTTGGAGGAACATTTCGTCATAAAAAAAAAAAATAATACCAATGTCTTCTCAGGTTCGCCGAGTCTCACGGGTACGGCGACTCTCATGATAAAAGTGGAAAACAGCAACGACAAGGCGCCATATTTCACGCCAGCAACGCAAAGATCTCAGGTCACGGAGGACACGGCGATTGGTACAGTTTTCGCGACTCTCAGAGCGACCGATCCCGACAGTTCCGATCCCGAAGCTCTGAATTTTGCCATATCCGAGCCAATAACGGCGATCGATCGTAAGGGACAGCGAGTCGTTGGAAATTCTACGTCATTCAAGAATTTCTTCGCCGTCGATCGTAAAACCGGTCAGGTTTCCGTAGTGAGTCCCCTCGATCGTGACGTGGCTGCGACCGTCAGCATAAACGTCGTCGTCACCGACACTACAGCGCCGAATTTACAGCAAGGAACAGGTGAATAACAAACAAATTTTCCTATAATTTTCCTTTGATTTTTGTTATTTCCTCCCAAAATTCTTATAGCGTCCAACTGTGACATTTTTTGGAAATTGTAAAATCGAATTATTTAATATATTCCTCGTCTCTTTGTATCGCATTTATATATATTAGGGTGGTCCTTATTTGGGGTACTTTCGAAATTTTTTTCACGATAGTCATGCATTGGTCCTACATGAATAAAAAAAAAAATGCATGCCAAATTTTGGCTTTCCATCTTAATTTTAACCCGTGCCCCCCAACGGTCGGAGTTTTAAACGGACAATACATGTACCATGAGTACCATTTTGAGTTCAGCTGCGGACGCGCAGCTGAACTCAAAATTCTCTGTGTGTGAGAGGAAGACTCGTGATCGTGAAGCGAAGATTGCCGAGTACTGTCCGGCCGAATTCCGAACACCAAATTTGATTAAGCTAACTGTCCAATAAGAAGTATTTATTCGAACTCGATCGGTTGGAGTTACAGATGGCGTTACCTTTGATTTTTGGCACTTTTTTGGACTTGAATTCAGGGTTAATGAAAGTCATAAGTCGAAAACTTTTACATACGAAAAACAAAATTTGAAAAAACTATGTGTAAAAATGGGTTATGAACCGATATTCTTGAATCAATTGTATCTAAGTTAAAAAAAGGGGCCAAGTGAATGTTGGCCCCTTTGGCTGTGAACAAAAAAAAACTAATATATAACAGCAACTACACCTTATACTACAAAGCGAATTTAGGCCATCTTTCAATTTTTTATATCAACTCTTACTAGATAAAAAAATAAGAACAGCAGTTGATTGTGGAAAATACACGTATTTTCCGTTTAAAACTCCGACCGCTGGGGGGCACGGGTTAAAATTGAGATAGAAAGCTAAAATTTCGCACGAATTTTTTTTCATTCATGTAGAACCAATGTATGATCGTGAAAAAAAAATCGAAAGTGCCCAAAATAAGGACCACCCTAATATATATATTATTTATCAGGGACCCTCGTCGTGACGATAATCGACGTGAATCACATGTCACCGGAATTTCTCAAGCCATGGACCCGAGAAAAGCCTCAGTACACGATCGAGATGCAAGAGGAACAACCAACGGGGGCGGTAGTCGGGGCTTTCACGGCTACCGATGCCGACAGTAATATCGCGGGTTACGCGATCGATCCTCCGAGTCCCTACTTCGTCATTGACAACGTAACCGGTTAGTATACACCCCTCCACCCCTTGTTGTCTCTCAAAGAGAATTCTTCGAACAGCCATTCGGAAAATCAACCACTCTTCTCGTTTCCTGCAGGTATCGTTCGAACGAGTCAAGTGATTGACTACGAGGAAACAAAACAATTGAACTTTACCGTAATTGCATACGACTCGGGCGTACCGCGTTTATCATCAACCGCCCGAATAACCGTAACGGTAATAAACGTGAACGATCAAGAGCCAAAATTTGAGAAAAAATCGTACATCGTGTCGGTCGAAGAAAATTCACCGCCGGGCACTCACGTGACCGTTGTTAAAGCGTTGGACGGCGACGAGGGACAATTCGGTGAAGTTAGTTACAGTCTGATAGGCGAGCACGCGTCGGATTTTAATATTGGCCACGAAACCGGCGAGATAACGGTTGGCGTTGCGACGGTATTGGATCGTGAGGAAACATCGGAAATAACGATAACGGTAATGGCGAGCGACGGCGCGCCGTTGAACTCGAGACGTTCCACCACTGTGCCCGTCGTCATTAATCTCATTGACGTTAATGACAATAAGCCAATATTCACGCAGCACAGTTACATTGCATCGGTGGCGGAAAATTTGTCGATAAATCCACCCGCGACGATACTACAAGTGCGCGCAGTTGACAATGACGAGGGTACCAACGGACAAGTATGGTACACGATAGTGAGCGGCAATGAAAATGCCTCATTCTCATTGAATCCGGAAACCGGTTTTTTGTATCCGGCCGTCGCGCTTCTCGGTCGTGCCGGTTCTTACAGAATTGAGGTTGAGGCGCGCGACGGTACGGGCAGTGGTCCACATTACGACAGATGTTACGTCGACGTCAGAGTAATACCAGTTAATCAGCACAAGCCCGAATTCATAATGCCCGAATTGCCGAACGCAACGGTGGAAGTGCCGGAAAATGCTGGTGTACCGAATTATCTCGTGATGACCGTAAGAGCGATTGATCATGATCCCGGTGAGAATGGACGGGTCGGTTATCATTTGAAAGTTGGCAATCTAAATGTTCAGGAGAACGAGGAATTTTCGATCGATCAGGAAACCGGCGAATTACGCGCGAAGATAATACTGGATCGTGAGATTAAGAGTAAATTTGAACTTGTTCTCGTTGCCGCGGATCACGGTAGTCCAACGTTTTACGAAACGTTGCGTCTATTAACGATTCTTCTCGTCGATACCAACGATAATGTGCCGGAATTCAATGACGATTATACGTTTCACGTAACGGAAAATCGTCCCAAGGATTACCGAGTAGGCAGAGTCATTGCCGAGGACAAGGACGAGGGTAGACACGCGAGGGTTTATTATTACATCGAGGCGGGTAACGAGGAGCAAGCTTTTTACATTGACAAATCGGACGGTACGATATATACGAACAAATCGTTTGATCGTGAATCACGTGACACTTACGTATTAACGATACTAGCGGCAAATGATCCCGATCTGTACGTCGATTCTCGCTCTAAAGCCACAACCTCGACGAATAATCCCGAGCACGGTCACGCCAACGTGACGATAACTGTACTCGACGAGAACGACAGTTTGCCGATATTCGAGCGTAACGATTATTACGCGGGCATCAATTCAAACGCGAATGTCAATGATTTCGTAGCGAAAGTAACGGCGTCCGATCTCGATCTCGGTGGCAATGGCACATTGAATTATTACGTGTCCGGCGCTTATCTCTACAAGTACGGCTCGACAAAACCCAGCGGTTCGATAATACCGAGTCCGTTCAACGTGACGCAAGACGGTAAACTCGTGACAAGCGGTGACATGGCGGAGTACAATCAGGACAGATTTATCGTCGAAATTGTCGCGAAAGAAACGTCACCGCCCGAGCGTTACGCAATGACGAAGGTTCACGTTTGGGTGTTCGAGCGATCGCAGCTAATACGCGTTATACTGTCGCGCCCGCCGGAGGAGGTCAATCGCGCCCGCGACGAGATTGTCACGGAATTATCGAACGCGACGCAGAGTCGCATTGTCGTCGACGATATACGCTATCACGTTGACTCGTCCGGTCACATAAGACGCGAATGGTGCGACATGTATCTTCATGTTGTCGACTCGAAAACACAGACGATCACGCCGATACCGCAGGTACTGAGGGTCATTGACGCCAAGTACGACTTTTTGAAGGATTATTACGCCGGTTTTGCTATTGAGAACGTTGTGCCGGCTTACGGGGGCATACAGGAGGAACCGTTCGATCCTGCGCTCGCTGCGCTAATAGCTCTTTTGGTTGTTTTACTCGTTGGCGCTGTCACGGTCACCGTTGTATGTTGCTGCTTGAGACATTGGGTGATAACGGTGCCGAATGATATACGTAAGAAGGACGGTTTGATAAAGAAGCAAATAATTGACGAGCTTAATACAACGGAAAATCCATTGTGGATCGAGCAGAAGCTCAAATTGTACGAGGAACAGGAATTAACGATGCAGGTATTTAGCGAACCTGAAGGTGGCGGCGGTGGCGGGGGCGGGGGCGGTGTTAACGTCAATGAGAGACGAGGTAGCAGCGTTAGCGTTGGCATTGGCGACACCTCGCAGGACAATACTTACGCAACTATACAACATCCACTACCGTCGAACAGACATCGCCCAACGACACCCGACTACACGACGTTACCGGGCAGTCACAATCTTTACGAGTCGGCAATGGGCTTTCAAGGCTCGACGTTTCAACCTACGACCCAGGTAGTGCCGCAGCTTACAATGGATCGCGACGGTCAGCCTCAATTTGTTTCCGGTCTCGAATGAGAGACCATCCGATCACGAATGATTATTGAAATTTTAACGGATATATAGTCAGGGTGCGAAGGACCTCTACAACTATCAGCCTACGTTTGTGCACTAATTTAAAAAAAAAAAAGAATGAAAACGATGTTTCTCACGAGAAGTAACGTTCGATTTAGCCATCAAGAATTTTTTTATAACGGGACAAAGGCAATATTGTATTCGATGGTAATTGCAGAAGTATGAAGAATCGTTTTGAAGGTAACAAGTTTTTGCGATTGGGCTTCATTCTCCTACGGGGGAAAAAATAAGAGGGAAAGAGACAGACAGAGAGACAGAGAGAGAGAGAGAGAGAGAGAGAGAGAGAGAGAGAGAGAGAGAGAGAGAGAGAGAGAGAGAAAGAAAGAGAGAGAGAAAGAAAGAGAGAGAGAGAGAGAGAGAGAGAGTCGAGTCAGAAGACTAATCCACGAGTCTCATATTTAAGGTAGATATTCCGCTCTTTAATAGTTCAACGTTACGAATTTTTTGTTTGGTCAAAAAAACATAAGGCAATACAAAATTGATTCTCTGTTAATGTCCATTAAAACAATCATGTATTACAAAGTCGATGAAAAAAAGTTTAACACTGATTTAGTCAGTCTTGAGCGGCAGTAATTACCTTAAACAACACGTAAAAATTCATTCGCCCGTAAATCGTACATCTGTGTCGAAATGAACACGATTGATTTTTTATCGTTTGTTTCTTTACTTTGCTCTTCTTCGATGTTGCCACCCGCACTTCGTGACAAAACGTCTGACGCGTTTCAAAATTAAATTAACGTGAGATAAAACGATGAACGTCGCATGGCACTCGCACGGATGCACGACCTCGACAATAACTGGATAAAATGGTTCGATCAGCGTGCGAGTTGGCGTTTTGCTAAATTCGGTGAATATTGAGCGGAGATTAACGAGATGAAAGAATGGATATCTCGACAAGAAACAAAAACATGTATGCTCATCCCAAACATTTCTCATGGTCATATTAGACACCTCGATGGTTTAACGTACTACGTAATGCATATTATATACGTATGTAAGTAAAACGAGTATTTTCATGGCAGAACAATAATCGGATGATAAAATTGTGTTCTAATCTTGCATATTTCTCAACTCGGCTGAATGACCACTTTGGCCAACACCGAATGCTATTGGAGCGTTTGAATTTCGTATAGAATTTCAAAATTTCCCACATAAACGAACTTTAATAGAAAAACTCTTTTATATAGGTCTTCTGAAAATTCTATAGGTAAATTTAACGCGTACCGTCGTAGAATATACTTTTGGCGTTGCTCGTAACAATAATTCATCGAGGAAGGGAAAAATTTGCATAGCGTAGAAAAAAAAAACAATTTTAGCGATTTCATCGCGATGAAAACTTTTGGTGACTGTCATCAGAATAATCGTGTGTCCTTTAAATACTCGTTTTACAAGTATATAGATATAATTATATGACATATATATTAGGATAAATGTGTATATTTAAAAGAACCATTTTTTTTTAAATATCGCATTGCTCATTGAGATTCCTTCATCTCGTTCCGAAAAAGTGACTCAGCCACGGCTCAAGACCAGTGAAAAAAATATTTACGGCTTTGTCCCATTTTCAAAAATGGCTGTTTTCCGAAATTTCACAATTTACGAGGCTGTAATCTATTTTTTTCACAAGCCTCGGCGTGAGATCTTTCATGTGTTTCACGTGAAAGCATATCGTAGAGCAACGAAATCGAAAAAAAAGGGGTTTTTTAACTCACACTAATATATATACATATATAAGAGAACGTATCACAAAACGGAGATTATCGATGATCGACATTAGTTGTTAACGGAGTATATTGCATTTCCAGCTCCCCCCTTGTCCCCGGTAGAAAAAAATATATAAAGAAAAATGCGTGCATGTAATATATGTGTGTGCGTCGCCAAACTTTTGGGCCCGACCTGAGATTTGTAGGCAATTCGTCGTGAGCGTGGCCCAGGAGCTAAGAAATATGTATTGCAATATTAATCGACAAATTAGTGGAATTGCGTAACGACGGAGGAGTATTGCCGAAATAATGCCAGTGACGACCGCGGAGCTTGGCACGACAGATATATGTATATAATTGAATGTGTAGATTCCGTCCAGCCCAGGTCTTCATTGCTCTTTCGTCGCACGGTACTCTAAAATTCGTATTATTAATTTTAGTTTTGTTTCCATTTATTTTAAATATTCTTTTTCTACTTTCGTCGTTTTTTTTCTTCATTCTGTACTTGTCTCAATTGGGAGTTGTGTTAATTAATCATGATATGACTTTATTCGACAATTCCATGGATACTGTTTTACCCGGTACACACGTGTCGAAAGACATGCGATTATACATACGTCCATATACATATATGTATAATGATAATTATAAGTGTAAACGTATAACAATAAGTATTTTTTTTCGTTCTTTTTTTTCGATCTGTGATTATGTCTCGTTAGTTGATTCGTTGTTGAATTTATCGACGTTACTTTCGATGATATAGTATTTGGATCGAGTCGCGGGCAAAGGGCGGACTTAGTCATATCATATTTAAAGTGAAACAGTAAAAACAAAGGAATATGAAAAAATAATAAAAAAATAAAAAAAATGCGACATATATTCGCAAAATGAATGGAATCGAAACGAACTGCAGCGTATGTATCGCGTAATCGAATTTGGTCAAGTTATTCGTATAAGAAACGTTTAAATATAATATTAGTATTATATTGTCATCGTTCCTCTACCTATCCAAACATTCCCAATCTCTCCTTCCCGACATTAACTAGATGGTTATTATTACTCGAATTAGGAAAAAATATTGTCTGTTTATTGATTACAAATTCATTGTAATATTGTAACATATTTTATGTAAGCGATTATTATAAAATATTCGTACTCGAAATGAAAAAAAAAAAACGTCTTTTTATCATTTTCTTAAGAACCCCTTTTTCTCATCAGATTTCTGGCAATCATCATCCACTGTTATTTTCTGGTGGCCCATTGGTCGTTAGTACTGTTATCAATCAGCAAGAAAACCAAAAGATGGGAGTAACTGGGGATATCTTGAAATTCAACTGTGCAATTTTCCATTGCGATATCTTATCCCTTATTAACAATTGTCAAGTCTTGCTTTCTTCCGCTACTACAGGATGTTCCGACGCAACTTCCTGCAGAACGTTGGACATATTCGAACGACTATCGCCAGTAGACTCTTTGGTTGTTGAATCGTTGCGGGAAGGTGAGTCTCTGTTGGTCGGAGTATAGTCGTACATTTGAACTAACGATTCGGGTTCGTCGGTCCATAATTTGTTGGCTCTCTTTGATGGAATTTTTCGTGTTGTCTTGCACGCTAGACAAGTCCATTTAACAGCCTTGACGGGCTTCGATACCAATCTTATTCTAGCAGTTTCTCCTGGTACAAGAGGCGATTGACAACTTTTGCATATCGTTCTTTTTATTTCGGGATCCCTGTTACGATCAAGCTTACAGTTTAATCAATGATATTGGTGTAAGGATTATCGAAACTTGTCAAACTATTAACCACTGAAAAATTTATTGTTTTATGAATTTCGAGGTTTTTTTTCTTTTTAAATAACTTACATTCTCAGTACAGACTTTTTGGCACATCCGATCATAATTTTTCCATAGTACGAAGCTGCTACCTTGCTGCTTTTAGCGACAAGACGACTCGCCTGTAATAGAACATCTCGTTAGCGAAATTTAGCAATTACATTTTTATGCAACATGTACAGCGGAATTTATTTTACCTGATACAAATAATTCATTCTCTCAAAAACGTCCTTTCCTTGACACAATTTTGCCTCATTTGCATTCATGTCAAATCGTCCGTAAAATTCGTTACTAATAATATTTTATTTAGTTCTCGGCGGAATTATTTAACATTTCATGATGTTTTGGTGAATTATCATCTTTTTTTTTTTTACGCCTTTCAATATTTGAAGGTTAACAATAGGAAATCACGTTTGTTGTCGTTTGTGCCGTGCGCCACCGTAATGGGGCATTCTTGGCATGGAGAGCATAGAGTATAGACTCCAAAAGAGCAGACACCCAGATAGAGGGGTTAGTCGGTAGGAGATTGATTCTATGGAACGGGACTGCATGGGCTTTATCTAGATGGAGTTCAAGGCCCTTATAAGTTGAAAAAAAAAACACCCAGAGGAAAATATCCCACCAATATCCTCGAATGAAATTTCAAATATCACATTGTATGAGGTGTCAATAATAAATTTTAACGAATTACTCAGTGGTAGAAAAACATCTAGAAAATATATATATTTTTTCCTGTAAATTTACAATAATTGCAATGATATTGGCCAGTTCATGTCAATTTTCTGTCATAGTAGGGAGACAAAAATTCTTTTTCTGAATTATCAACTACGTCATATTAGGACGGCTCAATGTTTCTGATTGCATGACGGACGAGCGACTCTTGATGACCGGTGTCGCAATGCTTTTTGGCTGACTTTGAAGGGTTAAAAATGTATCCGATGTTCCTTCAGCCTCGGAATAAACATTGTAAGACGTAATACTGTTTTCTAACTCTTCCGGAGTAATGATACTGCTTTCTGTCTCAGATTCGTTCACTGACAAACTGCAAATAATTGAGAATCGTTCATTATTAAATATTGAAAATGATGAAATTCGTTATTAAAATTGGCTTATACAGTCTGATCTAAAAATTCGATTCAACGGAGATTAAGACATTTTTTGGATGTAACTGTCATGTGCCGAGCGTATCGTTCATTTTTACCATGCATCAGATTCTGGCAATGGCTCAAGGCCATATTCTGACGAAAGTACAGTCTCAACCTCTTCACATTGCTGCTTCAAGTCTTGATAGAAAATGTTCACGTTCGCCAAATATTCGTCTATGCCAGTTATGGATTTTGCTCTAGATTCCTGGTCATTTTTCAGTTGATCCTACGGCACATATGCGTAACAAGTCTCATGGAAAGTTAAAACATAGCACTATTTTTCTAATTCCAAATTGGAAGGAAATTTTATTTAGGAATAATCAACGATAATCTTACGAAACGAAACGAAAACGTCCTAGAAAACGTCGAATTCTAATTACCTGTATGTCCTTGAGTGATTCGAAAAGACTTTCAACGTACGGTCTTGCCTCTTCGATGTTTTCGCCGTAACCGCTAATCATATGATGCGGCGTTTTCCAAGTTTCTTCCAACTTTTCTGTATCGCCGTCAATTTGTTTACTTAAATTTCTCAAATCACGGAAATACTCGTTCATGTTTTATAGATGAAAACGTTATGTCGTCGGTACGTGTACAACAGTGTACAATTGCACGCTGAGAATCACGATTTGTTTATACTTTTCGCAAACTGCAGAGGGATATAGCGATAGCGAAAACAAACAAAAAAGTTACCAACAAAGCACAGACCGTTAAAAGCTTCAAGTTTTAGTCGCGGCGCTACAGTCGCCCGATTGCTAGCGCCACGTTTAGACATCGTTCGAAACTTGCTCGACGTTTCTATTGTTGTTACGTTGGTATAGGAAGGATAAATGGAGCAGACTTTTTGCGAATATAATCACGTATAAGTAAAATTAAAAAATGATAATTCGTAATCCTGCAAATGAATATTCGTCCCGTGAATTTCGCAGCGACCATAGAAACTCTACTCCGATTGAAGTTCGATTGGTTCATCGACTGGTACTTTTGTGCATTCGTTACTAACCTAAAATATCTATTATGTATAAGAATGTCCAAATACGTGAAATTGTCATAATAACAAATGCATCAGTACTTTTCAACATTCAAGAACAGTGTTACAGTTCGACCGGCTTTAATGAAGGTCGTAAATAACGTAAGTAAATCCTATAAACTTCGTGTTACAAAGAGAAAAAAAAAATCGCACCTTGCCACGCGCAGATTTCAAAGTATAGATTATCATTTGTAAATCAACATCACGCAAAGTAAACGAAACGCAAGTGCAGTTGAAAATACTTATCAGATCGAGAGAGCGGTTAAGTCGAGCGATATAGGATGGCCTTGGGTCGTTTATCGAGAGCACGCGATAGTTTCGTAAGCGCGCATAAAAGCTCGTTTTCCACGAAGAAACAATCGCAGTCGTGTGAACGAAGTTGCCACCGGCGTTACAGCCGAGAGTTTCTTGGCCGCGAACGTGTACGACATTCACGAAATCGCGTTGATGAGTAACAAAAATCCCGATGGAAAGTCGAAGAATTGATTTTTTTTTTGTTTTTTTTTCTTCAAACTCGTAGAACAGTTACAAGGAAATGATAATCGTGCAAATATTTGCAATGTTAATCGTAGAATAATCGATAGAGACGTGTGATCTTTGAGAGCATACATTACTCGGTGAATATTTTTTTTGTTTAACGAGGACTAGAGCCAGTTTTTATGTTTCTCAAATCTTTGCGTTAATTAGACCCCGAAATTTGCATATTTTTATCGTAACTAACAAGGTAATTCAGTTAGGTTAATGTTATGAAAACTACCGTTTGAACAGTCTGAAGTCCGATGCTTTGCGTAACAAAAAAATATTTTGCGGAGCGCTACAACGAGAATCTTTTTTTCTGCATAGTCTCATTGCTTCTGTGGTTTGTCGATACAAGTGTCGAATATAACTTCAATGAATAATTGGTCGTACCCTTTTTCAAGTACAAAAAACTCGGGTCTACAGTAAAATTTAATGTGTAATGTTAACTAATTTCTGATTTAGATACTCCAATCAATCGATGTATCTCGTATTTTTTAAAATCAACATATTTCAAATTCACAACGTTTTTCAATACGTACCCAAGGTACAAGTACGATTGTTGATTATCCTTAAAAAGTCTGTCTAGTTGATTAAAAACATACACGAAATTCACGCAACTGTCAATACATCCACATTATTTGAGATCAGATCGTTTTGATTCAGGTTGTCAAAACTCGCTCCTCAAAAGACCGCGATGAGCCAGATTCGAAATAATTCAAAAAATCTTATCGATAGCAAAAACATTGTTATTTGGAGTAAATGGTAATTCAGCGATAGAAAAAAAAAAACGATGAAATGTCCAATAGAAAATCTAGGAGCATGTGAGTGACAAAGGCGACTCCATCTTGTTGACGCTGTACCTAAAGTTGCACATTTTTTACAAATGAAATAATGCCAAAAGTTTGATGTTAAAATTGATCTTGTGAATTGCAAAAATTAGCTCGTCGACGAAGAAAGTTAAGTCGTCGAAGAATACTTCGAGAATGACTGTGCATCAGAGAAATGAGGAGAATCGAGAAAGATGCTTTCCCTCGGTGAGTCCATCGACGAAGAATCATTGGCCCGTAATGGACAATGACTCGTCGAGCTGGGATCGCAATAGCAGAGCTACATCGTCGTCGTGGCCAGGTGAAATGGAAGAGGTGGCAACGCGAAAAATTCTTCAATTGTGGCACGCGATAGAGAGAAATATTTATGGCGAGGATGATGAAAATTCGTCGGAACCGCCGACCGAAGAGTGCAATCAGTGGAGAGGACAATTGATACATTTGAGAATAATTGGTAGAGGTTCGAATTCATTGTTGAAGCAGGAAACGAACGATAATGCACGAAGCAACGGTCGAAAATCCGGAAATCACGATGATCGATACTCCGAAGAAATATTTATGGAGGATAATCTCGCACAGTCGCAGGATTCAATTGGCAATACGAAAAATCAACGTCTAATCGACGAACAGAAGGACGTC
Organism: Oxytorus armatus; assembly: GCA_958009045.1. Taxonomy (NCBI): domain Eukaryota; kingdom Metazoa; phylum Arthropoda; class Insecta; order Hymenoptera; family Ichneumonidae; genus Oxytorus; species Oxytorus armatus. The sequence goes on along the minus strand of OY253749.1, from coordinate 18,152,406 downwards.
TTTGATCAAATATTGGAATACGTTTGCGGCGAGTTTGCGAGACGAGAGGTCGATAATAACGAAACAACGAGCAAAGATCTCGATGAGATATTACGAATAACACCGGCGCCTACTTACAGCGGAAAAAAATGGCCAAACGGCCGAAAGAAACGAGATAGTGGAGATAGTCGTAGAACAAGTGCCAATGAAAAAGCTCCTGGATTGCCCGAAAAATCTGTCGATCAAACTGATAAAGATTCGCAGATTAAAGATCGATTGGAGAATGATAATGAACAATTGGAAGGGACAGATGTGCCTCAAGTTGCGAGAAACAAGCTCGGTACTGTATTCAATGAGAAAATCGTTGTTAGCCCTGTACCATTTGTCGTATCGACGCGAGAAAGTTTCACCACACTTCGTACAACACCCATCAGTTTTCGGGGACATTTCAAAGTATCATCGTCGCAAGGTGAGCTTTATGCGTAATGTTGGATATAGGCTTTCTCGATAGAAATTCTTTTACGCACGATTGTTTATCCGCTAGTTTTGTCGTTTTTTTTTCTCCCACCAAGTCGAATTCTGTGACTCTTGTTTTGACTCTTGAGGAGATATCGTCGAAAATGTACATTTTTTAACAAAAAACATAGTGCCAATGGGAAAAGGACAATTGGAGTATATCGATGAAGGGTAAATCTGTTTTGAGAAATTATTTCGAGAGATATCTCTTGGGAAATTTCGAAAGAACCCGGTGATTCTTGACGTCGTTGATTGATTCATAGTAAAATTCCGAAAATCCAATATGCCGAAGTAAATATTAGTGAAGAACAAAAAAAAAACATCCGTTCTTCGTAAAAAATTTTATCCGGGGATTATCGAGATCGTTAATTTCGTATCCAATGTAAAAAAAGTCGCGGACTTTAAAACATCGACACTGATTAACTGCTGTTCGTTGAACTACGAGTGTAATGGTGCGAAAGTTGCGTAAAGAAAAAAAAAAAATATATATATTTCACCGACAGGATTGGGTAGACACATGAATTCGGCATCAACGACGAGATCGGGTCAGAGAATTCCGTCATCGAGAATACCGCAGATTCATTCAGCCTGGCAGGCGCCTGTATGTCCGACAGTTTGGCCGAAAAACATAAAGCTCGCGCCGATCGATCCGTCGAGACTTCCGAGCAGCAAAAATCGGTAATGGGAACATAAATTTTGTGATTACACTAATAGAAAGGCTTTATTGGAACGCTGAAACAATTTGCACTGCACATATCAAACAAAATGAATACGCAAAGTACGATAATGAGAGAGCGAACAATAGAAAGAGCAAAAAAAAAGAAAATATATAGAAGGAAAACAAAAAAACAAGCAAGAAATTAATGATACCGTATGGTTGTAAGGGTGAAAATACGTTTGACACAAGAACCCTAAAATACACTCGAGAAGCACTTCCTCACAATTCACAAATTCGTTCCTGCAGATCGTCGATCGACTCGATGGCCGCTCTGCCGCACAGAAATCGAAATTCTCTGAGTCCGATAATGCGCCCGTCGAAGCCAGTTACATCGGCCAATCAGAGAAACCACAACGTCGAGGGTCTGGAGATTCAGGGAAAGCAAATCGTCGGCCGTTCGCTGAAGAAAAATCCTACGAAGACCGGTTGGGACTGTAGTCCCAGAAATTCGAAAAATACACGAACTAAAGCTCGAACGACGAAACGATAGACAATATAAAAATCGATGATAATGAACGGGAAGAAACAAAATCGTAAATTAATGTCCCGTGCGTGACAATTCAGAACGTGACAATTTTGCGACTGCTATTGGTCGAATAGAAGAAAAAAAAATGGCATACTTTCACCTTGAACCACCGTGTTCCCTTGATGGGCAATATATTCGCAAGAATCTCTGTGTGCGCACTTCCGGATTAGAAAACAAAACAAACAAAAAATATATATATACCTACATTTTTCGGACAACCTGAAACATCCATTAACACATTTGGCGGTTCAATAATGTTACTTGTTGTAAAAGAATCGTCTAACTCGTTCCGGTGTCTATAATTATGATATTTAATAAATGCACATCTCGGGGATCTACGATCTCTCGCGATTAACGGTGTTTTTACGACGCCCATCGATTAATCTCATTGTTACGAGCGCGAAACGTTCGCTCGATTCTCGTAAAGTTGTACCATGTATTTTTGTAATAATGTGAATATAAGACGAGAAGAAAAGACGAAAATTGTTCGACGTGCTTTTTTTTTTCAGACTCAATCCCCGCAGTTTATGAGCCATTTGTCCAGGTACCAAAGTCCCTCTCGTCTTATTCTACAACGAGCTCACGGAGATGGAGCATTTTTAATGGTAAATGCTTCGACTTTTCAACGATTACCAAGTTGCATTACGGAAGAATTCCGTCAACTGATCATTCACCTGGGCGGCATATCGGCATCAATTGGTTATCGAATTTTTCAGCGTTGTTCAGCGTTCAATGGACGATATTGATAATCTGTGGCTGATGAAATTGGCCTCTCGACCAAACTACATGACAATAGGAATTCCCTATATACCTATGGCACTGAAGAACATCGAATCGTACACGAAATTGAACGATTACGCCGTGAATCGTGTTAAAAAAATTGAAACGATCGGTATCTTGAAATCCATCGATCGTAATACAGCTTTATTAACGTCAACGACACCGAGTCCGAGTAGTTGTCGGATCAAATTGGCCATTGAGAATTTACGCAGCGATTACGTTTATCCGATCGAGGCGAGCGCTGTTTGTCGTGGTTTACGAGTACGTACAAAATCGATAACAGACTTCCAACTGTAATTACATTATCCAGCATTAGAGTTTCGTACATCGTCCCTGCCACCCCGCCACGAGACTCCATCTCGTTGAGACTCGAGGAAACACCGTTATACTTGTTACAGAATGCTCGGAATACGGTCAAAGTATACGGTACTCTGGAGATCCGTAATGATGAGGTTGTACTGATCGTTGATTGTCTCGTTAGGATTGACGATTTCGAGAGTTGCGAGAAAACTTTGGATATGATGGCCAAATTCGCTCATACGAATTACGATATGCACGGCTTTTTTGATCCATTGACAGACGGACAGTTGCAAAGTTACGTTGATCGAAGTAACAGAGAATAGCGGATTAGTCGACAAGGACGCTTAGAAAATAATGGCTGGTAGACAAAATCTAGCTGTTGAATAAAAAAAAAGCGACCCTTACAGTATTCGCATATGATGTGTAACATCTGACATCTCACCTTGGTAATAAGCAACACTAACATTCTATCCCGAAAAAAATGATTCAGGTATTATTTTTTATTTATTTTTATTTTTTTATTTCCTGTTTAAATTACCATCTGTCAATTTTGATGCTTGACAATGAGTAATTGGGATGTTCAGTTTATTTACAATGGGTGAAACGTAGTAGCGTCCAGTGACGTGCCTGCGTGTTGTGATTTTTATTTTATTATTATTATTATTATTTATTTATTTATTTTTTCAGTTTCGATTGTTTATTGGTAACGGTGTGGGAGGTCTAGAGGCTTATGTCGCTTTAGTCGCCTTGTGTCAACGTGTCGGTCGAAGGTATTATTTGAAATGATTTTTCGTAACGAAGAATAATTCTTTTTAATGAAAATTGTATTTTATTTTATTAACGCTAGTAGTAATGCAATTTGTTATTGAAGACAGTTATTTTTGTTCAATTTGGGGGAGAGCAGAGACATTGTATTTTATTTTATTAACGCTAGTAGTAATGCAATTTGTTATTGAAGACAGTTATTTTTGTTCAATTTGGGGGAGAGCAGAGACATTTCATCGAAGTATTACATGCGGTCGCTGTTGATGTAGACGAAGTAGGAGAAAATGGCAACGATGGCAATCGTAAAGTTGCATGACTGACAACCAGATTTGGTAAAGCAGTTTGGTAAAAAAAAAAAAGCGACCCTTACAGTAGTCGCATATGATGTGTAACATCTGACATCTCACCTTGGTAATAAGCAACACCAACATTATATCTCGAAAAAAATGATTCAGGTATTATTTGAAAAGATTTTTCGTAACGAAGAATAATTCTTTTTAATGAAAATTGTATTTTATTTTATTAACGCTAGGAGTAATGCAATTTGTTATTGGAGACAGTTATTTTTGTTCAAGTTCGGGGAGAGCAGAGACATTTCATCGAAGTATTACATGCAGTCGCTGTTGATGTAGACGAAGTAGGAGAAAATGGCAACGATGGCAATCGTAAAGTTGCATGACTGACAACCAGATTTGATAAAGCGGTAGTTGGGTCGGCCGTTGATGTCTGTGAGAGAATTAAGTTCGCTGCACGTGCCCAAAAATCCCTGCTACGCTGAGTCGAATTATGCGCATTTTTTTTGGGTCTACCTTTCCAGTTTTTCATTTTTCCTCATGTTTTTTCTGCCGGTAATCTCGCATATATTCTGCTCTGGATTTACCCATCTCTGCAACTCACGAAATCATTAGAATTAAATTAGAGTTATAAATATTTAAGCAATCATTAATATCGAAGAAATTATCCGTGTAATTAATTAATTTGTTTTTTTTTAATCAAAATAAAAAATATCAATTGAGCAGCGACAGAAATTAACCTCAAAAGTAAAAAAAGCTATTTGTTTTGTTTTTTAATAAAAATTAAAAATATCAATTGAGGAGCGACAGAAATCAATCTCAAAATTTAAAAAAGCTAAATATTCAAATATTTATTCATTATTACTCACTTGCATTTTTTATCCGTGATCTGCACTTTTTTCAGACACATTATCAATAGTAAATACATTTATTAATATAGTTTACACATATAAATTAGTTTATATAACAGCACACTTTATACACAACACTATGTTAAGCGCACAGTTGATGCGATCTCCGCTATTTCCCTTTCGCTTTCTCGTCACACACGCAACGCTAACAGTGCGAACCTCTCGGAAAATGGGTTGGTACCATCTGACGGCTAACGATACCACCGCGCGCGCTCATTGGTCAAATCAAATAGCGCGCGCAACTCGGGCTTCCTGTTACACACTTCCGTCCCTTTTCACAAGATCAGTGCCAGAGAAACCGAGCGGAAAGATATTACACATAAAAAACAAGTTACACAAAAATTCGACCAACTAGTCGAGTTAGTATTGGCCAAACGTAACGACAGAAAAATTATTATTTTTTTTATTATCATCGTGTGTTCCAACGTATAAATTTTCCGCTTTTTGCGTGTGACCCTTCCCAATGGACACAGGGAAACTGCGGAAAACCTGTGTCGATACAGACGGCTTTTTGTTTTGAGTGAGTTTCAGTTGTATTACCATTAGAAACTCAGAAAAACTGTCTCCCGCTCACCCATTCCAGTACTGATACTCTACTCCATGTTTGTTATCGATGAAATTTGATGTAATAAAGATTTTTCGTTCAATTTTATTTTATTTTACTTATTTTTATGATAATATCCTCGCTCATTTTTTTTTCTTCTCGTTATTTTTAGCTGTAACTTTAGGATCGCGCGCCAACGAAGATTTTTCTCAATTGAACGGTGCTAAACGTGGAGGCAAAAATGTTTTCTTTTTAAATCACTGTTCCGAGTCGTTTCACTCACGATTCAGCTTACTTGATGTATTTTGATTTTTTTTTTTTAATAGCATTCAACGTTCAAGCTCAAGTAAAAGCTTACCGCACCGACCGTAACTCGCAACCTTCGACTGCGAGGCCAAAGAGGAGGAAAAATGAGCGCACATTGAAACTTTTGCTCGTTTCATTCGCATAACTTTTCTTCATTTCGAACGTTTCCCTTCGCGAGAAAGCGAACATTCAAAAGTCTACTTTCTCACAGTGAAAACTTCATAAACGCGCGAGGACGATGAGAATTCATCGGTAAAACGGTTTTCCATCTTCATCTTTTTTGTCCATATTCTTTCATCATAGTGTGGTGTCGATGGTTTTTTTTTATTCAACACCTACAATTACGAAAGATTTTTTCAATTTTGCGGGTTATAAGTTATTTTGCGTTTTGAATGCGAAGTTCCGAGGTCGTGACGAGCCGGCTTTACGAATTTACAGGCGGCGAGCGGTCCCCATACTCGGAGGGATCTTTCCATAGCCATAAAACTCGAAAAATCCAAAGACTAAAGTTAAAATAATTTATTTTCAACCCCATCGCTTTATCCCACATTATTTATACACAGTCTACAGTATCTAAAGTATCTCTTTATTATTTTCTTTGTTACAACGTATACCCTTTCGGGTTTTTACGTATGACACATTCCAATTCCATTTTTTCCATTTTCTCCCCACCAATCCTTACCTGCACTTTACTAATTTAACCTTAGTTCCATTGCAGCCGCAGACATCTTAAATGCCCTGTATCGCATTTGCCATGGATGCAGGGAAACTGCGGAAAACCTGTGCACAGCTAAGCGGTCGCCCATGCAGGTGTGACCGCGCGCAAAGTTCCTTAACTTGGGTGATCGCCAACCGTCCATTGTTCTCCGTTCACAATCTAAAGTACATCGTATATGACTTTTCATAATGTCTAATTTTTTCAATACTCAGGGTAACAAATAATCGGTTGATCCATTTAAGGAGTTATACGCAGTCAGGAGACCGAAAAAAAGGCGATTTTCAAGAATTTTTCCTGGAAAGACATTTTAATTTATTAATGTAAAAATTTATATACGTATCGTGGTAACTTTTAACTTTATTTTCATATTTTTTATTTGAAAAAATGATGATTTTTAAAGCTGCTATGGCCGATCTCCGGGAGCTCCTCAATAAAAAGGTGTCTGGCGGTGAGCACGATATCTCCGGTTTGGATTATCCAAAATAAATAAAACCAAAAAGATTTCATTAGTGGATAAATAAATCTAGGTATTGATCGAAGGAATAGTCGAAATTTTGATTTTTGACAAAATGTCGACTCCAAAAAGAAAATATTCCAATTTTCGACCAAAATTTTGTCGTTGAATTGTTTAAAAAAAATAGATATAATTATCGGAAATCTTATTCCTTCGATCAATACCTGAAGAATATATCTGAGAAGGTTGTGTTGAAATTGCAGACCGATCAGTTGAGCCGTTTTTGAGAAATCGTGCTCACCGACATTGAAAACACCGTTTTGAGAAAAACGCGTTCAAAGTTTAGGCCGCCTACTTTGTAATGCTCCGAGCGTCCTTACAAATATGCATGTATCTCCAAGAATATTTGCCGGATCGATTTGAAATTTTCAGAGAATATACTAAAATATATGTACATTCCGAAAATGCAATGAAAAAAATCGAATTTTTCGAAATTTCCAACTGCGTCTAATCTAACCCAAACGTCCCCATGTTCGTTCACATTACCATTGTACACATTTTCAAAATATTCCAAAGCTATCGTCAATATCCCGTACAAATTAGTAGTCCAACTTTTGGTCCATAATAGCGGATCTACGAGATATATATATATGTACACATACAAAACGCGCGTCACAGAGATCCGGTAAGTTTCAAATCGCTTCCGGGGTCAAAGTAATAAAGAGGAGCTTTGAACATTGGTGAAGAGTTGGTGTGCGATGGTGTTGTCACAGGGGTGGAGGAGGTGAAGGAGGAGATTTTCTCGTATCTAAAGAGGGATGCGAATGAGCGCAGAAGCGAGCTTTAGACGCGGGGGATGCTGCGATAGAATGAAAGCTCAGGTTGGACATTCCCCGTTCAGTATTGCGCGATCGTGTGACGCGTCCACGTGTTACATACCCTTAAAGTTCATTGAACTTCCGAAGATCGAAATCCGTTACGAGCTTTTCGTCTATTCGATAATAAGAATAAGTTTTCGGGTGATTTTTTATATTTCGACGAATTTTTTTACGATGGTCACTCACGCAAAGGATTTTGGTGTCACGTCGGACGGCAGTGGAATGTCATTTTTCGCGAGACCGAACGTCACACATTTGACGATGCTGACAAGGATTTTGGGGATATCGACCGCAATCGGTAAGATTGAAAAATAAAAACAAATTTCACGCTACGACGGGGATATTTTATCATTGTTGATATTCAATCGATTTATGATACGATAAACTCAATGAAATAACGTAAAATAACGGAAGGAAACGTTTTATTCGCTTTATGCGTGGTGCCAGGCATTCGCGGGTGAATCTCTGCGCGAATAATTACGATAGCCCGTATATACGGGGCCCCTTTTGCGATTGCCGATCAGTGCAATAGAATGAAAACCCGTCGGAACAGCGACAGCGTCGGAATTGTTTGACAAATCTATTCAATTTTGCGTGTTTTCCATTGTTAACGCGTGCACGTGGAATAGTCAAAGGGGCGAGAGATGGTGAAACAAAAAACAATACGAATTCACGGATCTATGGACACGATGAACGACTTTTAAAATTAACGGGAGACAATCCGCATTGATTTTTCAATGAAACACGGATTTTTTCGCTCCGAAAATTTTTCACCACTTTTAGAATTGACGGGACTGGACGAAAATTAAATTGGCATTGATCATCAATTTCTTAGAGCTTAATGAAAATAATATCAATTGTCGTTTCGTTGTGATGAAAAAAATGTTTTGTTATTGAACATTCAGTTTCACCGATGGAAGGAATATGATCACAAACTCTGTCGCACACTAGTGATATTTCATATTTAAATTGAACGTCACGTATTTATCTCTGTAAGTTATTTTTTGTTTTATGATTTTTTTATATATATATATGACGAAGAGTTTTCACGAGAGTTTGGCCAACGGGATTTGGATCGTCGAGGAGCGAGTCGCGAATTTCCATAAAAGCCTCTCAAGTCTCCAAGAACGTGCGCCACTACCTTACCCGCTCCCTTTTTTTCTCTGTATTCGTTGTCTTTTTATTTCATCTTGAATTTTCATTCCTTCGACTGTGCGAAGTACACTCGGTCATTGTGAAACTTTGCGGAAGCTCGACGGACAACTTCGTTCGTTGTATTTCTCATTAAAAAAGTTCTCGAGAAAACTCACGATAAAAAGTGTAAGCGCTTTAGAGAAAACAAGAAAGTTCGAGCTATATAAGAGCACCATTCCCGATAGTTTCAATAACGTTATATACAACGTTTACAATAATAAGGCGAGAATTCAATCGACTTTCTTTTCGAGCTCTCCTACCCGTTCTCTTATTGCCGAGATCTTTATTTTTACGCGCGTACTTTGATCATTTCGACGATCGAACCAAAGATCTCTTGATCTGTGGATATACGATTCAGAAATCGTATATCCAGTCTGGTTTTGTATCTCACGGTTGAGAAACTTTAGATACAAACGAGCAAGACATCTCTCGATAACATATTGGAAAATCAAATCTTTGATCCGCATCTGTTTATCAATGGAATATGAAAAAGTGCACAAATAAACAAAAATTGTTAAACATTAAGTAACAATTTTGTGAATGGGTTTATTTGATGCGTGAAAGGTCCGGTGAGGCCGAACAGAGAGGACAAAAGCGATACTTTGAGAAAAATATAGACGAGTACTGACCAAAAAGGTAATACGAAAAAAAAGTACAGTCAAGAGGATAGGATACGTGTACGGGTACGGAAGCGTATAACATTGTATACATTTTCGTGCCAGCAGTTTTCCGGGAGCATTGAGCGGATTATTCTATATTATTCCTCCCTCTCCCACCGGTCCCTTTATTCGTAAAGCTATGTTCGAAACCTTCTACTTCACTGACTCGCAGTTTGTGTTGCTTTGAAGAGATCACTTTATAAAATGGATTGACCCTTTCGCCATCTATTCCAATTGTTATCATTTTAATAACGGATTAACGGGTTGGCGCAGGAAAAATGATAATTCTATCGATGACACTTTTATACGACAAAATAAATATTGCACGACACTTCTTGCAATATTTATATAAAAGTGTCATCGATAGAATTATCACTTTACGAGAAGAAGAAGATTCGATCGGTTTCATTTCTTTTTGTTTTTCGAAATAACCATTTTTATTTGGGCTCACATAATCCGAAGTGTTAATTAACTTTTAAACCGATTGAAACTTGAATCATCGTGAAATAATTAAAAACAAATAAACAACTAAACAAATGTTCTGTCGCATTTATTTTTTAAGTTTCTGAAACTTAAAAAATATATGCGATTTATTTTTTAAGAAACTTAAAAAAAAATGCGATTGATTTTTTAAGAAACTTAAAAAAAATGCGATTTATTTTTATTTTTTTATTTTTTAAGTTTCTGGAACTTATTAATTAAAATAATTAAAAACAAATAAACAACTAAACAAATGTTTTGTCGCATTTATTTTTTAAGTTTCTGAAACTTAAAAAATAAATGCGATAGTTGCGAGTTGTTTATTTGTTTTAACAGATAACCAACTAAACATCTTTGTTTTTACATAATTCGAAGTGTTATTTATTTTTTAAGTTTAGTGAAACTTAAAAAGTAAATGGGATAAAACATTTGTTCAGTTGTTTATTTGTTTTTAATTATTTCACGATGTTTCGTGATTCAAACGTTTTAAAAGTTAATTAACACTTCGGGTTATGCGAGCCCAAATAAAAATGGTTGTTACGAAAAATTAAAGAAATGAAATAGATCGAATCTTCTTAAACGTAGCGAAAGAAATTTTCCACAAATCTGAAGAGATAAATGGCGAGTGGGAGGTTTGAAAACAAGGCGTTTTATAAATTCGTCGCTAATGTTCCCGGTGCAGATAAGAATTCGATGTTTATTTCCAACTGATTCCACACCGTTTGTATTTTATCGGGGGATGCATATAAATATCGTGTTGTGCAAAACGGAATATCGACTCGTTCTTATCTCGAGAACGTTCTGCCGCCGATAACGTAGTCTTGTATATCTGCGCACGTGTATTTATAACGGAAGGAGCCAAAAGTTCCATTCCCACACTCGCAGTGTGCATCTATTTTCAGGCAATATAACGCCCCGCAAACACAGAGCGATGAAATCGCACTTGTCAGTCCCCGTGAAATACTGATTCGCCGGTGCTCATGTACCATCCTTATCACACACGAGGTATTTCATTCGAAATCGAGCACAATTTTCAAACTACACAATTTTTTTTACTTCAGCCATAATTTTTCAATACCTATCATCCAAGCGAATACTTTAGTAAATCTTCTAAAAATTAGTTGTCCTTTGGAATGATGTTTACAAATTTTTCAAGCAAGTAAATTTCAATGAATCGGTCTGTTTTAATTCGTAGAACGTATCGGCAACAAATGTCCGGTTAAATTATTTATCTAGACGTGTTATTTCACGTCGAAAGATCTAAAAAATAATATTTTACGATTAAAATACCTGTTTGCATTGTGAAAGTGGAATTATTTTTGTCGGAAATGTACGTTCCGTTTTTTTTCACCACAAAAATTTTAATTATAAAATTGACATGGTGAGGAGTTGTTAATAAATAAAGAGAAAAATTTCGTTTCATAAAAGATCGTACACGAAAGCGAATTTGACAAAAATATGAAAAAAAATTGTGGATCGAATGAAAAGTGGTGATGATTGGATGCTGATCCATTTGTAATGGAATCCCTTCCGTGGTATAAATGTATATCATGGTACGTATAGCGTAGAAGCAATAATGCATGCTGAACGGACGCTGTGATGAATTCAGAGTAATTCATATGTATAAATGTATATTCGTCGCGGATATTCGTAAAATCGCGATAGAGGACACGCGCGTCTACCATGTCCGTGCGATTAATTAAGCGTCGCACGCGAGTCACGAATTTGTCTTCAACAATAATTTCCACCAGATCGAATACCTCGTTAACGAATTATTATTTTTAAGCCAAAAAGTCGTCCCGTGTTTCGGGACAGCACGAAAACTTATGAACAACATTACAAAGCATTTTTTTCTTACGTCCACGAACCGTATTAACGTAGAGGGGTTGACATTTATCTTCGCACTATTTTGCCATTATACCACAAAGTACATGGGGTCTCGCAGACTCTTACTACGTGCAGGTGAATCAACGTAATATCATTTGCAGTATTTAAGGATTTGTGTAATAGATTTTTACGTCACCGAGAGCATGTCGGAATAAGTCCCGTGAGAATGGTTGTAATGAAAATGTTGACTTGCTGTTGGCAAACACAGAGGTAAGCTGTAACGAGAAGAAATATATTTGTATTTCTTTTTCTGCGAATTTTCTGGACCAGCAAAGACCTCTCTCTCTCTCTCTGTCGAGCTGGGAAAATGTGCGAGATAAATGGAACTGTTGCGAATTGGATATAACGGTAGAATTGTAGCGTCGCTGGGTCGTCGTTGCCGTTGTTGTACGCGTTACCGGGAATGGGGATATAAAACGGCATGGCAATTAGGGAGTCAGTGATAATTTATCCAGCAATGCACTCCGCTCGCTACTCTCAACAGCAGAGCGTGCTTTGTGCTCTCATCTCGTTGCAAAATGTCCGATGACCGAGAGAGAGAGTGAGAACCACCACTAATTTGGCTCCCGCCCGATGAGATTACCCGTTACCGGAAATCAACCCACCGGATACAAATTACAGAGCGCGGGGAACCGATGTTACTCGTCGTCCCGCTGGAATACACACACTCGCGTGCATAGCCTAAATATTCGAGGGCTTTGGTATCAATGAGCTCGGCGCGAGAGTACGACAAAGCCGCGTCCTTTGTAATTCTTTGGCGTCCTATGCATACGCCATCTACAGTCCGCGTCCTCGCAGCTCAACGTCTTCCCTCATCCTTCCACCACAATTTTCGCTCAGGAAACGAACAGAGTTGCTGGCTTTTTCTTGGCGTAGCAAATTTATATTCGGGCTAAAGTGGAATCAACATCTTGCCGAAAACATCTTATCAAAAATTTCCATCCTCTTGTCAATGCTTCATGATGTCAAATCTCGTTCAAAAGTTCGATTGCCTATCAGAACCAGCGAAAACTTGCTTCGCGGCCATTTCGTGAACTTCGTTCGTAACCGCCATTAACCGTATGTAAGTGTAAGCGTTCCGCGAGTCGATTCGTTGATTCAAATTGGAGACGGAAGGAGAAAAGAAGAGATGGGAATCCCGACGTTCGACGATTCAAGCGTGGGAGCCCGGATTGTACGGTGACCAGTTTTATGTAGCTCGTCAAGTGACGAGGAATTCGGCAATTTCGAGGTACGAAGGTATATTCAAGCTGTATTAGAAGAGCTCTCGCGAGGATGCATGTGGCGCTTCGGTGACAAATGCGTTCTGTGTGCGAGCACAATATCGATGATAGACCGAGGAAAAAAGTGAAGGAGAGAATGAGATAGGGACGTGAAAGATCGATCGTCGTCGAGTGCATCGGTGTGCATTATTAGACCGACGAGAGAGTAGCGAAGATTTAAGGGGACGATTAATTTTTCCAGACGGAAAGAATGCCATGGCGCTTTGTCATACGCCGGACTAACGAATAGCAACAGTGAATGTTTGCTGTAATTTTATTACAAACAATGAATTATAAACATCGTTCTATCGTTATTGAACATCGAGACTCTTATTATATCATAAGTCGTATTTTATAAAATGTTGTACTTGAGAAAATACGGTGTCAAGTATCCCATTGAAAATGCTCAATTTTCAGTGACAAATAAATCACAGCGCCATGTCTATAGAGGGCGAAACGGGGTAAATAAAAGAAAGAAGAGTACATATGAGAAGAGTAGTGAAAACGTTGGGGTTTGGAAAGCATAATAGCGAGGAATGCGAGAATCTACAGCGAGTTCCGGTTGCTCGCAGAACGAGACGAGTATATATAGCCGGAAATTCGGGTTTTTCGCCGGAAAAACCCAGAGCGAGTTGAAAAGAGGGCGCCGGGACTAGCTGGGCTTATTTGCAGTGCTCGGTAAGTCGCGGTGCAACCAACCTCTCGCGCGTTTCCACACACGACTCGAATGACAATGCAACCCTCCGTAGATGCAACCATATCGGTGTATGTGTGCGGTGGAAAGATCCTCTATACACATGTATATATTCATGGTTACGACACGTACATGTATTTATATAAAAAAAAAACGTAAGACGATGTATACAAGTATATACGAATGTGGAATTGCCCCAAACTGACTCTATTTTATGGCGTAGAAAGCGAGAGGTATCCTTGAACAGGAGAAACTATGAAAGTACACTCAGGTATATAGACTGTATATATGTAATACGCGTGAAGAGAATAAGGGATGACCCGGGGAATCGTCGAGTGTATATAGTTGGTTACGTGAAGCATGGCGGGTTACAAGCGGAAGCGATAAATTGCATGAAAATGTGCTGAGACGAGACGCGAGTTTTCCTATGTGTCTTATCCCCTATCCTCTCGGTTCGCGGAAAAAATGTTGAAGAAAAAAAAACATTGATGCGAGAGAAGTTCACGAATATGGGAGGGTACGTCGCGAAGGTATGCGGGGTCCGAGGGGGGAGTGCGTGGAAGAATCACATGAAAAATTTCATATTTCTCAAAGAAAACGTCCCTCAACGTGGAATTACATGGAGCATATGTCTGGAAGTTAATATTTGGGGAGGTATGTGCACGAAGATCGTTTTCAAAGGATCCCAGAATGTTATATTGTTTCTGGTTTACCGACGAAGAGACGAAGACACGTTAAACATCGTGAAATATTTTCGGCACATTTACAAATTTCCTTAATTAATACCTAAATATCTGCTTAAAAATTATATCTGTTAAGTAAAAAATGCCTTTATAAATTCCTTTATGCCTTTATAACTTCATTAATTGATACATAAATATCTGTTGAAAAATTAATATCTGTTAAGTAAAAAATGCCTTTATAAATTTCAACTATGATTGTGCAAGTTTCAGGATTTTCATATTAGTCAAAGGTACGCGTCACAACGAAGCTGGCGTTGTTCGAGGTTTCCTGCTAACTTTGGTACATTGTTTTCTATATATCTGAAATATCTTGGTCTCATTTTATTTTTCTCGATTTCTTTTTATCATTGTTATTAAATCTTTATTTCGCGTGTAGTTACTATTAAACAATACATGCTGTAACAGCATATACAGTGCACGCTCAAATGCATATATATATGCATTTAAGAAGGTTTTCTCATATCGATTTGTACAATGGAAGCGTGGAGCTTTGCACGTAACATCGAGGTTATCATAAAGCTGGCATCGAAGTTACTGATAAGTTTTTGAGGTAATAATGCAAAAGCCAAGATGGTAATTGTTCTCGTGCGATAGTGGGCACGCTGAGAACAGAGAGTTTTGCACCAGTTCAGGTTGTATATACACATATATATAAATATATATATATAAGTATGTATTATATATTATAAATTGTAGAATATAAAAGCTGCTATGAGTCTGCTTCTCGGAGGGGTCTTTCGGGTCTATCGAGAGCGTATTACCACTGATAAACTCAATTTTATATATAGATATAATAACCACCAAAGGGAAAAAGACAAGACAGAGATTCGTAGATCGAAAATCCGATAATATCCCGAACAACCCCTCGAGAGAGGCAGAGAGAGAGAGAGAGTGATTCTGTGGGTGTTTTCGCATCTCTTATTACCGTTTCTCATATCTTTCTGTTTGTTGTTTCTCGTTTGGCGCTATCGCGACACATTTGAGCGGATGGGAAAATTTATTATCACAGATAGAAACCCACAGAGAAAGAGAGAGAGAGAGAGAAAAAGAGATTGATGGTTTCCTTTTATACGATAAATTCTCTGGGGCTTTATAGAATTTGCGAGAACAAACATTCTCTTTTCATTCGTTAATATATCGGTTAGTACAGCAGAAAAGATTAAACGGAAATAACAGAAGTGAGATGTCTTTCGTGAGGATCGATGAGGTCGTCAGAAAGTCTTAAAATCGTTTGGGCGTATAACGTTAAGTAAAAATACGACAGGGAGATAGAAAAAGAGAAAAATTATTATTGAGTAGAGTTGACCGGTGATAAAATGAACAGGGGTTGGATGTAACGTTCTCACTTTTGCTGTCGAGTACTGTAACCAACACTTATGCCAATTTCTCGGTGTATTAGTATAACCGTTGCCTCTTTAAACCGGGAGAAATACGACGAGAACGTTAGGCAAATAGTTGGAGTTTCGCGTTTGCCGACTTTGCGCGGTGTACACTCGGAGAATCTTCGAGGAAGTTTAGCAAAAGGAGCGAGCGAGAGGTTATTGAGATTCCACTAGTGTATAGACGGAGATCTTGCTGAAAGGTACACGCGCTGATGTGTACCAGCAAATTCAAACATCACTTTCAACTCAAACTCTGATAGCACGGAAAATCGTTGTTTATCGTTGTTATAAGAAAAATAATTATTCAAAGGGATGACATTCGTTGGTTGGACCTTTTGAGAAAACTTCAACTGTTGAAAACAACGTAATCTAGTTTTTATTTTATTTTTTGTCCAGGGGTTTAAAAAAAAAGTCGTGCATAAATGACGCTGGACAGAGAACCGATTGATTGACAATCGAGAGCATGCTGGACCGATGTTACGCGTTAAGGATGCTCTCGATTGTCAATCAATATGTTTACGTTTTGCATATTACACTATGAGCGTGTGCTATTGAACGAAAATTCGAAATATCAAGAATTTTTATGAATTATAATCAACGAAGTTTGAACAATATCATCCCTAATAATCATTTGATACTCCGAAATCGTTTGAAGAACGAATTAATGATCGCTGCCTCACAAAAAGAACGTTAGCTTGATTATTCTTTGTCGAAGTGGAAAAAACCAGAAAGAGAGAGATTATATAGAGCACAAACCGCTTTTTTTTTCTGCCCCTTCTCCGTTTCGTTTGATCTTTCTGCAAAGTTCGCGGCGAGTATACCGATCGGTTTAATCCAACCGCGCACACCAAGAGGTAATTATGCCGTAGGATGCGAGCACCTTCGTCTATGCACCCCCCCCCCAGATGAGACTCCCCAACCGCGTTTTATTTTATAATTATAATAATAACAAAATCTTTTCCTTGCTCCCGTAACATTTCACTCGCGGACTAAAGGCTACAAAGTTCTACTCGATTCTTTACACATATATAGAACCGTGCTGAGAGTTGTCCGAGAGATGCTGGAAATAGGGTTAGGGCACGCGAGCGCCGGAAAAGTTCGAACTACGTTAAAGAAAAAAAAAATAGAGGAAAAAAAATACAAAACAAAAAGAGCACGATTTCGCGTATACATAAGAGGAAAACTCGAGGATTTTCGAAAGTCGGTCCGAGGGAGAAAGGGACGAAAACTCATAAAAAAAAGAACGAAAGAAACTGTGGGTTGGCGAGTTCGGCGAAATGAAAGAGTAGAGAAAGAGAGAGGAAAAGAGAAAGAGGAATGTTGAAGTCGCGAGTTTTCTCCTGAGCTGACCGATCCAAAAGCTCCCTCCGGCGACTTATCGACTTTTCTCGCTACTCCCCTTGGCCACTTTGACACGTTCCAATACTCGTTGAAAACGTTTTTCTCTTCCGTTAGACTAACTCGCACGGTTACCACTACTATTACCCATATCTGTGTCTTACAAATCTCACAAATTGTCATATGACAAAAAAACGAAATGAAGAAACAAAAAAAAATAACGTGACAATCCCTCGCTATCGAATATCAACTTCTAATCGGTGGCAATAAAAATGTGACAAAAACTTTTTAATGTCCGCAATAAAATTTCACATTTTCTTTTATTGAGTCGACGAACGTATTTCACCTTTGTTAATTTTAAATTAATGAAGCATAACAAGGCAAACATAATGTCAGTCGAAAAATTGTTAAGAGTCTTTTTAGAAGTAAAATTGTAATTAGTCGAAAAGAAAGTATATTGTTGATTTTCTTATATAAGGAGTATCAATTTGCGATCTAATAGGTTTTCCATTTCGCTCGGCAAACTCCGTTTCACTCGAGTCAAATTAACGTCAGATAAAACAAAATCACGAAAAAAACTTTCGTCTCTGACCGCGAGAAAAGTCCGGAGGGTGAAGAAATAGCGACGACGTGATCACATTCGCGGTCGATTTGTAAAAGGACGAACGTGCAAGAAAAATCGTCATCCTCTTTATCATCTGTATGTATTTTCCGTTTACTTTACGATAATTTAAAAATTTTGTTACGTTTTATGAGAAAAACACGTTTTTCTAAGTCTTCAACGTGCACGTTCGATGGTGTATCGAAGTGAAAAAAAAAGAACAATACAGAAGTAAGAGAGAAAAAAAAAATCCTCTCTTGGCTCGCCGATGTATTTAGAGACGGCAGAATGACGATTCCGTTAAAACCTTGGCGAACAATGAGTTCGTTATTCCTTGCTTCTCGTGCCCACTTTCGTTCCCTTCATTCGCAAAGCCCCAGCTGGAGTTACTTTTTTGCCCTCCTTTTTTTTTTATTCCCCGACGTCTCGTTTTTCGGTATTTTTCCTCGCCTATTTTATTTATTTATTTTTCGCAACCGGCCACCTTCCCGATCTCCTTCTGCCCCTCTCAGTTCGGCAATTTGCCAACCCTTGTGACAAAGGTAGAATGAAAAAACTAAAATATATCTCAACGAGACGAGCGCGAATAGCCAATTACTTAATTTCGCTAATCCTGAGAAAGCACAGTAATGTTCTTTTGGCAAACTTTACACAGTTTTCGTGGCATGTTCCACACCCTCATTGTGCGATATACTGCTCGTCGTCGTTTTCTGACGAAGCGTTTCATCGTCATTGGAATATTGGCTTTTAAAAAAATTCTAGTGAACAATGTTGTGCACAAAAAATGATTACTGGTATTTTTACAGCGACGAGAAATTTGTGGTTGAAGAAATTATACTCTAGCTGCTGTGAGTTAAATGAAAATGGAATCGTTAAAATGCACAATTGCTTTTGTTGGAGTTAATCTATTATTTTCATAGTCCCAATCGTCGGTGCGTCAAGGGATTAACATTTTCCTTTTCTCTATTTCGTGGAACTACAGTGGGTCAAAAAAGTATTCATACACCTTGATTTATTGTGATAACTTTATAGACATAAGCGATACGCAAAGAAAACCAATTTTATTTAATAGTACATTAGGTGCGGAGATAAACTGCAAATGGAGAATTTTTTCCCAGGAATAATAGAAGAATTATGCCAAAGATACGAAAATTTTCGGGCAAAAAAAGTATTCATACACTTACGATTATAGTGAAAACCTACATCATCATAGTTGTTAATTATAACTAATATTTGGTGTGCATCCCTTTTGCTTCAATTATCGCCTCGAGTCTCTTAGGCATGGATTCTACAAGCTTTTGCGTTGTTTCTTTTGCTATTTTCGTCCATTCTTCTAAAAGCACTCTTTGGAGATCGGATTTGTTAGTTTTTTTTTTTTTTCTAATTTCTACATCCACCAAGTGCCATAAATTTTCAATAGGATTGATGTCCGGAGATTGTGGTGGTGTAATCAATTGTTTGCGGACATTTTAGAGTAACCATTCCCTCATTTTCATGGCAGTATGTTTCGGGTCGTTATCGTGTTGGAAGTAGAAATTTCCATCCAGGCCCTATTAATCTACACTTGCTTTCAAATTGCTGCGCAACACGTCGACTATACTTCTGGGCATTCATTGTACCATCTATAAAAGCCAGATTACCAACGCCATAATATCCCATACAGCCCCAAACCATGACGCTTCCTCCGCCGTGCTTTACAGTCGGTATTCAATTTTTCTGCTGGAGCTCGGTATTTGGTTTCCGCCAGACGAATTTTTTTCCATCGGACTCGAAGATGTTAAACTTCGATTCATCCGAGAATACGACACGTTTCCAAAATTTTATAGATTTTTTTACGTAGGTTTTTGCGAAACCTAAACGTTTTTCTCGATTTATATTATTAATTAATGGTTTTTTGCGGGCAGTTCCGCCGTATATTTGGGCAGAATGCAAAACGTTTCGAATAGTCCGGGGACACACGCTCTTCCCCGATGTTGACGCGACATCATTCGCTAAACTGCGAGCACTTGTGAACGGTTTTTTTGTAGCCTCTGTAACAATACTCCGACGCTCTCGTACCGTTAGTATTCTCGGTCAACCGGTTCGTGGCTTATTTTCTGTGCTGTTTGTTCTTTCGTATTTTTTTATTATATATTGCACCGTTGCGAAACTTAGATTTAGTTCTTGACTAATTTTTCGATAACTTTCACCGCGTTTCCGAAGAAAAATTACTCTATCTCGCATGGATGTTGATATTTCACTTTTCTTTGCCATCATGTCTGTTCAGAGCTTGAAGATCTACTACCGCATGGGATAGGTCAAAACCATTGTGTAAACGAAGAATTGTTTACATTGTACGCAGACGTCAGACCGTCCGCGAGTGAATATCGAGGTTTAGCAGCTCAATCGTAAGTGTACCAATACTTTTTTGGCCCGAAAATTTTATTTTATTTTTGCATAATTCTTCTATTATTCCTGGGAAAAAATTCTCCATTTGCAGTTTATCTCTGTACCTGATGTACTATTAAATAAAATTGGCTTTCTTTGCGTATCGCTTATGTCTATAAAGTTATCGTAAAAAGGCAAGGTGTATGAATACTTTTTTGACCCACTGTATAAGCAGTTGCAAAACGCGACATAGAATAGTTTTGATGGACGGTAGATAATGTGGAGGTAGAGGGTGCATCCTGTGATACACGCTAGTCTAAAGAGATTAACATAATCATAGATTACATAGATTACAGGGAATTAAATTTTTTCCATTGATTTCGTTTTTTTGTTACTCACGCTATTAACGTAACATGCAGAAAATGTCGAGCTTGCGAGAAAGTTCGATGTGATCAAAAGATATGATTATGCAATAAGGCGGATGCCGGAAATTCATCTGTTCATCAGGTTCCACCATTGTTCAAAGGCCATAATGCAAAATTGAAGCGATCAAAGTTTTGGTACACATACATATATATTTGCCGATATTATATAACCAATGGCAACTTTTGCGAGCTCATTTATATGTTAATGAGTTGCCTCTGACTCCCCAGGTTGTCCTGCAACAAAATCGGCTTTTACGCAAAGTCTTGTGACAGTGCGCTTGTCCTGATCGAGGCTGGTGCACTCATATATATATATATATATATATATATATATATATATATACATACACACACGCGTGCACATACATACACACATACATACACACACGGAAACACTCTTTTGGTAATTTGAAACTTTTGACCGTCGCTCTAACGTTAGACGACAAGCACCTTTTGTCTCGTATATATAACAAAACAACCATAAAAGCAGGAGACTTATTTTTTTTCACGAAAATTATTACTCTGTTGTTTTTCAATTATTCCCCAGTTTAGGTTATCATTTGAAAATAACTTTTTGTGAATATTCTACAGTTTCTTTTATCGATGCATTTCCGAGTTTCTATACATATTTTCGAAATTACAACTTCTGCTGTATTCGAAGTTGCAGATTAAAAAAAAAACATATTTTTTCGCAGCGGTACTTTTTTGTGTACGGCTTACCATTTCCAAAATGTGTGAAAGAAGGACCAAAAAAAATCCAACTCCAAAATGGATGTGTAACAAAATAAGAAAGAAAAAAACCCACGGAAATTACTGTCAAGTGGGTTTATAAATTGGAAAATAATCTTAAAAATCTGAGAAGTTTTCGGAAAAAAATTGTCACGAATTCACGGAGAATGCTTCATACGAATAAAATATATCTCGGTTGAGATTAAATTTTATCCATTCAGTACCTACACGAGTTATAAACCTGCAATGGGTATTGTAGTCGAACAATATCGTGAAGGGGTTAAAGGATGGGGAATTCAATTCGAGCGCTAGAGAATGGACCACTTCGTCTAATCGATAATAGACCCTGTCGAATATGTACGTACGTGACGAGTATATTTGTAAACGTACGGAAATTCTAGACACACATGGAATTTTGAGAGTCCGCGGGGGATCGTTGGTAGGAAAACAAATTGTCAATAGCCGTCAATGTCAGGTTTCTATCGAGGGTCGTAGATGACGATCGACGGAAGGAAACTCGATCGAACGACGTTCGTTGAAAGTCGTCTATGCAATTGGGTGGAATAAAATTTTATCGTCCGCAATCTCCAACGAATTCGATATTTTTTCATTTACCGAGATGTCGAAGATTATTGTTTTTTTTTTTTTGGCGGCTAGTTTCTTTCGGCGTTAATGCGCCTTTTCGCGAGAACCGAAGTATTCTCTGTTCCTACGTGAAACTGTCGGTGCTCGAGGTATCTAATGAAAGAGTTTGTGGCGAATGAAAGGGAGAGGAAGAGCGGGAAATGTGAAAATTCTCGAGCGCTTTTAACGAGGAGATAGCCTCTACTCTTCCACTTTGCGGATGTAACCGACCGCAATAAATGCTCTTCTCGTCGAGAGGCAACATGGCAGACCCGTCAGTGGCCGGTCATACACTAGGTATCGGCTGCGAGTGTAGTAAAACGTCGGAGGCAATATTGCAACATTTTAGGGCATCGGCAAGCTTTTATCGAGCCTAATTAAAGGTGCGATTATTCACATATGTTTCGAAGTAGACAATGCAGGGAAAAACATAGATTTTCCTCGTGATCATTGACATTTTTGTGCGAAACTTTTGCGAATCTCGAAAATCATTTGCTCCAGAGGAAAAAGAAAAATCGGGGCAAAAGGAATATTGCATTTGTGATAAAAAGAAATGTCCAGTGTATTTCTGTGCCCGTCGTCCCTTGTTCACGCGTGGCCCGTCATAGAAGTAGAAAAAAAAACGACAATTTTCTTCTCTACGAGTAGGGAAGATCGGGAACTGTAATTTTCTGAACGATAAATAATGGTTAGTTTCGACTCAAGCGACAGCACACGTGGAATCATTGAAAGCCATTTAGCGCCTATTGCTGGTTTGATCCCTCCCCTACCCTCCCCAGCGACACACACACATACAAGCCGATCAGATAAAGCTCTCGATAACGCGCATTGGTTGGAAGAGCAAACGAGCGAAGAGAACAGTGGGCCGGCACGAAAAATAAAAAGGTCAACGAACATCACAGCCCTTCCAATTAAATTAACTGCTGCACCAATTGGAATCTACCGATTTTCTTTGACGTTACTCTCCGACCTCCCGAAATGTGGACTCTGTACTCCGCAACTCCACACCGAGTATTCCCGTATGCACGTTATTTTTTTTTAGTTGAACAGCCTCTCTCGTTTACACGAGGACAGATCAAATTACCGTGAATTTCGTCCGTTATCCCTTGTCGTCGCCAATCACCTCTACGGCTTTTCTCGACCGTGCTTTATTCCATCGTCTTTCATGAAAAAAAACAAAACCAGACTTTCGCACACGTACAGCCGACGTGGTTGTACTGGACGCCACTTAGACTGATGATACTGTTTTGTCCTGTTGAAGCCATTAATTTAATGGACATGCGGAAAATTGACGACACGTGATGAATCTTAAGACTCACGATGAAGTCCTGGGGCGATTCGCGTGTGGAAACGAATAGAGACGAGAAGTTCGGGATCGAGGGGATGCTACTCGTTAAATCGATAATACATGACACGTACGGAGCTTGAAAGAAGACCGGACGAAAGGAGAATAGGGGCTAGTACGTTCTGATGAGATTAGGAAATAGGCAACATTGGCTGAGAGTGTCGTTAATGAGGACAGCAACCAATAACATTTCGTATGTCTACGTTATATCGGCGACAATATATCCTCCGTTTATAATTATTACATCCATTGAGCATAGAATTGCGGGTCACTCACAGAGAGAAGAGAGAGAGAGAGAGAGAGAGAGAGAGCTGTGGCATTTAGGAGGGACCAGAATTACCGTCTCCGTTCGCTTGGGCATGAATAGGACGTTAATACACAGAGATTGATAGACCCGTCGTGTTACAACCTTCCTAACACCCTTCTACCCGTCTCTCCCAAGGGATGGTTCACTCGAGCTGGCCGAATGGACGTCGAAATACCGGAAGCTCCATTCGGCGTCTCGACGCCGTCGCCAATGAGAGACCAACGTCGTCGTCAGCCGGCGACTAACGCCATCCCCCATTCTCGTCTTCCACCGTCAACGTTTTCGCTTCAAGAACGCGGCCAGAGCACGCTCCAGCGTACGAGGGAATGAGAGAGATAGACTCGCGAGGTTACGACCATGATGTGACATTCCAACGGTAATGCTATGCATACGGATAAGGTATAAAGGGAGAAAAGCAGTGGCGTTGAAAAGCTCGTATCCTGAAAATATTTTACGACTCTTCCTGGAAAGGATGATTATTCTGACATTTATTTTCTCAAAGGGGCAGGAATTAACCGAAGAATTGATGAGAACCTAATATAATTGAATCTACCAAAGTCGCTGATTTTTGTAGTCAATGTTCAGGCCAAACATTCTGTGACTTACGTAAAACGACATTTCAGGAATTTCGATTCCAGGCACTTTCTCATTCATGCAAGAAATAACTAACTGAATAATAGTTCATTCATTTTACATCCGGTAAAGAATTAACCGTAATAATATCAATTAAGAGATTATGACGAGGCAGACAAACATGCATTATCCGGATTAATTCAATGCATGGCTAAATCGATTTTCTTCTCTGTTTAACAATACGTAATTTCGAAAACAGTTAATTTAATAATAACATCAATGCCATGGCGTTTCGTTCCGCTCGAACGCGAATGAATTTATAGAGATGAGCCAATTCCATTGTAACATGATTATCCTCCGAAATTCCTCGTGCTCGGAATTTCGTGGTATACACGATCGAGAATTCGCCAGGGTAGTGAAAAACGCAAATACTTTGGCCTCTCGTATTTTCTGCGCCCAGTTCTATTATCGTGAACGCTTCAACGTTGTTTTATGTACCGTTACATAACCTACAAGTAACAAGTGTACAAGTAACATTTGCATTCACCCGGGACGTTGAACTGTTTCTGCTGTGGCAACGAATTATTATCACGAAAAGGCAGGCAAATATCATACGCCTGATGGCTGGAAGTAACCACCAGCGACGGTAGAGGGTTTCGAAATTGGGTCGTCGATAACGGAATGGCTACAACTGGCGTCGTTCATTTTGAAGCGACGTGACGCGAGACGACATTTTGTGGAAATAAAAAAGGTCGAAGAAAAGGTGGACGAGAAAGAAAAGAAAAGCCAATGACACGAGACGTTCAAATCGTGCTTTCATTCGTTCTTGAAAGGGATCTCTGTGAAGCGATCGTGAAAGCACAGACTGAGAAACGAGACAGACGAGAGAGGAGAGAAAATGCAGTAGCCATGAAAGAAATGCAAGAATCGTCGGAGAGTGACTTGCGACACATTGGGGTTTGCGTAAAAGCAGAAAAGGCGCACAAAGGCCGATGAAAGGAGAAAAGAGACGGAGATTGAGGACGGTAGCAGACACGCGCGAAAAGTTGGCTTTGTTATCGGGTACAAGGAGTCGTAAAATACAGACATGAATGCATTCTAGATAAACACTATGTTAGTACAGAGGAGTGGCAACAGAGCTACGACCGGGCATGAAATACACAAAAATCACTGTTCCAAGGTTGAAATTTTCTACATTTTTTTCTCCGGCTCAGAACCCTTCGAACTTTGCATGATATGATACCCGTCGACGACGACGCTAGCATCGATAATCCGATGTCTCAATGCCACGTATATATTGTTATTGACAATAATAGTACAAGGACTCGATTCATCCTGGAGAATCGAGATATAGCTCGTTGAATTTCATTCGAATGGGTCCGAGTGGAAGCGGTCTTTTATGGATGAGACGTGATGCTGGTAGTGCTTTCTCAAATCTCGGGAGGATTTAGACGCGCCGGAGCGAAATATCGGACGGAACGATGTATAAACGTGAAAAGGTATAACTACGACGTTATAACCCGTGCTATCACACCTTTAATACTCGTAGACTAAACTAGCAGTCTCTGAGAGCTACAGGGGAGAGCGACTACCAGATATACCTTCAACTTGAGGTTTCAGGTTATCATAACCCGACATTCCGAGTTACGTTTAACCAATAGTTTTGTCCCAGTGCGGCTATATGACCGTGACCGCACATATACATTTATAATTTTATGAATGTGTGCGTTCGTACTCTCGCACTCTCGCACGGTCCGTAGGTCTCTGTGGTATTTGAGTAATGCTTCTCCTGGTTCTCGGAACATAAACGTCCGTGCTCCGGTACACCACCGGAGGTTCGTATATCCAACCCCCCGTAACACATAACTCGTTGCTCGCCTCTGTTCTCACTGTTCCACCCTTACTCTCGTGGACCAAAACCGGATATGCTGAGAGCACACGTATCTTAACCCGCCATCGTCTGACAAAAATCATTGTTGCGTTCTCATGAGGGTCATTTTCGAGCACATAGAGCGCAATCGATGTGACAGAGGGTCGGACGGTTGATGGATGTAACAAAATGGTTGTCATTAACTTCGGAGCTTTTATTAAGCTTTGAAATGACGCTACACACTCATTTTCTTGTCTGGAAGTATATATATGTTAGGGCGATTTTTTTTTTCGACTATTTGTTTTTTTTTCAGTCCCCACCCGAAATTTTGTTGGATATGTCGAAAAAGAAATTCCCTGAAAGTTACAGCTTTTAATATTAATTCTAAGTACTTCCCCTTAGCGTGAGAAGATTTTCCATCTAAAATACACGTAAATCGAATTTTTTTTTTTTCAAATTTCTATAACTCAGCCGCATTTTATGCTATCATATTGTTCTTGGTTTCGATTTACTCAGAATAAAACAATCTAAAAAAGTGTCTTTTGCGGTGAAAGTGTACATTGTACTGGTGAGTTGGTACGGGTCACTGAAGTTGATTGTTACCTAAAATTCTCGTTTTTTTGCTGTTATCTTCGAAACGATTAACTTTACGAAAAAAATGTAAATAAAAAATTTGTTGGAAATTTAATTTCTTATAAGAAAGGTCCTATCGACCCAATTGCTTAGATTAATATTTCTTGAGATATTGAACTTTAACTTATGAGTAGTATAAAATTTATAAAATATGAAATATTAAATAATAAAAATAAATAAAGTTCAATATCTCAAGAAATATTAATCTAAGCAATTGGGTTGATAGAACATTTCTTGTAGGAAATTAAATTTCCAACAAATTTTTCATCTGCATTTTTTTCGTAAAGTTAATTGTTTCGGAGATAACAGCAAAAAAACGAGAATTTTGGGTAAAAATCTTCAGTGACCCGTACCAACTCATCAGTACAATTTACACTTTCGCCGCAATAGGCACTTTTCTGAATTCTTTTATTCTGAGTAAATCGAAACCAAGAACAATATGATAGCATAAAATGCGGCTAAGTCATAGAATTTTGAAAAAAAAAAAATTTGATTTTCGTGTATTTTAGATGGAAAATCTTTTCACGCTAAGGAAAAGTAGTTAGAATTAATATTAAGGGCTGTAACTTTCAGAGAATTTGTTTTCCGACATATTCAACAAAATTTCAGGTGGAGACAGAGAGAAAAAAAATAGTCGAAACAAAAAAATTGCCCTAATATATATATATATTTTAACAATTCTATTGAGTCGTTCAACATAAATTAGAATCTTTCAGGAATCTTGAGATGGATTGTCACCAGCGAATATCAGGAAAATCCTTGCAAGAGGAATATCATTGAATGTCGACAGGGATATCACGATATCGAGGTTCTATGTAAATTTTTCTATATGCTATGACCGTGTGATCGAAATTATTTAAATATAAATTTCAAAGCGATCGTCGCGGTCGCTCATTGATTGGAAACCTTTTTTTCGCGCTCAATCTTTCCGGTGCATGTATTTGAATAGAATTTCACATGGGAATTCCGATGAAATGCAAACTTCTCAGATGGCGGTGATGGGGTGGAAAGAGAGACGAAGGTTGTACCTTGTCACTTTCAATGGCGATATCCCAGATGATTTACATACAATTATACTTCGATACTTCTCGAGCTTCTACATATATCTATACGTGAAAGTTCCTCTCGACGCTACTGTGACGTCGCGTCGCTCACATTTTCAACCCCGCATAAACATCCCTCTGTGGCATCGGTACAAAAGTAAAGTGTTTGACGCTGATGCGTTTGCATTTCGAACGAGCAACGTGTGTTGACTCTTCGGTCAAAACGTACGTGTGCATAACACATAAACGACATCAAAGACCCGAAGCGTACGGAAAGAGACGGAAAAGTACTTTTTATTTCTCTGGGGAGGCTGAAGCGATTGCAACGAAACGGAAGTTTTCGGCGATTGCAGAATCGCAACAGCAGCATCTGGATAAAAAACAAAAGTCTCTGGTTCATTCGCTACGATATATCGTCTTGAAATTGTTTAGTTATATTGTCACACAAGTTGCCATTGCGTGAATGAAATACGGCAAATATGGACCTGAGGAAATTTTCCATTTTCCGTCTACCGTAATGTGTTCTGACAGCTGTCATTGGTCGCGAATGGTATTCATAAAATTTCTGCAATCTATCTCAATGTTTGCCTATCCATCAAATTGTCCATCGACGATGTGTCGAAGAATTATTTACGGAGAGTTTATAATTATAACTTTATCCTTGCTTTATAATAATGTTTTATTTTTTGGTTCGTAAAAATTCTACCTCGGTGCTACGGACGCACTAACGCGATATTACGGGAAAGCTTAATTGTACCATCTTAGTACTATAATAAAGCTGAAGAGTTTGTATGTTTCTCAGGAAATATTAATCCGATATGAAACATTCTTTTTGCATTAGATAGCCCGTTTATTCAAGAAGGCTCTAACAATAAGCCATGTAACTTCATGCTATGATCCTAAGGAGGGGCGGCGGGGTTAGTTTAATTTTTAGTGATTGATCCTTTTATTTTTCCACATGATTTCCGGATGGCATTTATATGAGATGCACTTGATTTTGTACTCGTAATGCATATGAAACAGATATACGAGGGGGGGCCCAAAAAAAACGGGAATTGCGCTGCGGCGGGGAGGGAGAGTGGGGGAACCCATTGCTCGACCAGGTGTCCGTTGGGGACACGTCTCGTGAGTTAGTGTGCGAAGTTCTGTCGCCGTGAGTGCATCGGTTCGCCCGTGGGAATTTTTGTAGTGAAACTACTTTTTTCCATTTCGGCGAAAACGTGATGGCCGATTGTCGAGAGCAACGCGCGGCTGTGAAATTTTGTTTCCTGTTGGGGAAATCGGCGGCGGAAACTACTGTAATGCTTAAAACTGCTTCTGGAGATGCTGCCCTAAGTAAAATCAGAGTCTACGAGTGGTTTTCACGTTTTAAAAATGGAGAAATGTCAATTGAAGACCAACCCCGTTCAGGACGCCTGTCAACGTCAAGAATTGACGAAAACGTCGACAAAATCAATGCTCTCATTCATGAAGACCGTCGCTGAACCATTGATCAACTCTGTGAGATGTCTGGGATATCATGGAGTTCAATTCAGAGGAATTTATCCAAAGACTTGCACATGAGCAGAGTTGCAGCCAAATTTGTCCCTCGCCTTCTCACAGACGAGCAAAGGGAGCGTCGACTTCAGGCATGTTTTGAACTTCAAAATCAGCTCGAAGAGGACCCTGAACTTTTTTCCAAGGTGATTACTGGTGATGAATCGTGGTGCTATGGATACGACCCCGAACCAAAGCAGCAATCAAGCGTTTTGCCACTGTGGAGGAGGTGAAACAAAAATCGCTGGAAGGCCTAAAGAACATCCCGATAAGTGAATTTAAAAAATGTTTTGAACATTAGAAGGATCGTTTGCGGAGGTGCGTTGTAGTCAAAGGAGAATACTTTGAACGTGATCAAAATTTGGTGTAAAAATATTAAAAAATAAAGAAATTATGACGAAATTCCCGTTTTTTTTTGGGCCCCCCCTCGTATAATGAAAATTTAATGCGGGTGAAACCGCGGGGCACGGCAAGTCATTGAAAAAAATGTAAGGTTGCGAAAAATGGGCTGTTCATGTATAAAATCGATGCATTTCTCTGCTCTAGCAATCGATCGACATACATGGCATATAACCCAAATTCCGTTCGAAACGTTGAACAAGGTTCGTTGAACTGTCGTCTTACAGACTATGTTGCGAGTTTATGGAAAGAAAATATTACATCGCGAATAGCATAAGTGTATAATGTAAAAATGAAAGCATACAGCATGTCAGACCTTCTGGAATATTTCGGTTGGGTTATACATATCCAAATGGTTATTCGTACTTGGAGGCTCTATACGTGTACTGTAAAGGTAATTCACCGAGTAAGAAGTTCACTGTTAAATTGAAGCCGGAGTACCGTTTGAAATCGAATGAAAAGGGTTCATTATACCGAGAGCATACAGGAGGCTTTGTCGTCGCGGTTGTGTGAACTTTCCACCTCTATTCTCGTATATACGTGCCATTTATATAGCAATTGTATATGGGGCAGAACCTCCGTCTCGACCGACGTATCTTGATGGGGGTGGACTCTCTCGTCCTCGGGGTGCCCGTTAAAAAGACTCGTTTGGCTAGCTGCCAAGTGGGACACGAAAAATAGAAAAGAAAAGTACATACGATCACACATCTGTGTGTGTTGGTATGTATATTGCGTGTCCAACAGTGGGTTTCAAAACACTAACTCACCATGACACTAGATCATATATACAAATTTTCACATTTTTTATTTATCCTCTACGAGAGAAAAAAAATTCCCTGGCATTAAGTAGAATGGAAAATATAGAGAAATCCTTTAGCACGGACAACAGAAATACCCAAGATACGACAAAAAATTCTGTCCGAAGAAAAATCCATGTAATACAGAAAATGGAAAATCACTTGTCCTCGGGAAAGAAATAAACAAAAGAAGGAAATTTCTCATGATAGCAATTGAAACTCCTTCGAGAAAAACAACGTCTGTGATAAATGTGCTTATTGTGATAGTAACTTTTTTTCGCGAAAAGCGAATAAAAATCGTTCGGTCGTCGTTCGATAAACTTAAAACACGAGCTTTTTCTACTTAACGCGATCTGCACCAGCGATGGGCCGTCTACTACCGATTGAATTACTCTTTTATAATCCAAAAGGGAAGTGACTAGGAGGCCGAGGATGCTGAGGGGGATACACACAATTATGTAAAACGAATTACAGAGACGAACAAAAAAGTTTGAGACGAGCTGACAGGGTTGTTCGTTGAAGGGGAAACGAACCGGAGAACTTCGTTTTCTCATCGAGAATTTCATTCCAATTCGTCACAGCGGAAGAACGCGTCACTTCTGACTATATATTCAACAAGATCGTTCTTTCTTTCTCATTCTCTCTTTTCCTCTATTCCAAGCGATGCATCCAAGGGATGCGCGTCAGCTAGTTTTCTCACTCTCAGGCGAAATATCTTCGATGCTCCTGGTGCACGAGATCGATCTGAGCGTGGAATACAAATGATGAAAATATTCGTGATAAAACGAACATGAGATATATCGATTGAGGGAAACGGAGTGAGAGAGAGGGAGAGAGAAAAGAGATGAAAAGTTCCTCGTGTATTTGCTTCCGTGATATCGGTATGAATAGAAAAGAATAAAAAAATCAGAAAAATCGAATTCGAGAATTCGTTAAGGGGATTCTCTTGATAGTCTGAAATGCAATTGTTATTAAAGCTGACATTTTATGACATCATATCAATATTAAACGTTCTTCATACGCAAAAGCAATTGCCGATACTTTTCAAATTTATAGAGATGTATTTGAGGGTTGAAAATGTTTGATTGTCCAAAACCAAATTATGTTACGAAAACGCGGATAAACGGAAGTGTAAACCGGTTTAAGGGTATATGAATAAATCGTAAAAGCACCTGGTACATCCGTGAAAGAAGCAGAAAGTTTTATCGCGAGAGAGGAGAACGAACGAGAAGAGTGGAAAAAAAAAAAAAAATTATCTGAAACCTAATTTGCATTTGCTGCAACGAAGCGTCTAATAAGTGCCATCTCTTCGCCCTGGTGCTTCATCCACTCGACCGTGCGCCCCAGCATCATCCATACCTTCCTCTCGAGGTCTCTGCGAGCTTTACCCGGATCTCTTTCTCTTCGCGTGTGTTAAAACCTTCCCGTTCTCCCGAGAGAGTTGAATATATATATATCATGTTTTTTTCTCTCCTATTGCAACCAGAGTCCAGATGCGAGGATAAACGTGCTCTCTGTCTCGCATTTCCGTCGTTCAAGTGGCACATAGCGTCCGGACGTTCTCGTATTTTAATATACAGGTACGTGTATACAGTTATTGTATACATTCACTGTTAGCGAGGACCAAGAAGGATCGGTATAAGAAAAAAATAAAATAAAAATATACGCCCACGCTCATTTGCTACGGTTATTCAGACTGCATCTTTTACCTCGAAAAAGATCCCTGGAGAAACCGACAAGACCCCTTTTTTTTTCACCCTCCTGAGACAAGGAGCATTAAGACAAAATTTTATTTACCTCCTCCTTGATAGTAATCCAGTTGCTACATACATAAATTCAAGTGACGCGGGCGTTTCACAATGAGCTTAAAAAGCTATGATACGGAAAAGAAAGTAGAGTCGGCTTAACTAAATACTATTTGTTTGACAGACGGCGTTCGACCGTTTTTGTTAAATCTATTAATTTCTTATCTGACAGTTTACATTAAAATGGCTTTGAAAGACTTCGGAGAATGTCTGTTTAAGCGGGATATTGTTTAATGAACAAAACATGAATTGTTTAATGGGCTCTTTTTAAATTGCACCTCCGAGGCAATGAACAACAATATATGCTCTTTTTTTTCATGCATTAATTTATAGACATCACTTTGAAAGAAAACAGGTAATTAGGAGCTATGGAATGAAGAATTTCACCAAACATAGATTAGAGTTGTTTGGTATCAAAATTGGCGAGAATTGTTTAAGATTAACACTCTTTATGAAAATGTGAATTGTGTGAAAATCGCTTGTCAATGCTTCAGGTCAAAAAAAAAAATGCTTAGGAAGCACTACGTGCATGTTTCAATTTTCAATTTTTTTCCCATCATTATAAAATGATGCTGAGAGCTTTTTTTTAACTAAAAAAAAATTGCTGAAGGGATATTCACGGGGAAGTGATGTTTAAAAAAATATATATACATATATAGTACGGTATATAAGCGAGGGCGGCCTAAAATAAATCGGAGCTTTTACATGTACGTGCCATGGGCGAGCTTTCGATATACATATATACATACGAAACCGCTCCTATCGTTTGATTCACGATATACCGAATATTCCGCAGTTTTATACCGGAGCTTCCACCCTTTCGCGTCACATAGCGCTGGCGCCATTATATACTTCAACTTTGGCGGGTCTAATCTACGGCGAGAACTAATTATTATTTATTCTCTTTATTGGCGATGGCACATGAAAGAGATCACATCGGGGGACGACCGTCTACCATACGTTATATATATAGATGGAAAATTATCACGTGCAAAGGCAAGAGGAGACAATTTTTTTGTTTCCGTATATTGGCTCTTTTTCGAATTGTTTTCCGGGAAAAGACGTAATTACGAATAAATAAAAATGATTTCCAATGAGTGTTCTTAATAGAGAAGGATTATATAATGCAGGGAGGATAAAGGATTCTTTTGAATCAATTAATTTTTTTTCCTTTCTCATTTGGCTGCAACTCAATTCCATAATTCCTGATATATTTCAACAATAATTGAACAACGCTCTGATCTACATCGAATCTCGAAGCTAAAGATCAAAATTAAACGAATTGTTTTTTTTATGATTAAAAAAAAATCACTTCGATAAATTATCGATTGAATAACTAATCAGCGAGGCAAAGTACATCGGTGCAGAGGTCTAAAAAAAATTTTGTTTACCAAAAATGAATTGGTGCACCATAATTTTTGTACTTTGGCTTTGCGATAGACTCGGCAATCCATTCTGTACTCATTCTCCTCGTAACTGTGCAAGCTTTATTTTTAAATTTCGGTTTTTCCTTACTGAATTAGCAGAACTATTTTGGAGATGTAGCAACAAACCATAGAACTTGGTTGAAATGCAAATAGAACTCCATAGAATTGCTGATACGGGATAGAACTGATATGCTAACTTGACGCGAATCCCTCTTATCTCATATAATTTTAATCTTAGCGATTTTACGAATTTACCACTCGAATAGGCGAATGGCACCTCCGGCTGGTAAACAAGCGGTCTAGATTACCCCGTCGAGATTTATTTCATTGGATTTGCAATTTTATAGCCAGTGAAAGCACTCTGAGCTCTGTTTATGTATTTACATAGATACGACGTATATATGTTCCGAATGGGTATTATACGTTATGACAACGTCGTAGAGTTTACTCGACGCGCCATGTTTCGCGCTTTTACGTCACACAGACACAAATACACACTCTTAAATTGCATTATCAGACGGGACGATCTCAAAGTGCCCACTTGCTGAAGCTTTATCGAGCCTGACGTTGGAAAAATAATGCCAGGCACGCGGATAAAAGAGATTCTTTTTTTATTCATTAAATCCTTTTGTACGGCATATAATATACTCAACGTATATATCTCACACATACACATATATATATACAGGGTGTCCCAAAACTAGCACGTCAAGTGTGGTACAATTAATAGGGAGCCCGTTACTCTTGTCCGCATCGCACTAAAAATAATCGACAATTTTTTTTTGTTTAAATAATGTTCAGTATCACGTACTAAATGTGAATTAACAAAATGGTTACAAATTAAGGGAGCGGAAGTGCCGCCATTTTGAGGAAAACCTTATTGGCTAATATCTCCGTTACCATGCACTTTAGGCAAAAAATGGTAATAACCTTTCTTATAGATAATTGAATTTCCCATCTTTTTTTTTATAATTTTTTTTGTATCACTTACCGTTTACGACTTATACGACTGTTAAAATTTATTTATTCAATTTTTGACCTGTATCTCTCCTAATAATTGTTTAAACAATGAAATGCTAATAACTTATCTTTTAAATCCATACATTTTCCACAACTTTTATTTAAAACTTTTTTGTCCAAAATTAATATTCTCAAAGTTATAACGCGTTCAATGTTGGGCTACTGGGTGCAAGGCTAATAAAAACGCGTTATAACGTTGAGAATATTAATTTTAGACAAAAAAGTTTTTAATGAAAGTTGTGGGAAATGTATGGATTTAAAAGATGAGTTATTAGCATTTTATTGTTTAAACAATTATTAGGAGAGATACAGGTCAAAAAGTGAATAAATAAATTTTAACAGTCGTATAAGTCGTAAACGGTCACTGATACAAAAAAAATTATTCATAAAAAAAGATAGGAAATTGAATTATCTACAAGATAGGTTATTATCATTTTTTGCCTAAAGTGCACGGTAACGGAGATATTGACGAATACGGTTTTCCTCAAAATGGCGGCACTTGCGCTCCCTTAATCACGTACTGAATGTAAATAAACAAAATTCTTACAAATTAAGGAAGCGCAAGTGCCGCCATTTTGAGGAAAAAGTCCGATTTGGACTTTTATAGAAACGGTCGCAAAATTACAAGTACTAGGTAGCGATTTTTCTCGAAAAGCATGAGACTTTTACTGAGGTCATATTTGTTTTTTTTTTCTAATAGGTCCGCAGCTAACCCAATCCCCGTGTCACTCTGACGTGCTAGTTTTGAGACACCTTGTACATAAAAAGCTATTATATAGAATTTTCCCGAGGTATAATATAATATGAAAGTGACTCAACGAGACTGTGAAGGACAAAGCTCGTGCGAAAGACGTCTTTATATGAACCTAACGGATCGTATTCTCAATCCATTAGAGTGTGTTTTGCGTGCATACAAAAAAATGCAATTCCGCATAAAATGTAAACTCGAAGTTTGTCCCTTAATATTGTAAATATTTTCGTTCCACTTTCAATAAGGATGAAATTATGGAAAATTTTTTTTGTATACACCATCATCGTTTAACGAAAGACTGCTTTTGTTTATTGATATCTGTAATAAAACTTTTACGCGTAGTACTTTTCGTTCAAACTTCTTTAACGAGAAAAAAGAAAATAAAACAAAATTGTGTATATTTACGTCGTTTTCTCGTAGCTGCAACTTCAGAACTTGTTAAATTTCGACATGTGCAAGTCTCGAAGGGTCTCCCCGCGAAAATTCAATCGCCGTGACTCCACCTATAGATCGGGAAATAAACGTCGGTGTCGACCGGTAGAAGTCGACGAAATTCTATTTCTTCGGTCTCCCGCGTACAGCATACGTACGCTGTGTGAAAAATTTCATATTTGAAATGATTCAATAACTTTCTACTAAATCCATGATTATTGCTCGTAGCGAACGATTTTCATTCGACATCGTCGAGAAATTCGTGAAATTTTTTTTCTTTTCAATGATTTAAAACGATTTCGAATTCGAAAATTGATTTAATGTGAATACAAACGAATGAAAAATGATAATACAAACGAATCAATTTTAGGTGAATTGCTAGATAGAAATTTCAGTACGTGCAAAATTTATATAGAATTTTCCATTTACACAAATGTCTGCAGTACCTATGCGTCTGACGTTCTAACTGGAGAATGCAATTGCGGAAGAGTTGAAAATATTCCGTTTCCTGTACTGAGCATTCAATTTTCACACGAATAGATATACATATATGTAATGTACATGTATGAACGGTCCGAAATTTCTATCGATGCGCCGGGTCAAATATTAAACCGTAGGGAAATCATCGAGCGGAAATCATACCTCGACGAACAAAATTGAACACGGATTTCACTTCGGCGTCTCTGTCTCGTGTTAAAATCGACGACACACCAATTCCCATTTGCTTCGACTGCGAGACCGCGATCGAACGACGAAGATATATATAATGTATATATATATTAGTTTGATATCGAGTGAATTTCGATTGACAATTATAATTTACATAGATTCACGACTTCGTCTTTGATTTACGTCGCCTACGGTGTAAAGATGAATTTTCATTCTCCCTTTACTATACAATAATTGTTTAAGGTATTCTATTTACGTTCAATACTAATCAAAACAGTGAAAACTTTGGTAAATATGGAGCAAAGGGGACCCACTTCCGATTGACTTGCCTTTAATATATGTTGTGTAGGGACCCTTCCTGAACAACTTTTTCCTCTGACACAATTGGGGCTCGTTATTTATTAAAAAGTTATTAACAAATAAAGTTAATAATTTATATAGCTATTTTCCTTATACCAGCCAGTCCTAATCATGTTGTCCTTCACATTTGTTGTTACGAATACACCCCTGAGTAGCATACAAAAAGTTTTATCCGTCGCTCATTGTTTGTTAAAAAGTTATTAGCAAAAAAAGTTTCATAAATCAAACATGAACTACTTGTTCTAGTGTATGGTGAACAGCACACGCATGTGTGCAAGCACGCATGAGAGGGGGGGGCTGCGCCCCCCTGCAATCCTCCACTCACCAGCCCAGAGACAAACCAAAAACAACCCAAAAACAACGCAAACAAACATATAAACAAACAATTATTTGTTTTATTCATTATTTATATTATGAAGCGGATACATGGTACTCATAATGTCGAAGAAACTGTCGATACGCTGGTCGAAATCGTATTTTTTTTTAAAAGAAAACTCTGCGAGGTAATGCGTAAAATGATAATCGCGTATCCCATATCGTGGAATTTTTGTACGCATATCTCTCCACAATCTTTCAATGTTTTGCGTGTGTACACCAGGGGTTTGAGTTTTTTGTTTGTTTTGGATTTGTTTGTTTATTGGGTTTGCGTTTTTTGGTTTGGGTTTGTTTTGGATTTGTTTGTTGGGTTTGTCTGTTTGTTTCTTTAGGTTACTGGGGTTGTTTTGGGTTGTTTTTGGTTTGTCTATGGGCTGGTATGCGGTGGGGGCAGGGGGGCTGCAGCCCCTCCGGTCATACGTGTACTGGCCACTATGCAAGTATTTCATATTCTATTTATGAATTTTCTTTTGTTAATAACTTTTTAACAAACAATGAGGACGGATAAAACTTTTGGTGTGTTACTCAGGGGGGTATTCTTAACAACACATGTGAAGGACAAGATGATTGGGACTGGCTGCTATAAGGAAAATAGCTATATGAATTATTAACTTTATTTGTTAACAACTTTTTAATAAATAACGACCCCCAATTGTGTCAGAGGAAAAAGTTGTTCGGAAAGGGTCCCTAGACAACATATATTAAAGGCAAGTCAATCGGAAGTGGGTCCCCTTTGCTCCATATTTACCAAAACTTTTTTTAAATCGAGTAAAAATTTCGCTGTCCATTTCATACAATTCAAACTCTATACTACTATTTCGTTATTATCCACTGGAGCTCGTACTTCAATCGACAATTCATGACACGGTGGGATTTAATAATTTAAAAAAAGTGTACACGAGATATGCAGGGTCCAAAATAAAAGTGCACATCTACACGGAAGAGAGAGAGAGAGAGAGAGAACGCTTGGGTGAATCGTGAAAATTAAAAAACGATCCTCTGTATGAAAGAATATTTATTGACACTCGGTGGATAAAAAAAACCAGAGATAGAAAGCTCAGTCACATTCTGTGTATTTGTTTCTTTCTCAACCCCATTTTGTAGATTCACTCTCTCTCTATCTCTGTCTCTCTCTCTCTCTCTCTCTAGCTATATTCCATTTGTCGAATTCGTGCAGAAGTAGAGTATCCCTTTTACAAAAGCCACAAAATCCACAGACGGGCACTCGGTGGTGCAAATGAATCAACAAATGAATTTTGCAAACGCGTAAGTGATCGCTCTCGGAAAATCCGGCTTTCCATTACCTTTTGCAACTACACCCGGGAGCTTGGGTTCTTGAAAATGAAATATATGCATAATGCACATATACCAGCGGGTTATTCTACCTTGGCGCACGTAGTGTTCGAGCGTCTATTTTCGAAAAACGAAAAAGACTGATAATTTCTCGATTTTTTGAAACTTTTTTCACTTTATTAAATTTTCGAAGAATAACTCGGTTACTATTAAGAGTTTCTGGGGTTTGAAGAAATGAAAGTACGAGAACCGAACTATATTTTGAGGGTACAAAATTACAGTTTCATAATAATACGTTTTCTTTTGGTTAATGGTACGCTTTCATGTACCGAAAATTGGCAATCGCAAAAAGTGTTGCAATTCCTTCCAGTCAACCTCATAATATACGTAACGTATTAAAGTTCATTGTGTGCGGTTTCCGAGAGAGAGAGAGAGAAAGAGAGAGAGAGAGAGAGAGAGAGAGAGAAAGAGACCCGAGTGGAAAATCTAATAAGCGCGTGTCCGTGAATCCCCGCGTCCGTAAAATAATACGATTCGCTTGGGAATGACGTCTGTCGTCCCTCGAGATCTCGACGGGTATTTTGTTCGTCGTGAATCTCAATCCTCCCTGTGTAGACCTGCTGGCACTGAAGGAAGAGAGACTCATGCGAATTTTCTGCTGTACGACTGATAAATTGAATAAACATCGTCGCGAGCCCGGGTCGAGCCAAATGGACCGAAGAAATTGCCGATCTTTTATCCACTTTGACCCCCTTAATCCTCTCTATTGCGTTATATAACATAATATGCACTGCGATTTAATTTTTCAAGGATCAATCGATTTGTGCGCAAAGGGAGTACCGATGATTGTTATCAAAATAACAATAAATAATCGTTATAAAAATTTATTTTTTTTATAGGGATTATTCTTCGCTTATACTTTCTTACAATATTTAAATCTGGCTTTCGAACATATGGTATCGAACGTTAAAATAATAATGTTCGTTTTGAAAGGTCGCGAACAAGAGTAAATTATTATTTTTCTCCCAGTTCAACGGAAACTCGCGATATTTCTTTGCTATAGATATTTCCATGAATTCTGAATATAATGCACCGAGAATAATCAGA
The DNA here is from genome assembly GCA_958009045.1 of Oxytorus armatus. NCBI lineage: Eukaryota > Metazoa > Arthropoda > Insecta > Hymenoptera > Ichneumonidae > Oxytorus > Oxytorus armatus. The sequence continues at coordinate 18,112,591 of OY253749.1, read as the reverse complement.
GAACCTCGAAAGCTACAAGAGGCATATTCTTGTGGCTTTCTTCGTGCAATCTCAAGCTGGTTTTGGCACGAGCTTTCCTTTCTTCAAAATTCTATGATTTTTCGAGCTTTCAACACTCTTTTGCTATTCAGCAGCACGTCATAACGTCGAATAAAGGAAAAAAATTTTTTTTCCACGAGAGAATAAAAATACAAATCTACTTTATTTTGGAGTATGTCGAGTGAACTTGAGTAACGTTTAATGAAAATAATAATAACTCATGAAGTTCAATTTGTGGTTAATCGTAAAGAATGAATATTTCGAAGAATTGATTATTGTACAGCGTACAATTGACGATATTAAGGGATTATTTATAAAAATTAATTATTCATAAAAAAATGATAGGTTGTTCAAAGTATTTTTTTAAATGTTTCTGATAATTTATAAAGATTCATATTAAATATTTAATCATTATTTATTAAGAGCCATTATACATGAAAAAAAAAAATTACAATTTTTGTAGTGGCGAAAATTTTATGTATCGTTTCATTTTTGAAATTCCAATGTGATGAGCTCTAATTATTATTTTATTTTCAAGTTTCCTGTCTTAATTAATCCCTTTCCCCGACCTTCATCCTATCCCTTTGGGGTACACTTAACACGCGTCGAGTGACGAGCAACCGTGGCTAATTGCATTTACTTCCCTTGCCACACGTTCTCAAGAAGCTACCTAGTTCATAGAGTCGAAACCGCGACGTCGAAATTTCGATTTTACACCAACTAGACAGATAGTGCGGTGTTAAATTTTTTAGTTATCAAACTAATGATACTTGAGTAATTTCGTAAATTATTTTTCACCAATATTCACTTTATATCACTGAGTAATTGTCAAAAATCTCATTACGAAATTTTTTTTTTTTTTCTTCAAATACACACAATCATAGAAATTAAAGAAATTGTACTAATTGTATATAAAATCTTATTGTGAAATGATAATTACAGAAATTCAACGAAAACCATAAAAAATAATGGGACTCAATAAGATGTGAAGAAATGTGGTCAATTTTTGTTCGGTTATATATCGACGCTGCTTACGAAAACTAGCATGTTTCAGATTTCTTACGAAAACAAGCACGCTTAATATCTGCGCGAAAACTAGCACATTTCGATATTCGCCGCGAAAACTAGCACGTTTCAGTATCACTGGAAGTGTTTCTCATTTTTTACTCCACGTTTTTTCAACATCCTTTTTTACTCCAAATGGACGAAATATTTATGCTTGTCATTATATACTGTTTTATTTTTTGTTTGAATTTATTTCATACATATTTTACTGTTTGAATTTTGGTCTGCTAGGCTTATCATAAGATGGCAAACAGCAAATGCCTCGTCATTTTGGAGTAAAAAAACCATGGTGAAAAAAATTAGAGAAAAGAAAATCGAAAACAATTGCAGTGTATGGAAAGTTAACAATGTCAGTTTTTTCCCTCTTGCTACTTTGTCCAAGACCTGACATTTCTCGAGATATCTTAATCGATTGTTCTGAAAATTTTGTCAACTGTACTTTATACTTATACTCTACTTTATACTTTAGTCGTTGCTCACTCCAAGATTGCGGTTTTTTTTATGGAATAAAAACACAACGAACGATTCTTCAGACTGTAAGTAGAATATACTTTTTATAAACAATAATTTTGTTCAATTCCATCGCTGACTCCGAAACTTGAAGTGATGAAAAATATCATTGATGAACAATTTTAGTTTTTGAGTGCTGGAATATTGCGTATCGTATCTGCGAATCGAATTTTCAATAGTGTTATTATTTTTTTAATAGAAAACGAATATAAATGTTTAAGGGTGTACGGGCGATACACCCTTAATGTTTTTCATTCAGTCCTTATAGTGCTCCCGAAAAAATTATTAAAACATTTGTGAAAGTTCTGAATCTTATTCGATTTAGTTCGGCAAATATACTACTTTTTCCAGTGCGAATCGAAATATGTTAGTTTTCGCGACGGAAGCCGAAACATGCCACTTTTTGCGGCAGAAGCCGAAACATGCTAGTTTTCGCGTCGAATATCGAAACGTGTTGATTTTCGTAAGAAATTTGAATCGTGCTACTTTTCGTAAGCAGCGTCGATATAATCTCCTATCGGGTAATTTTATTTTTTTTCAGCAAGTTCATAAAATTGTTTTTCATTACGAAAGACGCGGTACGAAATTGAGTAAGTTTTATAGAAGAAAAAAAAAAGATATTTGGGACAACGTTCAATTCAATAACAGGTGTGCCGAGCACAGGAGCAGAATTCACAATGCAGCAATCTCCGTCTTTCAAGAAATTCTATACATTATGTGTATATATAAAAATGCCTTCACTTCTTTATTTATTTCCCACATTCAATCGATAAGCAATTTTTAGAAAAACTCCATAGAATTAATGAATTCTCATATTTTGAAAAATTCATCAAATCGAAAAAAACTATAGTTAAATTGAATCTTCAAATATTTGATTTTTCTATATTATCGAAAAATTCATTGTACATTTTTGATTGATTAACGGCTCAACTCCACGGCTCTACTGGTAATATCCTCAGTGCAATAACGGGAATAAGTATTTTCGGCATTTTCGTGATATTGCCAAGCTGTGGAGTGCCGTTAACGAAAAGCACGAATATACACGTTAATTAAAGGGCTCACGACAAAATCGTACCGCGGATACGAGAAATCTTCTAGCTATATCGGTGACCTCTCGTAAACGGCCAAATTCTCGACCCTGCAATAACACAGTTGTAACGATGAAACACCTGGCGGAGGGGTTCGAAAAGTCATGCATATATGCTAATTCAACTGATGGTCTTGCAATTGTGATTAGGATCTCGATTGAATTTCCCTGGTGGCTCATATAATATATATTAATTAATATCAGCCAGTATTACTAATGTATTTATTAATTGAGGGTTTTAATGGAGCCTATTAAGACACCGTCTCGATTATCGAATAATTAACTAAGGTATATTAATCCTGCGCTATAATTATAACGAGAATTCGTGTAATGAGATTCTTTTCGTTCAATTTCTGTTCCAGTTGTATGCGGAGTTGGGGTTGATGTTGCTTTTTATGGACACGTCATCGGAATTTACGTGACGTGAGGAAAATTCACAGCATGTACTTGTAAATTCGATATATGTAACTAAAATCGTGGCTTTTGCGATAATATATAATCATGTTTTTTAAAAATATTTACACGACCTTTGATGTTTATTTATAATTAAGACAGTAAAATTTTTACCTTATAATCGAAACATCTTCGCTAAATATATTTTTTTTTAGGGGGGAAAATAGGGTTAGGACAGCGTTTTCTCAATGATTTTCATGAATTTTTTTATAGTATAAAAAATAAATATAATTTATTGAAATTTTGAGAATATTTTATACATATATTTGAGTATATACTATAAAATTTTTGAAGAATTTCATTGAAAAACACCGAAAATATTAGCGACCCCATATTGCAGGTCACAATCAGACTCAGCATTTTGCGTACATTGTGGAAGCCGCAATTTTCATCTGGAATCAAACGAGGTTGGAATTTACTTTTATTATATGTCTCTTTTCTATATGAACCTAAATGCTATCAAAAAAATAGAAAATTGAATTTTTTACAGGGGTCAAAACAAAAAAGCATGATTTTTTGCCATTTTTTACAGCTTTATTTGCAAAAAAAATATTATTTTAAATAATGATAATATTCCGATTTTAGGTTCATATAGAGCGCAATACTATGAAGAAAGTAACTGCCAATTTTCAAAACGATTGGTTGAAAACTTTTCAAACTAGCGTGTACGCAAGTTCAAAAAAAGTCGTTTCCAGAAAAACGCGTTTGAAAAAATAGTACCAAGGGGGCCTGAAGGAGAGCTACTCACTTTAATGGCTTATAACAATAGAACGAGTCGGAATTTTCATTTAAAATTTTGGGAACATATTTTTCAATAGTTTTACTAACCATTTATGAAATAAAAAAAAAATCGATTTTTTTAACCGTCCAACCCTATTTCCCCTCTTAATATATTAAATACTTCATAGAACTATTTTGCTACGTTGCTGAAATATTTTTAAAAAATTTCGTTAAATACGATTACTTTTAAGGAGCATTTAACGAGCATTTGTAAACTTGAATTTTGTTGAAAAATATTCGAATCAACTAGATTCACATTTCTTTAAAGAACTCGCGGACCTGTAATATACATTATTATGCACATTACAGCTGACATCAAGGCTTTTTCCAAATCACCAATATATATTCTGACATTTTTTCATATATATGCGGTCTTCGATATTTGGGAAAAAGTTTTCTATTTACTTTCGAGACGAGAGCAGTGCAATGCACGATATTGGCGAATCCCAAGAGAGAGAGAGAGAGAGAAAGAGGGAGGGAGAGAGAACGTCTGGTGAGAATCCTCAACTATTGAGGGCACAAATCGATGAGCATAAGTTCACCGAGAGTTTCTCAAAGATATATTGCACATTTCGTCGGATATTGGTTTAACAGTAAACTCGTGTTAAATCGAGAAAACATAGTGGTAGACAGGTTGTTTCTAAAATCAAAGATATACAAATAAAAAGCTTGTATACAGTGAAATTGTAAATGAGAATTTGAAAGAACAATGATTTGTGCTATCTCTGACTTTCAAACTCAACAGTTAATGAAAATTGGGGATGATTCTAAATGAAAGATGGGTTTCTTAAGTTGGAAAATTGTTATATACATTCTTGCCGAATAATTATGAATTATTATTTATAAAAATATGAGCAATCAGTATAAAGGAATAATTATTGAAAATTGTATTAGCCAATATTAATTATAAATGTGTTGCCGGAATTTTTAATTTTTTTTTTCGCCCCGCAAATATTTAAATATCAGGCAAAATTTGTTAGAATAAATATAATATCATTGAGGGATGATTATTGTTAGATTTCGCGCGAGTAGATAAAGCAGTACACATTTGATTTTGATTTTTTTTTGCTTTAAAACTCCTCTCAATTTTTGTAAATTCTGCGATACCGGATCAATTGTAAATGCTTCACGTCAACTATTTTGTTTTGTCGATCTTTTATTTCAGAGCTGCCTCGGGTATGATTTTCTTCCTCGAGATCACCTGGGTCATCACACTCTTCGTGCAGATTTGCCTGAGGTACGTGAGAAGAATTTTTTATTGGGAGGGAAGATAGCCTTAGTACGAGATATTCTCGTTCTCACTGATATCGTCTATCGGTGCTGGGAATAGTCGTGAAAGAGAGTAAATCACCCGTACGTCGTTTCATTTAATTCTTTCGTTATATACGTCGTAAGAATAAACAGTAGAACTTTCCTGAAATATTTTTATTTATATGCAATTTTGTATCGTTTTTTTCAGAGAATTTGTTTTGTGATACGAGTGTGCTATAAATATTTACAAATGTTTTTCGTCGAAGGAAAAAAAATACGCATTTGAATGCTTTTTTTGTCATAAAAAAAATACTTTTCTTCTGTCCCGGTTAAAAAACAATCCTATATTTATTTCCGTCAGAAACTAAATAATTATTTAAGATCTGCAAACGTTTGCAACATTGTAAAATTGTAGGCGAAAAACGAATATTTTTTGAGAGTTAAACTTTTTTTTTTCATACAACATTGATTGGAATACATTTTTTTTTTGCTTTTCACAAAAATCAATGACGTACCGAAAGGTTTAATGAGCGAAGTAAATCGCCGTTCATTGAAAACTTCCGCGACGTCAAACGTAACAATCACGAGAACTTCGTAAAACTGGCGAAAGCGAAAAAAAAAACTATCACAAATGAATAGTAGAGAGATGAAAAGGTTGTGGAGAACCACTCGGGAAATCGTTTTTTCTTTTTTCTCCCCCATTGCATGTATATCTACAAATTTATCTGGTGAAACGTTTTCTGCGGTTAAATTCGATCAGCGAAAGTAGTCCCGTCAGAAGCTCGACGCAATATCCATTAATTTCCGGATCGCGGGTAGTCGGGGTTTGTCGTTCCTATGCGATCTATTCACTAGACGTCGTATAGACGGAAACTTTAAGACCGATCAATTAATCAAAAGCCAGTTAATACGTGCGTTCCTCATACGCGTATTAGTTCTCGATTCAACGAACGTTGGGAAAACAAAATCATTACTGAACTATTATGTAATGAAAAACTGATTATCCGTTAAGGGGGGAAATAGGGTTAGGACAGCGTTTTCTCAATGATTTTCATGAATTTTTTTATAGTATACAAAATGAATATAATTTATTGAAACTTTGAGAATATTTTATACATATATTTAAGTATATACTATAAAATTTTTGAAGAATTTCCTTGAAAAATACCGAAAGTCACAATCAGACTTAGCATTTTGCGTACATTCTGGAAGTAGCAATTTTCATCTGAAATCAAACGAGGTTGAAATTTACTTTTATTATATGTCTTTCTTGTATATGAACCTAAATGCTATCAAAAAAATAGAAAATTGAATTTTTTACAGGGGTCAAAACAAAAAAGCATGTTTTTTTGCCATTTTTTACAACTTTATTTGCAAAAAAAAAATTATTTTAAATAATGATAATATTCCGATTTTAGGTTCATATAGAGCGCAATACTATGAAGAAAGTAACTGCCAATTTTCAAAACGATTGGTTGAAAACTTTTCAAACTAGCGTGTACGCAAGTTAAAAAAAAATCGTTTTCAGAAAAACGCGTTTGAAAAAATAGTACCAAGAAAAACAAGCAAAATGGGGTCGCTAATATCTTCGGTGTTTTTCAAGGAAATTCAAAAATTTTTCAAAAAATTTTATAGTATATACTTAAGTATATGTATAAAATATTCTCAAAGTTTCAATAAATTATATTCATTTTTTATACTATAAAAAAATTCATGAAAATCATTAAGAAAACGCTGTCCTAACCCTATTTCCCCCTTTAATGGCTTATCACAATAGAACGAGTCGGAATTTTCATTTAAAATTTTGGGAACATATTTTTCAATAGTTTTACTAACAATTTATGAAATAAAAAATCGATCTTTTTAACCGTCTAACCCTATTCCCCCCCTTAAGGGGTATGACCACGGTAGCGGGTATAAAATCACGTGCACATTTAACAATTTTTTTTGTAGGAAAAAGTAATTTATTTATAAAACTAATTACACATCTATTTAGTATAAATATAAAGCTAATAAAAAATATTTTTGTTTGTTTGTTTGTTATACAAAATGGCCGACTACTGCTACTTGTTTTTTTTTTGAGGCGCTCCGCGGCGTGACATTTGACATCCACAATTTTTAACTTACAACAAAAAAAAAAATTCTCGTTAATCTACATCAGAATACCTAGAGAAGTACGTACGGAATTTGAAAAATATTGTTTTATTCGAATATTGTAGGCGTTTGAACTTAAAAGGTGAATTTCCAGTGAAAAATTTCGCATAAAACTGCCCATAAACTGGAAAGTTCTTAATTAAACAGAAATTCCGTACGTACTCCACTGCGACATCCGAATAGGAACATAATTAAAAAATTTGAAGTCAATCGGGTAAAAATTGTCGAAATTATTTATCATGCCAATTAGAATAAAGCTGTTGGCCGTGTCAGGGGTGGGCTTACGTTATACGCTCAAAGTCGGTGAAAAAAAATGTTTCTCGCTATAAATCAAACAGTAACTTATTTTTATGATGACAAAGCATCGTTTAAGCAAAAAAAAACATCGATTTTTTGAAAATTCTACCGTGGCCATACCCCTCAATAATTCTTTTTCACGGCTACCTCCTATTGACGATTCCGCTAATAATACTTTGTAAAAATCTTCGCGTCGCAGCTTCGAGCGTTGAATTATACGCGGCTGTTGTGTTAAGCTAGGTGTTAACGAAAAGTTTCTCTCTCTCGACTAACGAAACCAAGTTGAACGGGACGAAAGTTATCTGAAATTTATTCCTTGTAGTAAAGGAGAGGTAGAGATGTGAAGAGAGAATAAAAAATGAAATAGTACAGGGAGTCAAGTTTCGAGATTTGAATTAAGAAGTTGCTCGATCTTTTTGTGCATATATGTATATGAGATATTACGAACTCGACTCGACTTATCAAGGCTTATCGTCTTTGGTACATTATTTTTTATATCATTGTACAAGATCCAGCAGGGTGAAGTAACAATTTTTTTTTTTTTTCCAATTTATCTAACTACATTTTTTCACCAATTTACGATGCGTCTGAGCTTTGTTTAACTTTTTCAGAATGTTTTCGGTACTTTTGTTACAATATAATCGGTGATAAAGTAAACGATTGGCGTTGATTGAAGACTTCACGGGTCGGGTGGATATACGACGAGGCTTTTTCGGGGAAATCTTCTCTCCTCGGCAACAAAATCCTCGCGAGAGATTCAATGGATTTGTTAAATTCAAATTTATGTATATATATAGTAGATACGTGTCGCCTCTTTGTTACAGAAACGACGAGTCCTATTGTTCGCGATGCTGGTCCAGCGTCCTGATGATAACAAGGGGCTGGCGGAGAGCATTGTTTTATCTTCCACTGTCTTGTATTTTGGCATGGAAACCGCACAAGCTCTGGCTCTGTTTTGTGGCTGGTAAGCGAGCATATTGCGCGTGAATTAAACCCCGCAAAAAGCCCCCTGGAACCCTTTATACGAGGACCTAGTTGTAACTTTCATTACTCTTGAATTTTTCGTTCATTCACCTAGCTAGTGTGGTTTTAACAAAAAATACATTTTTTTTTACTCGTGACACCCCTTTGAGCTTTCGTAATGAAACCTAGATTTATGCAATTTTTAGATTGACAGATTCTCGATTCTGTTAATTGTTATTTCCAACCGAGCCCCTCAAGATTGACGTTCACACGTTCGAACCTCTATTTTTATTTTCGAAACTTCGCTCGTTTTGAATAGAAGTAAATCAAACCGGAACGAGGGCTAAGTTATCTGTTTTTTTTTTTAATTCGTTACTTTTAGATTTTTTGAGAAAACGGCTAATTTCGGATTTATCTTTCTTTTGCCCATTGCAAATCTAACATTGTTTCGAGCCAATTGCGACTTCAATTTGCGATTTTCATTTGAAGTATATTTTTAAAAATTGTTCTCGACTATTCATAAAATTTCTATTATTCACAGCTGGACTATTGGCGGTATTGTCGCTTTTGCACATTGTCTCGAGCGCTCTGGGAAGAAGGGGTCCGTGTAACGGTGGTGCGGTGGATTCAGTGGCCGAAAGTTTACTAAACTCGAGGCTGGAAAGTTACGATCGTTTCGAGGAAGTTTTGGTAAGAAGATTTCTTTTTTTTGTTTTTCATCACGACTTTAATCCGTAATGTTTCGAAATTCATGGATTTTCTACGGCCGCGTCTCTTGGAACACACGAGAACAGTGTGCATTGGAGGAAATAGAAGATCTCAAATTATCTTGTTTTTTTTTTTTCCTTTTATCGTGATCAGGTGACGGAAGTTTTGGACGATGGTCTGTCAGGTCCGACGGGACGTACGGCCGATAGCGACGGGGAAATGTGACAAGAGCGACAGCCCTCTTGGGCAAGTGAGACCGACGAGGACAGCGAGCCTGAACAAAGAACGTGTCAGATAGCAACGTTATCCTAGTCTTATCTGAGCAGCGACGATATCGTTAACGATACGTTGCTGCAACCGATGTCTTGCGTACATCCGGAAGATTCCCAGGAGCATGATCTCCTGAGGCATTGAGGACAACCTGCTCCTTCTCCTCTCCCCCTCACGCCCTGCGAAACGGAAAGAAAAAATAGAACAAAATAGAATGAAAACGCGGGACTCTTGCCGCGATGGTTTTGAGCATTTTTGCAAAATTCCAAACTTCTTTTGTTACTCGAGGTCATTCGAGATAAAAGATCGTACTCCTTACGAAAAAAAAAAGCTTCCGAAAACGCCAAAACACTACTACAGTACGTAGTTTACAATTAATTTTTACCAAAACAAACGAAATATGATCTTTTAATCATAAAAAAAAAGAAAGAAACTTACAAGGAAAGTACCCGAGATGTCCCACTCCGATTTTGTTGAAACTCATGTATGTCATAGAGCATTAAAAACTAAGCGACACGTATTTTCTTTTATCGGCGGGAAAACGGTTTCAAGGGGTGAAACCACCCCCTAAAGTTGCACAGGTCAAAAGGCGATTTTGCAATTTCAGACACAAGCAGTGCATCGATTTTGATGAAGCAAAAATTAGAATGTTTCTTATGCGAAGCCATGAAGAACCCACCAGATAATGAAAAAAAAAAATATTTTAAGGGGTCGAAACACCCTTGAACATCTACTTCTTGCACCCTACATTGAAAACTTGCGAATCCATTGGAATGAAAATTATGTTATTTTATAGCGGAAATAAAATTAAAGTTGACGTATTTTTGTATTTCTACAAGAAAACAGTTTTAAGGGAGTAAGCTACCCCTATTTGAGTTTTTACATTTCAGTTTTCTCCTTGTCATTCCAAATGTGTTTGCCGATACGCACTCTTCTCATTGAGCTCAAATTAATGATTCATCGTCTTTCTTTATTTTAAGGAGTTGAAAGACCCTTGAACATCTACTTCTTGCAACTTCTTGCAACTTCTTGCACAGAGCGGGGCTCCAAAAAGTGACCACATTGATATTTTGAGATTTCGACTAAAACTCGGCGTTATTTGTAATCAGCGGGAAATTTCCGATCAAATAGGGTATCGAAACATTGGAAAAAAAAAAAAAAAAAAAAAAATTATTTTTTGCCCACCTTTTCGGAAACCTAAAAATGTCAAAATTTCAAATGGCCGTAACTTGGCCCCCGTTTGAACGATTTTGAATTTTGAGGGGGGTTTTGTAAACGTCTCGAGTAGACCTAGAGAATACATTTTGGATCATCACGATATCTCAATTATTGTAGCTGTGAGAGCGGGTTGAAAATTGGCGAAAAAAATGAGAAGGGGTATGTATGGAAAAATTCGAAAAAATCGATGGTCCGACTTTAAAAATCTGTGAAAAATCGAAAAATAATGATAGCACAATGATTCAAGCGCCATTTCAAAGGGTATTCGATCACGAAAACAATGAGCACAGAGTGGGGTTCCAACTCCATCGGGAAGCAACGTTACAGCGATTTTAGTGAAGCCACTTCTGTTTGGCCGAAATGCAAAAAAATTTTGAATTTTTAAATTTTATTTTAGGACGCTATATCGATGTATTTTGACTCGCTGATTACTAATTCAGTAGCCATTTCTTTGAGAAACTCGAAATTTCATTGAATATCGTCCAAAATGTGATTTTTTTCGATTTTCGCGTTTTTCCCATTGATTTTTTGAGTTTTCGACAAAAACTCGGTGTTATTTGAAATTAATTTTAGCTTAATGAGAAGATCGCGTATCGGCAAACACATTCGGAATGACAAGGAGACAACAGAAATGTAAACACTGGAATAGGGGTAGCTTGCCCCCTTAAAACTGTTTTGTTGCACAAATACAAAAATACGTCAACTTCAATTTAATTTCCGCTATAAAACAACATAATTTTCATTCCGGTCGATTCGCAAGTTTTCAATGTAGGGTGCAAGAAGTAGATGTTCACGGATGCTTCCACCCCTTAAAATATATATTTTTTTCATTATCTGGTGGGGTTCTTCATACCTTCGCATAAGAAACATTTTATTTTTTGTTTCATCAAAATCGATGCACTGCTTGTATGTCAAACTGCAAAATCGCCGTTTGACCTGTGCAACTTTAGAGGGTGATTTCACCCCTTGAAACCGTTTTTCCGCCGATAAAAAAAAACACGTGTCGCTTAGTTTTTAATGCTCTATAACATACATGAGTTTCAACAAAATCGGAGTGGGACACCTCGGGTACTTTCCTTGTTAGTAAGTTTGTATGTTTTTCACGAATCAATATTTTTTTCACTTCCATTACTTTATAAGGATGAAATTTGAGGTATATAGGGTTTTTTTTTAGATTTCATAGTAATAAATAAATAGATTAATTGATTTATGAAATGGAACAATGCATTTTATCGGTATCGAGACACGAGATCTGGTGACGTTTGGTTTTGATAAGAATTTGTCAAGATTCCAGCCTTTTTTGTCACTCGAGATCTCGGGGCCTCACGACGAAAAAAAAAACCTCATTGGAGAACGAAAATACTACTGACCGTTTTTGATTGGTTAAAAAAAACAAGCATAATCTCATTTTTGAATCGTATCGCAGAACGAAACGTATAATTGTATTATTTAGACGAATAAATGTAATATTTTATTGTAAATTTAATTTGTAAATACGAAACTTATGATATACATAAGAATAGCGAATTTACTTCATGTAGTTTACCATTAGTTATTAACAACAGCAAAAACGAGCCAAACCTGAATTTTTAAGTCATTGCAAACAAAAAAACAATTGTCATTTTTAGAATAATGATATAAGTATTTTTTAGTAAATTTAATTTGTAAATATGAAACATATATATGATACAAAATAATATAAAAATCAAAATTTCACGTAGTTTCTCATTAAATTTCAGCGATGACCGCGTAAAATCGGATTTATCGTAAAAATACTGAATTGCCAAATGAAAGGTGTTTTCGGGCGAATTAATTGGGCAAGGTGAAGTTGGGGTACACGGTGGGTACAGTGGGTGCGAATTTCTGTCATTCTAGTGGTGGTCAGGAAATCATGAAATTGCGACGACTTCTCGTAGAACATCGGGTTAAAGATTTCAGACGAAATTTGGGCCTTATTGATTGGAGAATAAAAAGAGATAAGGAATAATGTGATTTAATCGTTAAAAAATAAATATTTGTCCTTAATCCCTTTTGTGCAGAGTGATCGACGATTCAACGAAAGATAATTCTGAAAGTTCATGTTTATTTTAAGCACGAACATTCGGCAAATTGGCAAAATTTATAAAAATTCAATTGTACTTTGCTTTTTTCGTTCGTGAGAAAAAGTTATTTAAAAAAAAAAAACATAGAATTCGAGAAAGATGGCATTAAAGAGAACGCGAGAGAGAGATAGAGATAGAAGGTTATCGAAGGGTTTATCGAATGAATGAGAATCAAATAAAATATTCGTTCGAACAACAAAGTATGATCGTTGTACTTCAAGTTCGTCGAATCACGAAGACTATATTTATTAATGACGAATACAATTTTATACATACCAGTAACTACACACATATATATAAATTTATACATATTACATATGTATGTGTATAATACCGATATTTAATACAGTAAGATTGTATAATGGTAAAACCCGCTATCAAAGATCTATCACGCTAAAGATATAATAAATTATTATCATGTTGTTGTACACGTATTTTAGTTGATAATAAATCTACGTTATAACGTATATTATTCGTTCAGGCTTGGATCCTTCCGGCTGATATTAGACCGTTGTACATAACTTTGGTGTTCATTTTTCACGTCGTCGCAACTCTGTTCTATCCCATTATGTCATATCCGAAGTTAATACAGCCAGAACCTTTAGTTTCCGTTTGTCCGTGCATTTGTTTAACCCGACAGTAAAAATAGTATTTTTGTTCTCAAACGTGTCGCATTTTTTACCATGATATTTGACCATTTTTAAGGGAGGAAAAGTTCATGCGCGTTTTCCTCTAGGATAAATGGTTTTCTAGCTATATCTCAAGCGGTACATGTTTCGAGAAAAAAAAAACACGACTGATATGATTCGGGGGTCAGGGAAAAAATAGGATGTAATTTTAAGAAAAACGTATTTTCACGTTTAAGAAAAGACAAAAACAAAGCCTGGAAGTTTCGAGCCGTTTTAACGAAAATTTTTATCGTAATGGACACAAAAGTACTTTGTGACGAGTGTCGTTTGTACCGTAGATCCATACATTCTTATTCGAAGCATCGACTTGCGAGTCTCCTGGACTCTCGGCTCGTCGTTGCAAGTTGTCGTTCATCATTCTTTGATTTTTTAAATCTCGTTAAGTCTCGATTGATCGATTATTTCTTACATCCTATATTAGCAATTTATAATATACGTATGTTTGGCCGCAAGCGAGAATTCTTTTTTTTTTTTGTCTATTCTGGTAAATCCGAGACTAAGCATTCGTACATCCGCTCGACTAGCGAGAAACGCGTTTTATCTTTAATCCCCACTACTCACTAACGTGCAAAATCTGCAAAATTGATCGAAAAAAAAAAACAATAAATAACAAAATAAAATAGAGCAATCTTTCGCGATTCATTCATCTTCGACTATTAAAAATAATTTTTGTAACTCATGTGGAATGCCGCTGGCGTCGAATTTTTTTTTTTTTGGTTCCGTTTCATTACAGATCGACGTTCATATTCTCGTTCTTTGGTCGCGGCGCTGCAGTCGCGCCCTCCTCATTTTCCGACCAATTCAATAATTCGTCCATCACCGCTGTCAACAGCGGATTACCGCCCAAACGTTCAATCTCCTCGCGCGCTGATTGATCGAGCTCTTTCAGCACCGATCTCGTGTACGCGAATGAACCAAATTTCTCCAACAACGTGATACAATACTTCTTCACGTTAACGTCCTTCGTTCGTTGTCGTAGAATATCTACAATTTTATTGCCATAGAGAATTAAAACTTTTTCTTTACGTCAATGATGTTTCCACGTGTAGTCTCGATAAAAGAGTAGATTCAACGAAAAAAATTCAGAATATGATTCACAATAACGAAAAAAAAAGGAAAAATGGTAGGAAAGAAGATATTGGAGTATTTTGTTATTAATACTTACTCATAACTTGTTTGTCGTCCGGCTGGCTCTGAATCGCATGAATAATTGGAAAACTAAATTTACCCTCCGAGAGATCTTCGCAGTAGCTCTTGTTCTCCGAGTACTGGAATAATATACAGAAAAGTTTCAAAATAAAAATCATCGACGAGGAAGATTATCCGAGGCGAGGTGATTCGAGCTCACAAAATTTACCTCCTGCATGCAGAGATTGCAGTAATCGTCGCGTATCTGAAAGTACAGTCCGAGTATGCCAGTAAGATCAGAAAATTCCTCCTTACATTCCGAAAAAAGTTGCATCAGTCTCACGGCCAAGTTAAACAATCCGCCGGTTTCTAAAATTCGATAAAATAGATTACAATTACAAAATAAATTAAAAAAAAACACTAGGTTCGATTTTTTGATGAAGATGTTAACAGAATTTCGCATTAAATCGTACTTTTCATTGTCATAAATCTATATTCTGATTCTGTCGGACAGATGTAATTGTCACGCCAGTAAATTTCGATTCCTTGTCCTCGGTGAAGTTCCAAAAGCTGTTCGGTATACACCTGCGTAGCCTGATGAGAATAAAAAATTGATGAAATATAGGACATATGATTATTATCCTCGCACGATCGATTATTTACCTTTGGATGATTCAGAGCTATGACTCGTTCGAGTGCGATAAATAGAACGTAATTGGCCGCCGAAATGGTTCGGGCCACGCCGTAAATGGCGTGAGCTACGGGAATCCCTCGACGAAGAATCGAGTTATCCTGAATATCGTCTGTACTGCGAAATTGATTCACGTCTTTGTCGAAATTAAGAGAAATTATTTAAATAAAAAATTATTTAATTAAAAAATAATATGGTATGCGGTTTTTTTTTGTTTGGCAGAGTACAATACAATTGCATGAGAATTTTAAGGGCATCGAAATGAAATTGTTAAAAATCAATCATATTGAGAATAGAGTCGATTAAGGTAATTGTGATGGTCATTACTTTTCTCTAGTATTACAAAATGTACACTTTCTTTCAGTTCATATATTGGGATGTATGTCCCTCCCTTAAAATCGCTTTGATGTTATCGTTATCTTAAAACAAAAACCTTTCTAATATAAATTTCAACGTGTCTGACTCTCGAAAAGCTCGAACGCTAAACTTTCCGAGCGCGTTAATAAACCTAATTTTCCATTCGATGCTCAACTATTAATGCCTCATTGTTTTTCTCTAAGTGCAATCTCGGTGTCTAGTATTGTAGAGAAAAATCTTTCATATATTCGCAGTCGTTTTTTTGTTTAACTAAAAAATCAAATGTCACACTTACTCCTTATGAATTCTACAAGTTGGGCATTTGTGACATTTTGCTCTGGATTAGGTCCTATGGGGCAGGGCCACATGGAAAATCGCGGATTCGTCTGAATCCTGTCGAAAAATATGACGGATGAAAAAAAGACTAGTTCAAGTTCTCATTGTCAATGTAAAATGCTTGTGAGATAAAATGATTTTGTAGATGTGTAGATATTTTTATGATACAAAGCTTTATATTTTTGTTATTCGTTAATACACCTTTTGCCTTTGTAAAAAATTAATGGACATCGATTTGATATAGACCCTGACTATGCGGCACAACCATCCCCATTAACATGACATTAAGCCACATCGCCTCGCATTATCGTGATAACGTATGATTTAAAGGTAGCTGTTATTGAATTTCAATGATATTCAAACAAGAACAAATTGTTACTAATCTAGAAAAAGAGAAAAAATATATTTTTCACATTTGTTTGTGACCCTGTATCGTATTTTTTCCCGCTGACCACGAATGCCTTAACCGTTCAGAAAAAAATTAAAAAATGTTCATTGAAAATTTGCAAATGGTATATTTTCACATCTCAGTGAAGCATCAATATGAACATTGAAAATCGCTCGCGCCTCTTGCTATAATAACAATTGCATTTACACTTTGATCATCTCGTTCGACGGCTCGAACAATCGGCTCCGACGTCATCAGAATATAAACAATGGAATTTAAAAAGGGGTGCGTCGATAACGACCCTTTTTTGTCACTGATATCGAGTATTACATTGTTGTAATTAGCACAAAGAAAAAGAAGAAACAGTTGCATGTTCAAAACTTGAACATTGTTGTCTCGTCATATTTTACGTTATGGATTTTTTCTGCACCTGATTGCCCGCCAATTAAAAAAAGACGAGACTCATGCGTTTCACTGAAGGTCCCTTGAGTTTTCATGTTTTTTCGATCTCCTCGCCCGAACGTCAAAGACTATCGCAGAGAGAACAATAACAGAATCATTACAATTTTGTTTCATTTTATCTTCCAAATGGAAGCGTTATGAGTCTAAAAAAATGATGAAGCAGCAATATGCAGTGAAAACTTTACACCTTTTTTTCCCAACTGTTTAACTATGTGAATTTGAACTTCCGGCTCTGGGTACTATAATTTTTTCGAAAAATTCGAAATTTCATCAAATCTGAAACCACTCATAACATAATTCAGCCTGACTTCTCACAATTACCTCGATTGACTTTACCAAGCACATTGAGTCTGAGCAATAATAATAATCATGATAATAAAAATATTAATAAAGCGGTGAAAGAGTTTATTTACAATATGTAAAAACTTTTTTCTTCGTATAAGTGTAACGGATGATAATGTTACAAATTATTAAATAATTTTTCTGAATTTTTTTGGACTCCATTTTCGTTAATTATTGAAAACTTTGCAAGAGTTACATAGGAGTACAAATTTACGATTCTTTATCAATCTTAAGATTCTCAATAAATTTGTTATATTGCGTGTAAGTTATACGTACATTGTGTTATTACAAAATCCATATCAAGTAAATCTTCGCCATCATTCGTGGCAATTTTTCACTCTATACTTACATCTCTCAAGCACAATGGCAAATTGGTTAAAAATGTTTTGCGCACTAGATTTCTTTGATTCCTCAGCACGATATAGTGAAAAATTGGATTATAACTTTTTAACCATCACGCAGCAACTTGTCATAATTCAAATTCTCTGTTATTCACAGAAATAGTTTGATTTTGGTATTTTAGCAAAAACAATTCTTTCCCATCAGATATTGTAGGGATGAGGAAATAATTTCTTTGTATTGGGGTTTAAAGCGTTTTGAGGCTTCAAAGTAATTGTATCAAGATACGGGAGAGCAAAGAAACATTATTTCTAGTAATGAAATAATGTTTTCTTTAAAAAAAATATTAACATGTATGTTTTCGTGAAAGTTGCCAGGATTGGAATTGGCAATATCGACATTACCAGAAGAAAGAAATGTTGAATGAAAATAATTGCGAATTCAGTGTAGGCAGTTATACACGAATATGCAATAAATTGGTTAATACGTTCGTCTCGAGTATCGGAAAACGTTAAAGCACACATTTAAACTCGAGCTCGCACGGAGAGAAAAAAATTTGTCCGCACAGCAAGAAATTCACTGCGGCAGCAAATTTTTCTGCTCAGTTTAGAACTAGTAAATTCACCTTGCTGCGGCGACTGTGGTAACAAAATAATTCACCTCTGCAGACATGTCGTTTATATGCTCTAATGCAGTTTGCACGACAAATTGAATTGCTGCAGGGCCACAAAAATTTTGTTGCCAGAACAAAATTCATTTGTTGCCAGTAGTATTTTTTGTTGCCCGAGCAAATCATTTTGTTTGCCAAAGCAAACCCATACCAGCAAAACCATATTCAAAAAGAAAACAAATAAAAAATTCCAGACACATTTACTCTGGAAATTTCTATTGTGATGAATCATGTCAGTTTGTATATTTTTTCATTCGGCACTCACAGTAAACTAGAGTTGTGGAGCATCTGGGTTATATCGCCGACCGCCTGAAGTTTCTGCATCGGTATTTTTAACCAATAATTCATAGCATGCGCAAGTTTGGCGCGTATCTGTTTTCCAGGAACTTGAAGAATGTACGTGAATGGCTGAAGCAATTTCTGCAAGTAATGTAATATTCGTGTTTTTTAATTCTTGGCTTAACAAAAATTTAAATTAGAAAAATCTGGGACACAGAAATTCCATAAATTGAAAAAGAACAGAATTATAAATTGAAACAGGAATCTTTATTTTAGTCATAGCCAATACCAAATGAGCAAATTTATACGAATTTCATGTTTTTAATATCCCCGATAGCACAGAATTTTGGTCCAATTCATTACTTTGTTCAGTATAAAGTTACTAATTCTAGGAGATTTGAATTTTCTTTTTATACGGTAAGCTTTTAATTTATAAACCATGATAATTTGTAAAGATTACTTTCAAAAGTTAATGCCGATTTGACTAGTGTGGATGGCAATAGCGCTTTCTATATTTTTGACAAGTTAGAAATCAGGAAAGTTTAAATTCTCAAGTACAAAATACAGTTGCTAGGCGTCAGACTTCAATTTAACACTAATTTTCGTTTGAACAATTTTTTGGTTAGAAATTTTACGAAACATCGCTCGAAACATGTTTAGTTGGAATGACTTACAGCAGATGACAAAGTTCTTTTCGAAATTGCCAGTGGCAAGAGTGATTGTTATTTGCAAAATGCTTAACAAAAGATAATGTATCGAATGACAGTTATATCGCAATTTTTCCAGATTAATTAAGTGGTTAGTGACATTGACACACGTGGAGTCATAATGCGACACTTTGACAGTTAGATCAAACATAACCTCGCGTTTATGTAAACACTGAGAATTTTTGAAAATTGTAGCCACAATTTTTTTGGAACAGAGATGCGAATTGGATGTTGCAAAACTTAATTGAATCAATATTTGAAATACGATGATATATATATATATATATATATATATATATAGATATGTATAGATGTATAGATAATATATATGTCCCTTGGCAACTAACCTCGTCCTGCTCTTTAATTCCCTTTTCGGAGTACGGAATACTGTTTTTTTCCGCCATTTCTTCTCGTACAATTGACTGTTGGGAACGATATATTAAATTTATGAAAAAAAACTTTTGTTATTATTCGTTAAAAAAGAGGATTCATAAATTTTTCTATATCGTCTGCGGTACGCGAACGATCAATGACACTCGGCGAACGACGCGTTGCGTCTGGCGGTCTGACAGAAGAGCGATCACTAAAATAATAGAGACTATAGTAAAGTAGACCGCTCTCAGTGGGGAGCGTAGCGTCTCTGTCGTCGCCAATTTTGCTATATCGAGTCTCCCCACCACTCGTGAGTTGTTGGCGACATGAACGCCTCGCCGTGTCGGCTGGCACAAGCTTCATTGTCCGAATTACTGATCCCGCGCTTCAGAAGTGCAAAGATTCGTGTTTACCCTAGTTTTCATGGGCTGCACTAAAAAGGCTGAATTAAGGCACGCCGTCGTAAAGTACAGACGTACAAAATTAAATCTCGAAAAAATAATTTTGGAAAATCAATAAAGTCGGTGAGTAGGACCGCTAAATTATCGACGGATACGGGTTTTGCCAAAATTTCTCTTTCCTTGCATTATTGTTCAGGGCAAGAGCGTTCTATGGAAAAAAAAATGCGATGCAAGAAATCTGCGCGGTAAAGCGTCCTTGGGTGATTTCTGGTGCCATAACCAAAAAAGTAGATTAGGGATATCGAAAAAAAGCGGAAAAACAAAGTTATGAGAAACCTAAAAAAGTACGCAGAAGAGGGGAGGGGGGGGGGAGAAATTCGTACACGGAAAAGGATGCCGATAAAAAAAAACAAATAAATGATAATAAACAAAGGACTTACTACTTTCTGGAGCTCTTGTGCATACCTCAGAGATCCCTCCCCGTAGGCAGACTGAGGAATTTACAGCGATGGTTGATTGATGATTTGTCTTCTCTGAAATGGACCGGAAATGTGATAACGCCGAGGATGAAGTCATAGCGTCTTTTTTTTCATGTCGTTGTATCTCGACTGCGACAGAAAAATTGGAACATTTCGTGAAACATATCATCCGAAAAAGCGTCTTCGTAATTATCGGGGGTAAAAACTATTTTGTAATTTGCCTTGTCTTACATTTTGTTTGTAAATTCTTCAAAAATGTTTCCCGCCCGACACCGAGGAAACTCCGTTGTTTGTCGGCTGGAATTCTGGTGAGAGACTCTCGGGACACTTGCTGAGTACGGTTCGAGCATCCACGCTTCCAACATGACGAGTGAAAAAATTTGTCATCTCCCTGACGACCGTAGCACCAACATTACCGTCGTCATGGTGACCAATAACACAACATTGTCAGTGCGCATGCGCGTTACCAAAAACCATAAGGAGTCAATGCGCGCGCATCCACTCCTTTTATTTTCGTAATGACCGTTACGTTTGAATTCTTTGTTTTGCGACGCGCATGCGTCATCACCAATGTTGTGTCGCTCGTTGCTACGGTAGACGCCGCAACGTCAAGGGCCGGGGGGGTGAAGAACATTTTTCACTCGCCATTTTGCATCCGAAATGCTCGAACCTGTTCAACAAGTGTTCCCCGTGCGGCTTCTCAATTTTCAAATACTCACCAAAATAATAATCGCACAAACAGTATTATTAGAGCAGTGGAACGGAAAAAAAAAAACGTAAGTTGATGCAAACTCAAAAAACATCTTCTTCACGTCCGAGACGGTGACGGTTTCGAACGACTCCATTTTTATGACAACTTTGCAAATTTTATTTTTACAGACGCTTCCGAAGGAAAAAAGGACGCTATCACTAACCAGCATCTCATTTCCGGTTCATTTCACAGAAGACATATCATCGATCAACCATCGGTGTAAATTCCTCGGTCTGCCTACGGGGAGGGATCTCTGAGGTATGCACAAGAGCTCCAGAAAGTAGTAAGTCCTTGAAAAAAAAGTCACCGAGAGGCGAAACAAGTCTCAGTAAATCTATATTTGCAAATAATACATTGAAAGTGGTTTTTTTTTCGTTGGGAACACATGCTGTAAGCGCGGGTTGCATCTCAGTTCACTTCTGATCAGTAAATGCATCTAAAAACCTTTTTCTTTAAGGTAGTTCTAACACAAGAAATAGGAGGGGATAGAAGGAGCGGTGCGTGAGGCGGGCAGCCACGTCGCGCAGCGACGTTGTCATGCTCACGAGTTCTTCTAGCCTCAAAACAATATTTTTTCAATAATCCATACTTTTTTACTGTATGGTCGAAAATTTACTGTAAACTATATGTTATTTTTCATCTACTAAACGACTTTCGTGCCAAATTTCAAGAATTTTTCATTACTCCTTCGTACATTTTGGTGACTGAATATCCGGAAAGTGCTCATTTCGTACGGTATAGGTATACGTTCGTATGCAAATTTTGCAATTTTTGATAAACGATATCTTGAAAACGGTACGGTGAAACAGTCTCAAATTTCGCACAAGTATTCTTCAGTACTTTTTCTAGGTTTTCCCAAAAACTCATTAAATTTGCATTACTTCTTCATTTGTGTTAGAACTACCTTAATCAAGCGGTCGTTTGATAAATCGCGGGCTGCACTGTAGTTCCACCTTAATGCATTAAGGTAGTAGTCTGGTAACTTAAGCCGATTTTCATGTCTTTTTTGGAGGGCGTTTTTTTTGTAGAAAAATAAAAATGAATCGTTTTGGATATTTCGGATGTTTTTATTTACAAATTAAAGATACAAAAAAAAATTTTTTTGAAAAGATTTAATAGTTTATTATTATTATTATTATTATTGATCGAAGTTGGCACCTCGAAAAAAAAGCGCGTGGGTGGCCCCGGTGATTTTGGCTCTTGATGTTATCTGAAATAAAAAATTCTTGATAATTCTTAATCTATAGACATGTCATTCTGCTCGGAACTACTGAAGTTAAATTTCATGGATAAATAACAAAATGGCGAACTTTGGAAAAAAAAATTTTTTCCAAAGTCCGCCATTTTGTTATTTATCCATGAAATTTAACTTCAAATATAAATAACAAAATGGCGGACTTTGAAAAAAAAAAACTTTTTTCCAAAGTCCGCCATTTTGTTATTTATCCATGAAATTTAACTTCAGTAGTTCCGACCAGAATGACATGTTTATAGATTAAGAATTATCAAGAATTTTTGATTTCAGATAACATCAAGAGCCAAAATTTTTTTTCGAGGTGCCAACTTCGATCAATAATAATAATAATAATAATAATAATAATAATAATAATAAAAATAAACTATTAAATTTTTTCAAACAAATTTTTTTTTGTATCTTTAATATGTAAATAAAAATATCCTAAATATCCAAAACGATTCATTTTCATTTTCCTACAAAAAAACGCCCTCCAAAAAAGACATGAAAATCGGCTCAAGTTACCACACTACCACCTTAATGATTGTTCAATTATTCCATCGGCTTTTGAACATCACAATTATTCAGTCGTTGTTGATTCGTCTCTGAAATTTTATTTTCATTTTTCTAACAAATTTTTGACAATCTATCCCCCGTCATTATTTGACAACCGAACAAAGTCTTCGCGCGACACTAAATATATATTTACGTAAAAGTTGAAGAAAAAAGAAACATTAAACTCAACACTTTGACAAAAATTTTTAGAACTTTACATACATTTATTTAATAGCGTTCGTATTTCGAGGATTTGTTACATTATATAAACATAGACATTTTTTGTTTCGTTACGCTAAAACTCTAATTTTATCAGCTACTTCGTTATAGCTATATCGTAGTTTCTAAGCATGCAGTATTCCATTGTTTATTTGGTAAAACGTGCATCGTGTTAAACACACACTTTATTCTCGTCTCATTGTTCACACCTCTGTTCGTTTTAGCTTTACTCCTCAAAGTATCTCATTGTCATTACAGTATATTGATTTCGCTCGCATATTCACGTAATTTTTCGCACCTTCCAAAATGTTTTGCCTCTTTTGCCTCGTCTTCTATGGTTTGTCTTATTTTTTAATTCCCTTTTTCATCACTATCATTGTGTTTTTTTTTCTCACACCGTAGAGACGCGAATGAAAAGTTTATTTTAACGTGTCTTAACGACGATGAAGCTTCGTGAGGTATATTCGCGAGTTACTTTCAACATGAAAAACATGAACGACGAATCATTTTATTTTACACAGTCTGACGAAAAAACGTAAACCGAAAGAAAAGAACAATAAGAAAATTCGTCGACCAATTTATTCGCTGAAACGCGAGGATGTTTTTTTTTTTTTTCGTGATTTCTTTGTGGAATTCATATCACGAGTGCACATCGAGAATATTGGATGAGGTATTACGCGAGAATTTTTTTCTTACATTTTTTTTAATTTCGAATTAATTATCGTAACGCTAAATACGTGGGAATTGAAAGGAAGCACAATATCACCCGGTGTCCAAGTTTAACAATCTCGCGACACCGCGTACGCACGTTTTATTTTCCTTCATTTAGCTTTTTTCTTTTTCCTTACTTCATTATTGTCCACGGAGCCTTGTCCGATTTTGTCAATGTCCTTTAGTTTTTTTTTTTTATAATTCAGTTATACCGCGCGTTCACCACATACGTACGTTTGGTCAGAATTGGGATTTCTCAACTATCATGAGAGACGTCGGTAATTTTTTCCTAAAATTCCTGTAGTTCGTTAGCACATTTTGCCGAAAAATGTTGCAAGGAAGAAATAAAATCAACACGTTCGCTTAAGCACTAACACGAAATGCTGTTGCAATATGGTAGCTTTTTTTTAACAAAAACTTTGACGAACAATTCTTAGAAAATCAATTTTTTTTCTTTCCTCTTTTTTTTTTGGTGTCTATATGCCTGTGTGTGTGCATCTTTCGGTTTTAGTCGTCTTTTCCAAACACTATGAACTTCAAAAGGAAGTGATGGAAATTATCAAAAACTTTGAACGGTTCGTCGAGTCGTATGGGAATACAAATGATACTGCTTATGACACTATTAATACTATTGTATTGTTGAACATCGTTACAACGTATGCAGTTGTGTTATATCGATAATTTGAGGGAGGGAACAAAGAGAAGAAAAAAAAAACGAATACATTATTAGTAGTACATATCGTCGTCTTTGCGACGAAATTCACATTGAAAAAAATGAATTTAATTTATTTATTTGGCAAAGTTCAGCCAAATGAATTAAACTAAAATAAAATAAAATTTCTTTAAAATTCACTTCATTTATGTAAAATGAATTTTGTTCAATGAAGAATCACTGATCTATTAAAAATCATTCCTGCTCTATACAAATTTTTATTAAAATCAAATAAATTAGTCTCATGTAGAAAAAGCGTGTTTACACGATTCGTTTGGTGCGCTCTCTCGGAATTATTGTATTATTGTAAAGTCGGTGTAAATGCGCTCAATTTTTGTTTTTTTTAGTCCAAATATCAAGAAAGGAAAATAAATTAGCACGTACAGTTACGTCCATACAGTGCGTGATTGCTGAATCGAAGATTACGAAATGACGCACAATATGAAAATCGATAAAACAAGTATACATTTAAAAAAAAAGCATATAAGTGCCTAAAAGTGTATTAAAAAAAAAAAATTGTAAAATGGTAAATACAAGAGTATCGAAAAAAAATTGAATAAATAATAATTAAATATTGGCAGTGGAATAATTATAAAGTTGCGAGTTAGGTACTCGTTTCGCTTGATCGTAAAGAAACACGTACGATATATACTAAACGTCGGATCGAGACGATTAAAATTCGTTCGAAATGTAGCGTAGAACCGAAGCGACAATAATTACGCTCGAAATATTAATCTTCGAAAGAGAAAAACTAAAAAAAATGATAGTATGTCATTGCTGCTCGGATTTTCAAAATTTACGTAATCTTACAAGATAAATTGACGATCCACCGATAGACTTTATAACGGATTCTTATTAAAGTTTTCCATCGGGTAATCGAATTGGCAAAGAGGAGAATTATAAGGAAACTCGGAATTAACGAGTTCAAAATAAAGTTGACGGTTTCTCAGTAATTCCCGACATCGATTTGGTTTTTTTAACGAATATTCAAAAAAATTATGAAAACATTGCCAACACAGTATAAATACCCGATAATAATAACAATGGATATAATTATTATCGATTATAGGATAGTTATTATTCCGATAATAAATCTCTCTGCCGAGAAAGGGGAGGGAATTTGAAGAAAAAGCCCCCGTATAAAGTCTATGTAGGATTATAATTTTTTTGCTCGGGTTTCCCGCGAAAATGAATAAAAACAAAAAAATACATTTCCTCGGTTTGATCATTTTTTTCTTTGTTTTACTTGTATCAGACTAATCGTATACAACGTAACACGTGATCCTTTACGATTTTACCCAGTTTTATAGATTGGGTAGACGTAAAATGTACGTTTTTTTATATCGTGTCCGTGTAATTCGTGTATTAAATGCGATAACGCGTTGGGCTTTTTTTATCCTTTTATATATATATATATATATATATATATTTATATATATATGTGTATATATATGTATATATCCGTTCGTGGAACGATATTTTTTTTTCGAGCGATTCACCGCTATCTCGTTATTAACTTCTAAAAAGTCGTTTATCATAGTCTTATACAAATACCCAATATACATTGGTGATTCAATACCGATAATTAATTAATTAATTAATTAATACCCTATGCAATTAATATATCTCGCTTAATAATACAATATCACACTGAGCCGGCTGTGTGTGTCCATCTAGTTCTTTGTTTCTTTTGTTCTTTTAGCCCGCACTTCGTCACTCACTATGCGTTGTATTACGTTGTTTATTTTATTAAAAAATTTTTTTTTTTTTTCATAAGTCATAGAGTGATCCGAGTTTTAGGCGCGACACCGATTTTTCGTTTGTTGTGATTCTTGTTCAATTTTTTTTTTCTTCTTCGAACGGGGTTTTTCGTTGAGTTTTTTCGGGACTCACGTGAAGCTTTACGACGAACGGGATATTATTATTATCATTATTATTATTATTATTATCAGTTATATTGGTACATTGGAATTTTTAAATCGTCCTGCGTCTCTCAGTAACACTTGCGGGTGCACGTACATTTGCGCACTAGATCAACGTCCTTCGTGTAACGTCTGCCGTCGGCGCAGATCAATCGAACCTGCGGAGAGAAAAAAAAATTATAGAATCAATATGAAAAAGAAGGAAAAAAAACCCACAAAAACATAAAAAAAATAAAAATCAATTGGCGTAGCCATTTGGTATATCGCAGGAAATAAAAATCAGATAAAATTGAAGATATTGAAAATGTAAAGAATATTGAGTTTAAACAGAAATATTTTTGAATTTCTTCGATTATTTCGTCTACTTCGCCGCAATAGTCTGCAATTTTTTTTTTCACCCTCTAAAAGTAGAATCAATCCTTTTTTTTTAATAGTCGTGGATTAAAAAATATCGTCACGGACAAAAATGATAAATTACCTTGCGTCTTTTGGTTTTTCGCGGTAGGCAACACGAGTTTCCGCAACTGCCCCAGCATTTAGCGAGTTTAACCGGTCGTCGGCTACGACAACCGTTCTCGCTGTAATACTCGCGAGTATGTTCCTTCCGGCAAGTCGGCGCTCTCTCGCAATAACGTCCTTGCCAACCGGTCTGACATCGACACGAGTAACCGTTGTTACCGAACGGCGACGCTACGCATTGCGAACCCTTTCTGCACTCGTTACCGACGCACGGATCGTTGATTCCCGATGACGAGACGACAATTTCTGCGAAAATAGAAAAAAAAAATTATTTTATGGAAAAAAAACGTAAAAAATGTATTTTACGAAAAATAACGTTTGTTTTATTATCTAATTGAGGTGGACACGCGAGAATTCCATTTTGCAAGCTTTTACGCGAGTTTTGAAAAAAATGGAAAAAATTGCTCATGGAAATTGAAGGAAATTTTTTCCAATCAAATTACATTCACTTATCCATTGAGATTTATGTCAATTAAATACACGCGAACTCCATTTTTAGTAACTATGAAATTACAATTTTTTATTTTCAAACTACTCGCCAAACTTCTATAACTTTTAACAAGTATTACTGTCGAAAATAAATCAAAATATTTGAAGAAAAATACATAAAAAGGGTACGAAATAGGATTCCCTAAAAATTCTACCGGATCGATCGTGAGCGACGTGTTCCTGTTGCATTGAAGCGTCTTCCATGCTACTAGCCGCGCTAACGACGCTGGGCTCGGCAACGTCACCACGCGCCTCGTCCTCGGCTTCTTCCTCGCCGGAAGAACAGCCGGGTGTAACACGATGCATCTTCGCAGCGTTGCTGAAGTCGACCAGTTTGTGATTTATCCACATTTCCGATATACAACCTTGGGAAAGTAGACAATTATTGCGTGTTTCATTGAAAATACCTGAACAGTGACACGTTGCTTCCTCGTAATTTTTCCTCATACACAAAACTTCCTCGACGAGGTAGCCAAAATGACTTATATATCTTGATCATGGAGAACAATTTCCGTGTGCGAAAAAAGAAAATTATGAGGAAGCAATTTGTGAGATTTAATTGGTCTTTAGCTATTTCATTATTCAAAAAGTAATTTCCGGTTTACGCTCGAGAGGGATAACTTAGGATATTTTTTTCGAGACCCAAATGAGGCTGATATAAAAAAAAATCCGCTCTGTCCCGGTCAACGTAAAGGATCTGTTTTGTAGCAATTTCAGTACGAGCTAGAAAATGAATTTTTGATTTTTTCACTTTTGGGAATTTTGGTTGGGGGGAGGGGAGAGGGATGATTAACGCTTACCTTGGAAGCTCGTGACGTTAATTAGATGAAATTGTTCGAAGGCAACGCCGGCCAATTCGGGCGCCAAACCACCCACGTACATGCGCGTCGTGAGTTTTAAATATTCCCGTGGTCCCTCGTTGATGATGCTCCTTGCCGTTCCACGATCGACTCTCATCGTAAAATTTTTCTTAATCGCGATTAATTCGGCCATATGAGGTTTACCGTCCGACACCATCTCGTAGCTGTACATCGTCGATGTCGGATAATTACCAACGTCGTACGATACGCGAACGCGTCCGTTAAATAATTCGACGGCAATGTGCTCCCCGTTTTGATCAGTCCCGTCGTAAAGCAAAACCCCGTTCTCTTGGGTCGTCGTAAATACGATGGTCACATTAGCCTCGGGCCTCGTGCGTAACGGCTCCAGCTCGACCAGCGAGCTGTTGTCCACGAAGCTCAGGCTCGTCAGGTACTCGCATCGCTTTCCTGCATTGAAGAAAAAAAAAAAACATTAATTTTTGCTCACTCGTCGATTATTCACTTCGTTCTCAATACGATATCGTTTGTCAATACTTTTAAAATTAACATACGATATTTTACAGATAAATTTTTAAATCCTTGGATAGATCGAAATTTCCTTTCGTGCCGAACAAAAAAACTTGCCAGATATTCCAAACGGTAGACTTTTCGAAATGCTCCCACGGTCGGATTGAAAAATATTCAGATTTTATTTAGAAAAAAATTATGAAAGGAATTTCTCGTTAAATGAAAGAGTATAACTCTCACCATTTTGCATTTAACGATCTAAATCCGTTTTCAAATAATCTAAGAAATATTTCGAACGATCATTTTTGACAAATCGAAAAAAAAAAATACCCCTCTATTCCGACTGTGTAGTCGAACTTTTAACTTTTCGATTATCACGAGACCGAATTTCACGCAGATTTGAAACGGCAACGAACTCGATAGAATTGGATTTATAAAACTGCAGCAGCGTTACAATACGGACGATTATTTTGATTGATGAAAAAAAAAAGTAATTGGAATAAAGAGGGTTCGTTGTTGTTTTTTTTTTAATTTGCAATATCGGGTAATTGATAATACATACCAGTGTAGCCGGGATGGCACTGGCAAAGATAATCCGCGGTGGATCCAGGGGATGGCTGAAAGCAAGCGCCGTGCTGACAATCGTGATGAGCGCACGGGCTCGTTTGTGGATATAGCATTGCCGTAGACGGCGCGGCCTCGCAATACCTACCCGTGTAATCCGCCGCGCATTTACACTCGTAATTGTTTATGCCGTCGATGCAAGTAGCACCGTTCTAAAAATAAGAAATTTACGCATTATTTTCTCGTAAAATTTTTCAAAATAATAACGAAAAACAAAACAAAGAAAAAAAAAATCGTCCGCCGTACCTGGCATAAATGATTAACGCAATCGTCCAAGTTTGTGGAACAATTGAGACCGGAGAAGCCGATCGGGCACTCGCAGCTGTAGTGGGTCCTGTGGTCGACGCAACGACCTCCGTTCTCGCATGGGTCGTGTCCTTTTGTGCAATAGGGTATTTTCGCCTCGCAGTATTCTCCCATGTATCCCGGTGTACAGTCGCATCTGTAGGCCTGTACGAGATCCACGCAGGTCGCGTTGTTCGAACATCTGTTGTTGGCGCAATCGTCGACGTTGCTCTCGCATCTGATGCCCTCGTAACCGGGGCTACAGTCGCAACTGTCACACACCGACTTAACGTCAATTGAGATATATAGCCCGTTATTGGATCGCGATCGATCCACCAACAGACAAACTGGCCCGAGAGAATTATGAAGTAAAGAGCTCTTCGATATTCCTTCGGGAATGGAAAATCTCTTTTTCTCTTTACTTTTCTTTTCTTTTTTTTTTTTTTGTAGTTTTCATTTTCTCTCTTCGCGTTTTTATTTTACAAGCGCCAATCGAGATTACTGGTGTATACACCATACATACATTTTTCTTTATTTTTTTTTTTACCAAAACGTGCGTGCCAAACGACGACGATTAATCACGAAACGAAATTTTGGATTACCAATTGCGTGCTTGACGGTAACAAAGTTTTATCTACCAAGTTGGGGAGCCGAGCTCGATCCAACCCCGATCTACTGACTAGGGATGGACAAAATACGAATTGAAAGCCATTCGAATGATTATTCTGAGAATAAAAAACAAAAATCCATTTGAAACAATTGTTTCGAAGGACAAATAAAAAAAATTGTACGATCAATTATTAGCATTAATTATGATCAATGTCTCACAATAATTCCTGTAAAATTAACGATTATTTCATTAAAAACGAAAATTCGATAGAGATGTAATTGAAAAAAAAAGAATGATTCATTGTTCGCTATTGCTCCATCGTTCGTGAGAATACTTTGAGTTAACGACGACGTGTTTTTCGAACAATCGAAAATTATCAATTATTTATCTTTCAAAATTAAATATATATTTTCTTGTTCTCAAAATACTCATTCGTCTTGATGTTTTTTTCTATTCCAACGATGTCCATCCCCTCTACGGGACATTCTCGTATATACATCATAGAAAAAAAAAGTAAAAAAAAAAACAAAAACAAGCCTCGAGCGATAATTATTCAAGTACCTGAATCTTCCTTCCTCCAGTACTTTACAAGTTCCGGCGTTCCTGCAAGGATTTCCATAGCACGCGTCAATTTTATGCTGACACCTGTCCCCGTGATATCCTGGCGAGCACTTGCAACGGAACTTCCGGTCCGGTAGCGTCTCGCAAAATCCTCCGTTCTCACAGGGTACGGTGTAACACACATCGCACTTTGCCAATACGTCGGCAGGCTGTTGTTTGGCTGAACGGAAGAAAGGTCTACGATTAATGAGCAATTTTAGTACATTTCTGAGAACTCGGACCAAAAAAAATCAAACTAAATAGACGGATATCGTTAATTTAAGAAAATAAAAATTCTTCCCGGATAATTTTGTGAGTGTTCTTATTTTGTTTTTTTTTTCTTTCAATTTTTCGAATTGTTTTGCCATTTTATTTATGGCCGTTTGCGCTTTTCGATCAGTCACGTTGATTTGATACTTACTTTTGCATTGAAAGAGGCTCGTCGGCGCCGTTAGAAGAAGTTTTTCCTTCATCGACGGTGGCTCCTTGCACATTGCTATTCCCGGCTCAACGTCCAAGTCCTTTTTCACCCATTCGGCCAACCAACGTAAATTACAATCGCAATACAACGGATTCGAACCCAGAGCACTGTTAGAGAAAAAAAAATTACGTTAATCAGACATTTTTTTTGGAGAGTAACACAACGTTCAATATTTTTTTGTATTTAGACTCACAGATGGGTGATGGATTCCAAATCGTCAAAAGCACCCTCGGGAATTGTCGAAATATCGTTACCATGAAGAGAACTGTAACGATGAATTATGTCGTAGAATTGAACTTGTTCAGAGGCAGAGGGATTGAACCACCCAAATATTATGAAAATTGCACGTATTAAATCTTGGAACTTTGTAAAAACAATTTTTTTTTTTTCACGAAGTTTCAAGATTTAATATGTACAATTGTCGTGATTAGGGTGATTCCCTTTAATAATCGAACAATTGAATAATCGAACAATTTAATAATCGCTTCGTTACTCACATGAGCCTCAGTGACCTGAGTCCCGCAAGGGCGTTTCGTTGAACGCATTGTAACTTGTTGTAACTTATTATTCTGAAAAACAAACGAAAATGATAAAATTGAATCATTGCGAATTGTTAAAAAATTCTTGAAATTTGTTGACACTCACAGGTGCGAGAGTTTTGTGAGATTTCGGAAAGTATCGTTCGACAACATTCCAATCTGATTGTTGCTCAGGTCCCTTAAAAAAAAACCATTACGGAATTAGTACGAATGTTGGAAAAAACATGACGTTTTATTTACTTTAATATTCACGTCTTTTTTTCCCCCGAAATACTTACAATCGCGTGAGCATTCGTAGATGGCTCAGTCTTTCCGGTTGTATGGTTTTTATGTCGTTCACGTCGAGCAACAATTCCGTCGTTTCGGGTGGTATACCACGTGGTATTTCGGTAAGATGAGATCTCGAACATCTTACAACCGAGCCCGCGCAGTTGCAACGGGGTGGACAGTAATCGTCACCCAGGCAACCAAAACTGTCCTCTGTTTGGGGAAAAATGCCGAAAAAAAGTGACAGTAGTATTGGTCCTTGGAAAAGCGTGAATTTTTAAAATTTTCAGTCGACCAGATACATTTTAACAGTTGAAAAGTGGAAAAAGTTTATGCGTGATTTCTTGGTTTAGCAATTTATCCACATAGCTGTTTTTTAAGACTGCTTACTCTATTACGATAGGATGAAAAAAAAAGTCAAGAGTTTTTTTGGTCGTTGAAATCTTCCCGGTACCCTTGAGCAAAATGCACCATCGTCTTTTTCAAAAGAGCATCGACGACGAAACATTAATTAATAAATAAATGAAAAACCGTTCATTTCTCTTTACAGAAGCGTATATGGTAATTGAATTACGACGAACTAACAACACATCATTGAGAGTTAATGAAAAATCGTTAATTCCAATAAAAGTTTAATGGTTTATCGTTGACAATTAACGAAAAATCGTAAATTGCCTTTGGTAGAATATAATTAGCAATTAAATTGAATTAATCGACGATACGTGATTGAAAATTTACAAGAATTTATGTTTATTGGCTTTTTGGCACTATAGCTTACTGTTGCATTTGAACTCGTGGCTAGGAATGTCCTTAACATGAGCATCCTTCAGTCTCGGTGGATCGTGACAACGACCGATTATTCCTGGCACGTCACGACTCCTCAACCATTCGGCGAACCACTCCAAATGGCAATTGCACGATAATGGATTCGATTGCATGTTACTGCGGAAATAAAACGGAAAAATTATTTTTTAAACGAGGAATTAAATTATCTCGAGACTATTTAGACTTAGTTTTTTTTTTAATAATGAATTTCCACACTCGACTCACATTGTTTGTATGTGATGCATCCCATCGAATGCTCCTTGCATGACGCACGTGATCGCGTTTCCAGTAAGATTTCTGAATTAATGAAAAGAATTCGTTAATACCGTACTCTATCATTAATTTTTTTTTTTCTTTTTAGTAATCACTTACAAAGTTTTCATATTCGTGAGACCGGTGAACATTTTGTTGTGAACTTCGCGCAATTTGTTTTCCGATAATAGTCTGCAAGATAAAATTGAATTATTGAATATAGCTAAATATAATGGAATCCATAAAAACAAAAAACTGATTGAAATCATTAAAACTCATTAAAATCATTTTTATCATTAAAGTTATTTTTATTTAATTTATGAATGAAATTTTTTGCATCAATGAGAAATGATATTTGTGGAGTTTATGGGGAATCGAACGAGTGCTTACAATTCGGTCAATTTGTGAGCTCCTTTGAACGCTGCGGCTTCAATGCGGGATATCCTGTTTCTCCTCAGATCCAAATGTTGCAATTCCGGAAGTTTCTCAAACAGGCCATCAGCCTTGATTTTATCAAGCTCATTGTTACCCAGTAATCTGTACAAAAATCGGCACAATTGTAATTTGATTTTCCTTATAAATTAGTAAAAAAAAAAAATACCTTCCAGTTTCGAAAATATTGAGGAAATTTTTTAATAATTTCTTTGACTTTTTTTTTACTTAGAAAAAATAAAAATAAAGTATACATACAGTGTAGAAGTGTAGATGGGCAAATCTTTGGGTATAGACGTGAGTTTCTTGTCGGAACAGTCGACGGTTGCACCGTTGCATGTGCAGGGCGATGGGCAACCTCCTGGCAGTATGCACTCGCCCGCTCGCTTCGTCAGTAATTTTTCGTCGCCTGAGGGCAAAATTTTAAATCTGGATTCAGACCGAGTTTAACAAAAAAAGTGCCTGCTCTATTCTGTTTCTCTCGTTTCCACGCCATTTTCAACGCGATTATTTGCGTTAGGCGTCGAAAATTAATATTAGCTGCGAGAACGGAATGATATGTGTTGCGAATGAAATGAGATTCTTTTATTCCTTTTCACATAAAGGAGTTTAATTTTTTATTTAAATTTAAATTTTCAATTCATGCATTATAACGTGCTGCGGTTGATTATGGCTGCATGCGACTTCACCTTGACGGTTGTTGGCTATTTTTCTCTGTTGAAGTCATCGTGGCAAATTGGCTTCGACGAGAAAAAGTTTGATTTCTTTCATTTAAAAATATTTTCATTAAATCGAATATTTTCCGATGATTATTGCACTATTACGAAATTGATCGAATTTTTATTCAATCGCAAAAACTTCGTGCAATCGAAATAAATTCTTTTTTTTTTTTAAATAAAATAAATCCATTTTCCTCGATGTATTTTCGGTTTAATTCTGTTCGTTTAATTTATTTTTTAGTATTAAACGTACGACACCTAGTAATTCCATACGTACCTATTTAACTGCTTCGTATTTGTCGGGGCACTGTCTTAAAAAGATTTTTTTCTTCGAGACTGAACAAATTATTTATCTCTCTATCTCTCGCTCACCGTCATTACGGCAGCTAGTTGAATCGGTGAATTGGGCAGTAAAATTGATCCGTATGACAAAAAGGAAGAAACAAATAGGATTTTCTACTCGCGCGCGCGAGCGCGCACACACACACACACACTTGCGATGCGAGGATCGGGTATAAAAAAATACAAACAGAGTTTTGTCCCAAGGGAATTCAACGAGAAACACACAGAACACGGATAAGAAAGGAAAAAAACGAAGAGAGGGACGTGTATTTAAAATACAAATTTTTAAGCAATGGAAAACAGGAAAATTATTTATCGGTCAATCTCGAAGTCACAGAACGAAAATCTTCAAAGACTCGTTTTATATTGACATTGCAAAGATTTTTCTAATTTTTTTTTGCGTTTGCAATAGTAATTTATTAGCTTTTGAAAATAATAATTCCATTGAAATTTGAAAAAAATTCAGACATTCCTGTAAAAATCGAAATTGAACTTTTATCAAGGGGGTTGTTTATTCTGAAATCGAGCTTTTCTTCAAACTACAATTCCATTGAGATGAAATGCCGACGATTTGAGGGTAGCTGTCCGTTTTAATTGACAATCAATTTTCGGTTCAACGTTCAAATTTAATTTTTAATGAATAAGTGAATTTTATTTGTCCATTTGTCCGAAATAAGTGGCGTAATTGACTGAAAATCTTCCTTCCTGCTTGTTTTCTCATTTTTCATTTATATCGAACACCAATGACAAGGATGAGAACAAAAAATACACAGAAACAACGAAACAAACGATGATAGTAGCGTGAACAGAGAGAGGGTTGTTTATAGTCGACGATGACGACGATGAATGAGAAATATGACGAAGTTAAAAAAAAACCGAAAAAAAAAAGAAGAAATGACGGATGAGAGGAAAATGTCTAAACGTCCTGAACCAACCTGTCGAAGTTAAGAAGAAGATACCGGAATTCGAATCGTGCTTACCCTTACATTTGAACTTTTCGTCTCGCATAACATCGATTTTCCGCTTGGCAGCGCGTTTCGGCGAGTCACACTTTGCCCCCGAGGTCTCGATTGGATTAGCATGAAGATAAAGACTGAGCCACCGTAAATTGCAGTCGCATATGAATGGATTTTTCGCCAGATGAAGAACTTTTATCTTGTTGAGATTTGCGAATGTACCGTTAGCGAGTGACTTAATTTTGTTGTCGTAAAGCGAGAGTAACGTTAGACTGCTCAGATCGTGAAATAAATCGGTTCTGATGCACGATATCTCGTTGGCGTTAAGTAGACTGGAAAATTGAAGAAAACAAAAATTCAATTTTTTATTTCAGGGTTTATCGAAGTTAAATTGGCAAAAAAAATGTTCAGATGACTTTTGTTTTTTGTTTGTTTTGTAAATAGACGGAAAAAAAATGTATCCGGAGATTAGTGACTTACAGTAACTTTAAGCTACCGAGACCTTGAAATACACCACCGGGTAATTCGGTGATTTTGTTGCCATACAGGACCCTGGAAAAAAAATGGATTTTTATCAAAAATAAGATTCCTGCATTCCTTGAAAGGAGTAGAATTTTTTTATAACAGTTCAGACTCAGTGTTTAATCTAAAATTGGAAATATTAATTTTTCAACGTTTGTTTTATTAAAATTTGAACAGTAGAAGGTAAACTCACAGAGATTCGAGCGACTTGAGACCGTGAAACGCGTCAGCAGCGATTTTCTTTATTTTGTTGTTGCTCAGATCACTGAAAAGGATAACGAAAATGAAAAATAATTGAACGGTTAGTATTTATTAATATTATTAATCGACAATCGATGAACTCACATTCTCGTCAATTTTCTGTAGGGCGAAAAAGCCTTTGGTGGGATTTCACGAATGTTATTTTGCTCGAGACGTCTGTAAAGTAAAAAAAAAAACAAATTTATTGAAGATAAAAATTTGGTCGAATAATTTTGCTTAATGCATAAAGTCGAAAAAATATATACATATTTTCTTGATTTTTCCTCGAGTTTATTCGACAGATAGAAATTAGCCTGAAAATTCTTACAATTCCGTTGTATCCTCGGGAAGATGCGTGGGAACTTTTTCCAATGAATTTTCACGACAGTCTACGATACCGTTCGCACAAGTGCATGGATGAGGGCATTGAGGCTCGGCGCTGCACTCTGAGCCCGTGCGTTCGACCAGACCCGAACATTTGAAATCGTGCTCCTGAGTAAAATGAGACAAATTTTATCGTCAATAATTTAATGATTTAATCCAATTAGGACCGGGAGAGCGTACACAATTCAGAACAGCTACTAGAAGGGTATGTCGCGCAAACGAGCAAATTGTTTTCTTAACTCTATTGGAATACTCGAAAACCATTGCGTAGGAATTTTAAAAAAATAACATAATTTACTCTCTTCCTTACAATTTTGAAAAATTCATATAATCGCTAATTTTGTACCCTTATTTTTTTTTTTCGTCATGATAGAGTATTCGTAAACATTATCTAAAAATATTCAAATGACATGCAAAACTGATCGCTCAATTACCATAACTTGAAATGTATTAACAATTATAAAAAATATGGTACTTGGTACAATTTTTGCTTGTTAGATGATTTTTACCCAATTTCCACAATACTGTGAAAATTTATTTACTGAAATGTTGAATACTGAAAATTTATCGTCGTTACTGAAGGATCAACTTTTGTTTGTTATTTAGAAAAAAGAAAAAATTCTCACTATATTTATTACATTTCATGCTTCTCCTTTCGTTTTTCGTTTTTTTTTTTTTTTTCGTCAATTACACTCTTCGGGGTAGCAATAACAGAAATGATTTACGACAAACGGATCCGTACAAATTTTATTTAATGACCACCCACACGCTACATTGACGTTAACACTGTTGAGTGGGAGGTCGTTTAGTTTTCATAGTCCGAACCGCGGCAGCAAAATGATCAACAAAAGTTGATTTTACAAGGATCCAAAGGGGCTCTTGTCAAACGACTGCCTCGTTGTCCCCGCAATGTCACACCCAGCCGAGCGACTCGACGCCGAGAAATAATCATTGTCGTTTTCAAGTCCGAAAAGTATTTAAAAACAGGTTTTTCGTATACGCGAGCGTTATGCTCGAAGGCTTCGCCGAGGGTAGAATTACATTCTTAAAAAGGGGATCGTTAAATTTTTTCATCCTTCGATTCTAGACGGGGTAAAGAAAAATAATTTCGCATTTTTTTTACAAGGTTTTATCAGAACTGTTCCTAAAGTTGGAACGAAACGAAATCAAATTTTTCGATCGAATCAAACAAACATTCTCTAAGTCGTGAAAAACCGGGAAGGGGGAAAAAAATCGAGAATTCCATAGTTCTCGTAAAACGTTCGGAGAAGAACAGGAAATAAAAATATACCAATATGTTTTTTCATCACCGTTCGAGCGGGCCTGGTACACCGTTTTCTCTTACCTGCAAATCGGCGAGATTCTGTCCCTTGAGATTGGCCGGTGAGGAACATCTCGTGTGCTGTCCTAGACGCGAAAAGCTCTTTAGATGTCGCGAGAGCCAGGACAGATGACAGTCGCAAGCGAGCAAATTGTCTGCCAGTTTGAGTGTACGTAGTCTCGAGAGACTGTGCAACATTTCCTTTCCCAGTGTCGTTAGTTTGTTGTTGTTCAGCGTTCTGTCGATGCAAAACGGAAATTGCTCTATAAAATCGTGGGGACAATAACCGGTGGGGAAAACGATATCCGGCTATCGGCGATACTTTAATATCTTTCGTACGTGCACGAACTATATAAGGATTGAAAATAGCAACTTACAATATTTCTAGATCTTTCAATTCTCTGGTTGCACTCTCGTCGATGCAGGTCAATACGTTATTGTCGAGCAACCTGAAAGTTCCGAAGTTATGGTTTTTTTATTTTCACGTGTTTGTTTTGTTCGTTTTAACAATAATTATGATAATTATTTCGTTCACTCACAGTTGTCTTAGCGACGATACTCCTCGCAGAGTTTTTGGTCCTACCATCGCAATTTGATTGTGACTAAGATCACTGAAACACACAAAGTATATGATACAAAGATTTTTAAACAAGTCTTTTTCGTGCTGTTTACTTTTATCTATTGTTTATTGCATTTACAGAATTATGGCCATAAAATAAATAAATATTATCAATTGAATTAGTTCAATGTCACTGAAGTTTAATATAAAAATAATAATGAGAATCAGTGTAGGTGGAAATGTAAATTATTTGCGTGACCTCAATTGTACGATTTCCATAGATAGCGGAAAACTACTTTTGGACATTTGATAGCTTATTCGTCTCGAAGTTTTGATCAAGATTCGAATTTAAATGTCATCTATTGATACCAAGGGCCAAATAACCCGCAACGAACATCCCTGGCTCTTCGTCGCTACTAATTCAAAGGTCTAGGTGTAACAATATATTCGATTCTTAGTTTCCATATAGGATTTTCTTTTCGGACTCGTCCATTACGATTGAATAATAAATTACCGGAAACGACCCGCAGCAGTTGCTTTGGCGATCGAAGACATCGCGGTTGGTCGCCAGTTTGTTCGACATTTTCGATAAATTATTCAATAAATCGAGTGTCCGTACGAACTATGGCTTGCGGATACGGTCACGTAACGGCCGGATAGGTCGTACAGAGGAAAACTCGACACTTATATTGTCCCTAGTGGTTGTAGAGATTTCCAACATGGATGACAACGTTTCGTCACTTTTCAGTCGCACATTTTATATATTTTGTTCCATCGTTTTGTTTTTTCGAAACTAATTGTTGTACAAAACCAACATTGGTTTTAATTGTACGCTTAAACTTTTATTACGTGAAAAGGGAAAGAATTTTAAACTAACTGTTATCTCTTAAAGGTCGTCGATGGCAATTCTTAATTTTTATTCATTGTGCACTTGAATGTAAAAAAATTCGTGATTATAAAATTTCGGGCTACATTAACCACCATTTGCAACATTAAATTAATTTATAATTTTCATACGTTACGGGTTGCAGAAACTTCAGATGTAGATTTTGATACATTTCGAGATTAGATGAAATTTTAACGATGCTAAGTGCTCATTAAATTAACGTATGTGAATAATTGCGTGAAAACCTCTGGTATGCTGCGATTTTTTTCTTTGCTTGCACGAGGTTAAGGTAGCCCTCCCACACGTTGCATGGGTGCCCTGCTTACCGCGCAATGCCCCGGCTACTTTTCCCTCGACTTTTACTCTAGCAATGCGCGCTGCTCATGTATCCTTAATGAACAAAAGTAACCATCGTAACTTTTTCATTCTAGTTTTTACGATACATTTTTTATGACTTTACGATGGGGAGTTTTTTTTTTCTCGTAAAAAGTTTAACACGGGATGATAGATGAAGTTCGCTTTGGAAAAATATTAGTCGATATTGAATGATTGACGAGGTGATGAAAAAAAAAAAAAATTGATTCAAAGTTATCCCATCTTTGCATTATACATTGAGAAACATTCAGTCAACTTCGCAAAGTCTGTCACGAGTATGTGGACAAAGGGATATAACGAGACTCACACAGATGACAAATGGGATTTTACTATTTTTTTTGTAACCCAGTAGCGGTAAAACCGACCAGTATCGCCGAGAGGTTGTTACGCCGATAACGAATGACCCTTAAACCAAGAAACTCCGAATATCCACGGACATTGGATAACCACTTTGAGTCTCGCGATTCGTTGCCTCTCCGCAATCCGTTAAATAACACATTCCCGCGCACGCAGCCTGCAATTTCCGAGTTTTTTTTTGCGACGTCGTGTGGAGGGTTATTGCTTTTTCTAACCCCTCTTTCGTCTATATCGTGCAGAAGAATAGGGCAATTGGAGCGAAAAAATAATGGGCTAGGTATAGAGCACAGAGGCAAGCAGTGGACAATAAGTGAACCCGGGTAAAATCGAACGACACGCTGCCCAGGAGAAACGTCCTAAACTTGCTTCCACAGACTAACAAGGAAAGTAGCCGAGATGTCCCCCCCGATTTCGTTGAAACTCATGGATGTTATAGAGCATTGGAAACTAAGCAACACAATTTTTTTTTATCTGCGAAAAAACGGTTTCAAGGGATGAAACTATCCCCTAAAGTTATACAAGTCAAGGGCCGATTTTGCAATCTCACATACAAACAGTGCATCGATTTTGACGAAACAAAAATTAAAATGTTTCTTATGCGGAGGAATGAAGAACCCACGAGATAATGAAAAAAAAATATTTGAAGCGTTCGAAACACCCTTGAACATGTACTTCTTGCACCCTACATTGAAAACTTGCGAATCGATTGAAATGAAAATTATGCTATAACATCCATGAGTTTCAACAAAATCGGAGGGGGACACCTCGGATACGTTCCTCGTAAGTCTACTAGAGACGTTTTGAAAACCCCCGTCAAAACCCAAAATCGATGAAACGGGAGGCAATTTATGACCATTTGAAATTTGGACATTTTTAGGTTTCCGAAAAGGTGGGCAAAAAATGAAAAAACTTTTTGTTTTTTTTTTTTCAATCTTTCGATACCCTAATCGATCGGAAATTTTCCGCTGATTATGAATCACACCGAGTTTTAGTCGAAATCTCAAAATATTAATGTGAAAAAGGCGAAAAACGAAAAAAATCACTTTTTGGACGATTTTCAACGGAATTTCGAGTTTCTCAAAGAAATCGCTACTGAATCAACGAGTCAAAATACATCGATATAGCGTCCTAAAAGAAAATGTAAAAATTCAAAATTTTTTTGCATTTCGGCCAAACAGAAGTGGCTTCACTAAAATCGCTGTAACGTTGCTTCCCGATGGAGTTTGAACCCCGCTCTGTGCTCATTCTTTTCGTGATCGAACACCCTTTAAAATGGCGCTTGAATCATTGTGCTATCATTATTTTTCGATTTTTCACAGATTTTTAAAGTCGTATCATCATGAAATTTCTTGGCAGTGGGTCGGAAACTTTTGAATATCTATTAAAAAACGGGCTAGAAAGGGTGGTCCGCCCCCTTAAGTATTCGTGCTAATTAAAAAAACGATGAATCATTTTCAATTTTAGCTTAATGAGAAGAGTTCATATTGGCAAACGCATT
This sequence comes from Oxytorus armatus, assembly GCA_958009045.1. Taxonomy (NCBI): domain Eukaryota; kingdom Metazoa; phylum Arthropoda; class Insecta; order Hymenoptera; family Ichneumonidae; genus Oxytorus; species Oxytorus armatus. The sequence continues at coordinate 18,070,540 of OY253749.1, read as the reverse complement.
TGGAATGACAAGGAGATAACTGGAATGTAAAAACTCAAATAGGGGTAACTTACCCCCTTAAAACTGTTTTCTTGCACAAATACAAAAATAAGTGAACTTTAATTTTATTTCCTCAATAAAACAGCATAATTTTCATTCCAATCGATTCGCAAGTTTTCAATGTAGGCTGCGAGAAGTAGATGTTCAAGGGTATTTCGACCCCTTAAAATAAAATAGAACGATGAATTATTAATTTTAGCTTAATGAGAAGAGTTCGTATCGACAAACACATTTGGAATGACAAGGAGACAACTCGAATGTAAAAACTCAAATAGGGGCAGCTTACACCCTTAAAAATGTTATATTGCACAAATACAAAAATACGTCAACTTTAATTTTATTTCCGCTATAAAATATTTTTTTCATTATCTGGTGGGTTCTTCATTTCTTCGCATAAGGAACATTTTAATTTTTGTTTCATCAAAATTGATGCACTGCTTGTATGTAAAACTGCAAAAAATCGGCCCTTGACCTGTATAACTTTAGGGGGTGGTTTGACCCCTCGAAACCGTTTTTCCGCCGATAAAAAACAATACGTGTTGCTTAGTTTTCAATGCTCTATAACATCCACGAGTTTCAACAAAATCGAAGGGGGACACCTCGGGTACTTTCCTTGTAAGAGGTATAATCCACTTTTTTCACTGCTGATACGCTAGAGTCCATTTGACGAAAAGGCAGTTCCAATCGTTGATACACGTTTCCTAAGTTTTCTGTTATTCCATTATAGATTTTTACCGATGCCATTCATGCGTTCGATGAATTGAAAAAACCGGGTCCGAAGTTAATGTTGAATGCTAGAAAAAAGGTTGATTGGGAAACGAAACATTTTACAAATTCACCGACGCAAGTTCGAGTCATTGAACGTTACCACTCCGCGATGAAGTGAATCTCATGAATTCAAAGAATGAACAATCTCTTCTACATCCATGATAAACGATTCCGCAACTTGTTGTTAATGCTAGTAGTTTGCCGTCAAAGAACAAAACGCGTCCAAACACTCATTCATGCGATTTTAGATGAAATGTTAAATGTTTTACCGCAGCATATAATAAATTCAGCGCGGGTCAATGTGACCGTACAGCCGTTGCAAGTGGAGCAGTAACGTAACGTAACGCGACATTTTTAAAGGGCAATGCAAAGTGGATCGTGCTATAGACCCTCTTTCGATGCTATAGAATCGTGAAAAAGACTTTTTCTCGCTCATATATTCCATAGCCTCGGACTCTACCATTGATTCGTCATCGACGGTTTATCCTCATTCTTAATTCCGCGCGACACTCGTCACAAAGGTCGACCGTACCAATTCCCACGTGAATTAAACGTCGATTCTACGTCGATTCTACGATATCGCGAATTATCACCGATGGGCTTTTTCGTTACTTTTTCTTCAATCAATTATGCTCGTGGGAAAGGAGCATGAATCGTTGCGTGAACTGGCCGTACGTGAGGGAATTGCGGTTAGCAAGAAGAACGCGAGACACCACGTATATATATATACATAGTCATAGCATCTGCATCAATTGGGTATTTCCATAACCAATTCTTACCAGACGTTCCTGATGATGGGTTCCTAGCTCTCTTAGGTGGAGAATGTGTGGGATAAAAGAGAGACGAAGAGAGAGAGAGAGAGATTGGACATGCCATCGACGAACTACGTTCGAACGGTTTCATTATTGACCATAGGAGAATTTGCCTCTAGACTTACAAACGGCTCTTTGCCGAAACTCTCGCTGATCTGTAATTATGTTCGGACGGTTGTTGCTGGTTTCGGGACTACGGTACAAAGAAAACAGCGGTTCGCGTTATAAGTACACCGGTCGAGACTCTAATGCCCTTTGTGTTGGTGATCCACAGGAACAACCCTGCAGCTAGAGATCCATCGATATATCGCATATATATAAATCGTACAATTCCTGTACCCTGGTGAGAGAGATTGAAGTCACGGTTCGCCCGAGTCAATCCAGAAAGCAATTACCGAATTTCGCAATAATAGAGCCAGTAGTCATAGTTTCTGTATAGGTAGGATGCACTTGCCCGTTGTTATACGTGCACGGATTCTCATTATATGAACGGCAACGGAATGCTTCCAAAGGGACTGGGCGATACCCAAGAGGCTCGCGAATCATTCCCAAGGATTTCTCGATTCTCGTAGGCCTCTGTATGAGTGAATCCTAGATTTCCGATGCGTACAGAAATAACGCTCTGCATTCTTGCAGATTTCTCTAATTTCATATCGTAACTGGCGAATTATTAATGACCCGAACGGGTTACTATGCGCATCGCGATTTGAAAATTCCCCCGACGGACCGGGTGTTAAGATTGAATTGTCATCTATATATTCCCGAGAGCATAATCTACTCCGTAGAATCGTTCGATCTCTGGCATAGTCGATACGGTCTGAATGGTAAGCTCGCTCATTTGAGATTCGTTCGTTAATTAAACGGCTTCTCGAAATGCCTGACGTCATCAGCCTGAACGCGAAATAAGATTCTCAATGTGTTTCTTGCTTGATTCACCAATCTTCGATAAAGGCATTTCGACGAAACTCTCTTCCGATCGTCACAATCTACGATTTTCTTGAGTAATACCATTTCAACTAAGACTCCAAGCGAAATTTCATTCCCTTTCAACTCTGTTCTCAGCGTAATATATTTCGTCACACTCCGAAGAGATGTTCAAACTTAAATTGACAAGGGACTTTCCTCATTCGCGACACGGGACCGCCATTTTGTTCACGTTCGACCGCCATTTTGACCGTACGTTCCATTTTCGTTTTCATCGAACGTATTCTTTGAACTTTTGTGGCTTTTGCTTGCGTTTATATCAGGCTTTCTCTATTTATGGATGTTATCTCAACGATTTTACGGGAACAAGATTTTTCAAATATCTTTTACGGTGCGATGACCATTAATGTGTTACTACGTGTACTGTATCGATCGTTGACGTAATACAGCTATTTCTATCGATGGTCTCGTGTCTCGCGCGAAAGATGAGATGCCGAAGGGTAAAAAGTTTTATCGGGAGGGCGGTTATCGCGATCGAGGAAAGAGCACGGGAGTCTGGCATCTTCGAGGCCCCAGCTATGTTATAGGCAGCTGCCACTCGAGTGTTCCGGAGTCAAAAAGTGCTGCGCTCACTTCCCCACATCCGCGCTGCGAAATGAGCGAATGCCATCTCTCTCTTTGTCTCTCATTCTCTCTCTTTCTTTCTCTCTCATCTAGACCCTATGTCTGTCTTCTCGTGGCGACGAGAAGGAGAGCTACGATCTGTGTGCTGGTTCTGTGTGCTCTCTGCGTGCCGCGCCGTCCTGAAGAAGTTGGGACGCTCCGAGCTGCGGCGTGAGGACTCTCGAAGACTCTGATGCTGCGGCTCCGGGGCACGTGGGGTTACAGATTTTACCCTCTCCCTCCCGTCGCCCTCTTCCCCTCACTCTCTCTCTCGCTCTCTTTCTCTCACTCTCTCTGTCTTTGAGGTTTGTCTTCGTGTGCGCGCTTCTCGGAGATCCATCCATCATCCGGCAAAGTGGGTAGACGGGCCTCGAAAGTTGGCCGCTTGGTGGAGAGAGACTTGAGCGATCAGCCTCGCAAGCAGGCTCGAGTCTCTACGACGATATCTTTCGTTGCAAGCGCTGTCCCATCTGACGGATAATCTCATCCTCGCTTACGATGGAATGCATTACGACACAATGTATATCTTTCGATCGTAATAAATGATATATTTTGCCTATGGGATGCTGGCAAACAAAACACCCAACAGCCGTAACCAACGGCGAGTTAAAATGTCGTCTCGGGAATTTATGACCGTTTTAATTTCCACGCTAATTACTAATTACTTAATTTTGGTAAAAGATAACTAAAGAATTCCACGTGGAAACGCGGACGACCATAAACATTTTTTCCCTTTTGTGTATATCATATATAGAATTTATCGCACATATACTTTGTACTATGGGATACATGCTTCGTGCTTTTGAGGATCCTCTCGTCGTTGGTAGGACGAAACGGCTTTTCCCCGTGCCCCGGGTTTCTGTGGGTTTGTCAAAAGCGCGACCACCACGACCACCGCGGAATTTAACCAAGAGAGCTTTTTGCAGGATGCCCATAGTGTAGATCGTCGACAAAGGATCTTTGTCTCTCTCTCTCTCTCTCTTTCTGTCATTCCTTTCTAACAAGAGTACTTTCCTCTATGGTTTTCTGTCCGGTTCCACTTCCGCGAGAGAAAATATTCTCTGTGCTCTCTCTCCTGCCGAATGCGACCTCCATTCCAACTTTTTGAGTTTAATAATATTTTTATCTCACTACCAACCGTCACCCCTCCTTATCACCAAACTGGAATATGATTCTAACCGCGAGACTAGCGAAAGAGGAAATTCTTTTGTTCGTTACTTTGCGTTTGTTCAATTTTCTTTTTGTTCTCATAACATTTTTATTTTATTTTTCTTGGTACTTGACCGTTCCTTTTGATATAACGACAGAAGCGAAAATTTATAGCAAAGGTAATGCACCTTTCTAACACGAGAAAAAAACGCGTAACCGATTGTTTCACCCTCTCTGACAACTTTATAGTAGCCGGACTATTTCGTTAGTGATATATGATTGTACAACCGAGGAAATGTTAAAATAATTTTTTCCGCGTTTCATGATGGAGGGTGGAATGAAAAATTGTTGAAATTACTCACAGCCTCTTGAGGTTCATCATATTACTGAACAGGGTGTCGGGTAAATAACGAATTTGGTTATTGTTCAGACGAAGTTTCTCGACGTCCACGAGATCCTTGAAGGCCCCACGCTCGATCGTGTGTATCTGATTGTAGGACAATTGCCTTGGAGGGAAAAAGAAAATGGAAATAAATTATTGAGAAACATTTTTTCTTCTCGTACTTATAAGAACTCATTTAGGTAATGTAAAAGAATTGTGCTGTGCGATAAGATGAACGAAATTTTATGAATTTTAATTTCGTACTTTGATTATTTTATCGTATTTTTCTATACTCACAGAACATGAAGGGCTGCCATATCCTCAAAGTCCGTTTTAAAGATGACGGATATGTTGTTGTTTTGTAGATCACTGAAAGCAGAGAAGAAAAAAGAAATCTATAAATTCACGTCGACGAGAGACATTAGACAAAAGTAGATATAAAATTCTTTAAATAAATAAACAATTTTTTAATAAACAAGTAACGATAGTTTGAGCATTTTAACGCCGTACCAGCTCGATAAAAAGTTTCGAGGGAATCTTATGAAAAATAAAAAAAATACGAAAAATGAATTTGCCTGGTGACAGCCGCAGGGGATATTGCGTTTCGCGAGATATTCATGATCTTCAGGGAGCTACCGGCCAAACTGTACTATATATTATATATATATATATATATTAACGAACCTGAAAACGTGAGACTTCGTTAACCCCTCTCCAAGAATTTACTTTCATCGGAAATGTAAAGAAAGGAAAAAAAATACATAAAAAACTGCAAGGCGGAACAGTCTGGTGGTAAAAATAGAGCGGGATAAAAAAAAAAAAATTACGAAATACAGAAACGACGATGGAGGGAAAAAAAGAGGTGAAAACGAGGAAAGAATTGCAAAAGGAAAACGAGTCGTCCTCGTCGTCGTCAAATGCAGTGAGAAAGAAGACAGAAAGAAAGAGAAAAAAAAAAAGAGTAACCGAGTTAGACTCTCGTTCCGCGTTATTCCCGATGGAGAAGAAGTTATTAAGGTCTTATTAAACCGGTTCTTACCTCACTTTTTTTTCTACCCCTTCGCGGACATGAAAAGCCCCAGAAGTGGAATGGGAGTTGAAGATGGTGGACAGCGAAGGGGTGGTGAGGAAACAGGTATATATATATTTTTTTTAGTAGGGAGGGGTAGCGAGGAGCAAGAGATTAACGAGATTCGACTTCCCAGTGGAATCCATGAGTCTTGGCAAATTCGAGCACTGTTGCGCAAGGGGATGAAGGGTAAAAGAGCTGCGAGAGGGAAAGAAGAAGAAAGTGGGAAACATCCGAGCAGTAGAAAATTACTTCAGGAGCAGTCCCCCCGACGCGTCTCTTTCGCGAGAGGCGCGTCGGTGACAGAAAAGCGCGAACGCTCGTCTGTCATTCGTTCGTCAACGCGACCCTCAAGCTCACAAGATCATCATCTTATTTCATTTTCCTAAACACTCGTCCGTTTTTCGCAAAATTTTTCGAAAATTCATCGTCTAACGTTTGTTCGGCATAAAAGAATGTACTTTTATATTAAAACTTTAAATTTTTATCGCTATGAAAAAAAAAAATTTCTAAAAAATAAATGCTATGAACGATAACATTTATTTTTTGGATTTTTTTTCAACCTCGATTGAAGCTGTGTACAAAAAATTGTTCAAGGAACAAAAATGCGATAATAGAATAATATCAATAATAATAATAATAATAATAATAATAATAATAATAAGACTTGAATTATCTCAGAGAATCCAAATTGAATCGAAAAAATTAAATTTATTTCTATGCTAAACACACAAACTGAAAATGAACAATTTTACTTTTTGTAAATGACGAATTTTGTTCGACCCACATAAAACTTGATTAAATTTGTTTTTATCATCGTATTTATAATTCTCGATTAAGATTGCTAGACACTGCGGAGACTCGTAAAAAAACCTACCTAGGTGACGAGTAACTTCATATAAAAAAATAAAATAAATAAATAAATAGGCGTTGAAGTAGAGCGCCGCGGCGCCCAGCGTGTCTCTAAAATTTTTTTCTTTGTGGTTGTGTGTAGTTACGATATGGTTTTCGTGCGGAAACACTCGAGAGCCACATGGAAGCAAAAACGTTCTTATACCACGACGGATTTGTGCTTCCAAGAACATCTCTCTCTCTCTCTTTCTCTCTCTCGGTGTCAGAATACGAGAGAGGATTTTCGCTAAAGCGCTCCGCTTTCGCGGCTGGTTTCGACTTCTTCCCCTGCTGCTCTCGTGCCGCAGTTTAAACGCGCGCTCCTCCAACGTACCCTCAATTAAAATAACTCGAGCCAGAGCTTCTCGGAATGGAGAAGCTTCGCGGTGATAACCAGCTTTTCCCGAAGCGCAGGTGGTGCGTGAAACACGGAGAGATGTGCTTGGCGATGCACAAAAAAAAAAGAAAAAAAAATCTGCACATATACACACACACAGACACTTGACAAAGTCCAAGAGTCGTCTGAGAAGTCGGGAAAAGAAACGCGCCATATCCGGTTACGTATATACTCGCCTTACTCCCGTGCCTCGTGGAGCAACGCGATTAAAAATATGAAAAATTGCTGCCGCGCTAGCCAGCGAACTTTTATTATATACAGCGCGATTTTTTTTTCTACTTTCAAATGTTTTATTTCATTTTTTTTTTTCAATTTTTTGCCGCTTTTTTATGACTTTGTAAAGACACGATAAGACTCAGATAAATTGCGGTACTAGTTACAACAATGTGTGCGTATGTGATTTGTATTTTTATGGGTAGGAATGAGGATTAGGAAGTTGGCGAGAGCCTTACATAGGTGCCGTACATTAAACTCCTCTTGCGGGAGCGCTCTCGCGAGGAGCCACCTGGCGCATTTTTCGCGAACTACTGAAATCTTCGCCCGTGATAAAGCGTTCCCGTTACAATGGATATACGTTTTACAATGTATACACAGAAAAGTATGGGATTTGGTTTTGTTTGAGCTCTCGCACACTTCTTGGCTTTGAGGTTACCCAATATACGGAACTCGTCGTCTTTATCATTATCGTCGTTCTCGTCTTCGTAGTCCAGACGCTGACGAGGGTGGAAATGAATATCCGGGTGGTTTTGACGCGACCTCCTGAAGGCAAAAGAGGCTCAGTGGGGTTGTCTGCAAACTTTGATTACATCTGGTCGTGTTCTCGTGATATAGCCACGGCATCAGTCGAACCCTTACTATGTACTAACTGTGTACTATCTCCTCTGTCAATTTCCTCTTCCCCCTTTGTCATAAAATTTATATATACATATATAAATGGTACACCCACATATCTATACTTTAAGCTAAATATTTATGTGGATATTTATGTTACGGTTTATCTTATTGCGAATCTTTCTTTTTTTTTTTACTTCAACAGTATTTGTAGGCTCCAGTTGAACGGACTTTCACTGGATTATTTCTGACTTTCAAATCCCACCCGTTTAAAATACTCTTTATTGTCAAATCGCGGAATCTCGAAAAATACAGAATATAAAATGTCGAATTATAAAATTTGTAGTTTCCCATAAACTTTTAAACGAAATTGTTGTTAAAAACAACTTTTACATGTAGCACGATATTTCGAAAGGTTAAAGAATGATTTCTTTTCTTTTTCGTTACTCTTCAACGTAAAGATCATAATAAATATCATTCCGGAATCCCGTTATAATCACGAGCATATATAAAAATTGAAGTTTTTCGTTTCATAGTAATAATTATATTTCTCTCGATGTGCATCGATCATGGTAATTTCTTCAAAGACAGTGCGAACCGCGCGAGAGAGAGTGGCGCGCCGAGTTAAGATTCTCGAGAGAGATATAATGCCCTCGCATACGATAATATATGTTTCGCGGATTAATAGACCCACGTTTCGTCGCTCGGTCATAAATCGATGATATACCAGTGCACGCTTGTGTAATGTGCTTTTGCATTGCGAGAGGTTCGAGAAACGAGGAGGGGACCAGCCGCAGCTTACGCGAGAAGGACCAAAGTACACGTTACTCGCACGCACCAATCCACACGCTCATAATCGTACTGATGCACACGTTATACCAATACGTACGTTTGTACAACGACTATGTGTTACACGTGGCATTAACCATTTGCAATAGTATATACGGGGTGTGTTTCAGTTGGAAATTTCAGAAGTTTTCCGAACCTCAATTACTCGTTCGTTTTTTAATTCACGATCTTTTTTTTTCCTGGAAAGTATTTAAAAAATGTTAATGTATGAATTCAACCGGAGTGCAGGATCACGGTGGGAATTGGGATCCTTTCCATTATTTAAGGCGGTAGTCTGGTCTAGAAATTTGAAAAAATCGATTTTTTTTTCATTTTCTTATTCCTTAGACCTTTCTTCATACGCTCCTGAAAACCGTTTATTGATATTTCAAAAATTAGCCGAGAAAAAAAATTCTAAGCAAGCCGCGCGCTCAGGTAGCGCAACGCCAGAGGCTACTGAGTCGCTCATTTAACGGTGTCAAAACTTTGAACGCGTTTATCTCAGAACTATGTTTTTCAAATCGGCGCCCACGATATCTCGATAACTAATGGACCGACCGAGCTCAAATTTTGCACGTACCTTAGGTAGCCTGTTTCTGAAGACTGGTAGCAGAATTGCATCGAACAATAATTTTGCCGACATTTTATAACTCGTCGAATACCCGAAAATGTATGAAATATCATTAATGAAAGTTCAACAAGCCGTCATTTTGTCAAAAATTTTTTTTAAGTACCAATTTTGCTACCAGTCCTCAGAATACTCATATAGATTGAGAATATATATATTGTTTTTTTTTCAGATGCCTACAACATCGTCCAGAGTGGGCGCCGATTGAGGCTCCTTTCGGCGCACCATGTTGCAACAAGGCAAAAATCTACATGAAAATATTAAAAATAATTTTTTTAAAAAATGTACAAGTATTCTCTAAGGATCAATAAATGCACGTGTAAATTTTCATCAAGACAACTTCAACGGTTTAAAAATTATTGCACATTAGAAATGACGTTAAGAATCTCGCTCTAGACCAGACTACCGCGTTAATAATCCTCTCGGGATCGAAAATCATTGTTACTGGCACCCATTTTTGTTACGATCAGACAGAAGGTGAATTTAAGAAAACGTTCAAGTGATTTTGCTCACAATCCAAAATCAACCACCACTGAGTACCACCACTGAGTGTACCTTCTACTCTAAAACACCCTGTATATGTACAAAATATATATTTATACTGCCTGCATGCAAAATACTTATAGATATACGTATACATTTGCGCGTATACGTATGTCAGCTCTTGGAAAACAAAATGGCGTAAGCCGAATTGCTTTACTAGTTAAATCGTGGGAATTGAGGCGTTTCGTTAGTTGGCAGTCGCTATGTGCGTACACGTTGTCGACCCCACGTGCATTCTCCTGTATAACATCGGTTACGTAGAGGGTACCAACGCTCGGTACGTGGGCAAATGTTATTCGGTACAATACAATTGAGCGTCGACGCGCACCGCCTCATAACGGTGCTCCTCTCTCACTGGTTATAAAGCGTTATGTGTGTACATATATATACATGTACACGCAGTGGATTATGTACACAGGACTTCTATGCTGTAAAGAGACACTATATACTGAAACATGTGGTAAATGGAAATTCGCGCGGTGAAATTGACCATCACAGAGCAAATTCTCGTAATCGGAAGCTGCCTCGATGCAACGAGAATTTCTGTAACGATTATACTCGTGATATAATTATTTTTTGTTGATATTGAAACAAAAAAGGTTGAAACCTGTGAAATTTCACATCGCAGAACCAGTATGGTTCACAGAAAAATGATACTGGGTCAATGATTTCTAAAACAAGATTTATTATTGTATAAAAAATCGATCGGATTAACATGGTATTTGGGGAATTTTTAAATCTACTATTTAAAATGTTGAAATATCAACATTTTAAATGGTAGCAACGAGAGGAGTCTTCTGTTTGCAGAATGCACTGGTAATTATTATTCACCTTAAGGCGTTTAATCTCACCGTGCAACTCCTATCGTCGCTCTCTATACACTATAAATGTATATGCAGGATGATATTTTGCACCGAGCACGTTTTCCACCTACGCGCTCAGGACGCGCCTTCTAATCATACTGAGACCCGAGGAAGTTTCTATACTCTCTCTCTCTCTCTCTCTTCTCTGCACGTACTACCACAAACATCCAAAGGAGAAGGAGAGAAAGAGCGAGGGAGAGATTCGCGTGAAAAAATGCACTCTCGCAAGAACATCGAATGGCCCATGCTACAAGCATACACTACACACACTCGTCTTGAGAGAGAGACGAGAAAACTGGAACAAGTGCACGTTAACGAGTACAGAGGCCAAAGGAACGCGCGAACGAGAGACAGAGAGAAAGAGCAAAGGAGCGTATCGGGATCACGAAGCGTTTCAATGTAACCTGGCGCGCGATTTAATTCATTCGTTCTCTCCGTGAACTATATAGAGTGCCAAACACGTATGACCCACCAATTATATGAGGCTCGATCTCATTTTTCGTAATTTTCGAGGAAATTTTTTTTGTTAAAAAATTAAGCATTTGGAGAATTCGATAGATGGTTTTTCAATTTTTTTTTCACGGATAATAAACGTTTTATTTCAATAAAAATGTATATTATCGTAATTGCAGTCAATCAACGTTAGCATTCACCTTTTTCCTTCAGTTTGTCATGCAAATCGAGATGCTAAAAAAAATTTACAACCAAATGTTCCGCAAAAAATACTAGTTTCGTTAAAAAAAAAAAAAAAAAAAAAAAAAAAAAAAAAAAAAAAAAACTTGTGTCTCTCTTCGTCGATTCACAAATTGTGGGCGAGCAAATTTTAGGATTCTGAGGTGTCCATAGGATCGGAAATGGGAAAACTCGTTGCGCGAACGAGACGAAGCGTGGGAGAAAACGGAGGAACGGAAAATCAGATGGCGGCAGTGTCGTACGACAGGGGCGGCTGGGGGAAGGGCGGGGAGGGGGTGAGCCGCTCTCGGCAAGTTTTAGGTGGCATCCGCGAAGCTTTCATTAATTACTCGTCGCTAAAATGAATGCAGAAACGGAAAAGTGGAGGGATGTTGGAAAAGTTGTAATTGCCATGTCGTGGTCGCGGTTGTACTTAAACATTAACTATACTGTATTTGTATACGTACAAGGGTTATTCCGCGTTAAATCAGTCTCCACTTGTTTAACAATTATCTAAGTTTTTGGAAATAAACAAATTACAACTGTCGAATAGTAAATTACGTGACATTTTTTTGTAGGGCATCTTCCAGCTTATTGATAAATCTGTTTTTATGAAGAAAAATGAATTGATTACTGGAAGTGATTAAGAGAGAATTTTTACGAATTTAAAAATCCGCCAATTGCAATTTTTCATTTTCACATAAGTTTAGAACACAATTTTATTCGATCTTTTCACAAAAATATCAAATTACCGTTGAATTGTCGGTGGCTGGTTTGAAATGAAATTCCCTATACATACGTGGATGTATATATATATATAAATATATAAATATATACAAGAGACCAGTCGCGGGTGTTATGTATAGCGTTGTAGTCGACGTTGACGTGCCTGTCGACGACAACGGAGATTGGAGAGTTTCGGGTTTAACGCTATACATATATAAATATCGCTTTAAACCGCGCACAGTCGAGCTTAGTGCTGAAAGCAGCATTTCTCCCGCTTGCGGTAACGCTGGCTTTCCGAGCGGGTAAAATACAGGGTTCTTGATAATTTACGATGGGAAACAAAAGCGGAAAAGTTGCCGCAAACGTCGCGCTTGATTCTCGTTTCGTTTTTTTTTCCTGACCCCCCCAACCTACCCTCGCTGCCCACGCTGATCCCGCCCCGTATACGCAAAGGCTTTGACTTTTCTCGAGACCCAGTCACGTTGAAAAAAGCTCGGGGATATTGCACTTCGTTTAGGAACTCTTGAAAAAAAAAAAAAAAAAAAACAAAATTACTTTGTACCTTCTTTTCCTCGCAATGATATTTTAATAATTAATTATTTTCTCATTTCTTTTGAAACACCAGTTACGTGCCAATATTTAAAGCTTAACGGCATTGTATATATAGATGCACTTGAATCGGTTTGTAATTTAGGTATTATATATTTTGTGTATATATGTATAGGTATGTAGAGAGTAAACTCATTTGGAAACTCCACTTAAAAACTATTGAAATTCCAATCGCTGACCGCGCCGCAAACGATTTTTCATTAATCAACACGAATTTTCTATAAATCATAGTTAAATAGTTTTGTTCAACGAGTACTCGTGAATATATCGTGCAGTGCAATTAAACCGATCTAACGTAAATTATCGTATATACAGGGTCTCCCAAAACCAGCACGTCAGATTGACACGGGGGTTAGATTGGCTTTGGACCTATCAGAAAAAATAAATATGACCTCAGTAAAAGTCTCATGGTTTTCGAGAAAAATCGTCTTTTTTGATTTTTGGGAAAATCGCTACCTAGTAATTGTTATTCTGCTACCATTGCTAATGAAAGTCCAAATCGTAAGCAAATCAAAGTCCAAATTCACACCAAATCCTTGAGGGCGGAAATAGGGTTAGGACAGCGTTTTCTCAACGATTTTCATGAATTTTTTTATAGTATAAAAAATGAATATAATTTATTGAAACTTTGAGAATATTTTATACATATATATAAGTATATACTATAAAATTTGTATACATATATTTAAGTATATACTATAAAATATTAGCGACCCCATTGCAGGTCACAATCAGACTCAGCATTTTGCGTACATTCTGGAAGCCGCAATTTTCATCTCAAATCAAACGAGGTTGGAATTTACTTTTATTACATGTCTCTATTCTATATGAACCTAAATGCTATCAAAAAAATAGAAAATTGAATTTTTCACAGGGGTCAAAACAAAAAAGCACGATTTTTTGCCATTTTTTACAACTTTATTGGCAAAAAAAAATTATTTTAAACAATGATAATATTGCGATTTTAGGTTCATATAGAACGCAATACTATGAAAAAAGTAACTGCCAATTTTCAAAACGATTGGTTGAAAACGCGTTTGAAAAAATAGTACCAAGAAAAACAAGCAATATGGAGTCGCTAATATTTTATAGTATATACTTAAATATATGTATACAAATTTTATAGTATATACTTAAATATATGTATAAAATATTCTCAAAGTTTCAATAAATTATATTCATTTTTTATACTATAAAAAAATTCATGAAAATCATTGAGAAAACGCTGTCCTAACCCTATTTCCCCTCTTAATGGCTTATAACAATAAAACGAGTCGGAATTTTCATTTAAAATTTTTGGAACATATTTTTCAATAGTTTCACTAACGATTTATGAAATAAAAAAAAAATCGATTTTTTGAACCGTCGAACCCTATTTCCCCCCTTAAGTGATCAGAGACACAAGACAATTTTTCAGACAACCGCTATTCTTGTTATCTCGCTGTTGTCGTTTGTGTTTCTCACCACTTTAAGATTTGGTGTGAATTTGGACTTTGATTTGTTTACGATTTGGACTTTCGTAGCAATGGTAGCAGGATAACAAGTACTGGGTAGCGATTTTTCGAGAAATAAAAAAAGACGATTTTTCTCGAAAACCATGAGACTTTTGCTGAGATCATATTTGTTTATTCTGATAGGTCCAGAGTTAATCCAACTCCCGTGTCACTCTGACGTGCTAGGTTTGAACACCCTATTTATATCATACACAAGAGATCAAAGTGGTTGAGAGACAAAAGAAGACAATGAAAATTGCATAAAACGTATAATTTGATGTCGAAGCATCGAAATAATTTGAGCTCCCATAATTTAATATCTTTACGCCCTGTTATCTTCAACGATCGACGTACGGATCACAATTCTCTTCGGGAGTCACAAGAGGCACAATTCGACGAATAAACTTTGTCGGTGTATATACGAGGATGAAATTTGAAATTTTCCCTCTCTCGTCATTCCTGATGCTTGTTATAATACAGAGGGCCTTTGAGAGTGGCGGCTGTGTCACAATTCGCATTATATAATGTCATATATACGCAAAAGTGTGTTTGTGTGTGTGTGCCTGTGTGCCTGAATTCCCGTCCCTCCCTCGGCTGGAATGAAAAATTAACGTCGACGTTAATTAACCAAGTCGCGTTAACGGTAATTAGTCGAGGCTCTCGTCCTCGTGCTTCTAGTCGCGTTCGTTGGAGGCGCGAGAACGCCGCAAGGGTTCTCTCTCCTTCTTTCTCTCTCTCTTTTTCTCTGGGTATAATGCCCAGAGCCTTGTGTGTCGCGGGGTCGTTTAGATTTAGACGCCTGATTTCCCAGCATGAAAGAGCCGCTCACCGTCCCGGCGAACTCGCCGCGCACGCACCCTTATATATATTCGACTCTCTCGCTCGCTCTCGTTCACTCTTTACGTTCGCGGTCTAGAAGTTTTTTTTCTATTTTTCACCCTCTTTGCAACTAAAATCAGGCGGCGTGTGCCCGACATCGGGCACCGTAGTACTTCTTTCTTATCCGAGAACTCGTTACATTTCGTTAAAGAATAAAAAAAAGTCTCCAACCCCTTGAGTTAAGGTGTTGCACATATTTTTCTTTCTTCTCGCGTGGCAATGTGAAAAAGATGTGTTCCTTTTTTCATTAACATCATGTGTGTATGTTTCTTTCATACATTTTATACATTTTATTAGGAAATACCATTTTAAAAAATAAATTCCAAACTTTCGACCGAACAACATTGGGTGAAAGACAAAAGAAATGAGTCGATTTTAAAGATGGAAAAAATATGGTAGATGAAAAATTACAAAGATCAGATGTTAGGTAATTAATCTTCTCGTTGGAATTGGAATGAAATACCCCATACGTATACATGCATACATGAACTTGAGGGTGTTACTCGCGAACAAAAAATTCAAAACTAAGTCGTACCTACGTGTCTGACCACGTACGTTCGCGAGTGATTTATCCACTGGACGGGTTGGGTACGGTCGAGTAGCCGAGAGAGGGAATCTCGTCCACGGTGGTGAACAAGGAGTCATTGTCAGGCGTCCAACTCGGACAATGAATAATCGGTGGCAACAAGAACTCCGATATCTCTCTCTCTCTTCATCTCTCAGTACAGAAGACTCAACTGACACTCTCCATAATAATAATAATGATAATAAACTTTTCACTCTTCCGTTATAGACCCCATAAACATTTTCCATCCTTGTAAAGTTGGTCGGCCATCTTTCTCGCTCGTTTTCCGTAAGCTCCCTTTAACTTTTAAGACGCAGCTGGAATCGTTCGTCTCGACGTCGTTGTCTTCCTCGTTCGTTTTCGTTGTTGACGTTGAGAATCGCCTTTATAATACAGTATTATACCTCCACGTATTTATACACATACACACACATATAACAACGTTCCGCAAGCTCCCGTAAGCTCGCGAGCGCGTTTTATCCAAAGTGGTTACATCCATTCACGCGCGACTCTGACGCTCGGATTAAATTGTCCGTAACTGATTCGATTTCTCTTTATTCCAACGATAAAATGCCTGTTGTATAGCACCAGCCGCTCAATGAGAGAACACGTTAACTATTACGATATATATAGGATATATAGACGCGCGCAGAGAGACGGAAAGAGAAAGAGAGAGAGAGAGAGAGAAATAGTTTGCAGGGTTACGGAACAGAGAGAAGTTATCCAGTTTTACTACGTTATACGGAATCGTGACAGTAAAGCTCCGACAACGATAAAGTCGAATGGGCTTGGTTGTTGCCTCGTTATACGTGTAGACTCTCCTACAGAGCACGAAAGCTCTTGCCGAATCGAGCAGCTCGTCGATTCTCTATTTTCTCCTGACACAACATCAACCGTAACAGCCAAGATATTTCCTTGTTTTTGTACTTGCTGACAAACTCTTGGCAATAGCACGAAAGTTACCGTAGTTGCTGCAAAACGACACCCGTGTATATGGGTGATTATTCCGCAAAAATGAACATTTTCGTACCTCATATTTCTGCGCTCTCGTATTCTCTTGTTACCTCGGTATTCGCATCACACATTATCAACCAGACATATACGTATTTTTGTTAGATTCTTAAGATTGTAGTCTGGTAACCTAAGCCGATTTTCATGTCTTTTTTGGAGGGCGTTTTTTTGTTGGAAAATAAAAATGAATCGTTTTGGATATTTGGGATGTTTTTATTTACATATTAAAGATACAAAATTTTTTTTTTTTTTTAACTTAATAGTTTATTATTATTATAATTATTGATTGAAGTTGGCACTATGAAAAAAAGCGCGAGGGTGGCCCCGGTGATTTTGGATCTTGATGTTATCTGAAATCAAAAATTCTTGATAATTCTTAATCTATAGACGTGTCATTCTGGTCGGAACTACTGGAGTTAAATTTCATGGATAAATAACAAAATGGCGGACTTTGGAAATAAAAGTCCTTTGTTTTAGCAATGAAGGGGTTGTAAAATAAAATGAAATTTAACTTCAGTAGTTCCGACCAGAATGACGTGTCTATAGATTAAGAATTATCAAGAATTTTTTATTTCAGATAACATCAAGAGCCAAAATCACCGGGGCCACCCACGCGCTTTTTTTTCGAGGTGCCAACTTCGATCAATAATAATAATAATAATCTATTAAATTTTTTCAAAAAAAATTTTTTTTGTATCTTTAATATGTAAATAAAAACATCCTAAATATCCAAAACGATTCATTTTTATTTTCCTACAAAAAAACGCCCTCCAAAAAAGACATGAAAATCGGTTTAAGTTACCAGATTACTACCTTAAACGTAACGTTTGATTGTTGGATTTTTTCCAATTTTTTGATAACAATTCTGAAAATATTTTCTCCTCGAGGTGAAAATCGTCAATAAAATTGGCGAAAAATATCTTCTCATATAAAACAAACTTGTCTTTCAGATAAAAAATACTTTCAATCCGTTACGATTACCGATAAGACACCTGACGACATTTCACTATTTGATCTTGTCGGAGAATTGGTAAGAAAAAAAAATGCTAGAATTATCGTAGACTCGGCGAAAATCTTGGCAAATAACAGAATGGCCTTACTGTTTGCGATTTATTTTTACAATCTTATCTCGAAGAGTGCTCGACTCACAGCTAGATCGTTAACCATCTCGCTTAATATCACTATTATTATCATGATTTTTGCCTCAGCAGTTTCCTCGGACGCGATAGTCCCAGCCTACTATTTCTTGAAAAGTGCATTTCCGGCCTCGTTCGCACACTTACACGAGTACCTTCACCTAAATTTTTCAAACATCAAAAGAACACACTTGCCCTACTGATAACAAAAAAAATTTCCCACTTTCGCTTGCAGTTTACGAGCGGTGAGCGATGAAAGTAAGTCGGCGAGAGGGGAGGGGCGGAGGCTTGAAGAAAGGAAGAAAAAAAATATAGAAAAAGTTTCCATCGGTGTAATTGCTGGATTATTCCGTGCATTTTGCGCTCTTATCTCGACGCGAAAGCTCCTTTTTTTTCAGCACAAAGCTCCGTAATTATATATTGCGGTATGTGTGTGTGTGTGTGTCTTCTCCGACTGTCGGAAAAGAGAATAGCGATAGCACATGTGTATGATAAATTGTAGTTGTACTATTTTGTCGAAGATTGTAAAACGTGCATCTCTTTTCGTTGAAATGCGATCGTTCTTCGAGCAAAAAAACAAAAGCACCCTTCGCATCATCGTCGTTGAGGATTTTCAACGAAATGCTGAAATTACAAATGGCGATTCTCCCGAACGTTTCCAGCGTATGCGACAATAAGAAAAAGCAAGCAAAAGTACTCGAGTCTCTTCGGCGTTTGTGCCCACAAAATTGACGCTCCCTCCAATCGTAAAGTTAGCAACTCGTTTCATGTTTTGTTCCATTTATTTTTTTGTGGGTGTGGGTGTTTTTTTCCTTCTTTCTTTTCTTCTTTTTGTACGATTTTTATACACGTAGCTAGAGTGGAGTCGGGATACGTACACGCCGAAGGCAATTTTGCAGGATTGGGCCGAAGTTGTGCCTCGTGCGGTCGAGTCATTAGGTAACGGTGAGACCATCCATTTCGCTGCTGCTGTTGCTGCTGCTGCTGGGTTGCACTCTGGGTTTTGTTGTGGGTGATCGAGCGAGAGACTATCCTCGCTCTCTCCGCCTCTATACCCGTGGTATATTCACATGGTACATGCAGAGTCGCTTTGCCAGTCGGATCATTGAGTTCGACATCGAACGGTAATCACCTGCGACAACATCTAACGATCCGGCTCTTGTGAGTGAGGTAGTTAGAGAGAGAGAGAGAGAGAGAGAGAGAGAGAGAGAGAGAGAGAGAGAGAGAGAGAGAGAGAGAGAGAGAGAACGAGAGTGGGCCGAGACAGAGAGGGAAAGGGGGGAAAAAAATTACTGGCAAGTTTCGCCAAACGATTTATTCTCCGGGCCACCCAAATGCGAAAAGCTACAACGATATGTTTATCGTCTTGCAGCTTTATATAAACTGTACCATATATATATTATGTAATAATATATTATGTATATATACAAACTATATTATATATGGTGTATGTATGTATATATATATGTGTATGTGTTTATATACTTCGCCGGATGTATGGCAATTACGAAGCTAATAAAATATCCGAATCAGGATCTATAAATTACGCAAGGAGCAATCGTAAATTAAGTGTATCTCCGTTCGCGTATTTTATTCGTACTTTATTATATTACGCGCATATACCAGCCGCAAAAAATATCTATATACGTTTGTAGAGTACACGTATATAGATTTAAAAAAATATATATACGGTATATCTTACGTGAAACGACGTTTTGGCGAAGGGAATTTTTTGAAATCGTTTAATTTGTGAATGATCGCTGCGGAAAAAGAGTTGAAAAAAAAGGCTTCTCAATATTTGCTGCTAGTACAATATATTTGCTATATTTTCATTTCGAATAGCTACTATAGCGGATGTACGGTTAGCAAACGAATGTTTGTTTTAAGGGGAGAAATAGGGTTAGACGGTTCAAAAAATCGATTTTTTAAATTTCATAAATTGTTAGTAAAACTATTGAAACATATTTTCCCAACATTTTAAATGAAAATTCCGACTCGTTCTATTGTTAGAAAGCCATTAAAGTGAGTAGCTCTCCTTCAGGCCCCGAGCGCGCCACGTGTATAACCGAGCGGTCACTATTTTTCCAAACGCGTTTTTCTGAAAACGACTTTTTTTGAACTTGCGTACACGCTAGTTTGAAAAGTTGTCAATCAATCGTTTTGAAAATTGGCAGTTACTTTCTTCATAGTATTGCGCTCTATATGAACCTAAAATCGGAATATTATCATTGTTTAAAATAATTTTTTTTTTGCAAATAAAGTTGTACAAAATGGCAAAAAATCATGCTTTTTTGTTTTGACCCCTGTAAAAAATTCAATTTTCTATTTTTTTGATAGAATTTAGGTTCATATAGAAGAGAGACATATAATAAAAGTGAATTCCAACCTCGTTTGATTTCAGATGAAAATTGCGGCTTCCAGAATGTACGCAAAATGCTGAGTCTGATTGTGACCTGCAATATGGGGTCGCTAATATCCCCGGTGTTTTTCAAGAAAATTCTTCAAAAATTTCATAGTATATACTTAAATGTATGTATAAAATATTCTCAAAGTTTCAATAAATTATATTTATTTTTTCTCAATGAATTTCATGAATTTATAAAAAAATTCATGAAAATCATTGAGAAAACGCTGTCCTAACTTTAGTTCCCCCTTAACGACACACGGATTTCTCTCCGTGCTAACAAAAATCAGTCGACACTTTTTCCCGACCTGACGTTTATTGGTGACTTATCGGTGTTAATGCAACGAAAGTAAGTCTCATACGCCATAATTTACATCGAACTGGGTCAAAGTTGTTTGGTCGTAATTTTAATTCTGACCGAAGAAATCGCGACCGGCGTACTTATTTGACTGTAACGAAAGGTGATGTTTCAAATACTTCGAGTAACGCAATTTTTTTTTAAAATTCAAAATCGGTTTAGAGTTAATGTCTATAGCAGTGATTCTCTGCAAAATTGTTTACTGAGCATCAATGAATTTTTATATTATCCAACCTTTATTTCATTTATCTACAGATTATTTCCAAATAATCCTTTTGATTGTGGATTACTGATACTAAATGGAATGACTCGTTTATTGATATAAATTTTTTTTCGGTCCAGTATAGAAACATATACGAGGTCTGTTAAAAAAGTATCGCGAATTTTGAATTTCCGCGGACTACGTATATTCGATTTTCAATTTTTTTGTGGCATTAGATTGGTACTCATGTCCCTCACTTATGCTGAAAAAATCGGCCATTTTTAATGTTTAGTTAATTGTTGACAGCTGTTTTGGTTAGACGTGTTTTGGCTTGTCGTCGATTTTTGCCTATTCCAAAAAATGGATCAAAGAATTTTTTGTGTGAAAAACAAAATTAAATGCGCGGACGCATTTCGAATGTTGACTGTGGCATATGGTGAAGCTACCTTGGACCAAAGCAACGTTTATCGGTGGTACGAAATGTTCTCAGAGGGCCGAGAAGATGCGAACAATGAAATGCTTTCCGGACGCCCGAGCACATCAACAACAGTCGAAAACATTGATGAAGTGAAGAAAATAATATTGGCCAATCGTCGAATCACCGTTAGAGAAGTTGCTGAGGAACTAAACATATCGATTGGCTCGTGCTATTCGATTTTCACCAATGATTTGGGCATGAGACGGGTCGTCGCGAAATTCGTGCCAAAATTGCTCAATTTCGAAGAAAAACAGTGTCGCGTTAACATTGTTAAGGAGCTGTTGGACTCGGTCCGCGACGACCCAAATTTGCTCCAGAGGGTCATAACTGGTGACGAATCATGGATTTATGGTTATGACGTGGAAACCAAAGCTCAAACATCGCAATGGAAGCTGCTTTTTTGGAATCGACAAAAAACGAAGACAAGCCAAAACACGTTTAACCAAAACAGCTGTCAACAATTAACTAAACATTCAAAATGGCTGATTTTTTCAGCATAAGTGAGGGACACGAGTACCAACGTGACGCCACAAAAAAAATCGAAAATCGAATATACGGAGCCCGCGGAAATTCAAAATTCGCGATACTTTTTTAACAGACCTCGTACAGTACAGAGCGATAAAACTATGATGGCATTGCGAATTACGTGTATGTACAGAACTATCGAGCGAAGATGAGATCGAAAGGAGGAGGAGGAGGATGAGGAGAAAAGATCGTGACCGCACGTTCACGATCACGATCACAATCACCGACACCCATCGAGCACGAGATTACAATCTTAAACCTCGAGACCTCGGCTTCTCCAACCCTTTTTGCACGCTACGATATACCATTTATATCGAGATGTGTGCGAGCGCGCAGGGCATTGAGAAGTCTCTCCGTTGCATTATCGCTCTTCTCGCATTCCATTTTGCTTCGCAGAATCCGGATGTCCCATTGACGTACAAAAAAAAATCATCGGTAAAATCGTTTAATTCCTCCTTATCCTACCGCTAGATTTTTTTTTCGAAGCTCAGTTTGTATAGAGCTCGTGGAAAATTTTACAGTTTTTGCGCGGCGAAACGACGCGATTAAATTGAGCGAGAACGAGACTGAAAACGATTTTGTGAATGGCCAACATAAAAACAAAAATACGAACTAAAGATAAAAAAAGATTGCACCGGGGAATCTTCTTTACACGCGTAAGCCAAAAAAGTACCACTTTTTCTCGTGTCATTCTGCGCTAAGAAGTGTCGTTTCGTGTTTACCGTTGCGATACTCGTTACTTTTTTTTTCTTTCTCCTCTTCGCAAGGATTTGTTTCTCTATTGACGTACAGCCTTAGCATATAAAATATATATAAATTGTCACGAGAATTTTTCCAAAAGAACTGTTGAAATAAAAATAAAAAATAAAACAAAATGTAATTCCCAAGATTTCATCATTATTCAGAAAACTCAGTGTCCGCGAGTACTCAAAAGAAACTCGACGACAGAGCAGAGAGAAAGAAAAAACGAGCGGTAAACCTCCGAGGACGAGATACTCGAATGAAGAAGTAAAAGAGATTTTCTCGTTAACTCTGAAAAGAAAATTAAAATTCCCGGAGGTTGCTTGAAGAAAAAAAAGAAGTGCTCTGAATATTTACCGGTGATATATAAAATATCTATGTTACGTTATATTCAGTTATACATCTATATATACATACGTATTTCATTGCTTTGAATAGCAGAAGAAATTCCAACTGCAAAATCTTTATTGCGTCGGTATACATCGTTCGGGAGTGGTCCGCAATAAATATCAACGTTTTAATTAACATAATGCCGGATTTAATTGCTCCGGTAGATTTTATTCCGCGCGCGAGAGGCAATATAAAAGAAGCGCCATTTCGCTTTTTTGTATATTATACGAACGAGAAGACACCGGGGCGACGACCAGAATCTTAATTGCCCCCTCATAATTACACGGCTAACTGGTAATAATGCGCTTGAACGTCCGACGATATCGATCGTATCGAAGAGTAAACCCCTACCCCCTTCCACCCCCGCCCTTCGCCTCATTTATACTTGACCACAGAGTCAATTTCCTTATCTTTCCGATCTTCGATCGAGCAATATTACTTTGGCCGTTAACCATAAAATTCTTGGCGAATTGGAGTCACAATGGAGAATGGAAGTAAAAATAAATTCAAAGTCGAGATAAGACTGGAAATTAATTTGTTAATGCGGGTGGCGTCTGTCGTGAAATATTTCCAGGGTATGGGAGGAAAGAGAACGAACGGTTTACTTCGAGTAAAAAACATTTATTGATTAAGTTTTTTTTTTCATGAATTCTATTGTACAAAAAATATTTTTTTTAGTTACAAATTGGTTTGTTCTAGAATTTCTTTCTCAGTAGATAATTTTCCTATATAGCATGTGAAATTGAGCGATTTAGTTTCGCGATATTCAAAGTTATTGTTACGTTTAGAACGAGGAAGGAGAGAAACTAGAAGAAAATATGAGAACAGGGTTGATGGAAAAAAAAAAATGAAAACCTACGCCCACAATTTTCATCAAAGAGCCCCAAGGAGGGAAAGCATACTGAGACCTTCATCTAACCGATCTCCCGCTAATGGATTCATAATCTTAATACGTACGTGCGCGTCTCGCGTGTCTCGGCTCAATTTAATATTGCTCCCGCAATATTCGCAATATTCTCGGGCTTTGCCCTACGTTATCATATATACATATATAAACTCGTTGCAGATTTTCGAGATGTTATATGCTTTTGCAGTGTAAACGGGGGTAGCGAGTTAAGAACCCAGGTGCGCCACGGTTAATATTTGGTCCAGAACTTGATGCTCAGACGCTTTAGAGTCTTTTTATAACGCTTCCGTATTCACCTCTATCGAGTAAATAATGATTTGAAAAAAAAAGCTACAAAATTCTCACATTGCTATTATTTTCCATTTTTCCCGAAGCTTTCTCGTTGATAAAGCATCGTATATCTTGGCTTTTACATACGAGTTTTGTGAATACGGGAAATTTTTTATAACGAGGTTTCCCACTTCCGCGTGAACTCTAATCATTGAAGATTTTTTCTTCTTGCTCGGTAAAACAATATATATATTATCGAACAAACGCATCAAGGGAGGAAATAGGGTTAGACGGTTCACAAAAATCGATTTTTTTTAAATTTCATAAATTGTTAGTAAAACTATTGAAAAATATGTTCCCAAAATTCTAAATGAAAATTCCGAGTCGTTCTATCGTTATAAGCCATTAAAGTGAGTAGCTCTCCTTCAGTAGCTCTCCTCAGTATTTTTTCAAACGCGTTTTTCTGAAAACGACTTTTTTTTAACTTGCGTACACGCTAGTTTGAAAAGTTTTCAACCAATCGTTTTGAAAATTGGCAGTTACTTTCTTCATTGTATTGCGCTCTGTATGAACCTAAAATCGGAATATTATCATTATTCAAAATAATTTTTTTTTCGCAAATAAAGTTGTAAAAAATGGCAAAAATTCATGCTTTTTTGTTTTGACCGCTGTAAAAAATTCAATTTTCTATTTTTTTGATAGCATTTAGGTTCATATAGAAGCGAGACATATAATAAAAGTAAATTTCAACCTCGTTTGGTTTTAGATGAAAATTGCGGCTTCCAGAATGTACGCAAAATGCTGAGTCTGATTGTGACCTGCAATATGGGGTCGCTAATATGTTCGGTGTTTTTCAAAGAAATTCTTCAAAAATTTTATAGTATATACTTAAATATATGTATAAAATATTCTCAAAGTTTCAATAAATTATATTCATTTTTTATACTATAAAAAAATTCATGAAAATCATTGAGAAAACGCTGTCCTAACCCTATTGCCTCCCTTAATGTCAATTATTATCGAACAAAAGCATTAATGTCAATTATTATTGTAAAACGAGAAAATCTTTCAGAAAAATTCGACAGTAAACATACTATAGATCATTATTTTATTTTTGCAGACAGTTTTAGGTCAGCTTTAAATTTGCAAAAATTTAACGTCCTAACTGAAAAAAAAAAAAAATGGAAACTTTATGAAGTCTCACTATTCTAGTAATAACTAAAATAATTGTTAATAGTGACGAATTTTGATCTTGACGACATTGGCGTAGATGTCTCGAAAAAAAAAATTCCGCGAACGAAGCTTTTTCCGTGAGGAACCAGTAAACGTACACGACAGTTTAAAAAAATCTAATTAATTTCCATTGCATTGGAATTAAAGTAAATGAATTTTCTCTTTAGTTCTACACTACCCTTATTTCTCTACTTCATATTTCCATCGAAAGCGTGGATGTTCTTGCACAGCGCGTAATAATGGATTAATAGATTATTAATAAGTTTCATATCAAAGCCCATAAATATAATGGCATATTACGTGGAAAGTCATGGCAATTATTGCTGGCAGTGGTTTTAATAACCATCGAATGGTCGGCTATATAATAATTAATTACGGTTTATACACATACATGCGTAACGCACGGGGTTTAGGTGCGTTGAAAGGCGGATTCCGCGACATCAACGCCCGGGGTCTCTCCTACCATTGAAATCTGTCCCGGAAAGCTATATACACGGAGCACAAGAGAGCCCCGTTAAAGTTTTACCACCGAGCGCGTGTTACCCAACCCCCAAATCGTCGACACTCCCGCTCTTCTCATCTTCGTTCAACCCTCCCGCCTCAATGCCGTTGGTCCTTTAACCGCGACCAACCGCGAAAATACTGTACGAAAAGCTGCAAACTTTTTACGATCCCTCATGACCCAAAGTATCGATTTTATTTAGACTCTATGTATGGGGTAATTCACACGAAGTTGCACGATATATATTTTTTTTTCTTAGAAATTTAAAGGGGATGAAATAGAAAAATATAAAATAAAGGACCTGCCCTTCATTTTATATACTACACTCAGGAGAAAAAAGTGTTTGGATCAAATAGATCGACGTTTACCCCGAGTCAAACGAATTTTTAGTTAGTACAAATGAATTATTAGTTTCTTCAACAATTATTAGGATCAGCTGATTAAAATATCCTTACGGTACTACAAATATTGAAAATATTTTTATTTGGTACTACAAATATTTTCAATATTTGTAGTACCAAATAAAGATATTTTCAATATTTGTAGTACCAAATAAAGATATTTTCAATATTTGTAGTACCGTAAGGATATTTTAATCAGCTGATCCTATTGTACAAATACACAATTTTAATACAAATACAAATATTTTCAATATTTGTAGTACCAAATAAAAATTCGTTTGAACGAGAGTGGACGCCGTTTTAATAAAACCAAGCACTTTTTTTTCTCAGTGTACAAAGAAAAAGTGAAAAACCTTTTTTTCACTATCCCCTGTCCATGCATTATATTGCGAAGATACTAAAACGTGTCAGAGACCTTCTCATGCATTTTCGTAGCTCCACGTTGTTCGTTATAAACAGCCGGTGTGGAAGTACATTTCGATACACTACATAAATATATACGAAAAGCATTGTAGTAACTCGGAAAGGTCCTAAAAGCATCGACCAGCGTGTAGTCGACTATTATGGCGGTTTATGCACCGCAGCGATGTTTCCTGGTTATTAATGGCATCGCGAAATTTTCCCAAACCTCTAACGTTCAACAACCTCCAAGCAATATTGAGTGTTCGTATAAAATCTATACATAGAACGGAGAGTAATAAAACGAGAATATGGTGTGATTGGATTATTGATGCGGCCAAGAAGCGATAGCGAAGTTAGATATCGTATGGGAGTACATTTTCATGAGCCATTGCTAATAAACTACCACTTGTTTGTTTTCAATATTCACACTTTGAAAAAATGATGAAAAAAAAATCCTTCGAACGATCACAATAATAAACATTTGTATGTAAAATAAAAACTGCAAAAATCCACCATTTAACCTCCTAGTTCACGATTTTGTAACTCGAAAGAAAAATTTAATAAATCTGATTATAAATTTCTGATAAAGAATGTTTGTAAACAAAAAAAAGTGTATTATTGATGAGTTGGTCATGGATCGTTAATCGTAATATGTAGCACGTGCAAATACTTGAGGCTATAAAAGCTCGCAAGTCACACTGCACGTGTTTTGTGCTTTTGAGAGGCTTTTTCCGTCGCAAAAACCGTGAGGGGACGAGAGTGTGGGCGTCAATTTAAATATAGACACGTGCTCGCTGAGAACGAGAATACAAACGTCTCGTGCCCGTTTACTCTCTTTATTTTTTTTTTTCTCTCCTCTGTCTCTCATAGCGTTATGTCACGTTAATAACGTCTCTTCTAGTCTCGCGTTATTCGCACCAGTTTAAAGAGAATAGCGCGAAAATATGGCGGAACGAAGAAGCAAGAAACAGAAGAGGGTGTAGAGAAACTCGGAGGGTTGTGGGATGCGCATACTTTGAACCTCTAATTAATGATAGAGCAACGAGAGAGGAGAGCCGCCACAGTCTCTTTTGGCCCTCGAGCGAAAGGGTAAGAACGAGAGAGGAAGAGAGAGATGGCTTTCTGACGAATACACGAAGCGGCATCTCGTTTTGGCTAGTTGAATTTTGTCTCCCCCTCGGAGCCCGAGCTTACGCGAGCCGGTACTAAATTATTCTCCCCTATCAGCCGCAGCAGCATCTATTAACGAAGAAAAGTTGAAGATTGGTCTCGCGAGACCTTGAAATCCAAAGGAGTTGTAGTTATTAGACACTTATGTGGGTGTTGTAGATCATTCGAAAAAGGAGCTTTGATCTTGCGACGAATTTTCGCGGTTAAACAATTATCATAAAGTTTCAGGGACGAAAAGAGGTGAAATTTTATTTCCATACGAAATTCTCAAATTTTTCTTCAATTGCGACAACTCGACTCATTGTAATGAATAATCATTTTCTTTTTCTACCAATAAAGATTAACAGTAATTTCTTAACAAAATAATTATGGACAATTATTCATAGTTATTGGAAAAAGAACGTTTCAATTGTCATTTTGTTGTCACACCAATTGTTCGTAATGCAGCATATCGAAATATTGTTGTGGAAAAAGAAAAAGTAGTCGTTCAACTAAATTGGGAGCTCACGATCTGTCAAGGTAGATACGGTGAAAAGTTTGTTTCTCGTGACACGTCAGCGACAAATGCTCACGTCTCGTACAGGCGGTCCAATATTTCAGAGATGGAAAAAGTTCAGTTCATCATCGACCCGTCGGTATATAAACTGTTCGGGGTGAGCTGTTACGGTTTTTCTTAGATCCACGATAAGATAAAATAATGTCAAGACCGAATAACGATTCGTGAAGTAAAATAATGTTATTCTCGTCCGAAACGAGCCAGCCGGTGTCCAGGACAAAATAATATAATATTAATACCAGCATGCCAATGACAGATTGTTCAGAGCTTGATAATTGAACAGTGATTATTTTGAGCGAGATAAAGATGCCAAGGCTATGTTCTCTGTTCGCTCTTGTGCGTACGTCTCTCGTCTCGTCGAGTTCAACGAGCCAATGTTTGCTCGACGTCGAAAAGAACCACGTGCTCTTGATAGTCGCGAAACGAGACTCATCTCTGGGAGATGAAGATGACGTACGTGTATATATATAAACGTAAAGTCTGTGACTGAAACTCCTGTGGATAGTATTAATAAACTTCGCTAACACCGCAAAGTTTCATCTCCGCATTTCTCGGGTGTTGGCCAGCGTTGGGAAACTCTCGTCAAAATAGAACGAGGTTTAAACGAAATGTCGTATAACAATGTGACACTTGATAAATGAGAAAAGAAGTTTCAAGTTCTTCGTTAAACGTAGTATTTTTCGTCAATTCCGAGTTTTGTCACTATTTAATAATGAGATATTAATCTACATCTACTTTTGACACAGTTCGTCGTAACATACGAGAGAATTCGCATGACTCGCGACAGTACATTGTGGATAATAGGTCGAACATGAGATCGCATGCAGCCATGAAACTCCCTTTGTGTATAAGCGAGGTCTGGTATCGATCATTGATACTCAATACCCAATCATTATGAATATATATCGGACTTCGGTGTGCTCGCATAGGTATGCCTATAATATCCAACCATCAATGGCGTCAGGGAGATCAAACGCGCGCCTTGACTCTCGGCAAAGGTTGAGAGAGAGGAGAATTCACGATTAATCATATCTACAGTGGGTCAAAAAAGTATTCGTACATCTTGTTTTTTTGCGATAACTTTATAGACATATGCGATACGCAAAGAAAGTCAATTTTATTTAATAGTACATCAGGTACAGAGATAAACTGCAAATGGAGAATTTTTTCCCCGGAATAATAGAAGAATTATGCAAAAAAAACGAAAATTTTCGGGCCAAAAAAGTATTCGTACACTTACGATTGAGCTGCTAAACCTCGATATTCACTCACGGACGGTCTGACCTCTGCGTACAATGTAAACAAGTCTTCGTTTACACAATGGTTTTGACCTATCCCATGCGGTAATAGATCTTCAAGCTCTGAACAGACATGATGGCAAAGAAAAGCAAAATATCAATATCCATGCGAGATAGAGTGATTTTTACTTCGGAAACGCGGTGAAAGTTATCGAAAAATTAGTAAAGAACTAAATCTAAGTTTCGCAACAGTGCAATATATAATAAAAAAAATACGAAAGAACAAACAGCACAGAAAATAAGCAACGAACCGGTCGACCGAGAATACTAACGGTACGAGAGTGTCGGAGTATCGTTACAGAGGCTACAAAAAAACCGTTCACAAGTGCTCGCAGTTTAGCGAATGATGTCGCGTCAACATCGGGGAAGAGCGTGTGTCCACGGACTATTCGAAACTTGCATTCTGTCCAAATATACGGCAGAACTGCCCGCAAAAAACCATTAATTATTAATATAAATCGAGAAAAACGTTTAGGTTTCGCAAGAACCTACGTAAAAAAAATTATAGAATTTTGGAAACGTGTCGTATTCTCGGATGAATGGAAGTTTAGTATCTTCGGGTCCGATGGAAAAAAATTCGTCTGGCGGAAACCAAATACCGAGCTCCAGCAGAAAAATTTAATACCGACTGTAAAGCACGGCGGAGGAAGCGTCATGGTTTGGGGCTGTATGGGATATTATGGCGTTGGTAATCTGGCTTTTATAGATGGTACAATGAATGCCCAGAGGTATATCGACGTGTTGCGCAGCAATTTGAAAGCAAGTGTAGATAAAATGGGCCTGGATGGAAATTTCTACTTCCAACAAGACAACGACCCGAAACATACTGCCATGAAAACGAGGGAATGGTTACTCTATAATTCCCGCAAACAATTGATTACACCACCACAATCTCCGGACATCAATCCTATTGAAAATGTATGGCACTTGGTGAGTGTAGAAATTAGAAAAAGAAAAATAACAAACAAATCCGATCTCCAAAGAGTGCTTTTAGAAGAATGGACGAAAATAGCAAAAGAAACAACGCAAAAGCTAGTAGAATCCATGCCTAAGAGACTCGAGGCGGTAATTGAAGCAAAAGGGATGCACACCAAATATTAGTTATAATTAACAACTATGATGATGTACGTTTTCACTATAATCGTAAGTGTATGAATACTTTTTTTGCCCGAAAATTTTCGTTTTTTTGGCATAATTCTTCTATTATTCCTGGGAAAAAATTCTCCATTTGCAGTTTATCTCTGCACCTGATGTACTATTAAATAAAATTGGCTTTCTTTGCGTATCGCTTATGTCTATAAAGTTATCGCAAAAACAACAAGGTGTATGAATACTTTTTTGACCCACTGTATATGCCTTGGCTCTAGGTATTCAAGGATTCATCCCTATCGCAATAAAGTACCAAAGATACTCACTCCATTTTGATAATAAAAATGATAATGCAAAATGTTTAAAAAATAATGTAACTAGGTCCCAACCACGAGTCATCGATCTTAATCTGATGATTTTTTTGTTAATCGCCATAATTAATATGTGTATGGTGATTCTCAGAAGTACTGCATAAAATTAGTAATCAGCAAATACTCAAAGATACAAATTTTCGATAAAATGAAATAACATTTTAGTGTTTCGTCGATTATATTTCCCTCATTTCGATTTCTGGTCCAATTTCATTTTTATCGTAATACATTCTTACGTTATGCGTTAAATTAAAAGGTTGCAAAGTTTCACGATTATTGATTCCGTGGGTGAGGTAAAAAATATAAAGACTCGACTTCTGTTCGTTCGGTTAATTACGAATAGTGAATAATCATTGTGGAGAAAAGTATTATTCACCGAAGGGTGAAAGTCACTCACGAGAAATGCAATGTTCGAATTTCGTTGTTCATCCTGGTGGAGAACACCAGATTTTCCATGCGCGTAATGCACAGACATTTTTTCCTTAAAATCTATAGAACGTCCAATATACGTGTGCTTCGGGAAGCGTAACGTATATATATATTTTTTTTTCCTGTCGATACTCCAAACTATATACCGGTTTTTTTATTGCCGAGAAAATAATCCTGTATACGCACGTGATTGTATTACTCTCTGGGCGATTACCGTTAGGATATCCTCGGAGCTGGGAGGGCGTACACAGCGAGACTGCTATTTTTTTTCAATGTGCAACGACGATATAGAAGAAAAGCGTTCGTCGCGCACAGCAGCGTATTACAGCAAAACCGGAGAGCCGATAAAATATAACGTCATATAGAAAAGTGTTCAAGCTTCGCAGCTCGCGAGCTTTAACGATCCGCGATATATTCAGGTGAACGGAGGCGTAACGCCGAAAGTTTCAAGCCAGAAATTTCTTTTTTTCCCCAGTCTTTTGTACTATAGACGAAAACAATTATTATTATACTTTTATTTTAACTTGCCGTGGAATGAGAATTTTTGGGGGAATTGAAGAACAATCGAGTGTGTTTCATGAAAACGGATCGCATTTTGTATACACGAATATCTCAATATGCTCGTCGTTAGTCGAAATCTTTAATGACAGACTTTGAGAGATTTTTCGTCATTTTTTAATGATTCTGGAAAGGATCTTAGCTTTTTTATTGTGCGTCAGCCTGATGCGAGTTTACGGGAAAATTATCAGGTAATCTAGGGACTATCGAGTTCTCTGAAAAGGAGATCAAGAATTGATATAAGCTTCTACGGAGAATTGATCGATAGATCATGGTAATGTAGTGAATTCATCCAAAATGTTCTCAACTCGCTAACACACACACACACACCCTTTATGAATTGTGTCGAGGGATCGGGCTATAAGCACGTAATACGGTTCGTTCTCAATGGCAGATGACTGGGTGGTCCGGATTATGCACTGGAGGCGAAGTACAGTATCGTGAGACGCACAGTAGCTTATGCATAGCCGGACGAGGTGGAATCAAGCCGCTCTCGCGTCGCACTTGATTCCGGGTAGTTAAGGGAAATTGACCCGGGAGACCGAGAGCTACGGCAACTAAACCGCTATAGCGTGGTGGAGCAGTCGACTAATTATATGTAACACGAGAGAGTTGAATTGCGAGCATCAGGGAGATGACCGCGAGGCTATATTCATCCTGATCGTTCCACATGTTCTCTTAACGTTTTGGATCCTCCATGCGATCGCGCATCTTCTCATTAAATGTCCTAAAACTTGGCCAAAAATTGATGCCGAAAAAGTTGGTTTGATTTTCATGGTAAATTGATGAGCTGAATTACGGCCGTTATTCATAGCCACGACATGTTCGTGGTCTGAAACTTTAATGCCTTTCTTTTAAGAACACGGTTACCGCGAAAGATTTATACGGAAATTCGATTACGGTAGTCGCGGACGTACGAGGGGAGACCCAAAAAAAATGGGAATTTCGTCATAATTTCTTTATTTTTTAATATTTTTACACCAAATTTTGATCACCTTCAAAGTGTTCTCCTTTGACCACAACGCACCTCTGCAAACGATCCTTCCAATGTTCAAAACATTTTGTAAATTCACTTATCGAGATGTTCTGTAGGCCTTCCAGCGATTTTTGCTTTACCTCCTCCACAGTGGCAAAACGCTTCATCGCTGCTTTGTTTCGGGGTTGTATTCATAGCACCACGATTCATCACCAGTAATCACTTTGGAAAAAAGTTCAGGGTCCTCTGCGAGCTGATTTTGAAGTTGAAAACATGCCTGAAGTCGACGCTCCCTTTGCTCGACTGTGAGAAGGCGAGGGACAAATTTGGCTGCAACTCTGCTCATGTGCAAATCTTTGGATAAAATCCTCTGAATTGAACTCCATGATATCCCAGACATCTCACAGAGTTGATCAATGGTTCGGCGACGGTCTTCACGAATGAAAGCATTGATTTTGTCGACGTTTTCGTCACTTCTTGACGTTGAGGGGCGTCCTAAACGGGGTTGGTCTTCAATTGACATATCTGGATTTAAAAAACGTGAAAACCACTCGTAGACTCTGGTTTTACTTAGGGCAGCATCTCCATAAGCAGTCTTAAGCATTACAGTAGTTTGCGCGGCCGATTTTCCCAACAGGAAACAAAATTTCACAGCCGCGCGTTGCTCTCGACGATCGGCCGTCACGTTTTCGCCGAAATGGAAAAACTTGTTTCACTACAAAAATTGCCACGGGCGAACCGATGCACTCACGGCGACAGAACTTCGCACACTAACTCAGGAGACGTGTCCCCAACGGACACCTGGTCGAGCAATGGGGTTCCCCCACTCTCCCTCCCCGCCGCAGCGCAATTCCCGTTTTTTTTGGGTCCCCCCTCGTATGTAACTACGTGCGCTCGTTTTTACTCTTCTTCCGATGAACAAGTCCCGACGGTAACGCGTATTTTGATAGCTGGACGGCCTGTGTTGGCTCACATCCCACGGGACAACGCCTCATCACTTTGCCCTCGTCCTAACTCTGAATCGCCACTCGTCGTCATCGTTGAGATGACACGTCCGCGTCAGACGGGTGCAACTTTTCAAAGTTACTTGTCACGACGAGTGAAAGAGACCAGAAATACGTACTGTTGCAGGGCGTAGAACTTCTATACACATACATAAATATAAATATATATATAGAAGATAAAGGCGAGGAGAAAAAGACGAAGAGGAAGAGTCACGATACGACAAGACAAGCTCGGAGTGGCAGACGCGGCGCGGGGTCACGTTTCGAGAGATCGAAAGATCGTTCGACTCAATGTCTCCCGTCTGCTTCCCATCTCTCTCTCTCTCTCTCGTTCCTTCGAATCCACACCTTTTCTCCGTCCCATTTCTCATACGACACAAGAGAGCCCGAGATATCGCTCGGATCAATCGAGATTGCTCGCTCCCTCTTCGTGTCTCATTAATTTCGATTATATTATCTGATGCTTGAAATCGACAACTTGTAAGTTGTAAAATTTGCCTTTGCCCGAGCGGTGATCTGTGTTCACGATGATAACACGAGGATCGAAGAAAGCTCAGATAACGAGTACCTTCTCGTCGTATCTTGTAATGTACTTGACTTTATAAATACACGAGAGTCAAATATATGTGCCTTGAATATACATGGGTAAGCAGTGTGTATGTACATGAGCCTGAAGGAAAACTGTGCCATGACAAATTGCGGACAGACACGAAGAGCGAGTGAGAGAGAGAGAGAACTCGTGGATTCCTTTTAACGTCTTGTGACACGACAATCAACAGGAGTGAGACTTTAAACACGAGATGTGCTTCAAACTTGTGCTACTCGTTATATGACGGAGGAGAAGTTCTTCGGTATATTCACAGAAGATTCGCGCACCGGCAAACACAGAAGCCTCGAGAAATTATGTATACCTTAGCAATTATCGTTTTTCCTCGAGTATACCCACTCTGGATACATATGCCATATACGATGAGGATTTTCATTCCTTCTCGTCCTCACGAGAAACAGCCCAAGGCCGTGACAAATTGGCAATCGATACATGTACACATTTCCAATCCTGAGGTTAACCATATGCGTCGACGAGTTAAGCAGCACGCACATGGGGAATCTAGAGATCCTGGTCTGGTCTATAATGTAGAATTACAATCAACAGGGATGGGTAGTGTATCTCTAAAGACAGCTGTTGAAAAAGGATTCAAAAGTAATGGATACTAAAGCGTGATAATGTTGAACTTTGCATCGTTGGAACGCAACGAAATTTGGTTTTTACATTTTCATTTTCAGTATTGCTCTCGCTTCTGTTGCCCGTTTGCACCCGGGTCCTTAAAGCAGACCTCAAAAAACATTTTAACGATTTTTCTCTTCGAAAATCCAACCTTAAGAGGGATGAATGTTATAAAAACATATATTTCCGTTGCATTCCAACGATCCAAACTTCAACATCATAAAGCGTGGGGTATCTGGTACAGTTACGATGTCGAAAGGTAGGGATCATTGGTGGAATGGCTTCAAGACCAATTGACAGTAACTGTATTATGATTGTCTATGAATATTCAGTTATTATTTTCCATCGATAAAAACCCTTTCGCCACGACGTGTGAAAAAAAAAATTCTTCCAGGACTTGTACCGAATTGATTCATCGAAGTGAGCTAGTTGAAGCGAGTTAGCGCGAGTAAACGGAAGTAAATAGTACGTTAGACGGATTAGTAACTAGCTGCGTCCATCGCTTATCCGCTCTAGAAGCAAGGAAAGCAAACCTACCAATGCACGCTATTCACCGCAGTAGGATGATTTTGTCCCAGCTTCCAACCTGCTGTTACTCTCTACCGTCCTCTAATTACGAAGCGCAATGCTAATCGCGGTAATGGGGACAGACTATCCTCCTAGCACTCGACAACTAGCATGTGTGGATTCTCGTACGAGGGCTGCTCTTCAACACTGCGAACGATCTTTCGCATGGTGGTTAACGTGTGCTCTACCACCGAGAGCTGGGTCAGGTATCGTGGAGTTCTCCGTTGCACGAGCTGCATCAGCGGATCTCTACTCAGCTATCCGTCGCTCTCTCGCCTCCTCTTCTTTCCCTTGTCTCACTGGCACGTCCTATCTGTCCAACGATGCTGGGACACAGTGGGCATGCCTTGTGGCTTCAATGAGAATGATTCTGACGTCCTGTGGGGTTACTGTCTGTTTGCTTCGTGCATGCAGGTACACAGACACACATATACCGCGAAAATGCCAGTGTTGTCCAGTCCCTATTTAGCCCCGATGACGTGTACCAGGACGGGAATACCTTGCCTGGAAATCTCTCGAAGGTCAAAGAACCTCGTGCAACACGCTGACCCCTCTCTCGCACACATGACTCCTCTTGCTTGCTTTCCTTCGGCACGTCTGACTTCGTGGGACACGATACGTCAGACACTACGCGCAGATTTCACGGACTAGAATCCAATGCACTTTTGTACCTTCCTCGTCAAATATAAATGACGGCTTTGAAGATTTTAAAGTTTTAGTACTTTGTACCATTGAGTCCAGAGAAGACGAAGAATTTAGACCGAACGTGACACGGATCACGGGGATGTGGACTACAGCCGCGCATCGGAAGCTCTTACAGGCTCTCGAGGATCGATCTAGCGACAAGTAGTGATCGATGTTTCATAGACATTGGGACATCTCATGCCCTATTATTTTTTATCTACTTCCTTTAGCCGTTTTTCCTGGAGAAAATCCTCGCTGTCTGGGGCGAACCGGCAACTAAATACAGAATTGAGATATCTTGGTCTGTAGAAAGTTTCTGTAAGGCTTGCCAGATCATTGGGGAAGCGGTGGAGGGGGCTGACTGGTAGATAGGCTATTGCAAAGCTCTAACGTAGAATCCAGAAGTTGTATGGCTATAATACCAGACCTTGTGCCATCACAGTCACAACTATACAGCACAGAAGCAGCCATGGAGAATGAATGCCGTAGCACACGAAGTGGCGCGGTATATAATAACGCATATGCCCATCGGCGACTTTTCGCTGCACTTACACCAGGAGGAATTATCTTCGGGTTATCGAGGTTACAAACTGCGTTTTACGATTACTTCAATGTGCCGTGGAGTTCAAAGTAGCCTCGCGAGAAGCGCGCAATCTTACGATGTCTTCGGTCGTAAAAAAATATTCGATACCTTTGTGTACGGCACAAAAGCGAGACGGGATCTCGTACAACGGCCGATGAATCTTTTAAGCACTTACGAGAAGGTAATTCATAAATTGTATTTTATATCACGGGATTGCGAAGGAATGCTATAAGAGTACACTGAGCTCTGGATTGAGGCGGAAATGATGGTAGAACGGGTGCTTAAATTATTCGTACTACGTCGGATAAGTTTCGAGTTTAAAAAAATGTCAATTAATCGCACGTCGGAGAAAAGTGCAGTAACCGTACGTTATGCCATTAAATGATGATTCCCGAATATTTGATTAACCAAAAGAGACCAATGATTTCCTGGGGTCCAACCTCCAACTTCCTATATGACTCACGACTCGGTCAAGGTGTTAAAAAAATCGGGTGAATTCGAGATCCTCGACGAAATGCTGCGACGTGAATGAAGCTCGCGGGGGGTCTTCGGATAATCAAAGGGGGAACTCCCTGATGATGCCCGCGGTGAGGACATCGAGAGAGAAAGACTAGCGGGAACAAGGCCAACGCGTACTCTTCATCACCGAGCGCTACCCTGCGGACACTCGTTACTTTCTCGACGATTTCCCCAATCGCGCTGTATAGAAATCAGCGGATCCCAATACGAACGAAAACAATACTCAACGTAAGTCCACCGTCATCCAGTGTCACTTTTGTAATTGATGTAAAAATATCCTCAAATAAATGTACTCACGATGGTAATTGACGGATTGCGAAATTCGTTCGAACAATTAGTGATTCACGATACCAGGAACATTCGCATGTTGGCATTCTCTTCACTGAGCAAATATAAGGGAATGGCTTGTTAATGGCGCTGAGCACCGCTGCACAAGTCATGAATGTGGATAAAAGAGATTAGACGGTTGAGCGATTCACTCTGCTCTCCGGAGGCATAACTAAGGTTTATTAACGATCCCCCTGGCTTCTCCTATTCTTTATCTCTTTTACTCCTTCTGGTACACCTCCGCTCGATCTGACTTTCGTATAGGTATACAAGTTGACCTAACCAAGTCTCGGTATCCGGTCTCGGTCTGGTTATACTCTCAACCGGAATAGTAGGCACTCTCTGTGCCCCGCATCCTATACACCTTTTTCTCTTCTTCAGATCTGAAAAGAAAAGCCTCTCTCTTTCTTTCTTCGTTCTCCCGCGTCCTCGTCACTCCTGGCCGGAACGGAAGATCGTTAGCTCGACTTAAGTGCACGCAATTCTATAACGTCTATCGTTCCTCTCTTCTCGCTCATCTTGGTGTTCTATCTTATGAAAATTCTCGCTCTCTCATCAATTCAGCAAGAGATTTCCATCTCCGTTACATTCATTCTCATTCGCTTCTCGAATTTTTCACAAGCGGTAAAAATCCTTTTTTTTCCTCTTATCTTCCTGTTTTTCTCCATTTCTCCGGGAGGATCCGCGGGAATTCCAATTTCAATGTAAATTATGCAAACGCAAGAGAGAGGGAGAGGGAGAAGAGAGAGGAATAAAGCGATGAAAGTTTACAAAAAGAAGGAAAAATGGGTCAAAACAAGGACACGTCGAGTGCGAGAACCGTAGTTGGAATCGTCATTCCAAGTGGCAAAGTATACGATTCACATTGTGACTTCGTATTGGAGCACTTACCGAATTCCACGGTTGAAACCACACGGGGGAAAACGCAAATACCTCGTTTCCGGCGATACAACACGAGAGTGTTCTGTACCGAAGTTTGAGAACGCCCCGCGCACTTTTGCCCCGATGTGCGGGATAGTTTGAGAATTTCTCGCGTTTTAACGCGTTCTTCTTTTTCTTTTTTCTTTTTCAAGCTCGCTGAAATCCTCGTTAATCCGTGAACGAAAACGTTGTCCCGTTTATTCGTACCTGGTGGTATGCGTTACTAAAGTTATATAGTCGCGGCGAGACCAACCGCATTCGGTCGTGGTCAAGCGCTAAATTTCACTCGAACGGGTGAGAACGAACATCTCGAGAACACGATGAGTACACATTCGACTTTCTCTCTCGCTTCTCCCCTTCCGCTTGTCGGCGATTTGCGAGAGTTCGAGTTACGAGGAATTTCGAGGTATTCGCTCGAGGTGTGGTCCTTCTGGGCGTCGAGAGCAACAAGGGCCAAAAAGAACGTAAATGGGAGAGGCGAATTCAGAAATGAAAAAAGAAAAGCTTGAAAAAATATGGTGCCCGTTTCTATGATGAGACTGGAAAGCTTAACGAGCGGCATTGAATTCGACTTCCGTTTTATCCGTTGAAGGCTCATCCGCACTCGTGAAATTCCACGCGATGAGCTTCAACACGCGAGAGCCCATCACGGTCTCTGACACGATACGGAAAAAAAAAAAAAAAAAAAAAAAAAACATTTTATACCGTACTTGACGACTCTGTAGCTCGAAGGCTTTCGTATGTTCTCGGCACTCGAGACTCTGGCGAAGAGATACGAGGAAATGATTCAATCCCCCTGCACGGGCGGGAACTGGCAAGTGTCATAGGAAATTAAAATTTTAGTTCGAGTCTCGTGGATCAAACTGAATAGTTTTGTATCTATGATGAAGTTTGAAAAAAAAATCAGGCTTCCAATTGGTCGACGAGAAAATTAACCAATCGGAAAGTTATTGAAGATTATTCTCTCATGAGAACATATTTTCCGGATATGTGCATAATGATAAAATGAACATTTTATCTGATCATCAAACATAAGCATTGAATTGTGTTTCCTTCTTTGCCCATGTTTCTTGGTGATATAAACAAAACCAATATCGCGTTTCTTTATAATCCTTGAGGGAGGAAATAGGGTTAGACGATTCGAAAAATCGATTTTTTTTTAAACTCATAAATTGTTAGTAAAACTATTGAAAAATATGTTACCAAAATTTTAAATGAAAATTCCGACTCGTTCTATTGTTATAAGCCATTAAGGGGAGAAATAGGGTTAGGACAGCGTTTTATCAATGATTTTCATGAATTTTTTTATAGTATAAAAAATGCATATAATTTATTGAAACTTTGAGAATATTTTATACATATATTTAAGTATATACTATAAAATTTTTGAAGAATTTCCTTGAAAAACACCGACGATATTAGCGACCCCATATTCCTTGTTTTTCTTCGTACTATTTTTTCAAACACGTTTTACTGAAAACGACTTTTTTTGAACTTGCGTACACGCTAGTTCGAAAAGTTTTCAACCAATCGTTTTGAAAATTGGCAGTTACTTTCTTCATAGTATTGCGCTTTATATGAACCTAAAATCGGAATATTATCATTGTTTAAAATAATTTTTTTTTGCAAATAAAGTTGTAAAAAATGGCAAAAAATCATGTTATTTTGTTTTGACCCCTGTAAAAAATTCAATTTTCTATTTTTTCGATAGCATTTAGGTTCGTATAGAAGAGAGACACATAATAAAAGTAAATTCCAACCTCGTTTGAGTTCAGATGAAAATTGCGGCTTCCAGAATGTACGTAAAATGCTGAGTCTGATTGTGACCTGCAATGTGGGGTCGCTAATATTTTCGGTGTTTTTCAAGGAAATTCTTCAAACATTTTATAGTATATACTTGAATATATTTATGAAATATTCTCAAAGTTTCAATAAATTATATTCATTTTTTATACTATAAAAAAATTCATGAAAATCATTGACAAAATGCTGTCCTAATCCTATTTCCACCCTTAAATACGGACTTTTAAATTATCAACTCTACTTGAAAATTTGAATTATTTTACTTTGCTGGAGAAACGCGATGGAAGCGAAAATTCGAGAATGCTGAGAGAGCTGGTGTCGAAGGGAAACTATTCGACAACTATGTGTGTGACTAGTCAACCCCGTGAGAAACAGGTGAGTACTTATATAAATACATATATATGTATGTGTTCTTCGTGAATAGGGCAAATTTCGAATATATCCGCTA
This sequence comes from Oxytorus armatus, assembly GCA_958009045.1. Classification (NCBI taxonomy): domain Eukaryota; kingdom Metazoa; phylum Arthropoda; class Insecta; order Hymenoptera; family Ichneumonidae; genus Oxytorus; species Oxytorus armatus. The sequence goes on along the minus strand of OY253749.1, from coordinate 18,029,321 downwards.
CTTCTGACCCCTTGGCAAACGGGTTTCCACCCGACATGCACGAAAAGCCCGAGGCATCATCTTGAAACTTTCCTTAAACTCGGTCCATTCGAAAGTTGACGCGATCTCCACCTGGCGGAATGAAACGCGGACGTTTGCCTCAGCACACCGTTTCGAATGTAAGTTTGCGTACCGTTCTCGCGTAACGTCGGAGAGGGTTGAATTCTCCAGAGTACTCGAATATGAAACTCTCGCGCTGTGGTTACCGAGTCCCGTAGGTCGAGAGAATTGGCCACAATTCGATTTTACCCTAGCTACACCACACTACCCATTGAATATCAAGAGGGTACCAATCATATTCAATTTTTCAGGTTTTTCGACTTCCGGAAGTTTGAAAAAAAAAAAACACACACACACACACACATATTTTCCGACGAGGATAGGGCACCCCGCATTACCATTGGTAGCTTGTGAAGAATTCAGAAATATATCGATGGAAAATGTAAAGTAACTTGTGTACGAAGTCCAGATCTCGTAACTTAGCGTTAGGAATGTATAAACCATACTTCAAAGAAGAGGTATTCGAAGCTTCTGATGCACGAAGTGAACGGGTCATGAAAAGTTAAGTAATAAGTGAAATGTTGTAGAGTGTGCTATGTAAAACCCTCGGAATATTAGAATTCAGAGAATCGTTGTAACGCGACGTTTTCTGCAACTTGTACATTTCCGTTGATTATGTTCTACGCGGTTCTGACCCAACAAGATATTTTACTGACTGCGGTAACAATATTTTACTGAAATCGCGTATATTAAAAATCAGCCCAGTAAAATTCTAAATTAGTTTTCAAATTCCTACCTACGAGCTTTCACTATTCGTCTGTTTCGCCTTTAATTCCGTTTGTCGGTTCCTTTATATTTTTTCCGCAATTACGACAAGATCTTTGGACCAATTGTAATTGAATTAGTGCCGAGATATCATTTGGAACTATAGGCAGACTGAAGTTATACAAGTGGTTTTGCTGTCGAAACAGCTCAGCGGGTTGGAAGTCGTATAAAAGTTCATAAGTGCGGTAAAGCATGGATGTAAGCGAGGTCCACTGTTAAAACTAGTAATTTCTAAGTGCATATAACTTTGGACGAGCGAGGCCTGCTTCCAATTTGTATTCTAAATGCTTCCAATCCTTAGTTGCCTGGAATTATGTTCCCGAAGCTGTTTAGGTGTTAGGTTTAGGTGACGTGGGTATTAAAGGCTTCTAAGGAATTTTCGAAGTTAGCGTAGCTGGTCTTTATGATAGCAGGATCATTTGTTAAATCGCCAATCACTATATACCTTCAAAGATCGCATTATAGTAATACCGTAGCGTTGAAAAACAGTGAAGAGTGGCAGAGTCCGGGTGCTCGTTGCACCTGCCGGGCAAGAAGGAATCACAGTGGGGCGAAGGAACGGAGGAGCCGAAGGCTAGCCCGTCTAACCGGTACTGGTTTGTAAAATTCTCAAGTATGCACTTAGTCCGCAGCCTCGGCTATACATCTATATATATATACAGCACATCGCGTATACATTCAATACTATATTCAAGATGTGTATACGGGGTGTACCGAAATAAAGCACTCACGACGCTTTTATCCCCTCGCCATACACACTTTCACGAGATTTTTCTCCCGCAACATCCTTCTCCAATTTACAGATAATCGTCGGTAAAATTTGCTCTCCGTTGCGTTGTTTCGCGTGTTCTTTTCTTCCACTTCTATATTATTAAAATGAACTTTTTATCTGACAGTCAGTTACCGGAAATGTAATCAGCGAGGTAAACGGAGACACACGTTGTGAACGTAGGAGAGAATCTCGGTGATTCTCCAGCGACGACAGCGGGGCGTAGGTGTACGTAAGGAAAAGCACACGATGAAAGTTTCTCCCCGAGTTAAATTATGTATTGGCTCGGAGGTTCACGATGTGCAACGTGTCTTGCGATGCAAAGTTGAGAGAGGGAGAGAGAGAGTTATAATAAAAGAAGAGTCAAGATGGGGGATTTACACGAGTTCTCTTCCGAGAGTATATTCTTTTACAAAACGTACGGGTCACGACCCTCTCGCGAAGGGGTTAAAAATATATTTAACAGCCGTGTCGAACATATGCTTTGGAGATAGGTAATATCGATTAGGACGTTTCCTCTCGCGATTATAATCATCCATACAAGTGTGTAAACCGTACACAGGTGTCTAGATATATAGTATATATATAATAGTATATAGTATATATAATATATTATATTAGTATATAGTATATATGTATGTATATACATGATATGATACGTAACTTCCCGTGGGCATCGTTACTCCTTGGTACACATGTGCACCGCTCGAATATGCCAATTACAATAATTAGTCGCGCCCTCTGTAATTTCCATAAACCATTTTCACGTACCATATCCGTACAGATCCACGAACATACGTATATAAATTTCCTATAGTATTCGTCCATAGAGTTTTGAATCGAAGCTGGTAAGGAGCCCATAGTTTATCCAACTTGGCAAGTCGAAAATTTATGGATGGTTCACCACTATATAACACTCCTCTCTTTATCGCTCGTGCTCTTTTCTCATTGTAATAATAATCGTACGAACCCCGTAGATACGTCCCACGCGATTCACGATCATATTGCCACACGCGTGTCTCTGACTTCAACGACCCCCCCCCCCCCCTTTACACTCAGCGTCTCATACTCGGTTTATTCTTTCGCGAGACGTTCCGCGCCACGTTTTGCGTCGGGAAAATTTTTTCACACGCTCAAAAGTAGCATAATAATATATTTATACTTATGTATACATGCGCGCGTCCACGTATGTATAGTTATATATTTACGGTATGTGTACACTTATGTATACGAGAGACCAACTTAATAAGAGTTATCATCTATCCGCTACAATGCAATTGCTACGCGAATCGTAAATCATCGTGAGTAATGATTCGCTGAGTGCGAGGTTGAAAGTATTAGTAACGTTAAAATACTTTTACTAAACATCGAACGACAAAGTCCAGAGAGTTGCCTCGAGTACATTTCAGAGTTATCGGTAACTCGGTTTTGTCAGATATTAGATTTTATAGTCTTTTTATATATCAGTCAATATACGAGGGAGGACCCAAAAAAAACGGGAATTTCGTCATAATTTCTTTATTTTTTAATATTTTCACACCAAATTTTGTTCACCTTCAAAGTATTCTCCTTTGACCACAACGCACCTCTGCAAACGATCCGTCCGATGTTCAAAACATTTTTTAAATTCACTTATCGGGATGTTCTTTAGGCCTTCCAGCGATTTTTGTTTTACCTCCTTCACAGTGGCAAAACGCTTTCCTTTCATGTTCCTTTTGAGTCTGGGGAACAAAAAAAAATCACAGGGGGCTAGATCCGGTGAGTGGGGGGGGGGGGGGGGGGGACAATTGGTGTCATGCAGTTTTTGGTCAAAAACTGCTTTACGGAGAGAGCGGCGTCGGCCGGCGCGTTGTCATGATGGAGGAACCAGTCACATGTGCGCCAAAGATCTGACCTTTTTTTCCGGATACTCTCCCTCAATCTTTTCAAAACCTCCAAGTAGAACTTCTGGTTGACAGTTTGACCCGGGGGAACGAACTCCGCGTGCACAACACCTCTGCAATCGAAAAAACAAATGAGCATTGTCTTGATGCTTGACTTCACTTGGCGAGCTTTTTTCGAACGAGGAGAGCGAGGTGTCTTCCACTGACTTGATTGCTGCTTTGTTTCGGGGTCGTATCCACAGCACCACGATTCATCACGAGTAATCACCTTGGAAAAAAGTTCAGGGTCCTCTTCAAGCTGATTTTGAAGTTCAAAACATGCCTGAAGTCGACGCTCCCTTTGCTCGTCTGTGAGAAGGCGAGGGACAAATTTGGCTGCAACTCCGCTCATGTGCAAATCTTTGGATAAAATCCTCTGAATTAAACTCCATGATATCTCAGACATCTCACAGAATTGATCAATGGTTCGGCGACGGTCTTCACGAATGAGAGCATTGATTTTGTCGACGTTTTCGTCACTTCTTGACGTTGAGGGGCGTCCTGAGCGGGGTTGGTCTTCAATTGACATTTCTCCATTTTTAAAACGTGAAAACCACTCGTAGACTCTGGTTTTACTTAGGGCAGCATCTCCATAAGCAGTCTTAAGCATTACAGTAGTTTCCGCGGCCGATTTTCCCAACAGGAAACAAAATTTCACAGCCGCGCGTTGCTCTCGTCAATCGGCCATCACGTTTTCGCCGAAATGGAAAAAGTTGTTTCACTACAAAAATTCCCACGGGCGAACCGATGCATTCACGGCGACAGAACTTCGCACACTAACTCAGGAGACGTGTCCCCAACGGACACCTGGTCGAGCAATGGGTTCCACCACTCTCCCTCCCCGCCGCAGCGCAATTCCCGTTTATTTTGGGTCCTCCCTCGTATATGCGCATTTAGAGAGAAACAAAGAAGAATTAATACATTTAATGTGTACAGAAGTGGTAAAAGAATTGAAACAGATGTTAATAGATGAACATTTTTTTTTTTGGAAGTGCGATCGAATGATAGAAGGCAGGGGTTTTTGCGATCTTTAGTTTCTTAATTATGGGCATCTTTCTCGTTCATTTAGGAAATGTTAGTGCCAAGATGGACATAACTAAAAAAACTAAAGGTAGCGGTATTTATTTTTTATGTTTACGTTTTTTTTCCCAAAATCCCCATTCTGTGTAATGTGTTGTTCAAATTTACTCGACTGGATTGACCGAGGGGCACAGAGGAAACTGCGTAAAACCTTTCAGTCATCATTGATGTGTTAATTTCAACAATTATAATTTTGTTAAACTACTTTTAACGATTCTACATTCAAATTACGCTTGGCCTATCCTTCGATCGTAATTACAAACTGTATCGTTACGATTATACTTTGCGTTTCGAACTGTGATTACTTTGTGCCACACGAAGAGAGTCTTTTCATGAACTTTGGAGTTCCACGGTCGATCTCACTGTTGGTATTCGATAAGGAACACCATCTCGTGAAAGACGAAGTGAGAGCTAAAATTAGATGATAGTGTATCGAGTTTGGAACGACGATCGACCGGAGCACAGAGTTCGTATATCCGATAGTCTAGGCTTATCCGAGATAGAAACCGATGAGAGAAATCCGGTGCTCGACTGCTGCTTTCGATATCGAAACGAGGAAGAGAGAGATAGAACGGTGCACACACGCGAGTGCAGCAAATTACTCGACGGGACGTGTCCGGTGTGTTAATGGTTTAATACCCAGCGGGGCGACAAAGTAACCGCGCGCACGAGGCTTCTGCTTTCTCGTAGGGGCGGGAAAAGGGGGGAAAGGAGGAGCTTTGCCGGCTTCTCCTGCTGATTTTCAAACCGCAAAAGTCCGATCGCGATGATTATAAATAACGCTCGTGTATATCCCGATGAACTATCGACGCCGGGTTCATTGACGAGGGGATATAATCGTAAAATTGTCGGTACCGCGAGACGGTTTTATATCCACTAGGGAAAACATTATTTCATACTGTAGAACCCCCTTTTTACTTTATATCCGCCATGCTACTGACCGTTATAATATCTTTTTGTATCTTTCTCAGGATGTTAATGATGACGATGGCTGACAACAGTAACAACGGAAAATTTTCGTTGCGCTACCGCTTGTCGAGAAAAAAAAAGTTTTTAATCATTTTTCTATTAATTATGATTTTGATAAAGTACAACGATAATGTAATTTTTTTTTGCTGCATCGGATTGTAAATTCGGGGACATTTTATTTTGTGTTTATATTTCATTGTGGACATCGATACTGTCGAGTTGAAATGTTCTCCTCTTCAGATTTGCAATAACCCATCTACAACCTCCTAGAATTACGATTCGGTATTACGTTTTGTTAAATACACTTTTCAGCATTTCATAGTCCCGAAAAATTCTATCGAAAACTATCTGGCCGCTGAGAACGAAATTTGAAAAGACTTTTTTTTTAAATCTTTCCGAGGAACAATCGGCGAATTATGCTCGAAAAAATCTTTCCCTCTTCGTAGTCGTCCTATTTCATGTTGAATATCTAGAGAAGAAGATGCAAAGTTGAATATAAAGTGAGTTGATCAAATTGAACCAGATCTTTTCAGAAAAGGATATAATTTAAATTTACCACTAGGTTCAAATTTGCACCTTCTGTCTGTGTACTCGGGAAGCACACGGTAGACACATACTCGTTGCTGACAACCGGCATTTCTAGTTGTCACGTATGTATTTCCTACGAAAGCCTTCATCCGATGAACTTTTTATCCCTTTTTCTGTTCATCCTTCTCCTTCGTATACACGCTCATTGATCCTGTCCTAATTCTCAGCCCCTTCGGGCTCTCCTCACTCGACGATGATCTCGTACACACCGGAGAGTATCTTTCTCTCTCTCTCTCTCTCTCTCTCTCTCTCTGTTCTCGATGAAGAGAACCAGAGAGACCGCATGAACGATCCTTCTCGGACGTGCACGCGCGACACAGGGCTACCGTGCACCGCGCATAATAAACCATCTCCTCCGGCATCCTCAGACGGTCTTTTGCTCTCCTCTCGTATCTCACGATGCAGCACCCATACACATATATACACACACATATATACACAGACATACACTCACACAGACCATGAGATGGGTGCATGTGGAAGTATCGTTTTCCACGGCCAAGAGATTGTGAGCATCTCTCCTGAGAGCAAGCGTGTTTCAACGCACGCGCTCCATGCGTGCGATTCTATATAGTATTATAATATAACATTATAAATATATACGTATATAGGAAGACGCAAGAGCGCAATCGGCTAACGGTTAAAGGGGTAATACGGGGAATGAGAAGATACCGCAAGTGCGGAAAGAATTTCGAGATGCTGTAGCGTTTCAGCGACGGGGTCACTTTTCTTTGAATAAAAAAAATTATTTTCTAAATTATCCTAAATATAAACAACAACAAAAATAGGAATTACGATTTTTTTCACGATAATTATTCGTTGTCGTCTCATCACAATGTTCCTTCGAATAGTTTAGAGCTTATTATCCAAAGTAACTGTAGAATTCCTTCAAAGAAATTTGCCTTATACCATCTATATTGCGAATTGACATTTTCTTGTTGCACTATAAAAAACATTTTATCTCAAACTATCCCCGTCCTTGCAAAATTTATAATCGATTTTTTTTCTTATCGTTATTTTCAATCGTTTGATAATTTCTAAAATCAAATACGAACTCTGATAAATGATCGAAGGAAAGAATAAAAAGAATGTACGGTTTGTTGTTACTCGTGAGACGAGGGAGCTATTATTCGCTTTACAGGTTCAAAAGTAATAAACAAAAAATCTTAGCACGTTACGTGGGTGACGGCTATATGAAAACACATAAATGCCACAACATTGATGGACTCCATCATATACTCTGATGTTTCTACATCATACACGGGTATGAATATGCCTATGTATCTATTGCGATCGTAAACCGTGCCCCGAATGCTCATTTTACGATGGTGATAATAGTAAATCTAATCATCGATACTTTTCCGGCCCGTTCGAGCACGAAATCGCGTCTAGCAAGAAACAGGGGGTAGGTTAAAAGTGATGTTGGACGGGAAGAAATCGATGTTCCAGCTCGAGGAAAGATATCAAATGAAATTTGACGTATGACGCATGGGACGACCAAAAATCTGATGAAACAGCGCTAATATTTATTTCACGTTAGTAGAGTCAATTTGCAACGAAATAGAATCACTTATTTTCAAAATAATTTATCGATACCCATCGATTCTTACAAAAAATTGACATTTTTTTGTAATCAATACCAATTTGAATCGATTGTCTTACAATTTTAAATCTGTAATGTCCGATCGATTGAATTTGATTTTTTTTACACACTTTCTTCGGCAACAAAAAAATTCTTCGCAATACCACTTAGTAATTTTATTAAATTGTTCGATAATTTGAGACGACGAGAGAGATTGTCAAACATCGATGAAAATAGACCGATCGAACGATTGATTGGACGGGAGGAAGGGGTGGAGATTTTGAGACGATGCGTCGGGGTCAATGGTGTGGTCTTGTTGGATCTTCTCTCAAGATATCCAAATTAACGAGGACGATCTTCTTGATTTATACGCGCGTAAGCGAAGTGAACGAGGCAACGTACACTCAAAAGCTTGATCTACGATCGATCTACGGAACATTAAGAGAGGATTCTGCGTGCGTACGTATAGCGATGCGGTGTAAGAGGATGAGTCGGAGGCGTCGAGTAAACATACACACGCGCATCGATACGTGCCGCGCGGTTAATCGTTATTCTCTCGCTCGCTCGAACGTATCGAATGGATAATTAATAGCCAATCAGCGAACGTGTGCCCGGCTGAATGTTAAGCAGAATTCAGTGATCCGAGCAGTATATATATAAACATGACGACAAACTCACCGCTGGCAAGCTAATGACCCAATCCATCGACGCCCATCGTACAACAAAATTATCCTCTACACACACAATCGAAAATCTCCCGTTCCACATTCCATTGGAAAAAACCTACGTGTGTTGTTTTTTTCTTAAGATTTTTGCACGAACTTAAAGTTTATTTGTTGGATTATCGTAACAGATTGAATTAATATCGAAATATGTAAAATTCAATAATTCACATATCGTGTTAAAATCAAAATGACGATACGCGATTGAGAATTCTATCAATAAACGATCAGTACAAAATTTATCGGACATTATCATTGAAAAATCATTTTTTTTCCAAACGTAACTTCAACGCTTCCATCGTGATGTTTGACTTTGAAATTAAAGGTTAAAAATCAAGCAGCAGCTTCGAAAAAAACTGATGAGACTAAAATAAAAAAAGTGAGCTGTCATGGGACGTCTGGTAGATGTGAAACATCCAACATCTTGAGAATACCGTGTGGGATATGTGGCGTGGAGAATTAAAAAAAAAACAACAAGAAAAGTAGCTTTTGATTTTCTTCTATAATATTTATTTGCTTGTTTCATCTGATACTTTGGTTATAGTAGCAGTCGTTGCTGCGTTTCGTTCGATGAAATTAACAATCGGTTGATGATAGCTGAAGTATGAAACATGTGGTTGTTCATGATCAACTGAAACTCATTTTGGAGAAAATGTATGAGTGGTAATGATTCAGCTTTGGCAAAATTAACATTGAAATCCCTGACTAAAATTAATGGAAGTTTATGTAAATTTGCTCCTAATAGCATTTAACCAGCTGGACTATATTTAAGTAGTTCTTCGTGTAAAAATCGTATGATATTGTGAATTTTTTGGTTTGGGGAAATATATATACAACGACCATGACCCTTCCATCGTCCATAACAATTTGTGCCGCGCATAAATCGCCAATCTCGTCTTGACCAAAACCAAGTGCCCTTACATTTCTCAACCTAACGATTATGCGAGATGTAATAACATCCAATGAATCTCTATTCTGATAAATAGCTGCACCACCAGCTGTAACATTATTCCGTTTGAAGTGGACAATACAATGAACGTTGGGGATGTCGACGTTTTCGTCATTACCAAGCCATGTTTCACTCAATAATAAGAAATTACTATTGTTAACGATCGAATCTCGTAGATCTGGGACATGCTTTCTGAGACTTTGACAACGCAACGTGAATAACGACAATCCCTTTCTTGATGTTATGAAATTTGATACTAATCCTTGGAGTGTCTCGAGTCTATTAAGCGATAATCTTTTAAATTCTTCTTGCAACGTTACAACTGATGGATCAATTCGTCTACCGTGCTAGAATTTTAGATCAATATTACGTGTATGTATGTATAAGCTTTCGATACTTGTTACTCGCGATAGGGCTACATATAATAATTGTATAGAATGAGTGTTCTTATATTCATAAACAATTTCGCTGTAACTCCCGCCTTGGGACTTATGGCTAGCACATTCAGGGCTGGGATTCTGTACTTGTCTACCGACAACTATCGGTGTCGTTAGCGAGCAACAGCCAATTGCAAGGAAGATTCCAGCGGAAAGGCGTGACTCTCATAGGCCATTTAGTTTTTGCATCAGACGCTATGATATTGCGCCTGTTACAGAATCGCCCCTCAGGTATCAATGGAAAATGAACTTCTCTACCGCACAGATGTCTATTCTATACTACGTATAGTATAGACATCTGTGATCTACCTACAACTATCGGTCTCGTTAGCGAGCGATAGCATATGAGAGTCGCGCCTTTTCGCTGGAATCTTCCTTGCAATTGGCTGTTGCTCGCTAGCGCCAGACGCTATGACGCTATGATATTGCATCTGGTTGAGAATCGCCTCTCTGCATGCGCAATCAACCCGTGCGCAGAGTTGAGTGGAGGGGAGCGTCACCACGACGTGCCATCGACGTTCCCTATCGACCGATTTACTCCCAACGCGCGTAAAGTTGTTTCACATAAAAAATAAAAATACTTGAAAATCTTGATACTCGAGAATTTCGCGTATTTGAAAGAGCTGCAGTTTACACTTTCACGAGTATCAAAAGTTCCTGTATATATTTACACTGACATAGACAAATGTACGTGTGTTCTTAACTAGCAGAATCGTGGAAACTCGGGCGAGAGAGTAAACTTTAGCGTCGCTCGTGTTTCCAAGCGTTACTGTGGGAGATTATCGAGAAAAGCCTTTGGATACGTTGCAACCCCCAAGGGGATAGTGGAAGCAGTGCAAGTATTAGTAGTCACGGGGTAGCAGCAGAAGGGAAATGAATGTAGGCGAAAGAGGAAAGGGCAAACACACGAGAGTGAACGAGAGACGGGAAGAGGGAGTGTAAAGGGGTAAACCCGTGGCACGCCGAGGGCGTTAAACTTCACGGCCCGTTACGTGTCGTTGGAAACGTTCTAAGATATCTATCCGTAACGTACAACCACACGCTAATGATCGTCCATGTTGCTTTTGCTGGTAGCTGGTGCCGGAGACACCGTAAGGTCCGAATACGACCGGATTCTCTCTCAGCGCGAGAAGATTTCGGTGTTTGCCTCGGGGTGAGCCGTATAAGCGCGAGAAACGTTTCGTGCATCCACCTATGTTATATGCATCCTCTTGTACATAAGTAGGAAAATATGTGCACGCTCATATATTCAAATGAACAAATAAACATTTTGAATTCGGATTTAAGTCGCGTGAGAAGAATCACGGAGAAAGAAAATTAACGTTTTATCTCCGTGTACTATCGTTTATTATGTATTACACATGATTATTGTGCCAATTTAACGTAGAAGAGTGACCAAGAGTTCTTTTTTAAATTATACTTCACGTCAAAATACTATCGAGTCTCTTTGGTCAAACAGAGTGTCCCAAAACTAGCACGTCACGAGTGACACGAGGGGGTTAAATTGGTTCCAGACCTATCAGAAAAAAACAAATATGATCTCAGTAAAAGTTTAATGGTTTTCAAGAAAAAACGTGTTTTTTGATTTTTCGGAAAATTGCTACCTAGTACTTGTTATTCCGCTACCATTGCTATGAAAGTTCAAATTGTAAGCGAATCAAAGTACAAATTCACAAAAAATTCTAAAGTGGTCAGAAACACAAACGAAAACAGCGGGATAGGAAGAATAGGGATTTTTCGAAAAATCGCTACCTAGTGCCATGAAAGTCTAAGCAAATCAAAATCCAAATACCTGCCAAATCCTAAAGTGGTCAGAAACACAAACGAAAACAGCTGGACAACAGGAATAGCGATTTTCTGATAAATCGAAAAAGAAGATTTTTCTCGAAAACCATTTGACTTTGACTGAAATCATATTTGTTTATTCTGATAGATCCGGAGCCAATCTAACCGCCGTGTCACTCTGACGTGCTAGTTTTGAGACAGCCTGTATATTACCGAAGTATAGTTCACATCTTTAAAGTACTTTGACACCACAAATGTATTAAGATAATACGCGTAAGTACGATATGTACCGGTAGAGACGATGTAATAAACTGGCAGAGTGTCGAGGAATAAAGAGAGAGAGAGAGAGAGAGAGAGAGAGAGAGAGAGAAAGAGAGCATTACTGTAAGCCAGTAACTTTGCATCCCGGTAAAATATACGTGGCAGATGCATAGCCCCAGATAGATGTCTCGGAAGGCGGGGTAGGAGACTTCTAAACGCGGATAATGTAATGTTAACCGCAAATATTTCGTGCTCACTCGCGTATACCACTCTCTCGAGAACTAGCACCCGCACAAGTTTTGTGGTACAGTAGTTATAACGTCTATATTATTCTCTGTATATGTGTTTGGAGGGGCAGAGGGATTGTTGCTGTACATAACGTTGAATATGTGCGGGATGTACTGTTGCTATAAAATCCAATATCCATGTGTGCTCGCATCCGAGTGTGTCTCTATAAGTGTGCCAAAGTTGTGTTGGTATATTATACTCCAGAGATGAAGTGAAGCTTGCATTTAAATGTATATATATGCTAGTTCCGAGGAAACTGGAGGTTCCATCCACAGATAAACATTCGTGAACGCAGTTGGAGCAAATACATAAACGTTGGTTATATGCCGTACTAATATATGTTTCTACATTTGAGATCATCCGATATCAAAATTTCGATACTCTGCGGTATCCCAATTCGTAATTATGCGTAATTTTCCCGCAGTTTCCATACTGATAATGTGCATTTCCGATTATCAAACTGTTTAACTGTTTCCATAGCAGCGGGACATATCTATTACGAATTTTGGAAATTTATTTTATCTGCCAGCAATTTTTCGTTTTAAACAATCATTTTTTAATCACACTATGAAGTAGATAGCTAAATTACAATTATTCTTAATGCAATAAGAGAAAAATGATTTATTCCAAAAGTTATATGTTTCTTTTTCATTTTTATTTATCTTCTGCAGCGAACGTTGCGATTTCAAATTATTTTGCATGAAATGATTAAAAAGGTTTTACGATTGATTTTGGACGACGAGTCGACTTACAAATGTTGACGGAATAAAAAAACAGCTCGTGCACTTAACGTCGACGATACTTCAGGAAGTAAACTCACCTGTAACAGAGAAAAGAAAGAAACAAATATGAGTATCAATTGAAACGTTGCCGATTAAAAATAATCGATGAAATGTTATTTAACATAACATTTATCGATGTAAATAATAAAAAAAACGTTAATTTACGAGAATCACCGCTGATGCGGATTAGTTGAGGATTTTGTAGACGTATAGAGAAGAAAAAAAAATCGCTCTCGACGAGCTTCAACGATGCATGAACGGAAAGTTTCGACCAGACTCCACCAGCTTCACGAATATATTTGCAACCGGGAAACGAGAGAAAATACGAGAATTATATATAGCACTACTCATCGAGACGAGAATTGCTACGAGAAACGCCGAGACTCTTGTATATGTATATATATATAAAATCTCGAGTCAAGCCATCCGGAGGCTCAAGGAGTTTCCTCGTGGTCGCGGTAGTTTTGTTACCCGTTGATTGTTGATTGTTTCCCAGTGTAATTATAACTTCGACTTGGTGACTGACGGGCGAACAGGATCAAGAGAGTTTATAGCGGGCATGCGGAACAGTGATATACATATAATATTTAATTAGCGAGGTAATAAAATCGAAAATGGAGAATCGAAACGAAAAGTTAAGAGAAAAAGCCTCTTCAAAGTACATCTATATATTTTAATGAGATTTTTTTCTTTCTTAATTCTGCTATAATAGACTTTAACGATATAGTCGAGTCAATAGAGTAAAAAAATATTGTTAAAAAATGAATTGTCATTCACAACGATGGGTCTTTATTTTCTTTGCTATTTTTTTATTCTTATTTTTTGGGAATTACCCACAATTATTCGTCTCGATTCAATAATAATGAGCCTCGTGACAATATATTTTTTTCTCATTAGTGCGACTGTGCATATGAAGATATCGCTTTTGTGGTTTAAGTACACGAGCATTATATCTTCGATTATATGTATTATTATATATAGGCATGTATATTTACACAGATAGTCTCAATATCGTGGCTTTCTCATATTTTATTCAGCGTACAGCCGTCGGGACGCGTGCTTTGCGCAAGCATACACTTCACGTAATCGTGATCGCCTATGTATGTATAGATATTAATGTAAGGAAGCATTTCGTATTTCGAGAGAACGAGAGGAATAAAGATGAAGAAAAAAAAAGAAGAGAGAGGGTGAGACGAATTTTGGTCGTGTGTCTCGCACGTGTCACGGGAGATACGTTCTTCGTCGTCATCAAACCGTTCAGCAGCATTATGCTGATCCAATACGTATCTCCGCTCGTCGGAGAGACAGGATCGATCACAATATTGGGCACGATCATCGACGAACGAATTCGATACCGTTACGCCATAATCAACGAGGCGAAAATTTCTATAGGGAGAAGATCGAGAGTGAGATAACGAATTGGGGTTCCATTTCGGGAGTTTCAGAGATCAAAACGAAATAATGATCATTTTATTGAAATAAAATATATACATATCGATACGAAAATATTATCACTATATCAAGGATGTATAATAAAATTTTTTAAAATAGTAGTATTCATGTTGACCAAAGATACGAAATACTTCGAATCCGTGCTTGATGATAGAAATATTTAAAGGACTTGAAATTAAATTGAACCCTTTCAGTAAAAATCAAAATAATAACGATAATCGCTAAAATCCGAATTGTTTTTTCGTTTTTATTTTTGCAAATTGTTTTCAATTCAAGCCTTGTCTCGGACATCTTTGCGATGGTTTATAAATTTATTTCATACGCGCACGCCTGCATAGTTTATCTCCGTTTAGGCGCGAAGTTTAACGTCTATCGGGTATGTAAAATTTTTTAAAATGGTAGAATTCATATTGAACAAAGTACGAATTACTTCGAGTCCGTACTTGATGATAAAAATATTAAAAATCCTTGAAATTAAATTTAACCCTTTCAGTAAAAACCAAAATAATAACGATAATCGTTAAAATCCGAATTGTTTTTTCGTTTCTGTTTTTGCAAATTGTTTTCAATTCAAGCCTTGTCTCGGACATCTTTGTGATTGTTTGTAAATTTACTTCATACGTGCACGCCTTGCATAGTTTATTTCCGTTTAGGCGTGAAGTTTAACGCCTATCGGGTATGTAAAATTTTTAAAAATGGTAGAATTCATATTGAACAAAGTACGAATTACTTCGAGTCCGTACTTGATGATAAAAATATTAAAAATCCTTGAAATTAAATTTAACCCTTTCAGTAAAAACCAAAATAATAAGGATAATCGTTAAAATCCGAATTGTTTTTTCGTTTTTGTTTTTGCAAATTGTTTTCAATTCAAGCCTTGTCTCGGACATCTTTGTGATTGTTTGTAAATTTACTTCATACGTGCACGCCTTGCATAGTTTATTTCCGTTTAGGCGTGAAGTTTAACGCCTATCGGGTATGTAAAATAAAAAAAAATGGTAGATTTCATATTAACCAAAGATACGAAATACTTCGAATCCGTACTTGATGATAAAAATATTAAAAATCCTTGAAATTAAATTAAACCCTTCCAGTAAAAACCAAAATAATAACGATAATCGCTAAAATCCGAATTGTTTTTTCGTTTTTGTTTTTGCAAATTGTTTTCAATTCAAGCCTTGTCTCGGACAACTTTGCGGTTGTTTAGAAATTTATTTCATACGCGCACGCCTGCATAGTTTATCTCCATTTAGGCGCGAAGTTTAACGCCTATCGGGTATGTAAAATATAAAAAAATGGTAGATTTCATATTGACCAAAGATACGAATTACTTCGAATCCGTACCTGATAAAAATATTTAAAATCCTTGAAATTAAATTTAACCCTTTCAGTAAAAACCAAAAAAATAACGAATATCGCTAAAAGCCGAATTGTTTTTTCGTTTTTGTTTTTGAAAATTGCTTTCAATTCAAGCCTTGTCTCGGACATCTTTGCGATTGTTTATAAATTTATTTCATACGCGCACGCCTGCATAGTTTATCTCCATTTAGGCGTGAAGTTTAACGCCTATTGGGTGTGTAAAATTTTTTTAAATGGTAGAATTCATATTGAACAAAGTACGAATTACTTCGAGTCCGTACTTGATGATAAAAGTATTTAAAATCCTTGAAATTAAATGTAACCCTTTCAGTAAAAAACCAACATAATAACGAATATCGCTAAAAGCCGAATTGTTTTTTCGTTTTTGTTTTTGCAAATTGCTTTCAATTCAAGCCTTCTCTTGGACATCTTTGCGATTGTTTATAAATTTATTTCATACGTGCACGCCTTGCATAGTTTATTTCCGTTTAGGCGTGAAGTTTAACGCCTATCGGGTATGTAAAATATAAAAAAATGGTAGATATCATATTAACCAAAGATACGAATTACTTCGAATCCGTACCTGATAAAAATATTTAAAATCTTTGAAATTAAATTTAACCCTTTCAGTAAAAACCAAAATAATAACGAATATCGCTAAGAGCCGAATTGTTTTTTCGTTTTTGTTTTTTCAAATTGCTTTCAATTCAAGCCTTGTCTCGGACATCTTTGCGATTGTTTATAAATTTATTCCATACGCGCACGCCTGCATAGTTTATTTCCGTTTAGACGCGAAGTTTAACGCCTATCGGGTATTTAAAAATTAAAAAAATGGTAGAATTCATATTGACCAAAGATACGAATTACTTCGAATCCGTACCTGATAAAAATATTTAAAATCCTCGAAATTAAATTTAACCCTTTCAGTAAAAACCAAAATAATAACGAATATCGCTAAAAGCCGAATTGTTTTTTCGTTTTTGTTTTTGCAAATTGTTGTCAATTCAAGCCTTGTCTCGGACAACTTTGCGATTGTTTAGAAATTTATTTCATACGCGCACGCCTGCATAGTTTATCTCCATTTAGGCGTGAAGTTTAACGCCTATTGGGTGTGTAAAATTTTTAAAAATGGTAGAATTCATATTGAACAAAGTACAAATTACTTCGAGTCCGTACTTGATGATAAAAGTATTTAAAATCCTTGAAATTAAATTTAACCCTTTCAGTAAAAAACCAACATAATAACGAATATCGCTAAAAGCCGAATTGTTTTTTCGTTTTTGTTTTTGCAAATTGCTTTCAATTCAAGCCTTGTCTCGGACATCTTTGCGATTGTTTATAAATGTTAGGCGTGTAGTTTAACGCCTATCGGGTATGAAAAATTTAAAAAAATGGTAGAATTCATATTGACCAAAGATACGAATTACTTCGAATCCGTGCTTGATGATAAAAATATTTAAAATCCTTAAAATTAAATTTAACCCTTTCAGTAAAAACCAAAATAATAACGAATATCGCTAAAAGCCGAATTGTTATTTCGTTTTTGTTTTTGCAAATTGTTTTCAATTCAAGCCTTGTCTCGGACATCTTTGCGCTTGTTTATAAATTTATTTCATACGTGCATGCCTGTATAGTTTATCTCTTTCCCTGTCGCTCTCGTCGCAAATCGAGAGACATGCGGTCGCAGCGGAGGCCGAGAGAGCAGCAGCTCGAGAGTACAGTATCGAAAATGCGAAATTGGCTGGATACTCGTAAATCACGAAGGAACTGCGAGTGCTCCGGTTCCAGAGAGAGAGAGAGAGAGTGAAAATCGATATAACCATAGTGTTGTGTACTAACTTCACTATATAGAATTGTATATATATACATACACACATACATATATATATATATATATATAAAAGTTTAGATGCATGTTGTATGTACATATATGTATACCTGATAGGCATAGGGCCCCTATTACGTTTCTGGCTTAATCAGTTTAAGTGATTTCAAAAGCGAAACTAACCTATAACGACCGCGAGCCGGATTGCCCCTGCATCGCCAGCAGGGTGGTCCATACTGCGTAAACGCGTGGGTGTTTCGTGTATATAGATAAACGTGAGTTTGGACGATGCCGGGTTACGCGCGTGCAATCCTCTTATTCCGTTTCGCCATACCACTTTCAGGACACACATTATGTATATATAGTATAGGTATAGAAATACATGCGAGCGTTTTCATTACATTACCATACTAATTGCAGTCAAAGTTCTGAGCATCGGGAGGGCTCGCGGTCGTTTTGCCACGCACACGAACGATTTATCGTCGGACAATCGCCGATAAAACGTCTGATCGCGTCCCTGTGCGTTATCTTATATACATATAAATATATATATATCGTATAATTCGGTCGTAATTAACGCTACTAACCGGACCAACTTAATACAGTCCATATATCGCTATGGAACCTCGATATTGTCAAATCGACGTTTAACGTCATTTGCTAAAATTATATTGCCACGAAAAAGTTTGCGAAAATTCTGATTTTTTGTACACAAGCCCAAAGAAAATGTGAAAAAAAAAATAGCGGCGAATCATTATAAAGTTTATTACAAACAAACAAAAATGTCAGCTGTATGACCCCTTTGGTCGTAAATTTGATTTTTTTTCTTTCGATTAGAATCTTTATGTTAATTCTTCTATTTTCAAGTTTCCTTTCCTTCTCATTCAACGTGTTACATAGCATTTTTTCTCCCACATTCGTAACAGCGGATGTGATCAATCACTCTGACTCTGGTAGCCATTGATCCTATACGTCACTTCGATCATGCTAATAGCAGGAAGATATATACGTGGGTATATAGCGGCTTCTATACATAAACCTGTCCTCACTTGGCATTCCACGGAATGGGACCACGAATTTATTATGTCGACGTCGATCATTATAGAAATTAAATTCGTGTGAAAGGATAGGATCAACCGGCGACGGTATGAAACAGTCGGAGAGAAAGATGGCACAAGTAGAAACGGGACAAAATGGGCCAAAGTTGGAAATTGCCAATTTTATCGTTCTAGGGATAAATGAAAATGATGAAATTTTCACGATGGTTGTCCGTATTTATTGCTAGTACTCTGAATGAAGAGAGCTCAAAACAATTGTGGAAATACCAAGAATTTAGAAAGCTGCAGTTTTTCTTTCATTTTCTCGAAAACACAAGGGCCCGCCCGGACTACAATAACCAGACAGATTATTAAAAAATGTGTTTACATTCTGACGGTGAGCATTTTCTTGCGAGAAATTTAAGACATTTTTCATCTATCAAATTTACAAAGTTTTACACATAAATTTTTACTAGTGGTCCATTTCGCCCCATACTCAGTATTAAACCTCCACTATATATATACCTACATCCTACGTATATCTATGATTGGGAAGGTCTTCTCTCGGCTTCCTCTGACACTCCGAAACGTCGAACCGATAGATTTACGTTGAGCCTCTAGAGAGGCCCGTGCGAAGCACTATACAAGAGCAGCATGCCACTTTAGAAATTGCAACGTGCAGATTCGCGATCGTTCGAGATTCCGCGAGTGTGTCTGTATACAACCGGCGAGGAGTCTAGCCACTCTCTCTCGCTACCCGAAGGACTCAATCTCCGAGTGAACAAAAAAAAATGGCCGCAGCAGACACAACTGGCTCCTGGTTGGTTTTTCCATTGTTCTGTCGCATTGCCGGCTCTGTGTTTCCCGTAAATCGACGGAAAGTCGTTAGATAAAATACACAGTAGGTCAAAAAAGTATTCATACACCTTGTTTTTTACGATAACTATATAGACATAAGCGATACGCAAAAAAAGCCAACTTTATTTAATAGTACATCAGGTACAGAGATAATCTGCAAATGGAGAATTTTTTCCCAGGAATAATAGAAGAATTATGCAAAAAAAACGAAAATTTTCGGGCCAAAAAAGTATTCGTACACTTACAATTGAGCTGCTAAACCTCGATATTCACTCACGGACGGTCTGACCTCTGCGTACAATGTAAACAAGTCTTCGTTTACACAATGGTTTTGACCTATTCCATGCGGTAGTAGATCTTCGAGCTCCGAACAGACATGACGGCAAAGAAAAGCGAAATATCAATATCTATGCGAGATAGAGTGATTTTTCTTCGGAAACACGGTGATAGTTATCGAAAAATTAGTAACGAACTAAATCTAAGTTTCGCAACAGTGCAATATGTAATAAAAAAATACGAAAGAATAAACAGCACAGAAAATAAGCCACGAACCGGTCGACCGAGAATACTAACGGTACGAGAGCGTCGGAGTATTGTTACAGAGGCTACAAAAAAACCGTTCACAAGTGCTCGCAGTTTAGCGAATGATGTCGCGTCAACATCAGGGAAGAGCGTGTGTTGCCAGACTATTCGAAACGTTTTGCATTCCGCCCAAATATACGGCGGAACTGCCCGCAAAAAACCATTAATTAACAATATAAATCGAGAAAAACGTTTAGGTTTCGCAAAAACCTACGTAAAAAAATCTATAGAATTTTGGAAACGTGTCGTGTTCTCGGATGAATCGAAGTTTAACATCTTCGGGTCCGATGGAAAAAAATTCGCCTGGCGGAAACCAAATACCGAGCTTCAGCAGAAAAATTTAATATTGACTGTAAAGCACGGCGGAGGAAGCGTCATGGTTTGGGGCTGTATGGGATATTATGGCGTTGGTAATCTGGCTTTTACAGATGGTACAATGAATGCCCAGAAGTATATCGACGTGTTGCGCAGCAATTTCAAAGCGAGTGTAGATAAAATGGGCCTGGATGGAAATTTCTACTTCCAACAAGATAACGACCCCAAACATACTGCCACGAAAACGAGGGAATTGGTTACTCTACAATGTCCGCAAACAATTGATTGCGCCATCACAATCTCCGGACATCAATCCTATTGAAAATTTATGGCACTTGATGGATGCAGAAATTAGAAAAAGAAAAATAACAAACAAATCCGATCTCCAAAGAGTGCTTTTAGAAGAATCGACGAAAATAGCAAAAGAAACAACGCAAAAGCTAGTAGAATCCATGCCTAAGAGACTCGAGGCGATAATTGAAGCAAAAGGGATGCACACCAAATATTAGTTATAATTAACAACTATGATGATGTAGGTTTTCACTATAATCGTAAGTGTATGAATACTTTTTTTGCCCGCAAATTTTCGTTTTTTTGGCATAATTCTTCTATTATTCCTGGGAAAAAATTCTCCATTTGGAGTTTATCTCTGCACCTGATGTACTATTAAATAAAATTGGCTTTCTTTGCGTATCGCTTATGTCTACAAAGTTATCGCAAAAAAACAAGGTGTATGAATACTTTTTTGACCCACTCGTATATTCGTATACTCGTATCGCACAAAGCACGAGGTGCTTTGTGCGCAAAAGTGATTTTCGACCGAGTTCACTTTTGTGAGGCGTCAAATTTGCCGACAAGAGAGGAAAAAAGGCTTAAACAAATTGAAATACCGTTTCTATGATAATTTCGTTGTTGTTTTTGGAGCATCTTTTTCTTTATTTTTCAAAAAATGATTCTCGTCCAGAAATTGTCCTGCAACATCTGATATTATGCCATAAAATACATAACAAAAATGAGAGCACTGTTTTCCCCGTGTGTGTTTTCCCCGGGGTCGAATTTTTCCCTGACGAAAATTAGATTAAAAACATTAAAGTCATACATTCGAGCCCCAAAAACGTGGAGAGTGCATTTTTTTTTCATCGTATACGCGTATATATGTGTGTGTGTGTGTTTGACCACGCGTATCGTTATTGACACCCTCGGTATAAATACGAGGGGTTGCACCATGCGCGAGACATGATTGCCTTTTCGAGGCTAAACTACGCATACCGCGTGTCCCCATCCCGAGCATCGGACCGCGAAACGGAATTAGAAGAATTGCTGTTTGAACGAGAGAGAGAGAGAGAGATAGAGAGAGGAATTCTCAACGCCTCGATCCACCGTAATGCATTTTCTGTCACATATGTTACCTCACGTTAAAATTTTTCGTATGTTCGGGCGGTTAAAAAATGCGGGCTACAGAATTTTTTAATAGCATTAGTCTTTTTAATCTTCTTTATTACCAATATAGTGGTAGGCAATTAATTTTTGTAGTTTACGTAAAAATTTGTGTTGGATGATCGTAGCATGTTTTCGTTTTAAATTCAATCACAACGACCGCGAATAATTTCGTTGTTATACACATTTTACTTGTCAAATGTAAATCGCAACGTTCAATGCAATTTGCACGACGATACACAGACGACGATAACAGTTATCATGTTAAATTCAAGTTTCGTTTTTAAATTAGCACGTCTGCATCGTCAGAATTTTCCAACATTTGTCCGCAAACAATTCTTCCGCAAGCTTCGCTCTCGCGCAATCAAGTATTCCATAAACGAAAAGCTCACGGAATGTCATTATGACGCTCGACATTCGTAGCAATTTCGGGCTTCGTCTGTCGTAGTAACATATGACACATGAGCGGTACAGAGAGTAGCACAACCGAGATACATCGTGAATGCACGTGGTAGTGATACATCGGAATACTTAATCCGGACGAAAATCGATTCCCCAAGGATTCTACGGAACATTAAGGACGCTTCGACCCCCTTTAGAATATTTCCACACCCCCCGCCTACATCATTCCCTAGGAGGTACCGATGGTGGTCTCTTCTCCTCGCTAGAAACATTCCCATTTTTTTTTTCTTCATGGTTTTGTTTCGGCCCCCTTTGCTCATGGTCGGATCAACGCGTCTGTTTTGTAAACTATTTTCCGCTAGTGCCGCCACAAGGGGGAAGAGTCTCTCGTCTTTGGGGGCGCCCCCGCAAAAATATCGACAAAGCTGTCTTTTCGCCCCAACTCTTAATTCTCGTATGTGCCATACTTTATGTACGGGACTTTCTCCGTCAGCTCGATCGCGATGCCTCTGAACGTTTAATTCTTTTAAGGGAGAAAATAGGGTTAGACGGTTAAAAAATCGATTTTTTTTTATTTCATAAATTGTTAGTAAAACTATTGAAAAATATGTTCCCAAAATAAAAAATAAAAATTCCGACTCGTTCTATTGTTATAAGAGATTAAAGTGAGTAGCTCTCGTTCAGGCCCCGAGCGCGCCACGTGTATAACCGAGCGGTCACTCAGGTACGGTATTTTTTCAAACGCGTTTTTCTGTAAATGACTTTTTTTGAACTTGCGTACACGCTAGTTCGAAAAGTTTTCAACCAATCCTTTTGAAAATTGGCAGTTACTTTCTTCATAGTATTGCGCTCTATATGAACCTAAAATCGGAATATTATCATTATTTGAAATAATTTTTTTTTGCAAACAAAGTTGTAAAAATGGCAAAAAATCATGCTTTTTTGTTTTGACCCCTGTAAAAAATTCAATTTTCTATTTTTTTGATAGCATTTAGGTTCATATAGAAGAGAGATATATAATAAAAGTAAATTCCAACCCCGTTTGATTTCAGATGAAAATTGCGGCTTCTAGAATGTACGCAAAATGCTGAGTCTGATTGTGACCTGCAATATGGGGACGCTAATATCTTCGGTGTTTTTCAAGGAAATTCTTCAAAAATTTTATAGTATATACTTAAATATATTTATAAAATATTCTCAAAGTTTCAATGAATTATATTCATTTTTTATACTATAAAAAAATTCATGAAAATCATTGAGAAAACGCTGTCCTAACCCTATTTCCCCCCTTAACAAATTCACTGAGTTCTCAATCGCCATCAATATACGTGAGAAAGACGCATTGAAAATCATTCACTTGCAGAGCTGTGAGTTTAAAGGTTTTCTCTTAAAACATAGCGATTCGGAAACACGATATAAAAAATTGAGTTCTTTTTATATGAACATAGGTCGAGATACATAGGTTTATATGGTCGAGTTGGCGTGAACTGCCTCGTATAGTATTTTGTCCATGACAATGTATTTTTCGCGACGAAACGATGAGGGGCACGGCGACGGGACGAATCGAGGGGGCTTCGACGAGCAATGCCATTGCTCTCGAGGGGGGCCCCAACGACTCGAAATATCGCGACATACGCCCAGGGATTATGCGCACGCGGGGGTGCACGTTAATGGCCTAGGGGTGGTTTTCGACTTCGTAGGGAAGGTGCACTGTGGCGTATCGATTCCAAAGCTCGCGTATATGTGCAATCTCATCGAATATGTACAGAAACACTTGTGCCAACAGAAGACGAACAAGTTCAACAATTCAGAGACGTTTATTACTTCATAGGTTTGCAAAGTGTATCATTCAGTGTCGTCGTTTCGAAACCTGGAAATTTTAACTTTGGAGTGAGGCTAATGACGATATCAAAAAGTCGATCGGTTTTCCTTCAATCCTATTTCTTTTTCTTTGATAATAATAATTACCATTGTCATTAACTCTTGTCTCAAGAGTCGCGGCAGCGTCTTGATTCCGAGCATATTCTTTCCTCGCGGAAAAAAACTACTAAAGTCGCGATGTCATCGACGTCCACTTTATTCTCAATGTGGTTGAGAGTGCACGTTAAAGAAGAATTCAAAACAAACATTTGAAAAATGTGATTGTCATGTTTCTTTCCAGCAGCGAAACGTTTTTTCGCCGAGTGATAGAATAGCGGATACGGTGAATTGCAGGAAAATGTACATACGGAAATGCCGTACCGATGCAGTACTCGTATATATTGTGTATCGACTACGACGATACCGATATACCAAGTCCTTTCTTTATAGTGTGTGCATATAAATTTTTTTTCATTTCTATCTCTTTCCTCGCCTCGCGTTTCTCGTTTCGAAGAACGTTCGAGAGACACCTGTCGATTCTCACGAGTGCCGGGGGAAACAGCTCTGTCGTTTCCGATCTTTCCTTTTCGATACTTTTTCAAGCATCTACACAATATAGCGCAATATAGTAGATACCTTAATACTATATATTTCATGTGTGTGCAGATCTAAACGTGCATATTTATATGTACGTTTCTTTTTATTGTGTTCTTCATTTTTAACTTTGCATTTTTTTCTGTCCAACCTCTAAAAGTACAGATTTCGAACTCGAAAATCATCTCGCGGAAGGAATCACTGGAAATTGAGTTTGACTGGTTGTTAGATTGACATTTAGACTTTCGCGACGTATTTTTTTAACTTCATTTTGTTTACTTTTGCACGTTGGTAACTAGATTTTCAACTAACAAGGTCTCTTCTAATTGAAACATTACATTTGTGTCATAAATTGTTGTTTGATTCAAGACGATTTTACCGTCGTAACGTACATATTTATATGTACGTTTCTTTTTATTGTGTTCTTCATTTTTAACTTTGCATTTTTTTTGTCCAACCTCCGAAAGTACAGATTTCGAACTCGAAAATTATCTCGCGGAAGGAACCACTGGAAATTGAGTTTGACTGGTTGTTAGTTTGACATTTAGACTTTCGCGACGTATTTTTTTACCTTCATTTTGTTTACTTTTGCACGTTGGCAACTAGATTTTCAACTAACAAGGTCTCTTCTAATTGAAACATTACATTTGTGTCATAAATTGTTGTTTGATTCAAGACGATTTTACCGTCGTAAAGTACATATTTATATGTACGTTTCGTTTTATTGTGTTCTTCATTTTTAACTTTGCATTTTTTTTCGTCCAACCTCTAAAAGTACAGATTTCGAACTCGAAAATCATCTCGCGGAAGGAATCACTGGAAATTGAGTTTGACTGGTTGTTAGTTTGACATTTAGACTTTCGCGACGTATTTTTTTAACTTCATTTTGTTTACTTTTGCACGTTGGTAACTAGATTTTCAACTAACAAGGTCTCTTCTAATTGAAACATTACATTTGTGTCATAAATTGTTGTTTGATTCAAGACGATTTTACCGTCGTAAAGTACATATTTATATGTACGTTTCTTGTTATTGTGTTCTTCATTTTTAACTTTGCATTTTTTTTTGTCCAACCTCCGAAAGTACAGATTTCGAACTCGAAAATCATCTCGCGGAAGGAATCACTGGAAATTGAGTTTGACTGGTTGTTAGTTTGACATTTAGACTTTCGCGACGTATTTTTTTAACTCCATTTTGTTTACTTTTCCATGTTGGCAACTGGATTTTAAACTAACTAGGTCTATTCTAATTGAAACGGTACATTTGTGTCATAAATTGTTGTTTGATTCAAGACGATTTTACCGTCGTAACGTACATATTTATATGTACGTTTCTTGTTATTGTGTTCTTCATTTTTAACTTTGCATTTTTTTCTGTCCAACCTCTAAAAGTACAGATTTCGAACTCGAAAATCATCCCGCGGAAGGAATCACTGGAAATTGAGTTTGACTGGTTGTTAGATTGACATTTAGACTTTCGCGACGTATTTTTTTAACTTCATTTTGTTTACTTTTGCACGTTGGTAACTAGATTTTCAACTAACAAGGTCTCTTCTAATTGAAACATTACATTTGTGTCATAAATTGTTGTTTGATTCAAGACGATTTTACCGTCGTAACGTACATATTTATATGTACGTTTCTTGTTATTGTGTTCTTCATTTTTAACTTTGCATTTTTTTTCGTCCAACCTCCGAAAGTATAGATTTCGAACTCGAAAATCATCTCGCGGAAGGAATCACTGGAAATTGAGTTTGACTGGTTGTTAGTTTGACATTTAGACTTTCGCGACGTATTTTTTTAACTTCATTTTGTTTACTTTTGCACGTTGGCAACTAGATTTTCAACTAACAAGGTCTCTTATAATTGAAACATTACATTTGTGTCATAAATTGTTGTTTGATTCAAGACGATTTTACCGTCGTAACGTACATATTTATATGTACGTTTCTTGTTATTGTGTTCTTCATTTTTAACTTTGCATTTTTTTTCGTCCAACCTCCGAAAGTACAGATTTCGAACTCGAAAATCATCTCGCGGAAGGAATCACTGGAAATTGAGTTTGACTGGTTGTTAGTTTGACATTTAGACTTTCGCGACGTATTTTTTTAACTTCATTTTGTTTACTTTTGCACGTTGGCAACTAGATTTTCAACTAACAAGGTCTCTTCTAATTGAAACATTACATTAGTGTCATAAATTGTTGTTTGATTCAAGACGATTTTACCGTCGTAACGTACATATTTATATGTACGTTTCTTTTTATTGTTTTCTTCATTTTTAACTTTCCATTTTTTTTGTCCAACCTCTAAAAGCACAGATTTCGAACTCGAAAATCATCTCGCGGAAGGAATCATTGGAAATTGAGTTTGACTGCTTGTTAGTTTGACATTTAGACTTTCGCGACGTATTTTTTTAACTCCATTTTGTTTACTTTTCCATGTTGGCAACTGGATTTTAAACTAACTAGGTCTATTCTAATTGAAACGGTACATTTGTGTCATAAATTGTTGTTTGATTCAAGACGAATTTACCGATAGATAAAAATTGGTATCTAGCTTTGAAAACATGAAAATTATGGCACTTTGAAGTTATCAATTCTTGATAACTTCGAAATATCCCAATATACTCTTTGGACAACAAAAAAAAAATCCACAATGATATTTGAAAATTTTGATTTTCGTTATTTTTTCATCGGTATCTTTCTGCTGCAACAGCACAAATTGACTAAATCAAGGTTTCACTATAGAATAAATACATAGCAGCGGCGAGTACAACGCCAGAGTTGCCGGTGTTATCACGAAAATTCTGTACGTATAGCCAAACGATTTACTCTCGAATATATCGATTTCTCTGATCCCCCATAGTCTCACTTCAATCTGCAGTCAAACGCTCCGAGGCATGTGAATATATTCACTGCAGTACCGGAGAGAGTGCAATTCGTAAGCGTGCAACACACACACCGCATTGCCGAAGACGCGGATACATATATATATATATATATATATATAGGTATTATATCAAATGCGCGTGAATCACTCGAGGATTATCCACCTCGTTTATCGTGAAAATAGTATGGGCCACCACCCGCGTATTAGAACGAGTTATATTGCCTTGATATCAATATATATATATATAGGTAACGATTTTGTTAACAAATAAAAGGGCTGAACATATACAATTTAATACTCAAAGTGATGCGGTTTGTGGCATTTTGGTTGCGAGCAGATGGTGTGTGTACATGTGACTTTTGGTATAGTGTGCATAGTGAGAAAGAGAGAGAGAAATCCCATTGTGGGATTCTCTGATTGCGCTTTGCGCTGCATCGCTGCATTATGTATCGCAGAATATGCGAGACTGTATTCATGTATTCATTGAATAATTGTGGGATGCGTGTATCTCGCGCTTGGTTATACGATTCTGTTTCTCCCTCTCTCTCTTTGTTTTATCCTTTTCTTGCCGCAGTAATGCCAATACTCTGGCTCTCACGCCCAGATTAAAAAAAGGTAGATCTATAGATACAGGAAGTTTGTTCGTTTTGCGTTATCGGAAAAATAATAAAGTGACAGGAAATTTTGGAGAAAGTCAATAAGACCATTGTCATAATGGTCAAGTTGTAAAATCGTCAAAATGTAAAATGTAGTGTCCGAAAATCTGTTACAATCCGTAACATTTTGTCACAAAAAAATCGATTTTAATTACAAATCTCATGTTTTTTTGACGAAATACACCCCTCCAAGTAATCCTCAAATTTTTGACATCTCAATCTACTTTTACGACTTGCCAATCGCTGTACCACTCGATTCAGAACGACAAAAAAGATCTCAACACATTTTCATCTCTTTAACAAAACGTACACACAAATCCCCTAATACCTTGGCTTCTGGTCACGAAGAGCCAAGTGTTTCGTAGAATTTTCCCGGCAGTAACAGAAATAAATCCCGGAAAGCTGTTGGCTAAAGTCAGCCCGGTTCATCTCTTAAGCCGAGAGAAAAGTGAATGAGAGGGGAAAGACAGAGAGACGAAGACAGAGAGGGAAAAAAAAAAGAAGTTAGATGCTCATTAAGGAACTCATGAACGGGACAAACGTCGATCCGCCTCGTTCGAGTAAAACAGACTCGTTCAATCCGTACGTTTCGTCACATATGTGGATTTGAGTATGTGGATATACGTTTATACAAACACATGTGCCTCATCCACTGGTAATCGTCCCTTCGATCTCTTGGGATATATCTTAAACTGGGATCTTTTCTCTCGTATATCCGTGGCGCGCGAGACGTTAATTATTATCGTACGGTACATAATACATTATATAACGTTGAAACTAGACGCTTAGACGTTTAGGAATTTATATGCCCCGTACATATACGAGAGTCGTATTCACTGATTGTATCGGTATCTCTCTATGATGTGGTCAACGCCGATTAATCGAGAGATATTGAGATATTTCACGGTGATTTGAGAAACCTCGTGGGTGGTAACGAAATGAGAAAAAAAAAATATTAGATTTTTATCAAATTCCATAAACACTCGTGAATTTTGTTTGCACTGTTATCGCTGAGAAATGAAATTCAAAAGAAAACAAAAAAATCACTGTTAATGATGCCAATGACCCGAACGAATCTAAATCGTCGAAAAACAACAATAATAATGATAGACGAAAGCGGATACAAAGGTAACATTTTGCTTTTCTTCGTTTTGCTTTACAGGACCCGCTTGAATGCAGGAAGAAATTACTTTCGATCGCGACAACAGGGATGATTGAACTATCAATCTTAAGTAGTTAAAATCAATACATAAACATCGATTTTGTCTTCTTACGTTTATCAATACAATCATAATTGCAATGGTCGTTATAAATAGCTCTAGAATCATTTAAAATTTCACATTCAATTCAACACTACTTTATGTTTCACAAACGGGGGTAAATAGTTGCGAGGAGGAATTTTCCGTTTTCGGCTCGTTGTTACATGGCTGATAAGTCCAATTTGAAATCGACTTCGTATCAAATTGGTGTCAAGTTGATACGAAATTGTTGGTTGAGGCCATCAATGGAGTTTGTGGTCCCGTGTGGTTATAACCGTAATACAGAAATATTTTGATCAACGCACCGCATGAAGTCGAATATCAGGAGTTAATTTGGAGTTATATGGAGAGAATCATGAATTATCATATAGACGAGTATTTCGCTTACCGTTATCAGCGAGCACAGTTCCATGCGTATCTGCGTTGCCTCGTGTATTACATAACTGTAACAGTGTTTGTTGCGATATATATATATATGTATATGTGTACACATAATATACGTTATGTGGCACTAGCATTGAGTGCCACGTCGTACAACAGTGGCGATTCGCATTATGTATTGCAGACTGAATGCTGAATATAACATTATATGTGGAACATATATATATGTATGGATGCGCACGTGCGTGCACGTGCCCTTCGCCCCCGCTCGATTCGCAAGCGTGCCCGAGGGGGAATTTCGTGGCAGTTACGTTGAAGGGGGTCCTCCATATACAATATATGTAATTTACATCCGTATATATATAGCAACATAGTCTTCTTGTCGTCGGTTGCATGAGAATGCGGGGGCGTGGACCAGAAGTGCTCTCCTTCCGACGAGGAAGTGACGATCGTTGTACAAGCATCTCGTATCACCTCTTGGATATATATATATATATATTGTATATATATGTGCACACACAAACACACACAGACACATACACACATGTACAATTCATATTGTTGCACTTGTGTTCGGGTGAAGTGTAGAAAATCCAAGTGCATACACTTGCATACACTTGCATAAAGTTTGCCCAATCACACAATGGTAAAATATTTACATACACGTATGAACTTCTCTCAAGGCAGTTTCGTACACACAGAATATACAGTATCTCGAGAGAGACCGTACTTTTGCTCACAGGGAACCGGATATTCGACGCTGATGACTTTGATACCAGATATTTTCATTTCAAGTCTGTCAACGTCAGAATTCCACAATTTTATCGTACTTGCAATGCATTGACAATGTTGACATTTTTTTTTTAATCCCAAAAAGTGTCTATCGTTATTACAGTTTAAGGGCTCGTATATCCCTGCGCGCGCTGAAAATCTAGTAAATTTGAAAAATTATTATAAAGGTTATATGGTGGAAAAAAAATTAAATTGTTGATTTCACTTTTTTCGTTAACTTTTCAACCATAAGAAAAAAAATTTGAATTATTATTTTTTTTTATATTAACATTATTTTTTACTGGTGTAAATGGACTACTGATGAAAGCCGTGGCGCCTCCTTCTCCACATCATAACTTTACTAAAAATTATCCAATCTGCAAAAATTTCAGGGGTATCTGAGCCCTGAGTGATTTTGGAGATTGAGGTTTTTTTATTTGCAAATTGGTACAAGGAAAAAAAGTGTCTAGCTCAAAAATCTCTGCTACAAAGATTACCGGAGGCTTGACGAAACAAAACAAAAATTTTCCCTCGTACGATCGCACCGTCAAAAGTTCCATAGCTCATCATCCCTTCAGCTAAAATATCGTCACGTTCTCGAGTTCGTTTTTAGCGTACATTCGACGCTGATAAAAAATTATATCGGTCACATGTTTCATTTTTTATAG
This sequence comes from Oxytorus armatus, assembly GCA_958009045.1. NCBI lineage: Eukaryota > Metazoa > Arthropoda > Insecta > Hymenoptera > Ichneumonidae > Oxytorus > Oxytorus armatus. Next base: position 17,997,977 of record OY253749.1, on the reverse strand, counting down.
CATTTATCTTGAACAAATTTCAAACGTAAAATTAAATTATTTACTTAATCTCGGCTATCGTAAAGCAATTTTATAGATTATTCATCGAATAACTAAACTCCATTGACGAGAGGCGAATCCATAAAACATTCTTCCGGGTTGCGAGATATTCAGCTTTTTTTTTCTCCACCATCAACTCGCATAAATTTCTTATCGCGGATTTCCGCGTGGCAGTGGTCTCGTACGAGGAACAAAGAAAAAAAAGTACTGTATTATATCCTCCCTAGTGTATTCTACTGATATAGTACATAAAATACCCTATATATGTATAGTGCATAACTACTCTTTCTTTCGGAATCGTGAACCAACGTGCTTGGGCAATATTTGTCCAAGCTCTTTTCATACTATTTTTTTTTATGCTTTATACACATAAAAGCCACGCGGCTAACCAATTTCAATGAAAGGTGCGCGCCTCGCTAAAGGAAACAGTAGCAACCCCTCAGAGAATTTGATAAGGTATATGAAAAACATCATATGTATATATATATATATATATAAATTTTCTAGATATATAGAAGATGTATACCCTCGTGGTACAAGTGACGGGGCCCTCTCTACCTTTTCCATTTTTTCCCTTTTTTCAACCTTCTCTTCCCCGATATCCAAAGGCAAAAAGACCCTACTCAAATTTTCGCTCAGTTCGCGAAATTCGAAGTGAAATTCTTATTCGGTCGCCACTTTTCAGTTAGGGGATGAAAACTCCAAAGGTTTCTCCCTCTCTCTCTCTGGATTTCCCGACAAACCGGAAGTTCTTTTGCGATTTACTGACGAAGAATTCGCTCGTCGAATACTCGTGACTAAGACGGAAGAAGTTGCGGGGGTGGTGTAGAAAGGGGACGAGTAGCAAATCGGCCTGGCTGTAGGAGAGAAATTCGTTGAGAAGCAGAAATTTCAGCTGTTAATTTCTCCTCGCGGATTTTCTTCACAGAGCCCGCAGGGTATCCTATCTCTGTGTCTCTGTCTCTCTCTCTCTCTCTATCTCTCTTTAATAGTATACAATCCTTCTGTGTGTCCCACGTTCGACGATTACAGCATGTAGAGACGAAAGCGGACGAGGCTCGAAGGCGAAAGCTTGCACCAATCGATGATTGTGCGATATACAGGACGTTCTAAAATCGATAATTACCGTATATCCCGAACATTAACAAAACTCACGACTTTTTCAACCGATGAAATTTAACATTTTGTTCAATCTATCTCGTTGCTTGAAGATCCTAAATGCCTTCAAACCCATACGAAAATTCTACCTAAAAAAAACTGTGTACCACTCATAAGAATAGTTTAATGGTACTGACAGCGTTATAAGCAATATGGAATAAGGCACGATGTGTACAAACATCGAAGGTAAATGGTCATTGACGGGGAAAAAATGAAAAAAAGAATTTTTTTCGAATGGCAGAAAGCAAATTTTGTACTGCGTTAGTTGTAATTACGAAAAAAATGAGTTAACTCGTAAGAAATAATGGAATTTTATTGTAATTAACAATTTTAACACATCCTGTAGAGCGATGGTGTCAGCGAGACATGGCTTCTGGGGGTGTGCACTAAGTGTGGGTGAACACGGTTCTTCCCGAATCCATTAGTCCATGTAGTGCTATCACTAGCCTCTGTTTCCTCTCTCTCTCTCTCCCTCTATATATTCGTCTCCCTCTACATATACAGACAGCTTATTCCGAAAAGGGCGTATCCACATCGTTTTCGATATCAAACACTGTGACACACACCCTCCGCCCTGTCTTCCCCTTAACTTTAAAAATGTTAAGGTGAACACGTGGCGAAATGGTCCCTTTACGAGCAAAACGCATTTCACATTCCCCATTCGCTCACCTGCAGTATTCTTTTGACAAAAACTTCATTGCGCTGTACTTGTATCAAAATCAGGGACCCTGAAAAAGTGTCATAAACCACTTAAAAAATTGACTGCTTTAAGCTCCGAAATGCAATCATCAGAAGGGGTCAGTGTTGTTGATACATCCATGTTTCATTTCATAGGGAGGCGAAAATCCTATTTTCAATGCACGATCTGGCGATATTGAAATACACCGAGTACACGACTACTATATACAATACTTTTTAATTTTCGACCACGGTATCGTACAGCCAACGTCATATTCGCGCGTTATTGACGCGGACGTGTGTGTCCCGAGCAATTGGTCCGTTTAAAGTACACGAAAAAAAGTGGCTCTCTGGTCCATTTCGCTGGACGTACAAAGGCCTTGGGGGCTCTTTGCCCTGTAGATGGGACGGAAAGAAGAAAAAAAAATCAATCAATGTACACGTTCGAAATAAAAGTTGGCTCGATGTACATCGCCCCAGAGCATGTAACGGCAAATAAAACTTTATCTAGAAAAAACAAGCAGTAATTTAAATTTCGAACCCTGTACAAAATCGCCATAAAATTCAATAAATATTTAATGGTTGGAAACGAAAAAAAATGCATTTTACACTGGCGGTAACTTTGTCGTCGAAGTTTTGTATAGAAATATTGTGATTCGAGAGAGGCGGATTCTGTGTCTTAAGTTAGGTTATTTATGGCACTGGGTCAATCGATCACGGGGTTAACCGAATATACCCTGTATTGTGCATGCGTAAATAATAGCTGCGCAAAAAAAAAGTACAATTTGGTGGAAACACTGCTAAGCCAGACTACGAAACGTGATTTAAGTACCTAAGAATTTGATGCAAGGCTGCTGCGGTATATTTAGACTTTTCGTATCACTCAAACGATGATATATCACGTAGTACAGGGTATCCCGACACTAGTACGTCAGAGTGACACGGGGATTAGATTGGCTCCGGACCTATCAGAATAAACAAATATGACCTCAGTTGAAAGTTTAATCGTTTTCGAGAAAAATCGTGTTGTTTGATGGAAACAAAGAAAGAATAATATTCAATAATTCATTTAATTTCTACATGTGTTGAAATTGTCTACCTCCAACCCTAATACGAGGTCTGTTAAAAAAGTATCGCAAATTTTGAATTTCCGCGGGCTACGTATATTCGATTTTCGATTTTTTTGTGGCGTTAGGTTGGTACTCGTCTCCCTCACTTATGCTGAAAAAATCGGCCATTTTGAATGTTTAGTTAATCGTTGACAGCTGTTTTGGTTAGACGTGTTTTGGGCTTGTCTTCGATTTTTGCCTGTTCCAAAAAAGCAGCTTCCATTGCGATGATTGAGCTTTGGTTTCCACGTCATAACCATAAACCCATGATTCGTCACCAGTTATGATCCTCTGGAGCAAATTTGGGTCGTCGCGGACCGAGTCCAACAGCTCCTTAGCAATGTTAACGCGACACTGTTTTTGTTCGAAATTGAGCAATTTTGGCACGAATTTCGCGGCGACCCGTCTCATGCCCAAATCATTGGTAAAAATCGAATAGCACGAGCCAATCGATATGTTTAGTTCCACAGCAACTTCTCTAACGGTGATTCGACGATTGGCCAATATTATTTTCTTCACTTCATCAATGTTTTCGTCTGTCGTTGATGTGCTCGGGCGTCCGGAACGCATTTCGTTGTTCGCATCTTCTCGGCCCTCTGAGAACATTTTGTACCACCGATAAACGTTGCTCTGGTCCAAGGTAGCTTCACCATATGCCACAGTCAACATTCGGAATGCGTCCGCGCACTTAATATTGTTTTTCACACGAAATTTCATACAGATTCTTTGATCCATTTTTTGGAATAGGCAAAAATCAAAGACAAGCCAAAACACGTCTAACCAAAACAGCTGTCGACAATTAACTAAACATTGAAATTGGCCGATTTTTTCAGCATAAGTGAGGAACACGAGTGCCAAGCTAACGCCGCAAAAAAATCGAAAATCGAATATACGTAGCCCGCGGAAATTCAAAATTCGCGATACTTTTTTAACAGACCTCGTACACAAACGGCACATATTTTAGGAACAAAATATGAATAAACCCAAAGTAATTCATAGCAACGTTAGCGGAATTACAAGTACTTTTACTCAGGTCATATTTGTTTATTCTGATAGGTCCGGAGTCAGTCTAACTCTCCCGTGTCGCTCTGACGTGCTAGTTTTGGGAACACCCTGTATATACCACAAACATATGTTTGAGTACCATCAGTGAGATATTGATAAAGTACCATCAGTATATGAAGAATTTCACGCCAAAAAATCGATCTATACGTTTGGTCCTCCTGTTTAACCAAAAATGCTGTACACATATTTTCAAAATTACATAGAAACACTATACGATGTTTTGAATTATATTTGATCTTTCTACTGGCAACAATACTATTTGTAATGATTAAAAAAAAATGTTCCGGTTAAAAAAGTAACCGGGCGTCATTGAAATACTCATTTTTTACAATGATATTAAAAAAACATGTATATCCCGTGCACATATACGTAGACACATGTTGTATAGTAGCGTTATCGACATCTCACCGGTGTCTATTAGCGAGACTAACGAGTGTATAGTCGACGAGAGTTGCTCTCTTGTCGCTGCTTCGCTTATACTCTCTTCTCGACTTACTCCCATCCCTCTTGCTCTTCGAGCGAATACGTACACCGCGCGCTCACGTTTATTCCGGCGAACGAGAGGGTACAAAACACCAATCTCCCCCCGTGATCTCCTTTCAAGCCTTGGGGGAGTTCTGCAGCACGTTCGTTCGCCGTACCGGGTGTTTCTTTCTCTCTCTCTCTTGCAGGAGGCAAACCGAGACCATCAGCAGCGGCAGCAAGTGAACAGTTGGCGAGAACACTCGGGTAAAGGCACAAGGCGAACGATGGATCATCTCATCTCTCTAGGCCTCTAACTCACTCACTCTCTCTCTTTCTATTGCCACGATTCTATGTGCTTCACTCTTCAGGCATTGGGCGAGCTACCGTTTTCAGAGATTAGCATCTTTTATATGCTTGGCACACACGTAGCATAAAAGCTCCCTCGTTCTAACTCATCCCCCCACCACCTCTCGCTCTCTCTCTCTTACGCATGTACATTTCACGCGTTACTTGGTCCGAGAGGCTTCTGTACGTTCGGTAAAACGTTCATACAGCATTGAATAACCTGCAGTTATGCCGCATAGTCGCAGGTAAATATCTGTATATACATCTTGAATGTCTATGCATTGCAGAAGATCTCGAGGAGTTGGTAAGACGGGTTTATACGGGGTGTCCTTAAAGGTAAATTCAATATAACTGAGGAAACATTAAGCAACGATTTTCATTGAAATCGAGTGACTTTTGGGACGGTGGATCAAAATTGCGAAACACCAAAAAGTTCAACGGACTCAACCACACTTTTTTCTTCGTTGGCCATATTGATTGTTACCATTTTTTATTTGACAACATTGACATTATGTATTTTTAATCAACGAGCTTGGAACGACTCTTTCGTTAGACATATTTCATTCAGACATTTTTTTTATATCAAAGCTTGAAGATTGTATTCGAATTCGGCAATCGTAAAAACTTACAGGCACAGATTTTCATTAAAATCGAATTATTATTATCGTCGCCATTTTAAATAGTCGTTCAATTCAATTTTGCTTATTATCTTTCGTTAGTACACGACATTTGTCCCGAAAGAAAAAGAAGCTTGGTGAAGAAACAAAACATTATGTGTACGAGGAAAAATAAAGAGGCTTTTGAAAGATTTTTCGAGCAAAAAAAAAAAAAAAAATTATTGCAGCTTTTAAAGTCTTTCGTCAAATTTACCGTACTAACAATACCGTACTTTACTACCTATATACATAAAATGCAGTATGTTAATTTTTGAGAAAAAATTGTTTCGTGGCGAGACCTAAACACCCCTCTTCTCTCGCGTTGTTACACGATTCCTGTGGCGCTATTTCCCTCGCACTCGAGTCGATCGCCCTGGATGTTTAGCCTCGCTTTAAGCTTGATACACGTCGGGTCTCTCGTTTTTCATTAAACCTCACTGTTTGTAGATTCACGTGATACAGACGCGAAAGCGGCAAGCTTTTGGGCACGTTGGATAGACTATATATGTATAGGCTCTCACTAATGCATCACTTTTGCTAGCGGTGCTAATAGTATAAGACATTAATGACATCTGCACTGTACATCAGTTGGAATCAAACGCTATGTTATTCCTATATACGTATGTACGAGTGGTCTATCGGATGTCCATGAGACGAGAGAAAACGCCGCGAGTCTGAGCCTCTGCGTGCTTTTGATTTTATCTTTCCAATCCGCTTTGGATGTTGGGACTATGCCCGAGCTCCTCACTGAAAGCCGATTCACCGTGAGCGCACCATCGCAACAACCGCTGCCGTAGCAACAAGATTTCCAGAAAATATCTACATATACAATGCCCAGTAATAAAAGGTCTCAACACAGATTGTTTTACCCGTTAAAACGAGAAGTTTACGCCCTTTTTGTTTTATCATCGGTTGTTGTAACTATGTGTGTCTATAGCAGAGGCTCTCGGGTACGTTCGTTCGCTGCCTCTCGTGTCCACGATAGAGATAATATCCTGACTAGAGCCCTACAGCATCAGCGTCATACGTGACACGGAAAACACACCGGGCTTAGTGCTTCCGATGCCGCGCGCGCGATCCCACAGTGAGCTTCATATAATAGCCAAACGGGGATGTACATAGCCGTGCAACAACCTAAATTGATATCGTTGGTATCTCTCTCTCTCTCTCTCTGTTTCTCTATAACTTTTACCTCATTCGCGCTGGCGTACAAAGGACATTTTGTTCTTTTCCTATAACACACCTGAATATACCCCTTTATTAACGTATTATCTGGTAAATCTCATCCCATCTTTTATCTTGTCGTCTTTCCGCCAAAAGAACTCGAGCTACATTTCTGTTTATTAAAAATTGTATACCATCCTTTGGATCCCTCTAAATTCCATGACATTAGTATCGTGAAAATTCACTTTTACACGAAGAATTCGATATCACAAACATTATTAGCTCAAATCTTATGTACTAAAGTGAAAAACAAAGGTTCTCAGAATTTTTATCGACTAATCGATGTTTATGCTTGATTACTTGTACGACACGTGTTCAGTAAATGAAAAAAAAAACAGTTGTAGTGATTCATCATCAAATATATTGATTAATGCTGTTAAAAAAATAATTCGCACTAAGAATTCACGTTTGAATTTCTTCTCGCCACCTGAACGAAAATATCACTCTTCAGAAATGTTCAGACCACACGATGAATCTATATTTGCAAATAAATAGCTATTTATGGTTTCGCGCATTTAATAAAATGAACTGTAGTCCAGTAGGTGACACGTTATTATCGTCGATTGATCCTGTAAACGTCTGTAAAAATACGAATTTTCAATTAAACACTCATTGAACAAGTGAAATGCCCTCTGGCTACCGTACACATATAAATCGCGAGATAATTGAAGGCACACATGAATGATGCACCAGTGTAGTATTGGGTCAAGTTTTTAAAATAGAGATCCGGAGAGAGCGAGAATAATCACGTCGCGTCTCGTGTCTGGATATGAAAATAGAAGCGCGAATGAACCGCGAACGATCTATCTTGATGTCGTGTACGATATGCGATGCCAGACGAGTCTCGTGTCGCGCGTGATTATGGCGACGATAAGACGCCTGCATTGTGCCCACGAAGAGATCCCATAACCATTCGCATCTATTCCTTCATAAGTATGACTCAAAAATTTACATGTACGAGGTCTGTTAAAAAAGTATCGCGAATTTTGAACTTCCGCGGGCTACGTATATTCGATTTTCTATTTTTTTGTGGCGTTAGGTTGGTACTCATGTGCCTCACTTATGCTGACAAAATCGGCCATTTTGAATGTTTAGTTAATTGTCGACAGCTCTTTTGGTTAGACGTGTTTTGGCTTGTCTTCGATTTTTGCCTATTCCAAAAAATGGATCAAAGAATCTTCATCAAATTTTGTGTGCAAAACAAAATTAAGTGCGCGGACGCATTTCGAATGTTGATTGTGGCATATGGTGAGGCTGCCTTGGACCAAAGCAACGTTTATCGGCGGTACAAAATGTTCTCAGAGGGCCGAGAAGATGCGAACAACGAAATGCGTTCCGGACGTCCGAGCACATCAACAACAGACGAAAACATTGATGAAATGAAGAAAATAATATTGGCCAATCGTCGAATCACCGTTAGAGAAGTTGCCGAGGAATTAAACATATCGATTGGCTCGTGCTATTCGATTTTTACCAATGATTTGGGCATGAGACGGGTCGCCGCGAAATTTGTGCCAAAATTGCTCAATTTCGAAGAAAAACGGTGTCGCGTTAACATTGCTAAGGAGCTGTTGGACTCGGTCCGCGACGACCCAAATTTGCTCCAGAGGGTCATAACTGGTGACGACCATGGGTTTATGGTTATGACGTGGAAACCAAAGCTCAATCGTCGCAAGGGAAGCTACTTTTTTGGAACAGGCAAAAATTGTAATGGTGCGACAGATTTCTGTAGTAGTAATGAGTAGGACCCGAGTTTACCCGAAATATTCCGAGGAAAGTCCCGTTACTAGGGCTAGTGAGGCTCGCTGATCAATCGAGGTTTGCGAGCGGTGACTCCTCATCGACCCACCGTAGAGATAAGAAGTAATTATTAATCACGGCTATCGAGAAAGTACAATAAGTGGCGAAAAATATCGATATCGACTAGTGCGAAGTATATATTTTTATTCGATGGCTATTCCGAACATCGTCGCTAATTTGGACTACATCCGAGTCAACCACCGAGTACTAATGCACCAGGCCTGATCCAACATCAAATATGCAGTGTGGTGACCGTCGTACGGCCGAGTTAATACAAAGCTAAGTTTCGGATAATCTTACCAATAAGACCATTATTTGTTTAATCACATATGTATACATTTTTCGTCATGTATTGATTGTAGCACGATCTGCGGTGGGTAGCTTTTCTTTTGTTTTTGATTGTATTGTGTTAAGAAATAAGCGATGAGAGAGGAAACCTTTTGGAATATAATATGAGTGATGAATTGTATGTCGTTATGCCGGATCTGATATTAATAATAGTAGCGATTTTCTGTATTTTTCAAGTTCGAACGAATCTTATAAGTGAATATATTGTTTTTCCGATAACGAGCCTTCTGTTAATTACCACCCTCTTTATTTTGTACACCCAGAAATCCGTTGTGTTCGAAATAACCATATTTATCGAAAACGCGTTCTGAAACGCCTTGAAGCGCAACTGGGATAAAGGTTTTATTTTCTCGTAAACAATTCATTCTATATTACAAATCATACCAAAAATTAAAAGATTCAACGTCACCGGCTTATTTATCAATATTTTTCATTGAAAATTTTTTCTGAGATACTTCAATAGTTGTACAATAATATGTAATTCTATTTAATAAAATTATATTACTCATGTCGCCGCAAAAAAATCATAAAAATATGTTTTTTTTTTCGCCTTTAAAACCCTACCCCCCCCCCCCCCCCCCTTAATAATAGTAGCGATTTACTGTATTTTTCAAGTTCGAACAAATCTTATAAGTGAATATATTGTTTTTCCCATAACGAGCCTTCTGTTAATTACCACCCTCTTTATTTTGTACACCCAGAAATACGTTATGTTCGAAATAACCATATTTATCGAAAACGCGTTCTGAAACGCCTTGAAGCGCAACTGGGATAAAGGTTTTATTTTCTCGAAAACAATTCATTCTATATTACAAATCATACCAAAAATTAAAATATTAAAAAAGTTTTGTTACAAAGTCGAAGACAAGCCAAAACACGGCTAACCAAAACAGCTGTCAACAATTAACTAAACATTCAAAATGGCCAATTTTTTCAGCATAAGTGAGGGACACGAGTATCAATCTAACGCCACAAAAAAATCGAAAATCGAATATACGTAGCCCGCGGAAATTCAAAATTCGCGATACTTTTTGAACAGACCTCGTACGTGTCTCCATGAACTGCTTATATGCAATTATGTACATACGTATAATATAATCATAATATAGACGTATAGGAGCGGAGATTGAAATGACTCCGATGTCTGTATTATAATATAATACTGAAGAAGTGCTGTAATGCCATTTCTCGTCGATGCCATCAAGCCTCTTGATTTCATCTATGGATATAGACTCCACAGTGTTTTCTCTCTGCCGCATCGTCATTTTCATTTTATCATATCTCTCTCGTCTTTATTTCGTCCACAAATTCATATTTATCATCTCGCGTTTCTGTTTCGACCGAATGCCCTACGAAACCGTTGAATGCTCGTCTCTTTAACGCGCGAATGAACGATGAAACGAGAAAGCATTGATTCAATAATAATGACGTTATACAACGAGGGCGAGAGATGAATCTGGTTGTTCTGTTATAGATATGTATATATACGGGGTGAAGAGGAAAAGGCGTTGTATATAGTCGAGATCCTACGGTGCCGTTTTCCTGGGTAAACGTCATTATGGCGTAAGGATTATGTAAATTTTCTCGTTATCCATTTCGCTTGGGGTGGGTGGTGAGGGGGAGGGAACGGTTGCAACGTTCAGCGCTTCGTTCAGCGCCCTCCGGGTGGCGCTTTTCAATGACGAAGAGATATATATACCGGGTTGCCACTTGCGCTCACTCGCGTGTGGTTAACGTAGTTAAACGCGTGGCCCACGCCTCTGAACTTTGAACACGATGCCACGTAGTCACATTTTCGGGATTTTGCCATCCAGCAAAATCCGCAAGCAAAGACCACGTGAAAAGCTCCTTTCTCCACTCCTCACTCTTTTCTCCGTTGCACAATTTTCGTTGAAAAGCGTTGACACGATCTTTCGTCAGTCTCTGTGCAATGATAAAAGGTTGAGTGAAAAAAACGCCTCTCTCTCTCTTTCTCTCTTATCTACGGGAAAATGTCGCGAAAGTCTCGTTAAGCTTCATTAATCATTCGTCAACGATGCGAGAGACAGAGGGTTATCTCGCTTTTATTTCGCACGATAAATTAGAAGGTTTAACACTTGGATTAATTTCACTGAAGGTGAACAATTAGGTTCACTACCCTGTTTTTTTTTTATTACTACAATACGTGTTCGGGGAATCTCAATTTTTTTTAATATACAAATTAACGGTTCTAACGCACGGACGACATTTTCGTTTATTATTTTATGAACTTAATCGCAAACTTTATTTCCTTTTTTTTCAATAAATCTTCATTGTTGATTATCAGAGTACGGTAATCATCAATCTAAAATGTCTAGTATGCCATGTGTGATAAATCTCACAGAGCTCATTGCAACATAAAAAGAACTCTTTAATTAATTAATGTATCCAGAGATTTTGTCTTGTTAACTGGTGATGTAAAAAATACAATTGCCATTGCCGTCTGTGAGAACAAAAACGACCCGAAAATGTGACTCCGGTATTTAAGGGCGAGGAGGAGGAGGTCAAGATTTAATTCGTCATTTTATTTATAGCTCCCGGGTCTATTAAACGCGAGATTGTTGGACTCTCTCGTTGCATGGAATGCATCTCGTACGTATATACACTGTGGTAGCCGCCAAACGAATTTACGAAGTAGTTGAAACAAACAATGAATATATATGTATGAGGAACGAGGTCGAGAGACGATTTCCCGCTCCGTGATTAATTTATGCTATGCGAGCGTCATTGGTGAAACGAGATGACGATTTATATATTGTATCGTGCGTCGAAGAGGAGGGTTGAAGAGTTCGTAGGACAATACGAGTCGTTGACATCACAAAGTTGGGAGATGATGAAAAAATAAAATTAAAATAAATGATTCCACATCAGTACGAACTCTGAGAAAATTAATCATATATACGAAGACATTCCGAGTCAGATATGCAATCAATAATTCAATAGTAAAATTGTTTACACTCGAATAAACGGTAGTCGCCGGAAATGAGACAAAAAAAATATATAAAATTGACGTAACAAATTAGGCTCAATGATACATTTATTAGCAACGGGTTTAAATCACTTTTCAAATTATCGAAAAATCCCTGGTGGACAAAAAAAAATCTCGTAAATATCCATGGAGTATGACCGTACGATGACGTTTGCTCGTTAACTTTTGCCAGGTTTTTTTTCTTCCAATAACCATAAAATGATTCACGACATTATCACGAAGAAATGTAATAAAAAAAAAACATTTTTTAAACACTCGCTCGCGCATACCACGATAAAATATATGTATATGTATATGTACACGACAGACGATGGTCCTGTTGAGGAAGGTTCACGACCCAACGAACAGGTCTTTTCGTGCGAGTGAACGATATATATACACTTACTTTATATTCGAAGTAGACCTCGTTCAATCCGTTCGATCATAAATCTTCGGGTTGGCCGAAGCTCGCCGACGAAGAAGTTTCGACGCGTATAAACCGTAATTAAGCCCCGGGTGGCAGAGAAAGAGAGAGCGAGAGAGGGGGTGAGAGAGAGAGAATCAGTATGTATGCATAGAGTCGAGTGGTCCCTCTCTGTGTGGCAGTACACGAGAAAGAGATCCGAGAGAGATGCAAATCTAGAGACGTGTATGTACTGAAACACGTATGAGAGTGAAATGGATAACACGAGAGATGTACGCGGTGCTGCACTCGCGGTTCAAACCGATTACTCAAGCCCTGGCTCGCCCGATTCCGACGTTCCTTCCACGTGAACTCTCGAGCAAATACACTCCGATAAACATACATGTAGATATCTACTTATCTGCATCGTTTTTTTCGCTACTACACTGAAAACAAAAATCGATTTATTAAACTATAAAGTTTACTTGAATAACCAACGACAAAAAATGAATATAATTCAGTAAAATTTATCTTGTTAAACAACGACGATACTTCAGATAACAAACGTTTGGGAAAGATTTGCAATTAACGATACCTATATATAGTCCAGCAAATTGTTGTGTAATTAAAATAATTTTTTTTATTCATAGAACATAACATATAGGCACACGACAATAAAATTTATGAAAGTGATCAATTCTCGGTTATCGCTAGTAGAAAATTGCAGTACAACGTCAGACTAGATTCCAGCTTGCTGCTACTTCACACCCAACAAAACTAAAAGCAATAAAACAACCTTCACGAAGATAACATTATTTAATCTTTATAACACTCGAATTGAATGTGACGAAAAAAATAATAAATATGTCGTCATTAGCATGGAATTATAATTGAGCCAAATAATGTTTCATGGGACGAAAAAAGTCGAGGCAAAATTTGCCATTAATAATTAAATTCCAGTTTACTCCTACCTCAAACTCAACAAAACTAAAAGCAATAAAACAACCTTCACGAAGATAAAATTTTTTGATCTTTATAATACTCGAATTGAATGTGACGAAAAAATAAAATAAAAATGTGGTCATTAGCATGGAATTATAATTGAGCCGAATAATGTTTGATGAGACGGAAGAAGTCGAGGCAAAATTTGGGGGCGGGGTCGAAGTTTCGAACCGTAAAAGCTTCGACGGTTCAAAACTCCGAATTTATGTGGGACGATCTTAAAACTTTTCAAAATTTTTAAAATCCGTCCTTTTTAAAACAGAAATGTCATTGCGAAGAATAGTTATACATCGAGGATTAAATGACAAGAATAATTATGGGACCGACCTGCAAAAGTATCGAAAATAAAAAATCCTACTACTTAAAAAATCGTATTTTAATGATTAGAAAACGTAAAGTTCCGAAAAATTGTGGTGTTAGAAACTCGAGTTGCCGAACGGTCAAGTTTTATACCTGAAAAGGTTCAGAAAAAAAAAGTTCGAAGCCAAATATATTAGAATTTGTGTCCCGAAAAGGGTAAACAGACGATAGTGTATTAATTCGACGGGGCAAAATTCCGACAAGGCAAAATTTCGAATGAGAGTAAAACTAGCGCTACTAGTGGGCTCTGCACCGTCGAAGCTTTTACCGTTCGAAACTTCGACCCGGCCCCAAATCTTGCCATTAATAATTGAAGATTTTTTTAAATTTGCTATATTCAATTGAAATCCTGTTAATTGGGTAAACGATTGTCTCAGCGTGGATCGACCTAATGAAATTTCCAACATGGCCAACTGTCGTAATAATTTTTATACGTCGTGCATACATACTTAAATGTATATTCAAGATGAGAATTTACAGTGAAGCCTTGTGTATCAACGAATCAACTTTTCTCATATGGTACGGCATAAATAACTTTTATATTCACAATCATTATCCAATATCGCGCGACGGTGCATTATAACGATATATATATATATAGATATACATGAAAAAAAAAGATGAAGAGGTCACAGGAGAGCTCGATTCTGCGATATATTATATTCCGTATCGTGTTTACCGGGTCAGGTTGATGATGTTCGTTTGTAGCGTGTAATTTGGACGAATAATTGTTTCGATACCAATTACCAAAATGAAATTGCCATTGCGATGAATGAAAAATACCAGTAATACACGGTACGATATAATATACGATCGCGTTATATACGAAAGTGCATATCCCACACCGTTGAGGTAGATACCGGTTGCCACACACAAATATATATATATATATATATGTATTTTCATATAAATCGTATTTGTACCTCGCGCCAACATATATACCATCTTCATTATCTCTCATTCTATCGTTCTCTGTATAGTGTACGTCATCGTTATGATTATTATCATTAATATTATTACTATTATTATTATCGTTATTCGTGTCGCGTTCCTCGTCTCGTCTTGCAGCAAAATGCAGCTTTTGCTACGAGACGAGAATTCTAGGTATATAAACATTTGTATATCTATATATGTGCATTATAACTATATTGTGCATGCCGTGTGTCGCATCCCCTATATAACGTAATCGAATCGAAACCCTCGCGGGTTGCCGAGACGAAGCAGTCTTTCCTCTCTCTCTCTCTCTCTCTCTCTCTCTCTCTCTCTCTCTCTCTCTCTCTCTCTCTCTCTCTCTCTCTCTCTTTGAACCTATACTAAGGATGTTAGGACGATGATGACGACGAGGATGTATCGCAACAACATAGGATCCGACGCTCCAATCAAGTCGGCATTGAATGCGCTTGTTACGTTCGCGTGGAGATGTAAGTTCGTATGTGTAGAGAATAAATTTATATATATATATATATATATATATATATATATATATATATATATTGTATATATATATATCTATATAAATGTAGAAAGTAGAAGAAGAGAGTATAGAGAGACCATAAATACAAGAGTCATATGTGGGTTTAAAGAGGTATGTAATAAAAAAAATCAACACGCACTGTACACTACGTGCAAGTCGAAAATGTGATAAGTACCTTCTGTAACGAAACCCATTTCATTTATCCCATGCGTAATGATCATATTGTGGGAATGAAAATAACATTGAAAAAGTTCGATGACCAAGAAACTTCGATTTATGACATTAGGGTACCTGCAGTGGTACACGCTAATTAAAGGGGTGTTAAATTTAAAAAAGAATGAATTTTTTTTACAAATTTTTCCAGTAACGATGGCGTATCTTAACTTACGAAAAATATTGAAAGAGTCATTTGCAAATAAGTTCACAGGATTATGCAAATTTTTTAAGTGCTATACCTTTATTAAACACATCTCCTTTTTTCCATCCTTATCATCGATTATCATGTATCTACGACGTAAGAAATTTAATAACTGTGCGACAAAAAAAAATAAATGGGAAGGGAATTGAATTATCTACAAATCAGAGAATCCAAAATTCTGAAAACGTCATGTTCATGTAGAAATGCTGTATCACTATCGTGCATCAAACATGTATAACGCTGTCGTCCAGACAGATTTGGTAAAATATCAATTTCTAGGTTAGTCTCGTCGTGACATTTTTGGGTTGAGTTTAACTGCTATTTATAACGGTGCGTCAATATTCCATTAGAGACGATATTTCATAACAATGGAGATGGGCTGGAGATTAAAATCGAGTATTCGGGATTGAGGTTAATCAGTTTGCTGCTAAAATAAAAATTATTCGTCATTGTTCGTCCGAGTAGTATACCAGTAACACGGAAAAAATGGTACTCGTAACTTGCTCCCTCTGAACGTCACTACGGTAAACTTTAGTAGTACATTTGAACACCGCGCGGTAGCGCATTCGCGTTAGAGGTCGCTTTCATGAGCTTCATGATATCCACAAGCTTCCCCGGTTCTCAGTTTATATAGACAAGCTATATATATAGATCGTACTAAAACTTGTAAAGCGTCGCTGTCTCATCTCGTAATATTAGTTAAAAGTTTTGTTACCCCGGAATATATTATACATATATGATGAGCAGCTATTAAGAGCGTGTCATCGCTGATACGAACAAAAAGCCACTGCGCGCAATTGCCAAAAACTTTCGGTGGCATTAACGACGCGATAGAAACGTCAGCGTACACTGTGACGACGAAGCGGGATTTTGTTGAGAAAAAGAAAAACTGGTGTGACAGATACAAAGGACTTGAAATGGTTAGTAATGGTGTTAAAGGGTATTTGATGCCGATGCATCATCATCGATACGTTTGAAATCGGATATGCTTGAGAGAGAATCTGCTGATGGTTCGTCCGGGGTTCTTGGTCGTTCGCAAAGTCAGCGAGGCACTGGGAATATGGAACCAGGTTTCTCACACCCTCATTCGCGCTATATAGTTCTGATATACCGATTTATGCGTTATCGATGTGAGGATATCCTGGAGATTGTCTAAAAGCGATTACTTTGCGGATCTCGACGTCCATCTCCGGGTATACGAGACAACGATGAGCCCGAAGCTATAAACCCCTACCCCCGAAATGTCGTACACGTTCGTCAACCCTCCTCTCGATAAATAGAGCTCGGGTTGGAGATTCAGTACGAAATTGAGTGATACAATATATAGAGAATACCGATATAAATATGCATGGGCCGTTCAAATTGATTTCAATAGGCTCAAACCCCTTAATCAATAGGCCCTTACTATCCAACAAATGGTCTATAACTTTTGACTAATCTTTTGGAAGATGTTATTTGTTTTAATAGTCACATCGATTACGCTACATATACCTTTTTTTCGAAAACTCTGTGCACAGAAGTAGTGAATACAAAAGTGGTTAACTACGACGTATTATATCTTGTTAATATTATTTCGCATTCGTTAGAAATGGCTTTAAGCAATGTTCCTGTACTTGAAGTGCGTGAAACGTAAAATCAACCCTTAGAAATAATCTGTTAAAGTACATGTAAAAATAAAACCGCAGACATTCTAAAAGATAATCTGCTCGATGCTCCTAATGTAATAGAAATTTTTAGATCTTAAGGGGGGAAATAGGGTTAGACGGTTCAAAAAATCGATTTTTTTTTAATTTCATAAATTGTTAGTAAAACTATTGAAAAATATGTTCCCAAAATTTTAAATGAAAATTCCGATTCGTTCTATTGTTATAAGCCATTAAGGGGGGAAATAGGGTTAGGGCAGCGTTTTCTCAATGATTTTCATTAATTTTTTTATAGTACAAAAAATGAATATAATTTATTGAAACTTTGAGAATATTTTATTCATATATTTAAGTATATACTATAAAATTTGTATACATATATTTAAGTATATACTATAAAATATTATCGACCCCATATTGCTTGTTTTTCTTGGTACTATTTTTTCAAACGCGTTTTTCTGAAAACGACTTTTTTTGAACTTGCGTACACGCTAGTTTGAAAAGTTTTCAACCAATCGTTTTGAAAATTGGCAGTTACTTTCTTCATATTATTGCGTTCTATATGAACCTAAAATCGGAATATTATCATTATTTAAAATAATTTTTTTTTTTCAAATAAAGTAAAAAATGGCGAAAAATCATGCTTTTTTGTTTTGACCCCTGTAAAAAATTCAATTTTCTATTTTTTTGATAGCATTTAGGTTCATATAGAAGAGAGACATATAATAAAAGTAAATTCCAACCTCGTTTGATTTCAGATGAAAATTGCGGCTTCCAGAATGTACGCAAAATGCTGAGTCTGATTGTGACGTGCAATTAGGGGTCGCTAATATCATCGGTGTTTTTCAAGGAAATTCTTCAAAAATGTTATAGTATATACTTAAATATATGTATAAAATATTCTCAAAGTTTCAATTAATTATATTAATTTTTTATACTATAAAAAAATGTATGAAAATCATTGAGAAAACGCTGTCCTAACCCTATTTCCCCGCTTAAAACAGATTTGAAGAGTTTTGAGCTTGTTGAATTCAGCTGAAATGCCTCACGTGTACGTACACCGCAGTAACCAGTTGATTCGCCGGGTGCCATCGAACGTTCCAGGCATCACAGAATCCGGATTATATGTATAACAGAAATGAATGAGACAGACAGAGAGAGAGAGACTTGACAACGCGTAATTCGATAGTCGAAACGAACGAGCGGCACGCACTGTGGGCTCGTCGCGTCTCGCGCCATTGTCAATCGAGCGCAGAGGTTTCTGACGGATGCGACAATTTCGAGGGTGATAAAAAACGACGGGGCGAACGATGGGGGGAAAGAGGGAATTGCTGTGCTCTCACAAACCGAGGCGGTGACAAGGTATAACGACGGAGGGAAATGACGGGACAAAAAAAAAATGCGTGACAGACACCCGCATGCCCAGAGAGACGAGCTCTCCGCTCGTCTCTCTGTGACTTTGGTACGACGATATTTTGGTCCGTCTGTATGTACGTTTGTTACGGGCATTTTTTTTCATAGCCCTCGATTTTCTCCTGAATTTTCTTTCATCCGTTGCGCTAAACTTTTCGGTCGATGGATTTTTGACGTTTCGAGCTGATTTCACATCTCCACGAACCCACCATTATTTCTGCTCTTCTTCTTCTTCTCTTCCTCGTCTTTTTACATTACAAACGGATTATGAACCAATAAATGTTAACGATAAACATTTCTTTTCGACCTCGTTACATGTTTCGCCTATAATCAAAATTTGATTAAAAAATACGTTTATTCAACGTACGATCATTTTCAGTAAGTACAGTAACCCCGTTGAATAACAATGCCTATCTTTACCGTATTCTTTTCGGAATTCCGTGAACTCCAAAGTTCGCGAAACCTTCTGCCTATCGGAATGAGTTTAAAATTTACCTGCACGTACGAACATTCATCTATAAATATATATAAATACATATTATTATTACTTAATGTTACGTTATAGTACGAGCGACGAATACTCGGTCCCTCCACCTCTTTCTCTGTCACGATGCCAGACACATACCCGTGAAGAACAAACTCCTCCTACCCTTCTATAGACTCCGCTGTGAAACCCTTCGTTGGCCGCACAGTCGCCGCACACTATCCGATCCCCGCAGGGAGGGTGAAAGCTCCGGCGGATAATTCTGTTTTAGTTTCGCATTACATCGCAATGCACGCTAGCCCCGGCCCGAGGGAGACGCTCGGAAGCTACGTGCAGCATTGGCGTATACGTACAGTACGAGAAAGGGTTCTGCGAATGGTGGGGCGGGAAAAGAGAGAGAGAGCGAGAGAGAGGGAGATGAAGGAATCTCACCCTTGGCTGATGCGGGGGTTGCTTCTGTACGCGTAAAACTCTCGAGTGTCCCAATCCCCCGAGCAGGTTTTCCATTCTATTTTCATCCCTCTTCTCCTCCCTTCGAGATTTTCGCGTCCTTTCTTCTTATCCTTATCACGTGATGCTGCTCCCGCAGTAAAGGCAGCCCCGAGGGCTTCTTTCTTCGCCTCCTTTCTCTCCTTTTCCGCCAACTTTTCCTTTCACTGACAACAGTGGAACGGAGAGAGAAAGAGAGAACGAATATAAGAATTTGACTAATGCAATCTCGGATGCTAAGAAGCCACTTTCCTACGGAACTTCCATTGTATGCAGTGAAAGCTCCTCTGTACTTAGTTCTAACCCCCCCTCGCCGGCGACACTGCCCCAGGCGCGTTATATCGTCGTAGTGAGAGAGCGCGAGTAACGTAATGGCGAAAACTCGATGACCAACTCTTGCTGTGTATAAGATGAGAACATCAATTTTGGCATTTTTTTTTTTTTTTTGATAGAGAGAGATCGTAGTTCTTGGAGCACCTGGAATCGCGAAAAAAAATGTCTACAGCTATTTTTACAACAAATATATTCAACAAGTTGAATAAATAAGTTTTTGATACTTTCATTAAATAATTTTGTATATTATTTACTAATACTGTAGTAATTACATTTTTAAACAATTCATTGCGTAAATATTATAGAATGGCTTAAGGTAGTAGTCTGGTAACTTAAGCCGATATCATGTCTTTTTTGGAGGGCGTTTTTTTGTAAGAAAATAAAAATGAATCGCTTTGGATATTTAGGATGTTTTTATTTGCATATTGAAGATACAAAAAAAATTTGTTTGAAAACATTTAATAGTCTGTTATTATTATTATTATTATTGATCGAAGTTGGCACCTCGAAAAAAGCGCGTGGCTGGCCCCGGGGATTTTGGCTCTTGATGTTATCTGAAATCAAAAATTCTTGATAATTCTTAATCTACAGACATGTCATTCTGACATGTCTATAGATAGATAAAATGGCGGACTTTGGAAAAAAAAAGTTTTTTTTTCCAAAGTCCGCCATTTTGTTATTTATCCATGAAATTTAACTTCAGTAGTTCCAACCAGAATAACATGTCTATAGATTAAGAATTATCAAGAATTTTTGATTTCCGATAACATCAAGAGCCAAAATCACCGGGACCACCCACGCGCTTTTTTTTCGAGGTGCCAACTTTCATCAATAATAGAAATAATAATAAACTATTAAATGTTTTCAAAAAATTTTTTTTTTGTATCTTCAATATGTAAATAAAAATATCCTAAATATCCAAAACGATTCATTTTTATTTTTCTACAAAAAAACGCCCTCCAAAAAAGACATGAAAATCGGCTTAAGTTACCACACTACTACCTTAAATAATTAATTGAAGAATAACGAATTTAGGAAATTCTTTGTCTACCTTTTTTGAGCTATTTGTTTCCGATCATTTACTGTTTTTGATAATCAAGAAAATCGAGATTTGATGCTTGTTCCTATTATTAACCCTCCGCGGTCGCACTGGGACCGAAACCGAAACACGCTTTCCTAGCGTTTTTGCTCAAATTCCGATTTATAGTGAAAAATATAATAACTTTTGCATTTGAATAATCGTGGATTCACATTCTAGAAGGCTTCAAGAGTGTTCATGAATTTTTTCAGATTTTTCAAAGCGATTTAACACGTTGAAAACTGTGCGTGAAAACTGTCGACCCAGTGCGACCGCGGAAGCAGCCGAAATTACAGTGCGACCACCGAGGGTTAAAGACACATAAACAATATAATACGTATTTTTTTCGAAGTGACTGCGCGCTGTTTCGTCGTCGTTGCGCAATATTTTTTTTTCATTGTTTTTTTTTTTTTTTTTTTTTTTTGTAATTTACCAACCATAAAATTAACCGGAGAGATGAATCACGAGAGATATTCATAAGGGAAGGGTATGTACGAGAGGACGAATCTGCGTGTGTCTCTGTATATTCAGGTGGTTCCGTGTGTTTGGCCAAACGAACGAGGATTTTCTTTCATTTGAATACGAAGGAGAGAAAGCTCGAGAGAGAGGACTAGACCCTCGCAATTTTCAACGCTCGATCTTCGTGTATATACGGCGAGTCGCAAGCGCGAAATCCTCGTGAGCTTTCGCTCTCATCTCAGTGCGCTGGTCCCTCTCAACCGGGTAAGCTGCTGTTCGCTGTGTCGTTTTTCTCCAGGGGGTCGGTCCGCGCGCGCGCACACACCGTTCACCGGGATTTTATCTTACCGTGATTCTTGCACAAAGTTCAGCACACGGTTTATGCTAACTCGGATTTTACACGTCTCGCACGAGGAGATGAAAACTTTTCAGACCGTCGACAAATTATACGGAGATTAAAGTTTCGTTTTATTTAATGCGTACATTTTTTATTTATTACATATAGTTATATTCTTATTTTTTTCTAGATGTACAGACATATAAAAAACGGTATAAAAAAACTTGTATATTGTATGAAAATAAATATTCATGAATTTGTTTGGTTTTACTTATCGTCACGTCAACTTTTCGTCGATCAACAATTCGTTTTACTTTTTCGCGAGGGATGAAAATTTCATTGGCTGTATATTAACGACCATGCGAGGCCTCGATACTTCTTCTTTAGGTTTAAGGTAGTAGTCTGGTAACTTAAGCCGATTTTCATGTCTTTTTTGGAGGGCGTTTTTTTGTAGGAAAATAAAAATAAATCGTTTTGGATATTTAGGATGTTTTCATTTACATATTAAAGGTACAGAAAAAAAAAATTTTGAAAAAATTTAATAGATTATTATTATTATTATTGATCGAAGTTGGCACCTCGAAAAATAAGCGCGTGGGTGGCCCCGGTGATTTTGGCTCTTGATGTTATCTGAAATAAAAAATTCTTGATAATTCTTAATCTATAGACATGTCATTCTGGTCGGAACTACTGAAGTTAAATTTCTTTTTATTTTACAACCCCTTCTTTGCTAAAATAAAAGGACTTTTTCTTCCGAAGTCCGCCATTTTGTTATTTATCCATGAAATTTAACTTCAGTAGTTCCGACCAGAATGACATGTCTATAGATTAAGAATTATCAAGAATTTTTGATTTCAGATAACATCAAGAGCCAAAATCACCGGAGCCACCCATGCACTTTTTTTTCGAGTTGCCAACTTCGATAAATAATAATAATAAACTATTAAATTTAAAAAAACATGTTTTTTTTGTATCTTTAATATGTAAATAAAAACATCCTAAATATCCAAAACGATTCATTTTTATTTTCCTACAAAAAAACGCACTCCAAAAAAGACATGAAAATCGGCTTAAGTTGCCAGACTACTACCTTAAAATTTCGTTCGTCCACGAAGGAACGCGAAACGCGTACGCCAGGCTTCGTGGCTGATGACTGTGGGTAAAAGAGATGAAAAAAAAAAAAAAATAGAGCGAGAAAGAAGGGGTAAAAGTCATTGGGCGGGTTCAGCGAGGACGAAGGGTTCGTCGTTTCTGTACGGGAGACTGATTTACAATACCCGTTGGTTCTCGCTGGGCCAATTTGTCAGACATGTCTACCGGCGTTTACTTTAATTAAAATCCTTTTCTTCCTTCTCTACTCGCATTTTCACACTAAACCCTTTCCATCGAAACGTGACTGCGCCCTTTACTGCTCGTTGCACGTACATAGATGACGAGATAGTCTGAATTTTAATATTCTTTTCGAAAAATGCCGAACGCCGCAAAAATCGTGACCAAAGAAAAATGTTTTAACAAAAAAAAATTGAGTCCGTTGATAATTCAGCAATTCACCAACAATCAATCCCAAGGGCTGTTATTTTTCTTTAACAATGCTATCTTGAACTGTACAAAAAAAAGTTAAACAATCAAACATCTTTCACGATACTGTAAACGTCGTTTTTAAAATTCCGAAGTCGTAGGAGTATAAACGACTCGAAAATCTTCGTCGCATAAGCTTGAACGCTCATTAAGGTAGTAGTCTGGCAACTTAAGCCGATTTTCAGGTCTTTTTTGGAGGGTGTTTTTTTGTAGGAAAATAAAAATGATTCGTTTTGGATATTTAGGATGTTTTTATTCATATATTAAAGATACAAAAAAAAAATTTTTTGTAAAAATTTAATAGTATATTAAATACTATTAAATTATTTCAAAAATTTTTTTTTTTTGTATCTTTAATATGTAAATAAAAACATCCTAAATATCCAAAACGATTCATTTTTATTTTCCTACACAAAAGCGCCCTCCAAAAAAGACAATGAAAATCGGCTTAAGTTACCAGACTACTACCTTAACCCCTTCGCGCATCAGGACGCGTGGTACGAATGCGAAGTGCTCCAAACAGACAGAAGAGAAAGATAAAAATAGAGAGAGAGAGAGAGAGAGAGAGAGAGAGAGTTAGAGAAAGGAAGCTGTGAACCCGGTGAGTTGTTCACATTGCGTCTCATTTCACAGGATTCAAACGAGTTTTTCCGCTACCAGCGGCTAAAATCTTCGTTTCATATACTTCGAGGGTTTGGGGGGGGGGGGGGGGGGGGCGTTGGTCGTGACGGTAGTGCGATTCTCGTTCTCGAGCTTTATCCGAGATAATCCAACACTCTCCGGCGCGGCGCTCTCGCACTTTGGTCTCATATGAAGAACCTCCCCCCGCACAAGGGTTCTCGTCTCTCGCGCGCGCGCGCACCCCCGGTGACTCACGCGCGCGTATGTGACCATGCACGTACACGCGAATGTGAATTCGTGTCGAATGTTAGCGAACAAAAGGGCTCGAAGAAAAATTACTTTACGCGTTAAAGTATGTCGGTCGCGGGCGTTTTGTTCGTCAGAAGATAACATTCGCGTGTATGCGTGTGCGAATTAAACATGTATTAAAGTGCATATATATATATATATATCTCAGGCTGTCCCGGCAGCATTTCCACCAGGACGTGGACACGGAATTTATGAGCGAGCCTTCAACCTCCTCCTAGCAGCGTCGTAATAATCCGTGGGGGATTATCTCGAACGAACGAGCGCGCGTTCTTCTGCAGCCCCTCCTCGATATTCCACCATCGCGACGAGACGAGAGAAACTGCATGGTTTTCAACTTCCCGACTGGTAAATAGTGTACTGGGTATGTTATATATATGCGCGTTTGTATATTATATCTATACGCGAAACACGGAGGACGAACGATCGACGATTATTACGGTATGTGCATCCCAGTCACGAAAATACAGGCTTGCAGTGTTACCTCTCCATCCAATCTAACCCCCGCCCGTTTACGGCGCCGTATCAGGAGCGTAGTCGATCCTTTAATTACGAGGGTGATCGATGATACGCTCGATTTTCCTCGCCCTCGACGAGACTATCGTCTCTCTCGCACAGCAGAAACATAAATTTACTTGGATTAATTAGCGTTATTACTTATCGACGTGTGCGTTTAACGATAAATATATATTATTTTGTTTTTATTTACATATTAAAGATACAAAAAAAAATTTAATAGTTTATTATTATTATTATTATTGATCGAAGTTGGTACCTCGAAAAAAAAGCGCGTGGGTGACCCCGGTGATTTTGGCTCTTGATGTTATCTGAAATAAAAAATTCTTGATAATTCTTAATCTATAGACATGTCATTCTGGTCGGAACTACTGAAGTTAAATTTCATGGATAAATAACAAAATGGCGGACTTTGGAGAAAAACGTCCTTTTCCATTTTGTTATTTATCCATGAAATTTAACTTCAGTAGTTCCGACCAGAATGACATGTCTATAGATTAAGAATTATCAAGAATTTTTTATTTCAGATAACATCAAGAGCCAAAATCACCGGGGTCACCCACGCGCTTTTTTTTCGAGGTACCAACTTCGATCAATAATAATAATAATAATAAACTATTAAATTTTTTTTTGTATCTTTAATATGTAAATAAAAACATCCTAAATATCCAAAACGATTCATTTTTATTTTCCTACAAAAGAAAACGCCCTCCAAAAAAGACATGAAAATCGGCTTAAGTTACCAGAGTATTACCTTAAAGATTTGTAATGAATTTTGTTTATCTCTTTCGAGACTTATTCTCCTCGAGAAACGGGAGAACGAAATTTAATTATTATTATAGATTCAAGGTAAACGCACTGACGAATATAAACGATAAAAAGGACATAAATAATAATTATAACGATCGACGGTATCTGGATATTGAGAATCTCGGGCATATTTATTTTATAAAGATGATTCCTTGCGAATTGTCTTTGATACTTCGAATACAAAATAAGAAAAGCATAATTGAGATATTCGCCGCACATTTGGTTGATTACAACGAAATGTAACATGTAACATGTTGTGTTACAAATACGAACGGAGTCGTCAATATGAAACTAAAATAAATAAGACAATGAAGTTCTCATCGCCGTAAATGTCTATACACGTATATGGAGAATACGCGAATTCCGCCGAGCCGTCTTGTATACTTCGAGGTCACTAGACTAGCCGATACTTGATAAAATTGAGATGAACAGTGTACTCATCTTATATATGGAATAAGCCGTGCAGTCCGCTACGCTTGATGATGCGACCAGGCCTGCTTTTAACGGACAGCACGGATGAAAATGATTTACTTCCAAGAAATAAAGTGCTGTACAATGTTCCGATACTCGTTACAATGGATCTCGAGAAACAGGATGGATGTAGATACAGACAGAGACATAGTTATATGGGTATACGTATAATGCTATTCAGAATATTTGAGATTTTACGACTAGACCGCTCGACGGACGGGTAAGAAGTGTCGTGGAGGATTTTGATAATCGTTTCGAGGTGCGTTCGAAACGGTTACCGCTGCTTCGGGAATTATCGTGGCTCATCGAAACACACGATCCGAGCACATAATCGAAATCACATCGATTTTGACACGACAGATTTACATATAAATAATGTATTAGCATCGAAGTGAAGGAGAAGATGAAATGATTTTTATTCTTTGCGTCATTAATTTCATCGTTGGAGACGTCTAATGGTATTTCGTAGAGGGTGCATTGAAATGTTTCGAGGATAAAAAGAAAATTATCTATTCGAACAATCCGATGTGATACGATACAGACGTGGATGTAGATTCGATTAATATAATTTCGCGACTTCTATGTAGAGAGAGTTCTCTCGCGACGAAAGGGAGAACCGATAGCTATTCACCCTCCATTTCATCCCTCTCGCCTGTGTCTACGCGACGATGGTCCCCAGGGTCATGTTCTTGAATATGCATGTATATATAGTGACTGTAACTGATGTAGGATATCCTCTCGCTGTTCGGGAGTTAGGGGCAAAGATGGGGTGTCCCTTGGTCGCATAATGCTCGTGTGACGCATAGGTAGTCCACATAACTGCAGTCCCTGAGCGATTTACTCCTGCGCAGAAAGGACGAGGGATGCGACATAGGGAAAGGGATATATCGTAGTCTCACTCGGGTATTTCGGTTCCTGGGTGCCGCGGCGACGTCGAGTCGCCACGGGCTCTAACGCGACGACGCTCGTCCATCACACCCCCAACGAGTCCTGTGTATACCGGCCCTCGAAAACATAAGAGCGGCCGATCTGTGCGTCGTGCATATCCATCGCACCCCGGCATGAAAGACGCGGGGTTTCAAGGGGGGAAATAGGGTTAGACGGTCCAAAAAATCGATTTTTTTTTTATTTCATAAACTGTTAGTAAAACTATTGAGAAATATGTTCCCAAAATTTTAAATGAAAATTCCGACTCGTTCTATTGTTATAAGCCATCAAAGGGGGATATAGGGTTAGGACAGCGTTTTCTCATTGATTTTCATAAATTTTTTTATAGTATAAAAAATGAATATAATTTTTTTGAAATATTGCGAATATTTTATACATATATTTAAGTATACACTATAAAATTTTTGAAAAATTTCCTTGAAAAATACCGAAGAAAATTTATGACTGCCTTGACTTTGTTTTTCTTGGTACTATTTTTTCAAACGCGTTTATCTGAAAACGACTTTTTTTGAACTTGCGTACACGCTAGTTTGAAAAGTTTTCAACCAATCGTTTTGTAAATTGGCAGTTACTTTCTTCATAGTATTGCGCTCTATATGAACCTTAAATCGGAATATTATCATTATTTAAAATAATTTTTTTTTTCAAATAAAGTTGTAAAAAATTGCAAAAATTCATGCTTTTTTGTTTTGACCCCTGTAAAAAATTCAATTTTCTATTTTTTTGATAGCATTCAGGTTCATATAGAAGAGAGACATATAATAAAAGTAAATTCCAACCTCGTTTGATTACAGATGAAAATTGCGGCTTCCAGAATGTACGCAAAATGCTGAGTCTGATTGTGACCTGCGATATGGGGTCGCTAATATCTTCGGTGTTTTTCAAGGAAATTCTTCAAAAATTTTATAGCATCTACTTAAATATATGTATAAAATATTCTCAAAGTTTCATTAAATTTTATTCATTTTTTATACTATAAAAAAATTCATGAAAATCATTGAGAAAACGCTGTCCTAACCCTATTTCGCACCTTAATTTACCATCCCCTTCTCCAAAATAACGCTCGCGCA
This sequence comes from Oxytorus armatus, assembly GCA_958009045.1. Lineage (NCBI taxonomy): Eukaryota > Metazoa > Arthropoda > Insecta > Hymenoptera > Ichneumonidae > Oxytorus > Oxytorus armatus. The sequence goes on along the minus strand of OY253749.1, from coordinate 17,969,891 downwards.
TCCTCGCGCGCCGAGAGAGATTTCATCTCTTTATGTTTGAACGAAAAAAAGAAAGCTGACTTCTCGTCTCTCCACCATTTTGACCTCGTTTTTTTTCTATTCTCATTTTTTTATAACACAAATACACTTATCACGACAATAGAGATGCAAAATATGATCACGTACTTGAATTTTTATCCGTCCAAATGTTAATGAGAAATTACGTTCGTTAACTTTTGTTAACGGACGGTAACTTTGCATTTATCGTGAATCGTAATAGGAAGGGTTCTCGTTAGAATTAACGAGAAACCATTGTAATGGATTTACTGGAGTGTACATTTTAGTTGAGCTTCATATCCTTTTACTGTGTGAAAATGCTGTAATTTTTTTTAGATTCTACCAACACGTTTCGTCAGTTTTTGAAATGAGAAAGTACGTAGGTACGCACTGAGAAGTTAATGTTGAAAATATCGTATCGACCATCAACGTGAAACCCGTTAATTACATGATGTTGAAGTTTGCATCGTTGGAGTGCAACGAAAATGGATTTTATACACCATTAATTACCCTTAAGATTGGATTATCGATGACAAAAATCGTTAAAACCTTTTGTTGGGGTCTCCTTCAAGGACCTGGGCCTAAATGGGCACGAGAAGGAAGAGGAATAATGAAAATAAAAACTTAAAAACTTATTTGCGTTGCGTTCCAACGATGCAAACTTCAACATCATTTAATTACATCTTTCACTGTGTTGAAAAATTAATACACAACTTCTTTTACAGCGCGTAATTATGAAAATTATTGTGTGACAATCCACGTGGTTGAAATTTGACAAATAAATGTAAGCTAGTGCGGGCGAGCATTAAGAGCATTTGGAAATTGTTAATGACCAAGCGAAACTTTCTCGTTGCGAATCACCCCAAAAGACAAAAGCTTTGGGGATCTCTTTAACTCGTCGCGCCACTTCATTTTCACTCGCGCACCCTGCTCGCACTCTCTCTCTTCTCGGTCTCTCTCGCAATCAAAAGAAACCCGAGTCTGCGACGATTCGCCGAAGGGATTTCATTTGTGAAAAAAAAAAAAGAAAAAAAGAACGACCGAACCATCAGAGTGCCGCGAGCGTTTTTCTTATCCTCGTTCTCTCTTCTCTTTTACCCATTGCGTGGGAGGAATTTCATTTAACAGTTGGCTGTCGACGCCCCTGAAATAAAAGGAGTCCACGCAGCTTCCTCTTCTCTCACTGTGCGTTAACATAAACTTTTTACATCTGTATAAGGCATTATACATTATTATATGTAGCGTCTCTAGTCTATGAAAGAGTGCGTCTACTTTTGCGAGAACTTAAGCGTGCTCCTGTAATTCACTGAATGATTTAAGTGGAGTCGGTGTATTGTTCTTCAACGGTAGTTATAATCTATATGCACATTTATACATGTAGATACTCTGCTGCTATTTACATATGGGTTATTCCATGGGAAGCCGATCGAAAATAAACAAATAAACATGTGGAATTGATAAAATATTCTCACACCTTCGTTTCATCTCGAACTCTGCGGTGAAAATTTAAAGAAAATAAAATCGCATACTCGGATAAAGAATAACTAAAATTAAAGTTACTGCCACATTTTACAAATGTTTTAAGCGTTAAGTACCCATTTTTTTATCTCATTGGTGATTAAAAATAGCGTACCTTTGCGATGAAAATTTACAGGGAAAAACATTTTTTTCAAATGAATCCACACTTTTTTTCTGCTAATTACAATTGACACTCAAAACTTAGTAATCTTACATGATAACACAAAGACGTGAATTTCAGACGATCATGAAAGTCGATGTCGCCGGCCAAAGAACGTTCGGTTTCCCATAGAAAAGTCCATATATAAAGAAATTTCTCTATATACACATCGGTCTCGTTTCGTTTAATAAATCACGAAGATTTTTGTACCTCTGGCACCGCCGTGGGGGGATGTAGATATATATATATATAATACATGCAAATATAACGAGAAAAGTTTGAGTATTTATTCATCGCGAGTAGAGAAAGAAGAGCTTCTGGTCCCGGTGGGTACTTTATTCCCGTAGCTCAGACAATTCTATCCTCTACAATATATAGATACCTATATATTTATATATACATACCTTTGTACATCCTAATCCTTCATTCTGTATCTTTCGAACAAAATATTCTCTAGCACCATAAACAATTTACAGCAGACTACACTTATGCCATGATGTTTATATATATATATACATCATGAGGTATATGTTTGCATCATGATGTATATATATATATATATATATATATATATATATACATCATGACGAGTAATAAAGCACCGCACCCCTATCTATTACAAAACATATATAAACTATCGTACGTCATTTCGCCGCGTTCGTTTCTAATCTGAAACGCCACGAACGCGTATACGAGAGAGAGTATACGAGGTCGGTTCAAAAAGTATCGCGAATTTTGAATTTCCGCAGGCTACGTATATTCGATTTTCGATTTATTTGTGGCGTTAGGTTGTTACTCATGTCCCTCACTTATGCTGAAAAAATCGGTCATTTTGTATTTTTAGTTAATTGTCGACAGCTGTTTTCGTTAGACGTGTTTTGGCTTCTCTTCGATTTTTACCTATTCCAAAAAATAGATCAAAGAATCCGTATCAAATTTCGTGTGAAAAACAAAATTAAGTGCGCGGACGCATTCCGAATGTTGATTGTGACATATGGCGAAGCTACCTTGGACCAAAGCAACGTTTATCGGTGGTACAAAATGTTCTCAGAGGGCCGAGAAGATGCGAACAACGAAATGCGTTCCGGACGCCCGAGCACATCAACAACAGGCGAAAACATTGATGAAGTGAAGAAAATAATAGTGTCCAATCGTCGAATCACCGTTAGAGAAGTTGCTCAGGAACCAAACATATCGAGTGGCTCGTGCTATTCGATTTTTACCAATGATTTGGACATGAGACGGGTCGCCGCGAAATTCGTGCCAAAATTGCTCAATTTCGAGCAAAAACAGTGTCGCGTTAACATTGCTAAGAAGCTGTTGGACTCGGTCCGCGACGACCAAAATTTGCTCCAGAGGGTCATAACAGGTGACGAATCATGGGTTTATGGTTATGACGTGGAAACCAAAGCTCAATCATCGCAATGGAAGCTGCTTTTTTGGAACAGGCAAAAATCGAAGACAAGCCAAAACACGTCTAACCAAAACAGCTGTGAACAATTAACTAAACATTTAAAATAGCCGATTTTTTCAGCATAAGTGAGGGACACGAGTACCAACCTAACGCCACGAAAAAATCGAAAATCGAATATACGTAGCCCGCGGAAATTCAAAATTCGCGATACTTTTTGAACAAACCTCGTATATAAAGAGAGAGAGAGAGAGAGTCGTGTGAATGTACGTGACGAAGTTGGGATCGCGTAACCGAGATCGACGCGCGAGTCAACCGAATGGAAAATCGCGTCACGATATAACCCTCTACGTCGCGTATTGTACACGTACAGCACGCATATATCCACAATGGTACATAGACGTTTTATAGTGTGCTTTGAGAATATACCATGTACTCGGTCTGAAAAGTAATAAAACATCCGGTATCGTATGGAATATCACGTTCGAGTTTTCTACGTACGATATAAAAGTATATTTTATATACATTTACGTATATATATACGTATACGGTACAGATGGTGTTAAGTAGTAGTCGTAAACGATTAAAATGAACATGTAACGATCTATTTTCTCCTTCTGCACTCCAAGACACTTAAAATAGTCGGGATATACCCCGAAAATGAAAATTTCCCTCTTTTTTCCTCCTCTTATCAAAGCTTGTACTTTAACATTCACGTGCTCATATACAATAAAGTATTCGGACCAATGGTTACACGACGATTTGGTCGTCTCGGCGGTGGTCACAGTCATGCGGATTTTACCTCTCATTCCCCCACCAAACGTTTCTCCATCCCCGCCGCGTTAATAATCATAGGGATCTCCGTGTCGCGGCTATTGCGCTTCACATGCAAATCGGACAATCACGCGTGATACTGCGGAGGGAATCCAAGCCGGTGGCTTCATACCCCAGGCACAGACACACACACATATTTACACATCACTCGAGTTCCCTCCATCTATTTCTTTCTCTCTTTTTTTCTGTTCGTCGGGCCTGTGGGCACCGCGCGTAGCTAGTTTAATTAGGTTACCCCCGCGTTCATTTCTACCCCTGGTCCGACGGCGGCCTCCGACCCCGCGAAATATCTCTCCTCGCTCCCTCCCTCTCGCTTATTACGTTCCACGAGAGGCTTGCCGATCCGTTGCCCATGGTTGCTCGCCGCTCTCTGACAAATTCAAAGTGACATCGTCGTATACGAGAAAAAAGAGAGACTAAGAGAGAGAGGGAGAAAATAGAAACCTTGGTCCTCGTCGGGCTTTTTTAGATACCACATGGGGTGGATGAATATTTTGGATAGACAGTTTCCAGAGCTATCGTATAACATTTGGGGGGGCGCGAGTAACCACAATAATTTTTTTGCTCTTTTCTCATATCATAACCGACAAGGAAATTGCTCCAATCACTCGAGTGCTGTGAAACACACAATTCCCCATATTTTTGCCCATCAGACTGTTTCCCGACTGACAATGACGGTAAGAAGAACGGTTTTTTTTTTCGAGCTACCTTTCAATAGATTTTTATCCTGAAATCATCATTCGAAGCCATTTCCAAAAATGTCCCTGCCCTGACATCGTTGCGCTACGTGGATTCCGTAACATGTATATTTTGTTACAGCTGAAGTTCACCGTCACGGGGCTCTGTATAGCTCCCGATGATTGGACACATTCCACAGTTCTGACAGCCTCAGGCCAGAACATACACCGGACCCGCGCGCATGAATGTTGTTACATGTAACTTCGTAACATGTATAGGAGGTCCGTGTATAGACCGAGGAACAACGAGCAACCGGCCATTGTTTCGAGAGAAATTAGTGTGTCAAAATCACCGGCGACTCGGTGCTTGTTTCGTTATTGTCCCTCCAGATATTGCTCTACGCTTCAATCAGTTAAAAAAAAAACGTATATCAAAATCAGGTCAGAGAATTTTTCCCTCGATCAATGTCAATTTGCGATGAAAAATAAAATTTGGTGAGCAGTATGTTTTTTTTTTTTCGGAGACAGCGGTTTTTTTGGTTGCTTTGAAAAAAATAAGTTATTTATAGTTGATACCATTTGGACGCGTAATCATTTTTAATATAGCGGGAATTAAAATTGTGAAAATTGGTAAATTTGTGATATTAGGAATGATAATTTTACTAGCGGGATCCCCAAACGTTTAACGAATTATAATTGAATTTTAAAAATCGTGGAAATATATTTTGTTTATTGATATCTATGATTTTCTGTACAACTGCTAATGCGAACTGATACAGTAGTAATTCGGATCTTTCAGTGTTATTCCATTTTTTCAAAATACTGTCAGGTCGAAACTCGTCAAACCTAATTTATAAGATCCCTTTAATGGTAGTAAAAAAACGTATATTTTGATATACGATTTTTGATATACGTTTCAAAAATGACATTGAATGAGAGAAAAAGAAAAATTTGGCGATTGATATGTTTTTTTTCGGAGGCAACGATTTCTTTGGGTGCTTTGAAAAAAATAAGTTATTTATAGTTGATACCATTTGGACACGTAATCATTTTTAATATAGCGGGAATTAAAATTGTGAAAATTGGTAAATTTGTGATATTAGGAATGATAATTTTACTAGGAGGATCCCTAAACGTTTAACAAACTATAATTGAATTTTAAAAATCTTGGAAATATATTTTGTTTATTGATGTCTATGATATTCTGTACAACTGGTATTGTAAAGTGATACAGTAGTAATTCCGATCTTTCGGTATCATTTTATTTTTTTAAAATACCGTCAGGTCAGAACTCGTCAAACCTAATTTATAAGATCCCTTCAGTGGTAGTAAAAAACGTATATAAAAATCAGGTCACACAATTTTTCTCTCAATCAATGTCAATTTTGGATGAAAAAAAAATTCGGCGATTGATATGTTTTTTTTCAGAGGCGACGATTTTTTTGGTTGCTTTGAAAAAAAATAAGTTATTTATAGCTGATACCATTTGGGAACGTAACTATTTTTCATATAGCGGGAATTAAAATTGTGAAAATTCGAAATTTGTGATATTAGGATCGATAATTTTACTAGGAGGATCCCTAAACGTTTAACGAACTATAATTGAATTTAAAAAATCGTGGAAATATATTTTGTTCATTGATATCTATAATTTTCTGTAGAACTGCTATTGTGAACTGATACAGTAGTAATTCGGACCTTTCAGTGTCATTCAATTTTTTAAATACTGTCAGTTCAGAACTCGTCAAACCTAATTTATAATGTCCCTTCAATGGTAGTAAAAAAACGTATATTTTGATATACGTTTCAAAATTGGCATTGATTGAGAGAAAAAAAAAATTTGGCGATTGATATGTTTTTTGCGAAGGCAACGATTTTTTTGGTTGCTTTGAAAAAAAAAAGTTACTCATAGTTGACACTATTTGGACACGTAATCATTTTTAATATAGCGGAAATTAAAAATGTGAAAATTGGTAAATTTGTGATATTAGGAATGATAATTTCACTAGGAGGATCTCTAAGCGTTTAACGAACTATAATTGAATTTAAAAAATCGTGGAAATATATTTTGTTTATTGATATCTATGATTTTTTGTACAACTGCTATTGTGAACTGATACAGTAGTAATTTGGATCTTTCAGTGTCATTCCATTTATTTAAAAATACTTTCAGGTCAGAACTCGTCTGATTTATAAGATCCCTTTAATGGTAGTTAAGACCTCATCTCTTCAATAGCTCCAGTTTCGTTTTTTTTCTTCTCTAAAGCCCACGATTGCTTGACGAGCGCAACAAAAAAATGGTCCATGATTCATGACGCTATATCGCGATAAAAATGAATTTAAAAAAAAAAAGAAGAAGCGACAATCGGATTTAAAAGAGAATGAATTTAAAAGCCCACCTCTCCTGTTTCATATTATCAGCCAGACGCGCTCGGTTATGTCTCGTTTGTTTATTTTTCGTATACTCTCTGCAGTTCGCTTTTATCTCCCAATCGAGTATATGGGGGCTGTACGCAATAGCAGCTGATCCGATTGCCTTTCGGCCACGCGCGCTATAGGACGGAGTGCTTTTCTCGCTTTCCTCTCTAATATCGCGATTCACGAAAAACAAAAAAAAAAAACCCCACCCTGGCCTCGCTTTTCACCGAACGTTAAATTTATCATGTTTTCTCCCTGGCGCTCTCTGGTAGCTACGATATCTATTTTTTTTTCGCGTTTGTACTTTTCGGTCTGTTTTATCCGTTTACTTTTGTCGGCAGAAAGAGAATTTCGCTGTTTTATCTCGATACCGTACGTATATATACATTTATAAAATATTCACGTGTGCCTCGAAATGTGAAACTTACATATATATATGTCGGGGACTCGTGTCAAATGTAATTTGCACTGTGACTTTCAGAGTAACGATGAAAGAACGGCGGAATGATATAAAAATATATAACCAGTAAAAACAAACCGTACTTTTGTCCTGGCATTATTATTATTATTATTATCTTTAAAATGTAAGTTCGAAAGGGGGTGGGAGTGAAAAGCCGCAAGTGTCCGGACTCGGTAGACTATCTATCGTCGTTCCTTTTACTTCAGCGTCTTGAAAAAACCGGCGGTAAAGTGGTGAGGGTGTGTGTTTGCTCAGACCCCACGGGACAACTCAACTCGCGACCCCGTCACGAGTTTTTTCTACTTGTAAATTCGACTCACGTATTTCGAGGTATTTCCATCTCAGACTGAAACTTTTTCGTACGGAATGTTCATCGAAAATTATGCAGCTCGATGTAGAAATAAAAATAAATTCTACCACACTTCCAGAACGTTAAAACGTGCAGTTTTACTTTCTCGTGAAAATAACGGGAGAAACACTTGAAAAAAATTCATCTGCAGTTGATCGATATTGAAAGTTGCCGTTAACACACTCCAAGAATTATAGAATAATGAGTCTAAAAATAAAGGGTTGATCAATCAATTTTTTTCCCCAAGCTAAAGTAGCACAAAAGTGCATTCTTTTTCGTCGGCTTACATTTTTGACCCACTTTTTACATTTTACGGTCCCCGTATTTTTACCCCGGTGACTCGAAATGCATTTTCTCTGCATAAAGTCTGTAATAGTCAAAGTCGTTAAAGCGTGTCATTATAATAAAATTAATTTATGCATTCGGCATGAAAACAATAATAAAAACAGCAATAAAAAAAACCGTTTAGAATCGTTATTGCTTCATAGCGATTCGTAAATTTTGTCGCGTCGCGTTTTCTCGTCTGGTGCGTTCGAGAAGCTAGAACACCGACCAATAATGTGAACGATAGGATGAAGAGGAAGATAAAGGATAGAGGAGAGTTGAGACGATTTATGCGTAGCTCGTTATTTTTCGAGAACTCATCGAGGTGCGATTCCGCGCGATCGTTTCAATTCCCTAATTCGGGAATGATGTTGGCAACGGGGTTGAACGGTACGTTTCCGTGACGAAGGGGCAAAGAGGGAAAATAGAAGGGTCGAAGGGGGATGCAATGGTTATAGAGTTGAACGACTCGATTCTGTTCTGCCGGTGCTTTTGCCGGTGAGGGGCAGTTCGGAATGGGGTGAGTTTGGGGTGCATGGCCTCTCTCACTCGCCTCCTCATAACGCGGCTTGCCCCCCCCCCCCCCTCCCCCCCCAAGTGTGATTTATACAGCCCGGTGCGGTTTGTCGAACGATTCGTCGGAGTCCAGGAAGTACCGCGAAATTTATCGTTTCGGGACCTTCCGAACTAGATTTTATCGTTTATCAATAACGTTCTACCGATATAATGTAGTACGCTGTACATGTAACTTCGAAGCTGTGGAATTACGCGATCTGGGCCTCCGTTGGTTTCCAAGACCGAAAATTGTCTCAAGTCTTCGACCAGAAATTATCGCAAAGTATTATACGTATACAAGATACGGATGAGAAAAAATGATAATAGTGATAAAGATGTTACCTGGAAGCATTTGTGACGTCGAGAAATTTTATATTCAAATGTGCGATTACACGATTGAAACATTAAGAATCAAACAAAAAGCAAACAAGATTTGGTAAAAATGATCGATGGAAATAACATTGTTGCTATAATGCAATTTTAAATGTTTAACCGACCGTTCGTAATGACGGAGCGTATAAAGATGCGACAAGTACCTGGTTTATATGGAGTACATAAAGCCTTCTATACTGAATGAGTGTTATATAACATTAGAGAAAAAAAAAAAAGTGATAGAGAAACGTGCATCGGAGACTCTACCGCGGAAATCACTGAATTATTTAACACGGACGTGGCATCGATCATTGGAGTCACGCGATACGTCGGGATTCTATCCGTTCTGTGGTTGAATTCATATATACATATTTCATGCATACCATGTATGGTCAACTAAGAGCCAGAACTCTTACTGATTTGCGCCACTTATATGTACATACCGACTCGCACGTGTGTATTCATCGGCGACCATATGCCAAGAAGCCACTATAAGCGTCGACCTATGTACTTCCGAGGGATGTGGAAAACGCCGACCTCGATTCTAGTTCAGCGGAAAGCGCGACACCTTTTTTTTTATTTATCACGGCTCAGGGGAGATTTTCATGCGCGCGGCAGAGGCGAACCTAGTGGGAAATGAAGCCTGTGATGGATGTGAAAAAAAGTCAAGGGAGATCGAGCACGAAAATCTTAGTCGAGAGGCAAAACAAAAAACGCACGTCTATACATCGGAGCTGCATTAGACAATGTCATGAAAATCATGTAACATAAAGATAAATATATGTATCCGTAGGTTACACTTGCGCATTGAGAGAAGTTTATTCTCAGTGCCACCACGCTTTGTCGCCGATTATTGATAAAGGACATTTTCTACGATGTTGAAGTTTGCATCATTGTAACCCAACGGAAAATAGGTTTTTTAAATTTTCATTTTCAGTATCGCTCTCGTTTCTCTTGACCATTTAGGCCCGGGTCCTTAAAGGTGACCAAAAAAAAACCGTTTTAACGGTTTTTGTCTTTGAAAACCCCAACCTTAAGGGGGGAAATAGGGTTAGACGGTTCAGAAAATCGATTTTTTTTAAATTTCATAAATTGTTAGTAAAACTATTGAAAAATATGCTCTCAAAATTTTAAATTAAAATTTCGACTCGTTCTATTGTTATAAGCCATTAAGGGGAGAAATAGGGTTAGGACAGCGCTTTCTCAATGATTTTCATGAATTTTTTTATAGTATAAAAAATGAATATAATTTATTAAAACTTTGAGAATATTTTATACATATATTTAAGTATATACTATAAAATTTGTATATATATATTTAAGTATTTACTATAAAATATTAGCGACCCCATATTGCTTGTTTTTCTTGGTACTATTTTTTCAAACGCGTTTTTCTGAAAACGACTTTTTTTGAACTTGCGTACACGCTAGTTTAAAAAGTTTTCAACCAATCGTTTTGAAAATTGGCAGTTACTTTCTTCATAGTATTGCGCTCTATATGAACCTAAAATCGGAATATTATCATTATTTTAAATAATTTTTTCTTTGCAAATAAAGTTGTAAAAAATGGCAAAAAATCATGCTTTTTTGTTTGGACCCCTGTAGAAAATTCAATTTTCTATTTTTTTGATAGCATTTAGGTTCATATAGAAGAGAGACATATAATAAAAGTAAATTCCAACCTCGTTTGATTACAGATGAAAATTGCGGCTTCCAGAATGTACGCAAAATGCTGAGTCTGATTGTGACCTGCAATATGGGGTCGCTAATATTATCGGTGTTTTTCACGGAAATTCTTCAAAAATTTTATAGTATATACTTAAATATATGTATAAAATATTCTCAAAGTTTCAATAAATTATATTCATTTTTTGTACTATAAAAAAATTCATGAAAATCATTGAGAAAACGCTGTCCTAACCCTATTTCCACCCTTAAGGGGAATGAATGGAATGAAAAATCGACTTTCGTTGAATTCCAACGATGAAAACTTCAACATCATAATTTTCTTGACGATATTCACGTGATCAAAGATTAGTAACGGTTCATGGAAATTGGCGTAACTATGCTCGCCTCGTGAGAATCCAACACTGCAATTCTTTGTACTGGACGAAAAACGTGACGGATCAATAACATTAACGAGGATTATTAACGCAATCATTACTGGTATATAATTACAAATGGTTTTTACGGTTTGGTAATTATAAGTGTTTTCGATGTCAGCAAGAATTATTACGATTTCTTTTTATGCGGACACATACTTATGGCTGTAAACAACTGAAAGTTCACAAATTCCGATAACTCCTTGTATGTGGTGGTGAATACGAAATTAATTAAACAATTTCTCGCGAATAGACGTACGGGAAGTTGACGGGAACGCGACTAGGCGGGTATACATGTGGCTATAAAGTCCATCCGGTACATGCAAGAGCAAACTCTCGTTACAATATTACATACACACGCGCGCACACAAAGATATTTCATACTCTTGGAATCGCACGATCACGTGTACCTAACGTAAAACCCGTTGACGCGATAACGAGGCTTCATTTATGTACGACGCAGAAATTCATTTCTATACATAAATATTTATGTGTGTGCATATATTAATATATATATATATAAATGAAAAGTTTACTCAAGTGTCCGCTATAACTATACTATCGCCATTACGAATTCGAAAATCCCGGTACAACGATCGGTGGTACGAGGCGATGATGCTGGGAAGGTGGTAGTTATATTAGTCTCGACAGTATTCATCTCTCGAAGCTCTTTTGCCCAGCTTCTATATACACTTGTGACCGTAACGAACGCGATTCCCGCAGTATAGCACCTACACGCACTTCATTATTATTCTGTACTGACAGAGATATCACGGGATATTTCGCTTCTGTGTCTGGTATACGGTTTATTGACTCTGTAGCTATCAATTTGAACTCGTGTCTGAGCAAGTATGCTATCATAGTGGGTTATTCAGAATAATTGCCACACACTAGCGTTCATCGTTTTAAATCCATAAAATACGACTTAAACTTTTTAAACGCTCATCATTACCTTTAATCGTCTGACAGATCGAACAAAAGACACATAGGTGAAGATCATAGAATCACAAGATTATTCAATTATTGCAGCAAGTCCGTTGTGAAGTTGAATCTAAATTGAAAGAAAAAAATTGACAATTGATAAAAAAAAAAAGAATAGAATTGTCATTGTTCAAAAATTGAAATCGTTAAAAGCCAACGATTTATGAATTTCACAATATGAAATTCTCGGCAAAATAACTGTGACGTAAATGTCATTTTCATTGAGAATATTTACCTTAGTTACGTGTGAAATTGATCGGGCTGCAATGTTTAATTAAAGTAAAAATAAATTGAAAAAGCCAATGAAAATATCACGGCTCTCTTAACTAAGAATTGTTAGTGCGCTTACGGATGTTATTTTGAATGATTCTGTACACGGTTAAATAAACACAATCCGCAATGCTATCCAACCACATTGAATGCGTTGCAATATCATTCTCTCAGATTCAGCTGGACATCTAGTTCTGCAGTAGTCAGACGTACGCACGGTACACTTCTCTGGTTACTGAAATTTTCGCGTTTATATACACATTTACAGACTCAACACATATACACGCAATAACGTATATGAACATATCTGTATATTTATATACAGTGTCCAGCAGCAAGAGAGCCGCAGTGCGTTCCACCCGCCAGCAGGTAATCGTTGCAGTAGGTAGTGCGCCGGCAATGCGGTAGCCGGTAGTTATAACGAGAGCGCAACAGCAGCCAGACAAGCCTTCACACATATACGTGTGTATATCTCTAACCAGTAGCAATCGCGAGAGAGTATGTGCCTCTCGTCGAAACATATATGTACAGAGATATATGTGTACAAAGTATTTTGCCCTACGGGCCATCGAGAATGCCCGGTAGAAAGTAAAATTACACGGTTACCTCTCTCGTGCGCTCGCCTCGGTTACTTACGAGCATCGCAAAAGCCCTCATCTATACGTTATATTCCATTTCCACTTGCTACCCGTGTTTCATGGCGATATAAATATGTTTATGGGATATTTCGCGCGAGAATGATTTTAGATTGAGAATATTTTCAGAGGGTAGGTTTCAATTTTCGAGCGAAAATAAGAAGAAGAGCTAAACTAATGACTTTTTAATAAGCTGACTTGGGTTGTTTGAAGGGATGATTCGTGAAAAGGCGAAAGAAAAGGTTCCCCTTTATACGGAATACATCATACGTACATTAAATGTACATATACAAGAGGTATAAACACCGCTGCATATACTCTCGTTCCCGACTATCCGTTTTAGCATCGCGCGTGATACAATTGGATTTCTTAATAAGGCGAGCGAGGAACTGAGCGGCAGTAGTCGATGACTGTGAGGGTCAGACACAAAATTCGATTATCCATTCGAACTTTGGAGACGGACGAAATCTACTTTTCCGATACTCTCACGTGGTGCCCATAGTGTATACTCACTTTCCTGCATATACCATGTGGTTGTGTAGTATACGCGATAAAGGCAGTAGTGTGACTAGGGGTTCGGGGCTGATTTGCATATTTCGACAAATTCGATTTATCAGAGAGGCCAGAGCAGTAGGAACAAAGCTTCGAAAAGCTCCACGGCAAAGCTTTCGTCCGATAATATATCCTACAGTCTCATCTGGGATTGAAGCCCATCAACATGGTTTACGTTTTTTTTTCTCTCCAGTATATCGTAAAGCAAAAAAAAAGTTATTCGTCTCATTGGTGAATTGCCGTGCGACAGATGAGAATACATTTTTTTTACGACGTTTTTCTTTTATATGTAACAGTAACAGTTCGGTTTGTAGACGAGCGAAAAAAACGTTATTGTTTACCGTTGCGCATGCAATCCCCGATCAATTGGCAACGACACGAGAACGAATGACGAGGATAAGTTTTATGGTTTTATGAACTATTTCTTCGATAAAGTGAAAATGGTGAAAATTCCATGAAGGGTTAATAACGACAGCGACGAGCCGACGTTGTCGCCGTCACTTACTTTTAGTCTTTCTGGATTTTATTCCTTCACGTAGGTCATGTAGGAAATATTAGCTTCCCAGTGAATTTTTGAAAATAGTAGTTATTCGCTTAAGGGGGGAAATAGGGTTAGACGGTTCAAAAAATCGATTTTCTTTTAATTTCATAAATTGTCAGTAAAACTATTGAAAAATATGTTCCCAAAATTTTAAATGCAAATTCCGACTCGTTCTATTGTTATAAGCCATCAAGGGAGGAAATAGGGTTAGGACAGCGTTTTCTCAACGATTTTCATGAATTTTTTTATAGTATAAAAAATGAATATAATTTATTGAAACTTTGAGAATATTTTATACATATATTTAAGTATATACTATAAAATTTTTGAAGAATTTCCTTGAAAAACACCGAAAAAATTTATGACTGCCTTGACTTTGTTTTTCTTGGTACTATTTTTTCAAATGAATATTTCTGAAAACGACTTTTTTTGAACTTGCGTACACGCTAGTTTGAATATAGCATTTAGGTTCATATAGAAGAGAGACATATAATAAAAGTAAATTCCGACCTCGTTTGATTTCAGATGAAAATTGCGGCTTCCAGAATGTACGCAAAATGCTGAGTCTGATTGTGACCTGCAATATGGGGTCGCTAATATCGTCGGTGTTTTTCAAGGAAATTCTTCAAAAATGTTATAGTATATACTCAAATATATGTATAAAATATTCTCAAAGTTTCAATAAATTATATTCATTTTTTATACTACAAAAAAATTCATAAAAATCATTGAGAAAACGCTGTCCTAACCCTATTTCCCCACTTAATTCTTGTTTTTCAGCCAATGATGCTGCTATAGACCATTTAATCTTTTGAGTTACCAATGACTGTTACACGTTAAACGTATGTATATAAGTAATCGATAATACGTCTGTCGGTATTCCCAGTTAAATGCCTCCTAAGACTCGGTCCTGTGGATAGCGGTACTAAAACGAATAGTACTAGCACTATATACATCGTACATCCTGGAGACTCGATGGAGCTGTTCGATTCCCTCGCGGGCTCTCCGGGCGCATATATATATATATATATATATATATATATATGCATCCGTATAAGTGCCAGTGAAACGGGACGAGCTCTCAAGGCTCTTAAGTAAATGCGCGATGAATAAGTGAGGATGAGAAGGAACAGACAAAGTTATATATATATATATATACAACCCTCGATTTTGCTATGAGCGAGTAAGGATAAGTCCTCTTCTCGTCTATCTACCGATATGCTGGATCGAATTCTCCGCTACACGGACTAGAATCTTGGATCTGTGTGCGTTCTTCAGGATATTCCCAACCAGGAAAATCCCACGGGAAAAGAGAACAGGGTTAACGTTGATATCTTCTCTATGGCCTCGCGACCCTCCCCCGCTATCACCGATTGGAATATATCCTTTATACCAGGAATTTCTTCATGCGTCTTCTCAAATGCGAAGCTCAATTTGTGCCTCGCAAAACTCACTCCTCACTATCGACATTATCGTTAAGATCGTTGTATTTTCGTAATACGTCGCTCTTTCACGATAAAGTAAGGATATAACTATTGTTAGGACCAATTCGTGAAGATAAATATCCAGATGCGTAAGTTTGTCGAGAAAAAATCTATTTATCAGAATTGAAGCACTTAGAATTAGTTATAATGACGAATTAACTGGAAGTTCCGTCTCGGCTTAGATTGTGACGCTTTGTTGGCTTTGTCCCGGCGTCTCGTCTACGACACGCTTGTCTTCCTCAGGCTTTATTAACTTTTCGTTCGTATATGATGTGTATCGCTTGTACATGAGGAGAGTATGTACCACATAACCGACTTGATGCGCCCACGTATCCTCTCGTCGTCTACGTTTACATCGTCGCCCACGTTATTACATGCATATAGATACGTGGAGCTGAACCGTCTCTAGGCAGTGCCGAGATTCAGAATACCCTGAAGATATCTCTATATATGAGCACAATGCTGCTTTGAAGCATTGCATGGGCACGCGCAATTACGCGTCGGGACTGACGACGAGAGTGCTCACTGTGAGCCAAGAAGAC
This sequence comes from Oxytorus armatus, assembly GCA_958009045.1. NCBI lineage: Eukaryota > Metazoa > Arthropoda > Insecta > Hymenoptera > Ichneumonidae > Oxytorus > Oxytorus armatus. Next base: position 17,953,670 of record OY253749.1, on the reverse strand, counting down.
GAGATATTACGATATAGACTAGGACCTCGATTTTAAGGAAAATCCCCAACATCTTGCCTCGCCTGTGCATGGTGAGGTGCATTTACGTCATGACAGCCACGACCGTGGTCGTATTTCTCTTTAAAGTTATTGGGGCCCTTTTTAGATTAGGTTGTTTGCAGGTCAGCAGAACGTGGTGTACTTATGTAAAAAATATGTACGTACAGCACCCTAAAAATAACGAGAAAGAGCACCTTTTCGGTCCTGGCTATAAGCGTATGAGTGGCTGTTTGCATTAGGGGCTGGGCTTAGGCAGTCTCGATTATAAGAACTTCCGGTCCGAGTTTGTTCTTAAAATCGAGGTCTTAGTTATCTATGCACAGTACGACAGGTACATTTGAACGTAGTCGGCATATCTTCACCAAGAATTTTCCTCAGTTCCAATTGACCGGTTCACATGGTTCGCAGGTCCTCTCGAAATGGAGAGACTCCAGTGAAACTTGAAAGTTAAATACGTTGTCTCGAGCAACGTCTTATTAATAATGGATGTACGTAATCTCCATTTTGTACGAAATTCTCCGAAATAACCAATGGATTTTATTATTAAGTACTCCATTGAAGAAAAGATAAGAATTTTCAACGAAAATCAATTCGACTCACTTCTATTTCAACTCAATCGACTATCACGTGTACAACATCTGGATCCCTCTGTATGGAATGTCCAATATCGTCGAGGAACTCGAATAAGTTATTTTTAGCAATCGATGCCTTGGCTTTAGTCATCAGCAATGCTGGACTATCGACAACGTGTCGAGCATCTGGAGCCTGCCACGAGTATCCAATATCTCCGAGAGTTTAGACCATGGTAAAGCCCCTCCGAGGAAGAGATCCAGTTGGAAAATGTATATATACCGGACGTCAGTATATCCATTCTCTTTCGCGCCGATATCCCGACAACACCGGCGATAGGTGATCCAGTTGGCGCGAATGTACGAGCTCTTTTCTTGGCTCTTGGACAAGACCTCATAGATTATTATGCAACAGGAAAGAGCATCTTGTCCGCTCGACTCTCGACAGACTATTTGTGTCTCGGAGAAGCAACCGAGTGAGAATCACGTTGTACAAGTTCGATAAGAATCCCGAGTACACGAGATTTCCCTCGTCGAGTGACGACCCACGTACAAACCTCCGTGTGTCCGTGCCATTCTCTCTGCTTGACCGGGTCGTAAATTAACAATTGACCAACTGTACTTGGGCCTGCTTCCTATTTCCCCATACAGACACGCGAAACGAATCTAATCAGTCCAGCCAACTTTCAATGCACATTTAAAACACATCAATCACGACAAACACATGCCCGCTGAAATTTAGTTCGATCGGGACTCTCTTCTCGAATGAACCTTGAGGTGGAAATCGTTACGTCCGAGAATCACGGAACTATCGCAGGTCAAAGTGTCTGGTATTTAGTTCGGAAATTTCAGCCTGGAATGCCGCTGTAACGCCGGCATGTCGCATTCTGTCCAATCTAAGTTTACGCCTGGCCCGCACGGCTGATGATATCACGATTTCGTTGAATATACGCATGTAGGAAATGCGATGATGGTGAAGAGTATAATGGCTGGGTCATCCCGGTAATGTCTCCCAATATATTGATTAGTACGTTGCTATGACGCACATGTAACAGTAGTAATAGAAACGTCGATTTTCGACCAAAGAGATCCCACCGTACCGGAGCGTATAATTATCACTCATAACAGTTTCTCACTTTCCACTTCCATAGTTGCTACCGTAAGCAATGTTTGCCTTTAGGCATTTTGGATAAACTTTTGCCATCTTTTGCCGCACACGCGGTCGCACACATAATCCTGCGAATTTAATGGGAATACGATTAGGGGACGTGTAAGCATGTACGCAAAAATGTTCTTGATCGTCGACCGCGACAGCAGGAAGAACGAATTCACCGTTAACGTTTGTCGCTCGGCCTTGTATCTCCAGTTTCTTGAACCGATTCGCGGAAATTTCATTCGCCGAATTCATCGCTCCAACGAATCGAATTCCGCATCGACTAAAATATCGAAGAGACTATTAAGGACGAACGAAAAAGATAAAAGTCAATTTCAATTGATGATGGTAAAGCACGCGATGTACCGTACGCTTTTGCTTCGGCAATGCCCTCGATTGACGCGGAGAGCTGAATTTTTGACGGAGACTAACGAATAAATTAGCACGATTCAACGATTTAATTGAATCGAGAAGGGATGGGTATGGTGTCAGAAAGGGAAGAGAATCACACGAGGAATCGTTGCATCACTCTTGGACTACCTTGTGCATATGTGTGTGTGTATGTTTGGTGCCGGATACGCGAGTATCCGCAAGCGGGAAGGTAAGAGAGAACACGCGAGGCAAGCGGGCAATTTATTGCAATCAGTGTCGGAGGGCTGGGTACAAAAAGTCCACGCAAAAGAGTGGAAAATACCAGAGGCCGTAAGGACCATCCAGTCAGAGGGAATGGCTAGCGGTTGTGGAGGCCCTGTGCGATTCGAGGGATAAAAGGAAGGACGTGGAGAACAAGAGTGAGGAAGTACGCGGAGCAGGATGCTTCTCTGCGAATGAAGCAAAAAGCAAGAGTGGGAAATGTCTCGTGGGTGGTTTTAGCGACGGTCGTATATGGCGACGACCACGAGAGGTCATCACCGGCCACGTGATGCAGATCACAAACATCGCTTCGATCAGCACGATCTCGAAAGTTACATAGTTACTGTATACATCTGATGCTCAATTATTTATTGCATTAAGGGTTGCAAATTGCCTGGAATGATGTTGAAATATTTTTCAAGGTTAAGGGGGGAAATAGGATTAGATGGTTCAAGAATTCGATTTTTTTTTTTTTCATAAATTGTTAGTAAAACTATTGAAAAATATGTTCCCAAAATTTTATATGAAAATTCCGACTCTTTCTATTGTTATGAGCCATTAGAGTGAGTAGCTCTCCTTCAGGCCTCGAGCGCGCTATTTTTTCAAACGCGTTTTTCTGAAAACGACTTTTTTTGAACTTGCGTACACGCTAGTTTGAAAACTTTTCAACCAATCGTTTTGAAAATTGGCAGTTACTTTCTTCATAGTATTTCGCTCTATATGAACCTAAAATCGGAATATTATCATTATTTAAAATAATTTTTTATTTGCAAATAAAGTTGTAAAAAATGGCAAAAAATCATGCTTTTTTGTTTTGACCCCCGTAAAAAATTCAATTTTCTATTTGTTTGATAGCATTTAGGTTCATATAGAAGAGAGACATATAATAAAAGTAAATTCCAACCTCGTTTGATTTCAGATGAAAATTGCGGCTTCCAGAATGTACGCAAAATGCTGAGTCTGGCTGTCACCTGCAATATGGGGTCGCTAATATCTTCGGTGTTTTTCAAGGAAATTCTTCAAAAATTTTCAGGCCCCGAGCGCGCCACGTGTATAACCGAGCGGTCACTATTTTTTCAAACGCGTTTTTCTGAAAACGACTTTTTTTGAACTTGCGTACACGCTAGTTTGAAAAGTTTTCGACCAATCGTTTTGAAAATTCGCAGTTACTTTCTTCATAGTATTTCGCTCTATATGAACCTAAAATCGGAATATTATCATTGTTTAAAATAATTTTTATTTTGCAAATAAAGTTGTAAAAAATGGCAAAAAATCATGCTTTTTTGTTTTGACCCCTGTAAAAAATTCAATTTTCTATTTTTTTGATAGCATTTAGGTTCATATATAAGAGAGACATATAATAAAAGTAAATTCCAACCTCGTTTGATTTCAGATGAAAATTGCGGCTTAAAGAATGTACGGAAAATGCTGAGTCTGATTGTGACCTGCAATATGGGGTCGCTTATATTTTATAGTACATACTTAAATATATGTATAAAATATTCTCAAAGTTTCAATAAATTATATTCATTTTTTATACTATAAAAAAATTCATGAAAATCATTGAGAAAACGCTGTCCTAACCCTATTTCCCCCCTCAACTACATTTCGCATGACCCTCAATATTGAAAAAATATAAATTTGGCCCTGTTCTAGGAGATAGGTCCCGCGCACACCTCAAATTGTTTTCAATCAAATAAGCGAATAACCGTTAACAAAGATTGGCTACTAAAAAAATGTTAACAACGAGCAGGTCCAACGTAAATTCATTGGACCAACGAAACGCCGTCCCTCCTCAATTTGTCGAAATTCGAATCGTTCGAATGGTCCTTACACGCTCGGGGGGTAGGTCATCAAGGAGGGTCCGTTAAACGCCAGATTTCCAAACATTGCGGAAAGCTAGCTGACGACGCAGTTCAGTTTGCATTGTCGCACACCGACACGACTTGGAATGAGCATCAGAGAGTGAGCGATAGATCCGATTCCTTTGTAGTGTATAATTGTGCCCAGGGTCTCTCCACAACTGTATATACTCCACGTACGGAAACCTTCCCGCGAATCTCCCTTCGACATGAATCACAGACGGGCCACTGTGGAGTTTCCTCTCTCGCCACGTACACACGCTGGTACTACAATCCTGAGCAAGCTCACTGCTGTGACTGGAGCGAACGGACGTGTTGATTCTCCGCCTCTATGTGTACCACGGTCGCTTCTGTATGTCCCTGCCTCAATCTCTTACTCTTGGTATACCTGCTACACAGGTTGGCTTTACTTCCTCATGTTACAAGCTTGTCACTGCCACGCTTTCCTAATCGCTTAACAAAGCCTCTTTAGACATCACTAACGTCTGGGATTGTAGGTGTACTAAAGCATTCAACGAGATGTAGGATGTGAGTAAAGCTTTTACAATATCCTTTCAAATCTCAAAGACCCAAACAAAATTGCTATTCGTGCCGGTGCGGTAAGTAAACCACGGGAAAGCGGGAGGATACTTATAAAAATAACGATGCCGTGTTGAAGTTAATCCCGAATCTTTGTGGCGTCCGAAAATTCACAAATTTTACACGACATTTCTGTTTCATTTTGTTGTGCCAAGTAGCATCATTGTAACGGATTTTGTAAGTACATGAAATATCCCTGTGACTTATGATTCAACAGATGATTCATGAGCATTTGACAACTTGTTATCAACAGTTGTTCCTTCATTAGTGACAAGCGACAAGCTGTATCGTTGTGAGTTCAATATTTGTTGAAGTTTTTGTCATTCCTCGTGTCACGTATTTTGTTAATTGACTGGACCTATACGCTGTTTCAACAGCGGCGACGGATCAACTAGGCAAAGTAACGAATCGTTCGACTGTACGACATAAAAAATGGATTAAAACTGTCCGATCCTTTCTATTTTTTTTGTTTTCTATACCCATTCCACTGTTTCCGCAGTGAGCGAAAACGAGAATTCGTTTAGTTTATCCGTTCATTCGTGTCGTTCTCTATTCATTTCCTGAAATCCTCGCCACCATTCCAATTCACGCGTGTGCCTCGCACATGCATTCTGTGCCCGGTACAAAGCTTATGAACAGACGATAACCAGAGTGAGAGAGAATTGGTTGACCGTGTGCTACCTAAATTGCCCCGTGTGTGCCGCAGTGCGGACACATCGTCGTCATCACACGTTCCCTCGTTCACCGCTTCGTTAGGACAGGCTGGAGACACATACACGTTATATATCCGTCAATTAACGCGGGCTAAGTATGCAATCGAATTTGGCAATGATTTAGGGATACGCCCGCGGAGACTGATCGTAGTCGTCCAAAAAGACGTCGAAGCTCGTGATCGAGAAAATACATAACAAGCACGATATAGTGTATTACATATTATGTGGGACGATGAATATGATGAGCATAAACTATCCTCTCGAACAGACCGCGAAAAGAAGAGAGAATTGAAACGATTCTCTCTTCTGAGACGATACAAGACGTTAAACACAGACAAGATGGTTTGCGTGCCGAATTGTCATGACTAGAAGAGGAGGAAAATGCAGTCGAAGAATCCAAGGTAAAAGCAACGTCGGGAATTTCGATGAGACGGGCCGACTATCGGAAGAAAAGAAGAGATCAAACGCGTCTATCTCCGCATTCACTCTCTTCGTACTCGCTTTCCTACTTTTTTTTTACAACTCTCCATCGTCCCATGTCCTAGTTTCTCGCTGTGGGACGTTGGCGCGTAATCCGGCCTCGACACGAGCATGACGTCCCGTTTCGACGAGCTGAGAGGAGAAAAAAAGGGACAAATGTGGGTGAAAAGGAACGCGTCGAACATCAACTACAGATGGCAACAAAATGTACGTGCACGAGTGAAAGATTCGATATTTGTTTGCGAAAACACGGTCGACTTGTCTCGCTCATGTCTTTCCGAGACGTCGTGTGCGAGAGCCGCGCACAATATTCTGATACGTTGCTCTCGAGCGAACATAGGACGGTACACAAAGTAGGTTTACCTATATATTTATGTATCCGTATATACATCTACGTAAGTCCTGTCCCGTTGCATCACGTCCTCGTCCTATTCTCTTCTATTTGCCTCTTAACTCCGGGCGTCTTTTTATCTCATTTTATGGATACAGCATGCAACGAGAAAAACTCACTGTTTCAGGATCTTCGCAGTTGCAGGCGTTCCATTCTGAATTCTCTATTTTCTCTATTTTTATTCGCTCTTGTTACATATGCACACATATAAACACAATTTATATTTAGTAAATCCGCTCTTTGCCCGGCTCTGTTATTTTCTCTCTTTTATTATCATCCTCGACACTGGCGCGCACCATCACGTTATTGTGTGCTCAATGCAAGCGACAAATGCTCCCCGGGGTTTGTTCGTATTTTTCAGCTTACGCTGAAATTCTGGCGCTACACGGGAGGTACATGGCCCAGTTGGCGATGTCCCCGATTTTTTTTTTTTTGCAAACATCAGAAGTGTTCACTTGCCGGTGCACATCACGGCTTTCTCAATGCACAATTCGAGATGTTGAGAGAGTGTTCACTCTAAATCATGCATCATTGCGTAGTCATCACTAATAATTTTGTTGTTTGCTTAATTCGAGCAACCGAAAAGTGGGTCAGAGCAGTCAGGAACTAGTTAGTACACTTATAGAAATCCAATTTCCACATTTATCTACATTTCCCATCATAAATGTGTACTTATCACTTTCCTCCCAATATTCCTTCCATGTGGTTCCAAGCATGATGCAAATATACGTACACGCACCATGAGCATGTCAACGAAAAGTAATTAGGCTAGGAGCGAGCCGCAATACAGAGTTGCGAGAAGGTTTCTTGAACTTGTACCAAGACGACGGAGAGTCAAACTAAACAGTCTGATCTCATGCTCCTCAGAATCGAGGAAGTTCTTCCCACCTTCCTTCCTCTAGTGCAAAAGCCAAGGTTTGTCTTCTATGTAATATAGTTTTGCTTGACTGCGCCAGGCGTGCCCGGCGAAGCTCACTCACTGTTGCATAATATCGCTTATTAGAGACGCGACTGGTAAGGGAAACGAGGGACTGAGGAGTATGAGGAGCCTTGAGAACCCTTGCAAGTGCACTGCTCATTTCCTTGTTGAGTCATGAAGAGCGGATGGGCGCTGATGTTACCGCCTGTGCGCAGAAGTAGGTTTGTTACCTACTAGCCAAAACGTCGACGGAGGTGGGGGATTAAGCAACGTAGAGCCTGGAAGGTAAGGAGATGCTTTGCCAAGTCAAATATCCCGAAGCTCGAAATATCCCGAATCTGACAGGGTGTAAGATACCGTTAACGTTAGGTCGAACGCGTTCTGATCTCTGCCCGAAACTTCTCATTCCTCGTTTTCCGGTGTACGCCTGGCTAGTTCCTCAAATCCTTCAATGGTCGCCAGCCGCCCTAACCGCCGTCTTCGGTACCACCACCGGAACTACCCTCATCTCCCCCAGTGACTATTTTCCTGACCACATCAAATAGGAAACCCTCCCATCTACCTATGCAAGGCATGTGCGTTGCCCGAGTATCTGGTGAGTAAGAAAAGAGACAGGGATAGAGATCATGCGGCCAGAGGGATCAACTGGATGAACTTTGACGAAAAGCGAGATAGAAATGGGTAGAGCATTCCTCACTTTGCTCCAGCGATATGCTTCAAAGCTGGCGGAATCCCGGGTCAAGTTATCTACATATAGTTTTCAAGTCGGAACGAATCCAATATCTGCACTTGAAATTATTAGCCACATGACTGGAGATTTAATCCACGTCAGTGATGATTCACCAACGTCGGAAAGATTCTTTGTTCGCGGCGTCCGAAGTCTCATTTTTCCGTACTTTTGTTTTATCCTCATGTCCGCTCAAACGTGCTTTTTTTTCTCACGAAATTGCATTACACACGTCACTAACGTGCCTCAATATTCTATCGTCTTAAAATGGAACGCACAAGAGGCACGGTGATGAGTATGTCGTAGGGGCAACGTAAGCGAGTCGTTCACGCCATCACGAACTCTGTACACGGTTCATCAATTCGCGAGATTGAAAAAAATAAGGTAGCACATTCCTGGAGGGTGATCGGGCGTGAGACGTGTGCACGATTCGGCTCAGATCTCCACCTTCCTCCTCCTATTTTTTTCTCCTTCTATCCGCAATCCACCTTCGAGCTCAAGTCCTTCACCATCCACGATAGCTTCTCCCGCATCCTGACATCAAGTTATATACACGGGCTATCAACGGTATACGCTTTTATATCGCTTTTTTCCACCCCGTGTAAATAAGCTCGGATCACAACGTAGACGCTCGGGCACTTCGAAGGGTTGTTGTGATCTTCGGGATTTCACTTCCTCCATCGCGATGTTTGCCGTCAGGTGGTTTCGAAGGAAATTTCGTGTGTACGTGTGGAACGTTTCGTGGAGTGAGAAAGCCTGCGATGGAAGGTGTTCTCGGGGAGAAAAATAAATTGTTCCCCGCATGGCTCGAAGAGTCGCACAGATGACGATGAGAACGACGGGGGAGGAGAGAAGAGAAATATTGATTTTCAAGGCCTCTCCAAGCCACGATGGCGGTTGTGCGACGGGCTTAACGGTTTTACGCCGCGAGGATTCGGATTCACTCAGTGTTGATGATGACGAACGAGAGCCCGTATCCCACAGCTTTTCAGCAACAGACGAACGCGATTACTCGCACGGACCTGTGGCATATACCCTCGAAACTCTTTAATATGTATAGTAAAATGATGAAGGTATTGGTGCGGCAAAATTCCATTGATGTGATATTGAATGGAGTTTGTGTGTGTGTGTGCGTGTGTATGAGCGCGGGCGTATGTATGGAATAGAAGAGTTCCAAGCGGGAATACGGGCTTTTCGAAAACCTTTTATACGAAAAGTTCGCACGAACGCCGCTATAATCTCGATGCATTACGGATCTCACGGTACGATACGTCCGTCTGGCGTTCTATGCTCTATCTCGACGAACGTGAACGCTCTAGTCCATTTCGATGAAGGGCGCGTGAGGCGATGCTATGGCGCCTTCGTCTGGCGGAGCTTTGGGTTTATCACTTTTTTTTTTTAATTCATCGCGAACGTGAGGGAACGGATAGAGACGTTCATATTTTTCAAGAACACGCCCATTCCTGACTTTCCAAATGGTAATTCAATTACCCAGGGCGCATTCGTATAGATATACATATTTAATTAAGGGGGCAAATTGGGTTAGACGGTTAAAAAAATCGTTTTTTTTTTAATTTCATAAATTGTTAGTAAAACTATTGAAAAATATGTTCCCAAAATTTGAAATGAAAATTCCGACTCGTTCTATTGTTGTAAGCCATTAAGGGGGGAAATAGGGTTAGGACAGCGTTTTCTCAATAATTTTCATGAATTTTTTTATAGTATAAAAGATGAATATAATTTATTGAAACTTTGAGAATATTTTATACGTATATTTAAGTATATACTATAAAATATTAGCGACTTCATATTGCTTGTTTTTCTTGGTACTATTTTAATAACTAATACATGACTTGTCGCACAGTATGTGCTGTGCAACGAGACTTAATGTGGACCAGCACTTTTAAAGTGTTGAACGTGACTGGAATTTTAGAAATTACGAAGTTCAAATGTTTCTCAATGAATCGAACTGTTTGTAATTTAAAAAAAAGGCCTCCACGCAGACGAGCGAGCGGTTTCTACTTAAGGGGGGAAATAGGGTTAGACGGTTCAAAAAATCGTTTTTTTTTTATTTCATAAATTGTTAGTAAAACTATTGAAAAATATGTTCCCAAATTTTTTAATGAAAATTCCGACCCGTTCTCTTGTTATAAGCCATTAAGGGGAGAAATAGGGTGAGGACAGAGTTTTCTCAATAATTTTCATGAATTTTTTTATAGTATAAAAAATGAATATAATTTATTGAAACTTTGAGAATATTTTATACGTATATTTAAGTATATAATATAAAATTTTTATACATATATTTAAGTATATACTATAAAATATTAGCGACTTCATATTGCTTGTTTTTCTTGGTACTATTTTAATAACTAATACATGACTTGTCGCACAGTATGTGCTGTGCAACGAGACTTAATGTGGACCAGCACTTTTAAAGTGTTGAACGTGACTGGAATTTTAGAAATTACGAAGTTCAAATGTTTCTCAATGAATCGAACTGTTTGTAATTTAAAAAAAAGGCCTCCACGCAGACGAGTGAGCGGTTTCTATTTAAGGGGGGAAATAGGGTTAGATGGTTCAAAAAATCGTTTTTTTTTAATTTTATAAATTGTTAGTAAAACTATTGAAAAATATGTTCCCAAATTTTTTAATGAAAATTCCGACCCCGTTCTATTGTTATAAGTCATTAAGGGAGGAAATAGGGTTAGAACAGCGTTTTCTTAATAATTTTCATGAATTTTTTTATAGTATAAAAAATGAATATAATTTATTGAAACTTTGAGAATATTTTATACGTATATTTGAGTATATAATATAAAATTTTTATACATATATTTAAGTATATACTATAAAATATTAGCGACTTCATATTGCTTGTTTTTCTTGGTACTATTTTTTCAAACGCGTTTCTCTGAACACGACTTTTTTTGAACTTGCGTACACGCTAGTTTGAAAAGTATTCAACCAATCGCTTTGAAAATTGGCAGTTACTTTCTTCATAGTATTGCGCTCTATATGAACCTAAAATCGGAATCATTATCATCATTTAAAATAATTTTTTTTCGCAAATAAAGTTGTAAAAAATGGCAAAAAATCATGCTTTTTTGTTTTGACCCCTGTAAAAAATTCAATTTTCTATTTTTTTGATAGCATTTAGGTTCATATAGAAGAGAGACATATAATAAAAGTGAATTCCAACCTCGTTTGATTTCAGATGAAAATTGCGGCTTCCAGAATGTACGCAAAATGCTGAGTCTGATTGTAACCTGCAATATGGATCGCTAATATTTTCGGTGTTTTTTTAAGGAAATTCTTCAAAAATTTTATAGTATATACTTAAATATATGTATAAAATATTCTCAAAGTTTCAATAAATTATATTCATTTTTTATACTATAAAAAAATATATGAAAATCATTGAGAAAACGCTGTCCTAACCTTATTCCCCCCCTCAAGGGAACCAGGTGTTTTTCTCTCCTTGGGTGCTTCAATTCTATTTACTTCAAAATGCTAAGCATATTTTCAATTCGATTTAACTTTTAAAAATCCGTATTCCATTTGACCAAATATTCTATTATTCTCGTGCCAACAATCGGTGCACCCTTGTTATCGAGAAAACGAGACTCTTGTGGACGTCCTCTAGCGCATACTCTGACAAGTTAAACGGGGAATAAAACTTTGGCGAGTCATCGACTTGTAAATAAGGCGCCGTCGTCGTCGTCGGTTTTCGCACGTGAAATGAAACTTAGTCGACCGGATGGAAGTGTCGGCGCGAGCCATAACGCTTTTTATATATGGTTTACTTCGATCCCAGGGTGACGCGCCGTCGACTGGGGTGTCTCTCTTTTTCTCTCTCTCTACAGTGATTAAAAAGAATAGAGCTAGCGAGTAAATGAGAGAGCGTAAGCGAGAGCGACAGATTGAGATAAAGAGAGAGCAGAGAATGAAAAAAAAATGAAGGGAATAAGTTGATGGAACGATGGGAAAAGAATTGAGAAAAAATAAGCCGAACAGAGAGAAAGACTGAAAGGTCCGTGGTCAAAGCCAAGTATTATATCCCCCGTGGCGTTGACTTCCACGGGGACATTCATTTTCGAGAAGGTCCCTCGCCCCACGTCCAAAATGTTTATTCAATTTTATACCGGACTCTTGTTTCGTGCCCTTCTCAACCAGCACGAGATCAACTCTCCGAACGTCAAGAACTCTTCTGGTAAAACCTCTCTCCCCAACCCCTAGCGATAATGACCTTTTCTTTCTTTCAATTCTCTTCTCGTTTCCCAAATTCTTCCATTTTCATCGCTCTACGCGTGTCTCAACGTTCCCGCCCTCTCCAGCACCGGTCTCTTTCTCTGAATTCTTCTGTTCCCTCTTCTCGTCTCAACTCCACAGCAGCATCGTATTACGAATTACGCGACTTCCTCGACTCTCCGGAGAGCAGTCGTACGTCTGTCTGTCCAACCGTTATTAGAGTCGTTTGACGGGAGGAACTCCAACGAATGGAGCACGCGAGCGCAAACGCCCTAGCTCTTTTAATGAGATTCTTAAAATACACTTCCGACCCTCTCTCGGCACCGTCTCCATTCTCCTTTTTCATCTTTTCTCTCTCTCTCTTCCCACAACCTGTGTTCTCCTCGTACTTATATTCCATTCGCACGTCTCTCTAGCGGTTCTCTATACACTAGTTCGTTCTACCGTACACGCTCGAGCTCCTTTTTCTTTGTTTTTCCGTCGAATGGAGGCAGTCGAGAGTACGCGAGAGTTGTAAACGCGAAACTCTAATCGCAGTTAACGGAGTTAACGCGCGGTCCTATGGGACTTTTGTCGCTCGTTGCGCGCTGCTTTGAACCTTCTGTGCGTCTAACGTGTTATTAATGATTTTTTGCGAAACAACGTAATATAAGAATGGAACGAAAAATATACAATGGTGCTCCTTCGTCAAAATTCTGAGACGTTTATGGAAAAAAGTATTTTTCAAGTATGTCGCGTAAATTATCTAGGGTAACCGATAATCCTGATTCGATTGATCGATCCATCTGCCACGAGGTTGTTCTCTCGTTAGCTTAAAAGCTTTAATATATTTATTTTTTTCATCTTATTCGCCACCTTACTCTTTATACGTAACGGTTTAACGTTCATTTTATTTCTATTTATTTTCATCGTTTTTGTTTATAGGTGCTCTCGTTGCGCGCTGATGGCCGGGAATTTCTCCTTTTTTTTATTTTTTGTACTTCTTCATCGACGCTCCGGGGACGCGCGTGTATCGCTCAGAGCTCGAGGGTGGTAACTGGGTTAACCCGATTATTATAGACATGCTCTCGGCATTATAAGCCGGTCAGTGCAAACGGATAGCTCCAGGGATATATATATCTGTGTGTGTGTGTGTATAGATGCAGCGAACGATATAGAACGACTAGACCGGATGTTTATGAGCGCGGACCAGAAAAAAACCATCGGTCTTTGTTGCACCTGCGTCGCTCTCTTTGCTTACCATTTCTAGGTGAATTATTATTATTATTTGGTTGAAAATGGAGCATGGGAAATATTGAAATTTCTCTAGCAGTATAAAAAATTTGTCTAGCGTAATTAACGAGATATTGTAAATTTTTCAGATAATCAGCATTATTTGCGAAACGTTACATTTCACTGAAGTATTCAAACGCAATTGGAAAATTTTCCTCGACCAGGATGCGTTTCATCTTCTCGTTAATCCGCTCAGGAATTGTTCGAGATTTGCCATTCAGAAAGTAAGGTCATATCTCCTGTTCGTAATACACGTCTCTCGTGGACGCCATAACCTGGACGAAAGTTATGACGCAAGAGGGCCTCTTAGCATTAGAACGCTAATGGAAGGATACGGGACTCGGTTATCCATCGGTTTGACATTTATTATCACGTTTTATAAGCGCTCTACGCGAAGAGATTTAGATATCCTCAACGCTGATGGTTTGTCTACCCGACTTCAGCATCCCGAAGTGATCGAACGAAACGACACGACAAATTATTAATGGATTTCTAACGCGGCAACCAAATTTTACCTGCCGGCTTTAACGATAATGTAGTAAATGTCTGACTGTTCTCATACACTGTCTCTAGGGCTAAGCCGATCCAAGGCCAGACGTTGATCCACCTGATTTCACAAGCTCTCTCAGTTTTTATTTATATAAGTACCATAAAAATTGCTTCGATGAAATTCGTCGAAATCAGCTGAGAATGAGCTGGATGCCTGGAAGAATTGCTAAAAATTCTACGTATTTCACCCCTTACCGTGTCCTTCAAACGTCCTTTTTTTTGTTACTGATGCAGTAGTATTTATTGATACACGAGGTCTGTTCAAAAAGTATCGCGAATTTTGAATTTCCGCGGGCTACGTATATTCGATTTTCGATTTTTTTTGTGGCGTAAGGTTGGTACTCGTGTCCCTCACTTATGCTGAAAAAATCGGCCATTTTGAATGTTTAGTTAATTGTCGACAGCGGTTTTGGTTAGACGTGTTTTGGCTTGTTTTCGATTTTTGCCTATTCCAAAAAATGGATCAAAGAATCTGTATGAAATTTTGTGTGAAAAACAAAATTAATTGCGCGGACGCATTCCGAATGTTGACTGTGGCATATGGTGAAGCTACCTTGGACCAAAGCGACGTTTATCGGTGGTACAAAATGTTCTCGGAGGGCCGAGAAGATGCGAACAACGAAATGCGTTCCGGACGCCCGAGCACATCAACAACAGACGAAAACATTGATGAAGCGAAGAAAATAATATTGGCCAATCGTCGAATCACCGTTAGAGAAGTTGCCGAGGAACTAAACATATCGATTGGCTCGTGCTATTCGATTGTTACCAATGATTTGGGCATGAAACGGGTCGCCGAGAAATTCGTGCAAAAATTGCTCAATTTCGAAGAAAAACAGTGTCGCGTTAACATTGCTAAGGAGCTGTTGGACACAGGTCCGCGACGACCCAAATTTGCTCCGGAGGGTCATAACTGGTGACGAATCATGGGTTTATGGTTATGACGTGGAAACCAAAGCTCAATCATCGCAATCGAAGCTGCTTTTTTGGAATAGGCAAAAATCGAAGACAAGCCAAAACACGTTTAACTAAAACAGCTGTCAACAATTAACTAAACATTCAAAATGGCCGATTTTTTCAGCATAAGTGAGGGACACGAGTACCAATCTAACGCCACAAAAAAATCGGAAATCGAATATACGTAGCCCGCGGAAATTAAAAATTCCCGATACTTTTTGAACAGATCTCGTATAAACGGTACGAAATACTTTACCCAATATGGATATAAAGATTCGACAGAAGAATTCGACTCGCCAATTTTACAACTCATCGCGAACCATACTTTGCAGCAATTCAGTTCCAATTCTGCGCGACATCTGAACTTACCGGCCGCACCCATTCGATATCATCACGACGGGAATGGGACGAAGCTTTTTGAGGTTTGGGCATCACGTAATAATAGTGAAAAACGACGTGGGGCAAAAGATACTTGAGATCGGCTCAGCGGGAGGTCCAGTCGACCATCTCAGGTTATTCGGTCCGATCCCTCCTCATGATAGCCACTACTATTTATAAATACCGCAAGTTCAGAAGAGAGAAAATATATTCCATGCATTGAGAAAAACACGAAAGTCAATCCCCAAGTCGAAAGCCTTTTTTTTTTTAGAGTTATCGATAATGTACATAATAATTAAATATATTGCCGTTAGGCACGCTCATATGCATTCTCACAATATTCGCATACTCGCGAATTCAAAAATTATGGTTGCTCCGATCCATAATAAGCATTTTCAATTAACCGTCTGTTCAGCGATCGAAAAAAATTACTAAAGACTGGCGCGGTATGCAATTTCATAATCCACCCTTGCCCCATTCAAGATTAAAATGGTGGCGGCGGGGACGCGGAAAGAGCAAACACATCGCCATCTCGGCTCACGAGAGTCTAGGCGCGTTACGTGCACTGCTCATACCACCTATACCTGTATATAATCCATTCGATGCCCATATAATTGTCTGTTCTCACGCCTACGTGCTGGGCGCCGAAGGATAGACCGAGAGAGACCGTCCATACTCTCTACTTCTCTTTTTCCCTCCCGCCCCTCTTTGCCAAGAGCTCGAGCTCGCAAACCTCTGGCGTTAACGACCCTCTTACTATAATGCGAAGATAAGCGCTTATTACTCACTGCCCGCTGGAAGTAAGAGCAGGAGGGGACGAAAAAAAACTTTGGAAGTAGAGAACGGCTGGCGCATGAGGGAAGAGCGGTAGGAGGAACGAGGATAAGCGTAGAGCCTAGACCGCGAACAGACCAAGCGAGAGAGATCGCTGAGACAGCGAGTGCATCGGGCCCAATGAGCAACTCGAAGGATATCGGCTCTTGTAATCCAACGAGAAGTGTCTATCTTCAATTTCCTTCTTATTCATGGTCTTCCATGAGCAAAGCAATTGGATATTGACATGACTAGACATCGCAGATCTTTTTTTTTTTTGTTTAAACGCGATTTCAGTGGCGCGAAAAAATCGTGAGAGATTGTAACTGATCGTAGCCGAACCCTTTGACAATACGCTTTTTGCACTTGATCCGGCCGTAATAAACAGAACAACGAATATCGGTAAATTCGTTCGTATTCGTCAAGTAATTTATACCGCAAAACAAGCTAACCACCAGTTTTACAAATTATTTAACACTCGTATAGTTAAATAAACCTACAGGAGAATCGAGAAAGAAAGAATAACGAATGAGAGTTTGCGCGATACCGCACAAGGTGAAAGAAAACCCGAAAGATTGATCGAGCACGAAGGGATATTTCGAACGATCGTGCGGCGGAAGATCAATGATAACAGTGGAGAGCAAACGTCGAAGAGGTCACGCGTGCGCGAGTCCGAATCGAGCGTCGTAGGTTGTGTGGAGTCGGGGGGGGATATGTAGGTCGTCCAGTAATTAGGTGCAACGGTGTTCTCTCCCTCTCTGCTAGTTGGATATATACGGTACAGTGTGACTGGTGAACGGTCACGAATCCCCGTTTGCCACTGATACACCGGACCAACAGACGGTCACCATTCTCCTGATCTCCTTTCGACTATGTCCGCTGCTGGCCCTCTGATACACTTCCACAGAAGGAACTCCGAGCTGTATGCTGGCCAGTAATTCGTCCTACCAGTGTCCGTTGATGTTCGAACCTCGTAAAAGCCACCCTCACTTCTACGAAGGATGAACTACCCCCCGCTCGAACCTTGTTGTTGCATTACGTTTATCAGGAGTACCGCAATCTATGCGATAAGGTGTGTCGCACTACTACTGCTACTTCGATCCATATAAATGGCAATAGTATCAGCAGAGCGTGATGTTGCACCAGTGCCAGAACCTTATATACATAGCATAACATTCAGTGCGACATCGCAAAAGCCGAATACTGGGGAATCAGGATGCCAACTAGTCGAAACTAGTCAAAACGCTTCTTCGATTGGATCTATCGGCTTTCACCTAAAAGCATGAAACCAAAGGCTCCTAAAGTTCACTAAGTTGACAAGTTTGTGACCGTGTCTGTGGGTCGATTGTGTGATTAATTAAGGAACCATTTCTTTACGTCTTTCGTTCCTCTTACTTGGATTCGGACAATCGTTCAACTTTTATGATTAAAACGTGCGAGGTAAACTTAAGGACGATCGGCCTGTGTTGCTATAAATGTTGGGTTGTGTAGTGTCCAGTTGGGGACAGTAAGACGAATAGAAATATCGGACTCTGAGAACTAGGAACCTCATCACATCGATATGAACCATCGGCACATTCATGCACACGCGTTAGTAAACAAGAGCGAGAGAAACGTTAGCACTGGAGCAGTAGTTGTAGGGTATCGGGAGTAGTTGCATCGCGGCGGTAGGAGCCCCACAAAACGGAAGCGCGAACGGTAAACAGATGGTATTTGCACCCGGGCATTACCATCCAATCCAACAGTAGTAGCGCAAACCAACATCGCGGGAATCGCAAGATATCGCAACGGTAAGGATCGAGAGCTGTTTGCCAATGCGAAGCTCAGGCAATACAGCCGGCACGGACTGTGACCAGCATGGAGAGGCGTTAGTTCGCCAACTCGTCGCATCTAAAATATACCATGGCGGTATATACCATACACTTTTATGCCCTAACGACAACCACGAGAGCAACAGAGAGGATGAAACCCGGACAATTTTTCCTTGGAACCCATTGGTCCCTCTTGGAGCGAGGCTAAAATGCACACACACACACACACAAACATACACCGTGCATCTCCTATACAGTTTTCACCGACGCTTTCCCTCAGAGTACCCCGAGAGATCGTCTCATTGAATTTTACGAGCGTTGGATCCTCGAGAATTTCACACCCTCGTCTCCTACCCCGTCGCCGCACCTTCACCAGCCAAGCTATGTTTGCCTTGCTTAGCGAAAGCCTGAAAACTGGGTCAATTGAGGTATAAAAATTTACATGACTCGAGAGTTTTGAGTGTAAAGGGCAAGGGGGGGGGGGCGGAGCCTGGTGGATATGTTAACGAAGGTGGATGAAAATGTAGTGGGATTAATTGGTACCGTCATTGCATATGCAATTGTTACGAGGTAAGAATTTCGCGCTATTTTACGATACACTCTGGGATGTATCGTGTATGTCCGATTATTACAACGTGGTATCAGCGAGTGACGAGAATAATATCATGATAATTTTAGGTTGAGATCCAACGAATAATGTAAACTCGACTGGTAACACCTATAAAGATATAAATTCCTACAACAGGTGTAACCATCTGATTACGAGTAGCTATCCGTTCCTCTTTCATAGCGCACAACGCTAGAGTTCCATTACGTTAGACGTAACTTCTGTCTGTACATGGCGCGCGTTATAGTTCTCCGGATTGCCATTACATGCCTTCGTTTAACTCGACGACGAGAGCCGCGGGCAAGAACACGAGAATCAGCGTGTAAATATATACATCGTTGAAATCGATTCGGCGCGCATTTACACGGATAATAGGGTGGACAATGAGACACCCTCTCGCAGGAGAATGGCACAGAAGTAGTAGGCCATCGACAGTGCCAGGGTTGCAACTTCTGTGCGGGCTAACTCTGGATTTCTCACTGTAACTGGCATGGCACACGGTATCGGTGAACGACTCGGTTTATCGGTGTCGCTTTCGATATAATCGTGACACGATTCGCCACGTCCGTGTTGCGTGTACTCACGCTCGTTCCCATATCGTCGTTCTCGGTTTCTGCTTTATCCCATATAGCGCACGTTGTGTTGTCGGTGTCATTGTCGTCGTATCACTTCTATCGCGTATCGCAGGTTGAAAAGTTTTACCGTCCAATGTGAAACCGGTACACCTCTTACCGCATGAGGATTCGTCGTATTGTTCCCTCAATATAAACCATACACGCGCGACAAACAATAAAACATCTAGAGATTCGGACTTGAAAATTTGGATGTACGCTAGCGAGTAGCCGCGTATCTTTGAGTGCTGACTCGCTGCCTATATAACAATCTTTGAGTGGCTATCAGGATCTAGGAGGGCTTATTGATGTCTGCCCAATACTGTGAGCATTAGTGTGTTTCCGTTAGAACACCTAATGATCCTGCACTTTATTGTTATGCTGGCTATATGTGTAGCTGCTGGCTATTACATTGGTCCTCTCGCACGCTCTGTTCCTCGATCCCATCGAACGCGGACGTTTGTACATGCCAACTCCACCATCGACCTCGATTCTCTCACGTGTTCCAGCAGCACACGAACAAACGCTAATACACACACGGACGAACACAAACTCAAACGAAAAACGAGATCGATAACACAACCGGTAAGCCTCGCGAGCGAGCATCGATATAAATCGGGCGTGCACCGAGAGAACGCGAGTGTTATATCTTCGCACGGCGATGTTCTGCTGCGCGTATTATTGATACGCGCGCTCGAGCACCGCGTGCTCGTACAGCGCTTCCGCAATTTTATTTTACCGTTCGATAACACGGGTAGAAAAAAATGTAAAATGATATCGTGACGTTCGAAAATCGAATGTGATATTCCATTATGATACATGGCCAAGAGTTTAGGCACGATTAAAAATGTAGATAGGTCATCGGTATAATAACGATCCAATGAATAAAATGTCGCACTTGTGTACTGACGGTGTGTAATTGTGGCAAAAACGAGACGTCGTCATTAATTTCGGCTACTTTCAGTGAGAATGGACGAATCTCAGAATGGTGCTGATAATAGAGCAGTTATGATCGGAACTCGTTGAAATTTTCAGAGAAAGATGGAATCACACGAGGAATTGACGAATCTGAAAACTTGTGATAGGTCGTTCTGGTGAAAGATTTTATATCGCACCACCGCGGAGATCGAATATACGTTTTTAGGATATTTTTATGTCTTCATATACCTCTGACTCACACACAGTAAGAACAATCAACGTTAGATTCTCTAAATAGTTGAAAAGACGAAAAACACTGACGGATCTCTTGATAAGAGGAGAACAACGATCGACTTTCCGTAACGATTGTTTTAATTGTACGGAAAATTATTTTGCTGTACGGACAATAGAAAAAGGTGAATAGGACATTTTAAATAATTTAAGCAAGCATTAATTGTTTTCGTCCACTTGAGTAAGTGAACGATACTAATTAACTGGATTATACTGATCAACTGAACGAAACAATTGCAGTAAAGGTGAAAAATATTGGAAAATACATGATGATTGAGTAATCATTATGTATTTTCCAATATTTTTCACCGTTACTGCAATTGTTTCGTTCAGTTAATTAGTATAATCGAATTCGTTAACAAATTAAAAATTGACGAATCGTTCGCTAAATTGACGACCTCTCATTAAGCAGAGGTCATCAATCATTAGGAGATTTATGAAAAAAAAAAAAACGATTCATTTGAGAACAGATTATTCCGTGGAGCGTTGAAAAATTAATTCTACTTCTCCATCCATCTGTTCAATAATGGAGGGCAAAATACCGATAGGATTATTGGAACGAATGGTGGAGGGGGATGACTCCCTCGACGCGAACTCGATTAATAGCAATGGCATCGATATTAGCTATACTTAATAGACGTATTATATATTATATATATATATATATATATATACACATACACACACAGGCTATGACCTATTCTGTCCTGAAGCACAGCGTCGAGACCAAAAATATATATGTATATAACTTCAGTAGGGTGTATTGTACCTGTGCTCTAATTACCGACAATTACCGGTGCGTAATCAATTACGTTAACGCAATCGATTCTCTCTCTCTCTCTCTCTCTCTCTCGCTCTAGAATCCACGTATCAGCTCACCGAATACCGGTAATTGGCTCATTCTATTCATACCGAAATATCTGCATCTGCAGGCGATAGTTGGCACGCAGTTCAACCACGAACGTTGGAGAATTGAAAGAAGAAAAAAAAATTGTTTCTCCCCAACGATTTGATTCGACAGATAAGGGAAATAGATTTCGATAGTTCATCGAACGTTAGACATATATTTTGAACTTACCGATCAATGTAACAATTGACTCGTGAATTATATATGATATTATTATAAAATAATATTCTTTACTTGAAACAGGAATTAAAGAAAAATCCAATTCTGGTAGTAGTGAAAATCACTTGAAACAAACTCGTTGTAGTCTTAAAGGATCCGAGCTGATTTCGCAAAATAAATAAACTGTTAACAGTTTGATACTATTATCTGGGAAATAAATAAATAAAAAATTGCGAACCTTCTAGAATCTCAATGGCTTTGTCGACAGTATCTTTTTTCTTTTTTCAATCTCCTAAAATTCTGATAGATCGCGACAAAAGTGAGTGGTGTTTTTTAAATGGCTCTTTCGAGCGTTACTCTGCGGATTAAAAGAGTTTACGACCCTCCCGTTATAAACAAGATGACACAGAGGGCAGCAGGTTGTGTGTTATACGTATCTTCAGGTACAGAGAATACGCCTTCGCGTGAACTTAAGCTCGCGTAGCTTTTACGTATTAGATACCCGGGACCTTGATGTATATTGGCTAAACTCGGCGTATACTCGACGAAAGTCGTCTTTTCGTCGTCGTCGTAGCTTGGACGAGGCTTCCTTGCTCGCGGACTTTTTTTTTTTTTTTTGTTTTTGTATACGGTCGTACCGTTTCACGCGCGAATTACGGTCCCGGACGTTACGTTCGTTACAAGCTTCCCGTGGGCCTCTAGTTCGATCTTTTACAAGACACACACAATCTCGAGGCAGCCGAGACGAATGAGAGGTTCGCGAACGTTTGTAAGGGAACTCTGGTTCGAGAATCGAGAGAATTAAAGAGCGCGACCCAACGAGAGGTACGAGAGTCCGGTTCGGGCCGTTATCGGCGAAGAAATAGTGATATACTCTATATGTACACACATGTACATTCGTGTAACTACTAGTTATACTAGTAGCTTGGTAAAACGTAGATCTTCCACAATTTTCTTTAAGGGCTATGACCACGGTAGAATTTTCAAAAAATCGATGTTTTTTTTTAGTTTGAACGATGCTTTATCATCATAAAAATAAGTTACTCGTTAGTGACTATTCGTAAGTTGGGCGTATAACGTAAGCCTAACTCTCGCACGGCCTTAGAGTACCCGAGCGCGTCGCCTGATAAATAACTTCGGAAATTTTTACCCGATTAACTTCAAATTTAAAAGGTATGTTTCTAATTGCATTACGCAGAGAAGTACGTACGGAATTTCTGATTAATTAAAAACTTTCCATTTTATGAGCAGTTTTGTACGAAATATTTCACTGGACATTTACCTTTGAACTTCAAATGCCTACGATATTCGAATAAAACAATATTGTTCAAATTCTGTACGTAATTCTTTAGGTATTCTGATGGAGATTAACGAGAATATTTTTTTTTGTTCTGCGTCAAAAATTGTGGATGCCAAATGTCACGCCGCGTAAAAAAGATACCAAAAGCAAGTAGCAGTAGTCGGCTATTTTGTATGACAAAAAGATAAACAAAAATATTTTTTATTAGTTTGATATTTGTACTAAATAGATGTGTAATTAGTTTTATAAATAAATCATTCTTTCATAGAAAAAAAATTGTTAAATGTTCACATGATTTTATATCCGCTACCGTGGCCGCAACCCTTAAATGGATTTGAAACCAGTAACATCAATAACTCCCAAGCATCGATTATTTCGATAAATTCTTGATGACTTTTAGTTTTTTTCCGACCGAACGGAATCCGCAATTCCGAATTTTCGGAAGAAAAATCGTTGGATAGAAGTTTTTTCTCTACTACGTAGTTAACTGAAGTGTTGAAACTAGAACCACGGAAAGTTTCATGAAAATCGATTAACGCGTTCGAGCTTAATCGCCCGACAAACAAACACAGCGAGAGACAAAATATCGCCTAGTTCAGTCGAAGCAGACCCTTACCTTGTTCGGTCAATAAATTATTATACCGTCTGTTTTATACCATATATATATTAGGGCGATTTTTTTTTTCGACTATTTTTTTTTTCAGTCCCTATTTGAAATTTTGTTGGATATGTCGAAAAAGGAATTCCCTGAAAGTTACAGCCCTTAATATTAGTTCTAAGTACTTTTCCAAAGCGTGAGAAGATTTTCCATCTAAAATACACGTAAATCGATTTTTTTTTTTTTCAAATTTCTATAACTCAGCCGCATTTTATGCTATCATATTGTTCTTGGTTTCGATTTACTCAGAATAAAACAATCTAAAAAAGTGCCTTTTGCGGCGAAAGTGTAAATTGTACTGGTGAGTTGGTACGGGTCACTGAAGTTAATTTTTACCCAAAATTCTCGTTTTTTTGCTGTTATCTCCGAAACAATTAACTTCACGAAAAAAATGTAAACGAAAAATTTGTTGAAAATTTAATTTCCTATAAAAAAGGTCCTATCGACCCAATTGCTTAGATTAATATTTCTTGAGATATTGAACTTTTTTTATTTTTAATTTTTTTTATTATTTAATATTTCATATTTTATAAATTTTATACTACTCATAAGTTAAAGTTCAATATCTCAAGAAATATTAATCTAAGCAATTGGGTCGATAGGACCTTTTTTGTAGGAAATTAAATTTCCAACACATTTTTCGTTAACATTTTTTTCGTAAAGTTAATTGTTTCAGAGATGACAGCAAAAAAACGAGAATTTTGGGTAAAAATCAACTTCAGTGACCCGTAACAACTCACCAGTACAATTTACACTTTCACCGCAAAAGACACTTTTTGAGATTGTTTTATTCTGAGTAAATCGAAACCAAGAACAATATGATAGCATAAAATGTGGCTGAATTATAGAGATTTGAAAAAAAAAAAATTCGATTTACGTGTATTTTAGATGGAAAATCTTCCCACGCTTTGGGAAAGTACTTAGAATTAATATTAAGGGCTGTAGCTTTCAGGGAATTTCTTTTTCGACATATCCAACAAAATTTTGGGTGGGGACTGAAAAAAAAAATAGTCGAAAACAAAAATCGCCCTATCATATATATACCGCTATCAAATCGGAACAGAGGTTAGAACAATTCCTCCAAGAGTTCTTTATTTTTCCTCTCAGTTTGTGATTTATTTCGTATAGAGTTGTCGCGGAGTTTCGAATGATTAATATCGATCGTTGCGTGGAAACACCCGTTATAATTGGAAACTAAAAACATTACAGTCGCAATCGACGAGGCGAATAAACGTGGTGCATTTCTATAGAAATTAGTTTATCGATACACGTTGCATGAGGTATGTGTATCGCGGTTATAACAGGTATAATCCGTTGGATGCCGTTATATGAGAAAATATGACGAACGATATTTTAATCGATCTCGCGGATGAATCGGCGCGCTCTATTGTTGAGAATTGAAAAAAAAAAAGGGAACGAAAGAAAAAAACATTACATACAGACAATGAAACAAGAATCAGGAACACGCGATCTCGATTATTTCGCTATGCTCTTCTTCGAATCTTCGGAATGGGACCAGAATCGAATATATATATCTATACATACGGTACTGTTGTTATTATCTGAACTCTACAGTATAGTATTCTAGCCAATATATCCCGCGAGAGCTATCTGAACGAGGCTGTTAATTATCCGGGATTGGTTCGGGCGCTAACCGAACGTCTCCTCGATCGTATATCTGGGGTATATGCGGTATACACATATAGATACCGCAACCTCACAAACGAAGATGAAGAGGTTGCATCGGAGTCTTGACCTCGTTCGTTCAAGAGATCCGTGTAATTTCACGCGGAAGTACTTTTGCCCGGTTTCCATTCGTTTTATACTTCACGAACATCAAAACAACGCTCGGACACACAAATGTTCAACGTTTCGTTATAATAACCGGCCTGTCGCGTGGAGTAGAGAACATAACGGCGTGGTAAATGCGCGCCGGGACTTTCCAATCGTAAATTCATCGCGCTTCGGTAAAGCGTGTCTTCGACGGTACACCAGAGACAAATAAATAAAATCACCCGTTAACTAATTTAATACGGCTTCCCAATGAATTTCTCGTGGCAGAAATATGATCCTGGTTGTTGAACATTTATTCTCGTTATAACGTTGAACGCGATGGATCATTTGTGTCTGTGTTTTTTTTTAAATTTAGAACAGAACGAGCGCACTCGTTAATAAAATAATACTTTTTACAAATTATCAAAGCGCAAATATATAAAATAAAATTAACTTAGTTATTGTAGAATTTGAGAACGGATGACAGAACATAATTTGACTTGAATCATCATTAACAGAATATAAATTTACATTACGCGCTGTGTCGGATTATGCAGACTACGAAGGATCACACGGTGTGGTCCAGCATTCCCTTCCAGTCCGATTACAATTCGTTGTGCCACATGCATCCGCAACCGCGGTGGTTCCCGGCTATAACCGACCATTTCACACCGCAGGCACGCGCGGAGTTGCAAAACGCGAGAGTATTATATGCACCTGTATCCTACATATCCAGGTGCGAGTTAATCACTAAAAATAAATCGAGCATGACTAAAAAGGGGGTTTTGGTACTGCGATATATGTTATATGTGTTCTTCCCCTCTGTCGTCACCCTCTGTTAAAACCTTAGCCAATTTTCTCCAGTGAAAAAAAAAAAACAAAAAAAAAACGAACGTGGGTTCGAAATTAAACACCGCACGCTCCGGTTGGTCGCGGGCTGTTGGTACAATTACAATTGAATATTCATGCAATCGAGGAGACACGAAAATCGTTTATTTCGTACGGTAGGTTTCGGGAGGTGGGATATACCGTGGATATTTTTATATAGCTCGGGTCTTTAGGGTAATTGACAAAATTGAAGAGTACTTTTTTTCCTTTGCTTTGCTGTTCGATTCCCAACATCGTTCGTTGAACGCAGATGATACCCTTTAACGTCTGTTAAGGGGGGAAAAAGGATTAGACGGTTCAAAAAATCGATTTTTTTTTATTTTATAAATTGTTAGTAAAACTATTGAAAAATATGTTCGCAAAATTTTATATGAAAATACCGACTCGTTCTATTGTTAGAAGCCATTAAAGTGAGTAGCTCTCCTTCAGGCCCCCAGCGCGCTATTTTTTCAAACGCGTTTTTCTGAAAACGACTTTTTTTGAACTTGCGTACACGCTAGTTTAAAAAGTTTTCAACCAATCATTTTGAAAATTGGCAGTTACTTTCTTCATAGTATTGCGCTCTGCATGAACCTAAAATCGGAATATTATCATTATTAAAAATAATTTTTTTTTGCCAATAAAGTTGTAAAAAATGGCAAAAAATCATGCTTTTTTGTCTTGACCCCTGTAAAAAATTCAATTTTCTATTTTTTTGATAGAATTTAGGTTCATATAGAAGAGAGACATATAATAAAAGTAAATTCCAACCTCGTTTGATATCAGATGAAAATTGCGGCTTCCAGAATGTACGCAAAATGCTGAGTCTGATTGTGACCTGCAATATAGGGTCGCTAATATCTTCGGTGTTTTTCAAGGAAATTCTTCAAAAATTTTATAGTATATACTTAAATATATGTATAAAATATTCTCAGAGTTTCAATGAATTATATTCATTTTTTATACTATAAAAAAATTCATGAAAATCATTGAGAAAACGTTGTCCTAACCCTATTTCCCGCATTAAAGGGTGTAGCGGTCCGGAAAGACGCGGCTCATGCTCGTTGCTGGTCACGAAATTATTGTTAATACTTCAATTACACTTCTTTTTATTATTAATTTAATTCGTACGAAAGCTACCGGCAGTTTGATATACCTGGGAGGGTGATTTTATGAATATCAGAATACTTTTTTCTTTTTATTACCCGGCGTCGAAATGCTGCAGCGTTTCTTGATGGCTGGGTTTTTGCGGGTAGTTGACTAATTTAAGTTTAACCTTTACTTTGCCTCTCCCGTTCGATTCGCGTAATCCCTTATTGAAAGGGGACACGATACCCTCTTCTGGACGGCCAAGACTCTTTTCCAATTACGTAATGCAATTTTATGAGTACTTATCGATTCCATTAAAATATTCACAAATGTCTAGGACATTCGGTCATTCGACCATCTTTATTTTCGTTGGTAAAGTATCAGACTCGCCGAGACTCTTTCTTCATCACTATTTTATTCACTCGGTTAATATCAACTTTTTCTTTATTTTTTTTTCTCACGATCGATTGTACACATCGGTTTCATACAAAGAAATATATACATATATATACCTACTACATAGTACTGTCTATAGTTTCACGACGGGACCCGTTGAAACGGTCCATTGTTCTGCCTCGATGCTTCGATGACCTTACCACCTACCCACCCATTTCACCCACCCCCTCAACATCGACAAAACGATCCGGACATCGAAAGATCTATAGATCCTGTCTGTTCGTGTGTTCTCTTCTCTTTCGGTGTGTTTGTGTATCTGTGCATGCCAGTGAAAGAAGTGCGAAAGCGGATTGCAACTCGGAGCGAGAGAAAAGGAACGAAAGAAAGCTTCGAGCGTCTAACGGAGCGAAAAATATCCGTTTCGAGACGAGAAAGCAGGACTCGAATCGTTTCTTTTTCCTCGATCGCCCACCCATACAGCGATACTTTGTATATATTATATATATGTCAATTTTCACGTGTACCATATATACTTTGTTCAATATATGTAAGTGATGTCTACACGTATACAGAAAATATATACCCATATATGACGACAGAAAAGGTAGAAAAAGCCCGCATAAAATTCGTCAGAATCGTCCGATTTCCATTTTCCCATCCGCGAGTTTTTCTCTCGTCTCTTCTCTGCGCGTCGAAAGATCGTCTCTCTCTTCCGTTTCTACTCATCTCAATGGGCATTGAGGACGGAAACCGAGCCGTAAATAATCGTCGAAGTACGGGCCAACGGGAAAACAGGGGAGAGGCGAGACCGATCCGCGAATTCGTTCTTCCACATGCTGCACAGTGCGAGCAGGGTAGGGAGGTTGAAAAAAAAAATCGGTCTGATGCTTTTAAAGATGAAAATGTTGGGAGAGAAAAACAGCGGTGTTTGCGGCTTGGTGAAAAATCGTCCTCGGTAGAGCGTGTGGCTCAGCGATATGTATATAGTCGACAGGTTTATGCGTAACCCGGAAAAAAGAACGGTGTTCCGCGATGTATATTTTTCGTTATTTTTTTTTTCCCTTTTGCACATACAATGAACATATATGTGTATGCAGAAATGCGGGATTTTTGTATCGGGATGTGCGCGCCACGGGACAGCACACACTTTTTCCCGTGATTTCGGATGAACACGCGGGCCAGAGGCGTTCTGATAAATTCTATACACAAAACTGTATACGAGGTCTGTTAAAAAAGTATTGCGAATTTTGAATTTCCGTGGGCTACGTATATTCAATTTTTGATTTTTTTTGTGGCGTTAGGTTGGTACTCATGTTCCTCATTTATGCTGAAAAAATCGGCCATTTTTAATGCTTAGGTAATTGTTGAGACCTGTTTTGGTTAGACGTGTTTTGGCTTGTCTTCCTTTTTTGCCTACTCCAAAAAAGCAGCTTCCATTGCGATGATTGAGCTTTGGTTTCCACGTCATAACCATAAACCCATGATTCGTCACTAGTTATGACCCTCTGGAACAAATTTGGGTCGTCGCGGACCGAGTCCAACAGCTCCTTAGCTAACGCGACAATGTTTTTGTTCGTAATTGAGCAATTTTGGCACGAATTTCGCGGCGACCCGTTTCATGCCCCAAATCATTGGTAAAAATCGAATAGCACGAGCCAATCGATATGTTTATTTCTTTGGCAACTTCTCTAACGGTGATTCTTCAATGTTTTCGTCTGTTGTCGCATCTTTTCGGCCCTCTGAGAACATTTTGTACCACTGATAAACGTTGTTTTGGTCCAAGGTAACTTCACCATATGCCACAGTCAACATTCGGAATGTGTCCGCGCACTTAGTTTTGTTTTTCACACAAAATTTCATACAGATTCTCTGATTCATTTTTTGGAATAGGCAAAAATCGAAGACAAACCAAAACACGTCTAACGAAAACAGCTGTCAACAATTAACTAAACATTCAAAATGACCGATTTTTTCAGCATAAGTGAGGGACACGAGTACCAACCTAACGCTACAAACGAATTGAAAATCGAATATACGTAGCCCGCGGAAATTCAAAATTCGCGATACTTTTTGAACAGACCTCGTATACCATGTACACGATACTGGGCCAATTGTATGTAGTATAACTCGTACTAAAACATCGATAGAATTTACCCTTTTTCTATAAATGGCCGACTGTTGGCGAACAAAAAGCTTCGAATTCACACCTTATAGCGTGGTTAAATCGTGTGAAGTACGCCCTTTTGTTTGCTAACTATACTTATACATATTTGTGTATTTATTCTGCACATCCATGTACGTCTCGAGACATATATATGTATATATGAAGGTATTTTACGGTTCCAATTCCACCCCTCTAAGGGAATGGAGAAACGGGTACCCATACGTTTTTGGTGCTAGGGGGTTGCAGCAAAAGGGAACCACACCTAGAGAGTGTGCAAGCTCTCCCGAATGAGTGAATAGAAGTGGAGGGTGAGTGGGTAGGGGGTGGGACCGGTATTACTTTATCCTTTCCCGTTGCGGCGCATTCGATGGGAAATTGGAAATTGAAAATGGAACACACGCGCGCTATCCCGGAATGTAGGTCGTCCGGCCGTGTGGCTTTGATTCTTTCCCAATCGCACATATACACAGACACACACATATACAATCCTATGAACCATCCATTTTTACTGTGTCAATATATGTTCTATATTTTCTTTATCATACATATATGACGGGAACGAAAAGAGTTTTGTCCCGTTCGGAAAGCCAGCCCCCGGTTAGAAAGGACTTTCCGTTTGCAACGAGATGGGACCGTTCAGCAGTGCTACCCCCCTTTCCCGTGCGACCACTTCCGGCCAATGCGATTTAAAACGCTCCGCGGCGAAATATCGACGATCGCCGTAAATAACGCGCGTTCGGCCAAACGAAAGTACCGTTGTTGGTACATCAGTGCCAACGTGGTACGACTGCTGAAAGTGAGGGGGCGGGGAAACGGGAGAGAGAAAAAGAGAGAGAGAGAGAGAGAGAGAGAGAGGAGGCTTTATCGTACCAACGATTTTTCCATTAAAACTCGACGACGAGAGAGGGAGTAAAAAGGGGGTAAAAAGAGGAGGGAGAGTACGCGGAGGTCTCTGCAGAACGCTAGGCAGCCATGGAAAACTCGCGATTCTCATAGGCACATCGTTTCCTGGACCAAAATACGCGAAAAATTTAATTTTCAACTTCCTCTACTCCCTGCGACTCTCCTTCATCAACTCCACACGTGCGAGGAAAATTCTCTACCAACACCTATTTTGATTTTTCGGGCACCCTGAAGTTTATATTCTAATTCTCCCAGCATTTGGTATAATTTCTCATATAATTTTTAATGAAAGTAAGAAAAAAGAAACTTTTGGATATATCGGAATAATTTTGGATTTTTAGGATTCATCGTCTGAGCCCATCATATATTCACCATTGGAATAGATGTTGATACACGGGCATTTTTCACTTCAGCTACTATAATTATTGCTATTCCTACAGGAATTAAAGTATTCAGATGACTTGCTACCCTACATGTAACAAAAATTAAATTTACCCCCTCTAAATTATGATCTTTAGGATTTATTTTTTTATTCACTGTTGGAGGATTAACAGGAGTAATTTTAGCTAACTCATCAATTGATATTGTTCTTCATGATATCTACTATGTAGTAGCTCATTTCCATTATGTTTTATCTATGGGAGCTGTATTTTCTATCATTGGTGGATTTATTTTCTGATACCCTCTATTAACAGGTTTAAATTTAAATAATAAATGACTAAAAATACAATTTTTTTGTATATTTCTAGGTGTAAATTTAACATTTTTGCCTCAACACTTTTTAGGTTTAACAGGAATGCCCCGACGATATTCAGATTACTCTGATGCATTTTCATCATGAAATATTTCATCATCCCTAGGATCATTAATTTCATTAATAAGTATTATCATATTCATTTTTATTATTTGAGAGAGATTAATTTCTCAACGAAAAAACCTTTTTTTCCCTTATATAAACTCCTCAATAGAATGAATACAAAATACCCCTTCTATTAATCACAGTTTCACAAGAATTCCTATTAATCACATAAAATTCTATTATAGCAGACTAGTGCAATGAATTTAAAATTCATATATAAATAATTTTTTTTAGAAATCAATGATTGATCATTAATTAATCTTCAAGATACCAATTCACCTTTAATAGAAAATTTAATTTTTTTCCATGATTACACCTTAATAATTATATTAATTATTTCCATTGACATTACTTATATCATCCTAACACTCCTAATCAACGAAATAACTAATAAATTTATTCTTCAAAATCAAAGTATTGAAATTATTTGAACCTTAGTACCAATAACTATCTTAATTTACACTGCTATTCCATCTTTAAAAATTCTTAATCTTACTGATGAAATTATTAAACCTTTATTAACTATTAAATGAATTGGACATCAATGATACTGAAAATATGAATATTCAGACTTTAAAAATCTAGAATTTAATTCTTTTATAATAAATTTTACAACTCCTTATAATCTTCGCCTTTTAGACGTCGATAACCGAATAATTATCCCTATAAATAATCAAATTCGTATACTAACTAACTCCTCAGACGTCATTCACGCTTGAACCTCTCGCTGCGAGAGCTTACGCTACAAATAGGAGGCGAACAGGCGCAACGACGGGGGTATCTGGTCAGGTGTAAAGGAGAAAAATCTAGAAACATAAAGCACTAGAGGGTGCGGGGAGAAGGAATGAGATCTCTCGATGCAACGACCGGGAGGACAGGAAAACCGAACGGCGAAAACTAGATTTTCGACTATGACGGTAATGCTGTCATTGTGCGACACTCTCATGGATTATATAGCCTACTACTAGAGCCCAATTTGGGATAGGCAAAGAGATAGAGAGAGAGAGAGAGAGAGGAAAGGGAAATCGTATCTCGGGAACGCGATGCATCGAGTGACAATTGGGTCGACGAGGAAACTCGACAAATCAATAGCAGCTGGAACGAGACCACTTTACACATATGTATATTGGTATATGTCTTTTTATATACTATCGGAGTAACTCCACCTGAACTCGAAGAGAGCACATAAAAGAATATAGCAAATTAAGTTTCGTGGAAACGATGATCGCTGATGCTCTCACAAGTGCCATCAATTTCCTGTTTTACTACGACCTTTCAGCCTTTATCTGTCCTATGCGAAGTATTGCCTCTGCGAAATCTGCCATTGACAGAAACACGGCTAATAACTATCAGCAAGAAATAAAAATGTAAAAAAACGTTACGGGCAAGTTGAAGAAAAATGTGTTACAGAGAGGACGCGATCTGATTTTTTTTTCTTTTCGATATAACGACTAGAACCAGTCCCTAGGATCGTTTTTCAATCCACGCTCGTCTCACAGTCTGAGAATAGAATAAATAGACGGAATAGGACGAGAAGAAGAGCAGCGAAGAGACGGAAATGTGTTTCAATTTCGTCGCTCGGATATAAGAGTCTCTTCTCTCGATGTTTGCACAACGTGGTATTGAAAGGGCTATTGTCGTTTCATTGCGCGGAAGTGTGTACTAAGACTTGCGAGATTGCTTCCCCGTGTGGACTTTTTGTAGCAATGGGAAAAAGATGCCGAAGAACATACCCGCCGATAACATGGATAGTTTTCGAAACCAAAAGACTCATACAATGAAAATCGTCGTGATACGACCGGAAATCGAGGAATCATACTGGAGATGTATAAATACAGCGAGGAATATTGCAACGTAATAATCTTCAAAGATTCAGTCCAGTCATTGAACGGTTTTCATAATAAAAACTAAAAGTTTCCTTCGGTTAACATCACGAAGTACCATAATCAACAATAATAATAATTGACCCGGTGAAAAAGCACGAATTAAAAAGAAAAAAAAAGAAGAAGAAACTCCTGGCGTGCGCTTCAATTATAATTCAGGAAACAAAACATTTCCTCGTCGAGCTATTTGCGTGTTGACGGTAATTATTCAAGCTTCACTGCTCTCGCGTTCTCTCCTACGCAATTAACGTGACACGGGAGGACTGTGTACGCCGCGAGTCGCTAAAAGATTCACGATCGCGTGGAGAGGCGCGACTATAGTCCCCGGGTTTTCATCCTCTCGACTACCCGCGACAACGCGACGACGACGACGACGACAGAGGGTTCCAAAAATAATGCCGTTGTATACAGACGGCTCTTCGGACGTTTCAACGTTTCCCGACAACCGCTCGACTATACGCCGGTCATCCCAAAAACTCTTCCACCTACAATCCGGCATATTTTGCCCGACGAAATCTCCGCTAAGGCATCCCTGATACTGGGAATACTGAGATGCCAGGAGCAGCATCACACACATACGACTAGAGTGAGAGAGAGAGAGAGAGAGAGAGAATTCACCGAGAATTCTCGATGGCTCGACAAGAGGCCGAAGAGATCCCGCGGAGATTTATGTATCATCGGAAGACAGAGAGCTTGTTATCCGTGTGTGTTGTCGTTTGTTTATGTGTATGAACGAAAAGAATTTGAAATCTTTGAGAAACTCGAATTCTTTTAGACTCACTCCGAAACACTGAATGGAGAGGAAAAGAAATAGAGTTATTCGGGTGGGAATATAAATCGTACATATGCGGCATTTCATGTCACATGACAACCATAATTCAACGGTAATTTGGTATGTAAGCTAATAAAATAAAGTTTCGAACAACTTTATTTTTCGTCATTAACGTTTTCGTTAACGAAAAATATAAGATTGATTGAGGCTCGGAATATGATCGTTTTAAGGGGAGAAATTGGGTTAGGACAGCGTTTTCTCAATGATTTTCATGAATTTTTTTATAATATAAAAAATGAATATAATTTATTGAAACTTTGAGAATATTTTATACATATATTTAAGTATATACTATAAAATTTGTATACATATATTTAAGTATATACTATAAAATATTAGTGACCCCATATTGCAGGTCACAATCAGACTCAGCA
Organism: Oxytorus armatus; assembly: GCA_958009045.1. NCBI lineage: Eukaryota > Metazoa > Arthropoda > Insecta > Hymenoptera > Ichneumonidae > Oxytorus > Oxytorus armatus. Next base: position 17,918,983 of record OY253749.1, on the reverse strand, counting down.
TTTTGCGTACATTCTGCAAGCCGCAATTTTCATCTGCAATCAAACGAGGTTGGAATTTCCTTTTATTATATGTCTCTCTCCTATATGAACGTAAATGCTATCAAAAAAATAGAAAATTGAATTTTTTACAGGGGTCAAAACAAAAAAGCATGATTTTTTGCCATTTTTTACAACTTTATTTGCAAAAAAAAAAATATTTTAAATAATGATAATACTCCGATTTTAGGTTCACATAGAGCGCAATACTATGAAGAAAGTGACTGCCAATTTTCAAAACGATTTGAACTTCGTAATTTCTAAAATTCCAGTCGCGTTCAACACTTTAAAAGTGCTGGTCCACTCTAACTCTCGTTGCATAACGCACACTGTGCGACAAGTTTAGTAATAACGATTTTGGCTTTTCACAATGCTTTTAATCCAAAGAATTTCGAATTGAAAAACTGTACGAAACACAGACGACAGCCAGTTTCTTCAATTCCAAACATTATTTAATTTATTAATGGTAATTTCAAAGTACTGTTCTATGAGCGGCTGGATTGGACATCAAAAACCTCATGTATATACGTAGAAAGTCTAATCTTTCGAAGTGACGGGAGGGCACTTCTATATACTACCGGACGATTTTTCTACAACATTGTTTCAACATACCAGAACACAGAATCCGTTAAAAATCTTCATCACCTTCAAAACCCCTCCGAGGAATTCTTCTCTTTAGTTTTTTCGTTTTTTCGTCTCTTTCATTTCTATAGTTTTCATCTCTGACTTTCTTTATCTTTATCATTTACTCTTTTAACCGGCAGCATGTAGAAAGGACCCGTCTTGTGTTGCCCCCGTTGTCGAGCGATAAGACACCTCCCCCCCCTCCCGCCCCCCGGCGGTAACAGCGTCACGCGTCTCTACTTCATCTCTCAACCAGTTTGCTTCAGTCTCCCTGACGGTAAGTAGAAATGAGAAGAAGAAAAAGGAGAAAAAAAAAGGAGGAATTCTGTCTCGACCCGTGTTGCCTGTTTGCGCCGCGAACGATTTAGCGGCTTTGCCATGGCTCTCCTTGTACAACTCCCCCGAGCGATAACCGGACTGCACAGCTGAGAAGTTTTAACTCACCGCGCACACGGTTATATGTATTTCGGTAATCGGACTCCGTCTCTACGCGGTTGGATGTCCCTCGTGCTGAACTCGTTTTCTCCCGAGACGAGAGTCCTTTAGATTAGTCCCTGACCATTAGCGAGGCTCGAATTTCGTTCACGGTATACCGAGGAGTCACGATAATATTGCATCTCGTCTGTCACTGTATATAGGGTGGGCAAACGACGGGAATTGACTTTCTACTTTCTAGATCAGAGTTATTGGTACGGCGCATTGTCGAATGGCATCTGTGAAACAGTACAATCGTTGAGAGGAGGACGAACGATGTAAAAATTTGAAAAATTCATTGTAGTCAAAATTTTCATGAGGGTCATTTTTAATTGTCAATACCAGATCCGAAATTTGAATGAGTCAATAAAAGGGAATGGAACAATGAAAATTAAAGATGGAAATGATATTTATATATCAAATTATTGTGGGGATGAATTAAAAACTAAAAGTCGTGGCGATCTTTGAGTTTCCTTACTCATAAACTGATATTGTACTTCCAAATGAACTACTCGGTCACAATTCCAATCCGACTAAAAAAGAAACGACAATTTTTCGACTAAAAAACCTCTGGCACTTTGCGAAGTACAATATTTTCAGTTTAGCATTCATCCGTCAATCATTATGCCGTTTATCCAGCGGAAATTAGGTGAACTACACGTGTTGGTGTGTATGTGTTGCGGGCGAGGTAGAGGGATTAATGGCGTGAGTCATGTTATTGCGGGTTATAACGAGAGAGGCAGAAAAAAAAATGAGGTTGCTATACATCGTGCAGCCGTCGCTGGTCCGACGATGATTGGATGCTGAAGCAGATGGGGTACATGAAAACGCGTTTTGGTAATGCCATCGGAGCCTCAACGAGTCTAACGATGAGACTGGTTGTCTCCGTGCGGTCGCGGACTTTAAAATGTCTCTTTTACACTATCACAAGAGTGCGCACAGCTGAGAACGACGTTAGTGGGGCGTGTGTCATCATATTATGTACACTTTTTATTTTCAAGAGAGTCCCACCGTGCAGCTCCGTGTGTGGTTACGAACGTTAAGAATTTTAATTAGTTGAATTAGTCGTGGCATTATGGCCTCTAAATTTTGTGTAAATACGAGTAAAAAAGAGGGAGGGAGGGGAGAAATGGCCGATGGGAGGCTGTTCGAGACCTTCCTATGGCAGACACTAATTGTGTTTACGATCGCGTCGACTTTGCCAGAGGCTCTTTTCGCTTCTTCGCCGGCATCCACGGTTCTCGAAATCCAGGATTTTGTTCGCGCCTGTACAAGAGAGGTCTTTTGCGGCTCGTAAAGAGTCCTCTTGTTGTGGAGAAAGGAAAAAAAAGAAAATTTTCTTTAGTATATTGTCTGGGGTCCTACATATTATCCCATCACACTTTTGATACCTGTATATTACCGATCATCATTCGCGAAAATGACAAAATAGGGGAAAATGTATGCAAATTTATTCTGATATAAAGTACGCCTGTCGCAATGGGAAAACCGGTGAGAACAGCTCCGAAGAATCGAGGATTTGTTTGTATCGGTAAAATCGATTATTCCCGATCGAAGTAATCATACACGTAGGCTTTGACTCGGCTATATGGATATATTAGGGCGATTTTTTTTTTCGACTATTTTTTTTTTCAGTCCCCACCCGAAATTTTGTTCGATATGGCGAAAGAGAAATTCCCTGAAAGTTACAGCCCTTAATATTAATTCTAAGTACTTTCCCAAAGCGTGAGAAGATTTTCCATCTAAAATACACGTGAATCGAATTTTTTTTTTCAAATTTCTATAACTCAGCCGCACTTTATGCTATCATATTGTTTTTGGTTTCGATTTACTCAGAATAAAAGAATCTAAAAAAGTGCCTCTTGCGGCGAAAGTGTAAATTGTACTGGTGAGTTGGTACGGGTCACTGAAGTTGATTTTTACCCAAAATTCTCGTTTTTTTGCTGTTATCTCCGAAACAATTGACTTTACAAAAAAAATGTGAATAAAATTTTTTTTGGAAATTTAATTTCCTACAAAAAAGGTCCTATCGACCCAATTGCTTAGATTAATATTTCTTGAGATATTGAACTTTAACTTATGAGCAGTATACAATTTATAAAATATGAAATATTAAATAATAAAAAAAATAAAAAATAAAAAAAGTTCAATATCTCAAGAAATATTAATCTAAGCAATTGGGTCGATAGGACCTTTTTTATAGGAAATTAAATTTCCAACAAATTTTTCGTTTACATTTTTTTCGTGAAGTTAATTGTTTCCGAGATAGCAGCAAAAAAACGAGAATTTTGGGTAAAAATCAACTTCAGTGACTCGTACCAACTCACCAGTACAATTTACATAAATATTTCTTGAGATATTCAACTTTTTTTATTTTTTATTTTTTTTATTATTTAATATTTCATATTTTATAAAGTTCATACTACTCATAAGTTAAAGTTCAATATCTCAAGAAATATTAATCTAAGTAATTGGATCGATGGGACCTTTTTGTAGGAAATTAAATTTCCAACAAATTTTTCATTTACATTTTTTTCGTAAAGTTAATTGTTTCGGAGATAACAGCAAAAAAACGAGAATTTTGGGTAAAAATCAACTTCGGTGACCCGTACCAACTCACCAGTACAATTTACACTTTCGCCACAAAAGGCACATTTTTAGATTGTTTTATTCTGAGTAATTCGAAACCAAGAACAATATGATAGCATAAAATGCGGTTGAGTTATAGAGATTTAAAAAAAAAAAAATTCGATTTACGTGTATTTTAGATGGAAAATCTTCGCACGCTTTGGGAAAGTACTTAGAATTAATATTAAGGGCTGTAACTTTCAGGGAATTTCTTTTTCGAGATATTCAAAAAAATTTCGGGTGGGGACTGAAAAAAAAAAAAGTCGAAAGAAAAGAAATCGCCCTAATATATATATATATGTAACCGAGTATATGAGGCTGCGATCGGATGGCATCGCCCAGCGCCAAAGTTCACCGAATAAACGACGTCAATGATGCAGGGTGAAAAAAAAATATTAAATGAGAATTTACGAGGGTTTTAGAGATGATGTTTAAATATCGAGCCGTGGTCTATCGTCTCGTTTTTCTCGCTTGAAATTGCCCGAGAACGAGTTCGTTGCAACACCGCGCCAAAGAAAGGGAAAGAGAGAACGAGAAAGAGTTCAAACATGAGAGAAAGTGAGAGACGCCACATCACCCATCCAGTGACGTCTCTCTGTTTCTCCCCCGAGGGGGCCATCTCTCTCATTCTCGCAATCCATACGTGAAACTTTTTGAATGGACCTTCGTCAGAATGGGATGGTGGTTTACATTTATTAGACTCCGGGCTGAAAAAAAAAAGTCTCATTCTCGAGCTGGCTGGCACCAAGCTCTCGTGGTCGTTTGCGCGAGGGATGCTGTACGGTCTCTTCGCGATTTAATGTTTTCGTGATTAACTGGAACGTGTGTGTGTGTGCCGAGATGAGCATTGGCTCGGTTAACAGTCACGAATGCGGCAGATGATTCGATGCGTGGAGTCTCGAGAGAGATTTTTTTTTTTTTTGTTACATTGCCAAATCGACTTGACACGCTGTGAAATAGTGGAAAAACACGTAGGAAAGGATAATTTAACGTGCATTAACTTACGGCCGTCACTGGGATGGAGACAAAAGCGCTTATATTTCGGGCTGATGAGAGAAAACTAACTCACCTGTAACAGACAAGATTAATGACTTTGTTAATAACATTGTTTTGATTACATTTATTTTTACGAACATTCAACATTTCAAAAATAATCCACAGTTCGTACACTTGTGCAAAAAATATTTCGTTGAGTACAGGAATTTTTTGCGTTATGGTTACAACGATTTGCAAGGATTCACATTATTTTTCGTATGATTTTTTCGCAAATTTATTGATCATCATTAAATTAATCACAATAGCTTGAATGATGATCGCGATATGGAAATTATCCGCACATAAATTCATCAACGAAGATTATTATCCGCTTAAACGAACGAGAGATGAAGTAGTGGGTGAGAGTGCAATTACGGTCTGGTGCAAGAGCGCTCTCAAAAGTCCCGTCAGATAACCAGAATTACGAGATTTCGTGAGATGATGATCAATGCACGGCAAGCGTGGTATATGGACCATATGAGACTGGGCTGTTATATAGGTAGTAATGCGCGCATGCAAATTCCTGAATGTGACCGATATACGGAATACGATACAGTGAGGAGAGAGGTACATTGCAAGAATATAATCGACGATGAAGGTATACGAGAGTCAGCGATAGCTTGAGTTACCGCTCGAGGAATCTAGTATATCGATGTATGCTGCTTTTCATGCTGCTGTGGGAATAGGAAATCGTCGTATAATAGAGTGTGGCGCACTATTCCCATGCACACACACATATATATGTACGTAAAGAGGTCGAGAAAGGAGAAATTCGCGAGGATGAGTCTCGTTGTTACAATTGTAATGTCACAATTCAATGTTAAATATACGTTCCACTTCGCATTTCTCGTTGTTGCGTAATGTGCTATCAGTGCTTTCGGCGAAATTGCCATTACAGTTAAGGGAGTGCCTCGGTACCGGGTATAAACTCATGTGCCCATTTAACAATTTTTGTTTCTATGGAAAAGTGATTTATTTATAAAACTAATTGCACATCTATTTACTATAAATATCAAGCTAATGGAAAATATTTAAAAAATATTTTTTTTGTTATATAAAATGGCCGATTACTGCTATTTGCTTTTGGTATCTTTTTTTTTGAGACGCTCCGCGACATTTGGCATCTACAATTTTTGACTTAGAACAAAAAAAAAAAATATTCTCGTTAAATCTACAACAGAATACCTAGAGAAGTACGTACGGAATTTAAAAAATATTGTTGTATTCGAATATTGTAAGCATTTGAACTTAAAAGGTGAATTTTCAGTGAAAATTTTCGTATAAAACTGCTTATAAAATGGAAAGTTTTTAATTAATCAGAAATTCCGTACGTACTTCTCTAGGTATCCTGATGTAGATTAACGAGAATTTTTTTTTCTTCTAGGTAAAAGATTGTGGATGCCAAGTGTCACGCCGCGGAGGGCCTCAAAAAAAAAAAGGTACCTAAAGCAAACAGCAGTAGTCGGCCATTTTGTATAACAAAAAAAATATTCTTTATTAACTGGATATTTATACTAAGTAGATGTGTAATTATTTTTATAAATAAATCGCTTTTTCATAAAACAAAAAATTGTTAAATGTGCACATAATTTTATACCCACTACCGTGGTCACATCCCTTAATGTCATCTCGTTTTCAAGCCTCGACACAATGAGATTTTGAAGATCTGACATATACGAGGTGTGTAAATTAAGTAATGTGACTGATTTTTTTCATTTTTTTTATTCAAATAGAATTACAATTTTATATTGTCACCCTCAAAATAACTTCCTTCTGAAGCCACACAGCGCTGGAGACGGTTCTTTCAATCCTCATAGCAGTGCTGGAACTCCGATACTGGAATAGCTTTTAGCTGGTCGGTTACAGCCGTTTGATTGTTTTCGAGTGTCCCAAAATGAGTTCCCTTGAGGTGATTTTTCAACTTCGGGAAGAGAAAAAAGTCACAAGGACTCAAGTCAGGCGAATAAGGAGGCTGAGGAGCCACAGGAATGTTTTTACTGGCCAAAAACTCGTTTATTGAAATTGCTGTGTGACAAGGAGCATTATCGTGATTGTTCTAATCCCCAATTCATTGGTCAAAATCTGATAAACGGTGGTGTGAGTCGAATTCAACTCTTCCCCGATCATTCTGACTGTCAACCGACGATCTGAACGCCCAAGATCCCGGATTCTGTCGACATTTTCATCGGGTCTTGAAGATGAAGGCGTTCCGCTTCGTGGTTCATCTTCAATCGACTGTCTTCCTTCTGAAAATGCCTTAAACCACCGAAAAACCTGGGCTCTTGACAAAACACTGTCTCCGTAGGCCTGCTGAAGTTTAGCAAGAGTTTTCGTTGCACTGTCCCCAACTCTGAAGCAAAACCTGATAGCACACCGTTGCTCGAAATTGATGTCACTCATTTTTAGAACACAATAGAAAAAATAGTTTGACAAAAAAAATCACTACGGACAACCAAATGACTCGAGCGAGTTCAAACCCGTACTGAAGACGTATCACATGTTCCTCTGCCGCCCCTCCAAGCCCAGTGCCTTAAGTGTTGCCCGATCGAACGCTACGTTGCCAGTCTCATTACTTAATTTACACACCTCGTATATCTGTTATGAAACAAAGATATTTTCAGCATCAGCTATACCTCATTTTAACCTATTCAGTCGTCTATATATAGATAATAGTGACATTGAAACAATTACAATGACCTTGGCAAATACTATTAGAAGTAATGTTTACTTTGGACATTCGCTGATATAAACATCCCACACTGTTTTCAGTATTTTCTCGTGTACGTTTGACGTGCACCACACGCGAGATTGCCGCACTTCTGGCGTATAGAAAAGCAAAAATTGCATTTTTAAAAGAAACAATTTCGCGAGAGTAGTCATACCGCTGCCAGCTCCTGCGGGGAGAGTTTTTGTTAGGCAGGGGTTAAGATCTTCAGAGGTACAACATAGAGTTATACGAGATAATAGTCAAGAAGGTACGGAGAAATGTCAGACCACGGGTACACTTTGGAAACACTAGAGTGAGAGAATAGAGAGGGCGAATCTCGAGAGAAATCCAGACGGGTCCAACTGCATACACATTTTATTCACGGAGTGGAGGTCGCCCGCACGTAGAAGGCGTTTTCCAGATTTTACGGTCTCGACCATGGCGAAACTGTTATGTACAGTGTACAGACATGTGTTTGCCTCTATGTACTTACCGTACAGCCGGAAGAATGTATACGTACTGTACGAGAGCACTACGTGTATATATATATATGTATATGTACGACCGCGGGTACCAACTTCGCGAGTTGGATGGAAGGACCTCGGAGAGAGGGCTGAATAAAAAGAAAATCTCACGGACTCGCCGCGCGAGTCTGAGCTTTGCTTGTGAAAGGGCGAAACTGCAATAAACTCACGAGAGTTTTAGCTTTCCAAGGGAATACGAACGGAGCTCAATAATTGAATACCTGATATCGGGGTAGATTGAATTTTAAAGTATTTTTTTCTTTTCGTTGCTTTTCTTTTTATTTAACATCGAAAGTGACGACAGCGAAGACATATTTCTTTTCTGTCTATATACTGTCACGATGAAGCGGCACAGCTTGTGTATCCCTTTCTAGTTCGACGAGATGCACAGTTCTCGTTTCTCACAATGCCGAAGAGAGTTGCAAAGTATATGAAAAAGTATATATACGCAATGTGCCTGGGTCGTGTGAGAGATGCCGGAAGAGCAAAAGAGGAAGAGAAAGAGAGAGAGAGTTTAGCCCAGAAGAAATTCAATCTCCCAGGAGGAATCCTCTACGTGCTAGCTAGCGTGTGTATCCGAGATACGTTCCTATCGATGATTCAATATACATCTTACCGACGGATGCGGCTTCGCGTTTTCGTATACTGTATCTTCTCTCTCTCTCTCTATATATATATATAGCTGAATATATTCCGACGACCGGCTTTCTTAATGGACCCACGCGTCTTTTCAATATACTGTCGATCCTATCGGTGCAGAGTCCGCCTCCCGGTCCCTTCTTACCCTGAACCAGAATCGAACGGTTGTGAATTCTAAAATGTTTCGATCATAGTGTTATTTATTATTAAAGAGAATGTTGAATTCACTGACGCCGGTACAAAATGTATATCAGGCAGGTAGGGAATTGTCGATGATACTTTTGTTCCGAATAGTCTGCGACGTTTGACTTCACAAAAGTTCGTTAAATGGAATTTTTGTTAAAAATATCGGAATATTTTGTCGGTATAGTGGAAATTTATCGTAGGACCGATCGTAAAACAGAGCATTGAGGGGGGAAATAGGGTTAGGACAGCGTTTTCTCAATGATTTTCATGAATTTTTTTATAGTATAAAAAATAAATATAATTTATTGAAAGTTTGAGAATATTTTATACATATATTTAAGTATATACTATAAAATTTTTATACATATATTTAAGTATGTACTATAAAATATTAGCGACCCCATATTGCAGGTCACAATCAGACTCAGCATTTTGCGTACATTCTGGAAGCCGCAATTTTCATCTGAAATCAAACGAGGTTGGAATTTACTTTTATTATATGTCTCTCTTCTATATGAACCTTAATGCTATCAAAAAATTGAAAATTGAATTTTTTACAGGGGTCAAAACAAAAAAGCATGATTTTTTGCCATTTTTTACAACTTTATTTGCAAAAAAAAAATTATTTTAAATAATAGTATATACTTAAATATATGTATAAAATATTCTCAAAGTTTCAATAAATTATATTAATTTTTTATACTATAAAAAAATTCATGAAAATCATTGATAAAACGCTGTCCTAACCCTATTTCCCCCCTTAATGACTTATAACAATAGAACGAGTCGGAATTTTCATTTAAAATTTTGTGAACATATTTTCCAATAGTTTTACTAACAATTTATGAAATAAAAAAAAATCGATTTTTTGAACCGTCTAACCCTATTTCCTCCCTTAAGATAAAATATATATTATGTACCTTCTCCATTCCGCGTTATGTTTTTCCATCGCTGTGTACCACTCCTCCGTCGCGTACCTATTCCAAGCGAACCCGAAAGCTCCCATGGTTCGTCGGTTGGCTTCTGCCACGCCAACAAATGCCAACTTGCTGTATTCGCAGCAACTCGCACACGCACCGCACGATTCGGTTTTTTCGTCCTTCGTCCTCCTCTCTTTCTCGCTCGCTTTCTGCCTCTTCTTTCATTTTTTTTCCTCTTAGTCCTGGTTTTGCAATATATATGACTGTACAATCTTCTAGCTTTTCCGCAGTTGCTAGCGCAGATCTCAAAAACCACCACGGCACACAAGATATAACGCGCGTTTTACGAATCCTCTCTTACTCTCTTGTACTAACGCAAGAGCCGCAATGCGAAAATCTGCTTGGTTTTGCTGTGGCTGTCTGACGGTTGGAAGGTGTTAAAGTCTAGGTGATTCTCGCTCTGGGAAACTGGACGTCACTCGGTGAAGAACACAGAGAGCCGAGAAACGCATTAAAAAGTCGAGAATGAACCTCCAATGGATGTGTGTGAGTGTGTGTATGTATATATGGGATGTACCACAGCACGTTCGGCTTTGGTTTCGTGCTACGAAAGAGGAAGAGAAGCTCACGGTAAAAGGGCCACGGTGGACCTTCACCGTAGTATGCTAGGCACCGACGCCAAACCCAACGACGGCGCGGGCCTCCTCTACGGCTGCGTATCTCATCTGCATAGAAACAAGCTCGCGGCGGGACAATGGGCTCTCTCGTCCATTCTGAACACTGCAAACACGCCTGCAACCCGTGTTCCCGCGAGAGCAGAGAACCTAGCTGCTCCTGCTTGTGTTCTCTTTACTCTCGTCTATAGTACCCGCTCTACAGGGTGATACAATGAGCTCCAGTCATCTCTGATAACCGGTGCCATCGCGAATGAAACGAAGATGTTTACAAAGTTTTTCGACCTTAGGTTTTTTTTTGCAATGATAGATTATGACGGGGATGGTAAGTAGGGTTGTTGTTGGTATAGAAAAAAAAAATATCGAGCTGCGCTTAAATGTCTCAATGTGAAACAAGCGCAACCTACTCCATTTTTCTTAAGGGCTCACATACCCCTGAAACTTAAAAAAAATCGATTTTTTTTACAGATTTTAATTCTTTATACTTTTAAGAATTAAAAAAAAACTTTTAAGCAAATTTCACTCCGTTCCAAAGTTATAGCAATAAATGTGACCGGACATCGGATTGGGACGGCTACCTACCAGAAACTTTAAGGGGTGAAATAGGGTTAGACGGTTCAAAAAATCGAATTTTTTTTTTTTTCATAAATTGTTAGTAAAACTATTGAAAAATATGTTCCAAATATTTTAAATGAAAATTCCGACTCGTTCTGTTGTTATAAGCCATTAAAGTGAGTAGCTCTCCTTCAGGCCCCGAGCGCGCCACGTGTATAACCGAGCGGTCACTATTTTTTCAAACGCGTTTTTCTGAAAACGACTTTTTTTTAAATTGCGTACACGCTAGTTTGAAAAGTTTTCAACCAATCGTTTTGAAAATTGGCAGTTACTTTCTTCATAGTATTGCGCTCTATATGAACCTAAAATCGGAATATTATCATTATTGAAAAAAAATTTTTTTTGCTAATAAAGTTGTAAAAAACGGCAAAAAATCATGCTTTTTTGTTTGGACCCCTGTAAAAAATTCAATTTTCTATTTTTTTGATAGCTTTTAGGTTCATATAGAAGAGAGACATATAATAAAAGTAAATTCCAACCTCGTTTGATTTCAGATGAAAATTGCGGCTTCCAGAATGTACGCAAAATGCTGAGTCTGATTGTGACCTGCAATATGGGGTCGCTAATATCCCCGGTGTTTTTCAAGAAAATTCTTCAAAAATGTTATAGTATATACTTAAATATATGTATAAAATATTCTCAAAGTTTCAGTAAATTATATTCATTTTTATACTATAAAAAAATTAATGGAAATCATTGAGAAAACGCTGTCCTTAACCCTATTTCCCCCTTTAAAAGCGTTTTTCTCTAAACTATGTTTTTAGACAGTGTCAGCACGATAACTCAGTCAATTTTTAATATTTTTTCATTTTTATTTTAAATCTTGTTAATTATTTTCTCTACCGTCTGACGGGACGGTAGAGAAAACCAATTTTTTGAAAACACCAATTTCTTTTTAAAAAAAGAGGTAGAGAAAACCAAGAAAACACCAATTTTTTTTTAAATTGCATACTAAAGTTTGAAATACTGTAATTTCTTTATTTTTGGAAAAAAAAGAGAATCCCCCCGTCAGACTATTACTGATACATTATTTTACTAGATTCTTTTTTTATTTTTCCAGATTGGATAATTTTTCGTGAAGTTATGATGTCGACAAGGAGGCGCCATGGTTTTCATCAGCAGTCCATTTATACCCGTAAAAAATAATGTTAATTTTTTTTTATAGTTGAAATATTGATAAAAAATGTGAAATTAATAATTTAATTTTTTTTCACCATACAACGTTTATAATAATTTTTCAAATTCACTCGGTTTTTAGCGCGCGCAGCGGTATGTGAGCCCTTGATACACTTATCTCCAGTCATAAGTGAATAATGATCATTTTAGTTAAAAACCGTCCGATTTATTGCATCGACTCGGTTAAGCCTAAACAGCGTGAGTGTTGTCCTAGAACGGAGCGTAAAAAGTATTGAAGAAATTTGGAATCATGACTAAGTGCGGTTGAGAATTAATATATTTGAACAATAACGAAGATATCCATAAATCAATGTTACGAAGTGGTTTGACACGAATTCTGAATCACTCTGTACATCATCGTGCACCCCAGAGACGCCGATGGGCGAAATCCACTTCGGCATGCACCGCTAACCCTTATTTCGTTTCTCGCTTCGAGGTAGCAAGATGAACAGAAGCCCAATGTATATAAACACATATAGACAGACAGTATTGCCACTCGGTACACGTTATAATACCTACTATACGTTATTATCCATTGTGCGAGAAGCGAGGCGTGTTTCTGTGCAATGGGAACCCGGCTGTCCAGAGATTGTTATACGTTGCCTACGGACCAATGATTTTCGGTGTACTCTCCAAGGTACTCTCTCGTATCCTCTCTGTGTATATATACGCAATATATTCGTAATAACGTTCAACGAATCTCACGTTGCTGTATTACGTTAAATGTTGGAAGGGGTTCGCGAGCTAAATATGACGCGAGGGAGCGGGAGAAGGAGATGTGCGTTAGCCCGTGGGAAAGGTGCAAGGCAACCCCATGCACGCCCTCGGGACGTCGGTATACGCGCGTAGCTCATCTGATGTTGGGGGGGGTTTGGGAAAGCGAAGGATGCGTTCAAGCACCCGAAACTAATGGCATAATGTATACGCATATATGTACAATATTCATGCGCATATACGTATGTTTAATATAACATTGGGTATATCGCGTTATGAATCGTTGCGTAAAGGACGCGCTACGTGTGCTAATGCAACGAGACACTTGTTGGATTGAATGCGGGCGCGCATCGCCAGGCTCCATTGCCGTAGCACCCTTGTCCTCGTCATTGTTGTCTCAATTCGGCGCTGATGAATATTAGCCCAAGAAATTGCGCGATAACATTACATCAAACTAGGTTTAAAGTCGCGAATGAGAAATAAGTATCAAGGGGTTTTTGTTATTCAAGGTAAAACGATGAGAGAGGAAAGATAGGAAAAATCGTTTCTAGCAATATTCTCAATGTTGAAGGGTGAACAGAACCGGGAGAGAAAACCAGTTGGAACAGATTCCAGGGTATTAAGCGATATCGGTTTGGTGAATCTCTCTCCTCTATCTCTTTCGCCCCCTCTTTCCTCTTCGAGTACTCGGGGGAACTATACGAACTAAGGGAACCAATGGGCCAGGTACTCCTCCGGAGGGATCGTTCCCGCTAGAGGCGCATCACTTCAAACCGGATAAATCCTGCAGCCTCGGGATATTCAACTTTTTCTTAGCGCCTCTGTCCTCTTTATTCTTACGAAGAGTAGATGCTCGAACGGATATATCTCGTTATCTTCTAGACTTTTCAAATCGTGATATTTGCTACAATAAGAAGGAAAGAGGACGCAAGGCCATTGAACGAGAAGCCCGGAATTCCAACTATCACGGGAAATCGTGCTGAAGGAATATCGCGAGCTCCCGATTCACAATTTATCGAATACCTTATATTATTGACTATCGGTATATCCTACAATCGGTATATGCATATATAAGATAATGCCAAACGTTATGGTAATCGTTCAAACTTTGTTGGCAAGTCATTAAGCTAAGTAACAAAAAATACGGTTCATATAAGTCGAGAAAGCACTCAACCAATCGTCAAACATTAATTAAAGGATTAAGAGCTTCGTCAAAACTGAAGGTGTAGCTGGTCTTAAGACAGCTTCACGTATAAAAAAACTTTGGGAATGCCTCTTTCACTGTAAACTTATATAAATTGGATAAATCTTAAGATTCGCCTTGCCTTTACGCATATAGACATATAATAATAAGCGTGGGTATATATACTGTATAGAAGGTGACCGGTATAGTATACACGAAGGAGGGGTAACCATGCGAAACTTACTTATTATATGGGCGGGCAATGGCGAAGGTAACCATCCGAAGCGAGTGAGACCGAGTGGGAGTTTAAACTGGGAGGTGGGAGCAAGAAGAGCAAGATTGCCGGAGAACCGAGGCCCCCTTTTGGCCTCTTCGTCGTCGACATCCTTCTCTTGCTCACTACCATCTTCTCTCGGTAATTAATCGGAGAAACTTGGATCGTAAACAAGGCGGTGGTATCCATTAAGATCCCATTCATTAAACCGGAAGTGGTCTCGCGGCAGTGGTGGGGGGTAACGGTACGTTGCGACGGGACGAACCTGAAGTTCCAGGTAAAACAGCACGGGAGCCTTTCGTGCGATAGGATGGGCCGCTGGGCAGGTGGCCAACCCTAGCTAGAGATATACGCTTCTGGACTTTTCTCGAGCGGAAGCCTCCGGTGCGGGTCTGGCAAGAGTTCGATGAGAAGATCGTATCCGTACGAACGTCCTTATGGACGAGGAAGGGGTGCGGAGTATTCGGGCTCCATTCTCCACCGTTCGAAGAGCCTATTAGGTTTATCAAAAGAGTTACTGCCAACATCATTGATCCGCGGTTGATTAATTCTTAGAGAGAGCCACATAGAGCGCCACTGATACACTTGCAGAACTCACAAGTTCGTGTTTATGATCGATGATGAAACAATCTAACTACATATACGTTTGCCGCCAGGTGTACTACGAATCTTCACCACCGGCACCGTGGAGTACCGTCAGAGTTTGGTCTCGAGCTTTTCCTACCGTCTCAGAGCCACCACTCCAACTAGAAACTGGTGTGAGAATCCAGTTCAAGTTTTTTTTTTTTTCGCTCTCTTCTCTGTTGAAGGAGACTCGAGGCAGTCTGGCAGTAGCCACAAGCCAAAGACCTTCAATAATTCTTCGGAATAACTTTGAAGCGCGATGAAGGGATACGAGACGAATGGGCAAGGCCGAAGGGGTGGGAGAGACTGCGAGAGGCACGGGCGGCGGTGGGATCCGGCGAGGAGAGAGTTTCCGGTCCAAGTTTCGAGCCTCCTCTTCTACTCGATGTCTGCCGAGCAACTTGAATTTTATAGTGTAGAAGAGAGTTGCCGCTGTGCCGAATCCTACCGGTCTGCCTCTTTCTCTCTCTCTCTCTGCTACGGCACGTTGCATGGTAAGGACGTCTGCGATGGGAGGTATAGGAAGTCAAGGAGAAAGAAGCTCAGAAATGAGGGGGGGAAGGTGGGCGAAATATGAAATGGGAAACGGCGATAAGGGGAGAAAGAGGAGTACGAAAGAGAAGAGGAGGGATGAGAGTGAATGGAGAAAGTCGATCTGTACGAAAGAATAAATAAAACTAAAAGTACGCATATACATGCTATATCCGTATAGATATATTTGAATGCAAGAAGATGTGCGAGCCAAGGTGCAACGAGACGTAAAGTGAGTGTATAACTTTCAGCGTCGTTGTGTCTCCACGAGTCCACGCCGATCTCTGTCGGCACGCTCGCCCGGTACCCTCTCTAACATTGCCATTCACTTATCTTTTATGCATTATCGGTAACTCTGTCACTTCACGTACGATGCATCTCGCACACCGTCGCGAAACGCTCACAGCCTTTTTACACACCATTCTCATATTTCGGATCCAATATTATGGTAATATTGTCACTCTCCTCGTTCCATTCGCTCGCTTATATATACGCGAGTACTTTTATTCTTTCACGGTGAATGCAGGTGCCGGTTTATATATATATCATATATTACACATAATATCGGTACAACGTGTATACCGATAGCAACTAGGATCCCAGTCACCGTCAACGACGTGTCATTCATATTTTTGTTTTTTTTTTTCGTCTCCGGGAGGGGTCGATCGTGTGTCTGGCGCTCTGAATTGTGTTCCGCGATCGATTTTTAAAGATCGAAACGCCAGCCCACGTTACCATCCCACATAAAATTTCTGCATCGTACCTAGAGTCGAGTCACTCATGAGGTGACAAACTCTCATAGATGAAATCAAAAGGTTTTTGTTTCTTAATGGGATGAGAATGTATTTGGCCAATTTACTAATTGCACGATGGATGAAGCAGTAACATTTGTTTGATACAATTTATATTTCTTGGTGCATGGTCAAAAGGTCTCAGTAAGGGCTCGATTCACGGGAAAGATACTGTAAATCCATGTACCGTGGCTCTCGCGAATTTATTGATATTTCTCACAGGAGTTGTAAGTTCCTATGCGCGGTGTTGCGACGAAAAACCACCGTACTCATTGTAGTCAAAATTAATTGACGACAACCAGTTTCGTATAAAGTGACTGAATGAATGAATGCAATATTAAGGATAGCGATAAAAATAGACTGTATTTTAGAATTTCACAGTTAAATTATTACAAGTGTTGTTGTATGTGTGCGTCGAAAGGTTTCGTTTTTTAACTCTCGATGTTGACTCGGCAACTAGTCGCTGTAGACTCACGAAATGTCAAAAAGGTATGACGCTTGAAATGTTACTCCCGCTTTTTGTGAGTGGAAAGGTAAAGCGTCCCCGGTTCGTGTCGTGTATTTTGAATTTTCAATTTTGCCAAGAAACATGTGTTTGCCATAAGGGTTGACATCCCATACAGGTAAGGCGCGAAACGTCTCGGCTCGTAGACTCGCGGTAAAAACTCGAGGCTTAACCCGCGATAAAACATCTGATCGCCAGAGACTAATTCACAGGACTTTCCTGCCATAAACGTTTGGTTATTAAAGTTATTAAGGGATTTTCCCTCGAAATTGGTCTGAGAGATCCTTTGGAAATACGATTTTCTATTTTTCGATTATGTACTGACTATTTGTGTGTACTACAATATTCCTCATTTTTTATACAATGAGAGATCGTCGTCGTCGACGATCCAATCAACGTGTATCACACTGCATGTAGTGTAAAGATGTGAAAACGCACTTGCGTAACCGACAAATGGAGCTTGGTCTATACCGGATAGTTTCTGTGGAATCTGCGGATACAAGCATAGAAACGTACATCGCAAGAACGTTATATACATATATAGGAAGAAGAATATATATCCAGGTCGTTATTATGCATTGACTGGCCGGTTCTGGCGGGGCTCTCTGGATCGGACGTCGGACCACTTTTAATCACTATTCAGGCGGATTGCGCTAAACGGGGTCGGAGCGGGAATAGAAAAGGAAGGGGTTACGCCTGGTTCTGCGGCAAATCGCCCGAGGCTCTACCATCAACCTGTGCTCTTGGCTTCGGATGATATACATGTGTATAAATGGATATACATATATATATATATGGTTCCGGGGGAAACTGCGAAAACAGGGGTTGAATGGACACCGTCGGGGGTCGTCGCCGCGTTTTCAACCCCTACAGAGTAAAATTCAACCGCCCAGTGGCCATCGCATGTGTACGCGTGTACACGAACGCCTGTGTAACCCTAGGAGTACACGCGGCAAAGAGATTGAGCGCGTGCGAGAAACAAAGAGGGAGAGAAGTCTGTGGAAAAGGAAAGAGGGAGAGAGAAAAAACGGGGAATGAAAAAAAAAAAAAAAAAACTCAAATGGAACAATTGAAAGCGGGGGTGGTGTACCACCAGTACAGCTCACAGGATGAACGTCTATGTAGGTTGATGGTATACTATATACACTCTATATATGCCTGTGTAGCGAGAAGGAGGTAGGTATCTCGTGCACACATTGAGAGACCCATCGCTGTCGACGCCAGCCACCGGTACTCTCTGCCCAACCGATGGTCTGCGGCGTCTCCATTGTACGTACTAGTCTCGCAATTTGTGCGAGGATTTTGGGTGTTAGCGAGCACACGTAGTGTTGGAGAGATAGGCGGAGAACGAAAGAGAGATGAACCGTGATAGTCGCGATACTGGTATGCGGATGCGTCCATGTAGATGATAGATGTATGTGTAAGTGTGTTTGTGTGCGTTAGGAGAGAACAGAAAATTGGTATACGCTAGTGAGGAGGGGATGAAAAAGAGGATGAACGAACGAGCTGCTCTAGAATCGCAAAGTGCTCGAATGAGAATGGTAAATCTTGCTTTCTCTCTCCTCTCACGGAGTCCTAACTCTCGTCACGATGTTTAAATTATCCAGGAGTGATTTAAATTTATTAGACACTCATTTCCATTATTGAAATGAATTTCGTACGTTTCATTTTCGTTGAGAAAAATTGCGAGGGGGAAATATATATATATAGAGAGAGAGAGAGAGAGAGGTATGTAGTAAAAGAATAAAAAGACGCATATCAAGAGATGTATAACGCAGAGATTGGATGGGAAACACAGTGTGCGTAATAACTGTGCATATATATATATATATATATATAGAATGGTGAAAATTCGAGGGTGAAAAACAGCGTGGATGAGAGAGAATCAGAAGTGCTGGTTGAGCCAGAAAGCAGGGTGCCGTGTACTTACATACACACAGGAAATATTGGCTACATAGGGGTTTCTCTCGTGGCACTATACTCACGAGCCCCCACTTCTCGATATGTCGAAGCGAAGTAATATAAAATGCGGAGTACAGGAAGAAGAGAGGTTCTTGGTAAGTATATGGTTGAAACGGTGAAGGGAGACAAAACGATTGAAGCGAGAGGGAACCCAAAGCACCGGCTGGAGGAGGGGATGAAATTTACTTTTGTGGGAACGAGAAGGGCGATGAAACCGTGTGTGCTCGTCTTCTCTACTTCCTCTTTTTTTCATTCCTTTTGCCATACACACGTATTATTCCGATCCTCACCCTCTTTTCCGGTAAACAAATTCATATTTCAAAGCGAAACGACTGCGCGAACGCGAACGGCACTCGATGTATCCGCATCGAGGCAGCTCTCGCAAAAGTATATGCATATAAGAGTGACACGAACTGACAGAGATAAAAGTGAAATATACGCGTGCAAAGTGGGCCGCGGGAGCAACACACACGGGAATATCTGGGAGTTCTAGGATATCGCGGAAGTCGAGTGACAGTGTCGCGATAAATGAGGGATGGGCGAGGCGGAACGAAAGAGGCCTAGAGAGCAAGAGACTCGAGTGCACGAGTAAGCTCACGAGGGGTAAGTGCTTCTCTGCATCTCTTCGCAATGTTCTTCCTTCGAAGGAATTTAGGGGATTTTAGACGCAATACCCGTTGACGATTTTGTGTTTGTCCCGTGGTAAGATCGTCACAGTTTTCTATGCATTAATCAACCCGACTCGTACCTTATTAATAAAGCGACGTTCTGTCGTACCCGAGCTTTACTTGGATCACTCATTGGTCAAGACTCGAAAAGTTTACCAACGACATTATAACTGATATTTTATCCTTATTTTTGTTCTATGTTGCATCTTTAAGGGGGGAAATAGGGTTAGACGGTTCAAAAAATCGATTTTTTTTTATTTCATAAATTGTTAGTAAAACTATTGAGAAATATGTTCCCAAAATTAAAAATGAAAATTCCGACTCGTTCTTTTGTTATAAGCCATTAAAGTGAGTAGCTCTCCTTCAGGCCCCGAGCGCGCCACGTGTTTCAAACGCGTTTTTCTGAAAACGCGTTTTGAACTTGCGTACACGCTAGTTTGAAAAGTTTTCAACCAATCGTTTTGAAAATTGGCAGTTACTTTCTTTATAGTATTGCGCTCTATGTGAACCTAAAATCGGAGTATTATCATTATTTAAATAATTTTTTTTTTGCAAATAACCTTTGGCAAAAATGGCAACAAATCATGCTTTTTTGTTTTGACCCCTGTGAAAAATTCAATTTTCTTTTTTTTTGATAGCACTTAGGTTCATATAGAAGAGAGACATATAATAAAAGTAAGTTCCAACCTCGTCTGATTTCAGATGAAAATTGCGGCTTCCAGGATGTACGCAAAATGCCAAGTCTGATTGTGACCTGCAATATGGGATCGCTAATATCTTCGGTGTTTTTCAAGGAAATTCTTCAAAAATTTTATAATATATACTTAAATGTATGCATAAAATATTCTCAAAGTTTCAATAAATTCTATTCATTTTTTATACTATAAAAAAATTCATGAAAATCATCGAGAAAACGCTGTCCTAACCCTATTTCCTCCCTTAAGAGAAGAGACGACGAAGGATCTTATCAGAGAATGACGTAGCGTGCGAATTAAAGAACGGTATCACGAGGCAGAGAAAACACGGACCTATATACCGTCACTCGGAGTGCACGTACACACAGAGGGGTTGTAGACTGGCGGGCGGTTTGCAAGAGCCAGTTTAGCCATCAAGCAGCGCTGTCCAAACTCGATTGACGTGGCACTTCTGCTTTTTGGTTCACCCCCCTCAAGGATACATCGGAGTGCGAGAGTCTGGCGATGCACGAAAGTGGTCTTGCAGTAAGTATCGTGAATGAAAAAAAAAAAAACTCTCTCACATATATGCGCCGTCTCTCTTGTCGCTCGTTCGTTCATTTCTCGCCGCCCACACCAGAAGCCTCTTGTGCATCGCTGTCGGAATCTCTGTCTCATTCTCTCGCTTCTCGTTTTTTCACGCTATATCTCATCGAGCTGTTGTACGCATACACGATTGGTTCAACTGGACTGTGAAGAATCCATAGCGTGCTTAACTCGCCCCATCTCGTTGTTATCCCTACTTCCACCCTCTCGTCCATTATTGCGATAGCACAGCCTGCGTAAATATTGGCTCAAAGGGTTTCGCTATGATTGTCTTTTGTACACGTAAGTTCGAGGCCCTGTCCAGATTCTCCGACACCATATCACAACGTCGACCCTCGTACACCCCTTTCGAGGAATTTCGTTGTATATGAATGTGGAAGGACTTGCTCGCCCATTCGTTTCGTTTATTCACTCATTCGTTCCGGGATTTGCACAGCTTTCACGGTGAAATGGGGTAAATTGTGACGGTGACGGAATCGATTCGTTGTCCAAAAATACCGAGCTGTACTGCACAGGCGAAAAAGAAAAGCAGGGTCCGGAAAAATTGTTCAGGGAAACTGTCAGACTCGACACTTTAGTGTCTTTCCAGTTGACACGAGAAAGGATTTAAAAAAAGCAACAAAAATTACCATAGAATTTTCACAGGTCTACAAATTTTACATTCATCATTTCGCTGCTTCTCGAACTTTTCATCGCATCACATGGTAGCTTTTTTTTCAGCACATCTCTCCGTGTGTACTTAGATCCGTTTTAGTGGGGATCACAGTATTTTCCAGTTATCCCTTCCAGTGTCTGGAATATCATGAAATATCTTCCCAACTATATGCGGTTATGAAGCACAAGAAACGAGTTCTGGAAGCAACCCTTGCGTTTATGAAACGTCGAGTCTACAGTCAACCCTATAGATCGTGACTCTATACGGCGCCTCCATGTACAAAACATATACTCCGCGTATTATATCCGCGGAAGCGGCGTGAACCTCGTAAAGTAAACAAAGGGGGGCACCGCGAGAGATTCATATAACGTAGATGGAGTTTGCGAGATGTGGGATATAAGAATGAAGAGACGATGAGAGGAACGCAGTTCGCTCGTTTATGGACATCGACGACGACACTCTTTCGTTCATGGGGTGGATTCTCACCCTCGCGCTTTGTCCCATTTCCATCTCTCCCTCGCGCACCCCACTCCTTGACGACATTTTTATCACTATCCTCGCGAGAAAATTCATTCGACTCGCCGTCGATATTCCGCAATAACACGTTCTATTTTCCCGCGAAAGAATTTGCCCATTGCCTCTCGCCTAGATGAAACTATGGAGTAAACTATATTTTCCGAGAAGATGAAGGCGATTTATGCATCAGCATTAAATCCTTTTAACGACATGAAGCAATTAAGGGGAGAAATAGGGTTAGACGGTTCAAAAAATCGATTTTTTTTTAAATTTCATAAATTGTTAGTAAAACTATTGAAAAATGTGTTCCCCAAATTTTAAATGAATATTCCGACTCGTTCTATTGTTATAAGCCATTAAGGGGGGAAATAGGATTAGGACAGCGTTTTCTCAATGATTTTTATGAATTTTTTTAAAGTATAAAAAATGAATATAATTTATTGAAACTTTGAGAATAATTTATACATATATTTAAGTATATACTATAAAATTGTCAAGAATTTTTTTAAGAATTTCCTTGAAAAACACCGAAGATTAGCGACCCCATATTGCTTGTTTTTCTTGGTACTATTTTTTCAAACGCGTTTTTCTGAAAACGACATTTTTTTAACTTGCGCGCACGCTAGTTTGAAAAGTTTTCAACCAATCGTTTTGAAAATTGGCAGTTACTTTCTTCATAGTATTGCGCTCTATATGAACCTAAAATATTATCATTATTTAAAATAATATTTTTTTGCAAATAAAGTTGTAAAAAATGGCAAAAAATCATGTTTTTTTGTTTTGACCCCTGTAAAAAATTCAATTTTCTATTTGTTTGATAGCATTTAGGTTCATATAGAAGAGAGACATATAATAAAAGTAAATTTCAACCTCGTTTGATTTCGGATGAAAATTGCGGCTTCCAGAATGTACGCAAAATGCTGAGTCTGATTGTGACCTGCGATATGGGGTCGCTAATATCCCCGGTGTTTTTCAAGAAAATTCTTCAAAAATTTTATAGTATATACTTAAATATATGTATAAAATATCCTCAAAGTTTCAATAAATTATATTTATTTTTTATACTATAAAAAAATTCATGAAAATCATTGAGAAAACGCTGTCCTAACCCTATTTCCCCTCTTCAAGAAAGGTATCGATTGTTTCATTGACGCAATTTTTTTTCTTTTGCATCGCTTCTTTTTTCTCCCGTCATTTCGTTTAATTCTGAGACGTTTTATCAGAGAGATATTCCATCGAAATAAGATGTATTACTTCGCGGGTCTGTTGATAATATATGATCAGGGCTCGAAGGAGGATCGGGAAGAGTCGTGAAAGAGTTGCGTACGCGGCGAGCATGGAATACGAAATGAACGAATACATGTATAGTTCGCTTTTGTTTCGGGCGGATATTTTCCACCTGTTCCATTATTCGTTTATTTTTCTCGGATCGTTAGAGCCACAGGATGAAAGGACGAACGTGCGGTCCATCCCTATATATGCGTGCAAATGTATATATTTAATATATATATATTTGCAGACGAGAGCTCGAGTAAGATCACGTCTCTTATAAGGGGTATCCCGCACAGCCAACGGACACACTGGACGACAGAGGCCACTAGCACGTACGTCCCGTAAACGCTAACACCTGGTGCATAACCGCGACCCGAATACCTATAAGCCAGAGGGCAATGGTATTTCCGAGATATAGCTGAGAGCTCGTTTTCAGGTTGAAATTGCTGAATTCCGTTGAGAATATCTTTTCAATTCTCATTGAATATCTTCATAGCGATCTCATATAACACGTTTGATTAAGGGCAATGAAAAACAAACTAACATTTTCCTGAACGAAAACTTGTAAAATTGTGTTTAAAAAATAATAAATAGTTTACAGAGTTGATGTACGTAATTCTTGAAATTTCTTAAATCGAGATACATTCGAATTCTTTTTTTTATAAACATATTTATTTCTTTATTATTAAAAAAATCATATGAGAATATAGATTAATGTTGAGACTGTCATTTTTGTATTGTAAATAATGAAAATTAACTTTTATACCAAAGAAATTGTTGGAATGGAATTTATCAAATCGATTTGTTTTCGTTGATCATTCGAACGTTAATTATTAAAATGAGGCTGATAGGTTGCCGTTCAATATTCTTACAGAATTGAATCGTTACGGTTAGCTCTTTATCGTGAGATTTATCGAGCGATTAATATCAGATATCGTGCGGTAATATCATCGTAAATAACCGATGTAATCACTGCGCGACGCCCACGCAGTTTAACAGAGCAAACACATACCGTAACGTGGCTAGGCGCAGGCATGGATCTCACCTTTCTCGCGACTAGTTTTCGATCTTATCGATCCATCTCGCTGGACACAAACACATACACACAGACGCAAACGGACAACCAGAGTGAAACGAGCTTATATGCTCTCTGGCGGATTGGATATAACGAGTGCGATAGTTATTTACGAGGCAACCGGACAGCAATGACGTTTATTCGCACTCCCGATTGCTTTTATTATCCCGGACATTTTCCTCTTTGGACGCGAACCACAAAGAAAACAAACGGCCAAAGGTACCTCGGTATTTGTATTAAAAGAACAAATATTTTTAAATACAAAAATACAAATGACAACAGAAATTGAACTCTTTTGTTTTATTGAAAACATAAAGATTTACTAGAATAAATGATAAACTTTTTTATTGGAGATAACAAGTTTAATCAATTCGTGCAATTAAACTAACTTTTTTCCGGGTTAAAAAAATCGCTTAATATAATTAAAGCTTTTTGGTTAAAAGCGGGATAACAAGAACTGACTCCGACTTAATACCCTCAATGTGCAACCGTACAAATCTTAAGAAACGAGACTCAGCAGCATGAAAATCGGACAACTCCATTCTCCTCGTGTTTTTCTCTCATTTCCATCCTTCCTCCACTTTTTCTCATCGTTTTCTCGTTCAATGTGGGATGCTCGTCTCTCTCGAGGGTTGTTCACCCCGGCTTATTACAACCGACCGCGAAACAATTGCATTGTCTCACGTTTTTCTTCATCCACCCCGCCCCAACCCCCTTTTCTTTAGCTTTCGTTGAAACGCAAAGTTTCGTCGACTATACCCACAAGATTCACCCGTTAAGTCTGATGTTCAACGGAGAGTGAAGTGTGAGAGAGAGAGAGAGAGTGAGTGAGTTCGTTCTCCTTTGTTTTTCATTTTACCTGCAAAAATATTTCCAACGGACGAAAAAAATGCTCCAAGAAAGTTCGCTCCGTTATCTTCAGCATCTAAAAAATAGCTCGTTGTGCGGGGAATTTAAAAAAAGGGAACCTTCCGGTAACAAAGGGTTGGGAAATATGACGGAGTGGAATTGAAAGTATAAAGTCGGAAAAGAGCGAGAAATAAAAAGTAAAAGAACGCAAAAAATAAGAGTCGGTTCAGCGAAGCCAATACGTTGCTCACATTTTTTTTTGTTCATTTCTCTTCTCCCTCTGACTGTTCGTATTTTACTAATGACTCCGGCGGCCAATCGATAATCCATCGCTGGTACACGAAAATTTTAATTGATAAAAAAAAAGGATAATTCGAATTATCATGTCCGCACTTGATTGCGATACTAAAAATACAAAAAAAAATCTCAAAATGTATTAATCGGTGTGGTGGCATCCGGCGAAACGCTTGGGGACGGGCCTCCTCGACATTTACAATGAATTCGTTAGGGAAGGATTAGTTTTAATTAAAATTTTCTCGCTCTATCTCTCTGTCGATTGTCCGTCTGGAACATCACCGAAAAGCCTCTCGCGTTAATATACTTTTGTCCCCCGTATGAATAATATTCGCCGATCGAGAGACCTCTGTACATCAAACCAATGGATAGGGACGATAAATGACGATGAACGGGAGAGGCGAACGTGGCGAGTACTCGTGAATTTCAGCCGGAAGTTTGTTTTTTTAATTAAACTCTCGGCCCTTGGCAGGTACTCGAGCACGTTATCTCCGCGTTGACAGATTAGTCCGAAACAGCCGGTTAAAACTCTCGACGTACAAACACGCACGTTCTAGCGTTCGATAAAGATCGAAAAATAGTAATAAGACAAAAAAATGTCACATTAGTATCCACTACGACTATCAGGATTGAAGTTCTCGATCGAGTCGTCGAAATTTAATGTTCGTGGCAACCGCAAAAGTTTGACGATACATCGATGAAGATATTCGCGCAATATATAGGCCAACCTCTCAATTAATTGGATACCTGCAATGATATGTACGAGGTCTGTTCAAAAAGTATCGCGAATTTTTAATTTCCGCGGGCTACGTATATTCGATTTTCGATTTTTTTGTGTCGTTAGGTTGGTACTCGTGTCCCTCACTTATTTTTTTAAATTGTTGACGGCTGTTTTGGTTAGACCTGTTTTGGCTCGTCTTTGATTTTTGGCTATTCCAAAAAATGGATCAAAGAATCTGTATCAAATTTTGTGTGAAAAACAAAATTAAGTGCGCGGACGCATTCCGAAAGTTGACTGTGGCATATGGTGAAGCTACCTTGGACCAAAGCAACGTTTATCGGTGGTACAAAATGTTCTCAGAGGGCCGAGAAGATGCGAACAACGGAACGTTTAAAAATCGGCTATTTTGAATGTTTAGTTAGTTGTTGACGGCTGTTTTGGTTAGACGCGTTTTGGCTTGTCTTCGATTATTTGCCTATTCCAAAAAAGCAGCTTCCATTGCGATGATTGAGCTGTGGTTTCCACGTCATAACCATAAACCCATGATTCGTCACCAGTTATGACCCTCTGGAGCAAATTTGGGTCGTCGCGGACCGAGTCCAACAGCTCCTTAGCAATGTTAACGCGACACTGTTTTCGTTCGAAATTGAGCAATTTTGGTACGAATTTCGCGGCGGCCCGTCTCATGCCCAAATCATTGGTAAAAATCGAATAGCACGAGCCAATCGATATGCTTAGTTCGTCAGCAACTTCTCAAACGGTGATTCGACGATTGGCCAATATTATTTTCTTCACTTCATCAATGTTTTCGTCTGTTGTTGATGTGCTCGGGCGTCCGGAACGCATTTCGTTGTTCGCATCTTCTCGGCCTTCTGAGAACATTTTGTTCCACCGATAAACGTTGCTTTCGTCCAAGGTAGCTTCACCATATGCCACAGTCAACATTCGAAATGCGTCCGCGCACTTAATTTTGTTTTTCAAACAAAATTTCATACGGATTCTTTGATCCATTTTTTGGAATAGGCAAAAATCGAAGACAAGCCAAAACACGTCTAACCAAAACAGCTGTCGACAATTAACTAAACATTCAAAATGGCCGATTTTTTCAGCATAAGTGAGGGACACGAGTACCAACCTAACCCCACAAAAAAATCGAAAATCGAATATACGTAGCCCGCAGAAATTCAAAATTCGCGATACTTTTTCAACAGACCTCGTATGTATGTCTATTTCTACGATTTTCGCATAATATTAATATTGAAACATCGAATTTTCGACAGAACGCGACTGTGTCCCGGCCCCGTTGGGAATTTCGATCACAATCGCTGTGGCGAACGTTCCCGATATTTTCACAATCGGCGGTTAATATAATTGTTATCTCAAACACGAGCAAACAGACTAATTAACGAAATAATACAAACGAAATATTAATTTTGTCATGGTGAATAAAACGAGCTTGTATAACGTACAAATATATTGTAAAGTGACTTCAAATCATTATTATATGTGACACCGAATACTTTGGATTGTTTTTGTGTTTTTTGAAAAAAATAAATATTCAAAAGTCTTTCGATAAAAACCAAAAATGAACAATTGAAATGAAAATACTTATAATCTATACAATGGCTTAAGGGCTCACATATCACTGAAATTTTCAAAAAATCGATTTTTTTTAACAGATTTTCATTCTTTATACTTTTAAGAATTTTTCAAAGAAAAACTTTTAAGAAAATTCCACTCCGTTACAAAGTTACAGCAATAAATGCGAGACTAGCCTTAAGTTCACGTTGTACCTGCCAGAAATTTTAAATGCGTTTTTCTCGAAACTATGTTTTTAGACAGCGTCAGCACGATGATTCGGTTAATTTTTAATATTTTTTAACTTTTTTTTCTTTCAAATCTTGATAATTGTTTTCTCTATAGTCTAATGAGAGGTTTTTTTAATTTTTTCCATAGACAATTTTTTGAAAATTATTAAACACTATTTTTTTTTTAAATTGTATTGTAAAGTTTGAAATACTGTAATGTCGTTATTTTTGAAAAAATAAAATAAAATTCCCTCCGTCAGACTATTACTACTAAATTATTTTACTAGTTTCTTTTTTATTTTTGCAGATTGGATCATTTTTGGTGAAGTTATGACGTCGACAAGGAGGCGTCATGGTTTTCATCAGTAGTCCATTTATACCCGTAAAAAATAATGTTAATATTGATGAAAAAAATTTTTTTATTTTTTTTCGTATAGTTGAAAAGTTGATAAAAAATGTGAAATGGACAATTTAATTCTTTTTCACCATATAACTTTTATAATAATTTTTCAAATTTACTCGGTTTTCAGCGCGCGTAGCGGGGTATGTAAAGTCCTTAAACTTGATCGTTTTAGGCACATAACTTTTGTGACTAACGAAAATGAATATTTTTTTTCTGTTTCAGCTATCCAAAATTCTTTTTCAAAAATTAAGTAATACCGGTAAATTATTTTAAAAAGTTGCTCGTTGATGTAATGATATAAACATAATAATAGACTAGATGAAAAAGTGGATGAGGAAGGTGAGGGTCTGGCGTTGGTCGATTGGACATGGAAAACCTCATACAAATTTTTATTATATGTCGATATTGGAAAATTGCTGGGTCGCGGGTTCCGCGTTCATCGACAATGTGAGGGAGTAATCGCTTCAACGATTTCAATGATTGGAAAGCATTCGTTATCCGGCTCATGAAAGATTCTCGATATTTAAAAAAAAAACTATAGCTATATCAGTTACGACTCCACATTCCATAATAATTATGCCTTTTGTGACGGAGCAAATGTTCTCCATTTTTATTTCTATTTCCCATCTGTGCCGTCTAACCTGCTAGCTTCGTAGGATCGATCTTTTTAGCACAGTCTTTCGGTACCTCTCGTATTCGCGTCGTCATTCATTGGATTTTCTTGTCGCGAAACGACGACAACGACGACGACGACGACGAAGAGAGAACTCTGGCGTGAGTGAAATTGAATTTCGTTTGGGTTGACAGGGACTCTAGACCACCGCGAGAAAAAGGTATACCGTCGTCGGGCACTGACGTCATCCGTGAAACTAAAGTAGAAAAAGCCGCGCAACTTTTCTCGTTGTTGAGAAAATCTAGAAGCATTGGTACGTTAATGGAATTTTAATTTTCGAAATAGATCATCGTGATACATTGTGCCAAAGCGATGATAATATTTTGTTGAATAAATTAATTTTTGTCTCCAATGATTTGGGCCTTCAAAATGTTCTATTGATTTTAACGACAGTGGATTAAATTTTTATTTCATTCAATTCTACTTCTTGTTCAATATTTCGTATTAAATTTTATAATAAATAAATTGCGTCTGCTGCTATTTCCGAATTTAATAATATATTCCTTTCCTCCGGGAGGAAAAACAAGATTGCTCGAGTGAAAAAATCTTGTCAAGCTCGAATCAACTTCATTCCGTCTGCATGCAATCTTTTTTTTTGAGTGAACAAACTTCACCAATCACAAATAAAATTTCATTACAATTTATTTTTCTCCGTATTCCCCGTATACTCGCGGATTTTTATTTCACTAAATTCGCGCACAACAGCCTCGTGGCGAAAAAATATGAACCGCCGAGCGAGAGTCTGTGAGAAATTTCTTTCTCGGCAATATAGCCGTGGCTCCGAATATTTAGTGCTCGCTATACTACCGTCGTCGTGGACGTTCGGGCGAGAGATCGCCAATGAAATTTACGACGTGCTAAAATTGCTAGCTGTTTTCTGCTATATTTATGATATTATTTATGGTATATGGGGTATCGCGAGAGCATGTATACCCGCGATCTGCGAGAAACATTTTCGCCGCGACCGATCTCTTTCACCGCGCATTATGTGCTCTCTCTCTCTCTCTCTCTCTCTCTGTCGGTTCGTCGCCCCAAGGCCTCCCATTCTCCGCCCAACACCCCACAACGATCCTTGTTACCAACCCAAACGATTCAAAAGGATTTATATCGAAGTGAACCGATGGAGGAGGAAGCCCCTGCACCTGTCAACGAGATCTGAGAAAACAACAAGCTGTTTTTCTTTCGCATCGGATATTTTCATTCGGCATGTACATCGTTTGGAAACGAAAATAATGTACAATTAATAGCAAAAGGCTGCAGGAAATTTCGCCGAGGATGTCTGAGGGTAGAAAAACGATTCAATGCAAACTCGAATTCGTTTCATTTCAATCAATTAAATAATGATTATTAATCATTTAAAAAAAATTATATTTCCTCGTATTACCGGAGTAAGATCGACGCGTCCAGCTATTGCAAGGAATATCAAACCAGGAGAAACGAAAGAAACGTGGGCAAGGATGAGATGCGGGAATATATGGAGGGAAAAGGAAAAGGGTTTTAAGGACACGAAATGCACACTGTGCGGGGAAAGAGAGGAAAGGCTTGTGCATATATGCGAATGCGCAAAGGGAAAAGTGCTAGCGAGAAGAGATATGGTAGAAGAACTCAAGAGATGGCTAGGTTCAGAAACAAACCTCAAAAAACAGATAACAGAGACTGCGCTAAGATGTATTTGAGAGGTTAGCGAGAAGGAAACAAAGTGGAGAAGGGCATAGGATGTGAGGAATGTAAAGAGTGGAAAACCAAAGGGAAGTAGATATATAAGGTCATGGAATGGAAGGATGTAAGGAAGCAGGGAACGAGGAATGTAAATAGAATGTGAGAGTGTAAATAGATATGTAAGAGAGGGCACGGGTAAGGGCATTTTTAAAATCCGAAAGGGTGTACATGGAAATAAAAATAACTAACTATATTGCCTCGTATTGTTGGATAAATACAAGTGTCATTTAATTCCGAAAAATACACATAAAGTCAATAAGATATAGGACAAAAAAGTCTAGCTTTGCTGTGTATAGAAAAAAATGCTTTTTCAATTTAAAAAACTATGTAAAATCTCCTCGAGTACTGATGGTATTGTTCAAATCGACGAAAAGAAAAAGCCACGATTAAATTCTTCTAGTATCATTCAGTTTTAATGAATATGACGGGAATTCCATCGATTCGTCAGCTTCTTATTTTCTTCTCAACAATTTCTCGACCGTGCACTTGGCAAACGTATTAGTTCGAGGCACAATTGCAATACGCTTGACTTGAGCTCTTAAACTTCACCATTATAATCTCATATATATATATACTCCTTTTCGATGTGTATTTCACCATGTGTGTGCTACTTGGCCGACTTTGTGTGTCTGTATCGTGTAGGATCGTACGGATATCGAAAAGGTACTTACGAGAGCGACGATGCACATGTCTGTTCTCACTCGCTTATTGCCACGTGTACATGCGAGCGAGAAAAAAAAAAAGAGGCGAAAAGGCGGAGGCCACTTTTGTGCCATCAATATTGCTACCGACTCGTCCCCTCGACGTAACACGAACGATATATATTATTTATTATATACATACCTGTCATATAACATTTCTACGTCTATATACCATCCGCGTGAAAATTACATCTACACGTATACGCTCTACTGCCACTTTGGGATTGTACATACGCAGTGTTTTAGAGAATTGGCCATCGAACTTACGTCGCTATAAAATGTAAAACAAAATGTCAGCATACTTTATGTCAAATCGGTAATTATTAACAAGTTGCATAATCACAATGACAATAATCGTTATAGTAAAAAAAATTGTTCCTAATTTTCTCGGAAAACTTTGACATTCCATCGACGCCCCAAGTGAAATTCATTTTCCTTTTCACAAGCTATACAGCCGCGATAGTCTATAGACTGAAAGTAATGAAGGGGGTGAGAGAGCGGTGGTGGGCCGGTAAAAGAACAAATAATACATTGGAGTTTTGTAATATCGAGGTCTCAGTGTGATGTATGAAAAAGGTCAATGAACGACGCTTGACCCTAGGAATCTATCCCTCGATATTTCTCTCGCGATTTTCAAACAGCCGTGTCTGCCAGCATCGTCGTTATCACCCTTCCCGCAGACTCAATCAAATCTTCCTTCTGGATAATAATAATAATAATAATAATTCTCCATCTATTTTCCCAGAGGTATTACCTCAGTGAACCCAGTGCAAACTTCACGCTCGATTAAGAGTCGCATGTGTAATATTGCAATCCAGGACAGCGCTCGCAAAAATAATTAAATCATCCTTATGACGAAGTCATATTAAATATTAATAATGTGTGTCTTTTCAGATAATTAAAAATAATTCAGCGGCAATTGATGATAAAACAATTTATCATATTCAATCATCAATTATTTTGAATGTGTATCATTAGAAGATATTCTTTTTCATTTATTATTATTATTATTTTTAGTACTATTATTCATTCATAATTATTTCTCATATCGCGATAAACTTATTTTCACTTTATTTCTAAATTAATTTAATTCGATTCACGCCGCAATTACTCGTTTCTCTTACTTTTTAGTTAATTCGGTGTTAATATACCCCTCGATGGATAATTAGATATCGTAGATAATTTTGAATATTTATCATTAGAAGATATACTTTTTCATTAATTATTATTATTATTTGAAGTACTATTATTCATTCATAATTATTTCTCATATCGTGATAAACGTATTTTCACTTTATTTCTAAACTAATTTGATTCGAGTTATGACGTAATTACTCGTTTCTCTTGATTTTGAGTCAATCCGGTGTTAATAAACCTCGATGGATAATTCGATATCGTAGAAAAGCACGTGGTGGAGTTTGTTCATGATTACGAGGATATATGTATCGATCGTCGTTTGGATATTGCTCATGCCTGATTCACCTAAATTTCAGTCCGTTAGGTATACGAGTCTATGCTATCAAAATCATCGTTTTCTTTGAAGTTCGACAAGAAGCACCTCTCACTTAGAGATATGTTACGATCGATGTAATAGCGCAGCTCGCGAATGGATATATATACATATATCTTAATTGGAGGCTAACTTCGAAGGGATGGAGGAGAGTATCTTGATGCAAGAATCTGTACCGCGGATGCATATATAACTATATATGTATAAAGTCCACGGACGAATGGGAAATTGAGAAGTTAGGAGAGATGACGGGTTCGAGAGAATATTGGGAAACTCGTGGAAGTGCCCTGCAGATCGATTTCAACACTTGAGAATATGTATATTGCAAATTGTCACAACTGTACCAATAAACAATGTATCAACGATAAGAGATATCAACAAATTCTTATGTAGCACATTTGTCTGATAAAAATCAAAATTTCATAACCTGCCAAAAGAAATAATGAAAATTATCATCGCGATTATAAATTCTCTTAGATTTATCATTAAACAAAAATGAAAATATGGGAAATAATTCGTACGTTACAAATATACAATTTAATCCAGTTGTAAAATAAAATCCATAAATTATCATCACCTGTGCAACTCGTGAGTTTGCTACTTTGGAAATTTGTTTTTTTTTACTTATTCAAACGTTGAACGATAATCGTTAAATAATTGCCACTTAACGCGTCTCGTAGGGGTGTTGCCCGAGTGCATATATATGTATATATACGGCAGAAAGGGCAATCAAATTACGTGTGGTGTAAGTGTCGGTTGTAAGGTGTTCGGAGCAGACGGTATGAGAGGGAGGAGGAAGATGAGTTTTAAAAGGCAGATGAAAAAAAAAAAAAAAATTCGGCACGTGCAAAGAGGTGTCGATGCTCGTTGGACACGCCCTCTACTTGAGATTCTTCATCGTTCTGTTTCGCTTCAAGAGTCTCGTTCAAGAGACAGAGAGGAAGATACATTTGCGATGATGCTGCGGGCTTGTTTCTGCCATACGATGGACCTCTCGCCGATCCTCCGTCAAGCACACGTGTTGTATACATAAATATATACGTATAGTTTCGGACACACCCGAGGGGTAGAAAAAAAGAGGCTGGCCCATTCCTCTTTTAGACTGTATGCGTAATACGTACGTGTATATATAGTACAACGAAAAGAGGAATGAGAGAGAGAGACAGTGAGAAAGGCGAGAGAAAGCTCTTTGAGACGAGATATACCGAAAGACTCGTACGACTTCGAGTCGAACCTCGTGTATAACTAATGTCCTAGCCGCCGGGTCCACGTTTCAGAGGTTCTCAATTGGGCGTATAGTTTTTTGTTTTTTTGTTGTTGTTTTTTTTTCGCAAAAAAAAATGTTTTTGTATAAAGGTTAAAGTAATGTTTAAATTCTTACTGAAAAATCGGAATTTATTGCATTTATTTGAATGGGACAATATTTGGAAAAAAAAATGTTAAATAAAATGACACTTGCTATTGATCAGACACACGTTTTTCTTTCGCTGAAAATAAATGTTTGATTAAAAGAAAAATTTATTGTCATTCGTTCATTAAATTTTTTTTTTTCTCTTTATTTACAACTACAATTTGTTAATAATCTTAACAATGAATAGTTTTGGGTGATTTACAGTAAAAAGGGCAAATGGGACCCCATTGATTTTCCATTGATTTTGGGCTACGTTATTTTGTTTTAGGAATATTTTAGTTTTTAGACATTGGTTCCCTAGTTAAATCTTTGGAGTAGGTGTCCGGGTTTAAATCTCTGTAGTCTCGTTCTTCAGGAGATGTTAGTTAGCAACGAGAATTGCGGCAAGCCGATTCGGGTGATTTTCCAGCCGGTCCTGATAGTTTCTGCTCCACTTTTTTATTTCTTCATGGATGGTGTTAATTTTGAGGTCTTTGTCGATTAAGGCGTTCTTGACGTACCACGGTGCGTTCGTTATTATCCTCAGCGTTTTCGACTGGAATCTTTGGATTATTCCGAGGTTTAAATTGTTGGCTGTTCCCCAGAGTTGGATCCCATCTGTCCATATTGGCTTTAGTATGGCCTTGTAGATGGCGAGTTTATTATGTAATGAAAGTTGGGAGTTTCGTCCGATGAGCCAGTACATTTTCCTCAGCTTGAGGTCCAGCTCCGTCCTTTTGGTCTTTATGTGCTCGGCCCAAGTGAGGCGTCTGTCGAGATGCATACCGAGGTATTTAACTTTATTCACGACTGGGAGAGCTTTTTTTCGAGTTTGACGCTAGGTCAGCCGTCTCTTCTTAGCGTGAACGTGATATGGATGGATTTTGAATCGGTTGCCTTGATTTTCCATTTTTCCATCCATCCATGGACTTTGTTTAATCCTCGTTGGAGCTTCTTGGATACTGTCACTGGGTTACTGTGTGTAACCATAAGGGCGGTGTCGTCGGCGAATGTCGCTGCTGTGATGTTTCTGTCAATTGGCAGGTCGGCAGTGTAGATTGTGTATAGTATTGGTCCTAATACACTTCCTTGCGGGACGCCTGATTTTATTGGATAGAAGCCTGAAAAATCCTGGGTATATCGCACTTGGAAATTTCTGTTAGATAGGTATGATTTCATTAGTAGATAGAATTGAGGTGAGTGTTTATTAATTTTGAAGAGAAGTCCGGTGTGCCATACTTTGTCGAATGCCTGCTGAATGTCAAGAAACACTGCTGAGCAGTACTTTTTTTCCTCAAAAGTGTCAGCTATGGTATTGTATACTCGGTTAATTTGCTCAATTGTTGCATGCTCGTTCCGGAATCCAATTTGGTGGTCAGCAATAAGCTTTTTTGAGTTAATTTCTGAAATTGATTCTTCTGAGTAGTAATTTCTCGAAGATCTTGGAGAGAATAGGCAGCTGGCTTATTAGTCTGTTCGTTTAAAATGAATAAATTCAATTTGTTCGGCTGATTATTAATTCTATTCAATATTTCTCCATTTTTACCGTAATTCATCCAGTTGCAATAAAAGCGAGAGAAGATATTCAAATTTTGGGCAGTAAACCTGCAGAAAAATGTTTCGGAAACCGTAAAACTCATTATATTTAGTTGCATAGATCCATCTGCGAATGACCATTGCACACCAATGAGGGTTTCTCGCGTGATACCCACCACGGATCTGATGTGCCGCACGCTTTGGTTTGTGGCAGGCGGACCACATGCGAGAGAGAGAAAAGAGAAAAGAGTATTTTAGCCCGCGTTACCAACGACGTCGCGGGCTTCAAGTTGATTCGTAATAAATTTCCGAGTCTCGTATATATACTATATACGTGTATATATCCGGGCTTCGAGAACGTGGAAGCTTTATTACCTCGTGAAATAAAAAAAAATAAAAAATAAGAAAAAAAAACGTAAATCAATAGCCACGCGGACCGCCATTTTTTGCCGTCACGAATGGCGGACGTTGTAATAATCGAGAGGCGCCCCTTCCCGCCCCGGGTCCCTCGCGGTCTCTTTGGCATACGGGGAAATGGCGAATAAAACTTTTTCCAGCTAATGAGAAAATGTCGTTGAATTAATTTCGAGCTTTCAATCTCGTAACTCTCTCGTTAGATAATCGTGAGCTTGCGGGAATAAATGAGTCTCGTGTCTTGTGTTCACCTTGGGGGGTTGTAGGAAAAAAATCTTAAATTTATTCTTTATCGTCGCATAAGCTCTCTCACACACCCCTCGTAGAATATGCATGTGTGTATGTGCGGGTGGCCTTTGCGACCAGTCAGCCATCTCGGGGTCAAGACTTTTTGCCGTCCTTTTTTTTCTTTTTTTTCAAGGATTTAGATAGCTGGCGGTTCTACACGGCTAAGTGGTCTCTCTCTTTCTCTCTCGGTGCCCGTGTGCCTCGCGCTTCATTAGCCCCGTCGGCCGATTAGATGCGGATAATAGAGGGAGCGCGGGGGTAAAAAGCTCTCGTGTATATGCGTGTGTAAATTTTCTTTTTCGCGTAATCAACGTGCGGCGGTGGATGAAAAAAAGAGGAAGCGAGTGGGATTAAATAATGCGGAATAATGGAAAATGCGTGTGACGTGCCACGGACGTGACGAGTTTGTCAAGGTATTAAAAAAAAAAAAAAAAATGCTCGGTCGTGACGAGGGTGGGGATCAAGGCTTTGAGTGTGTTTTGAAAGATGGAGGGTCTTAAATCAAATTTCTAAGGAGTCTTAATGGAACTGGAGCGCTCTGCTGATAACTTTTTGTTTTTTACAATAACATACCTATCTTTTTTTCATACGTAGCGTATTTTCATTTCCACTAGAGAATCATAAGACTGACACAATTGTAATAACGTTTGAAATTAAAAATTAAATTGAAAGTTCATTATAGCAGAATATGATGCCGAATTTTTGAAGGTCGTAGTCTGGTAACTTAAGCCGATTTTCATGTCTTTTTTGGAGGGCGTTTTTTTGTAGGAAAATAAAAATGAATCGTTTTGGATATCGGCTTAAGTTACCAGACTACTCGGCTTAAGTTACCTTAAATGAAAAGCCTCCCTAGAGAATCGAAATAGAGAGCAAAAAAAATGTGTTGTTTTAATTTTATCAACATTTTTTGCAAAATAAAATTAATAATTTTTACATATTTTTTT
The DNA here is from genome assembly GCA_958009045.1 of Oxytorus armatus. Taxonomy (NCBI): domain Eukaryota; kingdom Metazoa; phylum Arthropoda; class Insecta; order Hymenoptera; family Ichneumonidae; genus Oxytorus; species Oxytorus armatus. The sequence goes on along the minus strand of OY253749.1, from coordinate 17,881,445 downwards.
GTTCATATAATCCCAACAATACATATTGTTTTTTGTTTGTTTTTTTTTCCTTGTTTTTTTTTTTTCTTTACTCGTAAGCTGTGGATTATTTTTTTGATCATGAATTATTTTCTCGCACGGTGCAATACTCACCAAACTGACACGTACCGTTGCTTTCAATTATACGCTCGTCCACACAACGATCCATCCACAAATACGCATTTCACTTCTCAAATTGGTCGTCTAATCGTTATCAGCGAGTCTGGCCAGTACGGTCGAGCGAGATGGCTGTGTCATATACCGTTGAATAAGGGTAGATAAGGGAGACACGTATGTCCGAAGGGATTTGCGTGTCCAGGCTTGCTCCCTCTGTATCGTAGCTATGGTCATCGAAATTGTGTGTGTGTGTATAGTCGCAAGAGCGCGTAATACACGAGAGCCGGTATGCCCCGTTATGCAGTGCATATATAGTATTCCAGGAATGAATAATGGGCAATATAACTTGGTGAGATCGAGTCGCATACATCGGGTTTACAATTCAAATGGTCCGGCAGAATCGCCGAGCTTGCACATTTATACAATTCCGTAATATATACTACATGGAATACATATGAATCGTATATGTATATTATGTAATAACTGTTTTACATATTACGCCATATTTTATTGAAACTTTGCGATATTTGAACGAGTCAAAATAACTCAAATATCGAATTTAGGGTTTTGTTTTTTCCATCTTCGAATGTGAATAGTTATTTCATCGTCGAGCAGGGAAGATGATCGAAAAGATTTAAGAGAATGAAATTCACAAAATATGTACATACGGATAGTAATCGAGAAAGCCGATAAGCACGCGGAAACGAGAATTCGATTAATATTTGAAGAAAGGATAAGACCTGAGCTGCGTTTCCTAAAGAACGGCACGAGGAGCCAAATGTGTTGACGGACCGTGAGATTGTGCGCGGGTCAAAAATCTGAATTCTCATTGTCAGCCGATTAGTGTACAATTGATATTGTAGCCTACGATAGCGCTTGACGCATCAGGTCTTATAGGCTATTCTTTCGCGACGCTCTTGCGAGTGACGCTTCGCGAGAAACCATCTAGCGGGCCTTTGGCGAAGCTTCGCAATGGGATCGTGCCGCTCTCGTGCATGTCGCGAGGCTGTCGATCGTCGCTCGCACACGGTGACAAGATTTGGCAGGGTGGAAGCATTGTTTCGTAACATATCAATTTGGGAACGTATAATTATGCATATAGATTTGTTCGTCCGCCATATACGAGTATATCATTGCGTCACACGGTTTTATGCCACGTTCGCCGATACAATGGGAATACATACTTTAGGGGGTGGATAGTAAACGCGGAAAATAACGAACCCTGTTTTCGCAATCGCCAAACGAGATGAGTAATGAAATTTATATAGGATAGTCCAGTGAAATCCAATGACAATAACGTTTAACAGAGTTTGCTTTACAAACCATTTTTTGCTGGTTCACGATGCGTCGACATTTCATACTGATAAAATTTAAATCTATGGTATGTAATAATTTTGCGCGAGAGAAACGAAAATTGAGTGTTAACGAGTTGTGTGAATTTATGAAAATATAAATTTTGAAAGGGAATTGCCGTTGCACAATCCGACGCAGTGTTTATCAGCGCAATCATACTATAACTTTCATATTCAATTTAATCTCTGTAATATAGTCATCTGTGTATATATAACAGTGATAGAATAAATAAAATGCTATTAATAATGATAATAATGATAATAAAATGCAATATTGGTTTATATGTTTCGCTGAATCATTGCGAATTGGAAATCCTTTCGACGTGTCATAATAAAATAGTGTGCACGTGACATTCGACAGCCACCGGGTTCTTATGGACATTTTCAGCGTATTCGCGCGCGTCTCGTCGAGACGAAAAAGCTCGATGTTGAAAGCGTGAAAAAACTGCGGGAAAAGCAGAGACGCGAGTTGATCTCGCGCGCGTGCAACACGAGTGCCACCGGTTAAAGATGGAGGGAACAACAATCCGGGAGTGCGAGCAACAGAGAAAGAAACTGTTTGCACTCGGCAAACATGTTTTTGCTGTACATACGATTTTATATAGCTACAAGGGGTAATACTACGATTTCTACACGAAAACGTCGGGTTCTCGAGACTCTCCCTCGAGCTCTTTTTCAGAGACATTTTTAAGAGAGCACCGTGTGCTGAATATAGCCGGGATTCGTGTGCCACCGAAGCTGAAAACGAACGAACGAATAAAAGTAGATATGCGTTGCCTCGTGTGGTCGATATACAAGGGGGGACCCAAAAAACACGGGAATTTCGTTGTAACTTCTTTATTTTTTAATATTTTTACACCAAATTTTGATCACCTTCAAAGTATTCCCCTTTGACCACAACGGACCTCTGCAAACGATCCTTCCAATGTTCAAAACATTTTTCAAATTCACTTATCGGGATGTTCTTTAGGCCTTCCAGCGATTTTTGTTTTACCTCCTCCACAGTGGCAAAACGCTTGATTGCTCCTTTGTTTCGGGGTCGTATCCATAGCATCACGATTCATCACCAGTAATCACCTTGGAAAAAAGTTCAGGGTCCTCTTCGAGCTGATTTTGAAGTTGAAAACATGCCTGAAGTCGTCGCTCCCTTTGCTCGTCTGTGAGAAGGCGAGGGACAAATTTGGCTGCAACTCTGCTCATGTGCAAATCTTTGGATAAAATCCTCTGAATTGAACTCCATGATATCCCAGACATCTCACAGAGTTGATCAATGATTCGGTGACGGTCTTCACGAATAAGAGCATTGATTTTGTCGAAGTTTTCGTCACTTTTTGACGTTGAGGGGCGTCCTGAACGAGGTTGGTCTTCAATTAACATTTATCCATTTTTAAAACGTGAAAACCTCTCGTAGACTCTGGTTTTACTTAGAGCAGCATCTCCATAAGCAGTCTTAAGCATTACAGTAGTTTCCGCGGCCGATTTCCCCAACAGGAAACAAAATTTCACAGCCGCGCGTTGCTCTCGACACTTGGCCATCACGTTTTCGCCGAAATGGAAAAAGTTGTTTCACTACAAAAATTCCCACGGGCGAACCGATGCACTCACGGCGACAGAACTTCGCACACTAACTCAGGAGACGTGTCCCCAACGGACACCTGGTCGAGCAATGGGTTCCCCCACGGTCCCCTCCCCCCGTCACAGCGCAATTCCCGTTTTTTTTGGGTCCCCCCTCGTATATCGATGAATCTTTGTCGTGCGGTTTTCGACATCTCAGAAAAAAAATGAAAGATGCTGTACCGTTGAATTTGCATCAAAAATATTAATAATCTATCTCGTGCTGAAAATGATATAGCATTCATTTTACACTAGCTCGAACCGCACGTATAAGATTGATCCTACAAAATGTACGGTTGGGATTTTAATGGAAAACATCGTGTACGCTCATCTCTCTATACAATTTACAATTGTGGTTTCAACAAAACAACGTGCAAAATCGATTCCCCACAACCTATCGACATGACATCATCAGACGAATAGCCAACATTGTACAAAGAATAAAAATAAAAATAAAAAAAATCTACCCCGTAGCTCAAACAAAGGGGTTTGATAATAGAATCGCGAATGGGTAGAAAAAAAAAAAAAAATCATTACCATTGCATTCAACACGCGAGCCTCGGGTGCGTGCAGCGTCCGATTGTTCGGTCAGTTCCACACTCGCGGTATTAAAAATGCACTGGGTGCCGCGTCTCCATCGCCTCCAGGAGTCACGCGGACATGGTGAACGTTATGAGTGAGCGTTCCGAGTCTTTCGTACAGTGCACCGAGTGCGTCAAGAATCACGCGAAGGAAAGAGAATGTTGGTACAGTTGAACGTCCGTGAACCGTATGACTCTACGCGTTATGCAGCGTCGTGTATTTTTCTTGGACCCTTGGGTTTTACGTCCGGCATCGGGGCAGGAGGGATGTCACGAAAGAGTGCTCGTTCGCGAAGAAACAACATCCTTTGGCGAGAGATGTTTAACGGGTTGGTGGAGTTTTATCTCGCTGGGGCGCGTCAACATCGTATCTTAAGCTCTCTTCGCGCCTCGCGAACCCGCAGCGAACAGTGTTGAGACGTGGCGGTGAGGAAGGAGAGAGAGAGGAAGACAGCCACGTATAAGTCGGTGCGATAAGACGCCCGCAACGTCGTAAGTCAGGTGGCTGATTTAATATCCGGGAAAGGTAGCCTGGAGGCTCTTCTTATTCTTCGGGATGTAGGATACAGCCGTGCTTGGGGGCATTAAGTCATGAATTCCCTCCAGCTCTTACTACCCCGGAGCTGCCGGCTCAACGGCAGCAAACAGCCTATCACACAGGTATACTGTAATAACTGGCAATGTACTTATAGATAGGAAAAAGCGGCCTTACCAACGTATAACGAGATCCTTCCTCATCTCCGAGGCGCGCGAGTTAATTTTATATGCCCGCGCGGCAAGAGAGAGGGGAAGAGAGAGAGAGAGAGAGAGAGAGAGAGAGAGAGAGAGAGAGAGAGAGAGAGAGAGAGAGAGAGAGAGAGAGAGAGAGAGAGAGAGAGAGAGAGAGAGAGAGAGAGAGAGAAAGAGAGAGAGAGAGATTACGCATTCACGATATACCCTTCGGAATGGATACTCTCACTGTAATAACCTCTACAGTATATTGGATGGCGTGTACTTGAGTATATTACGATAGGATGCGCTACGAGTGGCGATTTCGCGAGATATTTTCCACCATAATCCGACGATGTCATATACACTAGAGGCTAGATTACATAGTGTACTTGGGATAGCGAGAAATTCGTATCTGTTCGCATGTATATATATTCATGGAGTTTGCGTAAGGTACCTCGGTTCGGTTACGATGCACTTCGTCATGTAATGTCCCATCCAAGGTAACTTCGCAGTTGGCAAACTGCGGGCAGTGCATAAGGTGATACCAAGCCGCACATGTATTGGGTAGTTCACGCAGGAACTAAAAACGCGATCGTTGCTGATCGTGCATCAGATTCAATGGTACTCATTGTTTCAGGTGGACTTTAAGGGGGGAAATAGGACAGCGTTTTCTCAATGATTTTCATGAATTTTCTTATAGTATAAAAAATGAATATAATTTATTGAAACTTTGAGAATATTTTATACATATATTTAAGTATATACTATAAAATAAAAAAGACTCAGCATTTTGCGTACATTCTGGAAGCCGCAATTTTCATCTGAAATCAAACGAGGTTGGAATTTACTTTGATTATATGTCTCTCTTGTATATAAACCTAAATGCTATTAAAAAAAATAGAAAATTGAATTTTTTACAGGGGTCAAAACAAAAAAGCATGATGTTTTGCCATTTTTTACAACTTTGTTTGGAAAAAAAACTATGTTAAATAATGATAATATTCCGATTTTACGTTCATACAGAGCGCAATACTATAAAGAAAGTAACTGCCAATTTTCAAAACGATTGGTTGAAAACTTTTTAAACTAGCGTATACGCAAGTTCAAAAAAAGTCGTTTTCAGAAAAACGAGTCGGAATTTTCATTTAAAATTTTGGAAACATATTTTTCAGGAGTTTTACTAACAATTTATGAAATAAAAAAATCGATATTTTGAACCGTCTAACCCTATTTCCCCCCTTGAGCTCGAACAAAAGTAAATTCGGACCAAAAACTTATATTGTAAAAAAGACCTTACAGTCCATGCGCCGGATGACGTTGAGTACGTAACAACGAGTAATTTCAATATATTGAAAATTACATTTTTAAAGAGAAAATTACGGAAAATGAACTTTAAGGTAGTAGTCTGGAAACTTAAGCCGATTTTCATGTCTTTTTTCGAGGGCGTTTTTTTGTAGGAAAATAAAAACGAATTGTTTTGGATATTTAGGATATTTTAATTTACATATTAGAGATACAAAAAATAATTTTTTTGATAAAATTTAATAGTTTATTATTATTATTATTATTATTGATCGAAGTTGGCAGCCCGGGTCCTAACTTTTTTTCTACTGAACCGATTGCTTTTAAATTTTAACAGGCTACTCTACACACTTATAGTTCTCGTCGGAACCACCGAGAAATGTTTCACCCCTAACTTTTTATTTTACAACCCCTTCTTCGCTAAAATAAAAGGACTTTAGCAAAGAAGGGGTTGTAAAATAAAAAGTTAGGGGTGAAAAAATTTCTCGGTGGTTCCGACGAGAACTATAAGTGTGTAGAGTAGCCTGTTAAAATTTGAAAGCAATCGGTTCGGCAGAAAAAAAGTTAGGACCCGGGCTGCCAACTTCGAGGTGCCAACTTCGATCAATAATAATAATAATAATAATAATAAACTAATAAAATTAAAAAAAAATTTTTTTTTTGTATCTTCAATATATAAATAAAAATATCCTAAATATTCAAAAAGATTAATTTTTATTTTCTTACAAAAAAACGCCCTCCAAAAAAGACATGAAAATCGGATTAAGTTACCAGACTACTACCTTAATGATACAATTCGAAAGGAAAACCCAATACATAGACACACCGACAATGACAATTATGATCCTTCCAATACCATGGAGAAAAAGTTTTTCAGCGCATTGTCTGTTGGATAGTGCACATCTTGCAATGAGCTCACGCGTCGTACGTACACTAACGCGATTGTATCTCGATCCTGAGTGCGTGGTTCAGTCTTTCTATAGCGGTACTACGAGAACACTGTACGTAGTTTCTCGTTAAATGGTAGTTATGGGAACCCATAACGTGCAACTCTCACATTCTCGCTCATACACACACACCCGTGTCTGAATACACTTATATGGTATACATTCCGCCTTTACATGTAGAAAATCGCAGGCTTGCGGATGAATGGCACGGACGCGGGAGACGCCAAAGCGTCGCGGCGCCACGGAATGCGTGAGTAAAAAATGACAGGGTTAGCCAAGCTTTCCCACTGCAGACCGGCGAAACTCGACTATGCAGACGCGGTGAAACGCACGCGGGTGCGTACCCGGCTCGTAATGACACGGAGTCACGAACGGATCCTCCCCCGCACGCGAAATTCGCCGAATAAGCTTGAGCGAGTTGGCGGAAGTGCCCGGGGACGAAGGCAGAGCGCGAGAGGCCGGGAAGGGCGCAAAGATTGCAAGGTTGGCCGATTGCTTGCGTCAACCAAAGCGGAAATAATCGTCATCGCGTTCTTTGATCATCGAAACATCGAACGAAATGTTCCGCAAGACACTTTATTCTACAGATCTGTCTTGTGTAGCGTAAGAAATGCTTTTGGACTTATTTCCAACTGACGGGAACTGACTTTATCGGAGAGTATGTTCCAGGGGGTAGGGTAACAGGAGCTAAAAGAGATATATGCATCAACGTACGTATGGGGCGAGGAAGAAGATATGCCCCGCGTCTTTGATCGAGAACTCGTTATTTCGCCCGATTTCTTACAAAGCCCCTGTAAGAGATCGGGTATGTCTAAGGTCTGTCCATTAAATCCTACGGATGGACCTTAAACATGCTGAAGTATATTCGAAGCTACTCGAATAAAATATGATGTATAGAACGCCCAGTGATACTGGCTTTGATAACAAGAAGAAAAAGAACTCTATAACGAATACGATTGATCGAATTCTCGTCATGTAGGCAGGGAAGATGCATTAGGAAATGGATATAAGGACCTGAGAGAGGAAAGAACTAGGTTGCGCATGCCATGTCTGAGTGATGAACACGTTATGCCAGAGCGACTTGAACGTATGCTTGTCTATTACTCCGCAGCCAGCAACCAGCTGCAGTCTAATCAGTTAACTTTCAGAGTTCTGGCCTCGATTGCACACTCCCCGTCGACTTGATGTGCTCGCAAATAAATAACGCGTTAGAAGAGAAGCTATAAGTGTTGCTCGCGAGGTTGGTATACCTCGTGCACCTATCAATTTCTTCGCCGCCTGCCCACGTACCTCGTTGACTCTGGTTGCCATGTCTTCGTCGTTAGTAGCCTCCTCCCTGAAGCATATAGCTCCGCAAACAGCAGCTCGGACTTCGCAGTGAAACGTTCACCATCCTCGCTTTTATCCCCAGTTGAGTGGTGTAGGTATATCGATATCGCGCTTAGCTCCCCGTTCGTATCACCGGGGAATATAACCCCGTCGTTCTCTCGAACTAATAGATTCACGAGTGGATCGTGCGAACAGAGAGGTGCATTGTGTGCTCAAGAGATCTATGGAATACATGGGCTCTTGGGGGGGGGGGGGGGGGGTGATGAGGAGGAACAGGAAGACAGTGGAGGGTATACGACTCTCTTGCGGGATTCGGTACCCATATTGCTGGAACAGGCATCACCATCCATGGATAGAATGGACGAGCTGCTTTGGAGGCCTTGCACAATTTAGCTCTGGGGATGCAGCGACAACGTTGATGGATGGTCCCGCGATTTGAAGAACCATTAACATCCCGAGTCCTGCATAGGTTCGAGATGGGCACCAACCAAAATCGTTATGGCGCGCAATAACCGTGGAACGCGACATTCAGGTTCTTCCTGGCATTCCGAACACGCGCGCAATATATCTCCCCTATGTCATATATCTTTTGCTTACTGACTTCTTCGTGGGCTCATACTTTAATGTTGATAGGTCTCGATGAAATACCAACCGTCATTGAGTGAAAGGCTTTTGAAATATGTACAATATTTCACGCAACGAACCAGCAATATACTACGGCTGAATATGGCACCTACGTTTCAAGCGGCAGTTGTTATACGTCATTCGATATTCTTCGTGTGACGGTTGATGATTTTTAGGCCTAATGAGATCGGTAGAAATTGGTTCAAGGAATGTGAGAGTTTGGCGCCGAGGGCGAAGGTCGTTTCGTGTCCTTCTCGCGGATGCCAGACACCTTCATGCCTGGACCCAATATACCCGCCGGTCAAATGCCTTGGTCTTGTGTTTCCATTTGGTCTCTTTTCATTCCCCCGAGCCGTCATCCACTACTTCGAGGTTTCGAGTGCTCGGGGGGGCCTTCTCGTCTTCGGCAATGGGGCCTCCGGCCCGAAACGCGTGAAACCCACGCATTACCATCTCGTACCCGTACCCGATGAAAAAAAGGTATGGGTGAAAAAAAAAGCTTGGGCGCCTCAGCTTTTATCTCTCGCCACGCGCGTTCATGTTGATGGTAATAAGCCCCCGTTAAGGCGTATATTATGACAGATTTCTGAGACCCGAGACCACCTCTTTAACCGTTCTAAAGAATCCAACGGAACAAACACGACGCGATGTCAGTGTTGTATCCTTCTTCTTTTTTTTTTTCTTCTCGGTATGCTTCGGCCTGTATCTTCACTCCACCTCCAAATCTTTTCTCTTTTGGCTCGGAAGTTGAAGAGGCTTCATTTCGTCGTTCATCCTCCCTCCGCCTCAAATTCCCCATTTCATTGGCTCAAATCTCACGAATCTCACTCAGCTGGTCTCTTCTTATTTCAAGAAGAAAAATAAAGAGAACCTTTTTTTTCTCTCACCGTATTTCGACGTTACTCCATGAGTTTCACAATGTAACCACAACCCGCGAAAACTCCGCGGGTAAAACTACGATAAATAAGACGAATTAATTAAGGAGTCGAGATGGTACTCTCGCACACTCGTTGCTCGGTACTCAACGCGCCATAGTATAATACTCGAACGATGCGTCCTCCAACTTACAGTATCTCCGCAAATGAATATGAGAAACAAGTTTGACGAAGATCAAAATATTGAACGCGTTCCAACTTCGTACAATTAACAAGCTATTCATTCCCATAGATAGACTAATTTCGTCATTAAGGTAGTAGTCTGGTAACTTAAGCCGATTTTCATGTCTTTTTTGAACGGCGTTTTTTTGTAGGAAAATAAAAATGAATCGTTTTGGATATTTAGGATGTTTTTATTTACATATTAAAGATACAAAAAAAAAATTTGTTGAACAAATTTAATAGTTTATTATTATCATTATTATTAATCGAAGTTGGCACCTCGAAAAAAAACAGCGCGTGGGTGGCCCCGGTGATTTTGGCTCTTGATGTTATCTGAAATCAAAAATTCTTGATAATTCTTAATCTATAGACATGCCATTCTGGTCGGAACTAATGGCGGACTTTGGGAAAAAAACTTCTTTTTCCAAAGTCCGCCATTTTGTTATTTATCCATGAAATTTAACTTCAGTAGTTCCGACCAGAATGGCATGTCTATAGATTAAGAATTATCAAGAATTTTTGATTTCAGATAACATCAAGAGCCAAAATCACCGGGGCCACCCACGCGCTGTTTTTTTCGAGGTGCCAACTTCGATTAAAAATAATAATAATAATAAACTATTAAATTTTTTCAAACAAATTTTTTTTTGTATCTTTAATATGTAAATAAAAACATCCTAAATATCCAAAACGATTCATTTTTATTTTCCTACAAAAAAAACGCCCTCCAAAAAAGACATGAAAATCGGCTTAAGTTACCAGACTACTACCTTAAATGAAATGTATTACATATTCCATATATTATTATATGTATTCTCAGCTCCTACTCAATTTTGATTTTTTTTCATTTCATTGTGAAAAATAGTTTTCACCGTGTATATAGATGAGCGTGTACTTATGTAAATTACGCGCAATACAGTTTACTGCATATTGTATCTCCCATGATGTTCTATGAATGAGAGTTTCTTCGAACGTGGCTTACAATTTTCCTTCGAACGTGGCTCGCAATGCAGTAAACGTGGCATTTACTCAGTAGGCCATTTGGCGCGGTGAGGAGAGAGAGAGGGCGGATTCCCTAGTGAATAATTATGTTCTTCACTATCATTACGGGGTATTTACGCACAGTAGATACAATACCCCTTTCTGTGCAGAGCTGAAAGAACTGAAGAGAGTCGAATCCGAGGAAAAGCAGTCGCTGAGTCCGTACGATAGAGAGTCTAGTATTTTTTTTTCTCATTCTCTTCCATCCACGTTTTCATAGCGAGGCTGATCAATATCTACAAAGTATACTGCAGAATTATTCGTATCACACTGTAACAATCCGACAAACTTCACTTTTTGGAGCTGTTTATGCGTCTTCTTGGAACTATTTTTCCATATACAGCGAGTCGGTGACGACCGAGGGTTTTACGAGCACGGTAGTGGTGACTGGAGCAGTAAGTACGTGGGAAGGAAAATTGTTGTCGCTGTTTGTTTTCACCCTATATCGTCGTGTTTAATAAATAATGTACAACCCAAGAGAAGAGTTGGCTCGGCGAGTTGCTTCAGCCCTAACGGGCATACATTGAACCGTTGTGTTTATATATATATATATATATATATATATATATATATATATATATATATATATATGTATATCTGTGGTTGTGGTTGTCAGAGGGTTTTGCGGTCGTACACGTTGGGCGTCTATCCCTCCTGGGGGCGATCGATGACAGAGAGGCCGGAATGGCCCTGACGGCTCGTCTCGCTACATGTCGACGGATATTCCCTCGAAATGATCAACAGTAAGGATCTTCATATATAACAGTAAATACACAGTTACAAACAGCATAAACTATTTGCCTATGTTTCATTGCTGTTTGCTCTTTATTTCTTTTTCCTTCTCACAACTTTCAACTATTTCTTGTAACTCGTCGAGTGTTTTCTGAGACTTGGTAAGGTAAACCGCCCAGTTATCGACATTTCTAGACAGGCATCTCGCTCTATCCACGAGAATTGATAGAAATAAACAAAGTGGCTTCCTGTTTCTCACATGGATTCGACGTAGCTGTTTGTCGAGTGGCAGAGGGAAAAGAATCATTGTGTTGATGTCCCTGAAGGGGGCGGCGTCAGGAAACGGGACAGCAGCGCCGGAAACTGAGCCATTTACCTTACGCAACGAGGAAACACGTCAGGTAAAAAGCAGTCCACGAAGTTTTGCTGATAAAACGACCAAAAAAATACTATATATGGCAACATTTTCGTGCTGACTTTCCAACATAAGATCGAACCATAATTCGAGCGATAAATACGCGTGGATTGCTTGACCAGTACGAGAATTCAATTTGTTTTTATGCGTACACGCGGCGCGCGACGATGAAATTGATTATGAAATATATAACAAATTTCACACGTCATTTTTTTATCCGACGTATGTTCCATTTCCCGCTGTGATACGGATTGAAGAGATATACGACGAACGGTACAAACTGGAGGAGGATTCGTAACGACTAGTAAATGTCATACGTGTGTACACGCATATGTGCGTATAAATATCGTGCGGGTGTCCAACGGGGCTTATCGTTAACGTGAGCGACTCTGTTAACGCGGCTACACGACTCCCGGCTTGCTCTCTACGCGCACACAGAACGTACATATTACTTTCTATGTTACTGCAGCGAACGAGAGTGGAAGGGAGAAATAGACAGATCGAAAAAGAAAGAAAAAAACGATGGACAAGCTAACGCGCTCGCACGGACAAACGGGTTTTCGGTGTCGGACTGTCGATTGACGAGGGAGAACGAACGGAGTGTAGTGAGAGCCGTGTGCCCAGAGTGAGAGAAAGAGAGGCTCTTCTCTTTTGCTCTCTCTCTCTATCCCTCTGTGGGCACACGAGAGTCCTCGTTCGCACAGCATGTTATCGGAGTTTAGGTGTCGGGTTGGCTGGTTAGGTGTCAGAATATTATCTGAAGCCCGGGGAAACGAGAGTCCGTGCTAACGAGGACAGAACTGGTAAACGGTTCTTCATTATTCACATTATATATGCCGATAACCGAGTGTGAATATCGCGCGATAGGAATTTACGAGTAGTGAAATGGTGTTTGTTACACTGTCCGGGGGTCTTTGAGAAATAAGAATTTTCATTCAATATACATTTCCCAATGTGTCTCTTCGACATTCCGTTTTTAATTCCTGGTACTATTTTTTTTCTTTTTCTTGTACACTATCTCCTTCATCGTTGTGAGCGATTTTTCGTCCGGTAATATAGATATTCTCGTGTAGAAAAAACAAACTTCATACCTCTATGAATTTTGTATATTTTCATCATTACGATCGAAATGATATGTAACGAGAATGATGGAGGAGATGCGTCGAGTAAGCCGGAAATACGATGGAATATCGCGAGCAGACGCGCGCATAAATTACTGTACGTTTTGTCTCATTTCGTTGGGTATACGGGGATACGTGTATATCAGAACAATTGCTCTCGGGTAATAACGAAGCGTCGATGACGATGCAATGCCGAGTGCGGTTGATGATGTTGGGATGTTGCGATGGAAGGAGAGTATATAACACCTACATGTCCACAAGCTCGTGGTGGTTGATGGGAAATGGGTAGGAAGGCTTGGGGGAGGTAAAGGGGAAGGGAGAGTCTGGGGTCAGCCGACCAACAGCCAATTAATAATAACGACGACGGGCCGTTTTGGTATTACGGAAAATTATCGCTTTTAATGCGACGAGAGATCGTTATATATATATACAGACCTCATCCGTAACTTTCTCTCTGTTGCAAGTACTGCCAATGGCATATATACGAACAGAGAAAGACATACAGAGATAGATATAAAGATTCGAGTAACGATATATATAACGGGAGTGAGAAAGTACACCAATCTCGTTGCGCGGCCCATTAATCGACAAAGAGAATCTCTCTCGCCATATCGCACTCCCCCATACATACTCTGCCAAAAAGAGCCTAACCCCGTTAAGCGTTATTCACCGAGCACATCGTGTATGTTACCGGAAACACTCACGCGCCACGTTTTCCATGCTCGCGTATCGGGCAAGGGGTGTATTTCAATTTACATTGCGTGCAGTTTTCCGGCAACTTTTTTACGTCAGGGGATATCGAAGGAATGCGTGTGACCCGATGGGAGAATTCATCTATTTCTTGTTGTGAAGAAACTTTCAATTAAGGGGGGAAGTAGGGTTAGACGGTGCAAAAAATCGATTTTTTTTTAATTTCATAAATTGTTAGTAAAACTATTGAAAAATATGTTGCCAAAATTTTAAATGAAAATTCCGACTCGTTCTATTGTTATAAGCCATTAAGGGAGGAAATAGGGTTGGGACAGCGTTTTCTCAATGATTTTTATGAATTTTTTTATAGTATAAAAAATGAATATAATTTATTGAAACTTTGAGAATATTTTATACATAGATTTAAGTATATACTATAAAATTTTTGAAGAATTTCCTCGAAAAACACCGGAGATATTGGCGACTCCATATTGCAGGTCACAATCAGACTCAGCATTTTGCGTACATTCTGGAAGCCGCAATTTTTTTGAACTTTTTTTTAACTTGCGTACACGCTAGTTTGAAAAGTTTTCAACCAATCGTTTTGAAAATTGGCAGTTACTTTCTTCATAGTATTGCCCTCTATATGAACCTAAAATCTGAATATTATCATTATTGAAAATAATTTTTTTTTGCAAATAAAGTTGTAAAAAATGGCAAAAAATCATGCTTTTTTGTTTTAACCCCTGTAAAAAATTCAGCTTTCTAGTTTTTTTATAGCATTTAGGTTCATATAGAAGAGAGACATGTAATAAAAGTAAATTCCAACCTCGTTTGATTACAGATGAAAATTGCGGCTTCCAGAATGTACGCAAAATGCTAAGTCTGATTGTGACCTGCAATATGGGGTCGCTCATATCTTCGGTGTTTTTCAAGGAAATTCTTAAAAAATTGTATAGTATATACTTAAATATATGTATAAAATATTCTCAGTTTCAATAAATTATATTAATTTTTTATACTATAAAAAAATTCATGAAAATCACTGAGAGAACGCTGTCCTAACCCTATTTCCCCCCTTAAACGAAGTCTCCGTGATAAAACTGTTTGTCTTTTCTACAAATTAGCCTATGTCTTATACAGTAAAAAGATCGACATTTTATTGTAAATTAAAAAATGCGTGCAACAGCTCACGTTATGTGCATTATTTATGAAAAAAAACACGCAATAATGATCTATAGATTGGTAACATAATCTACGATTGTAAACGAACATCGATGTTTGTTAATATTTCGATATTTATTAATCTGCAAAAATTACTATCGTCAGAAAGACTTAGAATTGGTAGTCACGATTACTGTCGTATGGAATTACGTGAAATTGTGGCAAAACGTTTAATAATGTAGCTCAAAATTACTGTCACTCTTGAAATCATTCTAACGAAGCAGATAATCTCAATGATAACGGGAGTTTAAACGTTGTACCGTAATAACTGAACTTGTGATTTCGTATTAAATTAAAAAGCACTCTCTTACACTCCCATCACCGCCGATATTCTCTATAGGGCAACTACCCCTAATAGCGAATGTGAGTACGGGCGTAAGCGAGGGCATGGAAAGCCATGGAAATCATAGAATTTATATGAATGGCCGTAAAGGTTGAATCGTAGTGAGAAAAAGGGAATGTTCATATCAATATGTACGAGGTCTGTTCAAAAAGTATCGCGAATTTTGAATTTCCGCGGGCTACGTATTTTCGATTTTCGATTTTTTTGTGGCGTTAGGTTGGTACTCATGTCCCTCACTTATGCTGAAAAAATCGGCCATTTTGAATGTTTAGTTAATTATTGACAGCTGTTTTGGTTAGACGGGTTTTGGCTTGTCTTCGATTTTTGCCTATTCGAAAAAATGGATCAAAGAATCTGTATCAAATTTTGTGTGAAAAACAAAATTAAGTGCGCGGACGCATTTCGAATGATGAATGTGGCATATGGTGAAGCTATCTTGGACCAAAGCAACGTTTATCGGCGGTACAAAATGTTCTCAGAGGGCCGAGAAGATGCAAACGACGACATGCGTTCCGGACGCCCGAGCACATCAACAACAGACGAAAACATTGATGAAGCGAAGAAAATCATATTGGCCAATCGTCGAGTTACCATTAGAGAAGTTGCTGAGGAACTGAACATATCGATTGGCTCGTGCTATTCGATTTTTACCAATGATTTGGGCATGAGACTGGTCGCCGCGAAATTCGTGCCAAAATTGCTCAAATTCGAACAAAAACAGTGTCGCGTTAACATTGCTAAGCAGCTGTTGGACTCGATCCGCGACGACCCAAATTTGCTTCAGAGGGTCATTAACTGGTGACGAATCGTAGGTTTATGGTTATGACGTGGAAACCAAAGCTCAATCATCGCAATGGAAGCTGCTTGTTTGGAACAGGCAAAAATCGAAGACAAGCCAAAACACATCTAACCAAAACAGCTGTCAACAATTAACTAAAGATTCAAAATGGCCGATTTTTTCAGCATAAGTTAGGGACACGAGTACCAACCTAACGCCGCAAAAAAATCGAAAATCGAATATACGTAGCCCGCGAAAATTCAAAATTCGCGATACTTTTTGAACAGACCTCGTATATTAAAAGTATATGGGCCGAGTATGAGGCCATACAGAAGAACCGGACAGAATCAGCGAATCTATACGTATAGGGAAAAGTAAAAATTTATGTGCACGCGGGCTCGTGCCCCGCGGGGTCTGTGGGGGTCGGTCGCCGCGATGTGTCCTCCCGGTTGTGCGTGAATTTGCCGTGAACCGGCGGGATTTTATTTGCTCACAATGTACGATATACACCATCCGTACTATGGAACCATATATATACACGTACGTGCGTTATATTGGCGAATGAAACAAACGAAATACGTTGAACAGCCGACTGAATAATTAGTGAGTTGAAAATGAAAGTCGTCTGGCGACACGATATTTGCCAGCCGAACAGAAGCAGGAAAACAGCGGCGGAGCGGAGGAGGAGGAGGCAAATCGAGGGAAGCTCGAAACGCCGGTTCGCGTTTTTCACCCCTAGCATCGCTACTTTCATCCCCTATATGTATATACACACACATATATGATATATAGAGGGCTACACTCAAACTCGACCCGTGGCACTCTTTACGCCAGAGCGTGCACATGACGTACATACATGTATATACGACATCCTCGAAGTTCGAGCGAGCAAACGACCCCGGCAATTTCGGCCTCATCGCAATTTCATCGACGCGCCTCAGTGGCCTCTCTTTTACCGATATATGTAAGCGTACCACCACTTGTAATCCCGTTAAACGCCGCCGCTCAGCGTTCGCCCGTACAATACTCTTTATCGTATATAATGTATGGCATGTATATTCATGGGGTGTTTTAGACAAAAGTAGAATGATTCTTGTCCGAACGAATTTCCGTGGCAATTTTACATGTACTAATGCGCACGTATACAGTATTTCTCTTTTTCCGAAGCTTCGCACATTTTTAAGGTAGTAGTCTGGTAACTAAAGCCGATTTTCATGTCTTTTTTGGAGGGCGTTTTTTTTTGTAGGAAAATAAAAATGAATCGTTTTGGATATTTAGGATGTTATTATTTACATATTGAAGATACAAAAAAAAATTTGTTTGAAAAAATTTAATAGTTTATTATTATTATTATTATTGATCGAAGTTGGCACCTCGAAAAAAAAGCGCGTGGGTGGCCCCGGTGATTTTGGCTCTTGATGTTATCTGAAATAAAAAATTCTTGATAATTCTTAATCTACAGACATGTGATTCTGGTCGGAACTACTGAAGTTAAATTTCATGGATAAATAACAAAATGGCGGACTTTGGAAAAAAGTTTTTGTTTTCCAAAGTCCGCCATTTTGTTATTGTGCCAACTTCGATCAATAATAATAATAATAATAATAATAAACTATGAAAAATTTTCAAATAAATTTTTTTTGTATCTTCAATATGTAAATAAAAACATCCTAAATATCCAAAACGATTCATTTTTATTTTCCTACGAAAAAACGCCCTCGAAAAAGACATGAAAATCGGCTTAAGCTACCAGACTACTACCTTAAGTATAAGTTTTGACAATTCTCGTTGCAGTTTAACGATAAGTTTTAATATTTGACAGGATTTCTAAAAATCGTGGAAATGAGATTTGTGAGGTTATTGTTTTTAAATTAGAAAATACATTAAACAATTTGTGGCTGTGAATAAAACTCCAATTCACAATTTTCTAATCGAGCAAACGCATATTATTTCTTAATCGAACTTCAAAACGCGCGTCCGACAATTCGAAGAATCAAAGTTCCGATTAACGCTCGTCATTCGAGCATCGAGTACAATTTCCAATACTGTCCCTTTCTCGTTACTCGATCAACGACGACAATAACCGAGTTTCACCGTTAATTAAAGCTGTCTATCGACCGTGCGTGAAATCGCTAATCTCATGTATCGATCAAGAATCAACCCTCCTCGCTCTCATCCTTTACATTGATTTGGTAAACCCGATGATGGACAACGAATGACAATCTCTCGGCAATATGTATCATGATCGTTACGCGCGTAGATCGATATACACAATCTATCGAATCAGTCCATTGATTCTCAACGTGGAATCCAATCGATGGCTTATGTCAATTCGGTCTTTCCGCCCATGAGCTCTCGTGATGGACCAGAGTGTATCGTCATCGTTCGGGATGTGCTGCAGCGAGCGTACGGTTTGCCTTCGTTCTCTGTAACCGTATGAATATATATCGAATGCCAATCAAAAGGGCATAAATCACTGGATTCAATACGTAAATCGATGTGGAATTAAGACCTTTTATTTGCCTGGACGTCGATGTATATCTTCATTTTCTCGGCATCGGACAATTTGTCCCTGATCCACCCAATCAATTCCGAACGGATTTGACAAAAAATTTGCCCCGTCAGTTTATACATGATATATATATAGATCGGTTACTCTACCGTCTTTAGAACTCTGTCGTATACCTAGAGCATTCTATCTCACATGTGGTGATTCAATACGTTTCTCTGCATCTGTCTCCGGGGTTTTCGATACCTCATTCGTACACGTATAATTTATTAGGTTAACATTCGTCCATATGTACGATCTCACCATCCTCTCACAATCGATTCTCCCAAAGTTTACTCAACTAACGATCGTGTACTGTCCGAATGATGATTCAGCTAAGTACGTTATACATCGAACGAGAAGGACGAGAGTGAGATGGAGCGAGAGAGTGGAGAGAGCAAAGAGTGTAAGGGGCGGAGAAACGTCCGCATGCTGAAAGCGAACGACGTATGACTACCATTTGTTACTGTGTGATTGTACGAGAGATGTTTGACCTGAAAATTATCGATAGAGATGCTAATGGAAATGGCAAATGGAGTAGTCGAACATTCGACGAGAGATGAAAAGTGGACTTAATACACGAAAAGTGGATATATATATATATATATATATATATATTGATTGGAGCGTATAGAATATTTTAAATGATTCTCACGTACAGAATAATTAGTGATTTTACAGAATGAGGCTATCGAACATGAGGGAATAAAAAATGAAACTATCTCGTTCGGAAAAACGTTTTTTCAATTTAAAAAAAAAACATAAATTTCGTTGACCCTGTGGTTGACTACTAAAATCAAAGCGTCTCGTCCACGTAATGCTGTCAACGACACAAATAAATCGTCGAACATATAATGAGATAAAGAAAAAATTAAGTAGAAATTGAACGAGACCGCTGCTACGCGAAATATCAGTAGTATAGGTGTGTACCAGGTAACCAGGTAATACAGGTATACATTTCAAGCATGGAGGAGCGTACTCACTCTCAGGGAAAATTGTACTTGAGAGGCGAGATTTAAAGTTTTTTCTTCTCCCCCCCGCGCCCCCTTTTTTTTATTACATTGCACCGACCGAGAGGTCAAGCGAAGTGGAGATCCTGGCAAATATACTTGAACGGCTGAACCGCGTTGGTCGGACACGTTCTCTCGTCTGTACACTTCCCAAGGAGAAAGAGAGGGATGAGGATAAATAGTGGTTGCGGGAGTGAGCGGCGGAGTAACAAAAAAAAAAAAAAAAAAAGAAGAGAAGTAAAGAAGAGAAAGAAAGTATCTCGTGTTCAGGGATGGACAAACCGACCTTGCAATAAATCGTCTCTATCAAGATGACTCGGTGCTCTCTTCTCGCTGGTCTCGACTCTTGGCACAAGTGTGGCGTCTCCATCCACAGAGCTTACTCTCTCTCTCTTTCTCTTTCACTCATTTTTCCCCTCATTCTCTCGCTCTCTCTCTCTCTCTCTCTCTGTCTCCCAATCTTTCCGCGGGCAAAACCTTGAAGAGAAAGCTCAAAGAGGACAGAGAGCCGCGAAGCTCTCGTTGCTCGTTCGCAGCGCGAGCGTAGGCGATACATCGCGAGACGAGAATGGTGTATATATATATATTTACATATATATATAATGGATACTTGCGTGATGGCGAACGGTGTAGTACCACGTAATGTAAAAAGACCCGGAGGCGAATTCGCGAAAGGATCATTTTCACCCTGAGAATACACTTTGTGTATACACGAATATACTATTACAGTAATGATAATAAAAAAAAGAAGAATATCCGAAGGTAAAAATGCAATATAATCGTGCTATTTGCCGTGGTAGGATAAAATTTATGTAAATATGCAATATCCTTGTAAATTGCGCTCGTAGTAAGATGCGTTGTATAAAATAATCTTGTAAATCATTTGCCTAATTCAATCGAAGGGTTGCATATATACAATTTAGATATAAACAACAAACACTTCGACCCCCACGAAATTCTTATTGTTGCAACGAGACGGCGCGTTCGATAGAAATTTTACAATTGTTCGTTCCTCGAGGCTCGCTTTAACACGACGAAACGATGGGAATAGGATGTTATGAAGTGTACCGTGTGTGTGTGTTCGTGTATATGAATGATGTTGCTTTTGCAGCTATTGCTGGTCAGCGAAGAAAATAATTCTTCCATAAACATAACAGTACGAGCGACGAGTGCGCATATGGGTGCGTTCAGTATCCGTACATATGATTGTTCCTGATAATAAAATATACAGTAGAATCCCTCATCAGTTACGAGCTTGGGTGAAACAAATCCTCGGCAATTTTGCCTCCCCCTCTGTTTTCCAATCCACGATCATTCGGGTCGCGGGCCTAACAGGGTCTTGCGCTTGCTCTAGGACGGTACCTCTATAATTTGAGTCGTAATTCGGATTAGTAGCGACCTCTGCACGAAGGGATATGTACCCTCTGATAACTTGTAAGGGATTCACAATTTTTTAAGTAGTTACAGCCACAGACGCGCTGAAGGATTTATAAGTTTTGAGAACACTTCTGAGGGTGAAAACCTGCGGAGGATTCTACTGTACATATTTGAGTTTTGATACGCGAGAGTGTCGCGGTTACGGGCGCGAGGGTATTCGCATCGCTTGTCCCGAACGTACATACGCACACGAACACACACACACACACATGATCGTTATGAATAATGATAATACCTCGTTGAGCGCCCCAGGAACAATACCCGAGTTATGCCCCTACGTTTCGCGTGGGAGGACTCGCGGGCCGCTCACAGCCCCGCTTAAAAAGCATACCATTCCAAGAACTAGCATATATACACTCATATACCTATACGATTCAAGTTAAAAAGCCATTCGAAATAATTGTGAACAATCATTTGGAAGAAAAAAAGTGAAAGTAAACTTTTTCGAATAATTGAGGATTATTTGTTCGTTATGAATATTAAATTGTTAATAGTTTTTTTAGAATAATCATTTACAATTGTTTTCGAAGACTTTTCTTCTGTTCGTACGGTCCCTATTTTATCTATAGATTCTTTTTATCATCATCGCATATATACACTCATATATCTATACGATTCAAGTTAAAAAGCCATTAAAAATAATTGTCAACAATCATTTCGAAAAAAAACGTAAAAGTAAACTTTTTTCGAATTATTGAGGATAATTATTTGTTTGTTATTAATATTAAATTGTTAATAGATTTTTAGAATAATTATTTACAATTGTTTTCGAAGAGTTTTCTTCTGTTCGTACGGTCCCTATTTTATCTATAAATGCTTTTTATCATCGTCGCATATATACACTCATATATCTATACGATTCAAGTTAAAAAGCCATTAAAAATAATTGTCAGCAATCATTTTGAAAAAAAACGTAACGGAAACTTTTTTCGAATTATTGAGGATAATTATTTGTTTGTTATTAATCTTAAATTGTTAATAGAGTTTTAGAATAATTATTTACAATTGTTTTCGAAGACTTTTCTTCTGTTCGTACGGTCCCTATTTTATCTATAAATTCTTTTTATCATCGTCGCATATATACACTCATATATCTATACGATTCAAGTTAAAAAGCCATTAAAAATAATTGTCAACAATCATTTCGAAAAAAAACGTAAAAGTAAACTTTTTTCGAATTATTGAGGATAATTATTTGTTCGTTATTAATATTGAATTGTTAATATATGCATCTGTAGAATAAATATTTATAATTGTTCTCCAAGATTTTTATCAACCATTCTTCTGTTCGTACGATCCCTATTTTTATTTATAAATTCTTTTTATCATCGTCGCACTCGAATAAAGAGATGAGATGAAAATTATGATAAAAGGACGATGATCGAGATGTAGAGAGCTGAGAGAAATAAATAAATCTATAAAAGACGCACACACCATGCAGAAATGCCGAGGAAAGCTCCCCGCTGAGGGAGCTTCCCTTGGCTCGCGATACGGGACAGAAAACAGAGAAACGAGAGAGAACCCGATAAAGAAAGCGTGTGCACGCGAACCGAATCGTACAAGCGTTACAGGACACGGCGTTAATTAAAGCGCAAGATCTCGTTCTTTCAACTCACCCGCGCAACAACTTTATATACCTATGCATACCGGCAAATCTACGCATTTTTTTAAGAGACTCTCTCGGCGCAACTCATCGTGACGTTTAATTTCCTGGAGAGGCTCTCCCTTCTCGTAGTGCGTGTATATCTCCTGGATGTATATACGTATATCTATACATTGTAATATACTGGAGGCCAAAGATTATTACACGGGAATAAGTCACCCCCCTACACGGCCAAACGGTTATGCGAATCGTCAATTTAATGCGATGATAAAATACCTAAATTCGCGAGATATGTGTCACTCTAGAAAAATAAAAAACTCCAAAATTTCGAGATATTTCTAAAAAAAAATATCGTATCTAAGGGTGAATTTTTTCGTTTATTACAAAATTACACATAAAATTATTTCTGACTGGTAATTACTCAAATAAAAGATCAAGCAAAATCTAAAATATAGGAACGAATCAATTCCCGAATTTATAATAACTTTCGTAATGTAATATAGAAAGATCCTTTTAAATTCAGACAAAGAATTATTGTCCATTTTCATGAGAATTATATCCCGTCTCGATGATAAATTTTTGTTAAATTTCATAAAGTTTTTTTTCCCCAACAAAAATTGTACAGAACCGACGGATCTTTCGTGAAGAAGAGAAAAAAAAACGAATAAAAGACTTCACCCGCCACATTGGTTTCCTCGAGGGTGCGAACGTACCGAAAAAAAAAGTCACAAAAGTGCCTCGACTCTCGTCTCTTCGTGCAAATCATTTCGGGGTTTTTACAACGAACACTCGTCCCTTTCTCCCTCTTTCTCGGTCTCCAGGACTTCTATAATGTTTGCCTCTATATGTATTAATTTTTCAAAGCCCTCGGAGCTGCAGAGAACTCTTTTTTGCACCGCCACGACGTTACGCCACGATTCCCTCGAGTATTCCGCGTGTCTACCGTAAAAATGCAATTTAGAGAGACGCACTTTGGGAATTACGAAAATACACGTCTGCGGAAAACTTGAGATCTGAAGAACTGAAAAAGACTTAAAAAAAAAAAAACAGACGCAGACAAACTTTCCACCATTTTCGTTCGCCCACTGCTCAATGTGGTCTCTGATTTTCTAGAAAAATTAAAATAATATTAAAAATCAACTGTATATTTCGTGCGACTCGCGTTAAGGAAATTGAATGAGAAATTCGTTGAAAGAAAAATTTCATTTCCAAATAAGATAAATTAAGACAGCTTATAAAGATAAATTAAATAACAATATAAATTAGGGAAGATATGTTTCGTAGTGAATAATAATTGAGTGTATTACAGATGATCCGTAAACACGTTGAAAGAATATGAAGAAATTACGCCGGTCGCACGAAGAGAAAACAAAACGAGAGGAATAATCTGCTAACTAGTGGAAACGGCCATTGTAGAACGGACGAGTGAAAAATGACATGAACAATCAGACGTTCGGGAATGATTCGCCATCCGTTTGCCATAACAATTTTCAAACATTTCGATATGCATGTCATTTATTTCCACTCGTTCTGAAATTGCCATCACTAGTCCGGGACATTATTCCCGTTATTTTCTCACCGCCCGAAGAGAGACAGAGCTTTCACTTCGGGCTCCATACTTAGTTAGAGAAACGCGTCTCGTACATTAACATTTAACTCTCTTTACGAGTATGAAGGGGCGCTCGCTGGTATGCGTGAGAGTGAAAAGGCTCGAGAAACGAAATAAATAAAGAAATATGAGTCATCAAAACGGGAGGATAAACCTCCCTTGGGACAGGAAGGCCGTGTGCCTCGCACACACTCACGTGCAAACGCGTTTTTCCTCGGTAGTCTCAAGAGCGTGCGGTTGTAAAAAAAAAAAACCCCCAGTGGGACTTTCAATAAAGTTTCTAATAGGCTCGCTGTTATAATATATCGCTGGTGTACAGCAGGAGAGCGCATCTCACAAAGTTTCTGCATGCACGTAGCAAAAGTAGACAAAAATAAGCGCAAAACATTTATGTTACTGATTGATAAAAAATGTAAGTTTGCCCGAGTTTCACCATTCGCGAATGTACAATGGGAGATAATAGAAAACAAAATGACAGAACATAATCTTGATGGACAATATCGAAGCGGTTTGTAGGTGGGTTGACGAATTATCAATGGACGGAAGAAAATCAATCTAGATACAGGCAGTTTATCGATTTCATGGTCGAAAATATTTATGGTGCTTACGGTACTTTTGTTTTTGTTTAATGCGAATCCATCAAGTTGGTAGATTTCTGTGATAGCTACAAGAATATATAGATTGTGAATTTCTTTGTTTTTAAATACATCAGTATTCGAGATTTAATATAAACTTTTTTTCTAAACTAGAATAAAAATGTGAAGTAAAATTTAACCAAATATTAAACTAGCAAAGATGCATCTGCTTGACTCGTAAGATATGCCAGGAGCATGCGTATGTCCTATAAAACGGTAACTTGAGTCAGAGGAAGCCGAGAACAAAGAGTGATATTAAATTTCCAGGACGAAACTTCATAATTGATGCTTCGTCGTCCATGGTTTTTATGATATATACCAGGGTCTTCGCCGCAAGCGCATTTACCCCCGAGGGATTCTTTTTTCACTTCGTTGAAGCCCGAGACCAAAATGCTTCAGACGCTGTCACAGAATCCTTAACTTTATCTTCGTAATCTCGGGGTGGAATCTCATGGATTCTCGCAACCGAGAAACGCGCAAGCACGACAACGCTCGTCAATGAATCGTGTTAATTCTCACGATTTTAAATAAACTTAGAGAAATCCCATTTGGATCGACAATAACAAAATGTTCAGAAACGAATGTACAAAACATTTTGTTTATTTTTTCACGAGTAGCCTTCCGGTCGTGATGAAAAATTATTTCATTCGGAATAATATTTATCAAATGAAACGTCACGATTTTTTTTTTTGATTTGTAATATCTTTCCGCTCGGTTTCTGTGGCACTGAATTCGTGAAAAGGGACGGAAGTGTGTAACAGGAAGCCCAAGAAGCGCGCGCTATTTGATTTGACCAATGAACGCGCGCGGTGGTAGCGTTGGCCGTCAGATGGTACCAACCCATTTTCCGAGAGGTTGGTACTGTCAGGCAACAGCGTGTGCGTGTGTGACGAGAAAGAGAAAGGGAAATAGAGGAGAACTCATCAGCTGTGCGTTTAACATACAGTGTTGTGTATAAAATGTGCTGTTATATAAACTAATTTATATGTGTAAACTATATTAATAAATGTATTTACTATTGATAATGTGTCTGAAAAAAGTGCAGATCATGGATAAAAAATGCAAGTGAGTAATAATGAATAATTATTCGAATAAATATTTGAATATTAGCTTTTTTAAATTTTGAGGTTGATTTCTGTCGCTGCTCAATTGATATTTTAAATTTTGATTAAAAAAAAACGAATAGCTTTTTTAACGTTTGAGGTTAGTTTCTGTCGCTGCTCAATTGATATTTTTTATTTTGATTAAAAAAAAACAAATTAATTAATTGAACGGATACTTTCTTTGATATTAATAATTTCTTAAATATTTATAATTCTAATTTAATTCTAATGATTTCGTGAGTTGCAGAGATGGGTAAATCCAGAACAGAATATATGCGAGATTACTGGCAGAAAAAACGTGAGGAAAAATTAAAAACTGGAAAGGTAGACCCAAAAAAAATGCGCATAATTCGACCCAGCGTAGCAGGGATTTTCGGGCACGTGCAGCGAACTTAATTCTCTCAAAGACATCAACGGCCAACCCAACTTCTGCTTTATCAAATCTGGTTGTCAGTCATGCAACTTTACGATTGCCATCGTTGCCATTTTCTTCTACTTCGTCTACATCAACAGTGACTGCATGTAATACTTCGATGAAATGTCTCTGCTCTCCCCCAAAATTCAACAAAAATAACTGTCACCAATAACAAATTGCATTACTCCTAGCGTTAATAAAATAAAATACAATTTTCATTAAAATGAATTATTCTTCGTTACGAAAAATCATTTCAAATAATACCTGAATCATTTTTTTCGGGATATAATTTTAGTGTTGCTTATTACCAAGGTGAGATGTCAGCCGTTACATATCATATGCGACTACTGTAAGGGTCGCTTATTTTTTAAATTTATAAACTTGATGAAATCAACGATAAAGTCTTTCTTAACAATAGCTGTTTCAATATTCCTTTGAGTGTCCGATATTTTGTTCAATCTATTCGAACTTAATTCAAATAAATTAAATTCATTTTATTTCTGTTCGCGCCGGCGTTATCTCGTAATGTTCGTAAATAAACGGAAAATGTATATGACAAAACGTACGTATCCGATTGATCGTATCATCATTGGTGTAGCGGGAGACGGATGTGAGCTACGAAATATAGGGACGTATAATAAAACGTCGGGACGGATAAGTGACGACAGTCACGACGACATGTAGAGGTACGGACGAGACCACGGAGATTTTTATTTTCCCTTTCGTATTTTCTCGTATATTATATATATATATATATATATATATACGTCGTTCACTCTGGATCGGAGCTGATTAATGACAAACAGTGTTATCGGTCGCCAGAGCAAACGGTCGTCGTCACGAGAGACCGGTATCTCAATACATATATATCGTTTGTATGTATTGCTATCATCATGAGATTCCGTCGACCTGTGCACACATAAAAAATATTCTCTAGGCGAGACGTACATACGGAGAAAGAGATCGAACGGTACAGTGAAAAAGAAAGAACGACAAGGAGTAACGTCGACAGTAGCGTGGACACAACAGGATGTTCAAAATTCATTCATCACTCTTTTTTGACCCCTTACGAGTGAAAAGCATTCGTCTTTCTTTCATGCTGTTCTTCCTCACTCGTTTCTCCTCCTTTCCCTCGCATTAAGAAAGCGATCCTGATGGAGAGATTGTTAATGCCTTCTATGTTTAACTTGCACGTTTTTTCGAATTTTACTCTGGAGATGTCTAACTTTGGGCAATTATCTCGAGATAGATTGAATTGAAAAGAAAATTGAACTTTTACCAAATTTCCTGAAAGAAAAGAAAAACAAATTTTTTTATCGAACAATGAAAAAAATGGATAACACGTTTGAATTGAGTCCAAGCTCTTAGGATCGATAATAAAGTCTACACAAAACGTTTATTTCTCTTGTTTCTTCATGGAACACGTAACAATTCACAGACACACACCGGTATAGTTTACCGTACCATAAACTTCGTCTTTTGCGAGATTATGATTCGTATATGAAACGACTATACTTGAAAAACAATAGGATATAACTCACACGATTTAACGGGTTAAGTAATCCGAGTTACGGCCTTTTGTTTCTTAGGCAGTCATTATTACGGTAACGGAGACGCGGTCGACAAAACCGACTCGACGGTAGTGGCGTAATCGCGTTTGTTTGTTAATTCTAAGCCACGAAGCCCCGCTACCACAGCAGCGAATACGTGCCGGTTCAACAGAGTTATACCTTCTCTCGAGAGGTACAGAAACGAAAGAGAGTTAAGGGGGGAAATAGGGTTAGACGGTTAAAAAAATCGATTTTTTTTTAATTTCATAAATTGTTAGTAAAACTATTGAAAAATATATTCCCAACATTTTAAATGAAAATTCCGACTCGTTCTATTGTTATAAGCCATTAAAGTAAGTAGCTCTCCTTCAGGACCCCTAGCGCGCCACGTGTTTCAAACGCGTTTTTCTGAAAACCACTTTTTTTTAACTTGCGTACACGCTAGTTTGAAAAGTTTGCAACCAATCGTTTTGAAAATTGGCAGTTACTTTTTTCACAGTATTGCGCTCTATATGAACCTAAAATCGGAATATTATCATTATTTAAAATAATTATTATTTTTTTTGCAAATAAAGTTGTAAAAAATGACAAAAAAATCATGCTTTTTTGTTTTGACCCCTGTAAAAAATTCAATTTCCTATTCTTTTGATAGCATTTAGGTTCATATAGAAGAGAGACATATAATTAAAGTAAATTCCAACCTCGTTTGATTTCAGATGAAAATTGCGGCTTCCAGAATGTACGGAAAATGCTGAGTCTTTTTTATTTTATAGTATATACTTAAATTTTATAGTATATACTTACAAATATATGTATAAAATATTCTCAAAGTTTCAATAAATTATATTCATTTTTTATACTATAAAAAAATTCATGAAAATCATTGAGAAAACGCTGTCCTAACCCTATTTCCCCCCTTAAGGGGTATGGCCACGGTAGAATTTTCAAAAGGATCGATGTTTTTTTTTCCTTGAACGATGCTTTATCGTCATAAAAATATGTTAAGTCAAGTTAAGGTAGTAGTTAGTATTTTGCACCGACATTGAGCGGATAACATGAGTCTAACTCTGGTTAAATAACTTCGACAATTTTTACCCGATTGACTTCAAATTTTTTAATTATGTCTCTAATTGCATTTCGCAGAGAAGTACGTACGAAATTTCTGATTAATTAAAGACTTTTCATTTTATGAACAATTTGATACGAAATTCACTTTTTAAGTTCAAAAGCCTACAATATTCGAATAAAACAATATTTTTCGAATTCCGTACGCACTTCTCTAGGTATTCTGATGTTGATTGAGGAGAATCTTTTTTATTTGTTCAGAGTCGACAATTGTGAATGCCAAATGTCACGCCCGAAAGAAAAGATAACAAAAGCCAAATAGCAGTAGTCGGCCATTATGTATAACAAAAAAAGAAAAAAAAATATTTTTGTTTAGCTTGATATTTACACTAAATGGCTGTGTAATTAGTTTAATAAATAAATCACTCTATCACACAAAAGAAAATTGTTAAATGTGCACATGATTTTATATCCGCTATAGTGGCCAAACCCCTTGATGAGAGACGCTGCTACAAGCTTATTTCTCTTTTTCAATTTGTCGCCGGAAGCTTTTTCCTATTGTTTTTTTCTTGATCGGTCCCCGCGCCCATTCGTGCCGATCGAACGATAAACGAAAGAAATTCAAGCGCAAAATGCAATTGGGATGTTGCACGTTTTTTTTCTTTATCGAAATAATTGTTTGATCAGATAAAATATGCAAGACTATAGACTGTAGATCAAATTCTATTGGTATATTTGGAATTTGAAGATTTGGCAAATTTTGAATGGTACTCAATATTTTGTTGTTAGTGAATATGTTTAAAACAATCAATTATTTTACCACTCGTGCATTTGTTTGGTAAAAAAATGAATAAAATCATGGCAAAGTTCGAAAAATAATGACAGAGAAATTTGCGACAGAACACTGGACAGTAAGGTGGCAGAAAAGTCACGGTGTAAAGATAATATGTCTGTAAGTGTCGTTTAAAGCACAGACAGTTCGGAGGAAAGAAGAAAAAAAAGCTTGCGGGTCTTCCTGATATAACTCGGGCGACATCGATCTCTCGTTTCTGCTCCAAACAACCCCATGTCTCTCATTCTTTCGTCCCTTTTTCCCGTTCTCGTTTCACTCGAGAGTTCATCGCGGTTTATCCACGTATATATTCATCTTGCGCGAACCCCACACTCGTACCAGCCATACACGTTAGATAATCCTCTTGGAGTTGAAAATCTCGCGACATATATATTCCGCGAAACTTTTTCATATACTATACTAAATCCGATCGTGACGTTTGATCGTTTCGGTGAGATAGATAGAAAGTATATACTTGAGACGTTATAATACCTGTATGCGAACAGAGAGATAAATTTGCTCGGGTACGATCAACCGAAAGTAAAACCGTGATGTTAAAAAAATCGAAAATATCTTTCGAACATCCAAGGTAAAAGTAATTGTCATAAAAATAGAATAGTTTAGTCATTAAATTCCGAACCCAAAAACAAAC
Source organism: Oxytorus armatus (assembly GCA_958009045.1). NCBI lineage: Eukaryota > Metazoa > Arthropoda > Insecta > Hymenoptera > Ichneumonidae > Oxytorus > Oxytorus armatus. Next base: position 17,850,950 of record OY253749.1, on the reverse strand, counting down.
CAAAAAAAAAGTAAAGAACTCTTACCACAAGCTGACTATAGAAAAAAATTATTTTCAATTTTAAAAAATTGTATTTCATCATTTTTCGTTAATACGTTGAAAAAAAACCAAAACAATACTTTATCAATACTACGATTACATTAATGACAGGCAATTGATGCAATTTTCATAGTCAAAGGCAAATATTGGGATGTAAAGAAATTATGATATTTCCAATCATATTTTCATCCGAGCGAACAACTTCAATTAATGAATCTAGATCTGGGAAGAAAAGTGTTAATACGATTCATTCAATGTTGTTTGTTCGATTTTTTTTTTTCATCGAGCTCTTCTCATTTTTTTTTTTCTTTTCAAATGTTTTTAATAACGTAGGATCATGCGAGTACAAATTCACGCACCGATTGCCACCAATATGTTGAAGTTTGCATCGTTGGAATGCAACGAACATAGATTGTTTTATACCATTCATCCTCCTTAAGGTTGGATTTTCGAAGACAAAAATCGTTGAAACGTTTTTTAGGGTCTTCTTTAATGAGCTGGGACTGAATGGGCAAAAGAAGCGAGAGCAGTAGTAAAAATTACAATTTAAAAAAACTATTTTCATTGCGTTCCAATGATGCAAACTTTAGTATCATTTGCCACCTACGAGCAACCCCTTGCTATATGATCGTTCCTGCTCATTCTCCCTCGTGCCACCTTTCAGAATTAGCGCACGGTCAGATAGAGCTGGAAATCCATTAATTGGAAAACCCGTAGTGGGAGAAACATGACCGGCTGTGTTCGAGCCCACGGTCTAGCGATGATGGGATGATAATGAACGGGAGAGTGAGAGGGAGAGAAAATGAGGAATGAAAAGAGGATGGTACAAGTGTACGTGTATATAAATATTTATCATACAATATATATGTATTATGTATCGAACTATTCACGGATGTATGGGTCATTTGAGACCAACGTTCACAAAATCATTAAAATTTTTCTTTCTTATTCACTATGTTTAAAAAGAAAAAAATGTCTAATTTTGTTTCTAAACATTATGACAGTTTTTACCGTAAGTGTTAAATAATTGTTGGTAATTATCGAACTATGTGTTCTGAGATAAGTACGTAAAGTTAAAAAATATTAAATCCTGCCCGAGTTATTTTTCTGACACTGTTTAAAAACGTAGTTTCGAGAAAAACGCGTTTAAAGTTTCTGGTAGGTCGCCGTCCCAACCCGATGCCCGGTCACATTTATTGCCATAACTTTGTGACGGAATGGAATTTTCTCAAAAGTTTTTTTTGTTTTTATTTTCAAAAGTATAAAGAATAAAAATCTGTAGAAACAAATCGAACTTTTTAAATTTCAGCTATGTGAGGGCATGTAAGAGCTTAATAATAATTATGTTGCAAAGCTGATGATTTTTTACAATCCACAATTCTTTTAATATCGCAAAGTAATTATTTAGCCCATTACCGGAAGGGTTACAAAAAATAGCATTTTTTGAGCATTCAGTATTAATTTAACACTTTCGTCAATAACAATTGCAAACATTTTCCAAATTATCTGAAGATTCATGTTTTATTTTTGCCGCGAAGCATCAAGGGAGGAAGCAGGGTTAGGACAGCGTTTTCTCAATGATTTTCATGAATTTTTTACAGTATAAAAAATGGATATAATTTATTGAAACTTTGAGAATAATTTATACATATATTTAAGTATATACTATAAAATTGGTATATACTATATACTACAAAATTTAAGTATATACTATAAAATAAAAAAGACTCAGCATTTTGCGTACATTCTAGAAGCCGCAATTTTCATCTGAAATCAAACGAGGTTGGAATTTACTTTTATTATATGTCTCTCTTCTATATGAACCTAAATGCTATCGAAAAAATAGAAAATTGAATTTTTTACAGGGGTTAAAACAAAAAAGCATCATTTTTTGCCACTTTTTACAACTTTATTTGCAAAAAAAAAATTATTTTAAATAATGATAATATTCCAATTTTAGGTTCATATAGAGCGCAATACTATGAAGAAAGTAACTGGCAATTTTCAAAACGATTGGTTGAAAACTTTTCAAACTAGCGTGTACGCAAGTTTAAAAAAAGTTGTTTTCAGAAAAACGCGTTTGAAACACGTGGCGCGCTCGGGGCCTGAAGTAGAGCTACTCACTTTAATGGCTTATAACAGCAGAACGAGTCGGAATTTTCATTTAAAATTTTGGGAACATATTTTTCAATAGTTTTACTAACGATTTATGAAATTAAAAAAAAACGATTTTTTGAACCGTCTAACCCTATTTCCCACTTAAAACGCACTAAAGAAAAAAGAGTAGTGTATCGGATTCACGGAACTGTCGATTTAATCTAGAATATCCTGTACATCTATAGTTTGACTATTGGGACGCGGACGTTTATCATCCGTTCGTTGAAATGCCGGGTCATTTGTTATTTACATATAATTCGTGCTGAGCGGCGTGTTAGCCGCTTCGTCGAACCTCGTTGCAATTAACGTTCGATCGATTATTTCTCGGCTTTGCCATATAGACGCGACCAAAACCCGAACCATGGAGCGAGAGGGCTCTTTCTACTGATCAGCCCACGCTCGTGAAGTTCGCGTCGATGCGTTCTTTTTCGGCTCCCCGCCGACGCGACGCTACTCGTTTCGCCCACAATATCGCAGTACAGTAGGACCCGTCGTAAGTTGTACAAAAGTTATGGAACACTTTAGACGCTACCCCTCCCCAATTAGGAGATTTACTTTCGTTGATTGCATCGGCCGCGAACTGCGAAACGGAAAGAAACAACGAAATGCGAATTAGTCTTGCAGTGGTCGTTGGTCCAGAGTTCATAACTTGTGAGGGACAGTGCTGTACTTATATTTGTTTAGATACGTACATACATGTACGTGTACGCAGACTGAAATCTCTCTCTCTCACTTGGAACATAAATTTGTTATATCTTCAGGGTGGGCGAATCTACCGACTGTGATATATACAGTAGATACAGCAGATTTAAAAACCGATATTGATAATGAACTCATGAATTATTGATGCAGCAATATTATAATCAACGTCGCATGAAACTAATGGAAAATTAATACGGGTTTTCACTTAACGTTATGTTGGTGTGTATTGAAGCATTTTTCGATATTCCAATAAATCGATTATAGTTTAAATGTCGAAAATCAAGGTTTAGAATATTCTGTTTCTCCTTGCGGAAGGAATAAGATTCGTGCACTGAGCTCAAACTGAATATTTACCTGGTAGTGAAATCGTAATTGAATTTCTCTAATTCGTATATTACTACAAGGGTCGGGGGTTTGACGAACCCCATCGATTTAGTTACATTAAAATTTGTAATATAATATGAGATTCATTCATAAGTGGTATATTTAAATAGCAAAGTGCTACAAATTTATTCAATTTGTTGAACAATCGATCGGATCGATCGATTCCTGCCCACCTCCTATATCGATATTCGAGTCACCGATGGTTCAACGGAGTATGCCCGAGTCGATTACTCAAAGTTTTATGAATTTAGATATTTTATACCTTAAAAAAAAGAACCATCACCCTCTAAATTCTCATTACAATGTCGATTGTCTCTTTTGAAATTAGGATGACTCAATAGCATGATTTATTTCGTGAAAAATTGAGACAATTTAAAGGCTAATCGGTTCCTGAACAAAAAGGGACGTTAAAATGAATAATTTCTTGCCATATTGCAAGAGAACTTTAGCGCAAATCGTTTTTCTCGAAAAACTAAGAAAACCATCCGAAACTGTCGAGATTAGTCTTGCAGCCAAATCAGTGTCTAACGTTAAATATGTTTTAAGAATTGAGGTACGAATTCGTATTTCACATTGGTTGGATATAAGCAGAGATCTAAGAAGATCTCCTCGCGAACCATAGAAGAGACAGTTGAAGTTGCAAAACTTACATTAAAACGCTACGGAGAGGTGAGAGGAGGAAGGGGATTTCAGAACGGGGGATTACCGTTAATTCGTCGAGAGAAATGGGTCGAGAGTCGAAGTGAGCTTTGGCTTAACTTTTGGACCGCTATATATAGTGGATGCTGCAAAACGAGAGGACCAAAGAAATCGGCTATGTCGGAATATCCCCGACGATTTTCCGTCCCTCATTTATATATATATATATATATATATAAGAAAGTTTATACATATATATACTTCTTTATCCTATCTCAATCGTTTCCTTTCTTCCTCTTCACTTGCTTCTCTATAGTTTGATGCGCTCCGTACCAAGAGACTTTCCAATCCACCTCACGCTTTGTAAGTCTCAAAGGAGTAGTACTTACCGGCAGGTGATACTTCTCGAAAGAGAAGAAGCGCGCGCACAAGCGGGGAAGATTTCTCTCATCTCATTCACCACACTTTTGCCGTTTCTTGTTTAGTACAATCGATTATATAGAATATAGATATATCGAACTACGGGGGTGTATCGCTCTCGAGGGCCGAGTAATTTATGCATATTGTTTCTCGTAGAATTGAGATTGCGAAACGAGAGAAACGATGTAAAAGCGGTGAACGAAATGTCTTTACTGTATACACGTGTATACTTGTCAATACGATAAAACTTAAGGGGGGAAATAGGGTTAGACGGTTCAAAAAATCGATTTTTTTTTTAATTTCATAAATTGTTAGTAAAACTATTGAAAAATATGTTCCCAAAATTTTTAATGAAAATTCCGACTCGTTCTATTGTTATAAGCCATTAAAGTGAGTAGCTCTCCTTCAGGTCCTGAGCGCGCTATTTTTTCAAACGCGTTTTTCTGAAAACGACTTTTTTTGAACTTGCGTACACGCTAGTTTGAAAAGTTTTCAACCAATCGTTTTGAAAATTGGAAGTTACTTTCTTCATAGTATTGCGCTCTACATTAACCTAAAATCGAAATATCATCATTATTTCAAATAATTTTTTTTGCAAATAAAGTTGTACAAAAAATCATGCTTTTTTGTTTTGAGCCCTGTAAAAAATTCAATTTTCTATTTTTTTGATAGAATTTAGGTTCATATAGAAGAGAGACATACAATAAAAGTAAATTCCAACCTCGTTTGATTTCAGATGAAAATTGCGGCTTCCAGAATGTACGCAAAATGCTGAGTCTGATTGTGACCTGCAATATGGGGTCGCTAATATCTTCGGTGTTTTTCAAGGAAATTCTTCGAAAATTTTATAGTATATACTTAAATATATGTATAGAATATTCTCAAAGTTTCAATAAATTATATTCATTTTTTATACTATAAAAAAATTCGTGAAAATCATTGAGAAAATGCTGTCCTAACCCTAATTCCTCCCTTAATGAGTTTCATAATACTTCGATTTCGTTGATATTTAATCTACTTGTCGCTTCAATTATTCCTCGAGCAATCTCGTCGTTTCGTGGATAATTTCATTGCCACGAGCGAGTAATAACATCTCAAACCTTTAATAAACGACTATCGAACTCAGCTCTGAATAATTTTCATTTAACAAAAGTTTCATTTTCGTGGGAACGTTCGGTAGACATTAAAATGCAAGTCTGATTAGTTACGCTTTCTTTGAAATTATTTACGTCTCGAAACTTGTCACAATTGACAATTTTTATTTCTCATCAAATCTTAGTATTTGAAAACACGCGAATTATCTTTACATTCGTGATTTTTCGATGGAATACAATTACTTTTTCGTTTTATTATCTCTCGCTGATTCCTGAAGAAAGATTTTCCCAAGAGAAAAATAAGGGCAAAGAGATAATAGATGCACGCAAAGCTTTGGTGAGAGAATTATCCGCGCGCCCTTGCCGACACAGATCTTCACGCGATCGCGTGCGTACCAAGATCTGGAGACGCGCGCGCGCTCCCGTCTAGATTTATTTCTTCGTTTGACCAGAGGCCACTTTTGCCCCCCTCGTTGCGGTGTGGTCCACCCTCCCGCGAAGGAAATTATAATAATAGATTTATATTCAGATCTGCACGAAATCCATAGCGAGCCGAGAGAAGCGTATCGCATAGCTCTCGTTGAGCTCATCTTTGTGCCAACCCTCTGAACATTATCCGGGCGCGAAGAGAGCGCTTTTATCGTCTCTCCCGGACTCCCCTTTCTGTCCGTTTATCATACGATTTTGCTTTGCCTCATTGCACCCTGGACTTCATCCTGTTTTCTTTCACTACAGCCTCTCGTGTAACTTCATCGCGCCTCGATCATTGCCGATCGTGATGCTGCATTAACAATATATATTCGTTCTCGAAACAGTATTTCTCGCGAACATCTTCGTGGAGAGGCGTAGTTCATGACGAAGAAGAAAAGAGAAACGAAGAGAAACTCGAGTAGAGCAGAATCGTGAATGATAATAAAAGGAAATATCCTCAATTTATTTATTCATACAATTATTATTATTGTTAATAATGATGAATAAATAAATGTATCATTGTTATTATTATTTATTTATTTTCTATTCGCCACTTTTAACTCATTCTTAGGCCCTGTTCTTTGCTGTACTCGGACTCTCGTGTGGTAAGCTCATCTCACGATCACGACGATCGTGAGTCTGCATTTAAAAGTTGTATATTCCCCGCGAGCTAAACGCGTTATTACCGTCTCTCTCGCACCATGGAGGATATTCGTAGTCATTTTCTATATTATATCGCGCGTCAGAACGTTACCGAGGCCGATGAAACATATACCGGATAGAATATTGAGGGAAATAAATTGCGCTCTCCATTTATTATTTATTCCAATTGTCCATCGTTTGCACAACCAATTCATTATATTTTGAAATGATTTTCCATCCTCGCCGGATGATTTCAAATATTAAATGAATATTCTCTTTTTTTCTATTTTTATCTAAAAACTGGGAATTTTTTCAGCTCTGAGAATGATGGCCTATATATTTTGTACTTGTAGTAATTAGGCGTGCGTAAAATGGAATAAATCCCTAGGTCCTTTTAGCTCTTTAAAGGGGGAAATAGGGTTAGACGGTTCAAAAAATCGATTTTTTTTTATTTCATAAATTGTTAGTAAAACTATTGAAAAATATGTTTCTAAAATTTTAAATGAAAATTCCGACTCGTTCTATTGTTATAAGCCATTTAAGTGAGTAGCTCTCCTTCAGGCCCCGAGCGCGCCACGTGTATAACCGAGCGTACTATTTTTTCAAACACGTTTTTCTGAAAACGACTTTTTTTAAACTTGCGTACACGCTAGTTTGAAAAGTTGTCAACCAATCGTTTTGAAAATTGGCAGTTACTTTCTTCATAGTATTGCGCTCTATATAAACCTAAAATCGGAATATTATCATTATTTTAAATAATTTTTTTTCGCAAATAAAGTTGTAAAAAATGGCAAAAAATCATGCTTTTTTGTTTTGACCCGTGTAAAAAATTCAATTTTCTATTTTTTTGATAGCATTTAGGTTCATATAGAAGAGAGACATATAATAAAAGTAAATTCCAATCTCGTTTGATTTCAGATGAAAATTGCGGCTTCCAGAATGTACGCAAAATGCTGAATCTGATTGTGACCTGCAATAAGGGGTCGCTAATGCCTTCGGTGTTTTTCAAGGAAATTCTTCAAAAATTTTATAGTATATACCTAAATATATGTATAAAATATTCTTAAAGTTTCAATAAATTATATTCATTTTTTATACTATAAAAAAATTCATGAAAATCATTGAGAAAACGCTGTCCTAACCCTATTCCCCCCTTAATGCCAGAACACCATCTCGTGATTTTGCCGGAAACATGTCGGGGACGTCTGAGCTGCCAGACATTTTGTGGGTGATTTATTTAAAGAAATGTCATTCTACCTATAATTTAATATTAAATATGTCTTTGCTTATACATAAACTTGGTCATTTACTTGTAATGTAGTCGCTGTATTATTATATTATATATTGATAAAAGCGCAACGTCATTTTTGCCATTGTCAATTTTCGCTATGGATTTTACCCCAAGGGTTTTATATTAAATTATATATATGTATATAGCCGAGAATAACCTGTGGATTCTTCTCGAGATATTCACACTTTACGACTCTCCAAGGAACGATTTCTCATTTTAACGGAATAATATAGGTATATTTATCTATCCGAATTATTTCTCGTGCTCTCTCGGGAATGGTGATTTTATTACCGATTGTCTTTTTTTCCTATATATATACATTTATATATTTTTTTTAATGTCACGATCGTATATCTCGAAACAGCGAATTGTTATCGATTGTAGTCACATTTTTATGATTATTTCCTTTATCCTGATGGATAAAGGAAATGCATCAATTTGTATCATAGCAGTGCTAAAAATTGAATTAGCAAAAATGTAAAAAATTGGACAATTTGCAATTTTTTCCTCGAAACTTAATTAATCTTCTAGATTTTTATTCATTTTATGATTAGCATATAAATCTAATAAATTGAACACGATAATTAAGTTAAGAGAGTAAATTGATTTTCAACACTTTTAAAAATTATCATGGAATTTTCATAAAGTTAACGGATGTCTGTCTACTTAAAACTTTATCTACTTAAAACGCATTTCAAGTAGTAATGCTCGTATTTCCAAAAGAAATCTTTGTAGAAATGCTCAACATTTGAAAAATTTTTATCAGGCGTGAAATAAACAAAGAAACGAACGTCCTACGTCAAATATCGGTTGAAAAAAAAAACCTTTGGAAATTGTTTTCTAACTTACTGCCTGGACCACACTGTATAGATTGACCCGAAGGGTATAGAGCATTGAACACACACATACACACGTAGTCGCGGAAAGTACGAGCTCTACAGTGTGTGTGTGTGTGTGTTTCTTTTTTTTGTATAGGAGGTAGAAGGTTATAGTCCGATGGATAGGAGAGCAACTTTAGTGTATAGACTGGCGAACGTATATAAGAAGAGGGAGGAAATGGGGTTGAAGCAGAGGAGGAGGGGGGGCAAAATAGCGGAGAGTATCTGCAGTGGAAAAGGGTCGAAGGTCGACGACGTGCTGCCATTCCACAGCGAGGTCTTCGGCCAGAGTATCCAAACAGCCATAGTATATACACATATGTACACCCACACATATGTATATCGACTATGCTAGTAAACAAAAGGTCGTAACTGACATACATTTGGATGTTAAATCGCGTGGATTGAGGCGTTTTGTAATGTTACCAGTAGATGTATATCGTAGGCATAGAATCTAGCAAGCTCGAGAGACTAGCATCAAGCATGGAAAAACACACCTGCCCCACCGACGACGACGTCCAAGAGCCATATAACTTGGCTCGAACTCGTTACTCTTCTCGTCGGTCACGTATATCCATATATATATATTATCGTCACAGCATGCCAGAGCACTGGCCGAGGTACCCACATCAAGTACCCACCTATCTACCCCTCCTACGTACCAACAGGCCATATACACACTCTGATGTCTGATGGCGCACCTCTTCGAGAATTTCGTTCGTAAAATGGCCCCTAACTTCGAACGCCTCCACACGAATTCCCTTTAAAATTTAATAACGCTCGAGAATGCTGTATAAAATAATATATTATTTTTTCTTTCGTTCATTTATATGCTCGTTCAAAACTCAGACGATTGCTGTCACTTACGGATTACACTTCGAGACGTTATAAAACCCTCAAAGCCGATGGCAATGAAAAACGATGGTAGAATAAGATGGTATAATTCTTAAAAAAGGTTAAAAATCATTACATTGTCAGAAAAAAATGTATCATTCAGGATACATCACACCCCTGTGTGAAATGTCACGATGTCAAATTTTATTATTCTTGAGGAAAATAATATTCGTAATATTGTGTTCGTGATCTGTAGTCCATGTAGAGGAATTGATTTTGCATTATTAAGCGGAAATAAGTACCGTCGAATGAATCAGTCTGTTCGAATCAAATTCTAAATTAATCCCGAGTTTAATTATTAACAATTATTGTTTATTATAAATCATTTTCATCGTCACCGAGTGTTAATCAATAATAAACACCGATGAATAATAATTATTTATAATTCAGAAGATATTTTAAACCGTCGTATTGCTTCGCTGTTATCTCAGCTTCATGCATTTTTTTTAATGCAGCCCTTAAGGAGGGAAATAGGGTTAGACGGTTAAAAAAATCGATTTTTTTTTTAATTTCATAAATTGTTAATAAAACTATTGAAAAATATGTTCCCAAAATAAAAAATGAAAATTCCGACTCGTTCTATTGTTATAAGCCATTAAAGTGAGTAGCTGTGCTTCAGGCCCCGAGCACGCCACGTGTATAACCGCGTTTCTCTGAAAATGAGTTTTTTTTTAACTTGCGTACACGCTAGTTTGAAAAGTTTTCAACCAATCGTTTTGAAAATTGGCAGTTACTTTCTTCATAGTATTGCGCTCTATATGAACCTGAAATCGGAATATTATCATTATGTAAAATAATTTTTTTTTTGCAAATAAAGTTGTAAAAAATGGCAAAAAATCATGCTTTTTTGTTTTGACCCCTGTAAAAAATTCAATTTTCTATTTTTTTTGATAGCATTTAAGTTCATATAGAAGAGAGACATATAATGAAAGTAAATTCCAACCTCGTTTAATTTCAGATGAAAATTGCGCCTTCCAGAATGTACGCAAAATGCTGAGTCTGATTGCGACCTGCAATATGGGGTCGCTAATATCTTCGGTGTTTTTCAAGGAAATTCTTAAAAAATTTTATAGTATCTACTTAAATATATGTATAAAATATTCTCAAAGTTTCAATAAATTATATTCATTTTTTATACTATAAAGAAATTCATGAATATCATTGAGAAAACGCTGTCCTAACCCTATTTCCCCCCTTAAGCACGGTCATGTGCACCCAGGGTTTCGAGCGTATACAAACATATTCCTTGAAAAAAAAATAAGTAAAAAAAAATTTACAAACAGCTCTGATGTCTTTTTTCTTTATCAAACAACGTCAGAAGGGACAAATACAAAATGATATCCTTGAAACGATTTAATTTATGTCCACACTTTCGATTATCGTGCTCGTTGTACGAAGTCAGAAAAGTAAAAGGAGAACAAAAATGAGAGGAAGAAAAAAAAAGTTTCGAAGTTAAGTGAAATCGTGAGGGAGGAGAAGAGAGAGAGAGAGAGAGAGAGACTAAAGGGATGTCGAGGCGAGCGACGTATGAGGTGCGAGAATTCGATAAGAGCCTGGATCGCACCTCGTAAGCAGAGGCTCCTGTAGTGGTTCCAGATCGTATAGCACCCTAGAGAGTAAATGTATGTATATAAATATATATATATGAAAGTTATCGATGTATATACCGTATATGTAAAATACATACATAGCTTTATATATATGTAAAACGTACAGTTGGTATATGGGAGCGTTCGTGCGTGGGTGTATACGACGAGTACCTATCTTGAGATGGGAGGTACGCATGGAATGCGCGACTCAGACTACCGCTCCGTACGCATTATCCTTACATTACGAGCCATTTATTCGATCAGCTTATATATCCCGTATACCGAGTGCCTTTTCCGGTCGGAGAATCGTAAAGAAGACTTTTGTCTCCTTCGCATGTCGGAACGCTTCTCTTGTGTGCAACATAAATACTTAAACGCCTGTACCGAACGCTATAGAGCGTAGAAGGATGAAATCAAGTTCGAACAACGAGCCAAGTGGAACCTTCAAAACGCATATAGTTTTTATTTTTCACCGATCATCGACAGTTTTAAAATCATTTCAGGACTATGGCCACGGTAGAATTTTCAAAAAATATCGATGTTTTTTTTGCTTAAACGATGCTTTATCATCATAAAAATAAGTTACTATTCGATTTATAGCGAAAAGAACTTTTTTTCACCGATTTTGAGCGTATAAAGTAAGCGTACCTCTGGCACTGCCAAACAGTACCCGAGAGCGCCGCGTAACAAATAACTTTGAGAATTTTTACACGATTCACTTCAAATTTTTAAATTATGTTTCTAATTGCATTTCGCAGAGAAGTCCGTACGGAATTTCTGATTAATTAAAAAATGTTCATTCTATGAGCAGTTTTATACGCAATTTTTCACTGGAAATTCATCATTTAAGTTCAAACGCCTACAATATTCGATTAAGACAATATTTTTCAAATTCCGTACGTACTTCTCTAGGTATTCTGATGTAGATCAACGAGAATTTTCTTTTTTTGTTCGAGGTCAAAAATTGTGGATGCCAAATGTCACGCCGCGGAGCGCCTCAAAAAAAAAATGGTTCCAAAAGCAAATAGCAGTAGTCGGCCATTTTGTATAACAAAAAAAAATTTTTTAAATATTTTTTATTAGCTTGATATTTACACTAAGTAGATGTTTCATACAACAACAAAAAATGTTGAATGCGCATATGAGGGAAATAGGGTGAGACAGTTCAAAAAATCGATTTTTTTTTATTTCATAAATTGTTAGTAAAACTATTGAAAAATATGTTCCCAAAATTTTAAGTGAAAATTCCGACTCGTTCTATTGTTATAAGCCATTAAGGGGGGAAATAGGGTTAGAACATCGTTTTCTCAATGATTTTCATGAATTTGTTTATAGGATAAAAAATGAATATAATTTATTGAAACTTTGAGAATATTTTATACATATATTTAAGTATATACTATAAAATTTTTGAAGAATTTCCCTGAAAAACACCGAAGATATTAGCGACCCCATATTGCAGGTCACAATCAGACTCAGCATTTTGCTATTTTTTCATACGCGTTTTTCTGAAAACGACTTTTTTTGAACTTGCGTACACGCTAGTTTGAAAAGTTTTCAACCAATCGTTTTGAAAATTATATTATCATTATTTAGGATAATTTTTTTTTGCAAATAAAGTTGTAAAAAATGGCAAAAAATCATGCTTTTATGTTTTGACCCCTGTAAAAAATTCAATTTTCTATTTTTTTGATAGCATTTAGGTTCATATAGAAGAGAGATATATGATAAAAGTAAATTCCAATCTCGATTGATTTCAGATGAAAATTGCGGCTTCCAGAATGTACGCAAAATGCTGAGTCTGATTGTGACCTGCAATATGAGGTCGCTAATATGTTCGGTGTTTTTCAAGGAAATTCTTCAAAAATGTTATAGTATATACTAAAATATATGTATAAAATATTGTCAAAGTTTCAATAAATTATATTCATTTTTTATACTATAAAAAAATTCATGAAAATCATTGAGAAAACGCTGTCCTAACCCTATTTCCTCCCTTAAATGATTTTTTTTCTACCTACCCCGTCCACACACAAGTTTCTCTCTTTTCGTCAAAGCCATTTCATTTTTATTATTAAAAAGATTGCATTTAAGAAAGAATATAGAAAAGTCCCATTTATTTCTTAATATCTTTCAGGAAGAAATCGAAGTATCTCCAAAAATGCTCACGAACAAAAATTGTTTCACTTTGTTGCGAAGGCCCTCGTACAATGTGTGTACTCTCTAACGAGATAAGTATATAACGCGGAGTACGCGAGAGTTGGTCGTCGTCGCGACGGTTTTGTAAGTAAGAAGCGAGGCCGGTTCGCATCAGGAACTAGATAACGTCGAGATTCCCGTTGTATGTGTCTCCCGCAGGAAAACCTTTTTCTCTCTCTCTCTCTCTCTCGCTCATCCTTGTGTATCCCGAGCAACGTGCGCGCAATATTCTCCGGGTCGTTGGGATGTGTACTCCCACGCGACTCTCTTTCTCTCTTTCTTCGCGAGCGAGAAAACTCGCCAGGTATTAGAAGACTCTTTCTCTCTTGCACTTGGCAAGCCACGACGCGATTCTCGCAGTTCCACGAGACTCGGATATACCGAGTTAACGGGTTGGAACGAATAATGGAGAATGGAAGAGACGTAAGTACACGAAAGATGGAGAGAGAGAGGGAGAATATAAATTTATTACGTCCCCGGGGGAATAAAAGCTTCGGGGCAAGTATGAATGTTAAAAAAACGATCATACTTAAATGATACAACTTCAATAATAAAACGAAGAAAATAACATTGAAAATACGGAAAATTAAATCGTAAGAACTTTTTACCGAAGATAGAAGAAAAAAATACCAGCGCAATAGCGTTGAAGTTTCAATGAAAAAGAAAAATTAACTCTTCAGTTTCTGTTCACGATTAATGCTATTATTATTGATTTAAGAATTTTTAAGTAATTCATATTTACCGTCTATTATGGAAATTTGTATTTCACTCGTTAAATTCACTTGAATTTCGTTGCATCGAATTTTCAAGGTTGTCTGCGGAAAAATGCAAAATTTATTGACGAGAATCGATCAATTTTACATAATGGCCTGTTGAGAAACTTATTTAAATATTCTGTGTAATTTTTCTTCTTATTTGCCACTGACGTAAAGAGATTATCCAAAACCTCGGAGTACCTCATCGACTTTTTGTTGTTGTAATCGATTTTTATTAACTCCGAAAGTGAGGGACGCCGTTTACTTTTTTTTTTCAGGAAGTAATAACGTACTATAGTCATTAATTGAGAGGTAAGGCGATGAAGTCTTTGCTTCCTGCTTGTTAGAGAGGCTTGTAGTTAGAGGAGGTAAGTGCATCGCGCGCGAGACGACTCGACAAAGAATTTAAGGCAGACTCCTCTTTTCTCTCTCTCTCTCTCTTGTCGCTAATAAGCCATCATCGTAATTGGGGATAATTGACTAATTGCTGAATTCGCCCGGGCCATAGGATCCGGTCAGTATATACACCGTACTTCGTACCTATACTATATATATACAGTACATTGAGTACATATATAAAACTGAATGTATACGCGCCAGAGTGACGTTAATAGGATTTACAAAAGGCCCCCTTTTGACCCGAGGCGACCTCTGTCGGACGGGGGCCCTGAGAATCAATTTAGTACATCGAGGTCCTCTTCGCCCACCTTTCTCTCTCTGTCTCTCTCGTCAGCATAATCTTTTCGTTACTTATAACCGTACAATATAGTACAATCTATCTCTAAATGTATGTCTGTCCATGTTGCACCTCGCCACTTTTTTTCGTTCGAGATTGCATCTATACGTGGGATACTCCAAACAACGTAGTGGGACCATTTTTGGAGACTGCTTTAATTCGCGAATGGTGGATTGAAAGAGAAAAAAATTTTTCAAAGGGCTACCTTAAGAACAAGATTCGATAAGGTTTTATCTTAATTTACGTTTGCCGTCAACGTGTTCGCGAATTGAGGGATCCCACAAAATATAATCATCGGAATACACCATAAATCCGAATGACTTGGTATAAGGGAAAATTGGCTCGTAGCTGCATTATGTACTCACTGTTCGTAACAATTTTTTTTTCTTTCGATGGAGCAATTAAATGTTGATGTATATCTTCGATTCTTCACATCATTCTTTCACTTCTTCTTCTTCTTCTAATTCATCCTCTTTTATCTATCGACATGAAAAAAAAATGAACCACTCGTGCATGTACGTGAATCCGTGTGGTTTTCGTGTAATTTTTTAAAATCCTTTCACACCGTTAAAAAAATGTATTCTATATATGTTTCTTTTTTTTTACACTCTTCACGTCAGCGTGACGTGTCGTATGAACAAGCGACTGCGGTTATGACTGCTTTTCAGTGTTCCGCGAGTGGAGTCGCCCTTTTCTCTTGTTGTTCACCAGCAACGATTTCTTTTTTGTTTTTTTTTTTTCAATTTTTTTTATATGCGCGTCAAAGCGTTGACAATGTGGCGGAAAGAGAGTGAGGGTATGCGGACGAACGAGCAAGCGTATACATACATATACACACACACACACACACGCACACGCACACACACACACACACACATATATATATATATATATATATATATATATATGCGACACTCTCAGCCGCGGTTGAGTTATCGCTGTGGACCCGGTGAAATTAATTTTACACAAACCCACCCAACCACTCTTTTTCTCTCTTTTATTCTCTGTGGTGCATATATAGAGGGATGAGACGAGAACTTGTGTCTCTCTGCGGCTCGGGCGTTACATTTCCCATCTTTTTTTCCACATTTTACGTCTCTCTCTCTCTCTCTCTCTCTCTCTCTCTCTCTCTCTCTCTCTCTCTCGCGGGTCAAGGGACACCAGAGAGGCTCGTCGACCATAACCACGCGGAATTTCAACCGCGCAATTCGCTCGAGAGAACCTTCAATTTCGAAGCTCGCGTGTATCCCGTGCGTATGTGTGGAAACCTTTTTTTTTTTCTTTTTTCGGGAATTGCTCGTGAAATATGCACATTATTTTGCATCAGTTCGTAAAATATGTAACGAGCACGAAATACGTAAAAAAAAGGATTTTGTTTCACTACTGAGTATTAATTTATGAATTTTGAAGAAAAAAAAATGCTTCTATCATTTTTATGTATTTTTATACCTCTTCCATCGTAGCGTGTTTGTTTTACAACGAATGCTAAATTTTATACTTCATTATTTAGGCGCACGTGTGTTCTTTGTTAAAAAGAAAGAAAAAAAAAGAAAGAAATAATTCGATATCGATAACCAATTTGCCTAGTAAGCTTTCGGGCGTAAAGTGTGAGTTTAGTTGTGAAGAAAAAATGTTCATATCCCGAACTGAATATTTTTTACAGTTCAAATTATCATTGTTTTATAATTTAAAAGATTTATACTATTTTTATTTACTTTATTATTTGTTATTGTTCGTGCACCCGTTCGGATTTTCATTCTTATAAAAAAAAAAAAACAATACGACGCCGACGGCGAATTACGTAACATCGTTACGTAATTCGCTGTCGGTATCGTATCGTATCGATCACCAATTAAAATCGTGAAACATGACGCGAAGAAAAATGGACAACAGTCCTTGATAACAAACAACGCATCCGCTGGTTTACTCGGATAAATAATTTAAAAAATGTAATATCGTGGTTTGAATTTCCTCCATTTGATTTGGTCCATCAGCGAGATACTCGACCACACCCGGACATGGCGAAAGCTCTCGGGTAGCCAATTTTTGTTACACGATTAGGCTCGAAGATAAAACACGACGCGGTTGCGACCAATGCGCGATCTCGGCCCGATCGAGATTACGCCCTAGCTCTGTAAAACAAACTCCGGAAGAAAAAATAAACAAAGAACATTGACAGAGACAATTGTACACTGAGAGATAGAGAAAGCTGTGCAGCGGCACGAATCGCGGCGTGGAGGATGACCGAGCTGACGAATGGAAGAAAAGAAATCGGATATAAAAAAAAGAAAAAAGAACGATTGAGAGTCGAAGATCGATCCGTGAGAGTGATGCCAAGCCCCTCTCTCTTGTGACTATTATCTCGCTGTACAGTTTATAATTTGCAAAAATTCACCGTCAATCGCGATAAGCCTTCCGACCTCTCGATGTTTGCCAATTAGCGAGAGAGTCGCTCGGTATATACCTCCCCCTTGTATTTACGGTGCACGACCGGGTGTGTCGGCTAATGGCAAAGCCACGTCTCACCACGTAGAATCGCAGGCAGAGCCTCTCCGGAGACGACGACGAGATGAACGAGAAGAGAAATGCACACATACACACGAGATTATATACATACATAAGAGCTCAAGTCGAAGTGCATATCGCTTTGCGAATGTAAGAGCCTCTAACTAAGCGTTACCACACGAGGAAGTTACATCCAACTGTGGATCTCGAATGATTGTTTTTTCTCTCCTTTCCATCTCTTACGCACTTTATATCCATTCGATTCCGTTAGAATAATTATGACAAAATTCAAGTATTCTCGTACTCACGTGGTTCTTCGATTACGTTTGTGAAGACAAACAATGGTACTCTTGTAACGTTCGTGAGAAGTATCCGAGGTACTTACCTAAAACAGAGACGAAAAAAAAAACGAAACATGAGTATACATTTTTCAAAGTAGAAAGAAGAGACAAAGATGATGTTAAAGTTTGCATCGTTAGAACGCAACGCAAATAGGTTTAAAAATTTTCAATTTTCAGTATCGCTCTTCGGGTCTCGTGCCCCATTTATGTTCCGGTCCTTGAAGGATAACCCCGATAAAACGTTTTAACGACTTTTGTCATCGATAATCCAATCTTAAGGGGGGGAATAGGGTTAGACGGTTCAAAAAATCGATTTTTTTTAAATTTCATAAATTGTTAGTAAAAATATTGAAAAATATGTTCCCAAAATTTTAAATGAAAATTCCGACTCGTTCTATTGTTATAAGCCGTTAAGGGGGGAAATAGGGTTAGGAAAGCTTTTTCTCAATGATTTTCATGAATTTTTTTATAGTATAAAAAATGAATATAATTTATTGAAACTTTAAGAGTATCTTGTACATATATTTAAGTATATACTATGAAATTTTTGAAGAATTTCCTTGAAAAACACCGAAAAAATATATGACTGCCTTAACTTTGTTTTTCTTGGTACTATTTTTTCAATCGCGTTTTTCTGAAAACGACTTTTTTTTAACTTGCGTACACCCTAGTTTGAAAAGTTTTCAACTAATCGTTTTGAAAATTGCCAGTTACTTTCTTCATAGTATTGCGCTCTATATGAACCCAAAATCGAAATATTATCATTATTTAAAATAATTTTTTTTTGCAAATAAAGTTGTAAAAAATAGCAAAAAATCATGCTTTTTTGTTTTGACCCCTGTAGAAAAATTCAATTTTCTATTTTTCGATAGCATTTCGGTTCATATAGAAGAGAGACATATAATAAAAGTAAATTCCAACCTGGTTTGATTGCAAATGAAAATTGCGGCTTCCAGAATGTACGCAAAATGCTAAGTCTGATTGTGACCCGCAATATGGGGTCGCTAATATCGTCGGTGTTTTTTTAAGGAAATTCTTCAAAAATTTTATAGTATATACTTAACTATATGTATAAAATATTCTCAAAGTTTCAATAAATTATATTCATTTTTTATACTATAAAAAAATTCATGAAAATCATTGAGAAAACGTTGTCCTAATCCTATTTCCCCCCTTAAGGGAGATTAATGATGTAAAAAAACTATTTTCGTTGCATTCCAACGCTGCAAATTTCAACATCATGGACAAACACATTTTTTAATGCAGCATCAATTTGTCCAGAAGTCATGGAAAAAAAACCTCTGTTAAAATCTCGTTGTTAACATTAGCTCGAAAAAAAAAAGGTAAGATCGTTCACCATCTAACTCGATAAACTATAACCAGAATTTGTCTAAACGAAAAGTGACTAGTGAGAGCGGAATTCGTAACTCGATATCATACATTTTGCTATGTATTCAGCATATATTAAAATAATACACCCCCTTCACTCGACAAACTTGTATCGCGGGGTTTCAACTTTCGTACAGTACATATAAGTTAACAAAAAAAATAAAATAAAATAAGATATATATACATATACAGCAGTCGTGAATGTTGAAAGTAAAATAAACGAACTCCACAACATTTATGACTTGAATTTGGTACGGGAGGCTGCGCATACAGAAGTATAGTAGGAGGATTACGAGGAGGCGAGTTATACGAGGGCAAAAGTGCGTGGAAAATGATCCGGGGTTGCGAAGCGAAAGCTTGCTTCGTCGAAGCGAAAGGGTGAGAGGACGAAACAGAATCATACATGGGATATATGGTACCTTTTGGGCCAAATATTCACCAGATCTCTTACATTTCTTCTTTATTTTCTTTTTGGTACCTTTGTAAAGCGATACGTAAAACAAAAGTGCCAATTTTAATAATCTCTTCACCGTAAATCATGAAATTCGAATCATGCCTCTGTTTAGTTGTAATTTTTTGGTTGCTTTCTTTGGAATTTTGTATTCTAATCTCGCTGCCTTCCCATTTAGTTACAAACTGATATCCACCCAGTGCTTTAAGGGAGGAAATAGGGTTAGACGGTTCAAAAAATCGATTTTTTTTAATTTCATAAATTGTTAGTAAAACTATTGAAAAATATGTTCCCAAAAGTTTAAATGAAATTTCCGACTCGTTCTATTGTTATAAGCCATTAAAGTGAGTAGCTCTCCTTCAGGCCCCGAGCGCGCCACGTGTATAACCGCGTTTTTCTGAAAACGACTTTTTTTGAACTTGCGTACACGCTAGTTTGAAAAGTTTCCAACCAGTCGTTTTGAAAATTGGCAGTTACTTTCTTCATAGTATTGCGCTCTATATGAACCTAAAATCGGAATATTATCACTATTTAAAACAGGTTTTTTTTTGCAAATAAAGTTGTAAGAAAAGGCAAAAAATCATACTTTTTTGTTTTGACCCCTGTAAAAAAATTCTATTTTCTATTTTTTTGGTAGGATTTAGGTTCATATAGAAGAGAGACATATAATGAATGTAAATTCCAACTTCGTTTGATTTCAGATGAAAATTGCGGCTTCCAGAATGTACGCAAAATGCTGAGTCTGATTGTGACCTACAATATGGGGTCGCTAATATCCCCGGTGTTTTTCAAGAAAATTCTTCAAAAATTTTATAGTATATACTTAAATATATGTATAAAATATTCTTAAAGTTTCAATAAATTATATTCATTTTTTATATTATAAAAAAATTCATGAAAATCATTGAGAAAACGCTGTCCTAACCCGATTTCCCCCATTAATGGATTTAGTACGAGGCGTGAACAAAAATCAAGTGGTCACCAGGCGAGATTCCTATTTCGTTTTTTTAGATACAAAAAATCAACGTAAAAATTTAGTCACGCATCGCTAGTCCGAATGAATTTATACAATATTTTTGGGCAATCGTTGTCATACATTTCCTCGCGCACTTTTTTCCCCTGTATACGACTCGTGTTTAAAGATATTTTCCAACTTAAACATCAGGTTCGTGAGAAAGACGCATTTTTCCATCCTTTTTATATTTTCCCTCGTACTCTAAATCTATTTCGCTACATGACGATGTAATATTGCACGCTCGTCGGAGTTTTCCGTTGCGCCAACACGAGAGAGCTCGGTTTTCACTTCTAAAGAGCGAGGGGCGGGGGGGGAGCATATAATATACACGAGTATGTGTACGGATGGCATGTTCCCGGTGCTCTCACATTAATATACGATGTGAGAGGGGGTCGGGTAAGGGGGTGGGGATGAGGGGATACGCGGACTAAAAGATGGAAATACGCGAGGAACGCATCCGTTCGCAACGTCGACGAGGACAAAGGGGGATGATTGTGGCTGCTGGATGGTTTAAAGCGTTTTCAAGTTTCCGGAAGCTTGGGGAACTTCTCTCGCGCGGAGACAAGAGTTCCTTCAAGGGTAATTTCTCCGTTGCACACGGTACACGGTTTTACGTGTACATCTATGTATATATATACGCATTTTATATAAGTGTATACACGACGTTTTCGTACATTCTATATTAGCAAGACAGGAAGGACGGTTAAGACAAGTGGCGGTGAACTTCACCCTCTTCCTATATACACACACACACCTCGTGGATCTCTTGTAACATCTGAGAGACGGTAGTCCACTTATACCGTCGTACCGTCTGCAACGTTTGCCAAAGGGAGCAACCGCAGAGAGATGCCACAAACTAAACGGGCGATTCCATGTGAAATCACAGTCACCGTCGTATCGATACAATTATTGGATGCTTGTGGAAAATTGGTGTTTTTGTTTTTAATTCATGAATGTAACGAGGTGTCAAATGTCAATTAATGATCTATTAGCAAATTTTATTTGTTTATGAATAAAAAGAAAAATTCCTGATAAACTATACGAGCGAATGATTCCAAGTAGAACGCTTTCATATACACAATACTAGTTAATCATACACTATTTACTTCGTACATATATACAGTATGTATACGAAACGCAAGCTTGGGCTATTAGCATTTTATCCGTTTATCTCATCCCCCCACAAAACCTCGAAAGAGGACCAGACCCGTACTATTCCTTGCGCGCGCTCCATCTCTCTCTCGTTATTACACGTGCTCCTTTATGCATAACCACGCATGCATAATACGAGGATCAAAAAGTTTTAGACCATGAACCCAGGAGTTTCGCGATTCTGTAGCTGATGGGAGCTCAAAGAGGTTAGTATGAGGGGGGGTATGTGTTATCCCTGGACCAGAGTCGCGAGGATGAGAAAATCGTATTACAGGTGCACGTGAAATAACGTGTTTGCTGATGAAAAACTTGGTAAGAATTCTACAAGGAATAAACAGAGTATGACAATTAAAAGATAGACACAATTCCGATATTTTTTTTTTTTGCATTTGCATTAGTTCTTTTGCTTTTATGGTTCACCATTATGCTAGGAGAGAAATTCGAATAATTTTGATGAAATCTTTGACGATTTTTAGATACATACACCAACGATATAAAAGAATCAATGTACACATAAGAAAACGTTACGGAAAATATTACATTTTATGACAGAATTTACAGTGGGTCAAAAAAGTATTCGTACACCTTGTTTTTTTGCGATAACTTTATAGACATAAGCGATACACAAAGAAAGCCAATTTTATTTAATAGTAAATCAGGTGCAGAGATAAACTGCAAATGGAGAATTTTTTCCCAGGAATAATAGAAGAATTATGCCAAAAAAACGAAAATTTTCGGGCAAAAAAGTACTCATACACTTACGATTATAGTGAAAACCTACATCATCATAGTTGTTAATTATAACTAATATTTGGTGTGCATCCCTTTTGTTTCAGTTATCGCCTCGAGTCTCTTAGGAGACTCGAGGCTCCTAAGAGACTCGAGGCGATAACTGAAGCCAGAACTGAAGCGGGTTCTAAGGCATTAGAATCCTTGCCTAAGCAAGGATTCTACTAGCTTTTGCGTTGTTTCTTTTGCTATTTTCGTCCTTTCTTCTAAAAGCACTCTTTGGAGATCGGATTTGTTTGTTATTTTTCTTGTTCTAATTTCTACATCCACCAAGTGCCATACATTTTCCGAGTACGAATACTTTTTTGGCCCGAAAATTTTCGTTTTTTTTGCATAATTCTTCTATTATTCCTGGGAAAAAATTCTCCATTTGCTGTTTATCTCTGTACCTGGTGTACTATTAAATAAAATTCGCTTTCTTTGCGTATCGCAAAAAAACAAGGTGTATGAATACTTTTTTGACCCACTGTATGTCTATCAATGAATATTATTATTATATGACAATTTCTTGACTATAAGATCAAAATAATAATAATTTAGATATAACGCGTAGTCAAGGACACTCAAAGATGTCACAACCATACCATTATTTTTCTCTCTGCATTTAACGTCATTTTGAATTTTCGTACGAATCCCAAAACTGTACTATATCATACTTTTCTCTACTCCATTATATATATATTATAGTATATACATATAATATGTACTCTCCTTGACACCAGCCTGGGGATATTAAATAAAGAGTCCCCTTGGTCCCGAGGGAAGCCCCCGAGGCCATAACCCTCCCGTCTTTCGCATTTCGCCCTCCCTAACGCCGATCCAGCGAGCGAAGGATACGGTTCCTTCTCCTTCCAAGGTATACAGTACAACACACACATACACATATACATAGACAGACTACATCCTGCTTTTGCTTGCCAACCAACAGGACTACGTATTACAGCCCCATTCATGCCAACTTACCCAATATTTAGTTCAACGAGTATTAGAGCTCGAGCTTCCACGAGACTTTCCTTTTCCCTCATGCCTCGTGGCAAAAGCAGCGAGCGATATACTACAAATATCCCAAAGTCCCGGCGAATTGCCATTGAACACGCACCAATAGTACCAAAAAGCGAAGAAAAATAAGTGAAAAGGAAGGTTTATATTAATACCATCACCTTCATCACGTGTATCGTAAACTTCCTGTGAATATCGACGTTGCAATAAAAAATACGCAATGCTTGAGTTCGTTCTAAAAGTATTAATAATCGTAATGATAAAATTGTAATGCTAAAGTATCTATTCTATAGATTTCGGAGAGAAAAAGATTTTTTCCTAAACCAAAAAAAAAACACTAACGAATAAAAAACGTTTTCATTCGAAAATCCATCAAGCGATAGAATTCGCGGTTAAGCTGTTCGATAAGCCCGGTTCACTTCGATCGAGTAAGCGAGGGAGTAGAAATGGAGAAAGAGATCTTGAATGAGAATGGAAATCGGCCGGAAGTGACTCGGAAAAGCTTGGTCGCGGTGGACGAAGAAAATGAGAGAGCCAGAAAGAGAGAGAGAGAGAGAGAGAGAGAGGATATAAGCAGCAGAAGGTGCGAGAGTAAAGTAAGTACTGGGAGAAGCTCGTCGAGGATATACCCCGTGAAAGAGAGAATGAGCGAGTGTAACTTGTTCGCCAGGCTTAATCGCAAGAGAAGAACTTTGGTAATGGCCGCTTGGAAAGTGCTCCCCGGCGAATGAGGCTAATGCCGCCCCCTCTCTCTCGCGAGCTTTCGCCTCCGTTACCTCGCATTAAAACTTGGACAAATATTGTGGCTCGCGAAAAGAGCGAGCGAGAGAGTGAGGAGAGGGAAAGAAAGGACAGAGGGGTGAAATAGAGTGGGTATAGCAGAGGGTTGTTGGGTAAAATGGGGTTAAATATTGTCGGGTATAATGTACATCATATCGGGGTATATTATATATATATATATATATATATATATATATATATAACACATATAAATCTAATAAGAGTCCCCCCTTTCTCTTCCCTTCTCTCTTTCTTTCTTCCTCTCTCTGCACGTTCTGTAGTCTCTTTTCGACGAGACAGTGGAAGTGACAGTACCGCCATCTAGCGCTAAATTATTTCGTGGGGTCACTTAACGCACTTCACCTGAGTTACGTATTCCAGCAACCTCTCTGACAGTTATCGTACAATTTTCAAAAGTTCCTTCACACGTTGTCCAGACCTTGTAGAATGTTCCACCAATTTCCGGATGTACAACTTTGATTGTATTCCTCGATTAGAAGATATACGCAAATACATTCGGAATGACAAGGAGACAACTGGAATGTGCAAACTCAAATAGGGGTAGCTTACCCTCTTAAAACTGTTTTGTTGGACAAATACAAAAATACGTCAACTTCAATTTTATTTCCGCTATGAAGCAACATAATTTATGATGTTGAAGTTTGCATCGTTGGAATGCAACGAAAATGGATTTTATAAACCATTAATTACCCTTGAGATTGGATTGTCGATGACAAAAATCGTTAAAACCTTTCGTTGGGTTCTCCTTCAAGGACCTGGGCCTAAATGGGCACGAGAAGGAAGAGGAATACTGAAAATAAAAACTTAAAAACTTATTTCCGTTGCGATCCAACGATGCAAACTTCAACATCATCATAATTTTCATTCCGATCGATTCGCAAGTTTTCAATGTAGGGTGCAAGAAGTACATATTCAAGGGTATTTCGACCCCTTAAAATATATTTTTTTTTTCATTATCTGGTGGGTTCTTCATTCCTTCGCATAAGAAACATTTTATTTTTTGTTTCATGAAAATTGATTCACTGCTTGTATGTGAAACTGCAAAATCGCCCCTTGACCTGTGCAACTTTAGGGGGTGATTTCACCCCTTGAAACCGTTTTTCCTCCAATAAAAAAAAATACGTGTCGCTTAGTTTTTAATGCTCTATAACATACATGAGTTTCAACAAAATCGGAGGGGGACACCTCGGGTACTTTCCTTATGAGTGACGCCATTTGAAAATAATTCGCTATTAGTGGTTTTGTATGTAAGAACGCATGCCGTAGACTGAATTTCATTAATCTTGGTTTCGAATATGAACGTTTGTAAAAGGTTGAAGAAAAATGGCATTAATTTGACTAGTGCGGTAGCGTTAAACCAATTTTAACTATAATCTCGTAAAGGATATAAACGAGTCGTCGTTAAATTGTGCTTTTCGTACGTGCCAATGATACTGGAAAAGCAGAATGGTATCCACGTCAAAGTCCGTAAAGTTTCTTTGAAAATTATGCTTATACATCGCCACTGGCTCTCGAACTACTTTGTAACGGTAAAAAGGTGGATGCATACATCAGCTCCATGTCATAAGCGCGTCCTGGACTCTCTTACTGTACCGCATACACTATCGTGAACCGGAGACCGGTAATTGGCTTCGTAGTGCCTTTTACATAGGCAAATTGTGTTAATAAATCGTGCGGGGGCAGTCGGGGCGTGCGAGAAAGAGAGAGAGAGAGAGAGAGAGAGAACGTACCCGACCGCGTAGTGCGCGAGTTCGCCGGGCCAACGTAATTTACAACGGGGTGATGGTACGACGAGAGGTGGCGATAATTAATTTATACCGGGATCTATACGAGTCTCGACGACGCGGTACATATTACATGGAAGGATGACCGGTTTTCCCTCGGGGCGCGTTGAGGAACGGGCCAACATCGAACCACCATCGTCAGAGGGCTCTCGATACCGTGGCGATCGTTTCTCGCACAAGAGAGGGCGAATTGTCGTGTAGGTGCCAAAGAAATTGATCGAACAGGCCTCTTGGTTAAAATGCTTTTGGCTCCCTTTGCGATAGATTTTACATTAGTTTTAATGGAAAATGACAATGGTCATGATCACATCATCAGGCTGAAAAATTGACAGCTATACATGCCCGCCCCCCTTTTTTTAAATCAAATAAAATAGTAGGTAATTCATCTGCTGCATCGTTTCGATAATTCCAAAGATGTTAAGACTCGTTATTACCACTGTACGTCCGATCATAACTTTCTATGGCCACATAGAAACACATAATCCATGTGCTAAGTTTCATTAAGGGAGGAAATAGGGTTAGACGGTTAAAAAAATTGATTTTTTTTTAATTCCATAAATTGTTAGTTAAACTATTGAAAAATATGTTCCCAAAATTTTAAATGAAAATTCCGACTCGTTCTATTGTTATAAGCCATTAAGGGGGGAAATAGGGTTAGGACAGCGTTTTCTCAATGATTTTCATGAATTTTTTTATAGTACAAAAAATGAATATAATTGATTGAAACTTTGAGAATATTTTATACATATATTTAAGTATATACTATAAAATTTTTGAAGAATTTCCTTGAAATACACCGCAGATATTAGCGACCCCATATTGCAGGTCACAATCAGACTCAGCATTTTGCTATTTTTTCAAACGCGTTTTTCTGAAAACGACTTTTTTTTAACTTGCGTACACGCTAGTTTGAAAAGTTTTCAACCAATCGTTTTGAAAATTGGCAGTTACTTTCTTCATAGTATTGCGCTCTATATGAACCTAAAATCGGAATATTATCATTATTAAAATAATTTTTTTTTTGCAAATAAAGTTGTAAGAAATGGCAAAAAATCATCGGTGTTTTTCAAGAAAATTCTTCAAAAATTGTATAGTATATACTTAAATATATGTATAAAATATTCTCAAAGTTTCAATAAATTATATTCATTTTTTATACTATAAAAAAATTCATGAAAATCATTGAGAAAACGCTGTCCTAACCCTATTTCCCCCCTTAAGCAATATAACATCAACTTGATAAAAATTGATCGCAATAACTCGAACTATCAAAATGAATTTTGCTTCGTATTCCTCTACTCTCTTTTAGCACCCTACGTCCATATATTTTGCCCCGCAGATCACGGTTCACTGTTTTATTTATTTTTTATTTTCTTCAAGCACTACCAAATTTACATACAAATTTTTCAGAACCTCCCGCGGTATTTTGCAACTTCTCACTTTCGGTGTATCGAGAAAAAAGTACATATACGTTCATAAAACGAAGACGGGTATTTGTAAAACACTGTTTCGCCAAAAGTATATATAAAAATGGGTGCAGCGTCGTGAATTTTTAGCGAGAGAATCAACCACGCGCCGCATCCACCTATAAGGAACGTAAAACTTTCCGGCGAATTGAGGGTTATCGCGTTACGTTATTTTTCCCCCGACGTCGCGTCGAGGAATAACGTATGCGAGAGAAAAAAAAAATAACGGCACATACTGCACTATCATATATATAAATATATACACTGTACAACATACATTATATATATACGAGTGTGCAACGTGTCTTTTGCACCGCGACGCAATCCGGCTCACCCCTTTCCGTCGAGACACATCGTATGTTATTATATCGTCGATTCCGCGGGAGAGAAAAAAACACACATATATATATATATACATATATAAAATTCACGTATGTAAACTGCATCGAGGTGGAAAGAGACATAGTGAGGTAGAGCGCATGCATCAGGGTACAGAGTCGTGTGGCGCGATGCCGCCATGAGGCCTCTCGACGATAAATGTTTTGCCGATGTTTTTTTTTTATTTATTTTTTCCCAAGCAGAGCGGTTGTAGCAACGATATGATTCATGAACGATGCGGAGGCTCGCGGGTCGCGGTATACTCACGAGAGAGCACGCTGTGTGCGCTTTTACAGGAATGAAATTTACCGTCCCCATAGCTGCATGTGCTCGCACGAGCTTCTGCAGCAACCTCCATTTCGTTCTCTCTCCCTCGCTCTTTCCCTCTCTTTTTTTTTTTACAACGTATATACACGTGTGTATAACCAATAAGCCTGCCCACCGTTCACTGAAACTATAGCAGCATCGTTTGTTTTTTTTTTTTTACACCCACCCTGTTACAATACAATTCACGTCGAGCTATTGACAGGATTATCGATTTTACCGCTGGGGCGAAATGAAAGAACGAGAGATTTAACCACTCTTTACAATCGACCCGGTTGCGATGCCTGATGGCGGATGGTGTATCGCGTTTCAATTTTGACCCCACAGCACGTTAAGAGCCCAACTTAAAAATGTAACTCACGGGAATACCATCGTGCCTCCATTCCAGTCTCTCACGATGTCGAATAACACACACACACACACATGCACGCACAAAAAGTGATATAGAACGGTAATGGAAGACCATAACGCTCTTTCGGGGGATGTAAAGATCGAGTATCGAATTTCCACGAGTAAACGGAGGATGATCCGCAGAGGGTAGCGTAGGATCGAAGCTTCAACGAATTTAAGTTAAGCCCGGCGGTTCAACCACGCGTGCGGACGACCCAAAAGCTTCGGAGTTTGGACCGGACTTTCCCATTACAAGTTTAGTTTTCACTTTATAGCCAGAGCATACACTCGTACATCCTCCTATTCTACTTGCGTGAAGCCCCGTTCTCCGCGGTTATTGGTCGAACAATCGTAAGCTCGAACGGACCATCGTAATTGGTATTTACATGCTTTCGGCTAGGGAGTGCCGGAGCAGAGCGCTGATATGTGACCTTCGTTACATCAGCTGAACACTCGCGTAACCGTTAATTGGGAGTAAATCCCTTAGGGGGTGCGGTAAAAGACGTTAAAAAAATGTTTAGGCTCCCGTCAGGCGCACTACAGGGGTTGAGAATGTACTGGATGAATGGCCTGCTTTTGGACATTTTTTAATATCAATTATATTCTCGCACAAAGTGGCTAAAGAATCTGTTAATAAAATTGCTGACATTCTTTTTTGTTCGCGCAAACATTGAACGCGGGTAAAAATGTTTTTAACGCGATGCACAAAGGGAAATAGTTGATGCATGTCAAATTATCCGTGGATCGCTACACGCACGTGTCAAACGGAAATAAAAAAGATAATGAGGATAAAAGAATGGAAGGCTCGCTTTATACTCTGGCATTCCACAAGATCCTGCGAGTAAAATGCTAATAACCGAATATGAAATTGAAAAAAAAAAAAACAATTTAACGATCGAAACCAGAGAAAAGGCGAGATGCATTTAAATGTTGTATATGCTGTTAACGAGATAAACGTCGAGTGATTCACCGCTGAAACTAATCCACTGCATTAGAGTGTATCTGTAATCCCAACCATTTCCGTAACTTCTACGTTCTCATGACGGCACATTGCGGCAAGATAATTCGAAGGGCTGGGCTGGCGGGAAAACAAAAGCTGTTTCGGCTGACAGAAATAGTGAGAAAAATAGACTTTCGTAACGAGGAAGACGATGAATTTTTATTAGCTTCTTCGTTGGAGCATTATGATCCGCGGCGAGGTTTGTGCAGTTTCCAGTGATGCCTACGTCCGGCTGAAAGAGGATTTTGGTCAGCTTTTTGCTCTTCCCCACAATAACAAACCGCGTGTGATTTTCTCGAGAAGAGTTGTCCGAAACATCAGTCGCGTGTGGTCGTTATATGTTCCAAGGTTGGCTGAGGGTGGATAATGGGACATCCGCAAAAAGCCCGGCGAGAATAGCCCGGAGAAATAGAGACATTTCCGCACGAGAGTTAGAGGGAGTGACGACCGCAAAAAATAAAACAGGAGAGGGAAGACCGGACAAAGAGGTGCGGTAAAAGATGGTTGGTGGGATTGTTATCCCGGTTGCAAGAGTGCGAGGCGGAAAATCCCGTAGCACCGGAGGGGAACATACTTGCCAGTTTGAACCGTAAGGAATGGGGCTCCTCCGGATACATGTAGCTGGGGGAGTTCACAGCCCGGAGTTAATAAAGAAATATACAAGGTGACCAGCCAGGGCATTTAATATCAATTTGCTGGTTGGAAGGCAACCCCCTCGTTTCGCCCCGTGTTCTCCGCGCCGTTTTCTCGGCCCTTAGTCCACATCGTCTCGTGTTTCGCGTCACTGCTTCTGCGCAGCGGCTTTATGATCTTCACTACGGATAGACGGACTGTGCGAGGGTTGTATGTATATAGGGAGAAGAGACCCCTCTTTTTCTCTTGAACGAGAACAAGGCGAGTCTTGGGGGTTGGTCGCTCGCTCGACGGATCTTGCCGTGGCTAACTACATACATATATACACATAGCTGTGTGTACCTTCTGCGAAAGAGGAGACGTGGGGTTAGAACCGCGACGAGAGTGTGAGAACATCGTGAAAGACAAAGAGGAAAAGGGGGGGGGGGCGCCAGAACGCCACAAACGGATCTTTCGAGGTAGGAAAATAAAGGAAAACGAAGAGAACGAGGGTTCCATAGAGGAAAAGAGGATGATGGCGCGTGATGGCGAGGACGCGGTGGTCCGAAGTTCTGCGGTAGGAATTTCAAGGTATATTCCAGAGTCTTTGGAGGCTCCTGGATGAGCCAGCAAAGTGCCAAGAGTGCGAATGGGGGAAAAAAAAACGCAATGAAGAACCCTCGGCGGAGTGCACCGCAGAGGGCATTTTCTCCTCTGTTTCTATCTTCGGAATTTCGCTTTACTTGCGTATGTACGGACGAAATTGTTAAAACGTCATGGAATAGAGTGCCCGCTGTGGTGGAGAAAAACTAACGATTTTTTGAAAGAACAGAGTAATATCTTTCGACTCTCGCGCAGACCGAATATATCGCGAATGAGATAATGTAAGAGAAAAAAAAACCCACTGTGGCTTGGAAGAGCAGCTTGTCTGGTGATTACGAGCTAACGATTATTAGTGACGGTGTAATAATGCCAAAGACGACAGCGGCAAGGCGAGAGAACGGATTAAATTATCGCTTCTCGTAAATAATCGTTAGGAATCGCGATGTTAATTATCCGTTTCAGTAATTCCATTTATCGTCGTCGTCGTTGTTGTCGTGGCACACGTTGACTGGAATAATGAAAAAGAAGATGAGTTCAAGCAATTGTGCAACAGCCGAGACCGCGCCGGGTAGGCAGCCCGGATTATTGTGTATCGCAAACTTCTCTCTTGTATATATGCAGTCAACTTGATCTACTTGCTCTTTTCGCGCGAGCACTGTGTGTAGCCCGGCAGTTAGCGGTTGTTATACGCCGAGTTTCTCTCGGTAGAAGCAATATTGCTACTCTCGGAGTCATGAGAATTCGTACAAAAGCGACGTGAGGGGGCGTGAGGTGGCGTGAGGTGGCGCGAGGAGACGCGTGGGGACGTGAGGGGGCGCAAGGGAGTAACTGTTATTAATTTCCGAGAGCAATGCCGTACAAGCGTTACGCGGTGCTCCATATACCCGATCGAAATGCACGCTCCTAGACGCGAGATATATTTCACTACAATGGAAGAGCTGTATGACATCGTTGCACCGCAAACGATAGAGATAAAATAGAGAGTAGGAAAACTCGACTGTGAAAAAGATATGCCCGAAAGTTTGGAATTACTTATCCCAGTGTCCCGACGATGCACGTAAATAATCGCCATTTTGAATTCTCAAATTTTCTCTGTAAATGTTCCATTTACTCGTCGACATTTAATGTTCTCGTTCGCGCAACCACCGATTTATCCATATAGAATGAAGGAAATGAAAGTGGAAGTGAACATTACTGGTATTTCTATGTATATTGCCACGTGAAACTCTGTCGCTCGGGAACGGAAGTTCCGTACAAGTGGAATGGAATATAGAATTTGCATTTCCTAGATACCAGTTTATGTCCCATTCTCTTTTTCTCTCTTGCCTCGTTTTTTTTATAGGCAAGAACGAAAAACCGTATGTATCAAATTCGCGCCGGAAAGTACACGAGAAATTTGTCAAGGGAACGAGCGCTTTATGACAATGAGGACTTTATGGGCAAAGATGAAATAAAGAGAAATGTGAAATATATTTTCATTGCGTGTGTATGCACATGCATATGTGTGTAGTTGTTTCCGCCACTGAAACGCGAAACTTTCAAAGGAGATGAAAACTAGTTTGACAAAGGCCTTATCATCGATGCTGAAACACACTGACGTAAAATACTGTACGCTTTGATACATGATCATAATGCACAACCAACTATACGTAGCACGAATACTGTACATGAAATATTGTCATTGTGTGTGTCTCTTCATACAAACTTGTAAAATCAGAGGCACAAGGGAGCTTGTCTGTTAATTACTATGTTCCTAAAAGACGCTATGTACCTAGTGTGTGGACCGGATACTCTTTTGGTATGGTTATCGCGTTTCTGGGACACGTTACCTTAAAGCCAAAGCGAAAAAAAAAGTATACGCAGAAACGAGAGATGTTGAAAGTTGAAATGCATATATAAAATAATTGTGAATATTCATACCGAAAGAGTAGTACTTATTTCACGTGCAATAATGATTAAAATTCGTATGGAATAATTGAGAATCATTAAGAATGATTGTAATACTTATTAAAATA
Source organism: Oxytorus armatus (assembly GCA_958009045.1). Lineage (NCBI taxonomy): Eukaryota > Metazoa > Arthropoda > Insecta > Hymenoptera > Ichneumonidae > Oxytorus > Oxytorus armatus. Next base: position 17,818,046 of record OY253749.1, on the reverse strand, counting down.
GATACGTAATAAACGTATAATATATACGATTAACCGTAATACATTTTAAATTTCATTGAGACCACACAATTTTTAATGGAGCAAAGCGATGCATCACGAATTAACTCCATCAATATTTCAAAGGGTAGCTGTTAAATTTTTCAGAGACGCGACAACGTTTTTCCACGGCTTTTCCCCCTGCGGTAATTGATTCCACGAGCACCCTCTTAGGCGGTACATGGGGTAAACCTCTCTTTACGAGCATACCAGCCTGTTGGCATTTCTGCCAACACTGGTTATAGCACTATTGCCACCGATGCCCTGGTATCCAGACCCCAGACGGAATATGACATTGAATAGCGAAACGCGCCAAGTTCTCGGCTCTTTACGACCAGAATACACGAATGTCGTGTCTCTTCCGCGTCATCTCGTTTCCCAGTGGCAAACGAATAGGTGCTTACTGCTTCATTCGCTCGCGTAACAGCCCCATCATCCTCCCCCCCCCCCCTTTTTTCCTCCCATCGCACCTGTGCTTTTTTTAGTGTCGTCGTTGATGCTGTTGCACAGCTGGCTGGTGGTCGAGAGGACGCATATAGCGTATAGTAGTAACAAACAACGTAGTGACCTCGAGACTCCAAAACGAACGACCTTTTTTCCACCATGGCCGCGATTTTACAATTCTCTATACAGTGGGCAACGCGAAAGGGCGCTCCGCGAGACGAAAAACTTTCGTACACGGTACAATCTATCTTCTGATCGATCGTAACCAGACTCTGAATGAGCAAGCAATTTGTAATATGATTGGGGAGAAAAAGAAAGGATACACAGCGAGGAGTATACGCGAAAGTATCGAGATCCGGCTCTTCATACCTCCCAAGGCTTTTGTTCGAACCGATCATATTACCATTAGAAGCAATGATATCGAAGGGATTCTGGTATATATGCATACATACTACTTCAGTAACACGATAATCGATAACGTTCTCGTTCGCTTCTTTCGTCTCGTCACGAAACTGAATATTCCTATGGGTCTTGTTCGATTGATAAAGTTTCTCTTTAGTCACTTCATGAATAATGAATTTCAACATGTTGAACGGGACGAGTCAATAAGTGAACTACAGCGCGTTCTACAAATGTCCTATCGATTGTAAAATATATCGTACCATCGTTCCAACATTCCGCACGCGGTTAAACGATCTTTTACAATGTAATGGAAAGCGATATAATTGCAGAAAGATCTTATCGTGCTTGTATATTACAATCCTCGAGCTCGTTTGATTCGCCAACCGTGAAGAAATAATTGGAATATCGAGTAAACGGCGAATGGAGTCCGAAGAATGAATACGATTTGTATTGGAAAGGCCAAAAAGTGTTTGATATAAAAATTGACAATGCATAGCTAGAGAACGAGGCTTTGTACTTCGTGAAAACCGGGTACGGAATAAAAATCTCGACCACGAAAGTATAGAAAGAGCCTCGAGCCAATTTGCAATGGAAAGTTATTAGTTCGAATTGCATGCACGAGTTGATCTTCATGGACTTGCGGAGGGGATCCTCATAATATTCTCTCTAGCTTCCTTCGATTCCTACTTCACTGTGTATGAAATGAAAATATCCCGTTCACCGGAAGTCAGAGGCTCGTGAATGTCTTCGGTATGGGCTCGCGACCCCTTACTTCCGGTTTTTGCGCTTCTTGAATTTGCCCGAGGGCTCAGACGGAGCGAGAGAAATATCCTTTGTTGCCGAGGCGCATTATGACTATGCGGCAAATATCTCGAAGCCACGATAACCACGAACAGAGCTTCGGGCGTAGTATCACGAATTCAAGAATGAACATTCAAACTCTCTGATCACGACCCCTACATTATCGAACATTTTTTATTCAGTGTCACATTGACGAATGCCATTTAGATACTTTTCTCTATCAAAGAATAATCACATCCGACCGGTATCCTCACTCATAAACAATTTTCACAATTCGAAATCCTTTCTCGAATTATTTTATTCCCGAAAAAAATAATACTTTTTACTGCAGCTTGTAAAATAGGTCGTAAAATCTGTTGTAATCAAGAAAAGTAATTACCAATTGAAGAATTAATCAATTATCTTTTTCAATAAGATAAAAAGATAACATAAAAAGATCGACGTAAAAAAACTAAAATAACGCTTGCGAAAACCTGACCATTACAAGAAAAAATGAGTTTGCGGTCGTGTGAATATAGGGGAACCCGGGGCAGTACGAGCACCTTAAGGAAAATGTAATGTAAAATGTAAAATAAAAAATAAAACTTAGCAATTAAAGTGAAATATAATAATTTATTGAGTACTCTTTAAGAACATAAATCAAAATCTGCAATTAATCTAAATTTTTGAATGTAACTTTGGTTTTAAAAATATATGCGAAATGCCCATAGTGCCCCGTATCTGAGGCACAATGGACATGCATGGGGCATAATGGATACTAGAACCATCCGACACAAAAATAAGTTAGAATCTTGTGCAAAATGAACAGATATGAGTTGTTTTATCGTCATTGTCGTCCTCACCGTCGCATGAGCAATGAGCCCATTCACCACAGGAACGACAAGAGATCCAACCCTCCCTTGATTCCGAATACAAATCTCCACAATAAAGACATTCAGCATCTTACGATTCATATTTATCTTCCTTGTCTTCCTCACGTTTCTTTTTCTTATTCTTCTCAACCGCATTTTTGGAAGGCGTTTTTTCTTGCCTGAGCCTGTTCAAGTTATTTTTTATACGGAGAACTAGTAATTACAGGAGTCTTGCCACGTTTACGCGATGCCCTTTTTTATGTTACAGCTTTTGGTATAGGCATAATATTTCCAGGTGAAACACGATGAAAAGAAGTCGACGGACCTGGTGGCGTTGATGGTGTAAGGGAAGACGGTTGCATCTGATTGTGAGGTGATGGTGATAGTGTTTGAGGTTGTGATTCGAGAGGCGTGTGAGATGGTGGTTGTAGCTTCTGGTTTCCGAAGCGACAAAGATGGATTGCGTTTTAAAAAGTTGGCCAACCAATCCTCACCTGCTACCCGTAATGTCTGATCGAAGTTATGCGGTATGTTATTTCTTTCGGCTAGTTCGAAGGCCAATTCTCGGACTTTTTTCGTTGAGAGGCCAAATAATCTAGCTTCCATGTTTTTTATGTACGAAGCCAATTCGTTTTCTTCGGCTTGAGAAAATACGGGCTCAAAATTCCCCATACGCCTAGGTTGAATACATTGCTTGGACTTGTATTCCTCAATCTTCCTTGGCAAAGTGGTACGGGGTACATTATAAGTGATTGCAGCTGCCTTGCAACTTAATTTTTTACTTAAAATATCGTTGGCCGCTGATCGCATGCTGGACTTGCTCCATTCCCCGCGAGATTCGTCTTCTTTTTGTAGGTACGGACCATCTTAATAGAAACTGTAAAAAATAAATAAATAAATAGAAATATCCGGGGAAAAACGGGCACCATGCCCATAGTACCCCGTCCATTATGCCCCATTACCAAGAATGCCAAAAACAAGCGAAAATAAAGTTTCTAAGAATATTGGTGAATACTTAATATACTAAGAAAATACTTCAAGGGTAACTTACGTTTGATCCGAAAAGTGCACTGCAATTAATGAAATTGTTTCTTGTTTGCAAACGAAATTGTCTCTTGTTTGCAAACGTAAACACAATAGGCAAAGTTAGATCAAAATCACATAAAAACGTCTTTCTAGGTTGGGTCCGCTCGACGTGCGCTCTCGCTGATAGCACCACATGCCGCGCTAGCGTGACGCATACTAAAACAATATCCAAACGTTGTCTACTGCAATCGGCACTTGTGAGAGGTGTTAGAGGGGGTGCCCATACTGCATCGGATGCCCACCCACAATGCCCCGGGTTCCCCTACATTGTGAAAAGTATCGGCAAAAAAAAGTTTCAGTGCTGATGCATATTCAAATGGAATCGTTTATCTGACATGAAAAAATGGTTCTCGGTTGCTACAACGTATAGATTTAAAAAAAAAGCAAACAAAACGCAACTTCCTGAATTCAGTTGGCAGTTCGTATAACCGCACAGCGTACAGAAACTCGGGCAATATCCGGTTGCGGCTATTGGGTACCCCGCTAGCTATTTTGGTGGTTTATATCGGTAACAAACGCTCGGACTAATTAATCTCAGGACAGGAAGTAAAGCGTACATTCCGGTGGGTTTCGAGGTGGGGAAAAAAAAAATAACAGTTAATACAAAGCGAGATAACGTACAACGACTATACTACAAAGGTATACGAACACTAATATACGATACGGCGGGTTAATGCACGAACAAACGTCGTTTTCCCCGGAGGATGTAGAGAGAGAGAGAAGGAGAGAAAGTGGGAGGGAAACCTAAAAAAAAACAACAACTAATGGTCACAACGACGAATGAAGCACACCGGAAAAGTTCGAGCTATGTTTTTTACAGTGTTTCGTTACGATAACAACGCTTTATGGGTTTCTGTTATTCCGACCTGACACACGATAAATATCGTGGGTGCGGAAAATAATTGTTACCTTTTTTTTTGTCAATCGACGAATGCCTATGGACGCGGAAAAAATCACTTGAATCTGAATAAAATTCGCGGAATAAAGGTAGAATGTGTAAATGTTAACGAAAATAAATACAAAAGTCATCAATTGTATTGGATACAATTGCGTGACCAATTACGCTAAATAGTTTAACGGCACTGCGTCATTGAATTGTCGTTTGGACGAATTATTATAACATTATGAATTTTCTATAGATTGTCGTTGAACGACTCTAAGAATAGCCATTTTTTTTAACAATAATTTTGTGAAAATTTCTTCCACACGGTTGAGAAGGTTGAATATCTAGTTAAATTTGATCGAGACTTTACGACGAGTATTAAGTACTTTGGCAAAAGAAAAGGAACAATAAAATCAACTATATAAATGTCATGAAACGTGCATTATGTTTAGATATTCTAAAACTTCGATACGGTAAAAATAAATTCGTGCGAGATGTCCGAGAGGAGTTTGGTACGTGAAACGTCACAGACTCTCAATAGTTCAAATACGTTCAGAGGTTCTTTCGGTGGAGAAAATTTTTTTTTTTCGCTACATATTACATTTGTCTTGAAAATAAAAGTACCAACTGGTATATCTCATTGAGTCTCTCACATTCTCGTCTCGTTTTTTTTTCCTTTCAAGCCACCCGAGACTACGAGATAAGTGTTAGCATTTTTTTTGTTGCTGAAATATCTATATATATCTCGTCGCGGAGGTTTTAAAATCGTCGCGGATTTTTATATCTCACGATATCTTGACGTTGGATTTTTTTGTTGCTCTTTTGCCTCCGTCACGAACGTCGACGATATTCATATACAAAAAAATATACGAGCTGCGAAGAATCGAACATAAAATTCCGTCGCTTTAATCCGCAGCACTGGAGAGCATCTACTATATATTTTACTATGCAAAAAAAAAACGCTATCAAGCAAGATGCGAGTTTCATCTTGAACAACGTTTCGATGAGAAAAGTATCAAAAGCTCATATAATTTCATTCCCTCTGTCGATTCCTTAAGAAATTTAATTTTCTTCGCTCTTTTAATTTGCTCAATTTTATCTTTTCACCTCGATAAATCCAGTTACTTTTACACCCGGAGTCTCGAATAGTAATTATTCTCAAAATTTCGAAATGTCACGGAATTTCATACTTTTCGGACCGTTCTAACGATTGTCATAAAATTTAATGGCGAGCATTCTTCTGTGCCAGTCTATATTGTGCATAAACTATTAATTAAATTGCTCGAAAAATTGCACGAGTTCGTGTTCTTGACAGACGTTTTTACGAAAGTTCAAAAATTTCGTAAAATCCGTACGAGCAATATTTTTGTTTCTTCTACATAGTAGTACTGGAAATTTGAGGAGGTGGATTGTTCGCGAAAACAAAGTTTTGTGTGTTGAGGAGGCAAATAAAAAAAAAAGAGAAAAATGCGATTTAGTCGATGCGCGCGGAGAAGTAGAGACTTGAGACGACAAGTTCGAATGAAATTCCGGAAGTACGGAACGGTAAGTTCAACAGGGACGGCTCTCGATGTTCTCCTATAATAAACATGGATATAGGTGTATGAATTGTGTGGAGTCGAGGGGGCGCCACCGGAAGTTTCCGAAACTTCGGAAAAAACTATCCGCGCGACGGAGGAGTAAAGATCGTATAATAAAACAATTGAATTCCGGTCGAACGAGCACGACAATCGATGAGTTTATTCGAGAGTGTCTGCGTCACGAAAATAATATCTTTTATATCTGTCCTTTCTTTCGCAATTCATTCGCCCGTCTGGCGTCGTCGCATCGTCTTTTCTCGAAGCTATCTAAAATCGCAAGCTTTTTTTTTTTAGCATCGTCCACGGGGCAAAAAAAAAATTGCGCACACTTCTACTCTTGCAAAAATGCCAATCGAGAAGCCCTGATCATCTCGCGTAGATTGTTATTTTCGTTTTTCTCTTTACCGAGAGATAAAGCCCCTACTTTGCGACGTTGCATGACGTTCGATCTCGGAAACTCTTAGTTTGCCAACGGATGAGAATACAAGACGATATGGGGGGGGGGGGGGGGGGGGGAATGAAGAAGGGACGCGAAACGAGAGACACGTTTCGTATCGCCTCTTCGAAAATCCCCCGCAAGTTATATGAACGCGGGGAATGTATGCTCTTTGTGTAATATCACTATTGAGCACTCAATATTAACCTTCGACTTTTAAGGGGGCTGCTTCAGAGGGAAAAGAATGTTAAGAGTAAAAATAATTAGTTTTTTTTTACAGTGTCGAATATTTTGAGGTATTAAACAAAAAATGTGTTAATCAACTTCCGGTCAAATTTCTTTCGTTACGAAGCGAATTCCAGTGATCCAAATATCCAGCCGAAATAGGTTGTACAAATTGGACTTTAAAAAAATTATAAATTCGAAAATTCGTAGAGACAATCTTTTGTTTTAACGAAATTCCTTCGTATCAGTCAACTTCGGGACTCACAGGAATGACAGACTCCGCTATGTACGCAATAATGGTAGCTTTACCAATAAAAGACGGGCTAACCCTGGAAACCAAACGAAACCGCCGAATCGCCTTTCTTCTTTCTTCCGGGGTGCGAGGATCGTGTATATTACCCGGCAAAACGTGCCCGAAGTCCGAGGGGCTAATAACGGTTGACCGGATAAATCCACGGTAGACGGTAAACACTGGCGAAACATATTTCAATCAAAGTTCCCGCCGGAGAGAGCTAATCTCCAATGGTGGCCATACGTCCTCGAGAAAGAGGGAGAGAGAGGAGGAGAGCAAGAGAGTACATGGCGTCTTTCTCGGTTATCAGGGTGGAGGAAGAACGATGACGAAGATGGCGTGTTATATGACGACCGCGGAGTCTGTGGACACTGGCGCGGAGAAAAAAAAAGTTGAAGGGTGGGCAAACAACCCCTCCGCGTCTTTGTCGATATAGAAATGCACTCTCCGCATCAATATATATATATATTAGGGCGTTTTTTTTTTCGACTATTTTTTTTCCAGTCCCCACCCGAAATTTTGTTGGATATGTCGAAAAAGAAATTCCCTGAAAGTTACAGCCCTTAATATTAATTCTAAGTACTCTCCCGAAGCGTGAGAAGATTTTCCATCTAAAATACACGTAAATCGAATTTTTTATTTTTTCAAATTTCTATAACTCAGCCGCATTTTATGCTATAATATTGTTCTTGGTTTCGATTTACTCAGAATAAAACAATCTAAAAAAGTGCCTTTTGCGGCGAAAGTGTAAATTGTACTGGTGAGTTGATACGGGTCACTGAAGCTGATTTTTACCCAAAATTCCCGTTTTTTTGCTGTTATCTCCGAAACAATTAACTCTACGAAAAAAATGTAAATGAAAAATTTGTTGGAAATTTAATTTCCTACAAAAAAGGTCCTATCGACCCAATTGCTTAGATTAATATTTCTTGAGATATTGAACTTTACTTTTTTTAATTTTTTTTTATTATTTAATATTTCATATTTTATAAATTTTATACTACTTATAAGTTAAAGTTCAATATCTCAAGAAATATTAATCTAAGCAATTGGGTCGATAGGACCTTTTTTGTAGGAAATTAAATTTCCAACAAATTTTTCGTTCACATTTTTTTCGTAAAGTGAATTGTTTCGGAGATAACTGCAAAAAAACGAGAATTTTGGGTAAAAATCAACTCCAGTGAACCGGACGAACTCACCAGTACAATTTACACTTTCGTCGCAAAAGGCACTTTTTTAGATTGTTTTATTCTGAGTAAATCGGAACCAAGAACAATATGATAGCATAAAATGCGGCTGAGTTATAGAAATTTGAAAAAAACAAAAATTCGATTTACGTGTATTTTAGATGGAAAATCTTCTCACGCTTTGGGAGAATACTTAGAATTAATATTAAGGGCTGTAACTTTCAGGGAATTTCTTTTTCGACATATCCAACAAAATTTCGGGTGGGGACTGAAAAAAAAAATCACCCTAATATATATACATATATATACATCAAGAAACGCCGCAGTTTTCACATATATATACAGTAAACTGTATAAAAATCCCATAACAAACCCATATACAATATAACTTTATGAAAGCTATATGTACAGTTTGCTCATAAACTCAGGAAAATTTGAGATTACATCATGGTACAGTTTTATGAAAAGTTACAAAAAAAAATCTTTCATTTACCCATTTAGTTGTTCAATATCTCAAGAGAACAATCCCCTCCCCGATACTTCGAGGGTAATCAGTATTTTTACCAATAATCGATACGACGAGTAGATTGTAAAAGCGAGGTGGTAATTAAAAAAAGAAAAAAAAAACTCGATACTACAAGTTTGAGTAGCGATGTGGAAAAAAGTAGCCATAACAACAATAATACTGATATTAATACGACGTAGAAAAGAAAAATGTAAATTCGATTCGACGGACATGGTTCAATATGATATGTCGTAATGACAGTGGTACTTACGTACGTTTGGAATATATATACAGATAAAGAGAGAAAAACGTGTGTACGGGGGAGAACTACAGAATTTTAAACACGTAACAATTTGCACCCGTCGGAGCTCCGACCAACAACCGTTTAACCCTAATCGCGCGCGGACAACAGACGCAAGGAAGTGGCGAGAAGGAAATTGAAATTGTTAAAAGAGAGAGAAAGAGAGAGAGACCTAGTAAGAAGATATGGAGACGGGAAGAGAGAGAGAGAGAGAAAAGTGGAGGAGGAAAAAAAAAAGCAGCAGCAAACGAGTCGGAGATAGATACAAGGATAAACTTTGCACGACCATTACCGCAGTTGTGGAGGAGTATAGTGGTCGAACAGCGAGAGTCCCGGTCGATGGAAATGGGAATAATGGCGGTCGTAAATTCTTTACTGCGAGCAAAAACCCTTCTTTCTCTCTTTTTTTTTCTCCACCTCTCATTTTGCATTTTTTAATTATTATTATTTCGTCCCCCAACACCGTCCGAATCGACGTCAAGCCTACGTCATTCCTCTCCCACTCTCTATGCTCGTTATCATTATATTTTCTTCCCTCATTCCTCACCCTCGATCATTTCCCCTTTTGCCCATTCTCTTTCAATTATAGTGCCTGGGGAGTCTTAATTGCTCGAGCACGAACTCCGTATATATACCTAACTACTGATGTACGATGATGGTTTATATGGTTCCACTATGCCTCGGGTATATCTACTGTACCGGCCCTCCTACTCTCATCCTCTTCAACACTGTGTTGTACATTTACCAACCTCCTTTGACGTAGTCACAACAGTTCGAGCCCGTATACATACCTCGTTTACACATATAAGGAAGCCACGAGAAATCGTTTCGTACCATATCTTCAAACCATGTGTACACGTTCGTGGTGTGTACCCCATTCTCCCTCCATCCCGCTGTTCGGGGAATGAACTCGTTAGCTCGGTGAAATGGGGAGTTAGTGCGGGGTGTTTGATTTTACTTCGAAATTACATTGAAAACCGAATTAATTGATGATTCTTTTATTCTTTATTGTCGTTTGATTCGTTAACGTAAAGTAAATGTGGGTTAAGAACAACTACTGTGTTTAATTTTATTGTCAGAATTCCCGGAGGGATTCGTTAACTCTGGGTTGCAGAAAATATTTTTAACCTACTTATAAATTCAAAAAAATGTGTGAGACTAACGAAACTGTTGCGCTTGATTTTCATATAAGAATACGTGATGTTTAAACGGACTCATCGTTTCATTAAGCCTCGAATGATCGAACGGCTATTCTTACATTGGTCTTACATTGGCTGGGCCTCGTAAACTTCTTGATTTTAGGAGTTAAGGGGGAAAATAGGGTTAGACGGTTCAAAAAATCGATTTTTTTTATTTCATAAATTGTTAGTAGAACTATTGAAAAATATGTTCCCAAAATTTTAAATGAAGAAAATTTTCAAACGCGTTTTTCTGAAAACGACTTTTTTGAACTTGCGTACACGCTAGTTTGAAAAGTTGTCGACCAATCGTTTTGAAAATTGGCAGTTACTTTCTTCATAGTATTGCGCTCTATATGAACCTAAAATCGGAATATTATCATTATTTAAAATAATTTTTTTTTGCAAATAAAGTTGTAAAAAATGGCAAAAAATCATGATTTTTTGTTTTGACCCCTGTAAAAAATTCAATTTTCTATTTTTTTTGATAGCATTAAGGTTCATATAGAAGAGAGATATATAATAAAAGTAAATTCGTTTTGATTTCAGATGAAAATTGCGGCTTCCAGAATGTACGCAAAATGCTGAGTCTGATTGTGACCTGCAATATGGGGTCGCTAATATCCCCGGTGTTTTTCAAGAAAATATCTCCAAAAATTTTATAGTATATACTTAAATATAGGTATAAAATATTCTCAAAGTTTCAATAAATTATATTCATTTTTTATACTACAAAAAAATTCATGAAAATCCTTGAGAAAACGCTGTCCTAACCCTATTTCCCCCCTAACCGAACTACAGTCTGATTTCGCTGTAAGAACAAGTGGTCTATGGTCCTACTCCGTTAATGATGGAATGCCGAAAAAAATTGAACGGAATTCGATCGGTGAAGTAAAAAAATCAATC